>CM051519.1:83083393-84527249 GCA_028015205.1 Mytilisepta virgata
ACCTTTTATCTGTTTATATCGAACGTTAGCGACAGAGTAACTCACAAACGACCAATTATGACATTTGGGTCCGATTTTCAAATAACCGAAGGGAGACAAAAGACAATTTATTAGTGATATCTATACTCCAAGTTACTTTATATCGATTCATTTTGGGGTTATTTTGTATGAAAATATTCTATTAAAAAAGAACCTTTGTGACAGCCCTGCTTATTGCTTTTTATCTAATTTGGTAGATAATGTTGATTTAAATGAAAATTTATTTTAAAAATGGAAGGGAGGCGTCTAAACACCGCATAGCTCGGGTTAGTGCACTTAGTCTTTTGAAAAGCAATTAGATGTAATTGAAATGACTTTTGTCTGAAATATATAATATATATTCAAAAAAAGCAATAAATCCAAAATAGAGAGAGAAATAATGAAGTTTTACGATTTTTCGTAGCGTGTGGTGATTCTGTCAGATTACCACCTGGAGCAATTAATAATCTGACCGTTAAGGAATTTTTCACCTTTTATAATCACCTACAACATGTATTAAATGCCGATCAGACAAAAGATAAAAGAAAGAAAACAATTATACGTGTTAAATGTGTATATAATGTTTATTTAGAGTACATATATCAAGCTTTTTACAACATATAACTATAAGTGAAGCTCTAGCAACTATTTTTCACATAGTGACTATTTTAGGACAATTTGAAAATTGGAAAAAAAATTATCATGAATAATCGTAATTCAGAAACACTCGTTATGAATTTTATTTATTAAAAAAATGTTGTTATTCTGGACAAAAACAAATGTCTAACGAAATATTTTCACTTTGCTATTTATATGTATATGTATATCATACGGGTCAGAAATTTTGTGACTTTCCGATGTTGGAGAAAAAAGAAACCGTCTTACATTGTCCTTTGATGAATCGTTTTTTCTTCTATCCGTTTTGAATTCCTTTTTGGTATTTTTACATGATCTCGAAAAACATATTTTTTATCATTTTTTAAAAATCGTGGTTGATTTGCATAATTTTTGCTAATGAGAAAAAGGGGAGTTATTTTTTTACCTGTATGGAAAGAATGGGGCGGTGATTAAAATGATTGGGGATCATTTTTTTTTTTGTCTGTACCAGGTACATTTCATTGAACGAATTGTTTTCAGTTCCGTATATGTAAAATGATATGTATGTTTTCTGCTCTTTGGTCGGGTTGTTGTCTCTCTGACGAATTCCCCATTTCCATTCTCTATTCTAATGATGTATATATATATAGATCTATATATATATATGACTGTTAAATCAAGTTCACAGATCACACACCAGGTTATCCCTCAGGACCTAAAAGGGTAACAGTTACAAAGTCAAACGTTTCAGCTTCCTATTTCGGCTAATTGCATTTTGAAGGGCTAAGTGCACTAAGCCCGACCTGTCTGGTTTTTAGACGTACCGATAAAAAGAGTATGTTTAAATTTTGTTAATTGCCTGACGTCAAGACGTCAGGCAGTATATAAGATTTGGCTGAACTTTCGGTATAGTTATTCTGTGTCAGTTGAATGCTTAATAGGATGTTTGTCATTACAAACGCTTGAATGATGTAGAAATGAATATTAGAGCAAGCTTAAGTAAATACGGAGTGTGTCTATTTTGCATGCTATTTCTATTTGGCATGCTAAATCATAAATAAATGATGTAGAAACCAATATTTGAGCAAGCTAAATAAATAAATTAGAAAAGAGCATATATTCCGGAGTGTGTCTATTAATTTGCATACTATCATAAATAATAATTCTATTTCGCATGCTGAATCAGAAATATCAATTATATCTGTCAGCTGACTTGCAGTTTATTTAAACAGCCACTGAATTATATCAAGTGCAATGATATTTTGACATATATCTGCGTACAGCGAGAAAGAGGTCAGACGGTGAAAGATAAAAACATTAAGTGTGTCGGTGTGTTTGTAAACTGAAACTTTGGGTGTGTTTTATAACGGGAACAGCTAGCAGTTTGCAAGCTTACAATATTTAAAGGTCGCACATAAATATGTCACGCGCTAGGACGCTATCATTCAATTTAAACGGGCGAGATAAACCAGTTATTATGTTTTTTAATATTTGTATATGGTTCAAGAACGTATTTATTTTTATCACCAATGTGCTTCAGATATACCAGCTTTTATTACTTATTGCAGTCAACATATAAAAAAGAAGAATATGGAGTGAATGTGATCGCAACATATAGTGTTTCCCTTGTCCGTCCGTCCGTACCTCCGTCACACTTTGGTTAAGTTCTTGGTTTAGGTCCATATCTCATGTACTACATGTACCACAAAAATGTTAGTTGGTCAGGAGATTTGCCTTTGGTACTAGGTCACCACCCACTATGTATTAGGTGTTGGCAACCTATAATTTATGCACAAACGACTTTGGTTAAGTTCTTGGTTTAGGTCCATATTTCAAATACTACAAGTAGCAGATCTATCATATTTGACCAGTAGATGCTTCTTGGGTAGTACATCACAATGCATCATGATTTAGGTCACCTTTACCCATATTTCATGCTTGAGCAACTTGGGTTAAGTTCTTGGTTTAGGTCCATATCTCATATACAACAAGTAGTGTATCTTTAATATTTGACCAGTAGATGCGTCTTGGATAATACATCACAATGCCATCAATTAGGTCACCTTGACCCATATTTCATGCTTGATCGACTTTGGTTTAAGTTCTTGGTTTAGGTCCATATCTCAAATACTACAAGTAGTATACCTATGATATTTGACCAGTACATGCTTCTTGGGTACTACATCACAATGCACAACGAATTAGGTCACCTTGACCTTTCATGCTTGAGCGACTTTGGTTACGTTCTTGGTTTAGGTCCATATCACAGATACTACAAGTAGTCGACCAATGATATTTGACCAATAGATGTGTCTTAGGTAGAACATCACAGTGCATCATGAATTAGCACCACCTGGAACCATATTTCACTATTGAGTGACTTTACTTAAGTTCTTGGTTTAGACCCATATTTCAGTTACAACAAGAAGTAAACATATGATATTTGGCCGACAGAAGTATCTTTGGTATGTATGACAATACAAAGATTTGAATAAAGTGATCTCAAATACTACATTTCCATATACATATAATAGCCATTTGAAATGTAGGGCAGTTACAGACGGGACATTCGTGGCTTACAGACACACCATCTAGTTTTGATAAAAACATGATTTTTCGTTCGCAAATCTAATTTTTATGCCCCACCAACAACAGTTCGGAGTTATATAGCTTTTCGGTCTGTTCGTCCGTCACACCTCGGGTTTACCTTTGCAGTTAAGCTGATTTCTCGCAACAGCAAGTCGAATCTTAATGAAATATTGTACAGTCAGGACAAAAAAATGCAGCATAAATTTTGCAGTTCCACTGAGTAGCTGCCTAGCGGGGCATCAATGTCTTAGGAGAAATATACTTGTTATAATTGTGCTGCGAAGCCCTTCCTGACATTGTCAGTAGTCTACTTTGAACGAAGCCAAATAACAGTGAGTTGTACTGTACCTTCTTATTCCTTTTGTACTCAGAGAATGAACAAGTAAACTTGCTATTCCATATTTATTATAGCAATTACTATCATTAATAAGGGCCCTACATTAAGGAAGCCAGATCCCTTTCTGACATTGTTAGTTTAATAAATGCTTAGTCAGGCAAGCTTTTTGGAAAGCTATTACTTGTATAGATTGATAATATTAATATCTAGAAAGAAAAAAAGAGTAAGTTTTTTATTGAAATAAAGTCAATTGGACGCCTTTTATTTTCTTCGTGTAAGTTGTGCTGAAACTGATATTTACATTTAACCTTAGACAATAGCTTATATGTATATTGGGTGTGTTCTGAACGCCAACATTTTTATAACATATCATTATAAAATGTTGTTTCAACAATTACATAGGGGCCACCCAAAGGTTTCTTACCTTTTGGTAATATGAAATAAAACTATGATTTTTAAATATGACAGCCTATGAAAAGTTATATATAGTTGATAAGAAGAAAACAAATTAATAAATTCTAATAATATATAGTAAATAAGAATGACAAAAATAAATTATAAAATTGAATTAAAGTAAAAATAACAACAAAAACAAAAGTGAATAAAATATATAAATATAAGAAACAAAAATATTAACTGTTACTGAGAGCATTGTGCTTTTCTGTAAAAAATAATAATTAGTTGTACTGATCTGACGGGAGGTTGGACGGCGACTATCCCGGTGTACTCCCATTTGGTCTATGATTGTACTATTCCCATTAGGTCTATTCCTGTTTCGTTTACTGTGGAATATGAAAAATTTCCCATTTCGTCTACTTGTTTAAGTTGAGTGTGTTTACTAAATTAACTAAATGTGTCTGGTTCCCTAGTAAACACACTCTTATTTTAATTGAACAAACAAAATGGGAATTGCCTGTTGTTCCCTGGTAAACACACTAAAATTAAACAAGTAGACTAAATGGGATTTTTTTCATATTCCACACTTTCAAATTTACCTGTAAAGGCGAGAGAACATTTAACTCTTAGAGTGCCTTCGGGATACAGCCTTATATTGAGATCCCTCTTAATTACTATGTTTTGATAGAACAAATTAATTAATTGTTGTCGTTCCGGGATACAGCCTTATATTGAGAGTAGATTGGCAGTAATTAATAATTTTTTAACACTGCATAAATACCTACAGTGAGGGAAGTTTTCTTAATACAAGAACATGTATAGTGAAAATTAAAACTAAAATATACGTGCGAAGAAGAGAAGAATGACATATGGTTTTACACTTTTAATAATCCACTTTCCCAAACATTGTCGAAGAATACGCAACCATATAATAAAAGAGTTCATACCTGTAAGCAATAAATACTCTGTGATGCCCGTTTCTATGCACAAGATGTACTTATTTTGGTGACTTACTCGGACTCACATTTTTTTCACAAACAATGCAAAAAGTGTTTAAATCAATTCTCTTTTTATAACTGGAATTGAAAAATTCTAGTGATGAAATATATAAAAAAAAAATTAATTTAAAACCTTAAATTAATGTACATAATGAATTTATTTTGCAGAACATTAAGGTGAAGTCATTATTCGTAGGCCTATAATATTCATTTTTTGTTGGCTTTTTAATTTTTTTAATTTATTTATTCATTTATTCATTTATTTATTTATTTATTATTATTATTATTAATATTATTTATTTTTATTTTTAATTCTGTGACCTATACATTTCTGTATTATTATTGAAAAGGGAGGGGCTAAAATTTATTTTCACATAGAAGAGACGTGGTCTCCATAAGCGACCAATCACCGTAGGGTACGCTGAATGATGTACGGACATTGTATGGACGATGTACGGACATTGTACGGACGATGTATGGACATTGTACGGACGATGTACGAACGCTAAACATACGATGTACGGCCGCTAGAAGTGTTACGTTACAGGATGTGTACCAGCAACGCAGAAGGGGACTACAGGTTTGCACCCCGGCAGTTTTCCGGCCTTTTTTCAGAAACTGTTTAACCAACTGATATTATTTTTGGTATGTGAGCTTATAATTATGAGTTACAGATCAGGTTTCAGTTTCACGCTGATCAGATAATTATTGTTAGAGTTATTACCCTTGGAAATAGGAATTATTTCCGAAATAATAGTTTTCCGAAGTTTTTTCGCAAACTCTTTTACCAAGTGATCTTATCTTTGGTATGTGAGCTTATAAGGATGAGTTATAGATCAGGTTTGAGTTTCACGCTGATCAGATAATTATTGTGAGAGTTATTTCCCTTGGAAAGAGGAATTATGCCAAAATAAGAGTTTTCCGGACTTTTGTCGCAAAGCTTTTAAAGATTTTTTATTGAAAAACAATTTTTTTTAATATTTTGGAACTATGTTAAAAATCCAAGTCAAATTAAATCCATCAAATGTTTTCTAAATTTTTTTGTATGGATAAAGATTGAACATTTAATTTTTATTACTGTCCAGCTAAAAGTTATGTAAATCGGTGAAATCACAATAAAGAATTTCGAAATATTGATACCAAACTTAGTGAAATGTTCATTGTTGGAATGCGAATATATCCAGTATAGTAGTAGATATTTAGGATTTAAATATGTTATCAGTGGTTATTTGCTCGAGTAAATGCTGAAAAAAATTCTTCAGAAGGAACGATTTAAGATTCAGCCAAAGGCCCCTGATGTTAAACAGATGTCTGTAACTGACCATCATGCCAAGATGAAAGAAGGTTGGTAAATTTGTCTTTCACTGTTTTCTCTTTTTACAGATTTTTTTATCAGAATCAGTCGGTCACAAAGTGGTATCTTCAATTCTAGACGCAACTTAGAATGATTCTACGTTACAGAGAAAATAGCGTTCAAAAAATTGAACGCCAGAGTAAAGTCACGAAATATCAAAGGGGTATTCGAACGATGGGAAAATCGAAGCAACGGAAAAACTTCAGAGACCAACGAAGAACAAGACCAAAACAATACATGTACTACAATTAATAACTAGAAATATAGACTCAGATGCTCCGGTAGAGTAAGTAGTCTCTGCTTTCTGCAGGACACCCGGCATGCTGCCCTTGTCAAATCCGGTATGATGAAGAGACAAAATTAATGGAACAGGTCCATTTTCATATGGACACTTTTTTTTCATACCTGTCAATCAGATGAGTCCAACTTAAGAGCAACATACTACTGTCTGAGCAACTTTTCTGTCATGAGCCGGGCTTTCTCCAGGAAGTCAATGTATATGTCACAAGCTCCGGAATAACATATCAGTTGTGAAATATATACCCAATACGCCGGCGCCTCTGGAATGTTGCCGCTCAAAACTAGGAAGTTGACGATTGGAAAGTCAGTGTCAGCCCGCTTGTAGTAAAGTTTTGTATTCAGCCTTCCCCTTGTGTCAATTACGCGGTGAAGGTCAAGATAAGATGCAGACTTGGTATTGTCTATGGTATCCTTAATATCGAGCTCATTGGGATAGATGAGATGTAAAAAATTCCCAAAACGTGAATTGTTGAGTGATAAAACATCATCTCTGTAGCGAAAGCTAAAATTAAAGGTACGGGCTAAGTTCTTCTGTTTTTCCTAAAGAAGCCCTCAAGGAAGTCTGCCTCATATGAGTAAAGGAAGGCCACAATTAGTACCCACATGAATGCCAATTGTCTGTTGGAAAAAACATCCACCAAATTCAACAAATATGTTGTCTATCAAAAATTCAGTCATCAGGTCAATTTCGTCCTCTGTGTATTTTTTGTTAGATTTAGAATGTTTTTGTACAAAGTATGATTTATCTCTACCGATGACAAGGTATGTTCATTTGCTGTTGTCATTTTTATTTTGAGAGCATCGATGGATTAGATCTTATAACTTCTCCTTCAGTTGTGAATGAGGAATTGTGGTATAGAGGGTAGAGAAATCAAATGTTTTTATGCTGTTACAGACTGAAATGGACTGAGATCGTAAACTATCCTTTAAGTCTTTGGAGTTATTTTATATCCACATTTGATTGATACCATTTCTTGAATAGCTTGTCTCACAATAACTTTGGAGGCCCGTTTTGACAGCTGTTAAAATAAAAGTAAGAAGTTGAGACAATGGTTTGGTGGAACACTTGGCAGATCCAACTATAAAGCGTTGTTTGTATGGACACTTAATTAACTTGGGTATCAGTACAAAGTAGTAAGATTACAATCATCAAATTTGATGGAAATACCAAATGACGATAAGACCGATCTATCATTGTCGGTTATTTCTTCCTTTGAAAGTGTAGTAGCTTTATAGGTTGGATTCCCATGTGAACTAGTAATTCCTAGTTCATCAATCAAGCATTGAAGATAGTTAATAGGGGCCTTGTCTGCAGGAACAACAACATTTGTCATGAATGGCGGACAATGTCTTGGCAGCATCAGCGGATAATCGTAACTTCTTGACAGGATTATTATAAATGTAGCATTCAATGCTTTTACATATAAAAAGAATGGTAGCTGAATGCTTTTATAAAGAAAAAGGATTGTTGTAATTTATAAAAAACATTTTGACTAACTAGTCGGAAAAGTCAGCTATCCCAGCATTCCCCGCATGCTGTCATTTGTTTTATTCCTGTGCACCACTTTCACAATCATATGTTTGCATAATGGGCCCAAATTTTTGCAAATCATAATTTAAAGTTTATAGGCTCCAAGTTTTTGAGGATTTAGGTCACAACATTAAATTAAAAACTTCACAATTCGACCCAAGATTTCTTAAATTTATATCTCTAAAACCATATTGTGCATCTACATATAGTGTAGGGACAATACTATATATGAATTAAATGCATAAGTTGCAAAATGAAAGAATTTTCAACTGAGCATAACTGTTTTACAATTGATTTAATTATGCCCGCACTTTCGAATAAGTTTGGGGTATGACGATTGTCTCCGTTTGTCCGGCACATTTTCTAGCGACACAGAGGTCGAACTTCGAAAATTATATGATTAAGCTTTTGACATAAACTCCTCTTCCATTTCTTAGTCAATGAGTGAATCCCGTTGCTAGACGAACAGTTTAAACATTTATTATTCTAGGGCAATTTTTTCCATTCTGAAATTCTAGAACTGTAACGGAAGTAATTTTCTAATTGTAACGTAATTCATTCTCTCTATTGTTACACAAAACGTCATCTATTGTTACATGTACGCATCTATGTTACCAATAGTTACTCTCATAATAAATTCCGCTGAGGAAAGCCGGCGACCGGCTGAAACGTCCGGAATTACGATTTATAGTTTTTATTTATATTAACATTGAATCGACATGGAATATTAAATGACTAATAGTGAGAGTCTTAGAGCATACGATGGATACGTCGCTACAGAAATTCTGGACAAGAAAATTCAGAAAATTATTGGACAAAAAATTACGGTATGAAAGCCATTGTGATTTTCTTCGGACTTGTGAAAAGAATAAATTATCACCGAAAGGATTTGACTTGAAATGGAAACTGAAGTTACATAATATTCAATCTGAACAAGATAGAATATCTTCTACATTGGAAAGAACCTCCGGAGAACTCCTGTCAATCAGCATAAAGGTATGTGAAAGAAATTTGTTTGAGATTAGTAGTATAGGTTTACAAGAAGAATCCAATGCTGAAAAACAGTTATCATGCACTCAGTTTAAGGAATTTAAATATCAAACTAACCAATACATTCTGAAGCAAGAAAAACGATTGCGATCGGGAAAAGAACGGAAGATGGGGGTTTTAAAGACGAAATTTTCAAGGAATAAGACGGTGACGGAACCATTACAAGATCGAATTGATGCGGAGTCAAAAATAATCAAAGTAAATGGAGACGGGAATTGTTTTTTCCGTTGCTTGTCGCACTACTTTTTTTGGCAATCAAACACAACATTCAAAGATAAGACAGCAATGCGTTGAAGAACTTGAAAGGGATGTCTTTTTATGAAAACTTCACATCAGACTTTGAAAATTACATATCAAATATAAAAAAATGGACGGACGGGAATCTTCTTATGCGACGGAAGCAGAAATTTTTGCAGCATCCCACAGGTATGGTATTGATATTTTTGTAGAGATGAGATTGGACATCAAAGAGAATGGACAATGTATTCACGAAATGAAAAATGTGACCATAAAAGGCCCTTCATTGCAATTCGACATGAAAATATTCACTACAACTTAATGATTAAAGAAACACGACCTTGAAACTGTGATGAAACCACAAACAATACGGAAAGCAATACAACTGATTTAACTTCTGGTAATAAAGGTTACTCGGATAATTTAACACAAGAAATAGAAAAAGACATTGGAATTAAGTGAGTAGATAATGAAAGTTTTATAGAAAGAAAGAAGAAAATAACTAAAACGAACAGGATAACAGAAATATTTAATCATTCAAGTAAGAAGTTGACCAAAGATCAAACCAAAATTTTGTCAAAAGTAAAGTCAAGAAATACCAAAGGGATATTCGAAGGAGAGAAAAATCGTTACAACTGACAAACTCCGGAGAACAACGAAGACAAGACCAAAACAATACATGCACTTCAATTAAAAACTAAAAACGTATGAACAACATGGATCCCACCAAAAAACCGGGGGTAGACTCAGGTGCTCCGGAAGAGTAAGCAGTCTCTGCTTCCTGCAAGACACCCGCCATGCTGCTCATGTCAAATCCGGTATGAGGAAGGGATAATATCAATGGAACAGGTCCATTTTCATTTGGGAAACGGTCTTTTCATACCTGTCAACCAAGTCACGATGACGCCCATAAAATTTTAATAAGGATGACTTCAGCTTAAGAGTAACGTACCCCTGTCTGAGCAACTTTTCTGTCAGGAGCCGGGCTCTGTCCAGGAAGTCAATGTATATATCACAAGCTCCGGAATAACGTATGAGTTGTGAAATATATACTCCATACGCCGGCGCTTCTGGAATATTGCCGCTCAAAAATGGAAAGTTGACGATAGGAAAGTCAAAGTCATCCCGTTTGTCGTAAAGTTTTGTATTCAACCTTCCTCTAGTGTCAATTTTGAGGTGAAGGTCAAGATAAGATGCAGACTTGGCAGTGTCTGTGGTATCTTTAATTTCGAGCTCATTGGGATAGATGAGATGTAAGAAATTCCCAAAACGTGAATTGTTGAGTGATAAAACATCATCTATGTAGCGGAAGCTGAAATTAAAGGTACGGGCTAACTTCTTTTGTTTTTCCTTAAGAAGCCCGTCAAGGAAGTCTGCCTCATATGAGTAAAGGAACAAGTCGGCCAGGAGTGGCGCACAATTAGTACCCATAGGAATGCCAATTGTCTGTTGGAAAACACGTCCACCAAATTGAACAAATATGTTGTCGATCAAAAATTCAATCATCAGGACAATTTCGTCCTCTGTATATTTTTTGTTAGATTTAGAGTGGTTTTTAACAAAGTATGATTTA
The DNA here is from genome assembly GCA_028015205.1 of Mytilisepta virgata. Classification (NCBI taxonomy): domain Eukaryota; kingdom Metazoa; phylum Mollusca; class Bivalvia; order Mytilida; family Mytilidae; genus Mytilisepta; species Mytilisepta virgata. Next base: position 83,094,374 of record CM051519.1, read on the forward strand.
TCTCTACCAATGACAATGTATGTGTATCTGTTGTTGCCATTTTTATTTTGAAAGCATCGATGGATTAGATCTTTCAACTTCTCCTTCAGTTGTGAATGAGGAATGGTAGTATAGAGGGTAGAGAAATCAAATGTTTTTTATGCTGTTACACACTGAAATGGACCGAGATCGTAAAATATCCTTTAAGTCTTTGGAGTTCTTTAATATCCACATTTGATTGATACCACGTCTTGAAAAACTTGTCTCACAATAACTTTGGAGGCCCGGTTTGACAGCTGTTAAAATAGAAGTTAGAAGTTGAGATAATGGTTTGTTGGAACACTTGGCAGATCCAACTATAAAGCGTTGTTTGTATTGACACTTATGTAACTTGGGTTTCCAGTACAAGGTAGGAAGATCACAATCATCATCTTTGATGGAAATACCACATGACAATAAGACCGATCTATGATTGTCGGTTATTTCTTCCTTTGAAAGTGTAGTAGCTTTATAGGTAAGGTTGCCAAAAGAACTAGCAATCCCTAGTTCATTAATCAAGCATTGAATATAGTAGTTTTTGCATACAAAAACGATGTTATTAGGGGCCTTGTCTGCAGGAACAACAACATATTTGTCATGAATGGCGGACAATGTCATCGGGTTGCTGAAGACTGATGTTCCTTTTTTACTCATAGACCTTCTAAGTTTATCAATTCGAACTTGAATCAACGATCTCACAGCTTTAACCCAGTCTGAAAGTGAATCTAGTGGCTCTTGTTCACGTTTGGTCCATTTTCTGGCATAGTCCTCCACAGCATCCATCAGTAGTTTGAAATTATATTTCCAATTTATGGATACGGGTTCGCGATACTTAGGACCTTTTGCAATGACACCACGAAGAGACTGCATGAACAATCAGGTCGCTTAGCTTTGAGGTCGTCGATTTTGAGGTCCTGCAATGCACGTTTGTGATTGAATATTTTTGATGCAATGGGTGTAGTATAGGTATAAGAAAGGTTTAAAATTTGTTCCTACAAAACGTCAAATTTATATAGCTAAGCTACTGACCGATTTAAAACTGTGGGAGCGGCGTATGAGATTACGGGAGTTTTTCTATAATCAAAACGAAGAGAATAAAGAAAACAATGACAGTCAAGAAAATGATATATATGACAAGAAAAAAACGAAAAAAGACATGGACGCCAAAATCAGGCAGAGATAGATGGCTCGATCAGTACATCGAAGAGGTTAAGAATGACATCATTAAGGGTTTAAAGAGGGATTTTAAAATGAACATTACGAAAAAGGAAAAGCAAGCCGTAAAAGAACTAATGCGGGATGAATCCATTATCATAAGACCAGCGGACAAAGGATCGGGATTGGTTATACTAAATTCAAGTGAGTATTTGGAAGAAATAGAAACACAAATAGCAGATTCTACAACTTACAAGGAAGTTCAAACCGACGACATAAGAAAGATAGAAAACCTCATCAAAACATTAGTAGATAATATGTACAAGAGAAACGTAATAACAAACGACATGAAACAATATCTAATACCGAAAGATTGCAGAACAGGCAAGGTACAAGGAAATCCAAAAATACATAAATCAGGAAATCCGTTACGCCTTATTGTAAACGGTCGACACCTCCCTACAGAAAAACTAGCGGAAATCGTAGAGGGAGAATTAGATGAAAACGTTAAAAAATTACCAAGTTTTATCAAAGACACAACCGACTTTCTTAATAAGCTACAAAGTGTGCATCAACCTTTAAAACCAGGAACCCTTACGTTTTGTTTAGATGTAAAGTCGTTGTACCCTAGCGTACCAAGAGAAGAAGCCAGAAAAGCGTGTGATAAAGCTCTACAGACCCGCACCAAAAATACAATTCCTACGCCGGATGTTTTAGCAATGTTGAATATAGTTTTAGAAAACAACACTTTCTCGTTTAACCAAAAACATTATTTACAAACTGAAGGGGCGGCAATCGGATCACACATGGGTCTCAATTACGCAAGCACATATTTAGGACATTGGGAAAATCAGTTGTTTCAAAAATCTAAATTACAACCGGAACAGTATTGGCGCTATGTTGACGATGTTTGGGGTTTATGGTGTCACGGGCATGAAAAACTGATAGAATGCGTTGAACTAGCCAATTCGATCCATCCAAGAATTAAAATTGAATTACGTTGGTCTGAGCGGGAAATTGAATTTTTGGATGTCAGTGTAAGTATAAAAGATGGTTATATACAAACTGATTTATTTACAAAACCCACGGATAAACATCAATACTTACTTATGAGTTCGAATCACCCTAAAAATGTAAAGGAAGCGATTCCGTACGGACTTGGTGTTCGGGTAAAAAGGATATGCTCAACTGAAGAAAAATATAACACAAGAAAAAACGATATCAAGTTGCAGTTGAAAAGAAGAGGTTACAAAGAAGATACAATTAATTCACAATTAAATAGGGTTGATAAACTAAACCGCAGCGACCTACTAAAATACAACACACGAAAGAAAGATGACATCGTCTCTTTGGTATTAACATATTCAGATGGACTTCCAAATGTTCATAAAATTTTACGTAATAGGATGAAAACACTACACCAGTATAAACGCATGAAGACAGTATTTCAGAGACCACCATTGGTTGCTTGTAAACCTGATAAAAATTTGAAAGACATTCTTATCCACAAAAAACCACAACAACTTTTTTTTTATAAAACGAAGAATGTATCGGAACCGTGTGCTAAAAACTGTGCTGTTTGCCCGCATATGGTGGAATCAACTATATTTACAGATGTTGAAAATAGACAATATAAAGTAAAAGGTTACATAAACTGTCACTCGGCAAATGTTATTTATTCCATATTCTGTGATTCTTGTAATAAAACAGTTTACGTGGGACAAACTGAATCGTTGTATCAACGGATGATTCTGAATTTTTCACCCCCGTGTGGGTCCCGGGGACACAATAGAATAGGCCCACAGCTCCTCGGCTTGGCGTAAGAGGCCCCTAATGAGGCGACATGTTTGCCGTGTGTCGCTTACCCGTGTCGGTAATAGGGAGTGTTCCTGGATGGCCGGAAAAACGGTTCCGATCACCATCTGGGGCACAATCTTTACCTAGACGGGAGGCCGGATGGACCCGATTCGGTCAATCGGCTGGTCGCATCAATCCCTTATACAACATTATATATGTTTTTTTTCTCCTCACTGAAATCGGAATTCCAAATTGCTACATGACGGGATTGGTGGTGGCTTAAGGGTCAAACTTCAATATGTACAAAATTTCCTACATTTGTATTGGCTTTTTATTTATTTTTCTTATTTTTCTTATGTTTTTTGTTTACATAATTCCAAATAACGTAATTAATGGTTTAGGCAACACCGGTACGATTTGTTCAATCCTATTGAAAGTTTGGTTATATTTTGATACATTTTTAATACAACCAGCTCATGAATGGCTCGATGGTCCCGATTTAGCCAGTAACTGGTCATGTCTAGCCCTCTGCTGTCTTCTCGTGGTTGTCTGAAAAGATCCAGATGAACCCTATATGAAACCGAGATACACTGGGATGGGATGGTGGACTGCAATGGAGTATCGTTTGAGGTTGATGTTCGGGTTCTGGGATCTTGGGATGACAACCACTGATGGAGGCGCAGAGAAGGCGGTGGCTGATGGGACAAAGCTTCCTCGGCTTAATGAGGCCACATGTTTGCCGTGTGTGGATACCCGTAAGGACGGGATCCTGGTGGCTGAAACACGCCACTTTGGCCCATACTTTATCTGAAACGGGAGGTCGGATGGGCCCGGTCGCGACCAATCGGCTGGTCACGCCAAGCCCTTGAACTGTCCTGTTACCAAAATGTACAACAATAGTACCATTTATATAGGATGGTTTAAGAAGGCGGTGACTTATGGGTCAATCGTGTAGATGTTACTTCGGACGGTTGTTTCGTCAGGTAACCCCTGGCACGAAGCTTGCGTCCGAACAGAAGTGCTCTATGCGAGTATCTTATCCCTGTAGCCCTAGTGCTTGTCGCATATGCGGCAAGTATACATCATATTGGTGCTGCTCCGAGGCGGGCGGGGAGCAGGGGTAACGAATCATTATATAATCACCATGGCTTCTACAGAAAACCCCCCAAAACCAACAAGTTCGAAAAGAAAATGTACAAACAGTGACGACGAGGATCCTCCAACCAAACAAGCAAATACAGCTCCAGACACATTCGCAAGATTTATTGTACTGACTGCCGTAAATTCGGAAAAACAGATTACCAAACTTTCGCCATTTCTACTTCAAAAAACAATTCAGAGCTATGCTGGTCAAGTCAAAAAGGTATCTAAAATGAAAAATGGAAGTTTACTCATTGAATGTATTAGACCTCAACAATCTAAAAATCTTCTATCTCTAACCAAAATTTCTGATGTTCAAATCTCAGCCACTCCACACAGAACACTCAATTCATGCCAAGGAGTTATTCGCGACAGAGATCGTGATCTATCCGATTTATCCGAAGAAGAAATCTGCGCAGAACTCGAATCTCAAAATGTCTCAAAAATCAAACGATTTACAAAAAAATCAGAAGATAAGATCATTAAACTTAACACATATCTCATTACCTTCAATCTCCCAAGTGTGCCGGAACATATCTATATCGGACCCTACAGAATCAAAGTTGACATATACGTACCTAACCCTACTCGTTGCTTCAAATGCCAGAAATTTGGACACGGTAGGGGTTCATGTAGAGGTACGGAAAAATGTGTCAAATGTTCTGTAGAGGGCCATTCCAGTTTTGATTGTGACGGCCACATCAAATGTGTAAACTGTGGTTTAGATCATATGGCGAATTCCAGGAACTGTCAATTCTACATAAAAGAACTTGAAATACAGAAAACGAAAGCTGACAAGAACATTAGCTATCAAGAAGCTAAACGACTTATCTCTGCCGCGAATAACTCTACTCAAACCACATCTTATGCTGATAAAGTTAAACAACCCCAAAGCACTCGATCATTTGCAACTCAAACTGATTACACATGGCCTGTTGAATCAGAACTCCCAGTTCTCCTTTCTCAATCCAATTCCTCGAAAGGGAAAACTTCCCAATCTACACAGTCTAATTCATCACAAACATCTAGTACTCTATCTACAAAAAATCAACCAAAATCATCAGCTAAACACAGAACTTCCACATCTTCAGATAAGAAACCTCAAAATCCGCCGTCTTCACAGAAAAACACAAGATCCTCGTCTTCTGATAAGTTAAAAAACAAACAACGTTCTAATCGCCAAACAAAGGCTGATAAAAATTTTAAGTTTAACAGGTTTAGAGATTTGTGCTCAGAGTTTGACGACGAAGTCGATCTAGACTCTGACCAAATGGATACAACCCCCATTGAAAATCTGGAGTCAATCTGGGGTGATCCCTTAGTTCTACCGAAGGATTCTCCTCCATCAGCGATTGACTCCAGCGCCTCGGGTGGCAGGCGCTGCAGATCAAACGAACGAACAAAAAAGGGTTACTCCCCCATCCGTCCACCTAAATAATGAACAATATTATCCAATGGAATTGTCGAGGTTTAAAATCAATTTAATTGAACTATCCTTACTTATCCAAACCTTCATTCCTGTTGCCTTTTGCCTACAAGAAACTCATTTAAAGGAAAATGATCAAGTAAATATTAAAGATTATTCTCTGTACAGTACCCATGTTGAAAAGGATGAAAGAGCTGCTGGCGGCTCTTCTATCCTTGTTAAAAATGGTGTCATTCACAGTCAAATAAATCTAAACACTGACTTACAGGCAGTTGCAGTTCGACTTTCTCTGAGTAAAACTATAACTTTATGTTCTGTTTATATTCCTCCTAATTCTTCCTTAAATGTTTCTCAACTAAAATCTTTGACAGATCAATTACCTGCCCCATTTCTTCTTATGGGCGATTTTAACGCACATAATCCTATATGGGGCAGTAACTCTTTAAATGATAAAGGCAAGAGGATTGAAGATTTTGTTAATCAGGAAGGACTGTGCATTTTTAATGATGGATCAGACACCTACCTCCATCCAGGGAATGGTGCTTATTCCGCTATTGATCTAACACTATGTGACCCTTCGTTATTATTGGATTATTCATGGCGAGTCCACGATGATTTGTGTGGAAGTGACCACTTTCCAATTATTTTGGAGAATCTATTTCCAACGTCTTCGGAGAGAGTTGCTCGCTGGAAATTTGACAAAGCCAATTGGCCTTTGTTCGAACAACTCTGCCGAGATGAACTGAGAGAAGACACTTTCGACAGTATAAGTAATCCAATTCTCAAATTTAGCGAAATGTTGGTATCGATAGCGGAAAGAACCATTCCTAAAACCTCGACAAATCCAAAACAACCTAGCAAACCATGGTTTGATGATGACTGTGAGGAAGCGAAGAAAAACAGGAAAAAGTCCGAACGACGGTTCAATTTGCATCCAACCCAAGGTAATTTAAGTAATCTCCGTATATTCCGTGCGAAAGCACGTCGAACATTTAAACAAAAGAGACGAAAATCTTGGCAAAACTTCGTCTCTAAAATAAATTCCCATACACCAATGAACAAGGTTTGGAATTTTATTCAAAAAATTAAAGGAAAAAACAGGAAAACTAATCTTCACCATCTCAAAGATGGACAAACTCTTTTGACATCTCAAAATGACATCGCTCAAAAACTTGGTGAAACTTTTTCTAAAAATTCCTCTTCTAAAAATTATTCTCAGGAATTTCAACATATTAAAAACCGAACAGAAAAAACTAAACTCAACTTTCGATCAAAAAATTCTGAAGACTACAACCGCCCTTTCTCTTTGAATGAAATCAAAAACTCTCTGGCAAAAGCACATGACACAGCATGTGGTCCTGATGATATTCACTATAAACTTTTGAAACATCTTCCTGATACTTCTTTAAAAACTCTTTTGGATCTGCTCAATAATGTCTGGGAATCTGGTGACTTGCCTTCCATCTGGAAGCTAGCCACAGTTATCCCTATTCCAAAACCTGGGAAGGACCATTTTGAACCGTCGAATTATCGGCCAATTGCCCTCACAAGTTGCGTCTGTAAGACAATGGAACGGATGATCAACGACCGCCTTGTCTGGTTTCTTGAGACGAATGGTCTCCTGTCCAGTATACAGTGCGGATTCCGGCAAGGCAGAAGCACGTTGGATCATCTTGTTCGCTTCGAATCATTCATTCGTAACGGGTTTGCAAAAGGTGAACATGTGGTGTCTGTCTTTTTCGATCTGGAAAAGGCATATGACACCACTTGGAAATATGGTATTTTAAAGGATTTAAACGATATGGGGTTGAAAGGTAGGTTACCTACATTTATCGATAACTTTTTATCTGACAGGGAGTTCAAAGTCAGGGTCAATACAACATTGTCTGATCCGTTTGAACAAGAGATGGGTGTACCCCAGGGAAGCATTCTCTCGGTTACTCTCTTTAGTATCAAAATTAACAGTCTTGCAAAAACCTTGCAAAACAATGTCGAAGGCTCTCTCTATGTTGATGACTTTTTGATTTGTTGCAGAGCTAAAAATATGAACAGCATAGAACGTCAATTGCAGTTATCTCTTAATAAAATTGAAAAATGGGCAACAGAAAATGGATTTAAATTTTCCGCATCAAAAACTCTCTGCATGCATTTCTGTAATAAAAGAAAATTACATCCAGACCCTGAACTCAAACTCTACAATGTACCTATTAAAGTAGTTAAAGAAACGAAATTCCTTGGGTTACTTTTTGACAGTAAACTAACCTTTCTACCCCATATCAAAATGCTTAAAGCTAAATGCTTGAAGGCATTGGATATTTTAAAAGTTGTTTCTAGCACTGACTGGGGTGCTGATAAAAACATTTTGTTAAATTTATACCGATCACTTGTACGATCAAAACTTGATTATGGTTCCATTATATATGGATCTGCTCGCAAATCCTATATAAAGATTTTAGATACTGTTCACCACCAAGGCCTACGTTTGGCCTTGGGGGCGTTCAGAACATCTCCTGTGGAGAGTTTATATGTAGAGGCGAACGAGCCGTCTCTTTATAATCGTCGGATAAAACTTGGTTTACAATACTTAACCAAGCTAAAAGCATATCCTTCAAATCCTGCCTACGACTGTGTTTTCAATCCTCTCTATGAGAATATATTTGAACAACATGAAAATAAAATTCCTCCGTTTGGTATCCGGATGAAATTACATATTCATGGTTCTAACATCAACCTTGATGAAATTGCCCCCATTAATATACCTCAATCGCCGCCTTGGCTTGTGCCCAAACCTATGTTTATTTTTGACCTTAGAAAACATAAAAAGTCCGAAACAAACCCTATTCTTATTCAGCAACACTTTGCTGAAATAAAATCTAAGTTTGAATTTCATGATTCTATTTATACTGATGGGTCGAAGGACGGGGACAAAGTGGCTGCCGCTGCTGTCTATGGACAGCAAGCAGCAACTCTCCGTCTTCCATCCTCCAGTTCCATTTTTACTGCTGAAGCCAGAGCCTTAATTCTTGCTTTAAAGTTTGCTAGAACATCTGAAAAACTTAAATTTCTTATTTGTTCAGATTCACTTTCATGTTTATTGGCTATCGAAGGTCTGAAATATAAAAACCCTTTAATTGCCCATATTATTGAGTTCTATAAAAGACTTGTCCAAATGGGCAAAGAAATAGTTTTTATCTGGATACCAAGTCATATTGGTATCCGAGGAAACACAGTCGTAGATAGTATAGCGAAGGATGCTTTAGATGACCCAGTTACAAATATGTCAGTACCTTATACTGATTTTAAATCTCTAATTTATAAATATGTTGTACGTCTGTGGCAGTCCCAGTGGGATCTGCTTACAGACAATAAATTACATTCGATAGAGCCAACTGTTGGCAGGAATGTTTGTTTTTTCGGCAAGGGCCGAAGAGACCAAGTTGTTTTGACCAGATGTCGCATTGGCCACACCAGGACGACTCATTCTTTTATTTTAGAGAGTGAGCCGGCTCCTGAGTGTATTCCTTGCCAATGTCGGCAATCTGTTAAACATCTTTTAATTGACTGTGTAGATAAATCCGACATAATTTGTCGGTACTACACAGTCAACAATATGAAAGATTTATTTACAGTGGTCGCTGGCGACCGTCTTTTACAATATTTGAAAGACGTAGGACTATACTCCAGAATATAGATTACTATACTATGTTCTTGAGTATAGTTATTGGTCATTGTCTTAAACTTTGTTATTATTAATTGACGTGATTTTATGTTTACTGAATATTTTATATATGTTGACATTGTTAATTTAATAGCGTATCTGTGATATTTTTTTCTGAATGATGTTTGACTGTGATTTTAGTTTTACTGTTTATTCAACTTTCAATATTATTTGTAAATAGGCTATCGATTTTAGATAATGTTTGAAATTTTAATCAGTTTGAGTCTAATTCGCTCTCGCCGTGATATTGGCTGCAATATCGCCAGTACGGCGTTAAAAAACAATCAATCAATCAAATGAATTTTTCAATGATCCGAACGAAAAAGTCCGATCCTGTCGCCGTTCATTTCAACTCCACAAACCATTCATCAGAGGATTTAAAGATTAAAGGCGTTGAAAAAGTATACGGTAGTGACACTTATCGGAAAGTGAGAGAATCGTTTTGGATTAAAAAAACTAAATACGCTACATCCAAATGGACTAAATTCTCATATTGACGTTTAAAGGACATGGACAGTCGGAAACTTTTCCTTTTTGTATCAAGATTTAGTAATCCATTTATATTTAACATTTTTGAGTGAATCCCGTTGCTAGACGAACAGTTTAAACATTTATTATTCTAGGGCAATTTTTTCCATTCTGAAATTCTAGAACTGTAACGGAAGTAATTTTCTATTGTAACGTAATTCATTCTCTCTATTGTTACGTAAAACGTCATCTATTGTTACATGTACGCATCTATGTTACCAATAGTTACTCTCATAATAAATTCCGCTGAGGAAAGCCGGCGACCGGCTGAAACGTCCGGCCGGAATTACGATTTATAGTTTTTATTTATATTAACATTGAATATATATATATATATATATATATATATATATATATATATATATGTGTGTGTGTGTGTGTGTGTGTGTGTGTGTGTGTGTGTGTGTGTGTGTGTGTGTGTGTGTGGGTGTGTGTGTGTGTGTGTGTGTGTGTGTGTGTCTATATATATAGTATTGTGATTAACAAAAAGGGTTTTAGAATTTTAATTTCCTAAAATTGGGGCCCACATTTAATGCATTTTATTTATATATAGTATTGTCCTACACTATATGACGATTTAGAATTTTCATTTTTAAACACTGAGTCCACTTGAGTTGAATTTCAATAATTGTAAGATTAAGCTAGTGATCTAAGCTCTTTCCATTTTTCAGTGATTCATTATTGATTTATGCATACAGCAGAATACATAAACAAGTACATCCGAACTTGTTGATGAAACAATTTGATGTTTGACTCCCTAAAATCAGTCAGTTAAAACATATAACATCTATGCAGCAATTTTGTCACGCTTTTTTCCATTCCGATTTAAACTGTGGGAGATTTTCACAATCTAAAGAAATTGCAAAGTGCATGTTTTATTATTGGTAACCTTAAAAATTAATATATGTATTCAACAACTATATATAGTAATCAGTACTTCTGTCAAGTTTTTTTTCATTCTAACCTTAAATTATCGGAATTAAGGTTCAATGTCTTAACATATAGTAATGCCGAAGTCCATTATTTGCCATGAAAAACCTCCAAAAATCAACCCATCAAAACCTTTGTCTTCCAAAACAACACATACGAACCATAAATTTTGTTAAATCATCAATGTAAACTGTATGATATTTTACCCTCAAATTTTGGTGATCGATAGACGGACTGGACAAAACCAATAGGTCTCCCCCGGAAAAAGGAGTAGCTTATTAAAATCAGTTACTCCCTTGTAATATTCTATACAGCAAAATGAAAGGACATAGTACGGGTTTTCCAATTAAGTTTATGACACCGGTAACTGTTTTCACTTTTTTTTAATTTGATAAAAACAATTCCATTTGAATTACTAAATAGTTCACCTGAAAATTCGCATAGAGGATTTTCCTTCAATATGTACTTGTCCAAACTAACCAAACACATTCCATCGTGTCTTAAATTAAAAAACTTATTTATTCGAATATTTTGTTCCATTTTCTTTTGCTACAAAGTTTGATGATCAAGATTTGCAACTTTGTCGACTTAACGACACATTAATAGTACTAAAATACTAAACTGTTGAAAGCCAAAACAACAAACGTCGAAGAAAATCTAAAGACAGATATATGAAAGAGGAAGATATTAGCACTTTGAATGACTATAAAATAATTTATCCTGCTTCAAATCGATATTTAGCAAAATCGTACACGTCAGAGTTATTTCTCAAATAATGTTCATGTCCAGATAAGCCAATCTCTCCTACCACATTGAATTCTTGAATTTATATATTTAACGTAAATTGTTTAAACTGTTTGACTGTAAGTCCCCAGGGGTATTATCAGCCAAGTAGCGAGAATCATTTAATACTTAAATGCCTTTAAATTCTATGTTCAAAATTTGACAAAAATTCCCAGAATTTTCACGGTTCTTCCTTTTGATGTAAAGTTTGGATTTCTGTTTGTTTTAATTGTTTGGGTTTCTAATGGTTGAGCTTATTACTTCATCATTATATCTTTAACCGGACTTTTAACATTTTGATCTCGAGCACTGCTGATGAGTTGTCAGTCAACGAAATGGCCATACAGTGCATCAAATGTTGAGGTATTTTGTGATACACTTGATTATTAATTCTTTTTCCATGCTCAACAATTGTGTACACGTTAAATTTCATATCTTTGTTTGAAATACGATAACTGCTGAAAGCGCTTTCCGCTAATCTGCCATTTTAAATAAATTCGCAATTAAATCTATTTGAACCCCGTTCTCTTTCATACTGTGTAAACCCTCACCATGAAAAATTTTTGACTTCTGTACTGTTTCTCTAGTCCAAATGCAAGATAATTCCTCACTCATGTTTTTTTAAGGCATAAAAGAACAATGTAAACGTAAAGATCAATGCAAGGGCTTTCGATTTGTAGGAAAACGATAATAGTCTTCTAAGCATAAGTAAAAAAAATAACAATCCAATGATACTAATATTAGATATAGTAAATTTATACTATGCTGTATACGACGCATTTCAAGGAGTTACCTCTCATCAGCAGCATTAAAACCGAAACATTTGGAAGACCAAAAACCAAACTTATATTAAACAAAAAGCACTCAACCAAAAATACCGAAATAGGAAGCCAAATTTCAGCTAAGGAGATCTACCATGTGCAATACAAGGAATGAACCCTTAGTATTTCTATTATTTTTGAATTTTGCTAAATACTGGTAATTTCTTTAAAATCCTTTCGACTATTTATCGTTCGTGGAATTTACAAGTAAATTCCTTGTAGATATTCCTTGTTTTGTACTTTATGCAAGTTAACAAAATCTTCACATGTGTGCTTGATTTTATGATAGTTTCCCCCTATTATTTTCTGACGCTTTTCAGACTATCAAATTTTTTAAAAAGTTGTTACTTTTACACGAAAATTTTTCAGTTATTTTTAGTCATATTTAAAAGATCTATTTAAATGTTCATGAATAGGATAGCAGTTTTACACTCTGATTATTTTTCCTTTAAAATTTAATTTCTGATAGTTTTCTGAAATTGACACTTTACTTAATATTGTTAGAAAATGCAAAACGTACTTACCTGATTTTCACAATCTTTCTCGCTTTTACTGAATGCAAACATTATTGACAGTGGGAAAGCACTGTGTAACCCATATGTTATATCAACTTCACTTGCATCAGTCAAACAAGTCGTTTTCCTGAATGGTGCACAATATCTATTCCGATAAACAACAATTTGAAAGCCATAATTAATCATGACAGGATTAATACCACTATCTTGGCACTCAGATGTTTGGTGTGTACCTGGTGCGAAAAGGATGCAGTATCTTGGAAAAGACCCTTTAGGGGGGGTTTGATCTACGATTGCTCCTAACATTGGATTTTGCACAAAATCAAAAGTAAATTGAAAAGAAGTTGCCGCCGTCTCGTTTCTATGGATCGTTATGAAATCTGGTACTACATTTGAAAACTTGAAAGAAAATGGTTTGAAAGAGTCAACTCTATGACACTCAGCACAGTATCTGTTTTGATAAACTATGTTATCTTCGCTTGTGACAAATGGCCCTGTTGTATAAATATCGGCTGTTTCGCATTTTTCTGAAATATTAGTGTTTATGTAGTTGTCCGGACATTTTTTTACTATGAAAACACCAATGATATCCTTACGGCGGTTGCTGTAAGGACTACAAATAAACTCTCGATTATAATTCTCAGATTGGTTTGACGGGTAACTGTCAATTACATTATCGAAAGAGCGAGCATCTGGACAGCAATCCCCATAGACTGAACACAATTCGTCACACTGACAGTGTTTAAGTGTGAGATTTGCTATATAGTCACAGGTGCTAAATTCGGTACAAACCTCAAATTGATTCAGTTCGGTTGTAGAATGTGTCTCTATATCTGTTGCTAGGTCATTTTCCTGATTATCAATGAAATATATTGGTGATGATACCTTTGTTCCTATGATTGATCCTGGCGTAGAAGCACTGCTTGTTGATATATTATAGTCCGTTGTCTCTTGGTACATTTTAGTTGCCGTAAAAATATCAGAACTGGTTGTTTGAAGGGTCAAGTCCGTTGAATGCAGGAAGTTTTTAATATTTGCTTCAGTGTATACATTTCCAATAAAGACTTTCAAAGCAAAAAACAGATAAAATGTCAATATTTTTGTTAAATCTTTCACGGTACCAATTTTGAAACTTTCCATGTTAACGTGTTAGTCTTATATGTTTTAAGAAGGCTAGTCATTTATAGTGTTAGTCTCAGATAATCGGTGGCTTTTGATTCGACTAATTCTATGAAGTTTTGTTTGAATGGTATTATTACAATAACATTTTATTCTTAGAAAACTAAGAACCAATCACAATTGCTTGCTATTGCTCATACTGCTTAAGTATTCTATTAATTGTTATAAACTACCTTCACATATTACGTCAAGGCTTCGTTTATATAGAAGATGTACGCTTGCGTTAATGAAATTTTATGTGGATGGTGAATCCGTCAATTTATTGGAAACATTACATTCTAATAATTTATTGAACGCAGAATGGTTTTTAACGAGATTGAAAGTGGGTGATAATGGGAAAAAACCTTTCAAAGCATCCACTTTACTTTTACTAGAACTTAAATATCAGGATTATCGAATTTGAAATCAATGGAATTATGTACACAAAACCGGCCTGAGATAGCCACTTTAGTTCGTACATGTTCCCACTTCTTACTGATATCAGTTTGTTCTGGTTCAGTATCGGAAACCGCATCTAGCATGCTATCCTCGAGTGCGGAAGGTCGTGGGTTCGATCCCCGGACGGGTAAAACCAAAGACATAAAAATTAGTATTTTCTGCTTCTCCGCCAAGCACGCGGCAACGAGGGGTAAGAGCAAGGATCTACTGGTCGGCTCGGAGTCAGTATAATGTGTCCGAGTAGGTGATATGTCTTCCCGTGGACAGTTACCTCGTGAGCTAGCACAAAAGCTAGTGTCCCATCGATCACTAAGTTGTATGCTGTATATAAGTCTACCAGTCTGTCTCTATTGTCGTTCATAGTGCCACAGCCATGCCTACCAATCACTCTATCCATATTTGTGTTGTCGCCCCAACCTTGGCATTCATGTCACCCATAGCAACAGGTACTAGTCTCACTTCTGCTTGCAGCTGTTCATAAAAAGTATCTTTGACCATATCTTCGCAATCATTAGTTGGTGCATAGCATTGAATTTGTTATATTGCTATGTCTTCTTTTCAATCTAGCTGTTATTATTCTGTTGTTGTAGGCGTCCATTAAATCAATCATTTCTCAATACCTCTTTTAAGAATGATGGCTACTCCTTCATAATGCTGGTTGTCATCCCGCCATGAGTATAAAATTGTTTCTTTCGTCTCCGTTTTCTTTCTACCAGAACCATTTCATCTGCACTCTCTGACTGCAAGTATGTGCAGGTTATATCATGTCTTCTTCGCTGTGACTTGTGCCATTTTAAAGGTTTCATACATGGTACTTGCATTCCGGAATCCCATTTTGGTCTTGAATTTCGCACCAGGACTTCCTTCAGGCCAATGGCTTCCTCTCCGATTTCTCCACTAGCTATTATTCCATTTTCTTGAAGGCCATTACGAAAAGTTGTGGTTATTTCCTTTGTTGCTGTTTCCGTAACGTTCTGTTCTTTTTACAGGATAGAGTTGTTGGTCCTGTGCCCAACCCCCAAAGTGGGGGGCCAGGGATTTTTATGTCAATGTCACCATCCTTTAGATAATTTGCCAACCAAGGCTTACGAGCCATTATCTACCCGTTGAGGATGCGGGTTATCGCGAATGGCTAACGGTTACCACCAACCGGGTTTTAAATCAGAGTTTCTTTCTCCTAGACGAGCTGCCTGCCAAGGCTAACGAGTCCCGTCTACCCGTCACTCTTGCGAGCTTTGCCCGGTTTCCATCTGTTACAACGTGGAGGTTACTGACAGTAGTTCGTAATACCTCTACTAAGGTCAGTTGTACATCAATACTGAATGCAGTTTGCTCATTGTATAGATAAAAACTTTTTTCTCCGAAAGTCTACCTCAGGTAAGTTGACACACTGAAACTCGTGACAGCTCACATTGTCACAGAGAATTGAATATAAACATTAACACTTCTTATTTGTTAGCTTACGAATATTCAATTTGAGCAATTAAAAAGTTATAACCTGTCATTTTCTTGACGCAAAAGAAGTGTTCCGATAATGTTTAAATAACCAAATTATATACTTTTTTCTTTTGTAACTCTATCCACAATAACCAAACTGATATTACAAATGAAGGTGAAGTTAAAGTAAAACCTGTCCAATCACAAAAGTGGATGTTAAACGTATACAGAAATAAATATATCAAATAATTTGAGTGTCATGTCTTAACACCTTTTCTGTCAAGTTAAGTGATCATCACAGATGCCTTGTAGGTAGTTTTTCAGGCGTTATCTTTGATGATGTGACAAAATTCTGTCAATTATTCCACTTTTAAAATTAATTTACTATTTTATATTGAAAAACAATTTTTTTTCAAATTTTGGAACTACATGTACTTCAAAAAAAAACAAGTCAAATTAAATTTAATTACTATCCAGGTTAGACTCCACAAATTGATAGTACCATTTTCTATGTGAAGTGAGCTTACAAATGTCATTGTCTTGTGCCATCTTCAGAGTAAATAATACCCATATACATGTATATATATTCTGAAAACCATTATGTTAGCCTTGTTTCAGTCATGATAAAATAAATAAAAACATCCATAGAAACCTAGTTCGCATAGCAAAACTTCCAAATTTTTCATAAAAAGCTTTAAAATGTTCAAGTTCACTCCACTTCGGCTTAAAATTGAGGTCTGATGCAGCGTTTCGATACAATTGAGACTTAATTTTTCAGATTCTGCATAAATTGTTATTACATATGTGAACAAAACAGGTTTTCTTTTCTGCCTCTTTTTCCGCAATTTAACTTGCCAGTTCAGGTACCCTGTCATAGTTTTACACACCATATGTGAATACATATGTCCCAGTTTGTTTTCAGAAGCAAAATCAGTTAATGTGTTCGTATTTTATTAAACTAAAATCTATCCTCTTTCGTTCAATATTACAATTTTGAGGTTAAGACATTTATTATTTATTCATCAGTCAAACTTTACTAACTCTAATAATGAATAAAGTTCTGGGGGTGCATTTCTCTGAAACTGAGGATAATTAATGGAGTCTAACCCTATCTAAAAGTTATGACAATAAAAAAAAATGCGAAATATTAAATACCAAACTTTGTGAAATGTTCCTTGTTAGAATACGAATATATCCAGTATAGTAGCCGATATTTGTTTTCAAATTACTGTTGTGCTGTTGGATACTTTGCAGCTTTTGTCACGCACGTACGACACAAAAAGTAACAGAAATGTCCATGTGATGTTTTAGAATTTAATTATGTTATCACTGGTTATTTGCTTGAGTAAATGCCGAAAAAATATCTTCAGAAGGAACGATTTAAGATTCACCCAAGGGCCGCTGATGTTAAAAAGATGTCTGTAACTGACCATCATCCCAGGATGACAGAATACAAGCCTCTGTCTTTCTCTTTTTAAAGATTTTTTTCAGTTGAGATTTTCAATTCTTAACACCCCTTAGAATGTTTCTTCTCTACAGAAGCAATAGCGTCCCAAAAATTAAAGGTCTGAGGATAATCATAACTTCTTGACAGGATAACCATGCAAGTAGCTTTCAATGCTTTTATATATAAAAAGGATGGTAGCTGAATGCTCTCGTAAAGGATAAAATATTATTGTAATTTATTTAAAAACATGACTAACCAGATTTAAGCAGTCGGAAACGATAGCTATCCCAGGACTCCCCACATATTGTATTTCTATGCACCACTTTCACAATCATATATTTGAATAATGACCCCCAATATTTGAAAATCATAATTCTAAGCCTATGGACTTTTTGAAAATTAAAATTCTAAAGTCATATTTTGCATCTAAATATAGTGTATGACAAAAGTACATAGAAATAAATTGGATAAACTGAAAAATGAAACAGAGTTGTAGGTCACAGTTTTGAATTAAGAACCTCAAAATTCGACCTCTAAATGTTTGAACTAATACATCATAGAGGTCAGAATTTTGGACGTAATGAATTTTACCTTTGACCTTTACTTCATTTTGAAAGATATGGACCAAGAATCTCAAATCAAAAGACCCCAGGCCTCTATTATGTATATTCTTGACTAATACTTGAAAGGTCAAATTAGGATGTGACTTTGATCTTTGACCTTGGCCTCTTTTTGAAGGATTTAGACCAAGGATCTCAAATCAAAAGACATTAAGCTTCTTAATGTATAGTTATTGAATAATACTTGAAAGGTCAAATTTTGAATGTGACCTAAATCTTTGACCTTGACTTCATTTTGAGAAATAGAGAATATGGTTATGGAATTATACTTGAAAAACCAATTGTTTATCAGTAAAAGGGAAATAACTCCTATAAAACGTCATCTTCGAACAAAACTTCTCAATATGTCAAACATTTTGCATCGATTAATTATCCTCCTCTATGGTTTAAGTTCCATCAATTATATCGACATATCGCTTAATGTGTGAAGGCACCGGTTTCGACCGAAATTAACTGAAGCTTCAAAATGTCACAATGAACAATTTGAAAAAAAAAAAAAAAAACATTTTCTTACGGTCTCTGAGTTTTAACGATAACAAAATTAAAAGTGTTCGGAGAGGTAACTCCGTTAGTGTAAAGGGTTCGTTTTTGCAAGGTCAACTGGAAATTTAACTTCACCCTAATCATTAATAATTATTTAGTGTTAGTTTTAAACTGGAAACTCTCCTCATTTAAAAATGATCCTGAAATAGAAAAAAAAAGACCTCAATTAATACACGTTACAGTCAAAGTTAACTCTGCCTTAAATTTCACAATAAATAAGTACCAAAGATCTTTTCCAAGAAAAAAAAAAACAACCCAAGAAAAATAATCAGAAAAATATCAAAATGTCTTTCCACTTGAAAGGTGGAAAGACATAATTACACATAAAGTAATCACCAAAGTAATAATTAGTTTGTTTCTGAATGATATAAAACCGATACACCTTGTATGTATTTGTTTCAATTGTAATGTCATTTATGAATAATTGCCTACTTGAGAAATTTTTCTCTGATCCGTTAAAATAAAGCAGTCGTCTTCAAAATTGTAACACGAGATTACTGTTGATCTGAGTAAAGTGTTCTTATAGAATTCAAGGGTAGTTTGAAATATCTAATAAATGTTTTTAAGCGAAAAAAATTCTGATTTTGCTTTGTTTCTATAAGACCTCTTGGATCACAGAATTTGATTTTTAAAAGAAATGTTTATGATAAAGGGTAGTATGAAATACGACAGAATTAACTGCAAATTGTCGGTCCTAAGACGCTGTAGCAACAAGAGAGGCTATTCCACTTCTGAAGTCTGATAAGTTTATTGGGTGTCAGAGAAAAAATGAATTATGTTGTTTCGTATAACCTTCTCATGCATAGTGTTATGACTGACAATCACTACTAAATAACGGCCTCACATAAACAGATTATCATGAATGGGCACAAATATAAAATCGGTTAATTTTAGACCTGTAGGCGTAATGTTTGCTATGAAACTACCCGTGCAAGGACGGGTATCTGAAAAAAAAATGGGATAGCTTTTCTTCTACCCCTTCAACGGGAAAAATTACAACATTTTCGTAGGGTCAGATTTTTTTGTGTGAAAAAATGTTATCATGCTTAATGTATCTATTTGAGAGACCGTAAGATCGCCATCTGAATGGGTAAGAATTTAGAAATTTTATAGCTCCTCTCTTTCACCCCTTTTTCTCCCTCTGTCCAGTCCTTGAATAAAACACGATGTAACGTATATCGTACAGACCATGAAGAATGGATTTAGTGTGTTGCAACCCCTTTTTCTCTGTAACACCCCAAGGACTTTCATTGTCATTATTCCTCATCATTTATAGCATAAATCAAATGTCCAAATTTCCTCAACTAACACAGTATGTGGGGAATGGATTTAGAGTGTTGCATCCCACATTTTTTCCTCTCCCCACTTTTCTGTCCGTCCGTTAGATAATCTTGTCCCCAGAATTCCTCGTTCATTTTTAATTTCATGCATTTAATTTCTATACCGTATTGTCACAGACTGTATGTAGATGATCAATAAAG
This sequence comes from Mytilisepta virgata, assembly GCA_028015205.1. Lineage (NCBI taxonomy): Eukaryota > Metazoa > Mollusca > Bivalvia > Mytilida > Mytilidae > Mytilisepta > Mytilisepta virgata. The sequence continues at coordinate 83,114,350 of CM051519.1, forward strand.
TTTTAGAATTTTGATTTTCTAAAATATGGGCTCACAGGGGTCGAATTTCGAAAATTGGAAATTTAAACTTGTGACCTAAACTCCTCATTCATTTCTCATTTTATGCTTTTAATTTCTATACAGTATTATCACATACTGTATGTAGATGCGCAATAAGGTTTTCGAATTTTGATTTTTAAAAATTGGGGTCCACATGGGTCGAATTTCAAAAATTGGAAGTTTAAGCTTGTGACATAAACTCCTCATACATTTTTCGTTTTATGCATATAATTTCTATACCATATTGTCACATACTATATGTAGATGCGCAATAAGTTTCTAGAATTTTGATTTTCAAACATATTGGCCCACTAAACTGCTTATTAATTTTTCATTTTATGCTTTTAATTTCTGTACAATATTGTCACATAGTGTATGTGGATGCGCAATAAGGTTTTAGAATTTTGATTTTGACAACTTGAGGCCTACAGGGGTTGTATTTCAGAAATAGTGAATTTAAGCTTGTGCCTTAAACTCTTCTTTAATTTTTCATTTAGATTTAACAAATTTATTTGTATATATATATAATATTATTTTCTGTAGATATGCAAAAAGATTTTTAATTTTGAAAATCTATTAAGGAATCAAATTTTGGCACCGAAAATGGAGAAATTGCTAATTTTTCTTTGTCTCTGGAAATACTCATTAATTGTTTTGTTTCAGTGATTTCATTTGTGTATAATATTGTTCTTCACTATGTGTAGATGTGCAATAAAGTTTTCAATTTTGAAATTTGATTTTGGATTCCAATTTTCAGACTGAAATTGTTAAATTGCAACTGTTAATTGTTTTTTTACTTGTGCAGTGCGGAGATTGACATAGTTTCTGATGGCACCAATTTCTAGTTTTTATTGTTTCAGCTATGGTATATAATATTATGATATTTCGTTTATTTCTTTGATGAAGTTTCAACCAGCCTTATGGCAGCAATGGTCCTCTTTCAGAATTTTGTTTGATAATCTTAAATGTCAACTAAGATGGCCACCACACCCTAACGTTGTTTAACATTGTACCTATGGTAAAACCAGCCAAGATAACTGCTACACTTAAATTTTCAGTCCTGCTGAAAGTGAACAAAATTAAATCTAGGTGAGCGATAGAAGATTTTGAGAGCCCATAGTTTTTTTATAATCATACAATTACCACAATTAATCCGCATCAACTCGTTGTCTATCAGCTCTTTGTCCACGAATATAGTTCCCCATATGATTAAGCGTATTTTTCGAACTTAATTTTCCCACATTCTGTTTGCCTTTTCCAAAGTATCCTAGTTAATATATAAAGCACGGGGGTCAAATTACTTAATTTTAAAGAGTTTTTTAATCAGAAATATGTGAAAGTTGTAATTTGGTGACTTTCAAAATGGTCCAGTTTCAGGATATTAGGGGCTATGTGAATGATAACTATACCTCTTTAAGACATTTTGGGGATTTTCGTGAATTTGCAATGGTAAAATTTTCTATAATTTCGATATATTTTCCAGTTATGAGTGTACATTAAATAAAAGAAAGATTAGAAAGTTTGAGCAGGTGCAATTCTTTTAATTTGACTTATTACTTAAATGCTTTTAAATTTTTACAAAAATTTCTAAAGGCGCTTCCTTTTGATGCAGAGATAACCCGTATCTAAATTTGGATTCCTGTTTGTTTTATTTGTTTGGGTTTTTGGTAGTTGTGCTTATTTATTCATCATTATACCTTTAACCGGATCTCCAACATTTTGATCTCAAGCACTGCTAATGAGTTGTCAGTCAACGAAATGGCCATACAGCGCATCAAATTTATTGAGGTATTTTGTGATACATTTTATTGCTAATTTGAAAATGCACTATGAAGTAACTGTGGTCTCGGGCCTGTTGGTTTTAAACAGGAAACTCTGCTCATTTAAAAAAATCATTTCCAAATTGAGACAAAATACCTCAGTTAATAAATTTAACAGTCATAGTTAATTTTGCCTTTAATTCTACAATATATTTTGACCTATCAGTCAAACTGAAAATAAAAAATTATTACAAAAAGCACAGTAAAATACTGTATTACAGCTTATATATTTGCGTACTCAAATACAGATACATTTCAACACATAAACAACAATAACAAAAAGCATAATAAAATCTTATATCATGTATATTAAATAAATCACATCCAAATTGACTACCTTACATTTTAGGAAGACAAACAAATCCCTTGTTTGGTAAGATTCAAGTAGTTAAAAATCTACAACCGTATATTTCACTTTAATATTTTTTGTGCATAAATAAAAGAACTTAGTCTTTAAATACATACAAAATGTTTCACCCTGGAGAAAATGTTTACAGGACCCAAGATTCCTCAGCGCCTTTTTTGTACTGACTGTGCCCTCGGACATAAAACACTATCCATATTAATAAGATGGGTGGATGAATTGTTGTGTAACGTACAGTGGCAGCTAGGTGCATATCAGGACGAGAAAATGTATGATAATGAATAAGATCTATGCTTTGTACTACACCGACACGCTGAGCCGGATTTTTAATGTGCTAGCTCACGAGGCAACTGTCCGCAGACATATCATCCCAATCGGACACATTATACTGACTCCCAGCCGACCAGTAGATCTTTGCTCTTACTCCTAGATGCCGCTCGCTTGGCGGAGAAGCAGCAAATGCCAATTTTAATGTCTTTGGTTTGATCCGGCCAGGTATCGAACCTGCGATCTTCCGCACTCGAGGCAAGCAAGCTACCACGAGACAACCGAGGCAAACAAGCTACCACGAGACAACCGAGGCGGTCAGATTAATAAAAAGAACTTTGCCAATCCTGTCAAGAATCATGATTTACTACAGTATTTATTCACTACCAAAGGAACCATATGTATGTTTCGTCTTGATTTTTTTCTACACATTCCAGATAATCTGTATAGTGAAATATTCTTGTCTTAAATAATGTATTATAATGTTTTGTCATAGCCGAAAGCAACAACCTCTCCCTTCCAACAAAGCTCGAGTTAACGAGCAAAACTGATAGAAATGTTTATTCATACTATTACGAAAGTATAAAGTTTTGACGGAAGAAAAAATAATCTGGAATGTGAAATTGATAAACGTATAGTTCGTCAGATTTCTCTGTGTTATATGTAAAGTGTCTTTGACGTTGCACGGAATCAACCAGTATAAAACGAAGAGGACTCTAACACTATTTCTGTGTACCATTTTATCAAACTCGTTAAACAGTGTACACAAGCTAAAGTCAGTCAATTCGATATCCAAGAAAAAGACAAAGTCATGAGATTGGAACACAACAAAATTTTGAACAAATACTTAAAAAAAATATTATATTATTGTACATCTTTCTGAATGTTGAACAATTATATTACATTTGCTTCTGGAATGCATGATATTGTAATATATGTTTAAAGTTAACAACTTGTGTGCCCCTTCTAAATTGAGAATACCTTTTCTCTGGATAACATCGTAAATGTCATTGATAATATTGATAAAACTAGCAGTACCTTTTGTTTTAAATGCTTTTTTCAACACGTTTAGATGCTACATATTTTCATTTTTCTGCAGGCTGGTTTTATTTATTTAGTTTTGTTTTTACCTTTTTATTTTATTCTTGTGGGTATATCCAAAATGTGACTGTAGCTCGGCTCTGTTGATCGAATAAAAATTATTTGATAAACTATGATATTACACATAAAATATCTATTGAAAATTTAACATGTAAAATAAATATATTTACGACTGCAGCAAAATTTACACATGAATTCTAGTAAAAAACACAGCTGTTATCAAATACGTTTGTCCACATAAAAAATGCATTCAAACTGTAAGGTTTTTCGATCTGTTAATGCTCCTCCAAGGAGGATCTAAAGTGACCATTGACTTTTGGAAGATGACGCGTCCAAAGAACATACAGAAAAGTACAACTCTGAAGATAATTTACATATAACTTACGTTTGACCAATCATAATGATTACAAGAATTACACTCCAACTATTTACTTTTATACCATTATAACATTTAATTTTTACAATATTGTAACATTTAATGTATACAAATCAAAGTATAATTTAATCATCGATATTTAAGTTAGTTAGATTGAAATTATTGATGAATGTATGACTGCTTTTATAAAAAAGATTAGTAAAACTAATAAAAACATTTTAGAAAATTATCAAAACTGCTTAAAATTAATTTAATTTATGTTCGCAATTCTTTTGATATATTCGAGTAATACTGTTAGGAATATTGTTAGACCCTAACAACAGGATTGTAACCATCCATTTCCTAGTGCGTCGCTAGTTCTACGTTGAAATAAATCGTTGATTTATACAAATTAAGCGTTATCAAATAAATGCGTGATAAAACATGCAATGCAGCATTATGTTGAAAGGAATCTTATCACACAAGGATCAATACTTCCTTTTTACGGATTGATTGGAACGACTTTCTTTTAACCAAACTATCGCGTTCTAACCAAGCTTAATTATAAATAAGTGACGTTTTCCTTTGTTTTAAAACAATATCAAACTAAAAGAAATTGATTTAACATTTTAGAAAAAAAAACCAAACTATCGCTTTCTAACCAAGCTTAATTATAAATAAGTGACTTTTTCCTTTGTTTTAAAACAATATCAAACTAAGTTAACTTAACATTTTAGAAAAAAAAACATGAAATGATAGAACATCGAGTCAGTTATCGAATATTGCTTTTACTGAAACTTTACCTTGTCGTTTCCTTTTTTACCCTTCCGGAGCAGGTGATGTCACTCCCAGTTTTTAATGGGGTTCACGTTGCTAGTTTGATAAGTTTATTATTTATCCTTTTAGTTGTACATGTATCTTTGTTGCATTTGTTCGTTATGTTCAATTTTCATGACTGTCTGTTTCTGGATTTCGAATTAACGGACTTTATCCCTTCAGTATTCTTTTATCGATGTCATATTCATGGTAAGATCTAAAAGGAACAGCTTTTACTTTCCAAAATAGCTTTTTTTCAAACTTTTGGATAAATTCGTTTGTATATTGTAACTCGCTCTATTGACACTAAGTTTTTTCAAATAGTTTTTTTTACAACGAATGCTTTACCATCAGGAGTTATTCTGGTTTTGCACTACTTGTTGGTACAATAGGAAAAATATTTGTGAATCAGATGTGGATTCTGAAAAATTCTAAAGACTTACAAGAATATCTCTCTATTAACGGCTTTGGGCATTGACATATTCCGTGTGTGACAACAGTTCTCTTAAAAATTTTGACATCTACTGATATAAACCTATTAACGGCTTTAAGCACTGGGCAATAAGTGCGTAGTCGCATGCGAAACAGGATATGCTTAGGCTTAAAAAGCACCTTATATCACTCCAGGTTTTTTTTTGTTGGCGTTCGTATTGTCCACGCTTTAGTTTTCGTATGTATCTCTTATATTTCTTTATGTTTGCCTGTCGTTTTCCGTATGGGATTGTCATCCTGATTACGATTTCGGGTTTCCTTTCTGACATTGTTGGTTCGGTATCTTCTACACTTGATCTAAAACATTAACACATTTGCCATAAAAAATCGTTTAAGTTAGAGGTGGCGGCGATAGTAAAAATATGAATAAAACAAAACTTCTTTTACTTGTAGAAATTACATCGTTGATTTTTTCAGTTTTTAAAATACAATATTGATTTTTTTCTGCATCAATTTTAAAGTAGTACTATATAATACTGTTCTTAGTTGTCTGTAATCGAACGTCTAAATTGTTCGTCGCCTTGGCGTTTTATGACGTTACCTAACCTGATTTTGACGTTTAATTAAATTGGGCCTATCAAGGAATTTAGTCGTACTACAAGTGGGACAAGCCGCGCAATTGTTTTCCTGTTACAGAAGTCATGAAATAATAGGTTGCCCTTAAGTCTGTACGTTTCGTTGAAACATGGCTCAAAACGATCGCCATTCACTGGCACATATCCAGTTAAATTTTCGGGGTGTGAAGTCAGTCTACTTTTTCCGTAATTTGAGAAATCACGAGCCATGGTAAAAAAAGTCTCCTTCCGCAAAGTAAAATGTACCTCTTTCATGCTCTCCATGTAGAATAAAAATTTTCTTGGTTTTATTTGTTTAATCCTTTCAATATTTCTATGTCAAATGTCTCAGGTAAATACGTCTTTAAGAAAATAAGAAAGATTCAGCATAAATTTGGGCATATTGCAAACATGTTTATTTCATGAATAAAAACAAAAAATCTGTGAAAAAACCAAGATTCATTACTGATATATTTAGAGCCTCAGTTTACTCTTTGCAACTCACTAATGCCTTCTAAAATTATCATTAATATTTATACTTTTAAAAAAAATCTTATAACAGACAAATAAAGGTGACTTTTTATACTTTTTTAGGCTGAAATATTGCAAATTTTGAAAATTATTATCCGTCATTTTAAAAGTTTCAGCTTGAAATTTTCACATGCTCACAAAAAAAGTTTAATATTTTTTAACTTATAGCTAGATTATGTAAAGACGAATCTAAAATGGGCTCAACTGTCAAAATCTGCCCAGTATTAACAATTTTACAGCTATTTAAAAATTTGCAGTTCCCATGTCTGAGAAATGTAAACATCTTGAAGGCGAACAAATTATGACGTTATATGAATTATGATGTCATGACTTAATGACGTCACCAAGTATTGTAAAACACAATTAGTCCTATCCTTAACATTTCAACGATAAATGATTAAAGAAAAAAATATTAATCTACAAGTAGTAACCAAGGATTTGCATTGAGGAAAACCAAGGAGAATGAATTTTTTTCCATTACACAATCACATGTGCACTTTTAAATAATTCATCAGTATGTGTATAAGTGTATAAGCTTATAAATTTACAGGAACAATAGGACAGTCCATTTTGCTGCCTGATATTAAAAGTTTAAAAACCAAATAAATTCAGTAATACATGTACAAATGTACATGCAAGTTACATGCTGTCATAATGAGTTACTCTCCTTTACAACTGACAAACTGCAAATTCTAAATCACAAGAATTTATTCAAACTGTTATTGGTAAAAGTTGGTTTAAAAAATCTTGTTCAAAGGGATTTGTGGATGATATAGGTCTCTTTGCATCTATTTCCATTAAATACATTCATCTAATGTTACAATTATTTAGCTGTGGTTTTCAATGCAACCACCTGTTCATGTTTACAATTGTCCGACCTTGTTACATGACATGTATGTAGTCGCGCCAAAATTGATACATCTAAATAAAAAGCATGTGTTTCCTGCTTATAGTGAGAATTTTTCTTCATACAATAACTGACCTGTAATATATTATTAATAGCAACGCAAAATCACTGTGTATTTATTCACTCAAACACATGTGTTTCAATGTTTACATCATACATATTACAACTTGAGGTTTGTAAAAAGAGGGGGGGGGTTGGGTTTCTAGAATTTTAAGGAATAACAATTTTTTTAAAGATTTTTAAAAAGAACAATATTTTTTTCTCATTTTACTTTATCATATATGTAAAAAATGATTGCACAAGATTTACATTACATATGGATTGTTCAAATTTAGAAAACCCCATTTTCACCTCTTTTGCATTCTTCTTTAAAGCATTACATTAAAGTTTTGGACTGTAATCAAATATTTTATACTTTTTGTGTTAAATACATACTTAAGGAATTATACTAACCCTAGTTTCTCTATCAGTTGTTTACAGGATGGATCAGCATCACAAAATATTCCTTTACACACGTTTAAAATCATGACGTCAAATTGGGACAAGCCGCGCAATTGTTTTCCTGTTACAGAAGTCATGAAATAATAGGCTGCCATTAAGTCTGTACGTTTCGTTGAAACATGGGAGATGGTTCAAAATGATTGCCATTCACTGGCACATACCCAGTTAAATTTTCGGGGTGTGAAGTCAGTCTACTTTTTCCGTAATTTGAGAAATCACGAGCCATGGTAAAAAGTCTCCTTCCGCAAAGTAAAATGTACCTCTTTTATGCTCTCCATGTAGAATAAAAATTTTCTTGGTTTTATTTATTTAATCCTTTCAATATTTCTATGTCAAATGCTTCAGGTAAATACAATTTTAAAACAATACTAGTTATTCAGTTATCATGGTTCGTTTTGTTACAGTAGGTCCATATATCATGGAGCAATTATAATTTTTTTTATGGACTTCTTTCGTATCCCTCAGGTCAAAGTTCATTGCAGGTCTTGACCCAAGTAGGATTAGTGTCTGTCATATAGTTTTGAGCTGAAATAAAGCTTGTGGGTTATAGGAGGCAATACATTGCTTTGGTGTCAAAACTTGTTCTTTTAAACTCCGGTTCTGAAATGGCAACCCGAGTTCCGGGGTTCCTTTTCACGTGGTTATTAATGGGAAGTAGCAGATTCTCGTATTGTAATAGATATAATTACATCCAAAAAAGTTTGGTTGAAAGGAGATTTTTATGGATTGCTATGGAGCGGAGAGATGTGATATCGTAGCTTTAATTGATTGATTTCTACTTAGAACGCAACCCAGACCTGAATACGGTGAAATACCTTAATCAATAAACACTTATGAAATTTCAATCAAAAGTTCGTATAAGACGCACAAGAGCATTGGTAGATTGTCACAATGCATTATCAGAGAAAAATGAAAATATTCGTTCTATTGTAGATAAAAAATTAGTGAAATGCCGTTGATGAAAATTGTGTGTTCTGTAATAAGTGTCGACAATCATGCTATTCTGAAAAGAAAAATGACCATATTTGCTGTTATCGTTGTGAATCTGCGTTTACTTTTCCAACCTGTTCCCACTTTCAGCATGTGTTAGATGTTGATGAACCTCTGAAAAAATTCCAAGCTGAACCTTTCTAAACTTGTTTTTTAAATGCATGAAATTTAAACTTAACGTGATCAACATCATTTTATAATTATCATATATATGAATCCAACAATTTCGTTAATTTTAATCTGCCGATTTATATTTAACTACGTCATATCATTAGCCAGATATTTTTACTGGTTAGAAACCCATCAGGATAAGTACATTTTTACATGATATCACATATTTTTAGCCTTTAAAATTTGTATTTTTGGGTAAACAACTAAAATCGAAATAAATCAAAAAAATATATGTGTTCATTAACATACAACTTAAATATTAGTCACATTTAAATGGATATTCCGCATGAATGATTTTTTTCGGGTGTTGGACAACACTTGAATCGTCCGCCTTTCGTCGGACCTGCTTTTCCATGAAAAATCCTCGTGATTTTTGGGAATTGAAATGGGTATAAAACCCAAGTCTGAATTGTTTTTGCAAGTATCAGTTTTGAAAGCGAAGCGATGCCACGTTTGAGTCCACAACAGAGAGAACATGCTATAGGAAGATTGCATGCTGGATAAGGTTACCACACCACGCCAAAACAGGTTCATGTTGCGGCCAACATCTGTACACTTCTGACAGAACAAATGACTGAAAAGAGCAATGTCAGTCTTTTTTAACTGCAAAGGACATGTTTTGACTGTAAATGACTGCAAACATAGTTGAAAATGAGTGCAAACGTTGTGTCAGACAAAATATTTGATGCTATGGTTAAAATATGACTGCCTCAACCTTTTCTAGCGTTGGGTCAGGCACATTGTAACTGACACAGCATTTACCTGTGTTGTGGCAGTAGAAATTTATTTGTGACAACCTTTTAAAGTTGTAACAGATGCATTTTGTTCATGTCAGTCAATTTTCAACTGTTAAAACGTTTTTTTGGTTTGGTACAACGCAATCTGGCTATTTACCTGGGTTGATTATGTGCATCTCCGTGGCAAATGGCAGAATAAGATTTTGGCGAAGGCAAGGAGAACGGTTTGCCGACAACTGCATTATGGAAAGGGATGCTTGAGGAGGTCCGAGCATCATGGCATCGGTCTCAACGTAAAACTAGGTCAAGTTGTCTTCAGAATCTTAGTCCAGAGAGAGGCAATAGAGTCACAGCTGCTCGTTACATTGACCAAGATATGTTCATGCGTCTAGGGCCACAAGAGACTTCCTGCATCAGAATACCACGTGAACGTTATCAGGACATTCGATAAATTGTCATAAAAAGGACAAATATACCTAAGGAGCAATAAAAAAAACGTAATCTATTGGACAGACAAACCCGGGAAGACAAACGAACAACCACAAGCACAACAAATAAACACAGAAAACTAAAAACAATGAACAACACGAACTCCTATAAAAACCAGGAGTGAACCAAGGTGCTCCGGAAGGGTAATCAGTTCCTGCTTCGTATACGGCACCCGTCGTGAAGTTCAACAAAGTCAATCCGGTGGAAGTCACAAATCGGTGGAGGCACATGAAAGGTTACGACAGTGGGGACAGGTCCAACATCATCTTAGATATTGGAACACTGTAATGGTCAATCAATTCGTGATGACGACCGTAAAATTTCTTAAGTGATGATATCAACTTTTCCCTGATAAAACCCTGGTTAAGAAGCTTTTGTGACAGCAGTAATCCTCTTTGTCGAATGTCAGGGTAACTCACGCATGCCCTTGAAAATCGGATAAGCTGAGAAACGTAGACGCCATATGCAGGCGATGCTGGTATATTGCTACTTAAGAAGGGAAAATTAACAATAGGAAAGTTGAAGTCCTCACGTTTGTCATAAAGTTTTGTCTTCAAACGTCCCTCATAGTCTATTTCAAGAAACAAATCCAAATATGAAGTGGACTTTGGTGTATCTGTAGTATCCTTAATTTCAAGCTCACTGGGGTAGATAAGATGTAGAAAGTCTTGGAATTTGTCGTTATTTAACGACAACACATCATCTATATAACGAAAAGTGAAATTAAATGATTGGGCTAGTTTCTTTTTGTTTTCACGTAGTAACCCTTGAATGAAGTCCGCTTCATATGAGTACAGAAACAGATCGGCGAGGAGAGGAGCACATAACCTACAGACAGTGAATCTAACGTTTAAATAATGTAAAGTGAAATTGTTTGATATGGTTTGAATTTCTGTAAGACTTTGATTAGTTACGACGTTTCCTTTTGAGGTTCAGTATATATCAGCTGTAGCTAATTTGAGTTCAGTCATGTTTATGTAAAAGATATGACAATTTTTAAGAGACAATTTTGAGGGTTTTTTTTAATTAATTTTTTTATTTTTTATACGTTTTGCATCAATATAGTATTTTATGATGACAATATTGGAATGATTATGAACCCTTTGTCGATAGTTTTGCCGTGCATTTATGGATCATTGCTTTTCTGGAAACCGGATAATTAGCTAAAGGATGTTGATACCGTTCATTATACTTTTTGAAAGCATTCATCAGCTTCCTAAATTTATAACTCTGTAATAGAATGTTTTCAGTAATCGTATGGTTTTGCTCTTTAAAATGTTCTAACCTTACGCAAGCTCGCGAACAACGAACACGCTGTGATATGTATACACACCATATGAATTCAAATTTACAAAAATACAGACACTTTAGTACATTTACTACAAGCAGAAATAAAACGACAGTCGTATAGATTTATAATAAATTTACATTAACACACTATCTGATTATCATTTGCACCAATAACTACCCCATAAATAATACAACTAACAAATTTTATTTATTCGATCCGGGGATTCTATTATGTAGACCAGTTTTACTGAGACCGTCAATCCAATAACAGAAAATCTCATTCTAGAATACGTAATAATCTGTAGATTCATGCAAGTGGTGTCTTTCATAGCAACCGAAGCAACTTGTGCATATTTTCGTACACAAGTATCATTGCTTAATGTACATTTTACATCATTGGTCGAACTATATGAACTATAGGTTTCAGTGTTCATAAACTGCTCACATCTTGTTTAGTAGTAGGTAACTTTTGTGTCCTATTTTCTTTTCTATCAAAAAAGTACAATTAAACTACCCTCAAAAAAATTGTTGCCGAGTAACAGGAATTCATATAATAAACACAGACATCTGTGCGGATTTAAATGGTCCAAAATGCAAAACATTGGTCGATAAATAATTATAGAGTGATAGTGCTTAAGTGTAATGCATCATTAGTTCCAGATGCTAGTTAACAATCGGAAATTTGTGTTGACGTCTTTCTACTGCACCATTTTGCGTGGATAGTGGTTATATAAAGCATGTTCACACTACAAAACTTAATCTAGATTAAATCAGGTAAAACATACCTTTACTTTCTCCAAAAATAAAAATTGATTCTCATGAGCATATAGATTTGAACTTAAAAATGGAAGCAATTTCCCACTGTACTTAACCGATTTTTACGATCTTCTTCGTTTTTACTGAATGTAAAATTTATTGACAGTGAGAAAGGTTATGATAAATCACATTTTCAAATTCTCTTTAGATCATGATAGGAACAATACCTCAATCTTTGCATTCAAGTCCTTTGGTGAAGAAAGGATGCAATATCGTGGATTGATCTACGGTTGTCCCGTAGGCTGCCAATTGCGACATAAATAAAGTCAACTGGAAAGAACTTTCAGCTTTTATATATTTGAAGCATAATAAAATTTTCAATTACCTTTACAAATTAAAAAAAACACTCAACACAGCATTCACTCTGATACACTATGTTATCTTTATGACATGTGGTTCCTCTGGATTATTACTGTCTAGTTTTCTTGACATTCTTTTATCATGAAAATACTAATGATATCCAGAGGACTGTTGCTGAAGGGAGAACAAATAAACTAATTTCAATATTATCGATAAAACGGACATCTGGACAGCAATCCCCATTGACTGGACAAAGCTCGTCACAATGAAAGTATGAGACAATCATGCAATGTCTAGTGTTTCTCCGAAGCATGTTTAACATAGTAAAGCGCCATGCCCATTTTTTTAATGCCACCATGCCATTTTGAGTTCACCTTTCCTATATGGCCATATAGCTATTGCCATCACTTGGCGTCCGGCGTCCGTCTCTTGTCGTCGTCGTTCGGCGTAAGTATAGTCAAGAAATACCAAAGGGAAAATCTAAAACAACTGACAAACTCTAGAACAACGAAGACAAGACCAAAACAATACGAACACTACACTTAAAATTAAAAAATATATGAACAACATGGACCCCAGCAAAACATCGGGGTAGACTCATGTTCTCCAGAATAGTAAGTAGTCTCTAATTCCTGCGTACGTTTTTTCTTCTCTAAAACCACTGGCCAATCGGGTTCAAACAATTGAAACCAGACTTGGCAGCAATGGTCCTCAGATAGTATTCTTTCATACTTGTGTCTTAATACCCGGACTGTCAACCAATATGGCTGCCACATCCGAACTTAATTCAACATAGGACCTTAAGAAAAAAAACGTTTAAAAATCTTCTTGTCAGAAACCATTTGGCCTGTTAGAACCAGACTTGGTAGCAATGGACCTTAGATGGTCCTCATTTAGAAGTGTGTACGATGACCCGGATTGTGAACCATGATGGCCACAACAGCCGAACCTAGTTTAACATAGGACATAATGGAAAATTCATGTTGCACATTTCGTGCTGTTAACAAATCCCCTCAACAGTACAGTGATTCCTGTGTATCAAATTGCTTTTAAGCCAGGGGATCAAAATAGCATAATTGTAATACGTTCCAAAATTTTTCCCTAAACCCGTTTTTCGGAATAATTACGGAAGATTCAAGCTTTTGTATATATAAAATCATTTATGCATACATGTATAAGGATATTAATCTGTAAATTTACATGTAAGTATTTGTCATTAATGTTTACATTTAAATACAAACTAGAGAATCGACAGTTAAGCACCCCCCCTCCCCCTCCCTCGCGAAAAACACTTCCCCAAAGTCGAAAATATAAAATTGTATTGAAATCATTATGGATTTAGGTCTCAAGCATAAAGTCATAGTTTTTTTGGAATTCAATCCCTGTGAGAACCATGTTTTAAAAGTCAAACTTTTATATCCTTATTTCGCATTTACATGCAGTGTACGAAAATAATGAATAAAATGCATAAATTGCAAAATGAAAGAGGAGTTAAGGTCACAAACTTCAATTAACAATTTCGAAATTCGACCCCTGTTGGCCCAAAGTTTTGAAATTTAAAATTCTAAAATCTTGTTCAAATCTTGTTCAAATCCTCTTACGGTTTATGACAATGTCGTATTAAAACTACAGCACATCTACAGATAGTATGCAACTATTATATAAATAAACTATATTCCTAAACCTAAAAGGGAACTTTATTCGAAAGTGGGGATAAATATGGACGTCAAAATAAATCCTGCAAAATGAGTAACGTACTGAATTTATACTGCAGGCAGTCGAAATTATCATACTAGGCTTGTTGTATATATAGCACGTGCTGTTTTATATCCACGCTTTCTTCAAGTATTATGTGGCGCAGCTGAGTAGTAAATAGTAAAAAGCACCTGCTGAAACAAACCTTTTATGGGAAAGGCGGACTCCGCCAAATTTGGCTTTCGCACGTGGATAGGCATTTTGAAGGTAATATGTTTTCCATGATATCCGATTAGCAGATACTTTAGGAAATCCATTATGTTATATAGTCCTGCTCAAGTTGGCAAATTGAAGGTGATCAACGTAGAAATTAATTATTTGCAATCAATATTTTGTATAAGTTGCATGTAGAAATGGAAAGGTATATTTAGTACTTTTTTATGCTGTGACTGGGGAGCAAGAACTAAAATGGAGCGATTGTCATAGTTACCAAACAATAAATATAAAAGATATACCAGTAATATCGAAATAAAGTTAACTACACATGTATAAAGAAAAATAGAAAACTGAATTTTTTAAGTAAGTTTGGAATGTGCTAGTACAAGCGTACTTTTCTTCCGGTGTGCAGAAGTTCCGGGATTATATATATTGGCATATTTCTTGAGTTCCTTTTACTGTTTATGTTTATTACGTTGGAAATAAAATTCTAGTGTAAAAAAGATTGCTCCACATGTAAAATCATTCACTGATTTACTTAATTTTAATCAGTTGCTGAAAGGTTATGATTCTGGATAATCAATGATATTTTGTCATTGAAAACAAAACTCAGCAATCATATACATTCAATATTTTATTACCATACATATACATTCATAAACACTTAAATAACTGACATAGAAATATGGGTCAAGTAATTTGAAAAAAAGGATTAAGTAATTTGAAATGTTATTAAACTATTTTTTCCGTATTTTTTTAACATTCCAAAGTGATGTCTCGTTTTAAGTTTCAGAAACATGTCATTTTCTTTTCTCTGCATGGTAATGACAAGGATTTTTTTACTTTAACAAGTCAACTTGAAACCGAGACCGACCTTGATTTAGCCAATCGGAATTGTGAATTAAAATAATTTAGCCAATAACAGTTCGGCATGCCTATTCCAGCGTGATACCGAGGCTGACCTTGATTTAACCAATCGGAATTGTGAAATATATATAGCTGACCTAAATCGGCTCGTCTCACCAGTATTTTCTTATTATAGGATATGTAAATAGTACTATTTCTATAATTTTCAAAAGAAACAATTCAGAGAAAAACAAATCAATAGAAACTCTATTAATACAGTTTAAATTGAAATAATTAGTGGTAAATGGTATCAAGTGAACTAATTAAAAGTTTGTAAATTTAAAAAATTCAGAATGTTGCTTTTAATGAATAAAGGCTCTGGTGTAACTTCCTTTCTAAATTTTTGTCTCTGGTGAATGTAAACATTTCAAATGTCATTATAGCCAAAGGAGTATAAAAAAAACAATAATTAATAACAAACTGAAAACAATCTATAAATTAATGAAATATTGTATTGTCTTGGGTATACCTTTTTAGTTCTCTTAGTCATTGCTAAGTGTGCATTAAAGTCCTGCATGACTCGTGTCTTAATAGAGAATCAAAAGACTATCTTAAAACTACCAACTGCTGTAAAATCATTCTTTTAAAATGACTCTGACATCTTGATACAAAAATGTATTGAAACGTGTACAAAAATTGTCTTAATTGGTGAAATATTACATATATCTGCAACATTTATTACGAAAAATTTCTACAAATTTTGGGGAACTTACAATAAATATTTTATACAGTTCTACTCAAAACATCATACGCAACATTAATTATTACATATATAAATACATGAAATATCTCAGTTGTAAATAAAAGAGTAATTTTTAATGTATTTTGTTTCATCCTTCACCTTTTTAGAAAAAAATCATTTCAGAAAAAAACACTTTTCAATCCATCAAAAGTAACAAATTCGCAAACAAAGGTGAGAAATTTTAATGTGTTTTATTTTCAAATTACGTAAGAATGTAAAGAAGAAAGTAGAGGACATATTCGACATCTATACCAAAAGTTTGTTGTTAATAAACTTATAACTGGCTCTAATCATTGGTTGTGCGCTATGACGTCCCACGGCCACAGCCAATTCTACAACGAGGAATCTAGGACTAGAGTTATTCGTAAAGATCTACATATTAAGCATTTATAAATGGTATAACAAAAATACAGAATCAATTTACTACAAAAATACAATGAATAATACAGTATCAATTTACTCCAAGAAAAACAAAATTTTTAAGTACTGATATAACAATTTTACAACATGATTCAACTATATGCGCTTTAACAACCAGTATACAAATATTTGTTTTATTAACAACGCATTAATTATATAACAACAAAAACAAAATCAACAAGAGGATTTGATTTTCTACCATTAACATATTTTGGTTTATTCCCATTTGTCCAACATTTGAAAAAAAGAGAGTCCCAGTTGTCCCACATAATTATTGTTATTTATTAGGCAGGTTTGTTTTTATAAGATATTAACATGGTTATAGTTTTTTCCACAAAATTTATGTAAATTTATAACTTCAATAAAAAAATGTAGTTTGTGACAAAAAATAGTACTGAAAATAAATAAAAAATAAATATTTCATCAAATATCAATATATATTTTAATGCGTTCAAGAAATAATTTCAATATTTAATACTTAAAACAGAGAATTTAAATCACTAATTTTTAATAAGCGAGTTACATTGTAAGTTGTCAGAATATAGAACACGGCCACCAATCGCTCTAAGTCACAGCCAAATGCTGTGAAAGAAAAAAGTTTAGAGGAATTTCCGGTTGTGACTTGGAGGAAACTATTTACGTGACCTTTTGCAGGTAGGTCGTACATTTATGGTACCGTGTGAGGTTTTTAAAGAGAATATGAAAATTCTAAGAATGTCATCATACCCTTTAATAATTTCGCTGTCACATATTAACAGCGTTTTTACATCTGTAGTATTATGTTGGCGCTACAACTTTTGGCAGACAGAAGTTGAGGTGTTTCATGCTGCAGACGGAATTTCAAATCGTGTTTTCCAGAGCGAAATAGTTGGTTCTGGATAATTTTTTTTTATTCAAAAGGATTCTATTTGACGACCAAACATTCAAATCACCTTTAATTAACCAAAGTCTTTGAATTGCCAACAAATACGGACATTTAGTGCAATGCTGTGACTGGGAGAGACTTGTTGTGACTTGGAGGAACTAGATGTGATTTGGAGGAATCAATATTTAGAAAATTTAGTAGTGCATTAATATTTGTATTATATCCTAGTCCCAACCCAATAGAAATGCAAAGCGTTATTTGAGTATCTCATTTGACGTGTATCTTTGAGATCAAACCACTTTACTAGATCCACAGGCACTAGACGTTCTATCAATAATAATAAAATATGGGCAATGGGAAGAAAATAGTGTCAATGTATATAAAAAAAAGAGAAGCCTTCTCTTTTTTTATATACATTGACACTATTTTCTTCTCTTTTTTTATATACATTGACACTATTTTCTTCCCATTGCCCATATTTTATTATTATTGATAGAACGTCTAGTGCCTGTGCTAGATCACACCATAGTGAAAATGCGATGTTTTCTTTTGGAAATTTTTTTTCCAACACGAGTTTACAAAATGTGCTATCCTTATCCACTGAAGACAGTTCTTCTAAAACCACTGGTAACATTTCTATAATTTGTTCCCTTATCGATCATTTCAATGGTATCATTAACATTATCTTCCTGGTAATATTCAGAATCTTCCTTATTTTCCATGGTATCGTTCTTGTTATTATCATTATCATTATTTCGTAATATATCCTTATCTACCTGATTGTTTGTAGGTCATCTTCATCACTATTGATGAAGGTATTTTCTACATCCTGCTTACTCATATTTCTGTGATCATTGTCGAATCTTAATTTTTTTCGTCCCTTTTTATCTGATCTTGGGGTTGATATCAAAAAGATATTACTTGACCAATTATATCTAGGGAACATGGGAGTCTGGCGCTTTTAATTGGTGTAGAAAGGAGGAATCGTTTTCTTGCAGGCGATTTTAAGGGTGTCAATACAAAGCATGCCTTCCTCTTCGTATGAGTTCTCGGTTTTATCCTTGTTAGGAAAAGTCCTTTTTTCGTTTTCCTTTAAATGACCCCATTCTCTCAACAAAGGATATTTTGAAAATTTATTATGAGCCTTGGTTGACACTATAAGAGAGAAATCAAGGTAACTACGATTAGAACAGCGATCAGAAATAGAAAATCGACGGATAGCTGATATATTAAGGTGAACTGTACCTCATTGTTACTGAAAAAGCTGTAGTAGAAAATTACACCTGTAAAATATCAATTCTGTAGCACAAATGGTCGTTAGAAATGGACCATCACACAACATTTTAACCCGAGGTGATCAAACATAAAATATATGTAAGGGTAACTCAATTGTTAATTATGTGTGTTGCTCCATAAAAGACAATTGCATGTGTGAGGTATCATTGATATACCACATATAGTTGCTGAAAATTTATTTAAACTCAATATTTCACCAGAATCAATCAAACGTTAAATGTAGGTCAAGCTGACTCAATTGTTGCTGAAACCTCTTGTACTATAAAAGAACATTGCAGGTGTTAATTCTCATTGATGTACCACAAATAGTTGCTAAGAAATGGTCCTGAACACAAAATTTAACCAGATTCATTCAAGCATACACTATAGGTCAATGTGCTTTAATTATTGCTGAAACCTGTTGGGCTATGCAACTCCATTGTATCGGTAAAATATCATTGATGTGTTGCACAAATGAACCCAAAACAGAAACCTAAATGAATCGGGGCGGAAGAACAAGGGTAAAACTATATGCCCCTTCCATTTTCAAGGTCGAGTCTAGGGGAAATTACAATTAAAATCGGAAAGGCAACTTTTATATAATGATTATATAATACTCCACTGAATTTACTAATTACTGATTCCTCCAAATCACATCTAGTTCCTCCAAGTCACAACAGGTCTCTCCCAGTCACAGCATTGCACTAAATGTCCGTATTTGTTGGCAATTCAAAAACTTTGGTTAATTAAAGGTGATTTGAATGTTTGGTCGTCAAATAGAATCCTTTTGAATAAAAAAAAATATCTAGAACCAACCATTTCGCTCCGGAAAACACGATTTGAAATTCCGTCTGCAGCATGAAACACCTCAACTTCTGTCTGCCAAAAGTTGTAGCGCCAACATAATACTACAGATGTAAAAACGCTGTTAATATGTGACAGCGAAATTATTAAAAGGTATGATGACATTCTTAGAATTTTCATATTCTCTTTAAAAACCTCACACGGTACCATAAATGTACGACCTACCTGCAAAAGGTCACGTAAATAGTTTCCTCCAAGTCACAACCGGAAATTCCTCTAAACTTTTTTCTTTCACAGCATTTGGCTGTAACTTAGAGCGATTGGTGGCCGTGTAGAAATGTGTTTGGGAGAAAAAGTCACAAGAAAAATGTCACAATATATATTTTGCTAGAAAATGGTCCCACATACAGTTTATGTAGAAAAAAGAGACGCAGTATGGTCACATACGTAGGAAAAAGTCGCAATATATATTTTTAATATAAATGCAAGAAAATGGTGACACATATATAGGGCAATTATGAATATTGGGATTTCTTCATAAACTGACTTTTCACAAGATAAAAATTAAAATGGGTTTGAATATCGTTCAGTACATTGTACATGGTTATACGTAGTCGAAACAATATACACGTTTGTTTCAATCTGCAACACAACCATTTTTGGTCATTTTGACAGTTTTTAATTTGCGCTTCAACTTTTTTGCATTGTTGTTTTTGTATTCCAAAAATATTTGAGCTTTGAGTACAACTGTAAATCGACGAAATGTGCACATCTTGTGCATCAAAATTGGTTTCAAAGTATTGTATTAAAATAGTGCCTTTGAAAGGAATAGTATACGGTGTGTCTGGCATACTTTGGCAACTGATTTCTAGGTAAAAAAAAACTCTAAACTCTATTATTTTTCTGTAATAGTTTTTACTTTCTTTTTTAAAAATAGTTTGGGAAATTCCCGAAAAACCATTTAAACGTTGAAAAACGACATACAGTAGTATGAATATTTAATGTAAGCTATTATGGTAATATATTGTTAAAATGTTATATATGTACCATATAATTATAGAAATAAGTATTAAAACCAAAACATGACGATCTGTTTTAGTTATAAAAGTTGAATAAGTTTATACATGTACATTTAGTTGCTGTTTGGGATTTCACATCAGCATAAAATTCTGAAATATGTTGTATGAAACGGATAAGAAAACCTATGCGCCAATATGAAATACGTAAATCATATCAAACCCTAGGTTTTAGCACTCTCCACTTTCAGAGCATCGTACATATTTCAGTCACCCCAATTGATTCATTTGCACAGGGGTTTTTAATTTTCTTTTATCATTTTTTTATATTTTGTTTTGTTCAAGAATTTTCCAAGAGCGTACCAGTTGTAAATTTACTCCAAAAATTCGCACTATATGCAAGTACGTTTATATAACCGCACATAAACAAGTCAACAATACATTGGAAAATTCCCTAAGTTTTCCAGGAGGATGTAAAACTACTCCATCAAAGTTAAATCATTAGTTCATCAGCCTGGTATTAAAAATTGAAAATACAGAAACAAGAATATGAAAAACTGTATGTTTTGCAGATCTAGTTAGGAAAGATTCGTACAAGTAAATATTCAAAACTTTTAAAGCGGTTTGTTTTAAAAGATAAAAGAAAATATATTTTATAGAAAAATAATTTAATACTTCAACATTTCGTTAAACTTTGATTTTCGACGCTGATTTCTATTTAGCTTCATTACAAATAAATTTTCAAAATATCGTATCTAAGGGCTTCATCCATAATTGTCAACATTTGTCACAAGTTTACAAAAATCACTCTTTTTGGAAACCCCCACCTTCCTGAAATAGTGTACATCAATTTTTTTTAACATTGTTGCTGAGAACAAGTGCTACATCTTATTCGGAAAAAAGATCCACTGACATCGTTACATCCCCTAAAAATCCATGTATACACAATCCAGAGCATTAGTCATATAAAGAAAGTGATATACCAATTCTTTAAAGCGTACACTAAAAATGTTGAATTGTTGAATTTGAAACTCCCCCCCCCCCCCCCCCCCCCCCCCTCGGCGTGCGTTTTGTAAACTCGTGAAAAATGTTGACAATTATGGATGACTCCTAACTTGAAAAGGACCGCCACTTTTCCTACCGAAGATCGATGGTTCTCGCCAAGTAATTCGGTTTCCTCCATCAAACTGCCCGCAATGGTGTAGTTAATGGGACTCAACATATCGTAATTCTTCACTGAACCAATGTAAAACAATTAAAAATGCCTCGATACAAGTTTTTAAACATTTCCACCTATACAAATTTCTAAAAGGACTTTTACTCGAATGAATTTTCTTTACATTTTTAATCTATAATAAAATACTGACAACTTACTTTTATTCCAATATTTGATAAGTAAGGTCAATCGAAAATAATAGACAGGATTTGTTTTTTTTTCACTATATTCTTCTTGTCAGATTAATGTGACCTTAAATATATTAAGTCATTTCCATAGTCTATTTCTGAATTCTGCTGACATGGATGTCACTAAGTCAAATAAATGACTAGTCAGATAGTTCCACCAAACTTAAGGATGATCGCTGGTCTAATAGGAAATAAATAGGATTTGAAATAGGTGTTTTAGTTTGAGAGAACATATGAATAGTAAACAAATAAACAAGTAAAAAATATAGGTTCATGTGCTCATTTTAGAGCTATAAGGCCTTGAAAATCGCAGGAAATGGGTTTTCTCAGGATTTTTCATTGTCTTCGCATTGACAACTTCAGTCTCTCAAAATGTATGAAAAAAATAAAAAGGATTTCATAAAATTTTGTCAAATACCATTTTAAGGTATATATGATTGAATTATAAAAGAAAAAGTGTGGGTTCATGGGAAAAAAATCATGTTTAAGAAATGGATAAAACACGAGGATTCCGAAAATCTGACAAAAAGACAAAAACATGACCAGCGAGCATCCTTAAATTGTGTTAAGAATGTTATAATTCTCCTCTCTTTTGTTTATCTCTTACCATTCCTGACCTTCAGGGATAACATTGTTTACAAATTTACAAAAGAGAAATTAAAAAAGATTGGACAGTAAATAGTATATGCAAAACACAACTCCTTTCAGTCCTATTAAAGCATGAAAATTAAGGTAATTTTCGACATTACAAAACAAAACTTAAAAAATTACCAAAATTAGATAGTGTTTCATATATATCCGGTTTTTTTCTATTTATCATAATCATAATTTAATTGGTGTTCGATATTTCTTTGTTTCGTAATTCCGAGTTACTTGTTTAGTTGTCAAGTTTGCTACTGCGATGAAGACCCCCTGAAAACTGCATACTGTAACAAAAAGGTATTCAAAAATTACATTTTGAAAGATACTCCCCAGTATTCCTGTAATCCAAAACATTCCAGTCACCACACCAATACGTATATAAACAGTAAAATATTGGAATGAAACCGTTTTTCTTATATGAGTTGTAGCAAGTGTATGCTTTGTAATGACAACCGCAATTGTGATGAGACAAGATGTGTTGATCAGAACAGATATTCCTATCGGAGTAGAAACAAATAGGACGTTAGCAAGAAAACCTGTTGGAAAGCAAACAGACCCCGCATATTCCGGTGTTATTTCAGGGATATTGAGATAATCCGTTATTACAGGGGGTGCTATAAAAAGAATTGGTAATACCAGACCAAGGAGCGTTAACCCTACTTTGAGTTTTTCGTTTTTACTGTTGGCTCCTGTTTCCTTCAACCTCATCGATGTAATATTGTGACACATATAAATCAAGGCAATTGACTTAAAAACAAAAACAACAAGCCACAAATAATGCAAAGCTACACCTACACAATAACACACAATCTGATTATCATTTGCACCAATACCTACCATGAATAATACCGTTGAGATCAATAAGGCAGCTGACATATTTTCAATATTAGAACCCGGGACGCTATTATGTAAACCAGTTTTTCTCTGTACAACAATTGAGACAGTCAATCCAATTACAGATAACCCCATTCCAGAATACGTAATAATCTGTAGGTACGTGCCGGTGTTGTCTGCCGTTGCAGCAGATGTAGCTTGGGAATATTCTTTTGGACAATTGACACTGTTGAAGGTAAATCTGAAATCATTTGTCGTGCTGTTGCTATCAATATCCATAACCAACTGCTCACATACTGTCTCATAGTAGCTATCTGGGTTGTAATTAGTATCTAAATCTGAGATATAGTTTGTGAGATTCGTAATCCTAAAAACCTTATTCTCCAATGGATTTATGCCATCGGAAGTGTAGGCTTCAAAATTGTTGAAATTCAGGAAATTTCCTTTTACTTGCCACTTGCTATTTACCAACTTTCTGCGATAATCAATCATGTTTGTTTGATCAAGTTGCTTTTGAATGTATCCAAAAATGTAGAAATGGCTTACGTAAAGCGAGTCTTCTTCTCTCGTTTCATCTCTTTCTAATGTAAAAACTTCTACTTCTTTACGAAGAGGCCACAATATAACGGAAAACAGTTTTACGGCTTCGTCATCGGACAATAAAACACTCGAGTATAGAGACAGCCATTTTTTGAATGGTAATCCAGAATAGAGTTCATTCTCAATGCAAACACCGAAAACCTAAAATTGTAAATACAAATGAGTCAGAGGTGTAATGGCGCCAGATTATTAGGGAACAACCATTTAACTTCAAATGGGGGTTATGGATTTTTGTGAAAAAAAAATATTCTGATTCCAAAGGGAAGGAAAAAAAATAAAATGTGTCAGCAAGGGCCAAAAAATATTTTTTTTTTACAAAACTATGGGAGGTTATCAAACACATTTCTGAAAGAGACCATTGCTGATTAGTTTCGTGTCCAAAATGGCCAAGTTTAAGGTATGGTGACCACAAATTAAATTTTCCCATAGGGTCCTATGTTAAACTATGTTCAGCTTTGGTGGCCATCTTGGTTGCAGGCCAGGTCAGCGGACACAATTATGAAAGGGAACCTTCTAATGACCATTGTTGCGAAGTCTGGTCCAAATTGGCTAATTGGTCTCAGTTTAGAATATTTCTTAAAGAATTTTCCCAAAGGGTCCTATGTTAAATTAAGCTCAGCTGTGACGGCCATCTTTGTTGACATTCTGGGTCATATGACATAATTCTAAAAGAGAATCACCTAAGGACCATTTCTGCCAAGTTTGGTTCCAATTAGCTTAGGGATTTCAAACAAGAAGATTTTTTAATGAATCTCCCCATAGAGTCCTTTGTTTAACTAAGTTCGTCTGTGGCAGCCATCTTGGTTGACATTCTGGGTCATCAGACACAATTCTGACAGACGACCATTTAAGGACCATTTCTGCTAACTGGCTCTGTAAGTTTCAGACATCTTCGATTTCATATTGGCATGAAAAACATAAAGTTGGTAGAGGACCATGTAAGGATCATTCCTGCAGTGTAACGATTCAATTGCTTTTGTAGTTTCAGAAAAGACGATTTTTGAAATTTCAGCCAATCAGAGTGCATAATTGACCCTGGCAGCCATGCTAAATTTCGGATCGGCACCAAAAACATCATTTTGTTAAGGGCCATTATCTGATCATTCAGGCATAATAGTACTTCCATCTGTCAAACGGTTTTTTGTCAAGAAAATGTTTTTATGTATTTCCCATAGGATCTTATGTTAAATGTATCCTGTGGTGAAGGCCATCTTGGATTTCAGATCGGCACAAAAAAACATATACTTTCTAGATGGCCATGTAAGGATCATTCCTAAAATATAACAATTCAATTGCTTTTATAGTTTCAGAAAAGAAGATTTTTTTAATTTTCAACCAATTATAGTGCATAATTGGCCCTGGCAGCCATATTGAATTTTGAATCAGAATCAAAAACATAAATTTTGTAGAGGACCATCCTATGAACATCCCCAATTGGTCAATTGGTCTTGTGGTTTTGGAGAAGATTGAAATGTGAAAAGTTAACGGACGGACGACGGACGCAAAGTGATGGCAATAGCTCACATGGCCTTTTAGGCCAGATGAGCTAAAAAGCTTTAGACCATTATTTAATACAAACCTGTCTTGATTTATGTTTAACATAATAAAAGATTTTCCTTAGTATTTTAGTCATACTTGACCTTTCAGTGATTATCACAAGATGGAGAGCAACAATCATGACAATCAAAGCACTGTTCCTTTTTTAAATATCCATACATGTACATATATCCAAATGTGTGTCTACTCAGTACTGTGTGGAATTGTGATTATTATAATAAAAGGGACAAATATACCTAAGGAGCAATCAAAAAACGTAATCCATTGGACAGACAAACCCGGGAAGACAAACGAACAACCACAAGCACAACAAATAAACACTAAAAACTAAAAAGAATGAACAGCACGAACTCCTATAAAACCAGGAGTGAACCCAGGTGCTCCGGAAGGGTAAGCAGTTCCTGCTCCGTATACGGCACCCGTCGTGAAGTTCAACAAAGTCAATCCGGTGGAAGTCACAAATCGGTGGAGGCACATGAAAGGTTACGACAGTGGAAACAGGTCCAACATCATCTTAGATATTGGAACACTGTAATGGTCAATCAATTCATGATGACGACCGTAAAATTTCTTAAGTGATGACATCAACTTATCCCTGATAAAACCCTGGTTAAGAAGCTTTTGTGACAGCAGCAATCCTCTCTGTCGAAAGTCAGGGTAACTCACGCATGCCCTTGAAAATCGGATAAGCTGAGAAACGTAGACGCCATATGCAGGCGATGCTGGTATATTGCTACTTAAGAAGGGAAAATTAACAATAGGAAAGTTGAAGTCATCACGTTTGTCATAAATTTTTGTCTTCAAACGTCCCTCATAGTCTATTTCAAGAAACAAATCCAAATATGAAGCGGACTTTGGTGTATCTGTAGTATCCTTAATTTCAAGCTCACTAGGGTAGATAAGATGTAGAAAGTCTTGGAATTTGTCGTTATTTAACGACAACACATCATCTATATAACGAAAAGTGAAATTAAATGATTGGGCTAGTTTCTTTTTGTTTTCACGTAGTAACCTTTGAATGAAGTCCGCTTCATATGAGTACAGAAACAGATCGGCGAGGAGAGGAGCACAGTTGGTTCCCATTGGAATGCCGATTGTTTGTTGAAAAATTAGACCGCCAAATTCAACGAATATGTTGTATAGAAAATAGAAATAACAGAGAAAATGATGTTAAATTCCATTTTTTATTTACGAGATTGACCTATGTGCATGTGATGTGTGTTGCAATGATCTGGACTTATCTTGTTTTAAATTAACAAATGAAAAGTTTATGCAAACGTTTTATTATAAAAACAAATTCACACTATATACCAGTTTTATTTACTGCTAGTGATTTCATAGGAATAAATACACCTTTTACTTTCTGGGCATTGCTAAAAAAAATTCTGATTCGATTTGGCAAAGAAAAAAATAATTTGGTTTGATTGTAGTCGAAAAAAAAATAAAATTGTGTCCATACCTTAAAAAAAATGTTCAAACCAATAAAAAAAAATCATAACCCCCCTTAAATGGTTGTTCCCTCATCATGGACTTTTACCGATTGATACTCAGAACCTTATGAAGGACAGTGATATCGTCAGAATAGGTCACAAACCGTAAGTACATTAGCGATAGTTCATAGATCAGAAACGCCAGAAACTCCAAGAAATTCTAAAAGGCGATTATCTGAAGGGAGTGACTATTTGGGTAGTAGCCAATGTAGGTCAAAGAAGTCTCGATGGCTGTTTTTATGTTTGCTGTATTTACTAACCCCCTGAATATTCGTCTAGATCGGATAATGCATCAGACTTTTTGACTCGCTTTTAAGTCAAATTTATACTATTCCAAATGGGAAACTTTTCTATCTTTGTGGCGATATTAAAGTGAAATTAAAGGATTGGGCTAGTTTCTTTTTGTTTTCACGTAGTAACCTTTGAATGAAGTCCGCTTCATATGAGTACAGAAACAGATCGGCGAGGAGAGGAGCACAGTTGGTTCCCATTGGAATGCCGATTGTTTGTTGAAAAATTAGACCGCCAAATTCAACGAATATGTTGTATAGAAAATAGAAATAACAGAGAAAATGATGTTAAATTCCATTTCTTATTTACGAGATTGACCTATGTGCATGTGATGTGTGTTGCAATGATCTGGACTTATCTTGTTTTAAATTAACAAATGAAAAGTTTATGCAAACGTTTTATTATAAAAACAAATTCACACTATATACCAGTTTTATTTACTGCTAGTGATTTCATAGGAATAAATACACCTTTTACTTTCTGGGCATTGCTAAAAAAAATTCTGATTCGATTTGGCAAGGAAAAAAATAATTTGGTTTGATTGTAGTCGAAAAAAAAAATAAAATTGTGTACATACCTTAAAAAAAATGTTCAAACCAATAAAAAAAAATCATAACCCCCCTTAAATGGTTGTTCCCTCATCATGGACTTTTACCGATTGATACTCAGAACCTTATGAAGGACAGTGATATCGTCAGAATAGGTCACAAACCGTAAGTACATTAGCGATAGTTCATAGATCAGAAACGCCAGAAACTCCAAGAAATTCTAAAAGGCGATTATCTGAAGGGAGTGACTATTTGGGTAGTAGCCAATGTAGGTCAAAGAAGTCTCGATGGCTGTTTTTATGTTTGCTGTATTTACTAACCCCCTGAATATTCGTCTAGATCGGATAATGCATCAGACTTTTTGACTCGCTTTTAAGTCAAATTTATACTATTCCAAATGGGAAACTTTTCTATCTTTGTGGCGATATGAACAGCCGTGTTGGAAATAATGTTGACTTTATTCCGAGTATTGATGAGTTACAAGGGCGTAATGTGGTTGATTTTAAATGTAACAGCTACGGTGATTTATTTATTGACTTTTCAGTGAACTGCAATATCTTTATCTTAAATGGAAGGAATTTCAGTAACAATGATTTTACGTTTGTATCTTCACGAGGCAAATCAGTGGTGGATTACTGTTTTTGTGCTTATGAACATTTGAAATACTTTGAAAACTTTAGTGTAATGAAATCCTCATCGTTAATATTGGACATAAATGGTCTAATCGAGTTTAAAACAAGGGTGTAAATTATATCCCTTACTGTTTAACATATTTATTAACGATTTAGTTGATGATATTAATCGTTTAAATATTGGTATCTTAATTGATAATGAGAAAATGTGTTTACTGTTATATGCTGACGATTTTTATTAGCAGAAAATTAATTAGATCTTCAATTATTATTAGACACTTTAAATTTTTGGTGTAGCAAAAATGATATTGAGGTAAATTATAATAAATCCAAAATTATCCATTTTAGAAGTCAGTCAAAGAATGTAACTTCGGTAAATTTTCCTGTTGGTTGAAACCGGTTAGTTTTAGTTTCAAAATATAATTATCTTGGACTTGTTTTAACTAAATATTTAGTTTATGGTATTATGGCGAAAGGACTTGTTATGTTAGCTAGCCGAACACTTGGTTTATTGAAAGCTAAATGTAAACTAAATGGTGATTTTCATTTTAATATTTTTACAACTTTCTATGATAGTTTAGTATGGTCAATAATTTGTTATGATGCAGTCATATGGGGTACAAAAGAATTTTCATGTATTAATGCTGTACAAAACAGAGCAATGAGATTTTATTTAGGTGTTGGTAAATATACTCCTAATATGACTGTTATTGGTGATATGGGATGGAGACCATGTAATATTAGGCAATGGTCTTGTGTACTGAGAATCTGGATGTACTCTAATTAATGATAATAGGCTGAATAAAAAGGTGTTTTTATGGGCAAATAATTATGTCAGTAATAAAGTTAAGAATTGGCATTATAGAGTGAGAAATTTTTTGAAGGAAAAATATTTGAATATTTTTTGTGATGTACACAATATTTTAGTTAAAAACAATATTACGAGATTAGAACATTGTAGTTTTGAAGCTTTCAAAGAAGCCTTGTGTAGAGATATATCAAATTGTAATGATTATTTAAAAATAATTTTGGTACTGAATATTATGTCACTATGAATTTACCAAAAATATAAAGAAGTGCTTTATGTAAATTTAGGTGTGAAGTAGCACCAATTAAAATTGAGGCGGGAAGATATGAAGGTTTAAGTGTTGATGATCGATTATGTCCAATATGTAACATAGAGGTTGAAGATGAGGGACATGTTATTATGAGTTGGAGCTTATATGATGATCTTATGGAAAGACTTTTTTCAGAAGACTCATATATTTGCTCAAACTTTATAAATTTGTCAAAGGAGGAAAAATTTTTGTTTTTATTTCAAAATGAAAACTTAATTTTTTAGAATGGCAAAAACCTGCTATGATATCTTAAGTCGGCGTAGAAGTTTTACATATAAATGATATTCTATCATTTTAACATTTTTATTAAATAAATAAAGGGAAATGTATTGCTTTTAAGACTATATTCTCTTTAAAGGTCTTAAATGTTTTATGTATATATTATGTTCTTTTAAAGATAAGAATATAGCAAAGTGCTCTCGACCAATGAAATTATAGGATTTGATGTTTCTTAATTCTGAAGAATGAATGCAAACATGTTCTTTTTAGGAAGGGATTATCCTATTGTTTTCTTACCATTCAAAACAATGAATTCCTATAAATAAAAGTGTTTTCTTCAATAACACTCGTACTTAATCATGAAGAAAGGGATTATAATTCTTTTACATATACAAAGTCTCTCATAACTCTATCAAGAGTGGTTCTTAGATAAAAATAATGGTGAATACTTTTAATTGTGCAATGTTTTAATGTTATAGAAGTATGTTTGTCTCTGTATTGTATATATGTATGTTATGTAAGAAGTGAGACTATAATAATATATTTGAATTGAATTTGAATTGAACTTGACCAAAAAAAGTATATTACTCTGAATAATTAAATGTATGATATTACGTGTTTTGTCTATTTGATATACATGTATCTTTAAATAGAAAGGTTACAATGTGTACATTTACTTACCTGATTTTCACAATCGTCTTGACTTTTACTGAACGAAAATATCTTTGATAGCGGATGAATGCTATAAAAGTTAGGACTATAGTTTTTGAACTCGCTACTGTCCAGAAGACAAGTTGTTTTCGTTAGAGGTACGCAATACTTATTTCGATAAATTCCGTATCCCGTTAATAATCGTTGCATGACAGGAACAATACCACCCTCTTGGCAGTCAGGGCCTTGGTGTGTAGCACGGTAGAAAAGGATGCAGTACCTTACAGATGATCCTTCAGGGGGGATTTGTTGTAGAGCTATGCCCGAAAATCGTGATTTAGACGCAACGATTGATTCTTCAAAAGACGAAATAGCTGTTTTGTTGCCTCTCATCGTTAGAGTAATTTCAGGGTAATTTGAAAATTTTAAAGAAGACGTTTTAAATGTGGTAACTCCATGACACTCAGCACAGTATCTGTTTCGATAAACTGTGTTATCTTCACTTACGACATATGGCCCCACTGTGTAAATGTCACCCGTTTCACATTTTACTGATACATTAGTGTCTCCGTAGTTTCCTGGACATTTTATTATCATGAAAATACCCACTAAATCCGTATTTATGTTGCTGTAGGACAAACATGTAAATTCTTGGTTATATTTGTCAGAATGGTTTAACGGATAACTTTCATTTAAAGTATCGCCTGCACGGCCATCATTACAACAGTCTCCGTAGACAGAGCACATATCATCACACTGACAGTGTTTTACTTCTAGCTTGGCTATATAGTCACACGTGCTATATTTGCTACACAGCTCAAATGGATTCTGTTCCGTTGTTAAAGTAACCGTTGTTTGCTCAGTACTGGACTGTTGCTTACTTATTAAATTTAATCGTGAAATATTCTGTCTTGTTTCAATCTGTGATAAAGTAGATTCGGTATCCATTCTGATGTCTGATGTCGTTTGGTAGATGTTTGGTGCAGTTTTTATCTCAAAACTGGTTGTTTGAGAAGATGAATTATCAACTACATTGCTTTCTGTTTTCATCTTTACGTTCCCAATTAGCGATGCCAAAGCAAAAAGCAGATATAACGTGAAGCTTTCAAAAGTTAAAAGCATTATACGTTCCATTTTGGCATGTTAGCCTGTCAATTCCAAATATACACCCATCTTTTATACTAAGTTAATCAACCTGTTGTTAGAAAAAATACTTGGGAAAAAAATCTTATTGGCTATTTTCTGTTAATCTTTGTCTGTACAATTACATCTCACCACAGTGTAAACCAATCACTGACGCTGTCTATTGCTTATATTGTCATATAACTAATTACGTCTAATTTACCATAAAATTAGTAATACGTTAAAGATAAATTTGTTTGGTTATGTATTCTGTATCTAATACAAACTAGAAATTGGTGCTATCAGACACGATGTCCATACCCGCACTGCACAAGTAAAAAACCAACAGTGAAAAATTAGAGATTTCACAATTTCAGTTTGAAAATTGAAAACCTTAATGCCCATCTACACATAGTGAAGAACAATCATGACAATATTATAAACAAATGAAACCACTGACACAAAAAATGAATTGAGTATTTCCGGAGACAAGGAAAAATTAGCAATTTCATCTTTTTCGGTACCAAAATTTGTTCCCTTAATGGATTTTCAAAATTAAAAACCTTTTCGCACATCTACGAAAAATAAAGAACAATATTATATACAATTAAATTTGCTAAATCTAAATGAAAAATGAAGCAGGAGTTTAAGGCACAAGCTTAAATTCACTATATCCGAAATACAACCCATGTGGGCCTCAAGTTGTCAAAATCAAAATTCTAAAACCTTATTACGCATCTACATACAGTATGTGACAATATTGAAAAATTAATAAGGAGTTTAGTTTAAATTTCCAGTTTTTGACACCTGTTGTCCCCAATTTTTAAAAATCAAAATTCTAAAACCTTATTGCGTATCTACATATAGTATGTAACAATATTGTATAGAAATTAAATGTATGACATGAAAAATGATTGAGGAGTTTAGGTCACAAGCTTAAATTCCAATTTTCTAAATTCGACCCCTGTGGGCCCCAGTTTTAAAAAATCAAAATTCGAAAACCTTACCGCGCATCTACATACAGTATGTGATAATACTGAATAGAAATTAAAAGCATAAAATGAGAAATGAATGAGGAGTTAAGGTCACAAAGTTTGAATTTCCAATTTTCGAAATTCGACCCCTGTGGGCCCCAATTTGTAATATCAAAATTCTAAAACCTTATTGCGCTTCCACATATAGTTTGTCTATAAATGTATAGAAATTAAATGCATGAAGTTAAAAATGAACGAGGAGTTCTGGAGGCAAGATTATCTAACGAACGGACAGACGGACCAATTATAAATATCCCCGAACTTCATTCGAAGTGCGAGGATAAAAAGGTGTTTTTTCGAATTTGTATTTGTTCCAAATATAAAACGTTATCGCTCACCCGAAACATTGTTGATATCAGACCACTTAATAAAAAAAAATATCGTTCCTACAAAAAAAAACCAAAATTATTAAAAAGAACCTATATATACAACAAGCCTGGTATGTTAATTTTGACTGCCCGCAATATAAATTCAGTACGTCACTCATTTTGCAGGATTTATTTTCACGTTCATATTTATCCCCAATTTCGAATAAAGTTCCCTTTTAGGTTTAGGAATATAGTTTCTGTATATAATGGTTACATACTATCTGTAGATGTACAGTATTTTCAATACAGCATTGTCATAAACTACTTTTGTGTAGGGCCATCGGATTATTACTAAATTTTTTTCTAAATCATTTTCTTTTACCAACGTTTTGAACTCTAACTTACTCGATGAAGGTTAATCCAGTGATACAAATAGGTATCTATACTCTGACCTTTTCCTTACATCCAGTTTTTAATGAAGATTGTTTCAAAAAATATGAAAGCAGTTGAATATTAAATATATTTTTAAAAGAAATTAAAGATATCCAGACCATAAAAGATAACTTTTATTTCTTTTTGACAAAACATTGATTTAACAAAACGTTTAAACCTGCAGTTACATAGATATATAGCTTTCAAAAATTTTCACACTTCTCATTTTGTATGTAGAGTTTTTGAAAATAAAATAGTCAATGTGTATGGTAATTGCAGAAGGCATTTTCATTACTTTTAGGTACATCCGAGAATTCGGCTTCAGGAACTTTAACACGGGATAGCCTTGTGATATAATCTACTGGTAAACTGGATTAATTATGTGTGAAAATTAGCATGTGTACACACATGTATACAAGCTGTTATGTATAAGAGGATACTCCTTAGTTTCTAAAAATTGAAAACAATTAAGGGAATTTTGGAAGTTTGAATTTCATTACAGAATTGAATTATAACTAACCAATTTAAACATATTTTGTTGTCAAGAATTGCAAAATTGGCAATGGATTATACACAAGTTATAAACTTAAGTTTTCTCAGTCAGTACAGACGATTTTTTACATCAATGCACTAAATGATTGGGTCGTAAGGAGTAACTAAAAAAGAAGATAGGAAAGGAAAGAACAACGTTACGTGTAGCATATTACACAGTAGCTTTTAATAAAAGTCCACCAGCACACCATCAGAGCAATTTGTTTAGTGATGGTAAGAATCAAATAATGGTACTGATATTTTTACACGCCACATGTTTTATTGAATTAGTTAATGAAGCACCCTTGAGCATTTATCGCATAACAATCAACATTTTCAGTTCAAGTGAATTTTTGATATAATATCAATAGAAAACACATTGAAACAAGGTCCATTACGATATTTGAACATATCAAAATTTCTTTACGATGTCTGCTTTCATCGGAAACAAATCATTCTACAATATTTGTGTAATTCCCCTTCGTTATCTCGATACGTGAAACATGACAAAATGGAAGAAGACAAGCATTATAGCATCATCGATTACGATATGTTAATATACCAAAGTTTCTGTACAAACGTCTTCAATAATCGGATGCAAGCAAATACCTGTATTAATTAATAATATCATCTTTTTACAAAGATTAAGTCTAAGTTGAAATATACTCATGTTGTCTTTTATCCTCAACTCTTTATAAACCGGTGTATGGATTTCGACCAATTTTGGGGAAATTTTTGGCAAATAAAAACGGCATAGCTTCCCTACAATTATGCGTCTATTGGCAACATGCATTCTATGGTATATCAATATTGTTGCACCAGACAGGTAAAAACACAACTTCTGTCTTTCCAACTAAGCTCGATGTAAACAGTAAAGTATGATATTCAAAATGTTG
Source organism: Mytilisepta virgata (assembly GCA_028015205.1). Taxonomy (NCBI): domain Eukaryota; kingdom Metazoa; phylum Mollusca; class Bivalvia; order Mytilida; family Mytilidae; genus Mytilisepta; species Mytilisepta virgata. The sequence continues at coordinate 83,149,138 of CM051519.1, forward strand.
TACAACAGAGTTACATGCCGAGTTGACTTAAAACAGGCGTATTAGAAACATAAAACTATGGAGTAAGGTGTGAAAGAGATATTGCTTAAGTTTTATAAAGTCTTGTAGTATCATAAGGGTTCATTTAATAGTTTCAAGTCCTTATTAATATACCGAATTGTTATACCTTTTGTTTACCCGGGAAGACTAATGAACAACCACAAACACAACAAATAAACACTGAAAATTAAAAGATAATGAACAACACGAACTCGGAAGGGTAAGCAGTTCCTGCTCTGTATACGGCACCTGTCATGAACTTCGACAAAATCAATCCGGTGGTAGTCACAAATCGGTGGTGGTATATGAAATGTTACGACATGGGAACAGCTCCAACATCATCTTAGATATTGGAACACTGTAACGGTCAATCAATTCGTGATGACGACCGTAAAATTTCCCAAGTGATGACATCAACTTATCCCGGATAAAACCCTGGTTAAGAAGCTTTTGTGACAGCAGTAATCCTCTTTGTCGAAATTCATGGTAACGCACGCATGCCCTTGAATATCGGATAAGCTGAGAAACGTAGATGCCATATGCAGGCGATGCTGGTATATTGCTACTGAAGAAGAGAAAGTTAACGATAGGGAAGTCGAAGTCATCACGTTTGTCATAAAGTTTTGTCTTCAGACGTGCCTCATTGTCTATTTCGAGAAACAAATCAAAATATGAAGCGGACTTTGATGTGTCAATAGTATCCTTAATTTCAAGTTCAGTGGGGTAGATGAGATGTGGAGAGTCTTGGAATTTATCGTCATTTAACGATACCACGTCATCTATATAACGAAAAGTGAAATTAAAGTATTGGGCTAGTTTCTTTTTGTTTTCACAAAGAAGCCATTGAATGAAGTCCGCTTCATATGATTATAGAAACAGATCGGCGAGGAGAGAAGCACAGTTGGTTCCCATTCCTGATTGTTTGTTGAAAAATTCGACCGCCAAATTCAACAAATATGTTGTCTATGAGAACATCTAACATGTTTGTAATTTCATCTTCAGAATACTTTTTGTCAGAATCAGAGTGGTTCTTAACGAAATATGCCTTTTCTCTACCTAAAACTTTTAGAAATTATACCTGTGTGTGCCATTTTTCTTGAAAAAACATTGATGAACTTGTTGTTTCAATCGATATTTTATGGTAGTATAGAGTGTAGAGAAGTCGAATGTTTTTATAATGTTGCAAGTAGCCAAAGATTTTGATTTTAGATATTGTAGTAAATTATTTGAGTTTTTAAGAATCCACATCTGAATGGCGCCACTGGTGGAATATGATGTTTCACAGTAATTCTGAAGGCCCTCCTTAATACATGTCAATATCAGTGTTAAAATCATTCAAAGAGGTTTCGTAGAGTAATTAGCTGACCAAGCAATATACCTTTGTTTCAACGGATACTTGTGTAGTTTAGGAATTCAATAAAGAGCAGGAAGGTCCATTTCTTCACCCTTTCTAGAATGCCAAAGGAATGAAGAACGGGCTGATGGTTTTTATGGACTTCCTGTTTAGTGATTGTGGTCGGTGTATAAGTTGGGTTACCTGCAGTGTTATCTATTCCCAACTCGTTTTTAAGACACTCAAAATAATAGTTCTTGCAGACAAAAACTATGTTATGAGGGGCTTTGTCAGCTGGGGCAATTATTTGTCATGGAGACGAGTAAATGTTTCAACAACCTTAGGGTCTCTAAAGATGGATGTAGCTTTAGTGCTCATAGGCCCTCGGACGTTTTTAATTCGAACCTGTATCATTGACCTAATAGCCTTCAGCCACTCTGAAAGTGTGTCAGCAGGCTCCTGTTTTGATTATCAACTAGATTTAGATCTCCAGTGATAACATGACCAACAGGACTATAACTGAATGGAGATGTAGAACAGGAGCAGTCAGGGGGCTTAGACTTCAGGTCATCGGAATGAAGGTCCCGCAATGCCCGTTTGTAATTGAAAATCTTGGTTGCAATAGGTTTTGTATAGGAATAAGAAATAAGGGGAACAGTTTGGTCTTTGAAATATGGAAGTATTTTAGATTTTACTGTTTTGTGGTGAAGGATATTGTTGAGATTTATGGCATCCAAGCCTTTATTAACAAAGCTAACTATAAGGAACGACCTTTGGATGCGAACTGGTTTGAATAATTTTTGAGAAGCAATATTCGATACCACTCCAGCGAGTTTGTATTCAGGTGAATTGAAATTCTTGATTTACTATTCCATTGCTTTTTTGTGGAGTGAGCTAAGCTAACACAATGGAAGAGAATATAATTTAGTTCGAATCAGATGGAGTTCTAAAGGTTTTTGTATATAAGGGGCAATAAATCATTCAAAGAGATGTCAAGGTCGATAGGAGAAGTATAAAAAGGACAAATATACCTAAGGAGCAATCAAAAAACGTAATCCATTGGACAGACAAACCCGGGAAGACAAACGAACAACCACAAGCACAACAAATAAACACAGAAAACTAAAAACAATGAACAGCACGAACCCCTATAAAAACCAGGAGTGAACCCAGGTGCTCCGGAAGGGTAAGCAGTTCCTGCTCCGTATACGGCACCCGTCGTGAAGTTCAACAAAGTCAATCCGGTGGAAGTCACAAATCGGTGTAGGCACATGAAAGGTTACAACAGTGGGAACAGGTCCAACATCATCTTAGATATTGGAACACTGTAATGGTCAATCAATTCATGATGACGACCGTAAAATTTCTTAAGTGATGACGTAAACTTATCCCTGATAAAACCCTGGTTAAGAAGCTTTTGTGACAGCAGTAATCCTCTTTGTCGATGACCATGACTGCGTCTACCGCGTGGAGTCGGATTGAAAATATTCATCACTGCATTTTAGGCTTGAAAGATTTCCAATAGTATCAATTTTATCATTACAACCATATGGCATAGCGGTACCTAATTCCTTTATCCATAATTCTTTTGTTTGTCTGCGATGGGGGTGTGCTGAGGTTGGGAGTGTTAGTAGAGCGATATATCTTTTCTAATATACGGACTTTCATTGATACGATGGAATGATCAGGGAGGTTGAAATGTTGATAAACAACCTGATTGTCGTTGTTGTTAATGCCTGATCTGTGTCCGTTCATTCTAATATTTAACCTACCTTTAGTTTCACCCAGATCAACCAAACCACAAAGATTGCATTCTACCCCCATAGACAATATTAGTCAATGTACAAGTCAGATGATCATGACTTCTAGCATTGTAAAACTTTCCCGTTAGGTTGCTTGTAAAATACGGTTCTGCTGTAATAATCTTACATTTTTTACAATTTTTTTTATTTGAACGGTGAAATGATGCAGTGTGACATTGAGTCATCATATTGTAAGATGTCATCTAAAATGATTTCACATGGCACAATCTCTAAAAAGAGGTCAGCGTTTTTGTATTTAAAATGATCATCGGACTGCATATAACTGGAGGATGTCAAATCCGATAGTGTTTGTGAATGGACACTCAACTTAATCGCCGTCTCTCAATTGTCTAATCTCCGGGACTGGCGTCTCTTAAAGACAACAATACCAGCAGTTTGCTGCATTGTATGTTCGCATGTCAACAACTAACGATATTATATATATACATGCATACCAATTTCATGTACTCGAATATTCATTGATATCAACTATGATGCATAAAACATGCGCTTCTAGTTGATTTACGACTAAAGGGTAGTAAAAACAGGTGTATTAGAAATATAAAATACAGAGTAAGGTGTGAAAGAGATACTGCTTAAGGGTTTATAAAGTCTTGCAGTATCATAATGGTTCATTTAATAGTTTCAAGTCCTTATTAATATACCAAACTGTTATACCTTTTGATTTTTTCCCTATATAAAGGTGATAGAAAAATCAACATTTTGACTTTTATAAAACAATGCTCAAATTTTTCAGATTCCTGAACTGTTTACCGTCAACAGTTTTGAACTGTTGGACCGGGTCCGAACTGTTCACCGCTTCCTTTATTTTGATTTGTTACTATAAATAGCAGCTCCACGTGCAGATAACTATCGTATAACAAAACAGTTATTAACTGGTTCCTCGGACAACAGCTGTTTTGTTTGACTCGAAGACTGAACTGTTGTCCGAATACGTCTTCGGGCAACATGTATATGATATATCTAATATATTAATACTATCATTCGCGTATCCATTCCAAAGCTATCACGAATGTCATAATTTTGTATGAAACTGATTGGTATCACAGAATACTTAAAGTACTGTGTGTGAAGAAAACAATCATTTTACCGAGAATTACTAGTTATTCTGAATTAATAATATCAATGAAAAATGAAATTTGATTTGTTGTTAATGGTTGAACAAGTTACATTTTATTCAATAATAATATTGTATAATCAATTTTGGAACAGGTTATACAAGTATAACCATCTTTGGTCAGTTTAAGCTTAAACATAAACCGATTCGCCGTTTATGAAGCTTAAAATGCCTCAAAGTAGGTTATATCGTATAACCTGTTCCAAAATTGAAAACAATCCTTAATCAAAATTTTCGTAAAAGTGTTTCAATATTTTTTTTTTATATTCAAAATCGACTGAGAAAATTAATCGTTTCCACAAGATATATAACTAGAACATTTAGAAAACGATGCCCTCATCGCCTATTATGTTGTGGTGTTCTTCTAGAAATAATTGAATGGTGAAAAAAAATATCTATCATTATTTTTTCATATCTCAAATAATCTTCGACGAACCATAAATATGACAAACGAAACAAGACGGACATGAAAACATCGTCGGTTACATTATATAAATACATATCAAAATCTTTCTACAACGTCCACAATTGTCGGAAAAAAGTGGCGTTGACAACCACATTTAAGATTAGTTAAAGGATGCTTCATTGATTATATTAATGTGTGATTGGCGATTGTTCATGAGGTATAATTTATCTGAAACTACGAAATGTAAAGAAAAGGCGTAGACGGCAATCAGGCGTCTTATCTTCCATCATTCCCAAATTCCCGATAGCCGGACAAAACGGTAATCTTAAAAAAGAAATTTCATTAAATAGCTCGAAATAACACTGGTCCTTGAGTTATTTGAGCTTTACCAAATAAATTTACTCCACATTTTCATATTGAATTTGGAAAACAAATCGGACGTACATTACATTTAACCAAACAGCAGAAAATATAATATTATGTAGCTCATTTTCGATTTTAAACATTATGTAAAATTTGTAAGAATTCGTGAATTATATGTATATATATGAGTTTTGAGTAATTTAATATTTGGTCAAGGTTATTTTGATCATAGTAAAACTATGTGTAAGCAGACAGTAGTATATGTTCCAATTTAATTTTCTGCCAAGAAAACCTTGCCTTGCTTCTGTAACGATTTAAATGATTTTATTCAAAAATTTAAAGAGACGTTACTTTATACCCTTAACTTTTTGAAGTGAAAAATAATACAAGAGTAAAGCATATAAGGTTTTAGAAGTATGAATGTATTATCTTAAAACATTAATAATCACCGAATCTAGAGAGAATCGGCATTTCATAGTTTTACATACAGAGTCCGCTTTCCGTGCATTTTTTCAGTATTGATCCAACGGTATTATCGTCAGCACTATCCAAGGCCTAAATGTGGAATGCTGCAATAACGGAATACGTTGTAAGGTTGACTTAAATGTCAAATTACCAAAAATATAAAGATAAAAGAGTATGATGAAGGGTTATATTCGTGTGTAACACATTTGAGCAGATCTCCGTTTTAAATCATGGATGAATGGATGAATTTTTGTTTAAAATCTAGTTGCAAACATAAGGTGCATATCAGGACGAGAACAGGTTGATATTAAATGAATGTGATCGATGCTTTGGACTAGACCGACACGCTGATCCGGATTTTTAACGTGTTAGCTCACGAAGTAACTGTCTGTATGAAGACATATCACCCACATTATACTAACTGCGAGCCGACCAGTCCTTTCTCGATATTTTTGTTTGTTTTTTCTCCATTTTTTAAAAATGTAAAATCATTTTTTACTTTTTTTAAATATGTAATAAATAGATCATTACATGGCATGTTCCATATCGGCCCTGGTATCATACTTCAACCCATATCGGACGTTGGGCTAAAGCCCTCAGTCCGATATGGGAGTCTCGGGATGATACTAGGTCCGATATGGAAAATGCCATGTCATTATTTATAAATATTGTATGGATTTTAAAACCTCGACCAAGTTATCCTGTAATGAGGTTTTTTCAAACCAAAATCTTCAAATTTTGCTGATAAAGGATACATCTATTGTGTAAGTATGGGATATATACCTGAGGGTGTTAGTCCGACAGAGGTATATCCAATTTATATCTTGATATTCTGAAACGTGCAAATGATAGTTTTTAATAATCTAGATTGGGGGAGGGGGTCTTTCAGGAATTTCACCTTCTTCAAAGATGAACTATGATCAATGTAGAATATCTCGTTTAATTTTATATTGGCTTTTATAGTATGTATTGTACATCAGAGTGCCATGATAAATAAGGCGGAGGTTTGGATACACATAAAACCGGTTTAACATAGCCACTGTTCAGTGTCTGTACCAAGTCAGACTATACTGACTCTGTTGTGTTTATGTTTGTGTTTTGTGCTCTTTTATGTTATATTTTTGTCTGGGGTTCTCTCTTTTGGGTAGCGTTACGTGATTGGTATGTCATTGTTAACTTTTCCTGTCATCCCTTTTATTGTTTATACATGACCGAGATAGGTTAGTTATAAAGAGTATATATAAAGTATCATTTTCTCACTAAATTTCATACACGTATTGAAATGCCAAGAACGGAACTGATGAAACGCTCGAAGGAATAATTTTAAATCATGAAACAACGAAACCGAAATTTGGAAATCCGAAATATAATATATAAAAAGAATGTAATTAAACACAAAAGTCATTGTCATGTTTACAATAGAAGCTTATTCATCATAAGTAGGTTATATTGTATAACCTGTCCCAAAATTTAAAACAATCCTTAATCAAAATTTTCGTAAAAGTGTTTCAATATCATTTTTTTATATACAAAATCGACTGAGAAAATTAATCGTTTCCACAAGATATATAACTATCTTCTAGAAATAATTGAATGGTGAAAAAATTTATCTATAATTATTTTTTCATATCTCAAATAATTTTCGACGAACCATAAATATGACAAACGAAACAAGACGGACATGAAAGCATCGTCGGTTACATTATATAAATACATATCAAAATCTTTCTACAACGTCCACAATTATCGGAAAAAAGTGGCGTTGACAACCACATTTAAGATTAATTAAAGGATGCTTCATTGATTATATTAGTGTGTGATTGGGGATTGTTGATCAGGTATAATTTATCTGAAATTAAAAAATGTAAAGAAAAGGTGTAGACGACAATCAGGCATCTTATCTTCTATCATTCGCAAATTCCCGATAGCCAGACAAAACGGTAATCTTAAAAAAGAAATTTCATTAAATAGCTCGAAATACCACTAGTCCTTGAGTTATTTGAGCTGAACCAAATAAATTTACTCCACATTTTCATATTGAATTTGGAATACAAGTCGGACGTACATTACATTTAACCAAACAGCAGAAAATATAATATTATGTAGCTTATTTTCGATATTAAACATTATGTATAATTTGTAAGAATTCATGAATTATATGTATATATGAATTTTGAGTAATTTAATATTTGGTCAAGTTTATTTTGATCATAGTAAAACTATGTGTAAGCAGACAGTCGTATAGGTTACAGTTTAATTTTCTGCCAAGAAAACCTTACCTTGCTTCTGTAACGATTTAAATGATTTTATTCAAAAATTTAAAGAGACGTTACTTTATACCCTTAACTTTTAGAAGTGAAAAATAATACAAGAGTAAAGCATATAAGGTTTTAGAAGTATGAATGTATTATCTTAAAACATTGATTATTACCGAATCTAGAGAGAATCGGCATTTCATAGTTTTACATACAGAGTCCGCTTTCCGTGCATTTTTTTTCAGTATTGATCCAACGGTATTATCGTCAGCACTATCCAAGGCCTAAATGTGGAATGCTGCAATAACGAAATACGTTGTAAGGTTGACTTAAATGTCAAATTACCAAAAATATAAAGATAAAAGAGTATGATGAAGGGTTATTTTCGTGTGCAACACATTTGAGCATATCTCCGTTTTAAATCATGGATGGATGGATGAATTTTTGTTTAAAATCTAGTTGCAAACATAAGGTGCATATCAGGACGAGAACATGTTGGTATTAAATGAACGTGATCGATGCTTTAGACTAGACCGACACGCTGATCCGGATTTTTACCGTGTTAGCTCACGAAGTAACTGTCTGTATGAAGACATATCACCCACATTATACTGACTGCTAGCCGACCTGTCCTTTCTCGATATTTTTGTTTGTTTTTTCTTCATTTTTTAAAAATGTAAAATTCTTTTTTACTTTTTTTAAATATGTAATAAATAGATCATTACATGGCATTTTCGATATCGGCCCTGGTATCATACTTCAACCCATATCGGACCTCGGGCTAAAGCCCTCAGTCCGATATGGGAGTCTCGGGATGATACTAGGTCCATAAATATTGTATGGATTTTAAAACCTCGACCAAGTTATCCTGTAATGAGGTTTTTTTCAAACCAAAATATTCAAATTTTGCTGATAAAGGATACATCTATTGTGTAAGTATTGGATATATACCTGAGGGTGTTAGTCCGACAGAGGTATATCCAATTTATATCTTGATATTCTGAAACGTGCAAATGATAGTTTTTAATAATCTAGAGTTGGGGAGCGGGTCTTTCAGGAATCTCACCTTCTTCAAAGATGAACTATGATCAATGTAGAATATCTCGTTAAATTTTATATTGGCTTTTATAGTATGTATTGTACATCAGAGTGCCAGGATAAATAAGGCGGAGCTAGGTTTGGATACACATAAAAACGGTTTAACATAGCCACTGTTCAGTGTCTGTACCAAGTCAGACTATACTGACTCTGTTGTGTTTATGTTTGTGTTTTGTGCTCTTTTATGTTATATTTTTGTCTGGGGTTCTCTCTTTTGGGTAGCGTTAAGTGATTGGTATGTCATTGTTAACTTTTCCTGTCATCCCTTTTATTGTTTATACATGACCGAGATAGGTTAGTTATAAAGAGTATATTTAAAGTATCATTATCTCACTAAATTTCATACATGTATTGAAATGCCAAGAACCGAACTGATGAAACGCTCGGAGGAATAATTTTAAATCATGAAACAACGAGGCCGAAATTTGGAAATCCGAAATATAATATATAAAAAGAATGTAATTAAACACAAAAGTCATTGTCATGTTTATAATAGAAGCTTATTCATCCTAAGATGATCACAAAAATAAAATCCTTTGTAACGAAATCCATCAATGACAATTATGAAACTTTAATACTTTTGAATATTGTCATATCAAATATATGAAAGTAAATTAAAGCTTTTCGTGGTACTTAAAGGATAATTGATAAGAATATGTAGAAAATGATGCCCTAATCGCCTGTTATTTTGTGGTGTTCTTCTAAAAACAATTGAATGGTGAAAAAATTTATCATTATTTTCTCATATCTCAAATAATCTTCGACGAACCATAAATATGATATACGAAACAAGACGGACATGAAAGCATGGTCGGTTACATTATATAAATACATATCAAAATTTTTCTACAACGTCCACAATTATCGGAAAAAGTGGCGTTGACAACCACATTTAAGACTGATTACAGGATGCTTCATTGATTATATTAGTGTGTGATTGGCGATTGTTAATGATGTATAATTTATCTGAAATTAACAAATGTAAAGAAAAGGTTTAGACGACAATCAGGCATCTTATCTTCCATCATTCGCAAATTCCCGATAGCCAGACAAAACGGTAATCCAAAAAAAGAAATTTCATTAAATAGCTCGAAATACCACTGGCCTTGAGTTATTCGAGCTCAACCGAATACATTTACTCCACATTTTCATATTGAATTTGAAATACAAGTCGGACGTACATGACATTTAACCAAACAGCAGAAAATATAATATTATGTAGCTTATTTTCGATATTAAACATTATGTATAATTTGTAAGAATTCGTGAATTATATGTATATATGAGTTTTGAGTAATTTAATATTTGTTCAAGTTTATTTTTATAATAGTAGAACTATATGTAAGCAGACAGTAGTATATGTTACAATTTAATTTTCTGCCAAGAAAACCTTACCTTCCTTCTGTACCAATTTAAATGATTTTATTCAAAAATTTAAAGAGACATTACTTCATACCCTTAACTTTTTGAAGTGAAAAATAATACAAGAGTAAAGCATATAAGGTTTTAGAAGTATGAATGTATTATCTTAAAACATTAATAATCACCGAATCTAGAGAGAATCGGCATTTCATAGTTTTACATACAGAGTCCGCTTTCCGTGCATTTTTTTCAGTATTGATCCAACGGTATTATCGTCAGCACTATCCAAGGCCTAAATGTGGAATGCTGCAATAACGAAATACGTTGTAGGGTTGACTTAAATGTCAAATTACCAAAAATGTAAAGATAAAAGAGTATGATGAAGGGTTATATTCGTGTGTAACACATTTGAGCAGATCTCCGTTTTAAATCATGGATGGATGGATGAATTTTTGTTTAAAATCTAGTTGCAAACATAAGGTGCATATCAGGACGAGAACATGTTGGTATTAAATGAATGTGATCGATGCTTTAGACTAGACCGACACGCTGATCCAGATTTTTAACGTGTTAGCTCACGAAGTAACTGTCTGTATGAAAACATATCACCCACATTATACTGACTTCTAGCCGACCAGTCCTTTCTCTTTATTTTTGTTTGTTTTTTTCTCCATTTTTTAAAAATGTAAAATTCTTTTTTACTTTTTTTAAATATGTAATAAATAGATCATTACATGGCATTTTCCATATCGGCCCTGGTATCATACTTCAACCCATATCGGACCTCGGGCTAAAGCCCTCAGTCCGATATGGGAGTCTCGGGATGATACTAGGTCCGATATGGAAAATGCCATGTCATAATCTATAAATATTGTATGGATTTTAAAACCTCGACCAAGTTATCCTGTAATGAGGTTTTTTCAAACCAAAATCTTCAAATTTTGCTGATAAAGGATATATCTATTGTGTAAGTATTTGATATATCCCTGAGGGTGTTAGTCCGACAGAGGTATATCCAATTTATATCTTGATATTCTGAAACGTGCAAATGATAGTTTTAATAATCTAGAGTGGGGGAGGGGGTCTTTCAGGAATCTCACCTTCTTCAAAGATGAACTATGATCAATGTAGAATATCTCGTTAAATTTTATATTGGCTTTTATAGTATGTATTGTACATCAGAGTGCCAGGATAAATAAGGCGGAGGTTTGGATACACATTAAACCGGTTTAACATAGCCACTGTTCAGTGTCTGTACCAAGTCAGACTATACTGACTCTGTTGTGTTTATGTTTGTGTTTTGTGCTCTTTTATATTATATTTTTGTCTGGGGTTCTCTCTGTTGGATAGCGTTAAGTGATTGGTATGTCATTGTTAACTTTTCCTGTCATCCCTTTTATTGTTTATACATGACCGAGATAGGTTAGTTATAAAGAGTATATTTAAAGTATCATTTTCTCACTAAATTTCACACACGTATTGAAATGCCAAGAACCGAACAGATGAAACGCTCGGAGGAATAATTTTAAATCATGAAACAACGAGGCCGAAATTTGGAAATCCGAAATATAATATATAAAAAGAATGTAATTAAACACAAAAGTCATTGTCATGTTTACAATAGAAGCTTATTCATCCTAAGATGATCACAAAAATAAAATCCTTTGTAACGAAATCCATCAATGACAATTATGAAATTTTAATACTTTTGAATATTGTCATATCAAATATATGAAAGTAAATTAAAGCTTTTCGTAGTACTTAAAGGATAATTTAAGATGAGAATTATCTTCAGCACTATCCATAACCTCAATGTTGAATGCTGCAATAACGAAATGTTTTGCAAGGAAGAATTAAATGTCAAATTACCAAAATTGTAAAGCTAAAAGAGGGTGATGAAGGCTCATTTTCGTGTGCAACACATTTGCCCAGACCTCCGTCTAGTGATAACCATTAGGTGCATATCAGGACGAGAACATGTTGATATGCTTTGTACTACACCGACACACTGAGCCGGATTTTTAACAAGTAAGCTCACGACGTAACTGTCAGCAGGAAGACGTATCACCCCACTTGGACACATTATACTGACCCCGAGCCGACCAGTCCTTTGCTTTTGCTCCTAGATGCCGCGTGCTTGGAAGAGAAGCAGCAAATGCCAAGTTTATTGTTTTTGGTTTGACCCGGCCGTGGATCGAACCCAATCGAGGCGAGCACGCTACCACGAGACCACCGAGGCGGTTATATATATCATAAAATGTCATAATTCTATAATATATAAATATATCCTTTGCTGAAGGTCTATGCAAGGTTATATCGACCTGAGATAATCATATCGACCGAGGATAATGTTCGGGGTTGATATGCTTCTCCTGGTCCATATAACATGTATCAACAAACAACAAAGGCTACATTTGTTATATTATTAAATGGCACCTTAAAGGGCTAAAATATCATAAAAATTTAATAAATCAGCACATGTTGAATGAACAAGAAAAAAACATATGATTATTCTTAAAGTTCCTCTTGAAAATATTGTAGTTTATGGTCACACTCTGACAGTTGTTTAAGAATGGTAAAGAAATTTTTCCAACTATTTTTAGAAACCGTGCAATGTGTCCAGTCAATCCGCAAAAAGACAGGGGATCATATGATGCAGTTCTAACGAATCACAGCAGAAATCACTCAATTAATAATATTAATTTATATCATGATGTCGTGAAAGGAATCCTGCAGTTATCTTAATTTATCATTGCACAAGGTAAAATTCCTGAAAGACCCCACTTCTAAAAAGGACAAATATACCTAAGGAGCAATCAAGAAACGTAATCCATTGGACAGACAAACCCGTGAAGATAAGTGAACAACCACAAGCACAACAAATAAACACAGAAAACTAAAAAAACAATGAACAAAACGAACTCCTATAAAAACCAGGAGTGAACCCAGGTGCTCCGGAAGGGTAAGCAGTTCCTGCTCCGTATACGGCACCCGTCGTGAAGTTCAACAAAGTCAATCCGGTGGAAGTCACAAATCGGTGGAGGCACATGAAAGGTTACAACAGTGGGAACAGGTCCAACATCATCTTAGATATTGGAACTCGGTAATGGCCAATCAATTCATGATGACGACCGAAAAATTTCCTAAGTGATGACATCAGCTTATCCCTGATAAAACCCTGGTTAAGAAGCTTTTGTGACAGCAGTAATCCTCTTTGTCGAAAGTCAGGGTAACTCACGCAGGCCCTTGAAAATTGGATAAGCTGAGAAACGTAGACGCCATATGCAGGTGATAAATTATCAAAACCTATCATTTGCTGTTTTCAAGAGTATCATGATATAAATCTGATAACGCCCTCAGAGGTATATCCAATACTTACATAGCTATGTAATTTGATAACGCCCTCAGTGGTATATCCAATACTTACATAATAGCTATTAATCATAGATTCATTGGCGAAAAATATACTAGCAATTTACAATTAAATATTTGTTTCAGTTTAATATATGACTAATGTACATTGTACGGCCACGGCTTAAACGCTATCTTTATTCCGCCAACAGAATTGGAGTTAAGCCGTGACGATTGGTAGTGGTGTTCCCACGGAGTCGATATTATAAACATGTAGCACAATTCTCTCAAGTGTATAAATGCTTAAAAATACACTAGAAGCAGCAGAAAAATTCGAAAATATTGTAAAACAGTACGAAATGTAAAATATTTCACTTAAGAAGAGGTGGGAGGGTGGGAAATAATATTCCTACGCTTTATACTATTTAAAAAATACGTTACAAAATAGTTAAATTCCTTGTTCTCTTTGTTATGGTAAAGTATCTAATGAGAGAGAAAACGATTACCAACAGAGTCACGTGGTATGCATAACAACTGTTGCTATGTTTCATCATTCTTTTACTTAATAAGTTTTATAAATAGAAAGGTATGTTTCATCATTCTTTTACTAAATGCATAAGGCAACCAACAGCAATTCACTCAGATAATCGGATATATTCCTTAAATGAATAAATCGTGATATTTTATCAGCAAAATATGAATCTGTTTGGTCACAAAACCACATTATGGCTGGGATATACCCCTGGGGGTGACAGCCCGACAGAGGTATATCCTATTTATATCATGTGTCCCTGAAACTTCCAAAGAATAGGTTTTTATATTTTCAAAGAATTTCACCTTTTTTTAAGATAAACTATGATAAACGTAGAATATCTCGTAAAATTTTATGCCATCATGATAAAAATGGTAAAATGGCAGAGGTTTTAAAATCAATACAAAATCTTGTGGAAATACAAGCAGAATATAGGTAATGCTGAGGTGTGGTGCAAAATCGGTTGATCATATGAACTGTGTAATTTCATGATCATAGCTGCCCAGTAAGGTTCAAACTGCCTCTTTGGTTTCAAGCAAAACATTTTTAAGTGAATTTTCCATTATAAACCTGTTTCACGAAAATCCTCTGTAGTGACCATCTCGATTAGCATTTCATGTCATCAGACACAATTCTGAAAGAAGACCAAATAAAGACCATTCCTGCCAACCTGTGAACAATTGGTTAACTGATATCAGAAAAGATTATTTTTAAAATGAATTTTCTAACAAGAACATATATTAAACGTTTGGATGTAGTGTCCATCTTAGATAACAGACAAGGCCATTACACACAATTTTTGAAAGAGGCCACTTAAGCCCAATTGCTTACAACTATATGGGCTTAAAAGAAACGAAAAGGACAAATATATCTACATAGCAATCACAACAACATAATCCATTGGATAGACAAATCCGGGAAGACAAATGAACAACCACAGGCACAACAAATACACACAGAAAACTAAAAAACAATGAACAACACGAACTCCCATCAAAACCAGGAGTGAACCAGGTCCAAATATCTTTATTTGAAAAAGATATATTTCAGCCGAAAACTCCTATCGAGATATTTACTTTACCTTGTTTTGTTCCAAAGGTCATGTGTATAAATATATTTATTATTTCCATATCATGGTCACATGTAACTTCATTATTAAAACAATAATAATAAACTAATAAAAACAACTATTTTATAACTGAATAAATCTTTTAGATATGTACACTTTCGATGTGTTTTACTCATTCTTCAAAATAAAGACTTTCTAGCTCGAAAACTGAAACCACATAAATAATATACCACTATGTGGACGACCGATAGAGCAGAACATCCCAAAAAGGCCTGAGTTCAATAACTCATAATTTTGTCAAAAGAAACTGCCAATATTCATATACAATATGTGTACATCCATCATACATTTTTGAACCGCTCGGTGGTCTCATAGTAGCGTTCTCCCCTCGTGTGCGGAAGGTTGCGTGTTAGATCCCTGTCCGTGTCAAACCAAAGACATTAAAATCGGTATATGCAGCTTCTCCGCCAAGCACGCGTCATATAGGAAATAGCAAAGGACTGAGTGGAGTGATATGTCTTCCTGTGGATATTTACCTCGTGAGCTAGCATGTTAAATATCCGACTCAGCGTGTCGGTCTAGTAATTAGGGATCGTATTCATATCATATAAACATGTTCTCGTCTCGATTTGCACCAAATGGTTGCCACTGGACGTTAAACAATAATTTATCCATCAATCATGCATTTTCACGAGGAATTATAAGAACAACGCCGATAACGGTAATTTAATTTACCCCTACTTCGTCAGTATACAATCATACCAATTTTGATGTACAAGATATTCATATTTTGACAAATTGTGATTGGTCAGTTGTGCTCAAACCCGAAAATTCGAAACAATAGCCAAAAATGTAGAAGAAAAAATTCCATTATCAAAGTTAACAAATGTGTACAAACATAAATAGTTTAGCTAGTTTTACAGTTAAAACGAGCACATTGTGACACTGCTATCTAATTTATGCACCGTCTAACGAAATTTTGAAGCTCTACCTTGTTGTTAATCATGCTGTATTGGCTTTTATATTATGTTTTATACACCAGCGTATCAGGATGGATAATGGGAAGGTTTCGATACACATAAAACCTGTTTACTGTTTAGGGTCTGTACCAAGTCAGACTACATTGGATCTCTGTTGTGTTTATTTTTATGTTTTGTGCTCTTCCATGTTATATTTTTGTCCGGGGTTTTGTCTGTTGGGTAGCGTTTATTGATTGGTATGTTATTGTTAAGCTTTTGTTGTTTATATATGACTTTAATGTATCAATTTCTCACGTTAGTATCGAAATGCCAATAACCGAACTGATGAAAATTTTAAAATTTTGGAACAATGAGTCCGAAATTTGGAAATCCGAATATAATATATAAAATGAATGTAATTAAACTCAACAATCATTGTAACGTTTACAATAGAAGCTAATTCAACTTAAAATGATCACAAAATTATCCTTTGTAACGAAATCCATCAATGACAATTATGAAACATCAATACTTTTGAATATTGTCATATCAAATATATGAAAGCAAATGAAGGTTTTCTGAATACTTACAGGTTAATTGAAAAAAAATATATACTTCCTTTAAAAATGTTATGGCTTTGATGTATATTGACTATCATAATTTTGACGTAAAGATATCATATCATATAATAACTTAATGGCTATCTTATAAACTATCAAAGGCAAATTGCGTTGACATATCTGCTAATTTTATTTCCTGAAAAGACTGACAGGTACCTAGATGAATGGGCGGCAACGTATATATTTCATGTTAATACGATGCCTGTCAATCCCCGCACGTGCTTGATTGTCGGGTGGTACATATTTTTCTGTCTCTGATACCAATTATGGATACATGTATGTTAAATTTTAACAAATTGTGTCTCATCAGCTGCGTGGCTTGTTTACGGTTCTCAAACATGAAAAATCTAATTCACGTTTATCAAACATGTATCAAACAATATATGGGCTTGGTATTTTTATTGCAATTAAAATTGTTTTGATTCGGATCTATAATTTAACATTTATTTTGTTCTGTAAAACTCTATTTCTTGTGATATTTTTCACAATTTAAACAGCAAATATTTTTTTTCGACAAAAAATAAATATTACTTATATTTGAAAAAAGAACGTGTGTTAAGAACTAGAGGCTCTCAAGACTCTATCGCTCACATCGATTAAACTTTTCACCTTGAGCAGGACTAAAAATTTAAGTGTAGCAGTCCATTTGGCTGGTTTTTCCATAGGGTTCTGTGTTAAACTAAGTTCGGCTGTGGCAGCCATCTTGGTTGACAATTCAGGTCAATGGACACATTTCTAAAAGAGAACCATATAAGGACCATTATTACTAAGTCTTGCTCCAACTGGCTATGTGGTTTTAGACAAGAACATTTTTAAATGAATTTTCCTATAGGGTCCTATATTAAAATAAGTTCAGCTATGGATGCCATCTTGGTTAACAGTCCGAGTAATCGGACATATTTCTGAAAGCGGACCATTTAAGGACAATTGCTGGTTCCAATTAGCCGAGGGGTATTAAACAAGAACATTTCTGAATGAATTTTCGGGTCCAATGTTAAACCAAGTTCGGATGTGGCAGCCATCTTGGTTGACAGTCTGGGTCATTAGACACATTTCTCAAAGAAGATCATTTAAAGACCATTGCTGTCAAGTCTGGTTCCAACTTGCTTAATAGTTTCACACAAGAGGATTCCGCTGAAAATCCAGGTGATCAGACATAATTCTGAAGAGGACAATCTAAGGACTAATGCTGCCAAGTTGAGTTCCAATTGGCTCAGTCGTTTCAGACAAGAAGATTTTTAATTGAATTTCCCATACGATCCTATGTTAAACTAAGTTCGGCTGTGGCGGCCATCTTGGTTCACAGTCCGGGTCATCGGACACAATTCCAAAAGAGGACCACCTAAGGACCATTGCTACTAAGTCTAGTTCTAATTGGCTTAGTTGTTTTAGACGACCGATAGAGCAGAACATCCCAAAAATGCCTGAGTTCAATAACTCATAATTTTGTCAAAAGAAACTGCCAATATTCATATATAATATATAGATAAACGTAAATTAGATTTTTCATGTTTGAGAACCGTAAACAAGCCACGCAGCTGATGAGACACAATTTGTTAAAATTTAACATACATGTATCCATAATTGGTATCAGAGACAGAAAAATATGTACCACCCGACAATCAAGCACTTGCGGGGGTTAACAGGCATCGTATTAACATGAAATATATACGTTGCCGCCCATTCATCTAGGTACCTGTCAGTCTTTTCAGGAAATAAAATTAGCAGATATGTCAACGCAATTTGCCTTTGATAGTTTATAAGATAGCCATTAAGTTATTATATGATATGATATCTTTACGTCAAAATTATGATAGTCAATATACATCAAAGCCATAACATTTTTAAAGGAAGTATATATTTTTTTCAATTAACCGGTAAGTATTCAGAAAACCTTCATTTGCTTTCATATATTTGATATGACAATATTCAAAAGTATTGATGTTTCATAATTGTCATTGATGGATTTCGTTACAAAGGATAATTTTGTGATCATTTTAAGTTGAATTAGCTTCTATTGTAAACGTTACAATGATTGTTGAGTTTAATTACATTCATTTTATATATTATATTCGGATTTCCAAATTTCGGACTCATTGTTCCAAAATTTTAAAATTTTCATCAGTTCGGTTATTGGCATTTCGATACTAACGTGAGAAATTGATACATTAAAGTCATATATAAACAACAAAAGCTTAACAATAACATACCAATCAATAAACGCTACCCAACAGACAAAACCCCGGACAAAAATATAACATGGAAGAGCACAAAACAAAAATAAACACAACAGAGATCCAATGTAGTCTGACTTGGTACAGACCCTAAACAGTAAACAGGTTTTATGTGTATCCAAATCTTCCCATTATCCATCCTGATACGCTGGTGTATAAAACATAATATAAAAGCCAATACAGCATGATTAACAACAAGGTAGAGCTTCAAAATTTCCTTAGACGGTGCATAAATTAGATAGCAGTGTCACAATGTGCTCGTTTTAACTGTAAAACTAGCTAAACTATTTATGTTTGTACACATTTGTTAACTTTGATAATGGAATTTTATCTTCTACATTTTTGGCTATTGTTTCGAATTTTCGGGTTTGAGCACAACTGACCAATCACAATTTGTCAAAATATGAATATCTTGTACATCAAAATTGGTGATTGTATACTGACGAAGTAGGGGTATATTAAATTACCGTTTTCGGCGTTGTTCTTATAATTCCTCGTGAAAATGCATGATTGATGGATAAATTATTGTTTAACGTCCAGTGGCAACCATTTGGTGCAAATCGAGACGAGAACATGTTTATATGATATGAATACGATCCCTAATTACTAGACCGACACGCTGAGTCGGATATTTAACATGCTAGCTCACGAGGTAAATATCCGCAGGAAGACATATCACTCCACTCAGTCCTTTGCTCTTTCCTATATGACGCGTGCTTGGGAAGATTTTTAAATGAATGTTCCTAAGGGGTCCTATGTTAAACTGAGTTCGGTTGTGGCGGCCATCTTGGTTAACAGTCCGAGTCATCGGACATAATTCTGAAAGAGGATCTCTTAAGGACCATTACTGCCAAGTTTGGTTCCAATTGGCCATGTATTTTCATAGAAGATTTATTAAATTACACCCCCCCCCCCCCGTAGTATGTGGGCACAGTTCAGTTAGCATTTGAGGTGGTGCTGAGGTGGTGCTACCGGAAGTGACGTCAACCGGAAATGACGTCACCGGAAGTGACCGGAACCGGAAGTCAGGTGACCGGAACCGGAAGTGATTTTTGCGCGCATGCGCAACCGGAAGTGGGTAGTTTTCCCGCCCTTTGTTGCCGGAAGTGACGCAAGTCACGTGCTAGGACCCGGATGTGTGTTCTGCGCATGTTCAGGATCCGGAAGTACCCGGAAGTGGTTTGCGCAACCGGAAGTAGGGTGTTTTTTCCGCCATTTGTTGACGGAAGTGACGAAAGTCACGTGGTAGGACCCGGATGTGTGGTCTGCGCATGTTCGGGCGGAACCGGAAGTGGTTGGTGGAACCGGAAGTAGTGGTTTTTCGCGCCATTTTACCATATTTTGTTTACGGAAGTGACGTAAGTCACGGACCCTAATGTTGATGCTTGACCATATTTAATTATCTCCCCTTTTCCCGCACTTCTCGGTCGTCTCTAGATCTTTCATCGGTCTGATACTCTCACTGATATGTCGAAGTCCGAGAGTATACGAAGTACACTATTGGATTATCTCCCCTTATCCCGCTCTTTTCATCTGCGGGTGATGTTTTCTGTGAGGACTAGGATTGGATTATGTCCCCTTACCTCCAAGTGATGCTTGTCACCAATGGAGGGGTGTCCTTAGCAACCGCCTTAGCAACGGCGGTCCATTTCATTGCATTCACTTCTCTTCTCTTGCTCCATCCCGCTCTTCGCTGCTCTTTGCTGCTCATCGCTACTCTTCTCTTGCTCATCGCTGCTCTTCTCTTGTTCTTTGCTGCTCAACGCTGCTCTGTACTCAGACCTGAAAGCACCCTAAAGACAATCGTTTACCCTAACACTAGTTCTGCTTTGCAGCCTGCTTCAAAGTCATGTTTCAAAGGGTGGATTGGTCTCAATCCCTTATGACTTTGAAGTGGTACTAGTGTTAGGGATAAGATTATTTTAGGGTTAGGTAAGTATTTTATTATTTTATAATTTTTTTTCTATTTATATTATCATATTTTTTTTTATTTAATATATTTACATATTTTTTTATTTTTTTATTATTTTTTTTTTTTTCATATTTAATATTTTTTTTATTATTATTTTTTTTAATTTTTATTATTATTATTTTTATTTTTTTAATTTTTTAATTTTTAATTTTTTTTATTTTTTATTATTATTATTTTTATTTTTTATATTTTTTGGCGTCCATGTTGGATCCCGTTAATGTGACGTCGTGGAAATTTCCATTAGAAAACGTGTTGAAACATGTTGGTGGACGCGGACCTGAGCGTAGACACTCATGGTGCCCTCTTTTACGTCCGCGTTCAGGAAAAAAAATCGAAAATTTCGGTCGACGCGGACCTGAACGAAGACACCCATGGTGCTCTCTATTCCGTCCGCGTTCAGGAAAAAATCGAAAATTTTGGTCGACGCGGACCTGAGCGAAGACACCCTTGGTGTTCTCTTTTACGTCCGCGTTCTGGCTATATATACAGATGAAAATTTATACATATCGTCTTGAACCTTTGAAAAGGTAACGACTATGTTCTCTTGCGAGAAGTGCAGTAAGACGTTTACGGAGAAGAGAAGCCTGATTCGCCACCAGAAGACACATGCTGTTGCGGACCAGACGTATTTATGCCAGGTATGTGGAAAGGAGTTTACCAGAGCAGATGTCAGGAATCGCCACCAGGAGTCCCACCAGTACACCCTGGAGTGTCCAGACTGTGGGCAGTACTTTAACAGATCGGACAACCTTGCTCGCCACAGACTGTTGCATACCAAGCCAGATGCCAAGCCCAGGATGATGAAACCAGTCAAGAGACCAGCCTCGCCACTACCTGGCCCCAGTGCGGAAAGACGCAGGATGAGCAGACCAGACAACCTACCAGTGAAGACAGCCATCAACCTTCAGCCAGACGTATTGCCAGAAGATCCCGATACCAGGGTTTTGTACCTGAGACACTGGTAGACCATCCGGACAGAAGAAAATACCGGCAACCGTGTCCAGGATCGGTTCAACTTTACGTTGAATGAAATTACAACTGGTACCTTTCCTGACATGGTTCGCCACATGTTCGAACTGCAGACCACGGCCTTCAAGATCAACGTGTCGTTTGGCTTTGTACTGAGGAACGTAGAGACCGGAGAACTTAGATACTTCCATTCCAGCCAGAACAACGCTAGGTTTTTCAACATACCACACCTGATAAGAAACGAAGAAGACATAGAGCAGTTTCTGGAAGAATTGAGCCGTCACGACATTTTGGAGTTCATCCGGCAGCAGAGACCAGATACCAAGTGGGTGGTGCATTTACTGACAAATGCCACGTTCTATGTTAACAAGTTGGTGGAACACCCGATAGGAGCCAGAGTCGTGTTACCAGACTTCATTTTGAAAAACCGTGGTGTCGTCGCACTGGTTGCTGGATCCCATGGGCCATATGATGACAACCTGTGTTTTTTCCGGTGTTTGGCCGTCCACCGTGGTTTTGCAGTAACAGACGTAGAAGTACCTGCCAAGACTTACCATCGCCAATATTTGCAGAAGACAGAAATGGCCGGCGGTGATTTCAAGGGGATTTGTTTAGACGATTTGGCGTACATCGAACCACTGTTCCAACTCAACATCTGTGTGTACGATCTTCAAGAGACAGAAGACGGCGACGTAGCGGCGAGATTGGTACGACGTTCTCCTTACAGTTTCCAGGACACCATGAACTTGAATTTGTACGACAACCATTTTAGTTATGTCAGCAACATGGAGAAATACAGTCACAGTTACCTGTGTTCAAAATGTGACAAGATGTGGAAGCATGTGGGTATGCTTCATAGACACGAGAGAACCTGCACCGGCGAAGTACTCTACAAATATCCCGGCGGAGTCTACCATACACCACAGACAGTGTTCGAACGTTTGGAGGACGAAGGAATCCAAGTTCCGGTAGAGGACAGATATTATCCGTACAGAGCCACCTACGATATAGAGGCGATGCTTCAACCTACAGACAAACCGAGGTCGGATAAATTGGAATGGACCAGTCAACACGTTTTGCTCAGCGTTTCCGTGTGTTCCAACGTACCGGAGTTTACAGAGCCAATTTGTTTCGTGTCCGAAGCCGATAGCAGTGAAACAGTTGATTCGTGTTTGATACATTTGACAGAAATAAGTGACAAAGCCTTTCGCCTACTGATGCCCAGGTACGCTGGTGTATTTGAAGAGATCCAAGAGAGACTGGACCTGGACCTGGAAGAATACCAAGACGACGAAGAGCGAGAACGCCAGGAAAAGAAACATCACCTGTACAAGTTGAAGCAGCAACTAGAACGACATCTCCAAGAATTACCCGTGATTGGGTTCAACACCGGGAAATACGACGTGAACGCCATGAAGATAGATTTCTTCACTCGTCTGGTGGAAAGTCACAAGATAAAGTATACAGTGAAGCGCAATAACAATTTCATGTGTATCAAGACGGAGAAGTTGAAATTTTTGGACATCACCAACTACCTGGCGCCCGGCTTTAGTTACTCACAGTTTTTGAAAGCCTACGGCTGTGCGGAAGAGAAAGGATTTTTTCCATACGAGTGGATGACGGGTTTAGACAAGTTGGCAGTGACGGAGTTACCACCACACCAGGCATTTTTCAGTACGCTGAAAAACGAGAACATTGCACCCGAAGAGTACCAGCTGTGTCGCCAAGTCTGGCAGGAAAAGAAAATGAAGAACGTGAAAGAGTTCCTGATATGGTACAACAACAAAGACGTGGAGCCCATGCTGGAAGCCATCGAGAAGATGTTTGTATATTACAAGGGATTGAAGGTGGACATGTTTAAACACGGCATCAGCGTACCGGGACTCACACTGAAAACCATGTTCGATGGTCTATCCGATTATTTCACCGTTCCGGACGAGAAGAACAAAGATCTGTACGAGTTATACAAAGAAAACATAGTGGGTGGACCCTGCATAGTCTTCCACAGATACCACGAGAAAGACCAGACCTTCATCCGGCCTGCTGAATACGAAGACCCAAAACCGTGCAAGAAGATCTACGGTGTGGACGCCAATGCTTTGTACCTGTGGAGCATCATGCAGGATATGCCAACGGGTCACTTCGTCCGACGCAAGAGCGAGGACCATTTTAAAAGACAGACACCTCGAAGGTACGAAAGAATGGCAATCGAGTGGATGGAATGGGAAGCCAAGGAGACAGGACACCACATACGTCACCAGGGGAACGACACGGAAAAACTGATCGGACGTCGGCGCCTTCCCGTGGACGGCTACTGTAAGGATACTAATACAGTTTACGAGTTCCAGGGCTGCCTGTGGCACGGACATTGTTGTCGCCTGACTCGGGGAAAGACAGAAAACCCGTTGAACGGAAAGAGCTTGGAAGAATTAAACAAGGCCACCCGAGAAAAAATAGAGTACATTACAGAAAACGACTACCAAGTGAAACAGATGTGGGAGTGCAAATGGGATCGGTTAAAGAAAGAAGACCAAGGAATCAAGACCTTCGTGTCTCAGAGACAGAGACCCTGCGATCGTTTCGCCACCATGACCGAAGACGACATCATGAGAGCCGTGATGGAGGACAAGTTGTTTGGTGCCTTAGAAGTGGACCTGCACGTACCTGAGGACCTAAAGTCAAAATTTGCAGAAATGCCTCCAGTCTTCAAGAACGTGGATGTGTCCAGAGACGACATTGGGGACCACATGAAGAGTTATGCAGAAGAAAAAGGAATCATGTCCCAGCCTAGAAAGTCTTTAATCGGCAGCATGTTTGGAGAGAAGATCATGGTGATATCCCCGTTGCTGAAATGGTACGTCAACCACGGACTGAAAGTCACCAAGATTTACCAAGTGGTGGAGTACACACCGTCGGCGTGTTTCAGAGCCTTCGGCGATCAAGTCAGTGATGCCAGGCGAGCCGGAGATACCGACCCAAATAAGAAGATAATTGCCGAAAACGAGAAACTGAGGGGAAATTCCAGCTACGGCAAGACGGTGACCAACAAGGAAAGACACACGGATGTGATTTACTGCCAGGAACACCAGATCAGTCGCTACCTCGTGGATCCTTCTTTCCGCCGGTGCAACCAGCTGAGTGACAAAACTTTCGAAGTGGAAATGAGTAAGAAGACCATACACCTGGACCTGCCCATGCACATTGGGTGTTTCGTTTACCAGTACGCCAAGCTTCGGATGTTGGAATTTTATTACGATTTTATGGACGTTTTTGTGGATCGCCGTGATTATCAATATTGTGCAATGGACACCGACAGTGCCTACATGGCTCTCTCTGGCGATAGTTTGGAGGAAGTGATCAAACCGGAGTTGCGTCGGCGCTTTGAAGCAGAGAAGAAGAATTGGTTTCCCCGTACCGACACACCACAACTGGCTGCTTGGGACAAGAGGACTCCAGGACTATTCAAGACAGAATTCAGTGGTGACGGGATGATTGCCCTGTGTAGCAAGACGTACTTCTGCTTTGGAGACGAAACCAAGTTCAGCTGTAAAGGAGTCAACAGGAGAACAAACGACATCAACAAGGAGAAATACATGGACGTTCTCCTGTCGAAGAACTCTGGCTCCGGAACCAACAGAGGGTTTCGCTCTGTAGACAACCAAATCTATACCTACTTGCAAGAGCGAGCTGGTTTTTCGTACTTTTACCCAAAACGTAAAGTTTTGGCGGACGGGGTGTCTACGACACCCTTAGATATTTAATCGGATGAACGGCTGACCGACTCGATTGTACATATGTACTTTATGTAGTGGGAAAGCTTTTCATTTGATGTATGAACAGACCACTCTTTTTTGAGTCGTCTGTTAACCGATAACAAAAAAAAAAAAAAAAAAAAAAAAAAAAAAAGAAAAAAAGAAAAAATTTTAAAAAAAAGAAAAAAAGAAAAAATTAAAAAAAAAGAAAAAAAGAAAAAATTAAAAAAAAAAGTAAAAAGTAACAAAAAAAAACCAAAAAAAAGGAAAGGTTAATGCAGCCTATGTATATATTTGTATATATGTAGACAGTTACCAGCCTGTCAATGCAGAGTAGCCTTTTTTATGAACTAGGAACCTGTGATCAAAAACACAGGAGCTCAACCCACAGAGCTGCCTAGCGCGTCCCCCAGGTGGCGGATAGGGGACCCCCTCTCGTTGAGGGTTGTCAGGTCGTTAAAAGCCCTGACCGCGGACCATAGTGGGTGTTTGGAAAAAAAAACTGTTTCTAAATTTACACTCATTTTCTATTTATAGAGGAAAGACGTGCCTGTCAATGCCTAGTGTCATAAAAGGAAGTGAAGATAATCAGAGAAGTCATTCGTACGATGGACCCCTTCCAAGCATACGAGAGAATCGTCACTGCCATGTTCGAAGACGGTGTGGTGAACCAAGGAAGACTGGTCGTATTGTCGGTGTTTACTCGTACCTATTGTGAACAGTTTCCGGATTGGGCGCCGCATATTTGGACAATGTATCATCGTGTTGATCTATCGAAAAGGTTGGAATTGACCAATGAAAATGCCAGATTTTCGACCAATCGGAACGGGAGAAGTTAACCAATCAAGATGTCGGAAAGATAGCCAATCATGTTTCACGTTTCATAATATAAGAACCAATCCAGTCCATCTCCGATATGTATATAAATAGACCAGCTAGAAAAAGAATCAGTCAGCCGACATGCCACGTAAAGAAAAGAAAACCAAAGACCAGACCGAGAGCGATATCGTCCAAGATGCCATGACAGCTTCCGATATTCCTTTGAAAGTACCATTGGGTGGAGGACGTTATGCAGAGCTGACAGAATGGAATGGCAGTAAAAGAGTAGATCTCAGATTTTGGGAAAGTGAAACGGTGCCCACCAAGACCGGAGTGAGCCTGTCGTTAATGCAGTGGAAAATGTTGTGCAGTACCACAGAAGTGGTGGACGATTTGATCGGTAGAGTACAGGACAAAGAACCGGTGGACTGGAGATATCATCTGGGAGAAGATGTTTATGTCATCATTAAAGCACCCTCGCCTATCATTCACGTCAGAAAACATTTCGTGCCTAACGGAGAATGGACTTTACAACCGACCAAGAGAGGTATAACACTGAGTTCCTACGAATGGCAAGAACTGAAGAAGATCGTACCTCTGTTTGAAGAGAAAGAACCAGAACTCAAAACATTGACTGATGTAGATTTTGTAAAAATGTAAAATAAAATATGAAACTGTTTCGTTTGTGTTGGTCGTCGATAAATATCCCAGTATACAATCACCACGATCAGTCTTGATCTAGCACTCAAACCGACAACATGAGTACCGAGTGGCCTTCCGATCAACAAACCCCATTCCTTGAGCAAGAAGAACCTTACTATTGTAATCCTACCAAAGACCCCAATATCTTTTATTGTTCAGATGGATTCGATCCGAATCATTTCATGCCTTGGATTCACCCGTTTACCTGTTTGATTGCCGGTCCTACGGGAAGTGGGAAATCGGTCTTTGTCAAACGATTCGTGGCTAATATCCACCATATGATGTGCCCTTTTCCTGCTCGAATTTTATGGTGTTATAGCGAATACCAAACGCTTTATGGTACCGTGGACGGTGTAGAATTTATACAAGGACTACCCGATATCGATAGTTTAGATTCGAGTAGGCGACACTTGATTATCATCGATGATTTGATGACAGAAACCGATGACCAAGTGGCTTCCTTATTTACTAAAAAGAGTCATCATCGAAACATCAGCGTCATGTATATCGTAAAAAAACATATTTCATCAGGGTAAACACCACAGGACCATCAGTCTCAATGCTCATTACATGGTCTTATTCAAGAATCCTCGAGACGCTTCTCAGATTCATAGTTTGGCTCGACAAATGTTTCCTCGGAAAGGGGATCTTTTATTAGATGCCTATGCTGCCGCCACGGCCGAACCTCACGGGTATTTAATCATCGACATGAAACAACAGACTCCAGATCGACTGAGATTGAGAAGCCATATTTTCCCCGGAGAAGTACAGAGTGCTTACGTGGATGCATAAATACGTCGATGAATACAGCGTCACGTCAGTCTTAACCAGAAAACGGAAGAGAGAACATGGTCTCGACACGTCTCCGAAAACACGCCAACGATCTAGTATATTTACGACACGCAAAGCCTTGTGTTCAAAAACATCTCATACGGAAAGCCGATCGAAGTCTCATCGAGTGTTTGTGCGAGTGTGCTGATAACGTTTTGAAAGGACACGTCGAGTTAACTCGTGCACAGAAAGATAAATTGAAACGAAATAAAAGCGGACTCCGAGAACTGGCGAAAAAGACGGTCAGCCTCAAAAAGAAAAAAGTCATTTTACAGAAAGGAGGATTCTTGGGCTCTCTCTTGGCACCCATTGCATCCGTCGTGGGACCGTTACTCTCCGGATTGTTACAATGAAGATCTTGTATTTGAATACGTCTACTCAGATCCCACAGCGACCCAAACCTCCGGTCGATCAGCGAATCCGAGCCATGGATACCTTAGATAGAAAGATGCACGATATCTTGGAACGTGACGATCTACCGACCGAGGAGCGATTGAAATTATATGATCAGTCTCTTTATCGTTATATGAATATACACGATGATTATAGACCCAGACCTGTGGTCCCGGAACTCCCGACAACTTCCGAAGATCCCTTGGAGAAAGAGGTCATAGAAAGTGTTCCCAAAAAACTCAAAGGAAAAGCAGAACTTTTATGGAAGAAAATGAAAGCCAGTCCAGAGATCACGTGGAACGAGAAGGGAGAATTAAAGTTTAAAGGAGAAACCATCAAGGGAAGCAATGTGGTGGATTTAGTCAACGACGTCTTGCGTAAAAGGAAATATTTTAACCCGGAAGGATGGGAAAGGTTTGGCGACGCGTTAAGAGAAGCTAACGTCCCACAAGATTTGATAGGTCACGAAGAAAGATGGAGACATATTCATCAAACGAAAAGAACACCGAGAGCTCGAAAACGACAACAAAGTCCGTCTCCGAAACGATGGCAAACACCGAAAACTCCCAAGGCATTGACGTGGACACCGTATTAAAAAGAAATGTCACATCCAACCGCTGTTAGTTTAGGACATGGACTCGACGTATTACCATGTTCCTGATCCCGGGAGTTATGGAGGTCTTAATAAATTCAGACTGAAAGGGTACACGCAAAAAGAAGTCAAAGAATGGTTACATACTCAAGATGCATATACATGTACTCTACATAAACCAACTAGAAGACGGTTCGTCAGACGAAAAGTGGTGGTGTATGGAATAGATCATCAATGGCAAGCGGATTTAGTAGACGTAGCGAAGATTGCGTCTTATAACGATGGATACAGATATTTGCTTACCTGTATCGACGTGTTGTCGAGATACGCCTGGGTCGTACCTCTCAAAGACAAGACGGGGCGGAGTCTAGTGGCAGCTTTTAATGTCATTTTCAAGTCGGGAAGACGTCCGATTCGTTTACAGACGGATAAAGGCACGGAATTTACCAACCGAGTGTTCCAGAAATTTTTAAGAGATCACGACATCCATTTCTTTACGACACATAACGAGGAAACGAAAGCCAGTATCGTGGAGCGTTTTAATCGTACGTTAAAAACCAAAATGTGGAAATATTTTACTCACAGAGAAACGTTGACGTATTTGGATGCTTTGGAAGACATGGTGATCTCGTACAATCATACTTACCATAGAAGTATCGGTAGACCACCGGTCGAAGTGACATGGGCTAACCAGACCTCGGTAGCCAAACGATTGTATGGAAGAAGTGGCTCGATTCCAAAATGCAAATTCAAAACTGGAGATCGAGTGCGACTCACTAAAGCCAAAAGAACATTTAAAAAAGGATATTTACCTCATTGGACGGAAGAATTGTTTAGCGTGGTCCGATGCATCGAGACCAGACCCCCGGTATACGTGGTGAAAGACGATCACGGAGAAGAATTGGAGGGAACATTTTATGCCGAAGAATTACAGAAAGTCATTAAGAAAGACGACGTGTATAAAATCGAAAAAATTTTGACGAAGAGAAAGAAGGGCAGGAGATTACAGTATCTCGTCAAATGGTTGGGTTATCCCGCCAAATTCAACAGTTGGATATTTTCTTCGGATCTACAAAAGCGAGACGTTCACTCAAAGCGAATCAGTTGAATCGATGGCACCGAACGATACGGATAGCAGAAGGTCTTGGGTTGCTTTCGGAAAGAAACTACCACGCCCGGAGATTGTATTCCTGTGCCAAATTCTGATTTTGTATACAGTGATTGTCGTCAGTATTTACAATTTAACGATCGGCACAGAAAACAGTAACCTGTGGACGGCTTTACTGAGCAGCTGTTTGGGATACCTCTTGCCAAATCCGACAATCAAACATAATGTTTTATCTGACGTTACCCAGCAATAGTTCGATGGAATATTATCCGGACAACACCTTGACTCGCTACACGACGAGATTACCTCATATGATGGATTTAGACGGATCGTGGGAGATCGGATTGGCAGAGATACAGTATCCGCATACATCTATGGGGGAAGTCGATTTCAAAAGGGACACGGATTGGGAAGCGTGTTTGGAGGATTGTTTAAGGCGGCCATGCCGTTACTGAAAAAAGGAGCCAAGACACTGGGTCGCCAAGCGTTGAAAACGGGACTACGCATTGCCGGAGACGCCGTAGAAGGAAAGAATTTGAAACAAGCTGCCAAGTCCAGATTGAAAACGGCAGGCAAAAACATGTTCAAGAAAGCCATCGGGTATGCCGCCCACCCGGAGAACGAGTTATAAAAAGACCTGCACCCAAGAAACGTATCAGACGTCGTCTGACCAAGCAACGGACCACATCGCAAGACGTTTTCGGATAATGTCACTCGTACATCCACACTCGTGCGAATGCACTAAATCGGAATTGGACTTGTTTGGGGTGCCACCCACCCAGACCAGTGTTGAACACGGATATTGGGAACAGAAAGGTGTGACATCGGCTCTGACGGACCAAGGACCTTACGAATTCGTCGTAAGCGGGGCCGGAGAAGACTACATCGACTTGGCCAACACGTATCTATTCGTAGAGGCACAGATCGTGAAAGCAGACGGAAGCAATTTGGCCAACGATTCGGACGTGGGACCTGTGAATCTATGGATGCATTCGCTCTTTAGCGATGTCAGTGTGAGTCTCAACGAGAAATTGGTGTCCCCGCCCACGAGTGTTTACCCGTATCGGGCCTATATAGAAACTTTGCTCAGCTACGGACCCGCTGCCAAAGAATCTCAATTGACCGGAGTCATGTGGTACAAAGACACACCCGAACACATAGAGGCTAGAACCGACGACAACGTGGGATTCTCCAGCAGAAAGGCATTGATTGCCGAAAGCAGACAAGTCCAGATGATGGGAAAACTTCACGTAGACTTATTTTGTCAAGATAAATACTTATTAAATCAAGTTGAACTGAAAATCAAACTGAGGAGGAGCAGAGACGTCTTTGCTTTGATGGGACATGCCAATGCTTTCAAGGTTAAGATTAGAGATTTAGGTCTATTCGTCAGAAAGGTGCAGTTGAGCCCGGCCATTCGCATGGCCCACATCAAAGCTTTGGAAAAAACGAGCAGCAAATACCCCATACGACGGGTGGAAGTCAAAGTGGACACTGTACCTAGAGGAAACACCAATTACGTCCAAGACAACATGTTCCTGGGACAGATGCCCAAGCGATTGGTCATAGGCTGTGTAGAAAGCGATGCTTTGAACGGCAACATCACGAAAAACCCGTTTAACTTTAAACACTTCAAGATAAACTTTGTCGCGCTCAACGTGGACGGAAAACAGATACCCAGCAAACCCCTGCAGCCGGATTTCGGTGGGGAAGGATACATTCGAAGTTACATGGGACTCTATACCAGCACCGGAAAGATGTTTCAAGACGAAGGAAACGCCATTTCCAGAGAAGACTTCTCTAAAGGCTACACCTTGTTTGGCTTCGATTTGACCCCCGACATGTCTGAAGTGGGTACCTTTCAACTGATAAAACAAGGCAACTTACGTTTAGAAATTCATTTTGCCGAAGCACTTCCTGCTACCATCAACGTGGTTTTGTATGCAGAGTTCGACAACGTCATCGAAATAGACAGAAATAGACAAGTCCTGTTTGATTACAGTGCCTGATGAACACTTTAGAGATCGAAGGCGTCTTAAACGATCATCCGGGGACCAGATCAGTGTTTAAAGGAGTGTACGCCAGAAATCGATTACCCAGACAGATGAACGTGCCTTCGGCCTTGGTGGGGAACACGGATCCTGATAGTCGAGAGGGAAAACATTGGATAGCTATATACATTTTGTACATCGATGCCAATTCCATGGGAGAATACTACGATCCTACCGGCATACCACCTCATTCGATCGCTTACCTAAACTTCATGAATCGACATTGTCGAATGTGGACATACAACACCGTCAGGGTACAAGAAGAAGGTTCAACGGTGTGCGGTCAGCACTGCATTTTTTATCTGATACATCGGAGTATGGGACATGTCATGAAGGATATCACTAGACTATTGGAGGATCCAAAAGAGGCCACGGACACTGTGAATAGATTCGTGTTACGACTCGTTAAAAAAATATAAAAAAGAAAAAAAAAAAAAAAGAAAAAAAGAAAAGAAAAAAAAAAATATAAAAAAAAAAAAGAAGGGGGGGGGGTAATGCAGCCTATCACTAGCCAGTCACAAGCCTGGATAAATGCAGAGTGACCCACCTCTCTCATTCGTTCCCCAGCATGTTTCATGCAACCTACTCGACATGTTGCGACACGTACCGTGGGCGCCGCCATGTTTCATGACGTCATGCAGACATGTTGCAACATGTCGTGGACGCGGACCTGATCGTAGACACCCATGGTGCTCTCTATTCCGTCCGCGTCCACGACATGTTGCAACACGTTTTCTAATGGAAATTTCCACGACGTCACATTAACGGGATCCAACATGGACGCCAAAAAATATAAAAAATAAAAAATAAAAATAATAGAAAATAAAAAAAATTAAAAAAATAAAAATAATAATAATAAAAATTAAAAAAAATAATAATAAAAAAAATATTAAATATAAAAAAAAAAATAATAATAAAAAATTAAAAAAATATGTAAATATATTAAATAAAAAAAAATATGATAATATAAATAGAAAAAAAATTATAAAATAATAAAATACTTACCTAACCCTAAAATAATCTTATCCCTAACACTAGTACCACTTCAAAGTCATAAGGGATTGAGACCAATCCACCCTTTGAAACATGACTTTGAAGCAGGCTGCAAAGCAGAACTAGTGTTAGGGTAAACGATTGTCTTTAGGGTGCTTTCAGGTCTGAGTACAGAGCAGCGTTGAGCAGCAAAGAACAAGAGAAGAGCAGCGATGACGAACAACAACAAGCCTGAGTAGCCATGAGCAGCAAAGAACGGGATGGGGCAAGAGAAGAGAAACTAAGTGAATGCAATGAAATGGACCGCCGTTGCTAAGGCGGTTGCTAAGGATACCCCTCCATTGGTGACAAGCATCACTTGGAGGTAAGGGGACATAATCCAATCCTAGTCCTCACAGAAAACATCACCCGCAGATGAAAAGAGCGGTATAAGGGGAAATAATCTAATAGTGTACTTCGTATACTCTCGGACATAACAGTGAGAGTATCAGACCGATGAAAGATCCAGAGACGACCGAGAAGTGCGGGAAAAGGGGAGATAATTAAATATGGTCAAGCATCAACATTAGGGTCCGTGACTTGCGTCACTTCCGTCAATGGAGAAAATCCACTACTTCCGGTTGCACCAACCACTTCCGGTTCCGCCCGAACATGCGCAGACCACACATCCGGGTCCTACCACGTGACTTTCGTCACTTCCGTCAACAAATGGCGGAAAAAACACCCTACTTCCGGTTGCGCAAACCACTTCCGGGTACTTCCGGTTCCGCCTACACATGCGCAGAACACACATCCGGGTCCTAGCACGTGACTTGCGTCACTTCCGGCAACAAAGGGCGGGAAAACTACCCACTTCCGGTTGCGCATGCGCGCAAAAATCACTTCCGGTTCCGGTCACGTCACTTCCGGTGACGTCATTTCCGGTTGACGTCACTTCCGGTAGCACCACCTCAGCACCACCTCAAATGCTAACTGAACTGTGCCCACATACTACTCCCCCCCACCCCTTTTTTTCTATTTTAGTAACCGCAGCCATGTCGGTTGGAATGCCGGACACAAGTTTGGAAGGTGGCCACCCGAGGACCATTTCACCAAAGATTGGTCCCAATTTGCCCAGTTATTTCCGAGGAGATCTTTAAAGGAAACAATTACACTGGACAACGGACGAAGGACGATGAACGCCAAGTGATGGCAATATCTCACATGGCCTTTTAGGCAGGTGAGCTAAAAATGACTGAAAATAATTATAACAACTATAAATAATATTCATTTTATAATTACATGTATATATAAAACGTTTACTTGAACCCTGCCAAAAAAAACCAAATTGAGACGTTTTATACATCAAAGCCAGCGTGAAAACATACTGCAAATAGTAAAATAAAATTAATACAAGTTCTTAGTAAAAACTCTGTCATGTATATACAATAACAATTTTAAATGAATACAAATTTCCAAATATTGATACTAAACTAAGTTATTTCAACATACATATGATCGATTATTAGTACGCATTTGACAGACAATAAATAGTAAATTAGTTACAGAATTTCGGAATTTTGGCTCAGTGTCAAGGTCCAATATGAATGAAAACATAACAGAAATTTTTAAAATGGGAAGTCCGGACACTAAAAACTTCCCAGACATAGAGAATGTCTTAAAAAACAAATTAAGACTTTTTGGTATATGATTTGGTGATAATAGTATAGATTAAATTTGACCAAAATTAGTAAAATATGAAGGGTGTAATTTGAAAAAAAATCGTTTAAATCCCATAATTCCCTATAAGTTTAAAAATCTTATTCTCAATAAATAAATAGTGAGCAAAGTCTTGTACGTTGCTCTTCAATTTGAAAATTCGACATTTATTGTAAATAAACTTATATTTACATATGTAAACTCTTTGATATCACATGTGCACATATCATCGATTTACAACTCATCAGTTGTGCTCTGGGAGTTAGTTTTTATTAATAGTAAATGACATTTTCCGTTCGCCCGTGTACCTGCTATCGGAATTATGCACCGTCGTCTAAAGTAACATATCTAGCTAGCGGTAACATTTTGGCAATTATACTGTATTAGCGCCAAATATTTTTAAGGATTTGCTTCTGAAATGATACAGAGGTGGCCCAGATCGATGGTTATTCACGGACTCCTGGACCATCAGCAAAGATGATGTCATCATTTTTGTGTTTCCACCAAGGATCCTAACCAAGAACAAGACATTCTACGATTCTATCCAAGTTTGCCTGGTCGGCTTCCAAGTGAAGAAGGGAATGCAGAGGGACCATGCATGAACAGGGAGACGATTGCTTGCTAATGATAGAATCTGTGTGTTGTTTTTTACCATACTTTTGCTGAGCATAGCATTATCAATGAGCATGTCCACAGTGGAGATGTGTTGTACTTTCAGAAATATCACGTAGATGTTTAAAACTTCTTTCTTCATTTTCTGTAACAACTGATGTCAAGCTATTAATCTATAGGATTAGGCAACATGGGTCAGCAAAGTATGGAAATGGCTTCTGTAAAAACCATTTGCTTATTCTCCAACAGTGAACCATCGTTTGAAATAAAGTGTTTGCTAAAAGTCTTTGATACTATTTGCACTCCAGTGTTTATTTCAGCACTGCGTATTCTGGATGCAACTTACTTGTGTAGTTTTCATCAATTCTATGAGTTGGTACTGCGACACGACGTTTAATCATTCTTTTTATGCTCCACCTCACTATTCTCTAAAAATCCCTTCCACTGACTCTTGTGTGAGGATTAAATTTATCCCATATTCCTATAATACTTGTTCTCAATTAATTTGAACTTTTTAAGGTAATCTTTAATGTCCTTTTTTGATGTTGCTTCCCTCCTTGGATACGAAAAAAGTAGCTTTCCGTTATCTGACATATTCCGCATATAATTTTCCGGAGGCAAAAAAATTGTCAGTGTCGTTAAAATTTATGTTGTCAAATATTTCCGTTCTATTCGACTGTCTTTGTTTGCTTTTCCTTTTATTTTTTTTTTTTATTTTTTTTTTATTTTTTTTTTTTTTATTGTCTTGTTTAGAAAGTTTAGGGGACTTCCTAAAGGTTGTATTAAAAATCTATGTCCATTTTTTTTCAACAATGATTTTAAGGTATCCGGACCATAAATGACCACGTGATTATTTAAAAGTTCCCGGATGTTCCATACAACGCAATTGAAATGACCTCGGTAATTATCGGCAAACTTCGGAAATTCTAATATAACTAACTAATTTTTACAGACTCTGCATATAACATGTATAAGCAACAAAGTGTGTTTCAACTTGAGAAAAATATATATACAAAATTCCAGCTTTAAATTGTTTGGTTCCGCCATTCAGGGTCAAAAAGAGATACAATTTTTTATCATTATCTATTATGGTCCGGATACCTTAAGGTATCCGGACCATAAATGTCCAGGTGATAATTCAAAAGATCCCGGATGTTCCATACAACGCAATTGAAATGACCTCGGTAATAATCGGCAAACTTCGGAAATGTTAATATAACTAACTTATTTTTACGGACTCTGCATATAAGCAACAAAGTGTGTTTCGACTTAAGAAAAGTATATATACAAAATCCCAGCTTTAAATTGTTTGGTTTAGCCATTCACGGTCAAAAAGAGATACAATTTTCGATCATGATCTATTATGGTCTGGATACCTTAAGAATAGTAAGTATTTTTTATTATTTTGTTCCCTACTTTGTGAATGAAAGTTGATCGAAGTGATTGGTTGGAGATGGTTAGCTACCTGTTCACTTAGACTGTTTGCGTTTGGTTTTGGCTTTGACTTGTGAGATGAAGAACTATCAAAACGTGATGTTACACACGGATCACAATTTATTAACTGATGTTTCTTGACAGATTTATCCAGCTGTAAATGGAGAAATTGTGGTAAAACTCTTTTGTGTGTTGATTTTTATTGTCATGTTTCGAGTACTTTCCATTTGTTATATATAACTAGATCCTGTTTCCATAGTCTTATAATCGATGTGCATCTCTGGATAATCAGTCATAAAATTCATGTAGTTGTCACGTCTTATGGAAATGTTATAACACTGTTCAGGAATCCTTTCTTCTTTCTTTTTGCTGTTGTTATTTCATCAGTATATTGCTGAAGTGTCTTAGGTACAACTTGAAAGAATTACTTTGCCAAAGTTGCATAATTCAATAGTTTTTTTCTGGAAATTTATCCTATTATGTTTAAAATATTGATAATTGTTATGTTTCTTAATATTATACAAACAGATTTAAAAGGCATATTAAAGTTTATATCATATCCATATCATATCCATGTCATTTATCATATTATTACGTTTTTTTTGGTTTATATATTTTTATTCGTCCGCAAATGATATGTTTTTCAGTATCTCACCGTTTTATAGATATAAGGGGAGGAGGAAGAAATATCAAAAATTAAAAAAAAACAGTGTGCCATATTAATACATTAAACATTATTCAGCAAACCAGACAACTATTGAAAAAATATACAACGAACGAGCTGGCTTGAAACATAAAAAAACGTGGACGGATTTTGAACACGTATTTAGCTCCACAATTTTAATTAATTCATTTTTTTTCAAGGAGATGTGATGTACGGTCCGCCTGCAGTGAATATCTGTATGATGCAATATGTAACAGGAACGTATATGAGTATACATGGTATATGGACAACCATTGTCATCTGGATGTGCTAAACACATGGGAAAATCTTCGTGTTTTAATTATAAACAGTCTATATGTTATACCTTTATCTAGAATCATACCACAAATTTATTTGCAACAGTTCAGATCAAGAGATTATTTATATCTTAATTCAAAAATCTTAAAGTTGGCATCACAAATCTAATTACAAGCAGAGCGTAGATAGTGACATCATAGATATTGTTAGATAGCGTTGTTGCTTGAAAAAAATATCCGCATTTCGAGGCAGGAAACATGTATAATTATGCAGTTTTATCACGTTTTCTAATCCAGGTTTAGCTATCAACGTGTCAGTCAAATACCGTCAGATGAACAGTCTGAAACTGAAAGATGTCTCTAATGTTTCAACCCCAAATTGTAAATTTATGTATGGTATTTAAAACACTTTTGTGTCCTCTTTCTCTGTAAGAAATAAGCACTTTAAAAGTTGTCGTTAGATCCTTATTGCGTTATTTTCTAAGCTACAAAATAAACTAAATTTCTAGCGTACAATGTGTATTTCTGGGTTAACCCTCGTCAGGTGCGCTCAAGATTAATTTACTTTACAAAAAAAAAATGATAAAAACATAAAAATAAAACCAAATGGCCTAAAAATATCCAAAATCAGGGATGGTCATAAAGATTTAAATGTACTGTTTGACTGCACTGTCCCAGGTAATCAAGCAATTTACTGACCTATGGCCTTACACCGACTAACTAGTCTCCAAAAAAATAAAACAAAATAGGACCTTGAAAAAAATATACAAATTTTGATCAAATTAGAACATTGCATTGTTTCCTTGAATGGGAAGACCTGTGCTATGTTCATATAGTACACTCGAAGAACTCATAATAATATGAAAAAAGTAACAGAAACGGTAATTAATAATATACAGTAGTTCAGCCGTACAGCTGGTATACCTTCAAATTCATGAAGTTACATGTATATATACCTTCAACAGTCTAAGGTAGTCAATTGTTATATCAATGACAAACGTTATAAAACAATGTTCAGAAAAATATAAAAAATGAATTGAAAATAACAGTGGCGTAGCTTCCATTGGCCCCACCTAAGATTTTTCTTAAATGTTAAATTTGTCCAGTTTAACCATTGCTATTTTATCTATATATCTTTTTATCAACGTTTGACAAGGCTTGCTTGCTCCATCCTTGTTTTTCAAACGATTAATACATTGTCATTTGAATTTAAAACTGTTCAATAATAAGATATTTGTTACGTAAAAAAACATTAATAATTAATTTCAAATTCCAGTCAAAAATGCAATTCAACATTGTTTTGTACCAAAGGTCTTTTGGTGAAATAGGACCAGTGTTTTTATGAAATTGCTTTTTGATGACGTTGTAAAAGACCAAAAATATAGTAAAATAACAGATAGGTTAGTTGCTTGTATGGCTGCTAAAGGAAAACTTACATTTTGTGTGTACATATCATTATACCATCCTTGAAGGGTTTGAAATATTTCCAGTATCAAATATATATATAATACTATATACGAAATCTTTCTGGTTGGTCACGCTCAGTTTGTTTTGTTTTTGTTTTTGTTTTTGTTTGTTTGTTTTTTTTTTTGTCACCAGTAGTTGTGACAAATTTTTATTGAACCTTAATGACTAAAGCAAGATCACATCACATTTCATGATTCTTTTGGTCAAATAAATTCTTTGATATCATTGTTGATTCACAAGATGTGAACATTTTCGTCAATTTACGACTCGCCAGTTGTGCTCAAGGTCTAAAATATTGAAAGCCAAAACATTGATCCAATATATTGAAGAGCAAATTACAAAATACCAAAATGACCCAAGAGTAAAGCCCAAACCATCTGAGGACAGCTATGGACGAGAGATATTTTGTTCATTAGTTTTAACATTTTTGTAATAATAAATTCAAAGTATCGAATAATTATAAAATTTGAATCTATCTTAGAGCCGAGGTTGTAGCTCGGGTTACATAACAAAACACAGGTACGTGACCACGAGAACATTATGAAATTAAGTGAACACTGTATAACAAACACATGATTAAATTTTGGCACCGCTTAGAAAATCTTGATTCATCTTTTCCATTACTCAAAGCAGACTATAATCTGTTAAAAAATTATATGAAACTAAGAAACCTTCATGGTACATGTGGTATGAGTCTCTCAATCGACTTATCCAAAACACTACAGAAATAAATGATTATGTTTTACAAGCAATCTCAACATTTAAATCTCACTGCAACAGATTTATAAAACAATACTATATCAATAGATGACACCAACAGTCATCTGACTTGAGAGGTAGAAAACTTAATACATATCTTACATTCAAAAACAATTTTGGATTAGAAAATTATTACTTATCAAAAATTCTGAGCAGAGCAAAATGTTAACCAAATTCAGAATTTCTGCACGTAAGTTGCAAATTGAACTAGGTAGATATTCGAGTACTCTCCGCCACAATAGAATCGGGTCAGCTGGAGGACGAAATCCACTTTCTGTTTCATTGCACATCCCAATCACACCATAGAGAATATCTGTTCCAAAAATTGCCTGCACAAGTCAATAACTTTAATGACAAAAATAAATTAAAATGGCTGGGCAATAATGAAGACCACTTTGTTCTTATCTTTCAAAAGGTGGAATGTAAACTATAACAGTACTTTTTTTTCTACAAAATCACATATGCATTTTTTTTCGCATATGTATATATAGTTTATTCTGCATTGAGCACAAGGTGGATTTATCCAAATGACACCGTCCCTTGATTCTCTTTGCAGAATTTCTATATACATATATATATGCATGTATGTATTTTTTTCGTTTTCTCCAAACTGAGCTATCATAGTGATGTAATAATACACGAAATCGTGTAGGAACATTCCTTTTAGCACCTTCTCTTAGTATACCTTGTGATCAGCCCACTTTTAAGATATTGCTATGTATGCAAAGGGGAATCACTCTTCCTAACCTGATATGCCATTGATATTAGGGATTTTTTTTTTAATTTAAAATGTATTTAGTATTGTCTGAATGTATGTTATTGTGTGATTATGTTTATGAACAATTATAAATGTGATCCTGGGGCCCTGATTTGGTACAATAAAGTTATTCTCATTAATCCCAACTTAGGATTATCTACCCTACCCACACTGCACTAGTAAATTTGAAATTAAAGAGATTACCTACACATCCACTTCTGCTCCATGCCTAGATTTATACTTGTACAAAGACAACAAAGGGTGATTGAAATCAAAACTTCATGACAAATGTGTTGATTTTAAGTCAACTATGAACT
This sequence comes from Mytilisepta virgata, assembly GCA_028015205.1. NCBI lineage: Eukaryota > Metazoa > Mollusca > Bivalvia > Mytilida > Mytilidae > Mytilisepta > Mytilisepta virgata. Next base: position 83,190,350 of record CM051519.1, read on the forward strand.
TCCCCTTTCTTAGTAGTAATGAAACTTCATCAGTGGATGTGCCTTTGGTAGTACTGAGCAGTCATACAATAATATTGAGTCATTATGACCTACATTTTATGCTTGGGCAACTCTGGTTACGTTTTGCGTTTAGGTTCATTTCTTTGGAACTAAGCATAGTGTATCAATGAAACTTCATCAGTGGATGTGCCTGGGATGTAATTAGCAGTCATACAATAATTGGGTCATTATGACCTACATTTTACGCTTGAGCGACTCTTGTTAAGTTTTGCGTTTAGATTCATTTCTTTGGAATTAAGCATAGTGTATCAACGAAACTTCATCAGTGGATGTGCCTTGCTCAGACAATGATATATTACTACCACAGAAAAGTCCAAACTGGGAACAAATCTGTTATATATAATCTACAATTAGAGCCGTGGGCATTGATATTGTACCACCTGAAGTTCTTCTGTGCAGCCGGATGTGGAGCTGGTCTGTATAGTGGTGCTGAAAGGTAGTACAATCTCAATGCCCACGGCTATAAACATAGATTATAGATAACAGATTTATCCACACTTTGGCCTTTCCTGTGGTAGTAATATACCATTGTCAGACAAAAAGCAAAAAATTTCAAAACCCATCTAAACAGATATGAAATTCATGCAGAAAATGCCCTCCTTTCCATGTTGAGGATGGTACCTACATGTAAGGTACCAACCTCAGAGTTTTGAGCTTTTATTTAATTTTTATATTTCAATTTTTCCGTGAAATGGTAGGTTTTATGTTATAATTCCTTTGACGTCACTGGGCAGTAATAAATTTTGTCTCCTCGGTCTTGAGCAATATAATGTTGATATGTATAAACATGTATTTACTAAAGTATAGAGAATAGATATCAGACATTTTAAGGTGGTAGCCAAGGCCCTTAGCGACTGGGCGGGGGCGTTGGTTTTTAACTGACCTCATGTCAGCAGATCAACAGCCGACTTTTATTCACTCCTTCTGTTTTGTCTTTGATATGTTATTATCTTTGAATTTTTGTCTTGTATAATTTGCCGTCTTGTTGCTACAGTACTACTTTTTTATATATATAACAAGCGATAACAGGTTTTACTCTGCAGACGGTTTACAGAGAAAAAATAGCGGGGAAAAAAGGTAATGCGATATAATCAAGCTGGGACTACTATAACACACTAGTAGTCTCAGAATCAAGGATGAGCTCAATGATTACGTCCGGAGAAAATAATTTAGCCAATAACAGTTGGGCAATCTTATGGCAGTGTGATAAAGTCAACTTGACACCGAGACTGACCTTAATTTAGCCAATATAGGAATTTAGCCAATAACAGTTGGGCATGCCTATTGCAACATGATACGGAAGTCAATGATACCAAGACTCACCTTAATTTAGCCAAAAGCAATTGTGAAATATATATAGCTGACGTAAATCAGCTCGTTGCACCAGTATATTCTTATTATAGGATATATAATAATCAATAGGGATTGGGGGAGGCAAAGGGGAGATCTGCAATCTGTGACTGATGTACTTTTCATAGGATATAATAATCCAAAGGCATTTTTAAAAATAAAGATCAATACAATTGTTTTATTTTTCTATTATTTTTTTAAAACAAAATAATTTGAAATTTTCCATTCATACATACTATGACTATGATTTTTCGATGATGATTTAATGCTATCACATATTAACTATATAATACTATACACTGCAAGTTGAAAATCTGTGCTGTTTTTATGAATGTGAAACAAATGCAATAAGACATATCATAATGGTGAAATTGCTTAAAAACACACATTTTTTAAACCCTTTACATTCTTTCATTGAAATGAATTTACGAAATTATTTATTAAAATAAAATATTATGCCAAATATCTTCCGATTAATTAAACATGAGTGGACACACTAAATGTCTCGCCTGAGTATGCACATGGACACAGAATAATCATTAGACCAAAAAAAACAATAGGTGTCGGTAGGTAGGTTTTTTTTTTTAATTTTTTTTTTTTTTTGGTGGGGGAGGGGGGGCCTGCTTCCATAGTGTTTTTTGTGTATTTTTATAATCAATCTGTTATTCTTTCAGGTTATTTTCATTAGTTCATTGTGTAAATTATAAAGATATGAAGAGTCAGTGTTCAAAAGTCATAGAAGACATGTGATTTCCAGCCTATAAAATTTTCAAACTTTTCAGAACTAATCTGTAACAGTCAGGCTATGCTCTAACACAGAAAGTCCATCAAAAGTCTGTCTAAGCAAAGATCTCTTTTATAAACAGTTTCTTTTAGACAATTTGCAGTTCACAGAACTGATGCCAGCTTTTCTACAAATACCAAATATTAATTATATTCCATTATAGCCGGTCATTTGTTTTATATCAATCACGGTCAATGAAACGCTTTCTTAATAACGTTAAAAATAGACCCAGACGATTTTTGGACATGCTAAAGGAAGAGCTTATTTTCCGATCACAGTGAAAATTACCAAAATTCTCAAAAAATTAGGGCGACTGGAAACACACCTATTTTTTTATTTTGGCCTAATACCTGACATTTTGCGAGTCAAAGGAAAATGTGTTAAAAGAAATTGAGGTCAAGGTCAAAAGGCAGGTGTCATACTGACATGTATCCACTAAGAACTATCTATTGACCAAACATGGTCTAGGCATTAAAATTGCTGGGAAATTGACATAATCTCGAAAATGTGACAAAAGTCACTCAAGCATGCAATTGAGGTCAAAGTCCAGAGACAGGTGTAAGACTTGCATGTACCAACTAAGAACCATCTATAGACCAACAATGGATGGGGCTAAGTATTACAGTTGCTACGAAATTTGGATGAAAGTCACTCAACCATGAAATTGAGGTCAAGGTCCAGAGAAAAAGTGTCAAACTGGCATGTACCCCCCAAAAACTACCAATAGACCAAATACAGTAGCTCTAGGTATTACAATTGCTGAGGAATGGACTTGACCACGAAAAAGTGACAAAGTCACTCAAAGATGAATTTGAGGTCAAGGTCACAAGCCAGGTGTCAGACTGGCATGTACCCATCAAGAACTATCTATTACCCAAATATGGTGGGTCTAAGTATTCTAGTGTCTGAGTAATGGACTTAACCACGAAAATGAGACGCAGGTCACTCAAGCATGAAATTGAGGTCAAAGTCCGAAGCCAGGTGTCAGACTGACATGTACCCACCAAGAACTATCTATTGACCAAATACGGTGTATCTAGGTATAACAGTTTCTGAGAAATGGACTTATGCACGAAAAAGTGACAAAGTCACTCGAGTAAGAAATTGAGGTCAAGGTCTCAAACCAGGTGTCAGACTGGCATGTACCCACTAAGAACTATCCATAGACCAAATATGTTTGGCCTAGGTATAATAGTTGCTGAGAAATGGATTTAACCACGCAACATGGACGCAGATTTTAAATTCATGTTTATGAACTCAGTGAACCATGAAAATTAGGTCAGGGTCACAAGTCAAGTATACTGCGGCAAACCTTATATGATAAGCTACCTTGTGGACCATAAATCTTAATTGTAGGTATTACATGTGTAAAGTTATTTAAGTTTTAAAAAAGTTTACGCCGCCGCCACCTAAATCTCACCTTCGTGACTTTTCGTCGCAGACGAGACAATAAAATAATATGAATAAATTTTGGAATTTACAGTACCTTAATTTCTAAATATTTCAATAAATTCCCATTGCAAACATCCTCACAACTTTCAAAAATACAAGTATTAAATAGATATAATGTAACATACATTCAGCAAGTTATTGCACTCAAACTAATATCCCGTGCCATCTTCTAGGTGTTTACCTCTTTCTGGTGTTTTCAGTAATATTAATGATTTTTGTCAGTAATTTGGGCCCTTTGTCAGTAATCTCAAATTTCTGCATGAAAACTATCATAGAGACCCGCCATCAAAGCATCTTATATTGTGTTAAGTCTAGGAACAATCCATGTTTTTAATCTCGTTAAAATGCTTTTCATAACTGGAAAACCATGTGCAATTACAAAGCATTTACACAACCGGGAATAATAAAAATAAATTTGGTACAAAACCGGAAAGCGTACTATCCGGAGGTAAATCCATAATCCTTATTTTGAATCTAAAATCTGGGACAATTGCAGAAATTAGAAGATGGTGACAGCCTCACTCTGACTTTTAAAGATGGTTAACAGGTATAAAATTACTGCTCCTTTGCTTAAACTTTTGTTGTGTAAAATGTAAAGATTTTATTTTAAGAATTAAGACATCATATCCCTTCTATCATATCAAACATTCAGTGTCTAACTTTTTCAGACCCAGTGTTCATCATAAGATTTTACTGTTTTATTTGATCTTTTTTCAGCACACTTGATATACTGAGGTGGTTCATTATTGGAATAGACTAATAATCTACTAATACAGAATTACTTATTTTTAGTCAATTTAACTAACAACATTTGTGAGTTAACATCATAGTGAAACACCCTTCTCACGAACTGGACTCAAACTTGCCAAAATACATGCTGACATGCTAGAGATCATTAACGGTTTCACTGAACTACCATAACAGCTCAGTCATCAAGACCAACAAAGAAAAAAATTAAGTCTCAGAAAATTTGTTCTGTTGTTAATTTGAAATAATGTTCCAAGGCCAACTTTTATAAGCAAGTATAAATTTCAGAATGTGTATACCTAGCATCTTCATTAATACCAGAAAGTTTGGTCTCCAAAAGATCAGAAGTGGCTACTTGATAATTTCAATATGGTGATGCAATTTCTTTTCTCAAATAAATTCACCCAATTCAAATTTGACAACACACATAACCAATGCATACATGTAGCACTTTGAAAAAAAGCCAGAAATTAAAACAACATATACAGCTAAAAAAGAAAAAATGAAATGTCATTTCATATGGTGTTTCAAAATGTGCAAATAAATTATAACCTGCAAATATCACGAAACTGAAATGTCCACATCATACAGGAAATAAGTACTTCTATTAACAACATTTAAACTGGTATAATCTATAAACTGACAATTCTAGCATAGATTCTCAAAAAGGTCAGATGTACAGTCTTTGACAAAAAAACACCTAACAGTATTTTTTACCAAAATAGACAATTTTTCTTATAAATCACAAAGTTTTATATCCAGTTAAACTGTTTTTATGTTTTACCAGAAAAAAAGCTGTCAACACTGTTCCCGAGTTTTTACTTTCACAAAATAAGATTTAAGGAGTTTCTGACAAATAGCGCTTCTCAAGATCAAATATAAACTTATCTATGCTAAGAATATGAAAGATTAAAATGTTTCTATGTTTAAAACGTGTACATTTCAATTTCAATACCCAAAATTCACTTCTTTGCTCTGTTGTAAATGAAATCGTAACAACTATAAATAGAATATAAACAAAAAATTCCCTAAATAACAATAATATTATAGTTCTGTTTTCCTCTTCTTTGCTGCATCTGGTGCATATTTAGGCATAAGTTCCTCTACAACTTTAATGTAGTCTGATTTCTCGGCACATCCTTTGCATGCATTGTCTTCTCCCCAGTTTGATAGTATTTTCTTTAAATCTTTCACTTTCAACTTCTTCAAGTTAACTGTTGACAAATCAATTTCTTTATCTGAAATTGGACAGTTTTTTAAAAAATAAATATAAATGTAGCGCCTGGATTCAAGGTCTTATTTTAGTATTCTGACATCTGCGCCAAGATGACGCAGATGTCACTGTGTCCGGATAAAGTTTTTCGATACAGGAAAAGTGAGGAACTTGGTTAATAAGAGGTTTTATTATAATTTTGTATAATTGAAAAGCTGTCATTTGTCAAAATAGATCACATGGTCAACCTGTAAAAAGCTTGTAAAATAGGTGTTTCCATAAATAAAATTAAAAATGTTGACAGACTAAGAGTTTCCAAAAATAATTTAGTTGAAAGACCCCCTTATTCCAAAAATAGAATTTAGAAGAACAAATTTATAAAGCGATATTTTGATTGGCTGTTGGATTAGTCTAAGGACCAATCAGAATCGATCTTTCATTCTTACTTATGATTGATATTTTGTGAATTTGAATATTATAATAAAACAATTATAGCCTTTAAAATGTCGGACGATACATGATAAAACATGTATCGACCTCCACTAAAGGCTAAAATTGTATAGTATACATTCAAGAAGCATTCCCTGTGGAAAGAAGTGATGGAAGATGTAACAGACATGGGCAAAGGTAGTCTTCCGTTGCTTCGATTTGACAAGGTTTTGGTGCAAGATTATGTCAAAATGTTGAGCTGTTGTTCACTAAACATCTCTGAACCAGACTTTTATGAGCGTATTAGTGTTGTACATGAATTTGATAAGACTTTGAAATATGTAACTTTTGAAATTACTCGTGAGACACGAGCAACTGCAGAAGACGTTTCTCATCAAGAGGACCACAACAATAATAGGAATTTCAGTGGACAATGAATGCTCCTGCTTCAGTTTCCAAGAGTGCTTAAAAGATAGATGAAAATTCCTCAAGATTTAATGGTGTGTTCCCTAAATAAAATATATCTTCCTCAAAGTTTTGAACACTCTGACAGATATTATTTTGTCTAGACTCCTAAGACTATTTTATTCTTTTTTTTACATTCCATACGGTTTTCCTGCATTTCTATGTAGAGCATGACCTGTTACTCTTTAATACTGTGTGTCCTTCCTTTAATAATAAAAAACTTGGAAATAGAAAATGATCATATTTTAAACCATGAAAATAGATATACTTTCATAGCAAACTGACGTCAAAAGTTGTCTGATGCAATAGTTTGCAAATGAACATTGATGTGTACTGAGTATAATAGACATATTGAAAGCTCAACTTGACCTCATGATGTTGTGGAACAATTGCTTTTTTAATTGTGACATCATACTTTTTCTTTGTGATGTCAAAAAACTACAGGAATTTGTATGAATTTTAGCAATGGCGGACATTACTGTCAACTCAGCTATAGGTGCAAAAATCACAGGTATTTTACCACTAAGTATATTAAAAATCGATAAAGAACAGGTGCTGGACAAGCGTCCTCCCGTTTGAAGTCAAAATTTTGTTATTTACTATTAAAAATATTACAAAATTGACTACCGGTATGCCTAGTACATGTATTAATTTCTAGAATTAACTGAAGACTGTGCACTCCAACTATAAAAATCCTGAGCTTTATCTGACAATGTATTAAATAAATGCCCCTTTCATTTACCATCTTAAGCATTGTGACTCGGAAGTCCCAGAGCAAAAATTTGGTGTCTTCATGATCAGAAACAATTGTTTGACACACCAGTGCAACATTACAACAACAAATAAAAACAGTTAGAAATATTTTCAATATTTGATAAAAAAAAATGATGCCTACATGTACATAATGTACCTACCCACCTCGAGAAATCTGGGTAGGGGTGTGGGGAAACAAAGATCTAATTGTGGTGTAAGCCAGATATGCAATGCAGACATACAGTATACAACAAATTCAACACAGGACTGTTGACCAATGAGGTGGATTTTCACACTGTTCCATTAATACTGTTTTTGTTCTTCTGAAGATGTTAATCCTTTCTTATCAACTTTTTAAATTTTGTATAAAATGTATGAATAATGTGCTGAGTCTTACCATATTTAAGTTCACATATCTGACTGTCAGCATCCTTTAACTTTGCACATACTTTTTCTGGTGGCATATGCCAGCTAATTGGTTTAGACATCATTCTTACAATATTTGTGGCAGATGTTTCTAATCCACCTACATAGTAACACTGAAAATCGAAGAATAACATTCAAATTTCATACAAGAATGTGTGTCCTCATTCTCACCTTTTATTCATTTGGTAAAAAGTGTACCTTAGTTTGCCTCACTTAAAATGTGGAAAGATTTACTTTAGTTACATATATATGTTACAATAGTAAATGTATCTGTAATTTGAAAGTCAAATCTTTTTATATTCCAAATATTATGACGGTATTCACCTTTGCATTTTCATGTGAATACTTTTGAAAATATAAGTTACATATACATGTATGCTTGTTACAAGTTGTGCATGTACATGTATACTGATTCTTCCATACATTTTTGTACCTTGTCAATTATCTCAATAGAATTAAATTGTCAAACTTTATAATGTATCAAACCAGTCAGGATGAAAATGAAACGTGGAATCAAAATTAATAAACTTACAAATCTCTCCTCTTTGTTTCTTAAATTTTTACAGAATTTAGAAAATGCCTTTTCTATCTTCTCGGGAACCTTCTTTACATCTTCATCTAGTGAGTTAACAAATTTGTCCACTACCTTTATACAAACTGAAAATAAAAATTCATTGCACCATGTACAAGTTTTAAAAGAATGACATCTTATTGTCAATATCAACACTCTTCATATGAAAGGAAACTAATATATGTACATGTATCCAGGGCTCACCACGCTTGAAAATAACAGGGAGACTCAGAGTCTCCCTCAGGGTAGCAACAGGGAGACTTCAGGGCATGACAGGGAGATTGTGTTTTTTCCCCCAATTTGTCGCCTGTCGAGTAAATACCTGTTATTTTGTGTCTTATAGTGTATACTATACATTCCTTTATTGTGTTTTATCCTGTATTGTTTGAGATTTTATCTACATTTACTCCATATCCTTCCATTTTAGTCATAATCTGAGATTTTGTCTCATGTGCATTTAATCAATATCCTTTGAGAATTTTTCATGATGAGTCCTGGGACTCATCATTTTTCAGAACGGTGAGTCCCAGCTGATTTTTATGAGTCCCAGTCCCAGGACTCATCACCACTTTTTTAACGTACATTGCTGCATGATTTTGACCATGGTAGGCCTATTGTACTATTGTTAAAGTTTAATTTAAATCATGTGCTGTCTTAAAATACTGACGAATATAATTTGAAATAAAAAAAATGAAATTATGATACAGTATCACACATTCGCTAATACTGCAGGGACTACTCTGGATGGGGAAACAGCATTTAAAAAATGCCCTCAAGCTGCCGTCATAGATTTTTTCAGAGCAAAGGGGAAAACAACCATTAATTGTTTCTTTGCAGGAGGTCAGTGATTCCCAAGGTCTTTTGGCTTTTACTGGACATTAGGGCCAGTAAATTAAAGGTGGGGTCTTTATTGTACTGAACTAGAGGCTCTCACCTGGATTTAACTTTTCACCTGGAACAGGACTAAAAATTTAAGTGTTGCAGTCAATTTGGCTGTTTTTTCTATAGGATTCTATGTTAAACCAGGTTTGGCTGTGGCAGCCATCTTGGTTGACAGTCCAGGTCAATGGACACATTTCTAAAAGAGAACCATCTAAGGATCATTACTGCTAAGCCCTGTTCCAACTGGCTAAGTGGTTCAGACAAGAAGATTTTTAAATAAATTTTCCCATAGGGTCCTTTATGAAATTAAGTTTGGCTGTGGTGGCCATCTTGGTTGATAATCTAGGTGGACACATTTCTGGAAGAGTACCATCTAAGGGCCAAAGCTGCCAACTTAAGTTTCAATTGGCTCAGTAGTTTCAGATGAAAAGATTTTTGAGTGAATTTCCCATAGGGTCCTATGTTAAACTAAGTTCAGCTGTGGTGGCCATCTTGGTTGACAGTCGACGAAATCGGACACATTTCTGAAAGAGGACCTCCTAAGGACCATTGCTGTCTAGTCTGGTTCCAATTCGTCAAGTTGTTTCAGACAAGATTTTTCAATGAATTTTCCCAAAGGGCCCTATGTTAAACTAAGTTTGGCTGTGGCGGCCATCTTGATTGACAGTCGGGGTCATCGGTCACAATTCTGCAAGAGGATTATCTATGGACCATTGCTACCAAGTCTAGTTCTAATTGGCTTAGTTGTTTCAGACAAGAATATTTTTGAGTGAATTTCCCATAGGGTCCTATGTTAAACAAACAAAGTTCGGCTGTGGCAGCCATCTGGGTTCACAGTCCACGAAATCGGGACATATTTCTGAAAAAGGACCATCTAAGGACCATTGCTGCCAGGTCTGGTTCCAATTGGTCAAATGCTTTCAGACAAGAAGATTTTTCAATGAATTTTCCTTTAGAGCCCTATTTTAAACTAAGTTCGCTTGTGGCGGCCATCTTGGTTAACAGTCCAGGTCATTGGCTATAATCCTAAAAGAGAACATCCTAAGGACCAATACTGCCAGGTTTAATTACAATTGGTCAAGTGGTTTCAGACAAGATGATGTTCCAATGAATTTTCCCATAGTGCCCTATGTTAAACTAAGTTCAGCTGTGGCGGACATCTTGGTTAACAGTCCGGGTCATCCGACACAATTCTGAAAGAGGACCATCTAAGGATCATTGCTACAAGGTCTAGTTCTAATTGGCTTAGTGGTTTCAGACAAGAAGATTTTTCAATAAATTTTCCCTTAGGGCCCTATTTTAAACTAAGCATGGCTTTGGTGGCCATCAGACATAATCCTAAAAGAGCACCCCCTAAGGACCAATACTACCAAATTTGGTTACAATTGGCCTTGTAGTTTCACAGAAGATTTTTGAAATTCATCCCCCCTTTTTTTCTATTTTTAGAAACAGCAGCCTTGTCGGTCCCAGACATAATTTGGGAAGGGGTCCACCCAATGACCATTCCACCAAAGTTTGGTTCCAATTGGCCTAGTGGTTTCAGAGGAGAATATTTTTGACCCTCAGAAATTGTCATTACCCCTTTGTTGTCAACCATTCCTGGTACATCATTCATATTTTTTTGAATGTATAGGCTGTTCATTCAAGATCCATCTGTTTCATAGTTTTTTCTTTTTAACTTTTTGCCAGGGAGAGCTCCCTGTCCTACTGAAGGCTCAACATTTTTTTAAATTCAATGTCAAACTCCGCTTGTAAATCCCTTACCCGATTATTCTTTTCAAAAGGAGATAGGATAATGAATTAAAAACGACCCGTTCACCGATAAATATAACCCCCAAACTGAAAAGACATTTGGTCCAACTTTTAGGATGAATTTACTGGTCCAATGCCAATTTTATCGGTCTTTTGTCAATGTCGGACTGACCTTCGGAATGATTGGGTGGTTATAAAAAACAAACAAAAAGGCACCAAGTTTTATTCTATAATTTTGTTGATTCAAATTCAGATGACGCGACGTGATGAACAATATTTACATACGAAATTAACATGATAATTTCTTCATATTTCAATAGGATTTAATAGCAGAATATGTTGAGAGTGATCTAACTTGTATGCAATCAAGTTACCTTCTGTTCATTGACTTAATTACATGTAAATTCTAAAAAGTAACAATTGAGAAGACGTCACATCCCAAAACCAAAGTTCAGAAAGAAAAAAGCCACAAAATTGAAGAACCAGGAAAATTCACCAAAATAATAAGTTATGAAAACTTGTTTTAAACTGACAAATGTGAAATTATTCGCGCTTCTGCATTGTAAAATGCAAGTTATTATGTCAGCAATATATATATATATTCAATACATACTAGTCAATATTCATTTTAATTCTGATTTTATAAGTTCTTTTCCTAAGCTTACCTTCGCACTCTCCCTCTTTCAAAGCACTTGTGCCTAAAGTAAATACAAGACACAAACCCAGTGCAACAGCCAAATAGCAAGTTTGAAGATTCATTTCTTCAAATGTGTTATGAAACTACGTATTCTTCGGTTTTAAAAGGCAGTATGCTAATCTTTCTGGTTATTTTTCTTAATAACTGCTTACAACAATTAAAGTTTCATTCAATTTTTACGTGTTTCACTTGGTAAACTACAAGCACATTATATTTTGACAGACGTGTATCACAGGAAGCACATGTACTTGGCGTGTTTTGATTGGCCTGTACGTGTATACCGGAAGTGTAAAACAGCAACGGGGTTGAAACTCCGGTTCTCGAATACTTTTTAAAAAAATAATATAACGTAGAGAAAATGCGTATAAAAATGAGAAGGTGCATAGCGTAGACATACTAGAAATTCTCAAGTGTCTATATTTAGATTTGGAGAACCTTGGAGGGTTCAGAAATTCAGATATTGAATAGATAAACTAACGGGGGGGGGGGGGGGGGGGGCATCGTAGGAAACCCACGGCCGGTTGAAGCAAAGCGTAAGCGCGACCGGTCGTGGGTTTCCGAGGGTTGGGGGGATCCTATAATGGTAACTACAAATGTGCGACCGAAAAGGGTCAACTTTTTGCCATTTAAAATTTTAAAATATGGGAAAAGGTCACAGTGTCCTATTAAAAAAATATATATATACGATTTAACTCATGTATCTAGAAGGTTAATAAATGAAAGGTCACAAAAGTTTCATATGCTCTGTTTTTCCTCTGCATGAAAAAATCTTTAGTTCTTATTGAACTATTTGTGAAAATACAAATTGAGAAAATATATAAAAGGGTCAGGACTAAAAGAATGGAAAAAATTATATATTAGATTCGGCTAGACTTTCCGCTCGGAATCAGAACTATATATGAATATGGTGGGATTCGCCGTGAAAATGTTGGCCGCACACCTAGCTGTAGTCAGGAACCCTGCTGTAGTCTGCCTTAATAAAGGATTAGTTACCCCCACCCCACGATAACTCTTCGTGGTTATTTAAATTATTCGGCCACTTCAGCCGAACTGATAATCGGACCGCCAAAAATTCAGTTGTACTAAATATTGTGTTGTTTGCATGAATACAGCTATTTTGGTTATAGTTCTGTTCTGCAATAAAGTTATTCTTTAATACATAAATTTAAATTTTTAAATAATGAATTTGGATACGTAGACTATATATATGCAATTATCGCTTACCCGATTGACTTCTTCGTGCAGCTTGTATTTCATGTATTTTATAACCTGTCTTGATGCTATAAACACCGATCAACCCGCTGACCGTCGGCTATAGGTGCTTGCCAATCGTCCATCTGATATCAGCATTGCTGTGTGAGAAGAGAGAACATATTTATTTCAGAGCACACGCGTCTTATCATCAGTTTAATTTTCTCTTTCTTTCCAAATTGGGAAGATACACAATAAATCAGAAACCTAAATATTTATCCAATCGATTAAGAATACAAATGGCAGTCAAAAGAAAGGACAGCTAGTACATATTTGATATTTCTTGTATCCCGAGCAAGACATAAAACTCGTAATTATGAAGCCTAAATTCAAATTTCATGACAATTCTCCAAGATGTTAAAAGTAGAGCTTGTAGGGGTTGTTCAAGAATCAACCTCGTCACATTTTATATATAATATGTGTCTGTCTCGAGTCAGAATTCTGTTTCAATGGTGCTCCATGGCTGTCTCTTGTATGTATACTTATTATTATGAAAATGAACAAATAAAGTAATAGTGCAGTTACATGTGTTATAAGGACATGGAATGACTAAAACGCATGAAAGACAAAAACCGAAAAAAACAAAATTCCAAACTAATAACAAAAAGAAGCTTCAAGGTTAAAGCAAATGGGGAATGGATTTAGTGTGTTGCATCCCCCTTTTTCTCTGCAACACACCCTACCTTCATTGTCATATTATATATATTTGTTTATACCATTTTATGACAGAAATAAATATTATAGCTTAAATCAAATGTCAAAATTTTGTCGATGTGCCTGTGCTCACGAGCAGGAAGAATTAAATAAAAAAGATGTTGACTCCTTGAAATCCAGAGCAAGACTGAATCCATAGATACCGGGAAAGTAAGTAAGAAATTGAAATGTACGTTGATGAGTGTAGGCGAAGAGTAAATATATATGGAAAATTTCGTTTGACGTTCAAGTTCCACAGAAAAGTACTTTATCTAAGGTATACGGACTGAAAAATTAGGAAAATTTATTATGATGTTCATACCTAGTAGAAAACTGAAATTAAGAATTTTTAACATTGACTCAGTGCCTCGGTCTCGAAGTGTCCCTAGGCTGAATATCATTTTCTGCTCAAGGCGTTGTCTGTATCAGTTAAATGTTAAAATTTTCAAAATGATATGAAAATTTTCCCAATATTGTAAATTGTATAAACAAACAACGAAATGGATAACAGGAAAGGTCAACAATAACATACCAAACAATCAAAGCAACCCAACTGACAGAAATCCGGACAAAATTTAACATAAAAGAATACACAAACCACAAACACGACACAACAGAGAGTCAGGATAGTCTGACTTTGTACAGATAATGAAAGTGGTGGTGTTAAATCGGTTTTTGGAGTACTCAACCCCCTCTCTTATCTATCCTGACACTATGGTGTATAAAACACACTATAAATACCAATATAGTATGATTACCAACAAGGTGACGACCGCTGGCTAGAACTGCAATATGGCAAGTCGTTTTACTATTTATTCTAACTTAAAGATATCTCATATAATATATAAGATATCTCATATAATGTATAAGATATCTCATATAATATATAAGATATCTCATATAATATATAAGATATGTTATTTAATCCAGTTTTTATAAGATATCTTATAAACTTTATAAGATATCTTCTAAAGTTTATAAGATATCTTCTAAAGTTTATAAGATATCTTATATAGTTGATAAGATATCTCATACAATTTATAAGATATCTTATAAAGAAAATATGAGATATCTTATAAAGTATATGAGATATTTTATAAAGTTTATTAGATATCTTGAAGTTAGAATAAATAGTAAAACGGCTTGCCATACTGCAAATTTAGAGTGGACGGTAAATTATTTAGATAGCAGGGTCCGAATGGGGCTCCTTTTAACTGTAAAACTAGTTGCAGGTCGGATACTATCGCTCTACTAAACGAAAAAGTCTGAAATAACACTCCCATAAAAGGTTTAATGGTATCTAATCATAGAGCTGTCAGAATATAAATCGGCAGTATTCGTGAGAGGTTAGTATGAATTTAAAAGTCTTCATGTCATTGGGAGAATGAGTAATTTCTACACAATTGCGCATAATTTCATATTTGTAGCCCTTACTGTGTAAAGAACTTAAGTAACTACCAAGTTTCTGTGGGTTACTAGCGAGAACTTTGCATTTATTCATGATATTACAGTAGAAACTAGGAAAACCCGTTCATGGTAAGTGTTTTTCAAACAATAACGCCATTTCAATTTCATCGCCGTTGAACTCGATTGAAAAAAAATACAGAACAGTAATAAAGATAACAATCGTACATATATATGGAAATCATATTTTCAACGAGGCTTTCAAGCCATCAAAAGACGCCAATGTGTATAAGAAAATACACGAAATTTAAATACCACAATCGTACATTTTGTCTAACAGAACGTTAGCAATAAAAATCAGTAGATGGATTTCTGACAAAAATTACCTAAAAGATCGAGGAGAAAACAAATTCAAAGAGGCCATGGGTTTCTTGCGTATTGTTTGAATGTATAGGATATAGGATATTTCATTTTTGACAGAACAAAATGATTAATTATTGAAAATCGAACGAATTACTTAATTTGGGTTCCCTTTTCAATTCGCTCATGGTACGTTTTTTATCAGAGATAAGTTGATGTCATCACTTTGGATATTTTACTGTCGTCATCACGAATTGATTGATTGTTAGAGTGTTCCAATATCGAAGATGATGTGGGATCTGTTCCCGCTGTCGTAACATTCCATGTACCTCCACCCGATTTGTGACTACCACCGGATAGACTTTGTTGAACCTCACGATGGATGCCGTATACGCAGCAGGAACTGCTAACCCTTCCTGGGCACTTGAGTTCACTCCTGGTTTTTAAAGGAGTTCGTGTTCATTGTGTTTTAGTTTTTAGAGTTTATTCAGGGGCGGGTCCAGGTGAGGGCGTAATGGGCGTACGCCCCCCCCCCCCCCCCCCCTTTAAAAAAAAACTATGATCGTAATCTGTTTATATTGTATTGAATATGGTTATTTATCATATTCATTAATTAAACACATATAAAATATACATGCTCCAAGTCAGGAACCGTTACATTAGTGCATTTTACAATTATTTTATGTTTTTTACCAAAAAAAAGGGCAAAAAAATTTTCGCCTCGCTCCGCTCGGCCAAATTTTTATTATACACCCCCCTTTCAAATATCCTGGAAACGCCCCTGTTATTTGTTGTGTTTGTGGTTGTTCATTTGTCTTCCCGGCCGGGTTTGTCTGTCTAATGGATTGCGTTTTTTTTTTTGTTTGCTGCTTTGGTATATTTGTTCTCTTTCTTACACTCACTTATCACATCTATCATGCACAGATACCTTGAGAGACCAGAGTTCAAACTAAATATCCATATATTAAGTTCTACAACCTGACAAGAACAGTAAAAATATTATATAATTGCTTTCAATTATTTGGCAGATACATTAGCTTCTGAATTTAACACATGGTCGCAATTGCAGTACTGTGACGTTAAGTTACCAAATTTGGTATTTTTGTAACCAAAAACTAGAAGATATGATGCTTTCTTTAAATAAGCAATACATACAAGTAATTAATCTTTAAAATTTATTAAAGGTGTCACATAATGCAATTAACATATGACATGACAATTTCATCATGAAAAAGGCATTTGAATGATTGGACATATAGATAGTTAAGCACTATAAAAATAAACATAAGGATAATAAATACTGATATGATAATGTACTTTTTAGCACTAATTATAAAATGAAAGCATGATGTATAACAAATGATAAAAAATTTACGTGTTTAAATGATGATACACTGCAGTCGTCATCAAAGAAAGTCTTAAATCTTCTGTTGTTTTTGTCTTAAGGGAACCATACTGTGTCAGCATTTCAACAAACTCTTTATTTTCTTCTATCTTTTTTTCAGCTCTTTCCTAGGCTCATCGTTTATTTTAGTGATTTTTTATTGACATTGCCGTTATAGCTACTGTATTATCAGAGTTGGTATTGTCTATTTCTTCTTCCGATGGCATTTCTGCAACTCTCCTCTTTCTGTATTGGTAACTATGATGTGTACTCCGATTCTTACGAACATAATGAAAAAGTTGCTGAAAAATACACTTAAAAACAACTTGGACATAGCATACACCTTAAAATATTGTCTACAATACAACTATAATATTGGTATACCAGTAATGTACCAGTATTGTTTTTTTTTTTTGTTTTTTTTTTTTCTTTTTTCTTTTAAAAAAAAGGTTAGCTGGCACAGAAGAAGAAGATTTTTATTATTAACCAATTAATGGACCTGGACCCATTGAGGGCATAGTTACAGTACAAAACAAATATGATTGAGTTACATATATAAAGCAAACATGTATGACAAATGTATAACCAAATTTCAGGGAGACCACCCCCCCCCCCCCCCCCCCCCCCCCCCCCCCAATCAATAAAAGTCGTAAAACCTTCATTAACAAAAAAAAAAAAACAACAACAACAACAACAAAACAAAGGCAGTTTATCATACAAAAATTGCCCCCCTCCACCCACTCGTCGACCATATGGCTCCGCCCCTGTGTAATTTAACCAAAACGTTGAGACGGAATATTTTACACTCGAAAAACAATTTATGCCCGAATTTTCATAAATATAACATGTCTTATTTCATTCATAAATAGTTTATCCAAGGACGATATCCCTCCTGCCACAGCTGTCCCTTTGGTGGTTTTGGCTTTCCTCGCATTTGGTCAAATAAATGATGCGCCTGGGTTATCGGACTGACTCGGAAAAAATGATCACTAATTTAGGAGACTCATCATTACCGGAAGAGATTTACATGTGCAGATGCCATGGCTGCATTTGGAGTTCATTTTGGTTCAACTTCTGCTTGTTTTAGCTGTGTATAAAAGATACTTCTTTATTCTCTATGTCATGTATCACCTCATAAACTCATCACAGATATAATTTTTTCTCAAATATTAAAAAAACATTCGTTTGTACGATGTTACTGAAGTTGGAATAGGCTCTACACTGTAGGGACGATACATGATTTTTTAAAATTATACTGACTCTAAAAAACTGATATGCATTTGAAAGGTCCTTATCAAGACATTTTCAAATCTGCAATAACATTTCCGATATCAGGCTTATTTACTGAGGAAATTGAAATTTTAAGTTTTGTACATTTTCGAATTTCAATAAAATTTTGTTCCCAGCAGAAATAAAATAAAAATTAAATGTGTATGAAATATATAATTTTTTAATTCCAGGACTGTCATTCTATACATATGGAATATAAAAAAGTGTCTTACCACAAGTATCAGTCCACTAATGGTATCTAAACATGCGTTTTTAGCAGGCAAGGGTCGGGTGTCCGTGTGAATTGTACCAGTGCCTTAGTTTCAATATCAGCTATTCAAGTCTTCACACTCATATTTACTATAGTCTTACAATGTCCACTTAATCTGTTTGGGGACTTTAAGTTTACATGCTAAGTAAGTCAGTGCGATTAGTATTTACCACTATTTCATTTGGTGCGACTGATCTTTTTAAAAAATTTATTTTAACATGTAAAGGCCAAGTTAAAATGTGCCATGCAACACCTTTTGTGTAGGTGCAAGATGCTTAGGAACCTGGGTTATCACAAATTCATATCCATACTATGATACACCCCCCTTTTTGTTTTTTTTACTTCTTCTGTAAATTGCTAGCAGATTTGTTTTCCTTTTCCTGGGACTAATTATAAATGAAAAAATCACCTAATCAATGACACAATAAATTCAATATTAATCTAGAACTTGAATTGTATAACGATGCGGCTACACTTTCTTCACCTGTTCACCTACAGCTGACAAACTTTTCAATGGATTGAAGAGTTCTACAAAGGGCAATAACTCTTATCGAAAAAAGGTGTGTGGTTTTAAAATATAATTTTGATATGAATACAAACATTTCCCTCCAATTTTATTGTTATTTTTGTAGAAAATACATAAATCTGTGTAGAACATACCAACAGACGTGTGTATATGTCTAATTTTATAGTTTAAAATCAAATTTTCATTTTCAAATTCCCTTTCTGAACCCCAAAACTACCGCGATTTTCTGGAAACGTAAATATACATTCGTAGAAAATGTCTAATGAATATTCATATCGAACATTCGAAAAATTTTCCTTTACCGTTTGCATGTATAACCCCGTAACACGATCCCACCCGAGACGGATATTTTCCCGCTAAAAATGGAACAAAGATTTTATACATTTTTGAGTTATCTCCCATTGATCTATCGTCGCTATACACTGTAAATGTTAGTCTCAGCCTGTAAATAACAGGGATCAACCTGGAGAGCGATTCGGGCGAAGAAGTCTCGCTGTAATGTTTGAGTTGACTGTAAATTTAATTACTCACCTGATCCATTTCAATGGTTGAAATCGCGAATATGACAGCCGTTTTTTTTTTTTTTTAAGGAAACTCTGACTCGTGTAGTGAAAATAAATCCATGCCGCCTTTTTTCAATCAGTAATCAAAGGGGAAATAATCCAATAAGAAAAATATGGGTAAATTTACTGGCCCGCTGACAACTTGGATCACGGTAAGTTGGACCGGAATAACAATATTTAAAAAACAAGGAGAAAGATACTGTGAATGAAATAATGATTCGATTTTATGAACATCTTTATGTTGACTCTGTTGTACACATTTTGTAAACTGGCTTAGAAGCATGCAAGTTAAATTTGCCTTAAACCCAGTTGAACTGTAAATCAGAGAATGAATCTTAATTTCTTTTTAAAAAAAACATTAGACTAAAATTAGTGTATCGTAAAAATCGCAAGTTCCGTAAAAAATGCAAGCACGCATGTGCAAATATTGAAAGCACTTCCTGTGTAAAAATTGGAAGTTTCACTTTCACAAAACGTTTCCGTTATATTTAACAATTGATAGGAAAATATACTTTTAACCAACATTTGAGGAAATAACTCAAGATTAATTCCCGAATGTTTAATAACTTGAGGACAAAATTTTGAAAAATTGTGGTTTAATATGTAATTTATAGGAAAAATTCTAAGCGGGAACTCATTTATGTGTACTGACTGTATATATGTACTTTAAAGAATTGTAGATTATCAGGGCTTTTATAAACACGAATAAAATACTGTTGATAGCTGTGGGTCAAAATAGAATTTAATATGTTAATTTATTGTACTGTAGTTGTTTACTTGGCCAAAATAAGGCAAGTACAGCTATTATTTCATACATAAATTGATTAATGGTAATTAAATTATCAGAAATAAAAATATCTCAAGTGATATCAACAATAGGATAAACTTAAAAAAACATTTTTTCCTTTTCCCATCTCTGCCTGTACTCAAGAAAGGATCAGTACACTATGTGACAAGTATCCAGTTGAATGTAGTACATGTGTACTCTTCACAATTAAGAAATTGTATGTAAAAGATTTCTGCCCATCACAATTTGCTTAATGTCGTCGTGTTGGCCACCTACATGTAACATGCTGTTTTTGGCTTCTTTTGCATTTTGGGCATTGCATACATTTTCATC
Organism: Mytilisepta virgata; assembly: GCA_028015205.1. Lineage (NCBI taxonomy): Eukaryota > Metazoa > Mollusca > Bivalvia > Mytilida > Mytilidae > Mytilisepta > Mytilisepta virgata. Next base: position 83,210,772 of record CM051519.1, read on the forward strand.
AACTTCAAATCAGCCATGTAAAATGTAGCCTTTTGACTTTAATACAGATTTCGTCACTTTTGAATATATCTCCATCAAACTGTAGTTAGGGACCGGGCAAAATTTATCAGGGGATGACACCGGTTCAAAAAGCCATGGGGACAAACACTTTTTTGATTACTCTATTTTCATTGGACATTTTAATTTTTCTCATTCTCATAACACATAGGACACCAACATTTTTTATATATTTACACAAAAAATTGCTTTAAAGCACACATTGTACCCTTACTGTCTATGACACATTAACACTATTGGAATTACTGTATTTTTGTCATATATTAAAAGTTTTTTTCTTACATTTTGCAATGATTCAATTAACTTGGCAACTTGTATGGTATAAGTACAAATATAAGCAAGGTTTTTTTATACGACCGCAAAATTTTTGCGGTCGTATATTGGTATGACGTTGGCGTCGTCGTCGTCGTCGTCCGTCGTCTGCGGCGTCGTCCGAAGACATTTGGTTTTCGCACTATAACATTAGTATAAGTTAATAGAAATCTATGAAATTTAAACACAAGGTTTATGACCACAAAAGGAAGGTTGGGATTGATTTTTGGGAGTTTTGGTCCCAACAGTTTAAGAATCAGGAGCCAAAAAAGGGCCCAATAAGCATTTTTCTAGGTTTTCGCACAATAACTCCTAGTATAAGTAAATAGAAATCTATGAAATTATTAACACAAGGTTTATGACCACAAAAGGAAGGTTGGGATTGTTTTTGGGAGTTTTTGGTCCCAACAGTTTAGGAATTAGGGGCTAAAAAAGGGGCCAAAATAAGCATTTTTTCTTGGTTTTTGCACAATAACTTTAGTATAAGTAAATAGAAATCTATGAAATTTAAACACAAGGTTTATGACCACAAAAGGAAGGTTGGGATTGATTTTTGGAGTTTTGGTCCCAACAGTTTAGGAATTAGGGGCCAAAAGGGTCCAAAATTAAACTTTGTTTGATTTCATTGAAAATTTAACTATTGGGGTTCTTTGATATGCCGAATCTAACCGTGCATTTAGGATCTTAATTTTTGGTCCCGTTTTCAAATTGGTCTACATTAAGGTCCAAAGGGTCCAAAATTAAACTTAGTTTGATTTTAACAAAAATTGAATTCTTTGGGTTCTTTGATATGCTGAATCTAAACATGTACTTAGTTTTTTTATTATGGGCCCAGTTTTCAAGTTGGTCCAAATCGGGGTCGAAGATTAAACTTTGTTTGATTTCATCGAAAATTGAACTATTGGGGTTCTTTGATATGCCGAATCTAACCGTGCATTTAGATTCTTAATTTTTGGTCCCGTTTTTCAAATTGGTCTACATTAAGGTCCAAAGGGTCCAAAATTAAACTTAGTTTGATTTTAAACAAAAATTGAATTCTTTGGGTTCTTTGATATGCTGAATCTAAACATGTACTTAGTTTTTTTATTAATGGGCCCAGTTTTCAAGTTGGTCCAAATCGGGGTCCAAAATTAAACTTTGTTTGATTTCATCGAAAATTGAACTATTGGGGTTCTTTGATAATGCCGAATCTAACCGTGCATTTAGATTCTTAATTTTTGGTCCCGTTTTTCAATTGGTCTACATTAAGGTCCAAAGGGTCCAAAATTAAACTTAGTTCGATTTTAACAAAAATTGAATTCTTGGGGTTCTTTGATATGCTGAATCTAAACATGTACTTAGTTTTTTTATTATGGGCCGAGTTTTCAAGTTGGTCCAAATCGGGGTCCAAAATTAAAGCTAAAAAAGGGGGTAAATTATTTTTTTTTGGGGGGGGGGGGGGGGGCCAATTCTCCACAGCATATTGTATTACACAAAAGCAAAAAAATTGAATATAAATTCAAATCATATGACCAATTCTAAGTTCTTTATTTCAGTTATTCTGTGTCAGAAACCTATTATGTGTCAAATATTTGAAGAAATTTTCAATTGCACAGTATTGCGCAATAGCAAGAAATTGATATGTGTGCCCTGTTATCAAAACTTTATTATTAACAAATTCCATTGGAAATTTGCCAATATAAAATGTGCTGATGAAGCTTTTTTGTTTATCTTATCTAAACTGCTTTTAATATGTATATTTAAAATTTGCCATCCATGACTATGATGTCATTTTCTATTTTAATATGTTATGGTGTATTTAAAATGGGCTGTTATGGTTGCAAAGTATAAAGAAATGGGGGGGGGGGGGGGTGGGGGGTTGAAAAACAAAAATTTGGGGGGGGGGGGTGGGGGGAGGGGGTAAATGAGAAATTGGGGAGGGGGTAATTTTTTCTCATTTCATATTTCATAAATTAAAAAGAAAATTTCAAATTTTTTTTTAGCAAAAAAAAAGGGGGGGGTTACAATAAATTTTATTGTTTTTTGGTTTTTTTTTTTTGGGAGGGGGGTCAATGTGCAACTTCATAGTGTATTGCACAAAAGCTAGAAAAAGGGGTAAATTATTATTTTTTGTTTGGGGGGGGGGCAATTCTCCACAGCATATTGTATTACACAAAAGCAAAAAATTGAATATAAATTCAAATCATATGACCAATTTTAAGTTCTTTGATTTCAGTTATTCTGTGTCAGAAACCTATTATGTGTCAAATATTTGAAGAAATTTTCAATTACACAGTATTGCGCAATAGCAAGAAATTGATATGTGTGCCCAATTTTAAAATTTTAAATTGGTTATTTCTGATTTATATATAAAAACAAATAATACTGATATGGTTTGAATAGGTAAATTAAAAATTTTTAAGTTCTTAGACAACATTCATTCTGTGTCAGAAACCTATGCTGTGTCAAATATTTATTCACAATCCAAATTCAGTATTGTATCAAGCTTGAATGTTGTGTTCATAATTGCCCCAACTATTCAGGGTTCGACATCTGCGGTCGTATCTAGCTGCGCCCAGCGGAGCATTTTATTTCAATTTATATCAAAAAACCATAGAACTTTCCAAAATTTAAGAACAGTTTTAATACTTGACAGACTTCATGCATGAAATGCCTTAAATGTCAATACAAGAAGGATAATTATTTTCAATTCTTTTATCTAAACTGTAGGACATCTTGTATATCCTAAATACAATACATTTGCAAATTTTTTACCAAATTTTATCAAATTTGCTTATAAAATGTTTTCTTTATGGCAAAAAGTATACCTTACTGTCTATGAAACATTAACACTATTGAAATTCCTGTATTCTTACCATATATTAAATTTTTTCCCCACATTTCAATAATTCAATGAACACAATATCTTGTATGGTATAAGTACATAATATAAGCAAGGTTTTCAACAAATTATATGAATAACCATAGAAATTTCTAAATATTAGAACAAATTTAATACTTGACAGATTACATATCTTAGCCCGATAAAATTGCAAGTCTCCTCTTGAGTCACTAAATTTCTAGGTGTATGGACATGAAATGCTTCAGAAATAAATCCTTCTACCTCACTATGTATTAATAAAGGGAAATAATATACTTTTCAACATATGTTTGTCATTTATTGTCCAAAAATATATAAATTCCTATCAGAGTTCCATATCTTGGGCCGTAAAAATTGCAAGTCTCCTCTTGAGTCACTAAATTTCTAGGTGTATGGACATGAAATGCTTCAGAAATTAATTATAATACCTCACTATGTATTAATAAAGGAAAGTAGTATACTTCTCAACATATTTTGGTCATTTATTGTTCAAAAATATTCCAAATCCCATCCGAGTTAAAAATCTTAGGCCATAAAAACTGCAAGTCTCTCCTTGGGTCTCAAAATACCTAGATGTATGGACTTAAAAAGCTTCAGAAATTAATTACTATACCTCACTATATATTAATAAAGGGAAATAATATACTTCTCAAGATATTTTGGTCATTTGTTGTCCAAAAATATACAAATTCCCATCAGAGTTCCATATCTTAGGCCGTAAAAATTGCAAGTCTCCTCTTGAGTCACTAAATTTCTAGGTGTATGGACATGAAATGCTTCAGAAATTAATTATTATAAGTCACTTTATATTAATAAAGGGAAATAATATACTTCTCAACATATTTTGGTCATTTATTGTTCAAAAATATTCCAAATCCCATCCGAGTTAAAAATCTTAGGCCGTAAAAATTGCAAGTCTCTCCTTGGGTCTCAGATTACCTAGATGTATAGACGTAAAAAGCTTCAGAAATTAATTATTATACCTCACTATGTATTAATAAAGGGAAATAATATACTTCTCAACATATTTTGGTCATTTATTGAAAAATGTACAAATTCCCATCAGAGTTCCATATCTTAGGCCGTAAAAATTGCAAGTCTCTTCTTGGATCTCAAAATACTTAGATGTATGGACATAAAAAGCATCACAATTTAATTATTATACCTCACTATATATTAATAAAGGGAAATAATATACTTCTCAACATATTTTGGTCATTTATTGTCCAAAAATATTCCAAATCCCATCCTATTTCCAAATCTTAGGCCGTTAAAATTGCAAGTCTCCTCTTGGGTCACTAAATTTCTAGATGTATGGACATGAAATGCTTCAGAAATTAATTATTATACCTCACTATGTATTAATAAAGGGAAGTAGTATACTTCTCAACATATTTTGGTCATTTATTGTTCAAAAATACTCCAAATCCCATCCCAGTTACAAATCTTAGGCCGAAAAAATTGCAAGTCTCTCCTTGGATCTCAAAATCCTTAGATGTATGGACATAAAAAGCATCAGAAATTAATTATTATACCTCACTATGTATTAATAAAGGGAAATAATATACTTCTCAACATATTTTGGTCATTTATTGTTCAAAAATATTCCAAATCCCATCCGAGTTAAAAATCTTAGGCTGTAAAAATTGCAAGTCTCTCCTTGGGTCTCAGAATACCTAGATGTATAGACGTAAAAAGCTTCAGAAATTAATTATTATACCTCACTATGTATTAATAAAGGGAAATAATATACTTCTCAACATATTTTGGTCATTTATTGTTCAAAAATATTCCAAATCCCATCCGAGTTAAAAATCTTAGGCTGTAAAAATTGCAAGTCTCTCCTTGGGTCTCAGAATACCTAGATGTATAGACGTAAAAAGCTTCAGAAATTAATTATTATACCTCACTATGTATTAATAAAGGGAAATAATATACTTCTCAACATATTTTGGTCATTTATTGTTCAAAAATATTCCAAATCCCATCCGAGTTAAAAATCTTAGGCCGTAAAAATTGCAAGTCTCTCCTTGGGTCTCAAAATACCTAGATGTATGGACATACAAAGCATCAGAAATTATTATACCTCACTATATATTAATAAAGGGAAATAATATACTTCTCAACATATTTTGGTCATTTATTGTCCAAAAATATACAAATTCCCATCAGAGTTAAAAATCTTAGGCCATAAAAATTGCAAGTCTCCTCTTGAGTCACTTAATTTCTAGGTGTATGGACATAAAATGCTTCAGAAATTAATTATAATACCTCACTATATATTAATAAAGGGAAGTAGTATACTTCTCAACATATTTTGGTCATTTATTGTTAAAAAATATTCCAAATCCCATCCTTGTTACAAATCTTAGGCCGTAAAAATTGCAAGTCTCTCCTTGGGTCTCAAAATACCTAGATGTATGGACATACAAAGCATCAGAAATTAATTATTATACCTCACTATATATTAATAAAGGGAAATAATATACTTCTCAACATATTTTGGTCATTTAATGTCCAAAAATGTACAAATTCCCATCAGAGTTGGGCAGTTTCAAAAAAAATGGTACCAAAACTTTAAAAAAAAAGTCAAAATTAAAGCTGTTTTAATTCCATTTTTATTTATCACATTTCATTGCATATATGTTCTAGTTACTAAATCCAGCTGGAATAGGCAAAAAATTGAAACATATTTTTTTTAGATCATTTTGTTGAATGCCAATGAACACAAAAATCATTAGAACACACATATATTACATAGTTGTCATTCTCCAATTTATACTCGCAAATTATATGATTTTTTATTCCCAAATGATAACAGAAACATGAATCTTCATAATTTTGCCTTGGAAATGATTTAAAAATGTACTTCTTTTGAAATAAATAATTTTTGAGCATTTTCTAAGACTTAATTTCTCATCTTGGCTTCTATAAGTTTTTATACTGCTAAAAAATTGAAATCCAGATAAGTAAAAATGCATTTTTTTAAAAAAAGTATGAATCGGGAACGTATAACTGCAAAAATTTTGTCAATCAGTCAAATAGTAATAGAATAATTGATATTTAAAATATAGTCTTATTTTAGCAACATTTGTTGCACTCCTGACACAAATATTACACTACACTAAAGTAGGGAATTAGCATTGTTCTATTTGCAAAATGCAATTATTTGAAAGTAGAAATAGCATTTTTCTTCGATTTTAATTTCATAGATAATAATTTTTTTACAAAATCTGTGTTTTTTATTCAGTTTTTCTGACATTTTCTCTAATTTTGGTATATACTAAATCATTTGTAAGCATAAAAAATTGTTGCAGAATAAAGAAAGATCATTTATTTTCATTGTGAAGATTTGGGGAACTGGACTCAAGAAGTTTCAGACCCTTATAAAGCTTTTTTTCTAAATAAAACTGATGAATAAAAAGGTTCTAATTTTATCTGTTGCACTCCTGACACTGAAATTTCATTGTAAAAAAAACAATGAGAATTAAACTATTGTTAAATACAACTGAAATGCATTATCATATAGTAGTAATATGAGTATTATGCTTCATAATTAAGCCAATAAATATATTATTTTGAATAAAATGTGAAAATATTTAAATGATTTGTATCATTTTTTCTAATTCATTACTACACAAAGAAGATAATTATCACATAAAATAAGTCTCAAAAGCATATAATAAATCCTTAGTTAACAGATACAATATATTGGAAACTCTTTGATTTGATTTTTTGACTCATTGAAACATTTCAAACTTAAAATTGCTGATTAAGAAAGACAACTATATTTATTGATATTTGTTGCACTCCTGACACTTGAGTATTCATTGTTAAAAACGTAAAACAATAGACTATTTAAAAAAAACAAGTAAAATGGATAATCATATATTAGAATTTGAGTATAATGCTTCATAATTAAGCCAATAAATATATGATTTTGAATAAAATGGGAAAAAAATAAGAGATTTGCATCATTTTTCTAATTCACTACTGCATAAACAAGATAATTATCAAATAAAATAAGTCTCAAAAGCATATAATCATGCTTAGTTAACAGATACAATATAATAGAAACACTTAGATTTGATTTTTAGACTCATTGAAACATTTCAAACTTAAAATTGCTGATTTAGAAAGACAACAAAATTTATTGATATTTGTTGCACTCCTGACACCTGAGTATTTGTTGTTCAAAAACATAAAAAAAATAAACTATCGTAAAATACAACTGAATACATTATCATATAACAGTGATATGAGTATTATGCTTCATAATTAAGCCAATAAATATATCATTTTGAATAAAATGTGAAAATATTTGAATGATTTGTATCATTTTTCTAATTCATCACTACATAAACAAGAGAATTGTCACATAAAATAAGTCTCAAAAGCACATAACCATGCTTAATTAACAGATACAATATATTATAAACATCATATTCAGCATTTTTGTCAATTTAAAAACATACTATTACTTGTAACTTCCTGTTACATAACTAATTAAAAAAAAATGATGAGTTGTTGCACTCCTGACATCAACTTTGAATTGAAAATTTTCTCTTGCTTATGTAAGCAACAAACATTTAACAAAAAAATTCTGAACAAGAAATACAACTAAGTGTCAGATGTGTATAGTTTCTTTGTAAAATCAGAAATCTCTGACTTCAGAAACTGTAGTTTAAGACCATGTTGCACTCCTGACAATTCACAGGGCCTATATATATGTGGCAACCATTGTATAATCATTACTTCCTGGATTCATTTGGGGTATTTTTTATGAAGGTAATGTATTGAAGGTTAGTTTGAGTTAGTATTTGCTGTTAGAAAATATAGAAACAATCAAGTATTAATTTTTTAGTCAAAATCCTTGATTTTTTTTGTTGCACTCCTGACAGGCACCATTTATATTTCAACTAAAAAATCTACACGAAACCATCATTGCAATATTCAATCATATGCATCTAAACAAAGCCAATATATGCAAGATATCGAAAAAATAACATTTAACAGTGCATCTTATGAATTGAAATTTCGCTGGCCTTTTAAAAATTCATGATTTTTAAAAGTGTCACAAAAAAGCGTTGCACTCCTGACAATTTCGGCATCTATTTCTTTAATAACTTTTTTATTTTTAGAGATATTCACAAGATATTTTGCACAATTAAACTTCATACCTTTACACATATTTTGAAACATAAACAATTAAAACATATTCAAAAGGCTTTGTTGTAGGGCACTGAAAGTGCAGCCACCCTGCCGGTACCATTTTTTTTTAAACTGCCCAGTTCCATATCTTAGGCCGTAAAAATTGCAAGTCTCCTCTTGAGTCACTAAATTTCTAGGTGTATGGACATAAAATGCTTCAGAAATTAATTATAATACCTCACTATGTATTAATAAAGGGAAGTAGTATACTTCTCAACATATTTTGGTCATTTATTGTTCAAAAATACTCCAAATCCCATCCGAGTTACAAATCTTAGGCCGTAAAAATTGCAAGTCTCTTCTTGGATCTCAAAATACTTAGATGTATGGACATAAAAAGCATCAGAATTTAATTATTATACCTCACTATATATTAATAAAGGGAAATAATATACTTCTCAACATATTTTGGTCATTTATTGTCCAAAAATATTCCAAATCCCATCCTAGTTCCAAATCTTAGGCCGTTAAAATTGCAAGTCTCCTCTTGGGTCACTAAATTTCTAGGTGTATGGACATGAAATGCTTCAGAAATTAATTATTATACCTCACTATGTATTAATAAAGGGAAGTAGTATACTTCTCAACATATTTTGGTCATTTATTGTTCAAAAATACTCCAAATTCCATCCGAGTTACAAATCTTAGGCCGTAAAAATTGCAAGTCTCTCCTTGGATCTCAAAATCCTTAGATGTATGGACATAAAAAGCATCAGAAATTAATTATTATACCTCACTATATATTAATAAAGGGAAATAATATACTTCTCAACATATTTTGGTCATTTATTGTCCAAAAATATTCCAAATCCCATCCTAGTTCCAAATCTTAGGCCGTAAAAATTGCAAGTCTCCTCTTAAGTCACTAAATTTCTAGGTGTATGGACATGAAATGCTGCAGAAATTAATTATTATACCTCACTATGTATTAATAAAGGGAAATAATATACTTCTCAACATATTTTGGTCAATTATTGTTCAAAAATATTCCAAATCCCATCCGAGTAACAAATCTTAGGCCGTAAAAATTGCGAGTCTCTCCTTGGGTCTCAAAATACCTAGATGTATGGACATACAAAGCATCAGAAATTAATTATTATACCTCACTATATATTAATAAAGGGAAATAATATACTTCTCAACATATTTTGGTCAGTTATTGTCCAAAAATATTTCAAATCCCATCCTAGTTCCAAATCTTAGGCCGTAAAAATTGCAAGTCTCCTCTTGAGTCACTAAATTTCTAGGTGTATGGACATGAAATGCTTCAGAAATTAATTATTATACCTCACTATGTATTAATAAAGGGAAATAATATACTTCTCAACATATTTTGGTCATTTATTGTTCAAAAATACTCCAAATCCCATCTGAGTTACAAATCTTAGGCCGTAAAAATTGCAAGTCTCTCCTTGGATCTCAAAATACTTAGATGTATGGACATGAAATGCTTCAGAAATTAATTATTATACCTCACTATATATTAATAAAGGGAAATAATATACTTCTCAACTTATTTTGGTCATTTATTGTCAAAAAATATACAAATTCCCATCAGAGTTCCATATCTTAGGCCGTTAAAATGCCATACATGTTGATATTTTGAAAATCAAGGGGAGACTTGCATTTTTTACGCCATAAGAATTTTGATTCTGGTGGAATTTGGTATATATTTGGATGATAAATGACCAAAATATGTTGAGAAGTATATGAATTCCCTTTATTAATACATAGTCAGGTATAATGGTGAATTTCTGAAACATTTCATATCCAAACATGTTGATATTTTGAAACCCAAGGGGAGACTTGCCTTTTTTACAGCCTAAGAATTTTGACTCTGGTGGAATTTGGTATATGTTTGGATTATAAATGACCAAAATATGTTGAGATGCATATAAATTCCCTTTATTTATACATAATCGGGTATAATAATGAATTTCTGAAACATTTCATGTCTAAACATGTTGATATTTTGAAAATCAAGGGGAGACTTGCATTTTTTACAGCCTAAGAATTTTGATTTTAGTGAAATTTGGTATATATTTGGATGATAAATAACCAAAATATGTTGAGAAGTATATAAATTCCCTTATTAATACATAGTTGGGTTTAATGATGAATTTCTGAAACATTTCATCTCCAAACATGTTGATATTTTGAAAATCAAGGGGAGACTTGCATTTTTTACGGCCTAAGAATTTTGATTCTGGTGGAATTTGGTATATATCTGGATGATAATTGGCCAAAATATGTTGAGAAGTATGTAATTTCCCTTTATTAATACAGAGTCGGGTTTAATAATGAATTTCTGAAACATTTCATATCCAAACATGTTGACATTTTGAAACATAAGAGGAAACTTGCATTTATTATGGCTTCATTTGACTCTGATTGGATTATGGTATATTTTTGGATGATGCTTGACCAAAACATATTGAGAAGTATATTAATTTTCTTTATAAATACCGGTACATAGTATGGTATAATAATTAATTTCTGATGCATTTCATGTCTATACACATATATATTTTGAAACTCAGGGAGAGACTTGCAATTTTTACTGTTTCAGATAGGTAAATCTGATGGAATTTGGTATATTTTTGGACAATATTTGACCAAAGTTTGTCAAGAAGTATATAAATTTCTTTTATTAATACCAAATTTGGTATAATAATGAATTTCTGAGGCATTACGTGATCATACACATTGATATTTTGAAAGCCATAAGGAGAGCAATGGGGAGACTTTTGTGATTTGTGACTCTAATGGAATTTGGTATATTTTTGGACAATAAATGACCAAAATATGTCGAGAAGTATTTTATTTCCCTTTATTAATACATAGTGTGGTATAATAATTACTTTTTGTAGTATTTCATGTCCATACACATAGATATTTTGAGACCAAGGGGCAGACTTGCAATTTTTATGACATAAATATGTAACTCTGATGGGATTTGATATATTTTTGGATGATGATTGACCAAACCCTATTGAGAGTATAAAGATTTCTTATATTAATATATAGTTGAGGTATAATGATTTCTGATGCATTTCATATCCATTGTCGGGCGTGTATTGAAAAAAAATTTAATGGCTTGAGGTGGGCAACCCTCACATGTGCCCTGGTTTTGACGTGGCGTGAGAGCTTAAATCATGTTTAATGATATACTATATTGATTGTATGTCTTATAGAAGTGATGACTAACAGGGCCTTTTACTGTCTGTTGCTGAGCAATTCAGTATTGCATTTTCATTGTGGCTTTGAGCAAGTTGTTAATTTTCTTCTTGTAGATTTATTTACGACATTTCATTGAATGTTATAAATCTAGACCTATTTTAATTCTACCATATTCCATACACCTGTTAATTTACGGCTCCTCTTATCTTTAATTTTGCAGATCCCTCGGACAGCGCCAACAGTCTCTCCCCCCCCCCCCCCCCCAAACAAAAGAAAATCCCAAAAAATCTTGGAATTTGAGCTGTTTATCTCCAATTTGTAGGCTTCTGACTTCAAATGTTATATCGAAAACGGATTGTGGCAGCTTTGAAAAAAAAAAAACCAACAAAACAACGCCGCGATCCTGAGCGCCGATGTTTTTTGTTTTTCAAAGCTGCCACAAGCATATTTATAATTTATTTCATTCCTTCATAAGTTAAGTAAGTACTAATTCATTCAATTATTGTGTAAATGGTTTGTAGTCCTTTGTATATATGTTAAAATTAACAAAATAGTTTGTTTCTAACTAGCTTGTGAATTTTACGACTTGCGAAATTTACAGTAAACGGCGTAAAATTTGAAAGACAAACCGGAAACCGGAAACGGAACTTCCATTTTTTACGGACTTGTAAATTTTACGCTACATTAGCTCTTCAAATAAAAACATAATCAGTGCCGATTGGTGCTTTGGAACATCACGGAATGACCTCTCCCTGTCTCCTACCACTTCTCCTTCTTAGGTTCAAAGAGAAAAGTCATTTCTCCCTGTCATCTTGAAGTAGGCTGAGCCCTGGTCCCAAATACATGTACACTAGAACTAACATTTTTGGCACATTTCCATCCATGTTTTGAAAATACAGCCATTTTGATTGTTTACATTCTGTTCCATTCACGTATAATAGGTAGCCAGTTATCATCTGTTCTTGGGAATTTACTTTTAAATTAATTTATTGTCAAAATTAATTGTGCATTTACTCATGTGGCGACTATTTATTCAATTGACCCATTATTCGAATAAAACCTTATGATTATCTGTTAACACAGACATGCGGTGAATCTAAATTTTTTAAGTCATGTCAAGTAAAATTACAATCCAATAACAAATATTTTAGTAAAACTTATAACTTAAACACATTAAACTCTTGTTGAAAATTCCCTTCATACCCTGAGACGTACATCAATTTTGAATTTAAAAAAATACTCAATATTTCAGGAAAAAAGGAATACATTCATTGTAATTGATCTCACATAGCAGAGAAAAAAATCTGTGATAAAATTCCGTTTGAAATTATTCACAACTACAGTTGCAATCTTTCCAGTAGTGATTTCCATCACTTTGATTTTAAATGTCGTTACAGAGCATCACATTCTGTCAGTTGGTTTACATATACTGTTGCATTGCTTCAGCTTTGCTATTACCGTCACTTTGCATTCGTTGTCATAATCTTTCCTTTAAATATCTTCTCCTGTTAAAAAAATAGGCCAATTGGGACCAAAATTTGTTGGAATTGTCCTTGGATGGACCCTCCAAAAGTGTGTCTGGCATCCCTGACTTTCAAATGACATTGCTGCTGTAACTTAAAAAAGAACAAAGCAGGGATGAATTTGTCTTCTTCTATGAACTACATGGCCAGATAGAACCAATCCTGGAAGCAATGGTCCTCTTTCAGAATTGTGCCCAATAATCCAGACTGTCAGCCAAGTTGGCCACAGCCAAACTTAGTTTAACATAGGACCCTGTTGGAAAATTCATTTAAAAATCTTTTTGTCTGAAACCAACGAAACTTGGTGCAATGGTCTTTAGATGGTCCTTTTTCAGAAATGTGTCCGATGATCTGTACGGTGATCCAAGATTTCTGCCACAATGAACTTACATTTGTAGTTTACCATCAGACACTATGGGAAAATTCATATAAAAAATCTTCTTATCTGATACCACTTGGAACCAGACTTGGCAGCAATTCTCCTTACATAGTCCCATAATTTCAGAATTATTTCTGATATTCCTAATGATGGCAGGGGGCGAAGAAGTCGCCTTGTAGTGTTTCCCTTCGCCTGAAACATGAAATGCCCAAATTTGCGTCAAAAACAAAGTTGAAATCACCCTGTAAATTGTCAAGTCGCGTAAGTAAGGAAATTCCAACTCGTGTAATGAAAATAAAGTCCATGCCTCCATTTTTTTTCAATCAATAAACAATGGGATATAATCTAATAAGAAAAAGATGGGTAAACTCAGCCCGCTAACAACTTGGACCACAGTAAATCGGAGCAGAATAACAATAATTTAGACGACACAGAACGTAGTGACAATCAAAAAAAACCATGAGAAAAATACTGTGAATGAAGTAATGATTAGATTTTATGAACTTCTTTGTGTAAAACACTTTATCTGGGTCAATTTGTTTTAAAAATTGCTCTTATGCACATTTTCAATGTTATATGAAACCAAACACTCAGCTTGATGACGTCAGAAGAAACAGGAATCAAAAGTGAAAGTAGAAATGTTCCGATTAATTGAATCGGAATCAGACAGGGCATGTGCAGCAATGGTCCTCTTTCAGAAGTGTGTCCAATGACCTGGACTGTCACAGCCAAACTTAGTTTAACCTAGGACCATATGGGAAAATTTATTTAAAATCTTCTTGTCTGAACCCACAATGGAGCCAGACTTGGCAGCAGTGGTCCTTATATGGTCCTCTTTCAGAGCATGACCCAGACTGTCCTTAGAGAGTTCTCATTTGGAATTCTGTCTGAAACATGAAATGCTTACTCTGAAACTACTAAGCAAAAGGGCGCTGAACTTGGCAGCAATGATATTTATCCTTTGACCAAGATTGTCAACTAAGATGGCCACCGATAACTAGCATAGGACCAAATGGAAAAAATACACTTCTTAACATTTTCTGTGAAAGTTGATCTAGTTTAAACAAATCTTGATAGCAATAATATTTACATGTAGAGAATTTAATATCAAAAACATGTCAATTGATACCAATCACCTTAGCCTTCAAATAGCCTTTCAGTTACTGCTTTTATGGGTGATATGATTGATTGTTGGCAAATTTAATCAAGGTGAGCAATACAGGCTCCAGGGAGCCTCTAGTTCGAGACATAATAACTTTAGATCAAATCTTGACAATCACATTGGGAATTCAGTGATAATTCTGGGTCATCCTCTTTTGCTGATTCTATAGTCTGGTCATCCTAATTAACATTTGGTGTCAGATCAGTCCGTTGTTTGAAGTTTTATAAATGAAAAAAAACTCTGCAGGCTGGAATAGATGTAGGGATATACGATAAATACAGTGGTTACTGATTGATAAGAAAATTATACATTACAGGATGGGAAAACAGATGTTGTAGCCAACGATTTAGGAGACAGAGTAACACCATGTATTGTAGCCTTTACAGATCATGACCAAGTTTGTATAAACTTAATCTTTATTAATTTTCATTAATTACTCTCCTACTGTCACTAGTACTGCAAAAGGGACTATTGGGTTACCCACCATCTGTCTGTCAGTCTTATTTTTGGTATGTGATCTTATAATGATGAGGTACAGATCAAGTAGAGTTTCAAGCTGATCAGATAACTATTGTGAGAGTTATTGCCTTTGGAAATAGGAATTTGTTCAAAATATTAGTTTTCATGCTATTTTTCACAAACCCTTTTACCAACTGATCTTACTTTTGGTATATATATATGAGCTTATTATGATGAGCTACAGATCAAGTTTGAGTTATAGGCTGATCAGATAATTATTGTGAGAGTTTTTGCCCATGGAAATAGAAATTATTGACAAAATAAGCAGTTTGTGTGTTTTCTCACAGCTTGGGCTGTTAAGGGACAGAAAGCTTGTTTATTCTAGTACTTAACAAGACTATTCAAGTGTAATTATAGTTCAATGAAAGCCACAACTCCAAAGAAGTTGTGGTAATTATCAGTTCAAACCTTTCGTCATAATTGTTGATTAACCAATTCCCCATGTTACTGGCACTCTGTTGGTGACATTACATGTAATTGGTCTGTCAGTGCCTGGAACATATTTGTCAAGTATTTTAGGGACGAGATCAAAAGTTCAATGTCGGATAAAAAACTTAATTCAAATAGTTTGGGGGTGGGGGGTAAAAATCACTGGAAGTTTTGTTATCCGACATCGATTTTTGTATACGCCTATATTGGTCAATCAATTTTTCCCAAATTAAGTTAAGAGGGGGGTGGGCGGGTCAGTGAAAAAACTATGTGAATTAAGTTTTTTATCCGACATTGAACTTTTGATCTCGTCCCTTAGCACATGAAATTATTGAGATAACTCTACATTATAAATCTTAAAAACAATCCTTTTCAAATAGAGGTCAGTATCTTTAAGCTGGTATTGATTTCTGGAGTGTAAAGAGTTTTTTCAACTACACTAAGTTATAAATTATTCTTAAAATCTGGCAAGATTTCCGAAAGTTATATTTGCTAAATTTCAGATTTCTTGTATATTGATACACATTTACACATTATCCAATGATATATTCAGGCAGTTGGTGCAGCTGCTAAGCAAGGGAAAGTGAGAAATGCTCAGAATACAGTTTGTAATGTTAAACAGATCCTGGGACGTACCACAGATGATCCTGTTCTACAACAGTATATAGACAGTTGTCCAGTTAAGGTTTGGATAAATTAGCATCACGTTTTTTTTCAAGTTTTAGAAATATAAGGATTTAAAAAAAAACCTGTGTTTCCAGTAACATTGACAAGAAAAAGGGGGGAGGGGGTTTCTGCCTTGGCTATATGCTGCTTTTCCTTGTATAGAGTTTGTACATGTAACTTTACTTTTAAGAGCACTTGTGTTTTTTAAATACAAGCCCACTTTGAAGAATAAAATTATGGCTATCTAGATTTTCAGTGGATTTTTTCTAGCCCTGCACAATTTTCGGTCATCACCAAAACAAATGTTGGAAACAAGCATTTCTTTTCATGGAAGTCAAACATGCTAAATATAATATTACTTAAGTTACTTTAAATGTTTTTTTGGAGATGTATGCAGAGTGGTTTTATATTTGAAAATGTGAGATTATGTGACAAGTGTCATTTTTATTCGACAGTAAATATTTGTGGACGTATGATGGTATGAGCCTGTCGTCAACGTCATCGGCATCATCTGTAGACACTTAGTTTTCCGCTCATTTACTTTTGTTCTACTGTCGTATTGAATGTTTCATTATAATATTTTGTCTCAATGTTCCCCCATAAGAATTACAGGTTGTGAATGATTTGGGGCATTCTGGCCCTTATCATTTTTTTTTCTGTGGGTCATTAAGGATTTTTGGATAATTTTGGTGTAACTTAAAATTTTTGTCCGATTTTTATGATTTTTGGTTTTAATGTTCCCTGCTGAAAATGGAAAAACTTATTTAGATCCGTTTTTCACTATGTCTTACCATTTTCGAGATAAGGGGCCGAATTTTACCTTAATTTTGGAAACTTTTTTTATTTCTTATCTGATTTTGATGAATTATTTTTTAAATTGTTTGTAGTAAGAAATTAAAACCCTGTAAAATCCACACCTGGTCATTTCGGGACCTGCATGGTCGGTAATTTTAACATTTTCAGCAGGTTAATTACTTTCAGTCCTTTTTATACGACCGCAAAGTTTTTATGGTCGTATATTGGTATGACGTTGGCGTCATCGTCATCGTCGTCCGAAGACATTTGGTTTTCACACTATAACTTTAGTATAAGTTAATAGAAATCTATGAAATTTAAACACAAGGTTTATGACCACAAAAGGAAGGTTGGGATTGATTTTGGGAGTTTTGGTCCCAACAATTTAAGAATTAGGTTCCAAAAAAGAGCCCAATAAGCATTTTTCTTGTTTGGTTATTATCTTGGTGTAAGGGAGGTAATCCAAACACATTTAAAGTAAAATGTTGTGTATGATTCAATTACCTCCCTCACACTGCTTGTAAATTATGTATAAAGAAATGTAGATTGTCTTGGGGTGATTTATAGCTGTCAGTTTATTTTTAGAAGTTACTATTAATTAATATTAATTTTGTCCATATGTCATTTTTGTCGAGCCTTCGACTTTTGTCGAAAAAGCGAGACATAGCGATCCTACATTCCGTCGTCGTCGTCGTCGGCGGCGGCGGCGGCGGCGGCGTCCACAAATATTCACCCTGTGGTTAAAGTTTTTGAAATTTTAATAACTTTCTTAAACTATCCTGGATTTCTACCAAACTTGGACAGAGGCTTGTTTATGATCATAAGATAGTATCCAGAAGGAAATTTTGTAAAAAAAAAATTCCAGTTTTTCCGTATTTTACTTATAAATGGACTTAGTTTTTCTGCCAGGAAACA
The DNA here is from genome assembly GCA_028015205.1 of Mytilisepta virgata. Lineage (NCBI taxonomy): Eukaryota > Metazoa > Mollusca > Bivalvia > Mytilida > Mytilidae > Mytilisepta > Mytilisepta virgata. The sequence goes on from CM051519.1 coordinate 83,228,780, forward strand.
TTACATTCACTCTGTGGTTAAAGTTTTTAAAATTTTAATAACTTTCTTAAAATATCCTGGATTTGTACCAAACTTGGACAGAAGCTTGTTTATGATCATAAGATAGTATCCAGAAGTAAATTTTGTAACATAAAAATTCCAGTTTTTCTGTATATTACTTATAAATGGACTTAGTTTTTCTGCCAGGAAACATTACATTCATTCTGTGGTTAAAGTTTTCAAAATTTTAATAACTTTCTTAAACTATCCTGGATTTGTACCAAACTTGGACAGAAGCTTGTTTATGATCATAATATAGTATCCAGAAGTAAATTTAGTAAAAAAAAAAAAAATTTTTCCGTATTTTACTTATAAATGGACTTAGTTTTTCTGCCAGGAAACATTACATTCACTCTGTGGTTAAAGTTTTTAAAATTTTAATAACTTTCTTAAACTATCCAGGAATTTTACCAAATTTGGACAGAAGCTTGTTTATGATATAAAGATTGTATCCAGGAGAAAATTTTGTAAAATATTTATTTCTGTTTTTCAGTTTTTTACGTATAAATGGACTTAACATTGCATTCTATTATGTGCATTCACCTATCACACTGAAAATATAGACAACATCAAAAGTAGGCGAGACACTGGGTTCCGCGGAACCCTTACGAATTTTCTATTTTAAGATTTTTATGATATATTTAAATGGGTAATTATGTTTGCAAACTCCATGAGAAATTTGAATAGGGATTATGATCATATCTTGAGGGAAAGAATTTTTTTGGGGGAAAAAGGGAAAGAGGAGGGGGGGTAAATAAGAAATTGTGGGGGGGGGGGGCAATTTTTTCTCATTTCAGATTTCAGAAATTAAAAAGAAAATGTCTTCAAATTTTTATTTTGCAAAACAAAGGGTGGGGAGGGGGGTACAATGATTTTTTTTGGTGGGGGGTCAGTACGCAACAGCATAGTGTATTGCAAAAAAGGGGTTAAATTTTATTTTTTTTGGGGGGGGAGGGGTCAATTCGCAACAGCATATTGTATTGCACAAAAAGCAAAAAATTGAATATAAATTCAAATCATATGTCCAATTCTAAGTTCTTTGACTACAGTTATTCTGTATCAGAAACCTATTATGTGTCAAATATTTAATTACAATCCAAATTCAGACCTGTATCAAGCATGAATATTGTGTCCATTTTTGCCCCAACTGTTCAGGGTTGGACCTCTGCGGTCGTATCCATCTGCGCTCAGCAAAGCAATTTATTGTCCCCCGCCGCAACGCGATGCGGGGGATATGGTAATGCCGGGCGTCCGTCCGTCCGTCCGTCCGTGCTTCCGTCGTGCCGTCCGTGCTTCCGTCCGTCTGTCCGTCCACCTTGTAAGCGCTCTAGCAAATTTATTTCTTGACCGATTTGGATAATATTTATACAGTAGCTTTAACTCAATGATACCTCAAGGGAGTTTGAAGATGGGTCATGTCGAAATATTTTTGTAGGAGTTATGCCCCTTAATAACTTAGAAAATTGACAAAATTTTCATGTAAGCGCTCTAGCAAATTTATTTCTTGACCGATTTGGATAATATTGATACAGTAGCTTTAACTCAATGATACCTCCAGGGAGTTCGAAGATGAGTCATGTCGAAATATTTTTGTAGGAGTTATGTCCCTTAATAACTTAGAAAATTGACAAAATTTTCATGTAAGCGCTCTAGCAAATTTATTTCTTGATCGATTTGGATAATATTTATACAGTAGCTTTAACTCAATGATACCTCAAGGGAATTCGAAGATGAGTCATGTCGAAATATTTTTGTAGGAGTTATGCCCCTTAATAACTTAGAAAATTGACAAAATTTTCATGTAAGCGCTCTAGCAAATTTATTTCTTGACTGATTTGGATAATATTTATACAGTAGCTTTAACTCAATGATACCTCAAGGGAGTTCGAAGATGAGTCATGTGGAAATATTTTTGTAGGAGTTATGCCCCTTAATAACTTAGAAAATTGACGAAATTTTCATGTAAGCGCTCTAGCAAATTTATTTCTTGACCGATTTGGATAATATTTATACAGTAGCTTTAACTCAATGATACCTCCAGGGAGTTCGAAGATGAGTCATGTCGAAATATTTTTGTAGGAGTTATGCCCCTTAATAACTTTGACAATTGACAAAATGTTCATCTAAGTGTTCTAGAAAATTTATATTCTCCTTGCATTGGAATAATATTTATACACTTGGACCTAAAGGGAGGTTTTATACATAAACTCCTATCGAAACTTATAAAATTGAAAAATACTGTCTTTAAGAGTTTGTTAGGCGGAATACTTTTGATCAAAGCATTTCTGTTTATTGAAAAGGAGTAAATGTACATTTGTATAAATTCTCAATACACATGGTAAAATAAGATTTCAACACTATACCCATATTGTATAAATGTCTTCATACCACTCATTAACTTGTAAAAAACTTTAGCAATAACCACAAATTGTTTGTCCTTCTATTCTCTCTCTTTGAGAAAATTTTGTTATGTTTCACTTGTCCAAGGGTTTCTGATGCTCCAGTGGCGGGGGACTTCGGAACGCTGTTCGATTATTGCTTGTTTATTTCATCTTTTTAATCTAATTCAACTATCTATCTTATTCATAACGATTGAAATAAGAATGATTTTAAAATAACTTTTATTGATTTTTCCCTACCTGAAACAAAGTTTACTTTTGAAAAGAAATCTGACACAATTTCGGAATGGACTTGTGAATTCACGTTTCTCAGGGGAATAAATTGAAATATTTATGAATATAAATGAAATGAACAAATTTTTAGAAAAAAAAATTCTCTTATTAGAAATTGAAAAGTTATAGTTATCTATAATATATTCTAACAAGACGATCAGATCAACAAACGTTGAACACATGTTGTAAAAATTATTTGTGAGATGCTCCAAAACTGGAGCAAGATACAGATCACCTGTTGCATATTTGTCAGTGACAACATGGTGGTGTGTTTGAAGTTTGCAACTGTTTTCGTCTTTAACAATAAACCAGCTATTTGAAGGAACAAAAAAGTGAATTTCTGAAATCAAAATGAAATAACATTGCCCTAATTGTGAAGTATTATTTCGTTTTCATGTTGTTAACATGCATTGATCAGGTCGATCTTCATGAGGACAGAACGAAATTTGGTGTATTTTGGTGTTGAAAAATTAAAATGAAATCATAGCTCATGCTTGGGCTTTTGTCAATAAGTCTCCCAGATTAAAGGAAGTTGGTAGACATTGCCGTGGTGGGTTTTGCTGCCTTATTCAATTGGCAACGTAATAATTTGTCTGAGCCATAGCTCGGATACTGTTTGGTGTATTTTAATGACATTGCCTAAATTGACGGTCACGGGCCAGGTGTCGTATTGGAAAGTCCTTTTGAAATGGGGGACCCATCCTCTCAAACCCCTTTAACACATTTTTAAATAATTGAATAATTGGAAATGATTGAAATCCCTATGACCATATATTTTCTTTCTCCATACGAGTAGACACATTGTGGGGGGTCCTTAGGTATGTTTTGCCCCTCAAAATATGTTTGTCTTTATTAATTTGAAAACTTTGAGATTCCTATCCTATAACAATATATATACAATACATAGTCATTGTTGGAAAATATAAAATTTATTTGGGCGAGCTTTAGAAACATGAGAAAAGGTGAGATTTAGCAAGCCTTTTCCCCATGTTTTGCATCGAGCCCAAATAAATTTTATATTTTCCGACAATGAATTTTTATTGTCTTTATCCTGCATGCCTTAAAATTACGTTTGAAGTTAAAATCCAACTGCCCTGAAAATGCGGGAAACGCCACTACGTCATCTGGTACATTCACTACGCTCCTCACGCTCTTCAAGTAAACAAGTACCAGTAGACTTTATTGGGTCATTGGCCTAATACGACTAAAGTTTATTCTACCCCTGTTATTAGACCGGAAATGGCTTCATTGCAGGATAAATTATATTATCCAACACTTTATAATTAATTGGTAAAACATAATGTGTCCACATTTACTTTAATACTTTACTAGTCAACTTCTTTCGGTCGTATCATGCTGTGCTTAGCAAAGCCCTTTATTCAGTTTTTATATGAAACTACTATTAGATATGTTAAATATTTCATATATTTTGTTAATATTTGTTTGTGTCTAGTACATGTATTATGGTTCATTGACCATATTGCATACATCTATCAGGTGTTTTAAAATATTTTGCCTATGGAATACTGTGTATATTTAAAAATTTCCTTACTTTTGTTGATATTTTTTAACATGATTTTAGGGACAATTGTTGCTGTGTTGTAGTGTGGGTTGTTATAGCAGCTAGATGTTATAAATATATTACCATCATGTTCAGTCTAATTGGATGTTTCATCATTGGCCCATTTCTGTTTTGGAAGATTACATAAGATTATTTTGTGGCCCACCTGTGATAGCACCAGGCATATAGTGTTTCAGTCCCTCATAAGGTTAAAGTTTAGATTGAAGGTAGTTTGATGGGAACTAGATGTCATATCAACATGAGACTTTTTCACCAAATACCTTTAGATGGGATCTATTCAAAAGTTAGGTCAAAGAGATGGTGTGACCTCAATGTCACAGTTGACTGATCATGATTTAAGAGTTTGTTTTGAAGTAGGGCAGAGTGTCCATTTTCACATATATTCTTGCTAATTTCTGTTTTCTTTGTATTTTAGGTATCTATACAAGATGAGGAACCTGTCTTTCATGTTGAACACAAAGGCCAGTCTAAAATAGTAACACCATCAAAGATTGCTGAAGCTATATATGAGAGAATGTTAGGTTTGCATTTGAGCCGCTGTATCATTCTTATAATACATGTATTATGTAACTGAGTCTATATAAAGTAATACAAATGTATAAATATATTACAGCAAAAAATAAGACATGCCAATTTATTTGTCATTATTTAATTTTCCTGGTTAAAATTATTAAGCAAGGGGGTGGGGGGATATGTGTATTTTTCTTGCAATGTTTTGCAAATGAGGTCAAAATTTAGGCAAGGAAAAGCTTGCTTTAAGCTCAATAAAGGGCGATTTGAGTCTTTATTCCCTGTATTATCATTTTCCAGGATATTTTAATGTCTAAAGTACATTATAACTTTTATATGAAATAGAAAACTGATGTCTGAACCAACATCAAAAAAAATGTCTGAGTTTAGCTTTTGATTATTTTATCTGAATGGCCAGACCTGTCGCCGCCAGTATGCAAATTGAAGACTTTGCTGATAAACAAAGAATACTGACATTGTTGAAAATTAATAAATATTAATAATAGTTGTAATATGATGATTTTTGTTGTTACAGAAACTGCTCGCAGTCATGGTGATGGAGATATTCATGACTCAGTTTTAGCTGTACCTTATGATTTTAAAGAAGACCAAAGACAGGCATTCAGGTTTGTATTTGAAGATAGAATATGATTTGGAATGGTATGAAATTAAATCTGGTGAAGCCTTAGTCACTACAAATTGTTAATACATTGTACTACAGGTATCTCAAACTAGTTTGTGAACCCATTCATTTAAAATTTTATTTTGTTCAGAATTTATATTACACAAACTCAGCTTAATGTGTTTTTTGTTTTCATTCTTCACAAAGAAAACTAAGGTGACAAAAGTTCTACATGCAGTATAATAATAAGTTAAAAATTCACCATATATAAAACATGCTGGTATGTTTGTTCATACTTTATCTGTGTGATGTGCTGAAATATTGCAGAAGTAGAGAAATATATGTTTACATGATTCAAATCAGTCTTATTAAATTACAGTGAAAGTGCTAATACAGCTGGATTTTCTGTGTTAAGATCAATATCAGAACCTGTATCAGCCCTGTTGGCTTATGATGTAGGACAGACTGATAATACTTTAGAATGGTAGGTAGTAATAGCATAGACAGGATAATTTCATTTTCTAGTGGAAAGTGGTTAAAATTTTATAAAATCATAAAATGTGATTTAGAATTTACTCAATGAAAATATTCTAAATTTTTAGTAGTAGTGAATCAAATTGTGTATTACATATAAGATATTTCCAAAAGAATATCAGTGTATTTAATGAAATATATATGAGTCTAAAACTTGGCTGCAATTTAATAATGGAAATTTAATTGTGCAAGTCATGTTTTGTGAAAGGCTGATATTAATACATTAATATATGCAGTCCTATCCATATCAGACCTTGTATGATGCATTGACCCCTATCAGACCTTTGACTTTACTTTCACTCATTTCACAGTTTAGTAACACCATAACTGTTCATAAATGTAGAAATTTATTATAAGAAAATTGTTAGAATAGGTGAATAAATCTCTTGCTGAACATTATTTTATTCCAAGGTTTGACAATCTGTCATTCAAAAAACTCAGTGTAAATAATGTTTTAAAATTTTTTTTATATATTACACATAAATATGTTATTACAGTAATGTATTAGTATTTCGTATTGGTGGAGAATCAACAGATGTATCTATTGTTAGAGTACATAATGGCTTATATAGAGTTCTCAGTTCCCAGAATTCCTCAGCTATAGCAGGAAGTAAATTTACAGACAGTCTTACAGATTATCTGGCAGCAGAATTCTACAAGTATTGTATTGTATTTCCCATTGTGTTGCTTTTGATAGCTTGCTCAGCTTTTTATTTCACATTTTAATATTTACTAATTATTTTGACAGAAAGACATTTTGTTTGAAGTTAATAAGGCCTTAAAAACAAACAAATATTTTGATACACACCAACTATTAACAGAAATATGACTTACTGTATGGGATGACATAAATGAGCCGAAACATCAACTAAATCAGAGTTGAATTTATATTTCTATAATAAAGTAAATTTTTCAAAATCAAAGTCTAGGACTGATATCTAATAAGCTTAAAATAACCGAGAAAATATTGTAAATGTCTGAAGCTATCAGCTAACACTAGTATAATAAGTCTTTTCTCCAGTTTCTATTTATATTACATGTGTTGTCTTAAACGTGGTCAAATAATGTTACACCACACATAATACAGCAGAAAAGTATAAATATAACTAAGAGAGAAAATGTCTGACAGTACAATTACATGTAAAATTGAATGTTATAAATATACAGTAATAATAATCTTTATAAGGAAAAAAAATCTTATCTGTATTCACAGGCTTATCAGAGCCTAATCTAGGATTTTGAAGAGGGAGAAGTGACTTCTCCTTCCAGGATGGATTAGGGAGAAGTGGTAATTTTTTCTGGAGAAGTTGACTTTAATTCACCGTATCGGTTGCGCTTTTTTTGTGTGTCTGTTTTCAATGAAATGGCCAAGAGCATAGGCTTTGCTTTTTTTTAGCGACACAACAAATTTCGCAGTGCCAAAGACCTTTTGGGTCTTCCTTATACCAATCAAAGCAATCTTGGCTCATAACTGTACAAAACTTCTTTGACTTAACATTTTGATCAGTCTCATCTGTATTTTTTCTGTTTAAGTTTGATTTTGGTGATTGAGACTGATTTGGTTTTGGGGATTGAACCCCTAACCAGTTAGCCAAAGACATAATATTGCCAAAAGCAGTTTAATTTAATTATGTTATCAGTGTTAACAGAATTTTGAATTTGATAAACTATAAAAAATTCGGACCGTTATATACAGTTTGATTTTCTTTTTATCTTAATTTTGAGTACTTGAGTAATTTAATTTTCACAGCTTACCAATATATTTTATTATCAAAGGATAAGTTGTCAAAACATTGTGTCATTGTAACTCGAGATTCTCATACTCAATGTCACACAAGCCAACTTTCATTCACATAATTAACCTATTAACGGCTAATTATCTTTCCTCATAGGTGTTTCCTTGTAATCCTAACTGTAGAACAAAACAAAAATCAGCTGATCATGTTTTGTTATCATGCATTCCTCTGGGAACCAAACTATTTGTCAGATGTTCTTTCCCTTCAAAATTCGAATTTGAATACAAGTTACAAAAAAAGCCGTTTAAGAATTTCCACCAACCTCTCGGCCGATCAAACATTACGTGTTGTAGTAAAAATATAGAAATTCAATATAGTTTTGAATATAAAATTCAAATAGGTTTAAAGTCACTGTTGTTTTTGTTTTAAAAATTTACCTGTGCTAAAAATAGTTAACCTAAAAATCCAAAAATTTCGAGAGTTATTTCCCATTTACTGATATTTCGATAGCGACTTCACTTCGCCAAGAAATGAATAGGCGGCGAGATTTAGAGATTTTGAAAATTCTTTAACGACTTTAAATCGTCATTTTGCCGGCAAGATTATGGCCTGGCTTATGATTTATCTCAAGGTAAAGCAGAAATTACCGTATTCTTTTTACAAACTGATTGGTTGATTGTTTGCTTAACGTCCAGGTGCAAAAATTTCATGCTTCTTCAGGACAAGAACAAGTTCAACAATTAATCAAACACAGTTAAAATAGGGGTTGGACATGAAACAAAGGGAACCTATTTTGACTACCACTGTAAAAGGGTAGATGGTTGGGTAAGGTTAGGAAAACTAAAGAAGGGGTCTAAAGCGTACAGGGGGGCGTGACATTCTCCAAACACCTTACCCATTATGGTCTATTCAGATTTCCATATTAGAACCTGACCACCCCCCCCAAACAAGAAGGTTTCCCCTATCTGCCACCTGGGGAGGTGCTAGGCAGCTCTGTGGGTTGAGCTCCGGTGATCCATCACAGGTGCCTAGTTTTACCATCTGTATAATGGTACCACCTATCATATAACTGAATTTAAAATGTATTAATGTATTTTACAGAAAATATAAATTAGATGTTAAAGAAAGTAGAAGATCACTAAATAAGCTTCGTCTAGCAGCAGAAAGTGTTAAACATACATTATCAACACTTGGTAATGCTCAGTGTGCTGTAGATTCATTGTTTGAAGGTGTTGATTTCCACTGCCAGGTATCAAGGTAGGTTTTCTTTGCATAATACCAAAAACAGTATCTTGACTCTCATTCAGTTTGTGGGAATATAAGTTTAATTTTTATACGACCGCAAAATTTTTGCGGTCGTATATTGGTATGACGTTGGCGTCGTCGTCGTCCGTCGTCAGCGTCGTCGTCCGAAGACATTTGGTTTTCGCACTATAACTTTAGTAATAGAAATCTATGAAATTTAAACACAAGGTTTATGACCACAAAAGGAAGGTTGGGATTTGATTTTGGGAGTTTTGGTCCCAACAGTTTAAGAATCAAGGGCCAAAAAAGGGCCTAATAAGCATTTTTCTTGGTTTTCGCACAATAACTCTAGTATAAGTAAATAGAAATCTATGAAATTTTAACACAAGGTTTATGACCACAAAAGGAAGGTTGGGATTGTTTTTGGGAGTTTTGGTCCCAACAGTTTATGAATTAGGGGCTAAAAAAGGGTCCAAATAGGCATTTTTCTTGGTTTTTGCACAATAACTTTAGTATAAGTAAATAGAAATCTATGAAATTTAAACACAAGGTTTACGACCACAAAAGGAAGGTTGGGATTGTTTTTGGGAGTTTTGGTCCCCACAGTTTAGGAATTAGGGGCCAAAAGGGTCCAAAATTAAACTTTGTTTGATTTCATCAAAAATTGAACTATTGGGGTTCTTTGATATGCCGAATCTAACCGTGCTTTTAGATTCTGAATTTTTGGTCCCGTTTTCAAATTGGTCTACATTAAGGTCCAAAGGGTCCAAAATTAAACTTTGTTTGATTTTAACAAAAATTGAATTCTTTGGGTTCTTTGATATGCTGAATCTAAACATGTACTTAGTTGTTTTATTATGGGCCCAGTTTTCAAGTTGGTCCAAATCGGGGTCCAAAATTAAACTTTGTTTGATTTCATCGAAAATTGAACTATTGGGGTTCTTTGATATGCCGAATCTAACCGTGCATTTAGATTCTTAATTTTTGGTCCCGTTTTCAAATTGGTCTACAATAAGGTCCAAAGGGTCCAAAATTAAACTTAGTTTGATTTTAACAAAAATTGAATTCTTGGGGTTCTTTGATATGCTGAATCTAAACATGTACTTAGTTGTTTTATTATGGGCCCAGTTTTCAAGTTGGTCCAAATCGGGGTCCAAAATTAAACTTTGTTTGATTTCATCAAAAATTGAACTATTGGGGTTCTTTGATATGCCGAATCGAACCGTGCTTTTAGATTCTTAATTTTTGGTCCCGTTTTCAAATTGGTCTACATTAAGGTCCAAAGGGTCCAAAATTAAACTTTGTTTGATTTTAACAAAAATTGAATTCTTTGGGTTCTTTGATATGCTGAATCTAAACATGTACTTAGTTGTTTTATTATGGGCCCAGTTTTCAAGTTGGTCCAAATCGGGGTCCAAAATTAAACTTTGTTTGATTTCATCAAAAATTGAACTATTGGGGTTCTTTGATATGCCGAATCTAACCGTGCATTTAGATTCTTAATTTTTGGTCCCGTTTTCAAATTGGTCTACAATAAGGTCCAAAGGGTCCAAAATTAAACTTAGTTTGATTTTAACAAAAATTGAATTCTTGGGGTTCTTTGATATGCTGAATCTAAACATGTACTTAGTTTTTTTTATTATGGGCCCAGTTTTCAAGTTGGTCCAAATCGGGGTCCAAAATTAAAGCTATAAAAGGGGTAAATTATTTTTTTTTTGGGGGGGGGGGCAATTCTCCACAGCATATTGTATTGCACAAGAAGCAAAAAATTGAATATAAATTCAAATCATATGACCAATTCTAAGTTCTTTGATTTCAGTTATTCTGTGTCAGAAATCTATTATGTGTCAAATATTTGAAGAAATTTTCAATTGCACAGTATTGCGCAATAGCAAGAAATTGATATGTGTGCCCTGTTATCAAAACCTTATTATTAACAAATTCCATGACTATGATGTCATTTTCTATTTTAATATGTTATGGTGTATTTAAATGGGCTGTTATGGTTGCAAAGTATAAAGAAATGGGGGGGGGGGTTGAAAACAAAATTTAGAGGGGTGGGTAAATGAGAAATTGGGGAGGGGGTAATTTTTTTCTCATTTCATATTTCATAAATTAAAAAGAAAATTTCAAATGTTTTTAGCAAAAAAAGGGGGGGTTACAATAAATTTTATTGTTTTTTTTTTTTTTGGGAGGGGGGGGTCAATGTGCAACTTCATAGTGTATTGCACAAAAGCTAAAAAAAAGGGGTAAATTATTATTTTTTTTGGGGGGGGGGGCAATTCTCCACAGCATATTGTATTGCACAAGAAGCAAAAAATTGAATATAAATTCAAATCATATGACCAATTCTAAGTTCTTTGATTTCAGTTATTCTGTGTCAGAAACCTATTATGTGTCAAATATTTGAAGAAATTTTCAATTGCACAGTATTGCACAATAGCAAGAAATTTTCAATTGCACAGTATTGCACAATAGCAAGAAATTGATATGTGTGCCCAATTTTAAATTTTAAATTGGTTATTTCTGATTTATATATAAAAACAAATAATACTGATATGGTTTGAATAGGTAAATTAAAAAATTTTAAGTTCTTAGACAACATTCATTCTGTGTCAGAAACCTGTGCTGTGTCAAATATTTATTCACAATCCAAATTCAGTATTGTATCAAGCTTGAATGTTGTGTTCATAATTGCCCCAACTATTCAGGGTTCGACATCTGCGGTCGTATCTAGCTGCGCCCAGCGGAGCATTTTATTACCATTTTGAATGAAAACTATTATAATAATTTGAGAAAATAGTAAAAACAACTGTGCATAATATCTGACAAACATGATTGAAGTAACATTGAATTTCGTAACAGATCTACAGTCACTTTATAGTCCAGTTATATCCCCAGTATAGTCGGGGGAAATTGAAGGTCTTTTGCACATCACCACACATTGATGTGTAATTCTGGTTAAATGAGATATCATTTCTCTTTTAAAATATGTTGTCTACTTTGGTATAAATATTTAAAAGATTGATATACGTGAACTTCCTGTCTATTTAGATTCAGTTTACATATGCTTCTGAAACTGTAAATGGAGACTGTCGTTCAGTCAAAATTGCCTAAATTGCTAGGAACTTTCACTTCTGTGTGTCCCACATACTTTGGAAATTTCTTGATGAATCACTCCTCACTTTTGTATAATTATGTACATCTCAAATAAGAATTACATATATCCAAAAAGTGAGCATGGTTCAAACTTTTGAAAATGAATCACATATTAAGTAACACCACTTTTTGTCTGGTAACATCATATTTTTTCACAAAAATTAGCATTGGAAAAGACAATAATTAATTACAACTAAAGATAAAGTAATACATTAAAAAAAAATTTCCAAAAAAAAATTTGCTTATAAAAATAGTAGGGTTCCCACACAACCAGGAAAATGGGGAAAACATTGGAATTTTGATTTTATGGCCTTGAAATAAAAAAAAAACTGTGCTAAACCCATGAAGTAATTAGATAAAATAGATTACTCCTCTTTGATCATTGTTTTTCCCTATCCCTACTCAGCTTCAGACTGGCAAGTTCCACAGTATTTTTATAGTATTAGTAGACCATATTGCTTTGTGACAAATGTTGACAGGATGAAACTTTTCATGACTTCTGCATCATGAAAAGATTTGTTTTAAATGCAAGTGGCCAGTAGACCTACCATTGGTTAGACATAAAATCATAAACTTGATAAAACAAGGCAGTATAGGTGTAACAAATGCAAAAACATAAGTTAAAGAACTAAATTTGGAAAAACCATGCATAGGAACAGGTGTTCCAAAAGGTTAAACAGACACTGCTTTGAGGAGAATCTGAGATCCCAAAATTTTAACTGATTTTGAATTAAATGTTTGAAGACTATTCATTGTGAAATATTAAATAAAATACTCAAATAAAACTATGTTTTTATTTTTAGAGCTAGATTCGAAAGTTTAATAATGTCATTAGTTCCACATTGTACATCACTTATGGATGGTTTATGTACTACAGCAAATATTTCAAAGACAGATATTCAGAAGGTAGGGAAAATGTGTATATCATGTATCAATGCTGATGTCAATCTGTTGTTTATAGATTGATATTGTTAGCTTTTTGGTATAAAAGCATTTTTTGTTCATTTGAATATTTGAACATACATGGTTTTTAACATGCGAAGACAAGTTAAAGAAAATGAAACTTTTCTTTATTAATGAATTTTTTCAATTTTACACCACGAACATGATTGAATATACACTAACATTTCATTTTTAATATTTTTAGATAATTATGTGTGGAGGTGGCACAAAAATTCCTTTGGTGCAAAAGACAATAACAGATTATTTAACTAGTGCAGAAATTCTCAACTCTATACCTCCTGATGAAGTAATTGCTATTGGTGCAGCCAAGCAGGTATTTTTTAGGATGTTCGTTATTGGACTTTCTGTCTTAAATAAGTATTTCATATTTCGTATATTTGAAATCAGAAATGTTATAGGCAAATTTTGATCTACCAATAGATCTTTGTGATTAACTCCCCATACTTGGAATAAAGTAGTAGGGACATTAAGGCCCGTTTTTGGCATAAAAATTTGAACATTTGAGGGATGGATTCAAAATAAGCCTGGAGTTGGATGGATGAATTATTGTTTAACATCCACTGGCAACCAGGTGCATATCAGGACGAGAAAATGTTGATATGATAATGAATATGATCCCTGCTTTGTACTAGACCGACATGCTAAGTCGGATTTTAATGTGCTAGCTCACGAGGTAACTGTCCACAGGAAGACATATCACCTCACTTGGACACATTATACTGACTCCGAGCCGACCAGTCTTTGCTCTTACTCCTAGATGCCGCGTGCTTGGCGGAGAAGCAGCAAATACCAATTTTAATGTCTTTGGTTTGACCCGGCCAGGGATCGAACCCGCGACATTCCGCACTCGGGGCAAGCACACTACCACGAGACCACCGAGGCGGTTGCCTGGAGTTGGTAAAATATATAAGATGCTTGAAAAATAACACAATTCAGCTTAATTTCCAGCATTGTGACATCAAAATCATGTCATAACATTGCTTTATTGACCAAATGTCTTGAAAATAACTGATTTTTATCAGATTTCCATGCATATTTTGCTTGAGAAAACCTTGTGCAGATTTGAGAAACAAAAAAAATATTTCTACAGGATATGTATACTATCTGAATACATATTCATGTAAAATATAAAGTTGTTTCTTGCATGCGCAGGCAATTTCCTGTTGCAAAGTGTATGTGAAAATTGGCAAAAATTTGAAAATTTTATGAAATTTTGTCATTTTGGTGATGGTTTATTGACATATTATTGTAAGAAATGTGGTACTTTTAATTATTTTTGGCAAAGTAGTTTTACCAATATATCTTTTTTTCTGGGTTTTTTTTTGCCACATATTAGGCCATTTACAGGAATGCATTATTAAATATGGCAAAATGCATGCCGAAGAATATACTTTCAAGCATTGAAATAAAACAATCCTGCTGTAAATGCTAATTTTCATTTTTATTATCCCCTTGCCCAGCAAAGTTAGGGAGCTGATACAGCATTTTGTTTGTCTATTTGTTTTTTCCTTCATTTATTTAATTTTTGGAATGTTCCAACGACTGCAAGTCATACAAGAATGATTGATCAGTGTCAGAGATCACTTTTGGATGATAATGAACATCCAAGCATAAATTAAGTGACACCGACTTTTATTTCACAAATGAGTTACCTTTGTTGCTGGTAGTTTTTATGTAAAGGTCCAGATCTTATCATCTTATCTGCTATAAGACATAGAATGATATTTGTTTCTGCAATCATCTGTGATTTTGAAGGTCACCTTGACTTACTTTTTATACGCCCTTAAAAGACAGGACATATTATGGTATACCCTTGTCCGTCGAGTTATGGACATAACTCATAAAAAAGGGGGGATTTTAGTTTTCGTACAATAACTCAAAAATGCTTTGGGCAATTTTCATGAAACTTTGGTGACTTGTTTATATCTATTGACCCAAGCTCCCTTTTGTTTTTTTTATACATTTTCGTAATGATATTTTGGAGTTATGAATCTTTATTCTTTGAAAAATCGTCGAAAACTGTCAATTTTTCACACTTTGGACTTTGGAATTTTATTCGTTCAAATTTCAGAGTTATGGAACTTTGTTCATTAAAAAAGGGGGAATTTTTCAAATGTCACACTGTATCTTAAGAATGCATTGTCAGATTTTCTTCAAACTTTATACAGTTGTTTGTTGTGATAGTGTAAAGGTCTTTATACTTTATGATGAAATTTAGATTTTTTGTTCCAGAGTGGGATGTGACTTATTCATCAAAACTAAGGAACAAAATCAAAGGGTCTATATGTTAATTGGTGAAATTTAATTTTCTGGATGACATGCATATCATGCGCTCATGGCACAGATTTTTATTGTGTAATAAATTTGGTCCAAATCAATTAAAAACGATGTAAGTTAATCAGGAGAAAGGATTATTTGAGAAATAATTCATGGTGGTTTCATAATATCCTGATTTTACCTTGGGTAGGCCTTTTATGCCAAATATTTTGCCACAAGTGACAGCGAGTGGTAAAATATTGGCATAAAGGGCCTTACCATTATGGTAAAATCATTATATTTTCAAGCCATCATGAATTATTTCTGTTCTAATAGGACAGTTTCTATGACATTTTGAAACGCCGCAACATAGGTATTCAGACACATAGATGCCATTACACAACGCAGTTTATACTATGACATCGTTAATACTTGTGGGAAACTTTACTCTGACGTTGCCAAACAAGGCCTGTCAGATACATGTATATGTGACATCCATATTTTACCACGGATGTAGACTGAAAGTGTTTGAAGCAAGTCATATTAGAATTCTTTTGTAAGACTGCTCCATTTCTTTTCTATATTAATTTCAGGCAGCCATTTTAACAGGAAATGATGAAACAGATATTAAAGTTAACTCTGAAGAGAGTGAAATTGAATGTCTAAAAAAGTGTATATGTGTTAAGGTAAATAATTAATATAGAGATAATAAAGTAAATTATAGGTTTTAATTTTAAACATGTTAGAACTTATACTGTAAGTGATATTAAAATTATATATTATATTACGAGCATTGTTGAAAATTGAAAAGAATTTTATGTTTGTAGTGATAACCCTTGTGTTTATTATGCACAAGACTCTTACAGAAAAACAATAAATTGAACAATTTCATATCAATTTTTAACAAAAATTTCAAAATCCAAATGGATATTCATCTTGATTCTTATATACAGTCAAACCTGTCTAATGTGATCCTCCAAGGGAAAGGCCTAAAAAGGTCACATTAGATATTGGGTCTTCAAATACAGAGTAATGATCTGGATTCATTTGTGGTCACCGTACATGTACATGTATGGTAAAGTGCTGATCTATTCTTACATTAGTCTGTTTCTTGTGAATGTTTAGATCAATATATCTCTGCGTGTTCTTTAATGAGAGCATTTAAATGATATTATACTTTATTGTTACAGTTATATGTTATTTAGCACTAAAATTGTTTAAAATTAAAGTCACATTATTACACCCATGCATATTTACATGTATTTCATTAAAAAAAATATTAATTATTTGAGGCACAGATTGTTTATTTCGTCATTTCCAGTAATATGTCACTTTCATTTTGCAAATTTCGTATGTCCAGGTACATTTTGTTCATAATCAGCCAACTCTTCTGCCTTCCTTTTCTTTATATTTTGTATCTGTGTCTTTCCAATTCCTAAATCTTCATTAACTTCATAAACGGGTCCTCCCGAATCAACAATTTTAATGCTTCTACTCGCTGATACAGCATTAGGACCTTTTGCTTTGGAGTTGCCATTTTTGAAACTAAGGTAAATATTAATCATATTTCATTTATTCTCGTTAAGACAGTGTTATATGGAGTTTGCCAAACATCTAAAATTGGAAAATTAATCACCCTCATTAATTCTCGTAATAACAGCTTTCCATAATTGGACAAACATGAAAAATTGTACTTCCGGAACAAACATTTTGGATGATTGTGAAAAAAATTGACATTGGAAAGTTTTTTAATAAAAATCGGGAGCAGTTGTACAGACCACAAAAACATGGTCGTTAGTTGCATTACACAGGGAGATTTTACAAACAGTTAAAAACCATAGCGGAAATCGTCAGGAGCACTTGAAATTAGTTGGATAAGACAGGAAATCGCTAGATAAAACGGGTTGCTAAGGCAGGTTTGACTGTACATGTATATGTGTGTGATTTTTGTTACAGTTTCTGTCCATGCTATTTCAGACAATTTTTCATTGGTTAAATGATTGATCACATGATGTTTGTAAAAATCAGAAGAAAAAGTAAAAGATAAAATAGTTTTTTCATGCTACAAAAAAAATGCATTTTCATGGATAACATTAGATTATTTAGTCATATGACTTCAAAGGCTTCAAAATGAAAATAACAAAGCGTCCTGAGCAGTCACACAAAAGTTTGCAAAAGATTTATGGATGCCAAGAGATACATTTTATCCTGTTCATAAAAAAGATGGGATTTGAACACCTAGGCTCAGTTAGAATTATTATGGTATAATATGTTGAAAAGATATACTCATAAGTATTGAATTTTATTCTTATTTTATTATAGACCTGTAGTGATTCAGAGAGTAATTTATATCCAGTCTTTCCAGCATTAACACCATTCCCATGTCGGAAACACGAAACAGTAACATTATCTAATAACCAAACGTCTTTCAAAATGGAGTTATGTGAATGTAGTAATATAAATTCTGTTAATAATGATCTTGGAAAGGTTAGTAGTAGGATAATGCATTTTACAAAACAGTTTACTTCTATATTGTGTATTGAAGAAAATCTTGTAATGCGTTTGATTGAGTCAGAATATATCAGAGAGATAGTAAATACCATTTAGTTTGTTAAATTTAGATAAACAAATTTTTAATAGTGTTTCCAGAGATACTGAGTCAAATTTTTTAAAAAGAAAAAAAAAGGGGGGTCAAAACTTCTATCCGCAACTACTCCATAACTGCTCAAAGCAATTTGTTGAAACTTTCTCTGTGCATTAACCTTAATGCAAAGGTGTGCATATATATTTCATTTTTAGAAAATTTTATTTTGTTTTGGTAAAAATTGACATTTTTGAAAAAAAAGGGGGGGTCAAAACTTCTATCCTCAACTACTCCATAACCGCTCAAAGCAATTTGATGAAACTTTCTCTGTGCATTAACCTTAATGCAAAGGTGTGCATATATATTTCATTTTTAGAAAATTTTAATATCTTTTGTAAAAATGGACGTCCGCAGGCGACACGTCTTTTAAATTAAACCATTTTTAGCTCACCTGACCTAGAAGGTCAAGTGAGCTTTTCTCATCACTTGGCGTCCGTCGTCCGTCGTCGTCGCTATCTGTTAACTTTTACAAAAATTTTCTCCCTGAAAATTTCAGACGAATCAGACAACCCATTGTTGGGTTGCTGTCCCTGAATTAGTAAATTTTGCAGTTTTTATACGACTGCAAAATTTTTGCGGTCGTATATTGGTATGACGTTGTCGTCGTCGTCGGTGGCGGCGTCCGGCGGCGGCGTCGTTGTCCAAAGACATTTGGTTTTTGCACTATAACTTTAGTATAAGTTAATAGAAATCTATGAAATTTAAACACAAGGTTTATGACCACAAAAGGAAGGTTGGGATTGATTTTGGGAGTTTTGGTCCCAACAGTTTAAGAATTAGGAGCCAAAAAAGGGCCCAATAAGCATTTTTCTTGGTTTTCGCACAATAACTCTAGTATAAGTAAATAGAAATCTATGAAATTTTAACACAAGGTTTATGACCATTTGGGAGTTTTGATCCCAACAGTTTAGGAATTAGGGGCTAAAAAAGGGCCAAAATAAGCATTTTTCTTGGTTTTTGCACAATAACTTTAGTATAAGTAAATAGAAATCTATGATATTATCTTGGTGTAAGGGAGGTAATCCAAACACATTTAAAGTAAAATATTGTGTATGATTCAATTATGTATAAAGAAATGTAGATTGTCTTGGGGTGATTTATAGCTGTCAATTTATTTTTAGAAGTTACTATTAATTAATATTAATTTTAGCCATATGTCATTTTCTATTTTAAGACTTCAATGATGTATTTAAATGGGTAATTATGTTTGCAAACTCCATGAGAAATTTGAATAGGGATTATGACCTTATCTTGAGGGAAAGATTTTTTTTTTGGAAAAAGGGAAAGGTGGGGGGGGGAGGTGAAAATTTAGAGGGTAAATAAGAAATTGTGGGGGGGGGACAATTTTTTCTCATTTCAGATTTCAGAAATTAAAAAGAAAATTTCTTCAAACATTTTTTTTTTGCAAAAAAGGGCTGGGGGGAGGGGAGGTGGTACAATAAGTTTTTTTTATTTTTTTGGGGGGGTGGGTCAATACGCAATAGCATAGTGTATTGCACAAAAGCAAAAAAAGCGGTAAAATTTATTTTATTTTTTGGGGGAGGGGGTTCAATTTGCAACAGCATATTGTATTGCACAAAAAGCAAAAAACTGAATATAAATTCAAGTCATATGACCAATTCTAAGTTCTTTGACTACAGTTATTCTGTGTCAGAAACCTATTATGTGTCAAATATTTAATTACAATCCAAATTCAGACCTGTATCAAGCGTGAATATTGTGTCCATTTTTGCCCCAACTGCTCAGGGTTGGACCTCTGCGGTCGTATCCAGCTGCGCTCAGGGAAGCAATTTATTTACTTCTGATTCAGTGGATCATACACTGCCATAATTTCAGAAAAATTTTATCTAAAGAAAAAAAAATTGAAGAAATTTGTGAATTTCAGTTTAAGGGGCTATAAGTCCCAAAAAGCGTCCAAATTGTTAAATTACAGTAAAAGTGAGTTGTGATATATCTCTGAAAGGTTATTTGTTACAGGTGCAAACTGTAATGCAATGGAAACTGAAAATGTTAAAAGGTTTGTTTACAAATAAATGTTGGGTGCTTGTATAGCTGCAGTTCCAACAGCCACTATAGTTTATATCTGTCCCAATATCATCCCTCAACCAAGGTCTCATTCTGAAATGGCAGTGTTGGGAAGATATCGGGACTCATATGGAAAATGGGGTATCTATATATATTCATACAAGACTGAGAAAATATGGGAATTCTGTATTTGGAAGTCGGTCTAATTTCACTTATTATTGATTCTTATTTCTTTTTCAGATTGTAATGCACAACTTGCCAAAATCAGCAGTAATTTTTATAACATTTCATATCAGAAGGTAACTAAAATGTTTACAGTAATATTATTATGATTTTGAAAAAGAAAAAAAGAGGTATTGTAGAGGTGATTCAGATTCAGTTTTTACCTGCATCACCAACAGGGAAAGCAGGTCTAATAATCGCTGCTCTGTCCGTCCGAAAGACTCTGGGTAGGAATTTTTTGTCATTTTATTGGCGTCATGTTTGCCGATCAATGAATTGCATTCTGCGACGCAGGTCCAAACCCGGTTTTGGTCTTGTTCAAATATTATCTAGTGAATGATGAATACCTAGCACAAAATCCACAAGAGCATGTGTAGGAAATTCAAACCAATCAGGAGCATTTTTCTTGCTGTTACTCATCTTCAAATTAAAATCTTGCACTTCATTGGAAGTTCAAAATCACACCTAGAATTGGTTTGTGTGCAATATATATATATATAATTTTTACACTGACACATAAATAATGAAATGATAAATGTGAAATAATCTAGTTTTTTCATGATCTTCAATTCAATCTCATCAGAATTCAAAAAACTTGAAATAAAATATCTCTAATAACATTTTTTTAGAGATGGAACCTTACATGTAACATGCAAAGAAGAAACTGCTCAACAAAATGCATCTCTTATAATAGACATACAGAGCTGACGAATCCAGAAACTCTTAGTTCTTTGCAGTATTCTATGTCATTGGAACAAACTTATAGACCAGATTTACAGATGACACAAAATGTTGAACAAATCTCAGCGCTAAAAACAGTGGATCCATGCATTCAGTTTAGCAGTGATCTGTACTTTAAATAATTTCGATTTTATTTGAAGTTTTTTTATGATCATTTGATAGTTGATTCGTAAGATTATTCAATGTTCCATTCAAATTTTGTGCAAGCTTGGTTTTTAATTTTGCACCACTCTGTCAAAATTTGTTTTATTATACTTTATGCAAAAATATAGTGTTTTTTTTTTTTTTTTTTATGGGGATGACAAGCATTCACTCTTGTAAAGCCAAACTATCTACATTGAAAATAAAACCATGTAAGGGATCTGCTCATTTCTGTCCTGTTCACTGGTTGCAGTTTTCTGAAAAGAACAACTGACATTTGGAAATAGATGACTATTAGGTATTTGCAGGAGCGGGGATACCATGATAATAACAATTGCTTGATATCGTCATTCAACTTCTCTTGTTTACACATAAGCAAAATTGGTGTTAATAGTAATAAATCAGTGCATACCCAGTGGCATTAGTTCCACTAAGAGAGTGAGGCAGTTGCTTCACCTAACAATTTTCAAAATGTTAAATTGGTCCAATAAAAATTTAACAGCCACATGTATATTTTTAACCAGTGCTATGGTTATTTAAATCTGATAATTTCCACTGGAACTCCTAGACCAAATGAACTGAGGTATCCAGGAATAATCTAGAAGGAAATCTGAGCCAAAACTCCTCCCTGTTGTGCTTTGACTTCTCCCATTTAATAACAAAAAGGAGAAGTATTTGTAATACATACATGTACATATATATAAAGTGGTAAAATGCCCAAATACCTCAATTCGTGAAAACTGCTCAAAAGTCTTCCAAAGTGATGTATATTACTAATAAATATAGAATAATAGGTAGTTTTGTTTTTGATACTGACTATATCATGTAGAATATCTAGACGAGGCCGAAGTCTAGATATACTACATGATATAGTCAGTATCAAAAGTGAAACTGCCTATTATTCTGTTTATCGGTAATTCGGTTTTTTTTTAGCTCACCTGACCCAAAGGGTCAAGTGAGCTATTCTCATCACTTGGTGTCCGGCGTCGTCATCCGTCAACTTTTATCAAAATCTTCTCCACTGAAACTACTGGGCCAAATGGAACCAAACTTGGCCACAAGCATCATTAGGGTATCTAGTTTAAAAAATATGTCCAATGACCCTGCCTGCCAACCAACATGGCCAACATGGCTAAAAATGGAACATAGGGGTAAACCTCAGTTTTTGTCTTATATTTCAAATCTACCTGCCATGTAATTTTCAGACGAATCGGTCAATCCTTTGTTGGGTTATTGCCCCTGAATTGTTAATTTGCAGTTTTATGTCATTATCTTGAATATTATTATAGATAGACAAACTGTAAACATTAAAAATGTTCATCAAAGTAAGATCTACAAATAAGTCAACATGACCAAAATCATCGATTGATCCCTTATACGAGTTTTTGCCCTTTAAAGATGGCGTCCAGCGTAAACTTTCCTTTAAAAATCTTCTTCTTTGAAACCGCTGGGCCAATTGGGACCAAACATTGGTGGAATGGTCCTTGGTGGCCCCCTTCCAAATTTATATCCGGCATCCCCGACTTCCAAGAAAATGGCTGCTGTTAAGAAAAATAGAAAAAAGGGGGGATGAATTTTAAAATCTTCTTTCATGAAATTACAACGCTAATTGAAACCAAACTTGACAGTAATGGTCCTTAGGAGGCTCTCTATCAGAAATATGTCTGATGACCCGGACTGTTAACTCAGATGGCTGCCACAGTCAAACTTAGTTTAACATAGGACCCTATGTGAAAATTCATTGAAAAATCTTGTCTGAAACCACTTGACCACTTGGAACCAGACTTGGCAGCAATGGTCCTGAGATGGTCTTCTTTCAGAAATATGTCTGATGACCAGGACTGTCAACCAATATGGCCGCCACAGCCAACTTAGTTTTACATAGGACCCTACAGGAAATTCACTCAAAAATCTTCTTGTCTGAAACCGGACTTAGCCAATAAGAACTAGACTTGGTAGCAATGCTCCTTAGATGGTTCTCTTTCAGAATTGTGTCTGATGACCTGGACTGTTAACCAAGATGGCTGCCACACCCGAACTTAGTTTAACATAGGGCCCTATGGGAAAAATCATTGAAAAATCTTCTCGTCTGAAACAACTTGATCAATTGGAACCAGACTTTGTAGCAATGGTCATAGGAGGTCCTCTTTCAGAAATGTGTCCGATTTCATGGACTGTGAACTGAGATGGCCGCCACAGCCGAACTTAGTTTAACATAGAACTCTATGGGAAATTCACTCAAAAATCTTCTCGTCTGAAACTAATCAGCCAATTGGAACTATTTGGCAGCATGGGTCCTTAGATGGTCCTCTTTCAGAAATGTGTCTGATCATCTGGATTGTCAACCAAGATGGCCACCACAGCAGAACTTAGTTTAATATAGGACCCAATAGGAAAATTCATCTCAAAATCTTCTCGTCTGAAACCACTTAGCCAGTTGGAACAAGACTTAGCAATAACGGTCCTTAGATGGTTCTCTTTTAAAAATGTGTCCATTGACCTGGACTGTCAACCAAGATGGTTGCCACAGCCGAACTTTGTTTAACATAGAACCCCATAGAAAAACCAGCCTACACTTAAATTTTTAGTCTTGCTCAAAGTGAAAAGTTAAATCCAGGCGAGCGATACAGGCTCTAGAGAGCCTCTTAGTTTCTAAAAAATATAACTTTTTTAACAAATTTTAATGTGCACTATTTTTCAAAACGGAAGAAGTTTGTAATGCGGCTGACCAATCATTGGCACGTGACATCATTAATTTCTGTAATTCATTTTCATTGGACGATCAGATAAGTAGAACCTTCCGCATTACGTCACACAATGTATTGCCTAATATTTTCAGTGATACAGCCTGTATGTGATACACGAAAATATTAGGCAAAAAGATCAAAGGAAATATGCACGAATTGCCGATAAGACCCGAATATCAATATAATCAAAAACATGAAATTAACTAAAATATCTTGTCCATACGTAACAAAATAGTTTGATTGAAATGTTTATCCTTGTTCTACAAATCCATGATTAGTGAAAGTACAGGAGGTGCCAAAATCAGAAATCGAGTAAAAATTAATATTTTCTATAGGAATATATCAGGATAAAAATGGTCAAAATCTGGATAATTCCAGAAAACTTTAAGGCATGTACTCCTACAGCAACTGAACAATACTGGGAAGTTAGCGGTCCTCCATTTTTCGATAGTTTGATATCAGTGAGAATTATTGAATGAAGAATGAATAAACATTATTTTCTGAAATCTATGTATACAGTTCTTTTGAATTTTTTTATAATTTTTCGAGACCAGGAACACTTAATATTCATTTTTGTAATGAGAGAATGTGGTGTATTAGTTTACATTTTAGGAAAAATGGCTGTTAAAATAAAGAATTTTATACTTTTTTTCTATATTATTATAAAATTTCTTCTTTTTTTTTTTGTTAGTGTCTTATCTTATGTTTCCATAAAATTGGATTAAAATAACTATGTCAATAGTAAAATATTGTGTGTACACAAAAATAGAACACGACCATTAAGAATGTCTTAAGATTTATACCAATCCATGATAATTTTAGATAAAAAATAACTTGTTATATGATCTGAAACTAGGCAAGCTGCTTAAAAAAATTGTTTTGGAAGGTGAAGGAAATATTTGCCTCATTTTAAGAAAGAGGCAAGTTACGCCACTTTTCCATATGGCCCCAAGGGCATTAGCTTTAAGGTCGATATCAGTCAAGGATTAAAGCAGTGTTGACATTGAAAAACTCATGCATTAATCAACTTATCACATATTTAAAACAATTTCTTGTAAGTCTTATGTAACTGCAGAAAAAAGGAGTTAAGTTCATTTCCACTCAGTCTATTGAAAGATAACATTCCTGGACACTTCCACAATTGTTGTTGATGCGGAGGACAACTGACAGTAAAGTGGAAGTGACGTCAAGAGGCTCGTGACAGGACTGTAACATGATAATCACCCTTTTTGTTTGTAATTGCCCTGAGGCCTGATATCAAGAAGAAACTTCAAGTGTTTATGCATTGACAAATTTAATGTTTATTATACTAAATATGTGATAATTTATATTATTACATCATTTATCTTAATTTAAGTATTTTTGATCTTGGTCATAATTTTTGCCAGATACACATTGTTGTGGGAAACTTTGTTTATATTAGTTTACAAGTGTCTCAACACACAAGTTAAAAAACATTTATTACTCCCAAAAAATATTATCATAAAATATATGCATGTTGAAATGTTGGTAAATAAGAGGAAAAAAATCCCTTTTCAATTTAGCAATATCGATCATGCAACGATTTGTAATGCTAATTTATAAGACTACAGCTCGATATGTTTTCTGCTCTTTGGTCGGGTTGTTGTCTCTTTGACACATTCCCCGTTTCCATTCTCTTTTCTACCTTATCTTTACATATACGGATAATTGTTACTCTGCATTGTAAATATTTATATAAATAGGCACAATAAAACAATGATAAAAATCATAAAATATTTCAGAAACATGTGGACGGATTTTGTCATTCTTTACATCCGAACTACTGGTAGACAATTCACTTTCAGTCAACAGGTTAAAAAGGCTTTTTTTTTTCTTAGTACACTTAATTGCACAAAATAGAACACACAATTCATTAAGGATGAAACATTACAACCACAGAAAGTCATTGTCACAGTAAGAACATATCAACCAGCTGTTGTGGTGTTATTGCTGTCTTTGATGGTGTCATTTCTGGATTGGAGCAGGGATGACCATGTATCTGGAACAAATAAATAAAAGATGATATTGCCTTTTGGTATTATTTTTTGAATTCATCTTAATAAATTACAATCCAAAGATACTATTATTAGATATAGAAAATTTATATTATGCTGTATACGACGCATTTCAAGGAGTTCCCTCTCATCAGCAGCATTAAAACCGAAACATTTGGAAGACCAAAAACCAAACTTATTTTAAACAAGAAGTACTCAACCAAAAATATCGAAATAGGAAGCCAAATGTCAGCTAAGGAGCTAATAAACTACTTGTCAATTTTTACCTCAACTTTATCCATTTGATTACATGGTTTATGCATACTCAGTGAAAACTGGCAAGAGAATTTGTAGCAGATCAGATTTATCACATAGATTGAATTTTCATCTTTATTAAATAAATAAATCAGTGATTTTAAAACTGTACATGTGTAAAAGCTATCACAATTACATAGTATCCACTAAGAAAGTTTAATTTGGGCCTCCTACTGTTCTTTATTTATTACTTCATTCAATATTGATGCTGCAGGCATAATTCATGTAAGTGATGCTGAAATTTATGTACATCTTCTAATGTTTGAAGTGTGTATATGTATAAATTAGTATTCTTCACTTTACTTTAAGAACTTGGAACTACTCTTACCCTCCAGTAAAGTTTTCTACAGTTGTCACATAGAACAATCTCATCTCCATATACTTCATTGACTTTCATTTGGTACCTCCTGTGGGGAAAAAAAATTTGTAAAAAAAATGTGGTGTTAAAATCGTTTCTAACTGGAGAATTTGGAGAAAAAAAAATTTCTATGTAGCTTAAAATTTTTCCCTGTAATTTTGGTTTCAAACAAAAATGTCCTGATTTTAAAACATGCAAAAAGTGTTCAGCTCTTAAAATTCCACCAAAAATTGTGTAATTTTTTTTTTAGTCCACTATAGAGCTGAGTACAAATAAAGTTCCAGTGGTCAAAGTAGGGCTTAAAATTCCCTCTGAATTTATTTCACTTCTAGGGCCAATTTGAAAAAGTCACAACATTTTTCAAAATCCCTTGGGGCATAGCATGGTATGATTTGCTAATAACAAACTTGAACTTAATGATTCAATATAAAATTGTTGTTTGTTAACATAAAAATGCATTGCATGCAATTGCTTACAGTAAAAGATAGGTAAATATTTAACAGTAATAAAACATGGTTCTCTTGAGTGAACAAGTGAAACAAATATATAGGCCCTTCTCCTTTGAAACTCGTAATTCACATCCCAACCACAAAACTCAAAACTACCCTATAATTTTAATTTTAAATTGCCTAATATCTTTCCTCAGTTTAGAAACAATAGATAGAGGATGTTGACCACTAGACCACTATGCCAAGGATGCAATTGAAATGAATGCATAAAAAATCCTGTCAAAGTCGCATGAAACACTGGTCCACTTAAATTTTAGCCTTTTTTTTTTAACGTACCCTCTACACAGGTAAAATGTATGAACCCAGTCAGTATCACAAAAGTCAATTTCATCATCAGTAATTGAAGCAATCTGTTTTTCAGAAAAGTGAAGAAAGCACAATTGTTGCCATAGTAACGAATCTTGACAAATCACATTGAGATAACTGCACGTCTCTCCAAGTTTTAGAATGTCCTTTGGATTTGATAAACGAGAGACAATGTTGTATATACACTCTTTTGGGAGGTCAAGTAAGGTTGGCTTTCCATCGTCCTCCCTCTGAAAAATACATTACATGAGAAAAAATTAATTATAGTATAGCTAATCTTGAAATTTGAATACCTAAAATGAGCACAACTGATGAGTCGTAAATTCACAAAATGTGCATTAAAATTGGTATCAAAGAATTTTATATCTACCACTGAGTCTATGCCGCTGCTGGTGGACTCCAAGTCCCAGAGGGTATTCTCAGCTCAGTTGCTAGTGTTTCGATACAAGCCTGTAATTTATGCTTAAAAATTTCCTGCTACAAAATATAAAATTTAAAACTAAGGGGTATCCACCCTTGTGCATAGCTCTGTCCTTAAATGGTTTTGAATATTCCCCTTTTTGGTCATTCTGGCATTTCAACTTTATGGATTGTTATTTTGGTTTTCAATATTTTAAGCCTTGAACAAAACTGATGAGTCATAAATCAATAAAATGTGCACATCTTGTGCATTAAAATTGGTATCAAAGAATTTTATAACTACCAGTGACTTAACAACACAATGCACATAAAAAAAATATTTTTGCTAAACAAGTTATTTGGACTTGTTCATTATAATTAACATTAGGTACTGATGGACAGTGACATTTCATGCTTCACTGAAATCCGTACCAGTGAGCGTCGTCTTTCTGGATAGTGAACATAATACGAAATTTATACTTGTAGCGATCAAAGTGTCTCTTAATACAATGCATTAAACTTATTTCTGTTATCCTTTGATAGTTTGGTGTTTTCTGTGAACAAATTTAAAATGTATGAGCAACTGAGAATTCTTTGTTTTTTTCCTGCAATAAAACAAACCTTTTTAACCTCAAACATATTGAGGCGACACACCAAATTGTCGATAGTTTCACTGTTTTTATTCCATAAACGCAGACTGCCAATCCTATTTAATTTTCCTTTTTCAAGTGCAAACATTGCAGATCTCAGAAGTTTATGTACATATGTTAGGTTAAAATCCTGTGAAATAGCTGAAAGTACAATTTTTGGTCACTTTGGATATGATAAAAAGTTTATGGCACCCTATTTTCCATGTAAGCCCTTGGTCAAGTTCTCTGGACCATAAGGAAAATGAGGTGTAATAAATAATATATATCATTAAGTAGTTAGGGAGCAACTATTTGATTTTTATGAGGAGTCATGGAAGGAATTTGAAAAAAAAGGCAGGATCCAAAATTTGGTGAGAATAAAAAGGCAGGATACACAAGGTAGTAAAACAAGAGGCTCTCGAGAGCCTGTATCGCTCACCTGGATTTAACTTTTCACATTGAGCAGGACTAAAAATTTAAGTGTTGCAGTCAACTTGGCTGATTTTTCTATGGGGTTCTTTGTTTAACTAAGTTCAGTTATGGCAGTAATCTTGGTTGACAGTCCAGGTCAATGGAAATATTTCTAAAAGAGAACCATCTAAGGACCATTACTGCTAAGTTTTGTTCCAATTGGCTAAGTGGTTTCAGACGAGAAGATTTTTAAATGAATTTTCCCATAGGGTCCAATATTTAACTAAGTTCGGCCATGGCAGCCATCTTGGTTGACAATCTGGGTGATCTGACCCAATTCTGAAAGAGGACAATCTAAGGTCCAATGCTGCCATGTTTAGTTCCCATTGGCTCAGTTGTTTCAGCCGAGAAGATTTTTGAGTGAATTTCCCATAAGGTCCTATGTTAAACTAAGTTCGGCTGTGGCAGCCATCTTGATTCACAGTCCACAAAATCGGACATATTTCTGAAAGAGGATCTCCTAAGGACCATTGCTGCCTAGTCTGGTTCCAATTGGTCAAGTTGTTTCAGACAAGAAGATTTTTCAATGAATTTTCCCATAAGGCCCTATGTTAAACTAAGTTCGGCTGTGGTGGCCATCTTGTTTAACCATCCGGGTCATCGGACATATTCTGAAAGAGAACCTCCAAGGACCATTACTGCTAAGTTTGGTTCAAATTGGCCTTGTAGTTTCATAGGAGATTTTTTAAATTCATCCCTCTTTTTCCTATTTTTAGTAACAGCAGTCATGTCAGTTGGAAGTCAGGGATGCCAGACATAATTTTGGAAGGGGGGCACCCAAGGACTATTCCACCAAACTTTGGTCTCAATTGGCCAAGTGGTTTTAGAAGAAAAGATCTTTAAAGGAAAGTTTACCCCAGATGCTGTCTTTAAAGGGCAAAAACTCCTATAAGGGTTCAATCAATGATTTTGGTCATGTTAACTTATTTGTAGATCTTACTTTGTTGAACACTTTTGCTGTTTACAGTTTGTCTTTATCTATAATAATATTCTAGAAAATAACCTAAAACTGCAAAATTTCCTTAAAATTTACAATTCAGGGGCAATAACCCAACAAAGGTCTGACCAATTAGTCTGAAAATTTCATGGCAGGTAGATCTTGACCTGATGAACATTTTTACCCCATGTCAGTTTTGCTGTAAATGCTTTAGTGTTTGAGAGATGGCATAAGATCACATGGCCATTTGGGCCAGGTGAGCTAAAAAAGGCAGTCTCGAAATTTTGCTGATAAAAAAAAGGCAGGACTTGGATCACTTCCATGCCCCCCCTAAAATCAAATTGTTGCTCCCTTATCATGCTTATGCTTGTCTGAAAATGTATCCATTCATTGTGTACAGCTGGTGTGAAGAGTTCCATATAGATGTGAAAAATTGTATACCGGGTATGCAAGCTTAGTGATTAAATTTTCTCAGCTGAATTTTATAACTATGTATCAGTTGCATATTGAGGGAACTAATTACTTCTCCACAATGCAATTTTTCAGGAGCTTTTCTTTCAATTTTTAACTTGAATTGTGTTCAACATTTTAGGTCAGAGATTAAAAACTTAGAGGCAAATTCTTAAAATCGAATACATGTACCTTCAAAGACTATTTTCTCTATCGTTCCAAAAATCTGTTTCTGTGCTGATCCGCTGATTTTGTACAAACCAACTGATAAAAGAGCTCTATAAAACTACAATTAAAAATCCATTTACTTTTTGTATGCGAGTTATTGTTAAAATGCAGTGTTGCATAAAAACTGATTTCAAAACAATAATAAGGATCATATATGCCAGCTTGAAAGGGTGAAGTATGTAAAGGTTATATAAACCCATGTATGCACTGGCGAATGCCACGTGCAAAGTTTCGATTCATTTGACTGAACTGATCAACAGAATATGTTTTGAAGTTCAACCAATCAGAAACTATTGTTGCCTAAAACCTAGTAAAATCAGAAATTTTCATAATCTATTCTACTTTTATCACAGGCACCTGGGGAATGGATTTAGTTTGTTGCATTCCTCTTTTTTTTCTCTGCAACATCCCATACCTCATCGTAATTTTTTTTCATTTTTCATCAATTTGTGACAGAAATAAAAGCAATATCAAAATAATGATAATCAAATGTCCAATTTTCGTCCACTGACATAGTAATTAGAGTCAGTGGGCGAAAATTGGACATTTGATTTATGGTATATTATTGTGATACATTTGTCCAAGCGGTTGAGAAGATTTTTTTTTAAATGAACAATCAGAAACTAAAACTACCTACGGTGGGCAAGTTTGTTGTCAATATGCAATCTTTATAGAGATGTCTTACACAAAAACTTCATAGAAAAGGTCAATATTAAACAAAATTGCTACGCTGTAGCGACATGTCCCCGCCAATATATGTTAGAGTTGTACAACAGGGACATAGATAAAATTTTAAAACTGAAATTGTTGTTTGAGGTACCAAAGATGTAAAAAAAAACTAGAGGCTCAGTGGGCTGGGCCTGTATCGCTCACCTGACAAAATGCTTCAACAAACTTCCATTAATTCTTTGGTTGAATTTGCTTCAAAAGTTTCAGAGCAGATGATCAAAATATATTTTTCTCATAGGGTCCAAAGTTAAAAGTATTTCCCCTCTGGTGGCCATGTTTTTCTCAGATTTGAACATAATGAGCCAACTTTGTAAAGGACCTTCCATGCATCATTCCAGTACAGTTTTATTCAATTTGCTATTATAGTTTTAGAGGAGATGATCAAAATATGTTTTTTTCCATAGTCATGTATGTTAAACTATGTTCCTGCTGTCAGCCATGATGTTTGTCGCATTCGAACGAAATGAGCAATCCCTCTAAAGGACCTTCCATACATCATTCCAGAACAGTTTGGTTAAATTTGCTCAAGTAGTTTCAGAGGAGATAAACTTTAACATGTTTTCCCATAGGGTCCAATGTTAAACTATGTCCTGCTCTGGCAGCAATGTTTTTTGCCGGATCGGAAAAATTTCGGCAATCTTAGTAAAGGACCTTCCATACATCATTCCTGTAAAGTTTGGTTAAATTTGCTCAAGTAATTTCAGAGGAGATGAACTTTAACATTTTTTCCCATAGGGTCCCATGTTAAACTATGTCCTGTGCTGGTAGCCATGTTTTACGGCGGATCAGAAAAATTTTGGCAATCTTAGTAAAGGACCTTCCATACATCATTCCTGTACAGTTTGGTTAAATTTGCTCAAGAAGTTTCAGAGGAGATGAACTTTAACATGTTTTCCCATAGGGTCCAATGTTAAACTATGTCCTGCTCTGGCAGCCATGTTTTTTGGCAGATCGGAAAAAATTTCGGCAATCTTAGTAAAGGACCTTCCATACATCATTCCTGTAAAGTTTGGTTAAATTTGCTCCATTGGTTTTAGAGGAGATGATCAATATGGGAAAGTTTACGGACGATGGATGCCAAGTGATGGCAAAAGCTCACATGGCCTTTGGCCAGGTGAATTAAAAAACTAGAGGCTCCCAGGAGCCTATATATATCGCTCACCCAGACTATGTCCATCTTGACTGGCAGCCTGGAACATTGCTGTCAATGTGGTAACAAAAGCTCACATGACCCTTCTGGTCAGGTGAGCTAAAAAAAAAGATCAAAGTCCCATAACTCCCGTTAAAATTGTCAAATCAAAATACTATACATGGTCGACTATATATGATGGCAAACTATCCTTGTTTGAAAGATTTTCGTCAAATGGTTTCATAGAATTTGTGTTTACATAGTCTTTGGGACGGTAGGACGGATACTATTACTATATTTATAGATTATTACAGGCCATTTTCCATATCGACCATGGTATCATCCGAAGACTCCAATATCGGACTGAGGTACGGTACTGATCGAGGGATGATACAAGGGCCTATATGGAAAACGTCATGTCATAATCTATTTATCACATATTTCGAATTTAAAATCTATACAAAACTACATAAATAACGGAAAATGGCAGAGAAATGAAACTTAAGTAGGTATATGAAATTTTTAAAATCATGCAAAACTATATGAAAAATTCATAGGGAACACTGTACCTTTTTATATTGTTAACAAAGAAATCTTTAACACGTCTCCCATTTTGTTTGTTGACGTTGCAGATGACTGGAAGTGGGATGCATTACGTGAGCACGTGAGTGCTGATATGGATTTATAATAGAACTCCTTTATTAATCCATATCACCCCTCGATCATTTCCGATAATTTGTATTGTAAATTCATAAATGAAGCCACATATTAAGACTTCGGGGCTTGATGTACAATTTGGTCATATCAGCTATGAAAAAAGCACATCAGATCAAAATATATGTGATAATCCCCAATACTCTCGTGTTTCCGAGGGATAAAGACATATAATAACTTACATCAGCACAGTAGCGAAACCCACCAATACTTGAAGCAGAAGTCTCCATATCTAGCTGCTGTAAAATGTCACTTAAGCTTAATAAGGTAATTCTTCTCTATAAATAAAAAAGAATGTCCGATTACACCATGATAAGAAATGAATGCTTTAGCCCCACAATTTATCAAATTTAAAACAAGCATTAATTTCTTATTTGTTTTTTTATTTCAGTTCGCCAATTTCCATGACATGCAAAAGGAATTGCAACTTTCTGATCTGAATACAAATTAAGTTATTATGTTGGGATATAATTTTTATAATTCCATCAGTTGAGATACTGTACAGTCTGTATAAAGTTTTTACTTTTCTTACCTGTTTTCCAGTACCTTGAATATGATGAATAAATGGCTGCCAGCAATCATGTGAACTGAAATCAAAATACAAATTATCTTCAGCTACATATATCAATTTTATTTCCCAAGTTCTCGAAACAAAAATGTCCCTGGATTATAGATCACGGTGTCCACTTACAAGTTATTACCTTTTGTTCATGATTTCAGCATTGTATGTGTTTATAAATCAAGCCCCATGGATTTTTGTAATTTAAACCAGGGCCGACTCAGCTTCTCTCCAAGACAGATCGGGGAACGTAATCGGCCTAGGTAATCCGAGTGTGCTGCGAGTTGTTTACTATACAGTCGCTATCAAGATGCATCCTCCCAAGTCTGGGTTTTCTATCTACGTTCATTTGTAGGAACGAACTTAGATACAAAACCCTGACTTGGGAGGATGTCAAGATGAAGATGAAGCAATAAAGGTTAATTTTCACTAACCTTTAAATTCTTAGAAACAATGAAAACATTGAGGAAGGGTAAATTTTAAATTCTTCACTTTCTTTATAAATATATCATCTCTTTGAAATTTAATTTTCCTTGGTTATGCGGTATATATCAAACCGCTTCAACTCGTTTGAGACGAAAAATGAAAATATATTATTCCAAAGTTAACAGTTGGTTTAAGGATTCACTTTACATGATCCATTGACTCAAAAATTGAAATGCCAGTTTAATCTACTTGGTCTGATTGATCGATTATTGGTGAATGGACATGATCCCGCCATTATAGGGGTATGTGCTGCTCGGTTGACTGTGATATCTGTGTTGAATGTGCAGTACAACAATCGAACGGTTTGGAACAGTGTTTCAGAACAAGTTCCACCTGTTCTGCACAAGGAGGTGGTGCATATGTAACAGTGGTTTGATTCCGCCAGTGTACTTTATCCGGCGGATGAAAACCCCTGGTGTTTTTTATCCACCAACAAAATATCCCTAGGTTTTTTTCTCCGGATCCAGTGTAAAATATCCATCACATATTCCTAACATTCTAAAGAGGGTTTTTGAAGGGGAACTATATAAAAAATGGGGCTTGGTATTTTTGGGGGGTATTTGAATATACTGAAACTTGCATAAATGATTTACGTGATAAATGGACAAAATAAACTAGTGTTTTTTATCCAGGAATGATTACACTAGTGCTTTTGTACCCGGAATGATTACACTAGTGATTTGGAACCAGGAATGATTACACTAGTGATTTGTAACCAGGAATGATTACACTAGTGCTTTAGATCCAGACAATGATGAAGTGTTTAAGTACACATTTTAAATAAGTGAGGGGGTGAGTTTTAGAAAAAATATCCTGACCCTGATTTTGGTAAAAAAAAAAATTATTTCTGGTCTGCACTTGTATTGAAAAAAATAATCTGTCTCACATTTGACAATTTCAAAAAAAATTCTACATTGAACGTATACGGAACATAAGAAAGACTGGTATTTTCCTGATTTAATTGTTATAACTTATCAGGTGAAATAAAAAATAAGGTATTTCAAATATATTGAACAATGGAATATTCATAAATAGTGAATGCATATCAATATTTAAATATTTTAACACTTAGATAATCAAAGCTTCTTAATATTTCAATTTGTTTTAAGCCAAAACTTATAAATAACATCTTATTAAGAAAAATGAATCCAAACCTATTAAAGGGAGATAATGCTAATCCACACAAATCACATTTATAAAATACACAGCGACATGTAATTAACCACCCATAGCTCAAAATGCGACAGGAATATACTAGGTAATTTCATCCTATTTACAATAAAGTATCTATGTATTCTCAGTATGTATTAAAACAATAAATTTACTATTCAGTAGTGGGTTTGATTTAAATTCTAATATGTTTCCCATGTGAATTTAAAGAAAAGATATTAAAAAATAAAATTAATTACAAATTTTAATAACATACTGAACGCATTTTAAAATAAAAAAGGTTTACAGTTAGATAACTAATGCTCATTTATATTTTTATTTGTATTAAAGGTTTCAACTTATTTTAAACATCTTATTCAGAAAAAAATTTATCAAGACCGAGTAAAGGGAGACTATTCAAATCAGCTGAAATCACAATACATGTATTGTTTGTAACTAACAAAAGAGAGTCCTTACTCAGTCAAATATACACTAGAGAGTTTTATCCTATGTACAAAAAGTACCAAAATATTAAATTCATTAAAATATATATTGCGAGGTCAATGAAGTATGAAAAGAGAGTAAACAACAAACCGGTCTAATGTAAACAAAACAACGAAATCAATATCGACGTTTTCACACTATTTACATCCAATATTCCCTAGTGAAAAACAGTTACCCGGAATAAATACATGGCGGAATGAAATTACGCTTACACATAGATCGAGAACAACGACTTTATAAATCAACGACTAAAATATTAAAATGAATAATCGGTTAAAAAAACTAAAAAAAAAATTAATTTAGAAAGTAATTTTTTAAGATGATTGTAATGTTGTAATTGTAATGACGAATGTTTTAAAGGAATTCAACCCCTCCACGGATGAACACAGGGGCTCGCATCATATAGATGTTTTGGGGCGGAAATATGTGCCAGTCGACTGGTATACGTTCTACATTGTACGTGTTTATAGCGCTATCTGATCTAAATATCCCCGGACTGGCACATATTTCCAGCCCCAAAAATCATCCACAGATGTGGGATGATGAATTAATTTTTAAAATGAAAAATGTATGGAGCCGTCCAATATAATTTATATATAGATATGTAACGAATACTTACGACATTTCGTACAAGCATGCAGTTTGTCTCACCTCTCTACCAAATAATGTATAACTTTAACATTTTCATGCATTTAAAAATAGCTACAGATTACTAACAATCGTTATATTTAAACATGACAGGTAATTTGCATTCATTTGATTGGTTCGACACCAACCGATCTACTTTCACTTTGAAACTTGAACACCAAATAAGGCAATGTCGGCAAGAAATGCCTTTAAATGGTTATTTTCTAAGACAGGTTCTTATTTTTAAAATATAGGTGAAAAACTAGTTACAAATTCTCCAGTTTCATAGGTATTCATGCCAAAATATTACTGAAATTATATAATATTGTAAGCTTTGTGCAACATAAAATTTGCAGTCCCTTTTATTTAAAAAAATTAACACAGGGTATTTGGTTGACCGCGAATTTGTGATAAGGAAGGGAGCAACCATTTGATTTTCAGGGGGGGGGGGTGGAAGTAATCTTAAGTCCTATTGCCTTTTTTCTTCAGCAAAATTTCGAGACTGCCTTTTACTTACTACCTGGTGTTGTCCTGTCTTTTTTTCTGGGTTCATGCCTTTTTTCCACTACATTTCTCATCATGCCTTTTTTCTGAGGATTTTTGGTCCTGCTTTTTTTCCACCAAATTCTGCATCCTGCCTTTTTTCAAATTCTTTCCATTCCCCCACCCCAAAAAAAAAAAAAAAAAATCGAACTGGTGCTCTCTTACCTATCCTGCTCATTCTCTATGATTATATTTCACCCGCTCCCTTACTTTTAGGAAACCATTTGGAACAAATAAGAGGCCTACCAGAAATTCCAGGCTCCAAATTTTATTATAGTTAATAAAACAAGAGGCTCAAGGGAATTGAGCCTGTATAGCTCACCTGAAAGTCCCAAAATCAATCCATTTTATTTCATACCAAGTGAAAATTGCAATGGACCTTCCATAGATGCTTCATACCATGCTACAACTCTTTTAATTGGCTTTGCAGTTTCAGAAAAGAACATTTTTGGCCGTCATATTAGCTTTCCGTCTGGGACGAAATATGCTAATTTTTTAAAGGTCCTTCTAAATATGCTTCATTCCCGTCTCGCATGCGAGACGGGATAAGTAAGGGAACAGTCATAATTTACAAGCTGGGGGTGGGAGGAATTTTTCACCAAAACCACGATGATAAAATTAACCCCCCTCCCCCAATGTGGAAAATTCAAGAAATCAACCCGTCCCCCCAAGAAGAATTCATTTTAAAATTTTGACCCCCCCCCCCCCCCATTCTTTAACTTCCTAGTATCAGAGAAAAAACGATTATCTGTCCCTTTCGGTTTTTATATTTTGGATTGCCCAGTATCATTCTAGTACAATTTATGAGTTTGAAATTTTAAACATACTTCAACTCTGGTTTACAAACCTTTTTCCACACCACATTCACAGAGCCTTAATGGAATACGGCAAAGCTAAGGCCACAGATTCGGTTTTGGACATCTTGGTCGGCGGGTAAAACTATCAAATGTATGCAGACGACTATATGATGGAATGCCAGGGTGATATTGTATAAGAGAGATCTTCAAAATACAGGTGTATTTAAGTCATAATATGGAACGCCATAGCTGCCTTATATGTACTTATTTCTATATATGCACATACTTTTTCTATATATGCACATACTTTGTCTATATATGCACATACTTTATCTATATATGCATATACTTGTCTATATATGCACATACTTTATCTATATATGCACATACTTTGTCTATATATGCACATACTTTTTCTTTATACTTTTTCTATATATGCACATACTTTTTCTTTATACTTTTTCTATATATGCACATACTTTTCTTTTATACTTTTTCTTTATACTTTTTCTATATATGCACATACTTTCTTTAAATGATCATAACCCCCCCCCCCCATTTAGGGTTTAGATCGCAACTTTGACCTTACATTGTGTTTTGTATTACATGTATTTTATTCAATGTTTCGGGTCATTTTAGGAGATTGTTCAGGGCAACCCTCCTCAGAGCTAGGCCAACCCGTATGTCAACTGAGTTTGTCGATTCCAGATATATTTGTTTAAAACCAGGGGCCACTCACTAGGATGCAAATATGTATAGTAAAGTGTCTATCACCTAGTATGTGTGGCTTAATAAAAAAAGTTGTTGTTTAAGGCAACTACCATTTTCTTATGGGGGGTGGGAGGGGCTGGGATTTTCTCTGTGTTCTTATTTTTTTTTTCGAAATCTTCCTTCGACAAAATATTTGTTTTCCTATGAGAAGGAAAGCAAAAATTGCTTCAGTATCATGATGTATATTACGCCTATTAGTTGCCTTCGGTGGAAGAAAAAGTTTTGAATTCTAGTTGAAATCTGAAGTTCCGTGTTGAGAGAGAAGCCACGCTCTTCGAACGACAAAGAACCCTATCAACAACTCTTCGGAGGGGTCCGTAGGTGGCCTGTTGATATTCAAAATATTAACAGATTAATTTGAGACCACTCCCAATCTGCCACAAACTATTCAACACCTACCCAAGTGTTTCGGGTACCTGTTTAGATCGATTAATAGGATCAAGGCCGTACCCATCATCAGCGACTCAAGCCTCTGGTGTGTCATTTTTAAGACGTATTATCTTTAATTTTTTTGTTCAGAAACTGACATGCAAGGAATTGGACAGTAGTCTATGCTTTTCTATTTTAGTTTTTTTCACACTGTGTTCAAAACTTGTTTTCAGTTGAGAATGTGTGTTGTAATTAACGTATTGAATACGTTTTAGAAAGATATACTTTTTTATTTCGTTTTAGCCGATGTGAGGTAATTTTCCAGGCTTTTGTGTTTTTTGTACGCAATCAGCGGGGGGGCGTTTAAATAGATAATTTGTTTCATCATTCCTTTCAATAATATTCCAGTGTTTTCTGATAATTCTTCTTAACTG
Organism: Mytilisepta virgata; assembly: GCA_028015205.1. Lineage (NCBI taxonomy): Eukaryota > Metazoa > Mollusca > Bivalvia > Mytilida > Mytilidae > Mytilisepta > Mytilisepta virgata. The sequence continues at coordinate 83,268,046 of CM051519.1, forward strand.
TTTCAAACAGGGATTAAATTTTGTAGCAAATACCAGAGGTGACGCTTTGTTTTTATTTTTAGGCCTGTATTTAAGAGTTTTTTCTCTGTTAGTGGGTGTTCCCTGGTTTTAAACAAATATATCTGGAATCGACAAACTCAGTTGACATACGGCATAACCTAGCTCTGAGGAAAAATCTCCTAAAATAACCCGAAACATTGAATAAAATATATGTAATACAAAACACAATGTAAGGTCATAGTTGCGATCTATACCGTAAATTGGGGGGGGGGGGGGGGGGGGTATGATCATTTAAAAAAAAGTATGTGCATATATAGAAAAAGTATAAAGATAAAGTATAAAGAAAAAGTATAAAGGAAAAGTATAAAGGAAAAGTATGTGTATATATAGAAAAAGTATAAAGATAAAGTATAAAGAAAAAGTATAAAGGAAAAGTATGTGCATATATAGAAAAAGTATAAAGAAAAAGTATGTGCATATATAGACAAAGTATGTGCATATATAGACAAAGTATGTGCATATATAGACAAAGTATGTGCATATATAGAAAAAGTATGTGCATATATAGACAAGTATGTGCATATATAGAAATAAGTACATATATATAAGGCAGCTATGGCGTTCCATTTTATGAAGTGTCAAAATGTTGGAATAATTGCGAGTACAATTGTTTGTAAAATACATAACTGATTAGGGACACTCTTGTTGGTAAATTAAATTGATTTTCCCACGCTTTCGCTGTTTTGTTACTTTTCAATTTCATATTTATAAGCTTAATTAAGCCTGTTTCAAAACGCAGCATTCTTTAAAACACAGTTGTTATTTAATAGAATTATCTTTTAATAAATTATATCTTTCAATGAATTACTACAATCATTTGAATGCTTCCTGGATTTAATTTTTACTAAAGTTCTTGGAAATATTTTCAAATTGTGAGTACTTTGGCCCAAGAAACCGTTGTGCTGCCTATAATCCAGCACTGCTAGTTTCATAAGCTGCGAAGCTAATCAAAACTACCAGTGCTGGACTGAAAAAAATAGTGTTTCCAAGCTTGATTGACAGGCCAGGTCAGCGGACACAATTACGAAAGGGGGAGGGCATCTAATGTCCATTGCAGCCAAGGCTGGTCCCAATTGGCCAATTGGTCTCAGTTCAGAAGATTTTTAAATGAATTTTCCATAGGGTCCTATGTTCCCTAATGAAACCATGAATGATTGGGCTTATGATCATTTATATAAGAATGATGACCAGCTGGCATAAGAGATTACACTGTCAACAGTTTACATGGTCTATTAAGTTCAGATGTTATGAAGGCATTTATTTAATAAGCAAGATTTAATCATCCCAACATTAAAAAAATCACAGAAACAGAAAATGGGCTGCTCAATATTTGCTGTAGTAAATAATTCTGATTCAATTTTTCAACCCCCCAGTGTGCCCTAAAAAAATTTTTAAGCCCCCCATCCCCCAAGTATAAGTCTAGAAAAATTGAACATCCCCCCTAACATTCCCCCCCCCCCCCCCCCCCCCCCCATCTGGTAAATAATGACCGTTCCCTAATGAAAAGCTAAACAGAGGGAACCAGTCGTTAAAAAGGACCAGAATAAGTCGCCTGATTGGCCGTCCCAACATCATGAGATGGACGGAGGCAGATCAACGGCCTCTGATTGGTCAGTCAACTGGAATAGCTGATATGCGGATGCTAATTCGTACATGATTACGGGGTAGCATCACCTAAACTAAGGAAAATCGTCAAAGGCTGTACAACATACAATATTTGTTCAGTTTACCATAGTAAAGATTTAAACTTATCGCTGGGTGTCTAATAAAACACAGAACTTCATTTGGCGCTTTTAGTTTGTTGCTTTAAAAAGCGTGTTCACACTGTCGTACCTGTACATCTGCATCCTATTAGTAGACAAATATCGGTCTATTTATAGACACATTGACTGAATACATATCGAGATACATTTTAAGAGCATTAATTTGGAATAAAAGTAACTATAGATTTGATTGGCTAACCCAATGAGGGGAAGATTACTGATTTGTCTTTCATATGAAAGAGCTGAAAACTTTATTTAACTCCGTACATGCATAATTGTTGAAAACCCTCGGGGGGGGGGGGGGGGGGGGCACTTCCTATATACAAGGTGATAGGACGTGCCGCTGGAATAGGTCGGGAAAACTATCATAAATATATCATAAGATCAATAAAGTACAATAAATTATAATGTCGTCACCACGATCGGATTGACCGCCATTGATTGTCAGTTCCCACATGACAAAAATCTTCCCGAAAACCTCCTATTCTTTACGAAGTGCTCCTTTGAAGGAGGGATTTCCTAATACAGATACAGATACAGATCCCCTTAATTCACCCTTGGTTTTTTCATTGGGTTGCTGCATGTACTCTTTTTTTTTATTTTTTGGTATTATTTGTTAATTCTTCGTCTATTATGTCTCTGATTGTTCCTGTTTGTATTTATCCACACATTTTTCCTCTTCGACACTTTGGTATACACCGCACAGTCAACCAATATTAATATGGGAAAAGGTTACATTTTTACCTAAGCAATATATGAAAAGGTATACATTTTAAAAATTTTAATTATATGAAAAGGGTGGGGTTACAGAGCCCCAGCGGCACCCCCTATCAATTAAGTATAGAAGTGCCCCCCCCCCCACCCCCCCCCCCCCCCGAGTGAAAACCAAAAATTGTAAAACAATTATTTGTCATGCTGACAATGAATAAAAAGCTTAAGTATAACTAAAATGCTTGTTTACAATTTGTCGAAATAAATCATGCCAATTATTAGCTGCGGTTATTTTCGGAAGATACGGAAAAATCTGAAGCGTCATATTATTTTACAAATTTTACAAATTTTACCACAATCATACATTTCACAACATAGATATTGTCATAGATATCGTCAAATGTCACCCCTTACGTTTCGGAAGTTAACTTTAAAGATGAAGGCTATAACAAATGTCTGTATCGCAATCTGAAAAAAATCAAGTATAAAAAATTAAAATCTTTGAATATCCTTTGTAAAATAAGCCAGCCCAAAAAAGCCATCAAAACACAGACTTTAAAGAAACTTTGTAGTAATCTATTGAAAGGCAGTAATAATACATATAATAAGGGGAAGTTTAATATGATGACATTACGAAAATTTTATGATACATAAAAATAATCATCTTTATTAATAAAAAGCTAAGAGACGGCTAGCATTGTACCAAGTAACAATTAATTTGGCTTTGCAGTTTCAGAGAAGAACATTTTTTTAAATTTTGACCAATCAGAAATTATAAGAATTCATCATGACGGCCTGTAACAATATATTTGTTCCTACCTGAAAAAGTATCCCTGGGATTTAAGTGTATTTTTTATCCTACCGGATAAAATGTTTCGCGATATTTTTTCCCAATCACGAAATATTTTCCTCAAAGAGGATAATATTTTATGGTTAGGATAAAATTTCATAACAAACATATTATCCTGTAGGATAAAAATACTCTTAAATATTATCACAGGGATACTTTTTCAGGTAGCAACAAATATAATATTTTATATATTTTGGTGAAAAATTGAATAAATACAACATTTTTTTTTTTGGTGAAAAGCTGAATTAATATAAGAGACATTTATTTGCAAATATTAATGAAAATAGTTCAGCAAATCAAGTCATATATGAAACAATATATTTGTTCCTACTTGAAAAAGTACTCGGTTCCATCCATTGTTAGCTCTTGGGATATGACTCTCAATCAATTATACCTTAATTAGTATTTAAATTTATAACTATATGCATTAAAACATACAAATGGACGAGATTTAACAGGGATAATATTTATTTGATCTTTTTACGAAATCTTTTCATATGGGATAAAATTAGTCATGTTAGTATAGACAGATGTATATATTTTTTTATCTCATAGAATAGTTTTTCATGTATACATTTTATCCTTAAAGATTTTTTTTTACTTAACGATATTTTATCCACTCGATGGATAAAAAATATGTGAGACGGATATTATTTCTACATAAATATTTTCCGTTTACTATTATAAAAATATCCTACAGGATAATTTTTTGAGAAATTTTATCCTATGGGACATTATTTAACAGGGATATTATTTATGATTATGGTTCGGCCGGAACGAAATATACAAATTTTATAAAGGCCCTTTCGCAGATGCTTCATACCAACAGAGACATATATATGTCTCTGATACCAAGTTACAGTTCATTTGGCTTTAAGATTTCAGAGGACAACATTTTTGAAAATTTTGACCAATCAGAAATTAGAATTCATCGTGGTAGCCATATTAGCTGTCCAACCGGGACGAAATATGCAAACTGTATAAAGGCCCTTTCATAGATGCTTCAAACCAAGTTTCAATTCATTTGACCTAGGGGTTTCTGAGAAGAAGATAATTTAAATGTAAAAGTTTACAGACGGACACAAAAGCGCACATGGTCCTTTGGGCCAGGTGAGCTAAAAATAGATACCCTACAAATGACAAATAAAGTGAATAGTATGCACTAGCGTGCGAAAAAAATTCAAACGCATCTTATCACATGTTACGATTTATTGAAATGACAAAATGAACCACACAATAGTATGCACCCCCCCCCCCAAGGAGTAAATAGAAAATAAAAAAATAAATAAACAAAAAGTGGTTAATCAGTTATGAGAACTGCATGTACTACTGTAGTATGTTATTTTGTGTCAAGTAGATGTTCATAAAATTAGTTTTCAATATTCAGTCAGTTTTATTTACTGATTTTATTTTAAGTAATGAAAGTATCATTTCTACTCCACTGGTTAAAATATTGAAGAGCAATTTTCTAAAACTATAAATCTATTGTTGGAATCGCAAGTAGTTGGGACACTAACCCAAATTCAAAAATATACAACCTTAAAGCCCATAGATCTACAGGTATCATTAAACCCAAAGAAAATGAAATGAAGGTGCGGAGATAACAAGCTGTGACATTGACACCAAAACGTAAGGAAGAGCCCAGGCTACTAACCTGGACACTGCAAACGCAGTGGGAAGCATCACTCTTCTGTAGTCTGTATCGGTGTAACATGCCAGTTTGCTTGATTATAGCTAGACTTTAGCAGATTTAAAAAACATCAATTCCAATGAAGCATTTCTTTACAATTTTTTTGCCATGCATTTCGGGTTGTTTGGAAAGCTATCAGCTAAAAAACGAACATTGAATGGAATTTCCATTACTATTTAATTCATGAATACTACAATAGAAGGCCAGAAATGTTTTTAACGCCACCTTTATTTTGGCTCATACCCATCATGTCAATGGAGCAGGTGTCGATCGACTGGGATACAAGAAGACGTCCATTTCGTATTCAGAGTAGGAGTTCCAGATTTGTTCCCGGTTATTTATACGTACTTTTAACTACTGGTATTGCGATGCAGACTCATTTATTATCATGCAAAGTCCATTTAATCTTTAATTCAATTTTTCATGCTTAACCGTTTACCAAAATTTTATACACGGTGGGTTATTTCCAAATATTTGGTTGGATTATTGATCCATTTTTTGCATGATTTACCAATTAAGTAGTACACATCTCAAAGGTTTTAAAATTTACCTGTAATTCGACTGTTCCTGGAATAACACAAGTAGTCTGATCAACACACCAGATGGGTACCAGTATGAAATACAACTTAAAATTCGTCAATCTGTCAACATGTAAATTGCGATTTCTCTACAACAGACTGAATTTCCAATGTATGCAAATTGGGAGCACGTAAACTGCGATTTCAAATCTGTATTCGTGTTTTACAACAGACTACGTTTCCGATGTATGCGAATATTGTGTAATAACCAATCCGTACATTTGTGGCAAACTCTAGTTAACTAATTTGCATAATCAACACCAAACCGCATTGACACTTACCTATCTTGTATAAACTTTCCTAGACAACGAGACAAATCAAATATTTTATTTTCTCCATATAGTTTCATGAAATTCAGAACCCAATAACGATTCACAACATTTTCCAGTTTATTTTGCCATTGACCAATCTGATGCCCGCAAATCAGCTTTATGCACAAATGAAATATTTAAGGGGAGACAACTGAGAGAAAATCACATTTTTCTCATATGAACATTATGAAAAAATCACTGTAAATTATCCAGATTTAAACCGGCGTGGATTTATACAAATATAAAAGAAGATGGCATATGAATGCTACGAAAAAATCGCGACATTTGAGAAAGCTTCGAAAGATCCTCCCCTCCCCCTCACTAAAATCAAATGTTTAATTACTCCGTTTATTTCATACATGTAGCTGAAAGCTCTTCTGGGAGTTTTTAGCTCACCTGACCCAAAGCTATTGCCATCATTTTTCGTCCGTCAACATTTCACATTTTGAAATTCTAAAGAACCAATGAATGGATTGAAACGAAATATGGTACAAGTGCTCCTTATAAGGTTGCACTCCACAAATTAATAGTACCATTTTCTATGTGAAGTGAGCTAACAAATGTCATGGTCTTGTGCCATCTTCAGAGTAAATAATACCCATATACATATATATATATTCTGAAAGGCCATTATGTTAGCATTGTTTCAATCATGATAAAATAAATAAAAAATATCCATGGAAACCTAGTTGGCATAGCAACATTTCACAAAAAAAGCTTTAAAAATGTTAAATTTCACTCCACTTCGGCTTAAAATTGAGGTCTGATGCAGCGTTTCAATCCAATTGAGACTTAATTTTTCAGATTCTGCATAAAATTCCATTACATATGTGGGGAAAAAAAGGTTTACTTTTCCGGCTCTTTTTTTCGCAATTTAACTTACCAGTGCAGGTGCCGATTATCACTGTCAAAGTTTTACACACCACATGTCAATTCACAAGTCCCAGTTTATGACCTCCCATTACTTGTCAGAAGCAAAATCAGTTAATGTTTTCGTATTTTTTTAAACTAAAATCTATCCTCTTTCAGTCAATATTACTATTTTGAGGTTAAGACATTTATTATTTATCTATCATGTAGTCAAACTTTACCAACTCTAATAATTAATAAAATTCTGGGGGTGCATTTCTCCGAAACTAAGACAATTAGTGGAGTGCAACCTAAGGTGCTAACCAATTTGTGTTGTTACTTTGGTGCCGATCCGGGATCCAACATGCTGCCAGCGGCAGCCTTAGTGTAACATTGGACCCTACGGCAAATACAAATGTACATACAAAACGCTGAGTGGATTGAAACCAAGCATGGCATGAATGTTCCTTATGGGGTGCTGACCAAGTGTTGTTACTTTGTTGCCGATCCGTCATTCAAGATTGCCACCAGCGGGGAACTTAGTTTAACATAGGACCAAAGTGAATTGCATACAAAAATCTTCCAGAAAACCCCTGAATGGACTGACACCAAACATGGCATGAATGTTTCTTGTGAGGTGCTGACCAAGTGGTATTACTTTGTCGTAGATCCGTCATACAAGATGGCCGACAGTGGGGAACTTAGTATAACATAGGACCCAATGGGAAATACATACAAAAATATTCTAGAGAACCACTGAATTTGTTGAAACCAAACATGGCATGAATGTTCCTTATGAGGTGCTGACCAAGTGGTATTACTTTGTCGTCGATCCGTCATCCAAGATGGCCGCAAGCGGGGAACTTAGTATAACATAGGACCCAGAGGGGAATACATACAAAAATCTTCCAGAGAAACACTGAATGAATTGAAACCAACATGGCATGAATGTTCCTTATGAGGTGCTGATCGAGTGTTGTAACTTTGTTGCTGAACCGTCATAAAAGATGGCTGCTATGTGATGCTTTGACCAAGTGTTAGTACTTTGTTGCCAATCTGTTATGCTTGATGGGCCGTCCGCGGAAGACTGAGTTTAACATAGGACCCTATGGGAATTACATACAAACGGCTTCTTCTTGCAATAAAACGTATCACAAAATACCGAAATAAATTTGATGCACTGTATGCTAATTACTGAATGGATTGAAACCAAACATGGCATGGATGTTAATCACAAGGTCCTTTAGCAATGTTTAAATGGAAATATCAAGTAAGCGATACAAGCTCCTGGGAGCCTCTGGTTTCTATATAATGACTATTGTTATAGAGATTAATTGCAGCGACGTATCGATGTATCCTGAAGTATGCATTGTACGCTATAGACAAAATTATTTGGGGAAAACGCATCACCTTATCGTGTTTTATTGTTTTGTACTGTTTTTTTTTTACTTTAACCAAATAAATTTGTTGTTTAATAAAATAGTATTGTTGTACATCTTAATGGTATCCACACGCGTCAAATAGGATAAGAGGCTGAAAAAAAAGGGCTTAATTTAGGTGCTTGCAGCAAATCTTTTACACAATGTACGTACAACTCTTGAAAAGGGGGTCAATTTCAAAACGTTGCAATATCCATTTTAGAAATTATCTGGAAGACTTGCTTCCACATTTTGTAAAAAATAACCAGTTAACCACTGGACACAGAATTACAAATGTAGAACAGCAATTACAAGGAATATTTTGATTTTTAATAAAGACTCTGGTGTCCAACATCTCAAAAGGCTGCAATTCTTCTTTGGAAAATGGCCTTGGGCACTTTAAAAGCTTTTTGCAGAAAACTCACCAGAACCCCGTAAAAGTTTTTTTTATTTCTAAATATAGTGCACCTTTTCCTGTACAATAAAACGTATCACAAAATACCGAAATAAATTTGATACATTGTATGGCCATTTCGTTGACTGACTAAGGTAGACCAATTAAGGGTTATAGCTGTCGAAAGACCTAAAGGCAAATAAACCTGACATAAAATTTGGACAGCAAGACTATTTTCCTAGTATCGCGCCAATTGTTGGTGCTGGAAACATTATATATCAATGAATGGTTGACAGTCTGGAAGGGTTAAAATACGTTGTACCAAACTTCTCAGTTATCGATAAATAACAACCGTTTGAAAGCGGGTTCACAAATTTCTGAAACGGGAGTTACCGGCAACTACATTTTAAATATGAATAAGAATTTCTCATTTTTTCCGAACTTTTTAACTTTGTCCATTGTAAACACATTACTTTTACTAAGATTTCGAATATATAGTCTATTGTGCTACATAGATAAGAAGAGTTAATTCGATTTATCTCTAATTATAAACAGTTCGCTGGTACGACGTACTTTAAATCAAAATCGGTTTTGGCAGTCATTCTGGTTTGCAGTTTGGATATAATTTTGAATGAGAAATGCCTTTGCAGCCAAGTTTAGTTTAACTGGCTCAGCGATATCAGATACAACTCAAAATGTGACTGGATCATACTGGTCGGTGTGAGTACCTGATGCCATCCTATTGCAGCCAATTTTGGTTAAATTTTGACTTGTATGGTGTGACGATTTTTTCCATTTTGGCTATGCCGGCTGTTGTGGTTTCCGGTTTGGGTCATCATAGACAATTTTGATAAGGAATCGCCTAAGGGAGCAACTATTTGATTTTTACGGGGATTGGGACTAGGATCAAATTTGAAATAAAAAGGCAGGACCAGGATTTTGCAAAAATAAAGACAGGATCACTTAAGGTGACCTGTGTCAATCATGAAAATTTTCGGTTTAAATGAAAATAAAAATTAAGGCGGCATTAGCGCCCATCCTACTGCAGCTAATTTTGGTTTAATTTGGAATTGTGGTGTCCGACAAGATTTTTTTTTTTTTTTTTTGAATTTCCATTTTGGCTATGCAGGCCATCGTGGTCTGCGCTTTTGGTCATCATATACAATTTTGATAAGAAATCACCTAAGGCCCATTCTACTCGACCATGGTCCCCATTGACCCAGTGGTCTCAAAGAAAAAGACATCTAAAGAATTTTTCCATAGAGTCCTACACGTTTGTTAAAACGAAGATCGACCTTGGTAACCATCTCTCTTGGCTGTCCGTGTCAACGGACACAATTTTGGAACATGTACAGAACCATCTAAGAACCATTGCTGCCAACTTTGGTTCATATTGGCTCTATACCCATGAAAGCATTAGGAAAAAACACACAAGATATACATTTCTAGAGCATATTACGTTCTCAAATAATATTCAAGAGTTCCTGTGGTTACAGCAGCATTGTCGGTTTGTATTCGAGGATGCCAGACACAATTTTGGAAGGGGCACCGAAGGGCCATTCCAATAAAGTTCGGTCCAAATTAGCCCAGTGGTTTCAGAAAATGGGGACGAAGATGTTTGAAAAATTGACGACGATGGAATCAAAATGATGAAAATAGCTCACACGACCCTTTGGTCCAGGTAAATAATCTAGATGTAAAAATTAAATGAATTTTCCTTTTAGTTAAGGTTCTAAATCATTGGACACTTTTTCTAAGAGGACCAACTCACGGCCATTGTTGCCAAGGTTGGTTCCAAATGAATCTGGGGTTTCATACACAAGGATCTTTGAATTAATTTTCAAACAGAATCTAGCGTTAAACTAACATTTCCTTTAGGACTCATCTTGCATGTACTGTACAGTACAGGTAGTTGGCAGGCCAGATCATCGAAAAAATTTGAGACAAAACCAGGACCTGGTTCCTCAATGGTTTGTGACAAACTTTTCCGATATGAATCTTAATATTGTTAAATGGCGACCACCTGGGTTTACAGTCCGAATCATCAGATACAATTTGAAAAGGAACCACAAAACATTTTGGCCAGATCTTACAAAGCAATTGGATATAGTGGCCATACCAGTGGGTTAAGAGATAAACCTTTAAAATGGAACTCCAAACTGTTTGCAGTGGCATTTTTTTCCATTAAATACATGCATACAAAAAAATTTTTATGAGATTTTTTATTTTTAGTAATGGTAGCAATACCGATACTTGTCCTGACCCCAAGAATGTGACCATCCACCAAAATTTCATCTTAACTGCCACAATATTTTAGAATAATTGCTAAACTTTTGTTACATGTACAGCCGTCAACAGCCGCTGCATATTATAAGTCCCAACCCTTGAAAATACCTTTAAAAAGGGTTGGGTCTTTATCGGGTTTGTCCCTCTGGTCACCAGGCATTGGGTAATCGTTGAAAGGGTGGGGTCTTTATCAGGTTTGTCCCTCTGGTCACCAGTCATTGGGTAATCGTTGAAAGGGTTGGGTCTTTATCAGGTTTGTCCCTCTGGTCACCAGGCATTGGGTAATCGTTGAAAGGGAACCACCCGAGGACCATTCCATCAGTTTGAGATTCTTAAATGTATTTTTTTGTTTTTTTTTTTATCATTTTCTCGTTTGTAGTAACGACAGCCAAATTTGTCGGAGGTCCATCACTCCCCCAAATAAGTAGAATTTCTAAGTTCTAGAAAACTTTGGTTTCTTTCCGAGTACATGTAGATCGCGAATTTAAATTTTATTTTCTATTCTTTGTAATGGTTGATGGTCATTTTGGTCGGATGTAAATTTTTTTTTTTTGTAATGGCAGCCCTTCGAACCTTAAACACAACTTTGGAACCATCTGATCATTCTGTAAAAGTTTAATGTAGAATTCGAGAGGCACTTACTAAGACGACAGGCGCCAAGTGATGGCAATAACCCAAATGGCCCTTGGAACAAGTAAGCTAAAATACTGTGATCAGAGTTCACATTTCACAAAATTTCAAATTTCATACTACATTGTTACTTGATTATTTAAATAATCTTGCCAAGTTAATTTTATGTTCTTTTGCCAATCCAAATTGAAAAAGAAAATCAGAATTTACTTAATTGAAATTTTAAAATTACCCCAAAAATTTCTTTTGTTTTTCAATTACTATTTTTATCATCAGCTACAATTGCTGTTTTTCTCAGTTGTGCACAAGTCCCTCTCCGTGCCCCAACACATGATATTTAGAGCTTCATTTGTAGGGCCTTGTCTCTACAGTAGCTGACTCTTGTTCTATGTTCCCTATACGGAATCATTACAGGGAAATGCTCATCATTGACTACAGGACAATCCCTAAATTTTATATAGTTTGTTCTCAACCTTACTTTGAGAAATGTTGTTCATTGACACATATTTTAAGCCTTTTTTTTGTTAAAATACATGTATGTGAAGCAACCTTTCCTTTCATTTGGTCAGTTTCATTTTGGATTCAGGAATTTACTTACCTGAATCATCAGTCTACTTCACAAAAACATGCTTAGGTACATGTGCATGCCAAGTTTCACTTGTGCTACATTGTAAGTACAGTGTATTCTATTATTTCATTTGCTGCTCAGAGACAGATTGTGAAAACATCATTAACTGTACATTGTATTTTTTCTCTTCATAGCACTCGGATAGGCAGCCACTAGAAAGTAAGCATGCATTTTTCATCTCAAATTTCAACTGATCACATTGATTTTTTTTTTCAGTGAAAAATTCTTTTTTGCATCTCTTTTGATGTAGTATCATATCTGTTACAAGAACAATTTAAACACTTGTTAAGTTTGAACACGCTATTCAGACATATATTGTACAAGGTTACAGGAAACAATGGGATTTACTCCTATGAATTCCTGGGTATCTATATTGGGTACAATTTTTTACACATTTGTAATTACAACAAAATATTTTCCATCACATCCATTTTCCATTTTAAGTTTTGAACAAAACTGTGATCATGAATAGTGATGGAGGAAAAATACTTCCAAGTTGATGTGAAAAGACTAAATTTTGTTGCCTTGCCAAATTTTGCTTCCACATATCACATCCTTGTAACACAATTTAGCACCATGGGGTATACTAACTAATAGCATGTACAATGTAATATTTTTCTATGACATTTTTGCACTTTTTCACTAAATAAATGAACAGAATTACAGAATTTTCATATCATTCCTTCTGATCTCTTGTTGAAATTTCATCTTTGGAGCAAGATTTCAACAAAATGAATGAATGTAGCACAGGAAATTAGCAAATTTATCCCCCAGAAGCACAGCCATTTCACATTTTCACATATCAATGAAAATAAGAGAAACTGATTAAGTATTTTTTATCCTAGATATTGACCCTAGGGTTCATAACCCTTTGGGTAACACTAAACATTCATATAGAAAATAAAATTTAAAAATGACGAACACTCTAGACAAATGTTGCAACATAAAAGCCGCTACACTATGTATGAACAATTCCACTGAAAGGTCAGAGCACTTTTTTCAAAGACGCATATATAATTATATATAATATTAAACACATAAAGCATATATATATATAATTCACTAAATGACACTATTCAGAACGGACAAAACACATTGGAAAACCATTTCAATATCTTCGGAGTCAACAACCACACAAAGTGAAAACCATTCCATCCATATTTCCATGTCCATTGAATTTAATTAATAAAGATCATTCTCAAACGATTATTAGGGATTTTCACACTGCATACAAATTGAGTTCATGATGAATTCTGAATTCTTCCAACACAAATGATATAAAGCTTCTGAATTTCATTTTTGAATGTTTTGTCTTAAAATGCTAGCTGGTACAACGAAAATTAGAATTGAATCCTTCTAGTCCAAAATTGCAAGAAAAATGAATAATTGAAGAAAACAGCTGAGATTTCCTGAATCCACTTGAGAATTCAACAGGTCACAGTCACTTTTTCACATGAATACAGAGGTTTATCTTTCACAAGATGATCAGCAAATTATTGTTTCTGAATGCTTGCTCAGCCACACCAGGATATATTCTTGTGCATCTCTAAATTCAAAACTAAAAAAAGAAAAAGTAAGACATGTAATGTAACTTGCATATTTTATCTATAAATTTTAATGTTTTGAGTATACACTGATGAATGAGCACATGTAGATAAACCAACATACACACAGGTAAAGAGCTATTTTTTTACTATGCAAGCAGCATGGTTTATGTCTGCTTAGGTCTCTCATGCATAACAACAGGTAATTGTTTTCAAATATTCAAACACATGTACAACTGTAATACTTTAAATATTTAGGAATGTTATTTCTGTAACATACATGTATGTTTTTTCGATGTTTTTAATCTCTCAGTACAAAAGTATGCAGTTTAAATGCAAGGTTCATGTATTTCATACACCTTTTAGATTAAAAAGTATTTCTGAAAGAATTATTAAAGTGTTATATGCACTAGTACACATGAATATCTGGTTTAAAATCTATTTCCTTGAAAATAACCAATCAAAACTGAACCTAAATGAAACCAGATACTCCCAGGAGCATGTATCGCTCACCTGATAGTGCATTGCCTATTACATATAGCAACAAGTTCTTACTGGGTTAAAAGTTTGACTGTGGTGGCCATCTTGGTTGACAGTTTGGGTCAACGGACACAATTCTTAAAGAGGACCATCTAAGGACCATTGCTGCTAAGTTTGGTTCCAACCTCTCGGTAGTTTCAGGTAAGAAATTTTCCATAGGGTCCAATGTTAAACTATGTTCAGCTGTGGCAGCCATCTCGGTTGACAGTCGTTTCAGACAAGACGATTTTTAAATTAATTTCCCATAGGGTCCTATGTTAAACTAAGTTCGGCTGTGGTCAGAGGTCGGGGCCATCAGACACTTTTGAAAGAGGACGACCTTATGACCATTCACCAGAGTTTGGTCAGGTGGTTTCTGAGATGATTAAAATGTGGATTAAAATGTGGATTGTGGACGACGGACGCCAAGTGATGACAATAGCTCACATTTCGGGTAATGTGAGCTAACTGTAGGAATTTTTTTACTGCAAGTAAAACATGTCTCCCTTTGTACATACCAAAAAGATATGGCCTAGACAAGGTCAAATTAAGATACTAATGATATGTGATGTACTGTCTTATCAAGATGCATCTTCCTTCTTAATATGATATATGTACATGTATGTCTATCAGAAAACAAAACATTTTTGCTTGGACAAGGATATTTTCAAAAAGCATATTATTTGACCTAGGTCAAATTTTAATCATGATACGCAACACACCTACATATCAAATACCATGAGTCTGCCTCAAAGGACAAAAAGGTTAGGCCCAGACAAGCATATTGTCCAAATAGCCTATTATTTGACTTTGAGGTCAATGGCCAAAGTTAATCATTCACAACAGACATCTTATCAAGATACATCTACATACCAAAAATCATGAGTCTTACTCAAAGGGCCAAAAAATTATGGCCTGGACAAGCATATTATTCTTTGACCTTTAGGACAAAGTTCAAGATCAAATGTTGATCATGATACACAGTCTCATCAACATACCATAATCATGAGCCTACCTCAAAGGACAAAATAGTTATGCAAGACCCGTACAAAGGTTGAAAAGAAGAAACGCTACTAAAACAATATGTCTTTCTTCGAAGGGGAGACGTAATTATCACAAGATTATAAAACTAGGGATGTTCCGATTATTGATTATAATCGAAAATCAATCATTTTTTTTCATAATCGATAATCAATCACAACAGACTTTTTAAACATAATGCAGAAGTTTTGGTATTTGGTTCAGTTATTAGGACTTAATAGAGGGTCAAGTCACGTCCAGAAAGGCTTAAAAATAAAAGCACATTATTTCATCCAAGGTATTGACATAGTGCCTACTTATACAGTACAGATTCTGGTCAGACAATTAAAAACATGATTTTACATGTATATCAATTTGGCAATAACTTTAGTTGCATCTTACAATTCCGATTATAATCGATAAACGAATCCAACCGGCTTCCAGAACATTTCAATTAATCAATTACTGTTTTTCAGCCGATTCCCAACACTAAATAAAACCAATCAAAATTTCCTATAACCCTCATTAGTTATATTGCACACAACAGTGTTCTTAATTAGCATTTACACCTAAAGGTGCCCTGCTTTATAACAACAATTTAAAGTTGTTGCCATAAACAGCAAAACAACCCATATTAATATCTTCCTAGAAGGAACTATTGTAGTGCTTAAGAGATTACTATAACAGATCATCTTTCTATGCAACAAAGTATTAATAAGCTTTATCAACTTTAGTCGTTTAACAGTTTTATCAATAAAGATATAAACATGCACTTCTGTCTGAAAAAAATCTAAACATTAATTGCTTCTCCACAAACCTTTAATTATCTTTCTTGTCCCGGTTAACCTCAAATTTGAGTGCTTTATGTGCCAGCAGTATTTCCTGAATAAAACATTACTACAGTATATCTATATTAATGTTTAGATTGACACTACATAAACATGATAAACACAATACTATATACAATGTGTACAAAAATTAACCAACCGAATATCTCTTTCTTATTTGCTTCTAAAATTTCTATTTGAAATATAGGTCCAAAATAAAAGAGGAAGAACACAGTTTTGCTTCTCTAAAATTTCTAGAATCTGACAGAGTTCTTGATAAGGTGCATACATGCATCCCAGGTGCATGAAAATCAAATGTGGGCTGAAATTTACCATCGGTATAATTTTAATCTCCAATTGGTTCAATGGAATCAGTAACTTTTTTCCATTAATTCTGATTTTCAGAAGAAATTTTGAATCTGAACATTCCTATTAATTTGGTGTGATCAAAATATATAAAATTTAAAGTCAACAAAAATATTTAGACTTGAATCAAATAAAAAAAACATGTACATGTAAAATGTATGAGATTATCAGTTCCTTGATTTGTTTAGGACACCTCAATATAATAAGTACAATATAAAGAATTAAAAATAAAAATATTGATTCTTTGATCTGGCCAAGCAAGCAAACATTTTTATTAATTTGTATTATTTGATAAATTTCAGTAAAATTTCGTGATTTGAACCTAAAATAAATCCCATAGACAGCCATAGTTATTGACTGCCAATGTATTAAATTTCTATACATGATTCTCTGTTTTATCTCCTAATAAACCTTAATACTACAAATAAAAAGGTTGAAGTAATTTTTTTTCTGAATCAGCAACCCCATTAATAACATGAATGACAAAGTCTAGATAAAAACTAACAGTTGCTACATGTATCACACACAAAAATCATCTGAGACAGCAGTTGACCTTTTGCGGTCTTAGTTTTTCATGACGCTCACAGCCAAATTAAGTATTTGATTACTCGTTTTTTTCGAAGATTTATTCATTCTATTTTAAGAATTTCTATTTCCAACTGAATGGTCAATTCATTTGTATCATCAAGATATCTGATTTAGAAAATTTTATCACTACCATTCAAAAATAAATCATGTGATCACACAGAGAATGGATATTTTTAGAAACTCTGAAAAAATCGATCCCATATTTTCATCATCACTACTTTACAAAGACTCAAAGAGGCAAAAATAAACATTATGGACATACATTTGTAGCAGTCGGCCAAAAAAATTCATATACCCCCACAACAGGTCTCATGCCAACATGCATTTTCGAAAATTACCATCCAATCTTCAAACCGTCTTGTCTTTGCCTTTTTTCAACATTTAAAATCTGTATAAGGTATACAGAGGTAATATAAAACAGTTGTAGAAGTAAAATCTTATCTACATGTAGACATTAAAATGAGACATTTCAAAAATATTCAGATAAATACTACAATCATGTTGTCCATAGTGCTTTGATTGCCTTTCTTTTTTTTTTTTTAATAAAGTGTTATTACATAAGTTAAGGGGGTACCCAACACTTTGACTAAAATAGATTTGGCTCGTTTAATTTTCATAAAGTTTTGATGAAATATTTCCTTTGACCTGTTGACAAAAATACAAAAATATAAAAATTTCAAGAATTTTGAGCAACACAATTTATGGGAATAATTTCATTGGATATACGGCAGTATGACAAACACTAATTTTGCTCATTGAGAAGCTTGGTTTCTCTTTACTAATAATATGCATATGTGATTAAAGCGTTCAGCTGATTTTTAAAGAGTTAACTCCCTTAGATGTTCTGTACCCCCTTAATTCATACATTTAAAAAATCTTTTGGTATTACTATATATTGATCCTAAAAAATTGAAAATATGGCATTATTAACCAGCACCAGTCACAACAACTATAACCATATAATCATCCTGTATTGGCTCTGATGGTAGATTTGTTGCTTTACTGGTCAAATATTTATAACCAAATTCACATGGTGGAAAAGCATAAAGAACACCAACATCGTCTTTATCCTTGGACTCATATGATGGCAGAGAAATAACTCCAGCTGCTTCTTTCTGTCTCAAATAACTAACAAGATTTTTTAAAGGTCTTTGCTGAACATTTGGATCTTCATAATTTTGAAGAGTACTTGTCATGGATAATAAAATACAATGGCCTCCTTTTCCTGCTGTGGCAACTCGTCTACCAACATCTTCAAGTTTTGGTTGATCAAGTCTCAAACGTTGTTTCACACGCAAAACAGGTGTCTCTGTTGTACTTGGGTCTCTCATTAAAGTGTCCACAATAGTCACATTTCCACTAACAACATGCATACGTGCAGGAAATGCACTATTCTTTAATATCACTGCACCATTCCAAGCAACTGGTAAACATTTTGCCAAATCCGATATAGTTGTCACATTTTCTATTCCCATGTCAACATTTTCACTAGAGCTTTTTCTATCTTTTCGTAAATCATCATGAGAATCAATTTCACCAAGTTCCCTTTCTTGTGAATAAAGTGTCTTCTTCTCTCGTGAACGTCCTCTAGAATCTCGGTCTTTACTATACCTTGCATCTGGTGAAGTAGATATTTTTCTTCGCCTATATTCATCTGGCGATCCTGGTCTTTTTCTAGAATCATCCCAGCTATCACTTTGTCTACGATCATTGTCTGCATTTCTACCATCTGCATCATGCCAATCATCTCTCGATCTACCTTCTTTTCCTTCTCTTCTTGAATCATCATAAAACTGATCTCGTTCTACACCACGTTCATTGTCATTTTCGATCTTTTCCGGTGCCATGATATGATTTGGATCTGCAAAATCTACTCTCAAACGTCTATCATCTCCCCCTAATGGTGCACCACGCATTTCCTGACACGCTGCTTGTGCAGCATCAAGATTGTCATACAAAACATATGCATAGTCTTTGCCTCGAGGCCATTCAATCCTGTTTATCATACCAAATCGGTCAAATTCTTGTTCTAATGCTTCATGTGCTACCCATGATCCTAGACCACCAACCCATAAACATGTTGTTGCGGTCACTTTCCCATATCCAATTTTACACTGAAATCTCCCAATATATTGACCTGACAGTTCAACTTTAGCTCTATGAGCACAATCTAAATTAATGAATTTAATGAAAGCATAAGCATTTCCAGTTCCTCTCTGAGGTCTTTTTATATCAATGTCCTCAATTGTACCATATTTTCCAAAGACAGTTTTAAGTTCTTGATCTGCAATGTTATAGTCAAGATTTCCAACAAACAGTGTTCTTGTTGCTTTTTCGTCATCCTCTGGTTGAATATGATCTAAATGATATGGAAATTTCTCATTTCGCTTTTGAGGATGATACTCCCCAGAATTATATGAATTATGGTGTTCTCTTTGGGGCATGTCACGAGGAGGTCCTTGATAAAATCCACGTCCAGAAGGACGTCTTGTACTTGGAAAACCACGAAATGATGATCCTCTACCTCTATATCCACTATTGAAATTATCATGTCTCTCGTAATGAAAATCGGACACTGGACTGTGGCTGCGTTTTTTCTGATACACTGCTTCAATTCTCACAGGTCTGTCAAATAGAATAAGCTTTGATTTCAAATGTTTAGCTTCACGAGCATCCTCTGGATATCGAAAGTTAATATATGCTACTCTTATATCACCACTGTATGTAACATTTACATTGAATTCACCAAATTTCTTAAATTCATAATAGAGCGTTTCTTTTAACATTGGGACTGGTATTTTACCTGAAATATTACTAATACATAACGACCTATAATCAGGTTGACGCAAATCTGTTCCTCTAGGTGGGGGAGAATACTCCATCATTCGGTCATCGCGATATTTCGCACGGGGACGGTCCATTTCATGGTCAATATCACGATACGACTTTTTCATCATCAAGTCCCTTCGCGATTCGCGTCGTTCGTACATATCTGGCGAAATACCCCTACTCATCTCATGATCAGACATGCGATAACTCGAACGTGACCTTTTACTAATAGGTGACATATCCCTCATAGGTGAACGCTTCATTTTTGCAAAAGTAAGTGCTTAGTCTGTTGATTGTAATTACAACGCCATAATATTTCCAGTTTGATATTCATGCACGCTAAACACTTAAATAAAAAGAACAACTTCATCAATGTTCTGTTATAACAATGAAGACAAATGTATTACAAAAAAATCAGTATTCTAATTAACGTATTTAAATGCATCTCGTTTTCAAAGACCTGCCAATTATAACGTAGAACTATTTTGAGGGCATAATAAAATAATTGAAGTGAATAGTACTTCCGGAGGCGTTGGTCTCGTATTATATAAAAGCCGAATTTGATCCCTTGCGCATACCATATTACCCGTTTAACCCGCTCTATAATACAAAAATAAGAATGAAGGGCCCCTGAAGAGCATGACAATCAAATACAATGACCGACATAATTAGGGGCAATTAAAACAGAAATAAAAGAAGTTAGGAAATACAATAATTAAAATTAAGGAAAAACACAATTAGATCTAGATCTAATATACATAGTCTCGTGTTCAAATGTTTAACTTCTGTTTTGAGAAACGCCAACATTACTGAACTAAATAATAAAATCTGAACAAAATAACCTGTTATCCAGTCCAGCTTAAGTCCATTAACACTCTCGTGATGTGTGCAGATGCTGTGTATAGTCATAGCTGTTATCTACACCTGAAAAATCACTACAGAATTGTGTAAATCAAGGATTTAAATTTAAATCTTTGTGTAAATAAATTAGCCAACTTTTCAAAAGATTGGAAAATGGCAGTTAATTTAAAGAAAACAAATGTTTTAGTATTAAATAAAGCTATATCATACAATTCAACATCTTTTGTTATATGGGTCTGACATTCGGGGGAAATTTGCACAGCTTTTATAAGTATTATGAGGTATCTGCGTCATCTAGTAAAAGATGGATCTGATAACTATTATCAGAAGCTTTTCAATTGTCTAAATCAATGGCTCAAGATAAAAAAAAAGGATCATGGTATTGTTGTATTCAATAAATCTTAAAATACTTAAATTTAGAATATTTTCTAAATAATAAGATCAATTTTAAAACAAGTTACATTTTACAGTTTTAAAATCAAAAATTGTAAACATATGGAAAAATAGGTTATTTGATGACAAGAAAAAGCAGATATGGAAAATAAACTTAGAACTTATAGATTACTCAAAACTAACTTTATGAAACATATTTAAATATTGGAAATAGAGAACAAAACACACTTTTATCTAAATTGAGGGTAGGTGACCATTCCCTTGAAATAGAAGAGGGCGTTTATTAAAAACCGTTTGTGTAAATTATTTTTAACCTATGTTGAAGATGAAAAACATTTTCTACTAGAGTGTAAATGCTTAAATGACCAATGGAAAACATTTAAAACTAAAATAAATAAAGAATTTAAAAATTTAATATGTTAACAACTACAGACAAATTTAATTTAATAAGAGAAATGAACTTTTGTCAGGATCTGATTTGCGGGCTTGATCTGGATCCCAGTGCGTCAATATAAATATACATGTATTGTACGGTATTAAATGTTCTATATACTGATATATGTAAGTTTTCTTTTGGTTATTATTTCCTTTTATTTACCATGTACAATCACATTTTTATTACTTTAAAATAATGTTCATTATCCTTGTTTAATCAGACTTCATTTGTATTTTGTTTAGTTGATTATACTTGATTGCCATGCCCAGTAATGGGGTTCGTGATAGGAGAATAAAGATTCTGTATCAATCAGCTACCGATATCTTAAAAAAAAAAAAATCCTTGGTATATGTTTCATATTTTTTAGTTAAATTTGTTAATTCTTTTAAACGGAAATTATATTTTGATCGTATTGATTACCGCTGTTTGGCGGACTGAAGTCTCCAGATAAGCTTGACGCCACCGGCGCTTGTCTCAGAAAAAAAAATTACTATATATGCCAAGTGAAATATATAGTATTTTTTTTTCTGAGACAAGCGCCTGTGCTTGACGCCGATCGTGCACATGATTTTTGTCTCGCTTGCGACGAAAAGTCGCGATCGAGGGCGCCGGAGATATAAATATTACTTTCCGCCGGCGACAGCGACGGCGGCGTAAACTTTTTTAAAACTTTAATAACTTTGCACACATAATGGCTACAATAAAGATTTTTGGTCCACCGATACCTTATCGTATAAAGATTGCCGCAGTATACTTGTCTTGTGACCCTGACCTTGTTTTTATGGTTCAATGACTTCATAAACATAAATGTAAAATATGCGTCCAAGTTTCGTGGTTAAATCCATTTCGCACGTACTCCACGTCTTCACTTTAAAAACTTTCAATTTGAAATATGTAGTAACATTTCACATGGATTATAATTCCAATATATGATAAAGGGTTATGGTGCAAGTTTTTTTTAAGCCGCGAGAAAGGCGATTTTTTTTTTTTTTTTTTTTTTTGGTAAATTTTATTTGAGTTTTATCTGAAGTAAATTTACAGGTAAAGAAATTTGTTATGCGCAATTAACATGCTGTGTGTGTTTCAGGTAATTATAACTAATTAACGATTTCACTTGTATATTGTACCTTGACTGTCCGGATGCTTATTGTCCCAACCCTTAATTAAGGTACACAGGTACATTGTATGTATACAGGTAAACCGTTTGCTGACCAAAAACAGCGTGATTTGATTTTTAACGCTACATTTTTTGATAATTAATGCAGCATTTGAATAAAGAGGTGTGTGTGTGTTTCAGAGGGGATCACAAAGAATGCAGAGATGAAATATAATTTCAAATGTCAGATAAGTAACATTTTAATTTATTTTAAATTAATAATTTATCTTTTTGGTATTTATATATTAAACATTTGACATACTATATGATTAATTCTATTTACTCGTATATATATTTACTTTGTTATGACAAGGTAGAAGTTGATTAGGATGAGCGCCATCTTGAATAATAATAATAAAGAATAACACATTTCACAAGTTTTAGCTTTCTAAAAAGCTGTGGACTGCTTCGCTGTATCTTAAGTTATGGTAATATGTGAGCATGTGGTTGTTGATTTAGTACTGGAATTCTCTGTTGACCAGTAAAATTTTCCGCGCGAAAACAACAAATAGACACGACTCTGGAGGTGTGCCTAGATTGGCAGAAGTTATAAAGTAGAGATCATGCATTTTTTGTTGTAAACATAGGATTATAGTGTATACGATTAAGCAAAACAAACCGTGTGTATTGCAGGTTAACAAAGCAAATATACACGTATTAATAATTGATTTCAATAATGAATTTCAGAATATATGAATATTACAAAAACATGTAATGACAGTTGATCGGAACTGATATACACACAGTTAATTTTCCGGCTTTTGATGACTTATCCTGAACGAGTGAAGTCTGTAATTCTTTATCTCATTTAAACCAATGGCTGTTGCTGTATCTCAGCCGCATCATAAAGTAACCAGTCAGCGATCAGTAATTATTTCAAGATGGCGTGTATGTCTACTGAAACTAATAGCTCCCCACCGTGATGCGAAGCAAAAATAGCTTATTTTCAAATCAATTTTGAAGGGATATAATCAAAATTTAAACTATTGCAATTACGATATTTCGAAAAGTTATGATGAATGTATTAATTAGTACATAGCACCAAAATTTTTCCATCAGTTTTGGTTAAATCGCAATTTTATGTTTAAAAACGACAAAGAAGCCAATTTATCAGAGTTAGATGATTTAACAGTATGGACTTAACGAGAAAATAAGACAAATTTTCAAAAGCATTTGGAAGGATAAGACCAAAATTTAAACTTTTCCAAATAGCATAAATATATTTCTAAATATATGAGAAAGTACTATATAGCACCAAAATTTTTTTAGCACGAGTTAAAAGTAGTTTATTTTCTCGATTCCTGATCACCCCAGTGCATTTCTATAAAATTTGCTTGGGCATGGTATAGGTGATGTGTGATGTCACCAAAAGTCACGTGACTCGATGACGTCTATAGTTGGATATGTCACCTCAATTTCATGCTTGATTGACTTTGTCACATTTTCGAGATTAAGTCGATTTCTCAGCAACTGTAACACCTATACCCACCATATTTGGTCACTAGATAATTCTTAGTGGGCACATGCCAGTCTGGCACCTGTCTCTGGACCTTGACCTCTGTAATACTGTAATACTTAGACCCATCGTATTTGGTCTATTGATAGTTCTTAGTGAGTACATGCCAGTCTGACACTTGTCTTGACCTTGACCTCAATTTCATGGTTGAGTGACTTTCATCCAAGTTTTGGATTAAGTCCATTTTCCAGCAAATGTAATACCTAAGCCTACCATATCTGGTCTATAGATAGTTCTCAGTCATTACATGCCAGTCTGACACCTGTCTCAGACACCTAACATTGACCACAATTTTAGACTTGAGTGACTCTCATCCCAATTTTACAAATAAGTCCATTTCTCAACAAATGTTAATAAATGTATGTAGACCCACCATTTTTGGTCTATAGATATATAGTTTTTGGTGGGTACATACCAGTCTGAGATTTGTCAGCTGACCTTGAACACAGTTGTAGGCTTGAATGACAGATTTGTCGGACCATTACTACATGTATATCTTTTTTTTCCTTTGACTTGCAATGTCGGATATCAGATAATCTTAATTCTGTGGCCATGTGAATACTCAGGCGAGACATTTAATGTTTCCACTCTTGTTATACTAAGATTATGATACTTGTTTTGAAATTTTCAGTTAATTAATTTTGAAATTCTATTGAAATGTGGGGGCTTAAACTCCTTCCTTACTCGGATGTTGTATTATTGTACTTTTTGTCGAAATAAAAAAAAATATATTAACTTAGGAAATATTGTTAATTTTTTTTCGGCAAAAAGTCAATAATTTTAAGCTAAAATGTATTGAAAATAGAATGTTCTAACACCGAGCTATACATGAATTTTACGTCTTAATCCCTCTTCAAATGGAACAAATCTATAATTTTTAAACCTGCAAAACTCCAAGACTCCAACCATATTTTAGCTTTACCATAACCTGGAATTGGCGTAAATAATCTAATTCTATGACCACCCTTTTCTATTTATTATATCTAACTATGTTCTAATAATTGATATAATAATTGTACTAAATTTCAACCCGTGAGGGTCAATGATTGGATAATAAATAGATTTATTGATTTGATTTAATATATATATACAAATCTGACCTGGTTGATTTGCCCCCTCACCGTTGAAATGTTCGTCCTCTAAAGGGTCTCCTTAATTTGAAGATATTAAAAAATCTCGCAAGATTCTACGAAGTCCAATATGTTGAAGTAGATATAAACATGTAATTTCATTTCATTTACTTTCTGTTGCTCCAAAGCTGCATTGAGAGACAGAGAATGAAGGAGGTCAAGTAGATGTATTGAAGAATATTTCATATGGTTTAAAATCTAGAAAATTTGTTCAGGGTCGTTGTTTAAGTTATGAGACTCCCTTACGTGACATTCTTAAGGTAGGAGGTACCTAAAAAAAGATTGCATTGGTGTTGATATCAAAGATAACGTGGAAATTTTATAATAAAAATAAAAGATTAAATAAAAATACAATTCTAAAACAAATTATACTTTTTAAGCTTGCTACAAAATGTATATATTAAAGGTGTTATTTATTCTTTCAGAATCGAACATTTATTACATGTACTGTAGTGAAATTTTAGATTTCACTCTAACAAGTATTTAAAATAGTTAAATTTTGTGGGAAATGAGCCGTATGAGAACTTGGGGGAAAAAGACATGCTCCAAAATTAGGTATAAAAACTGAGATAAAAAGATATGAATAAATATATCTCCTGTATTCAAGTAGTAGTTTGAAGGACGCTTGGAGGTGCTCAGTATTCCCGCAAAATAAAAAGCTATTGACAAAATATCAAGGTCCAAAGTTTATATCATTATGGAAAGTATGTAATAATTTATGTTTCACAAAACATCTCAAATTTGAGGATTTCCTCAATGTATCCTCAACTCGAATGGGCTGATCGCTGAAATATCTATATCCGAGGAAAAATCAATTGTTTGAGGAAAATATATATTGTAAAATTTTATGAAACCAGGCCCATTCAAAATAGATAAAAATAACATGTAATTTTATTTCACATTTACTTTCTGTTGCCCTAAAGCTGCATTGAGAGACAGAGAATGAAGGAGGTCAAGTAGATGTATTGAAGAATATTTCATATGGTTAAAATCTAGAAAATTTGTTCAGGGTCGTTGTTTAAGTTATGAGACTCCCTTAGCAACTAGAGTGTGTTGGACTGCATCTGAATATAAAAAAAATAATGCATGTCACTTTAATACATCCCGAAATATGGTGTTTCAAGTTTTGGCAAACAGATGTGTAAATACATGCATGGAATGCGATTCGATAAAAAAAAGTTAAATATTTAGACTTTAAATTATTATTTCTCAAAATCCCGTCCCTAGATTTAAAAAAAGAATATATTTTACACAATGTATAGTCACTGAAAATTTAATTGATATAAATTTTATGAGGGTAACCAGATTTGTTTTTAAGACAAAAACGACTGCATTGGCAATTTTTTTAGAAAAAAAACAGACATGAGGTGGGCCGTTTTTCCCAATAAGCACTTGCAGTTCTTTAAGGGGGTGTAGCCGTATTATTGAGATTTTATTTCTAATGCACACTTATTTGCATTGTTTTCACGCTGTCATTTAATTGGCCAAATCAATGGTTTACTTTCTTTCAAAGTCAAGCACCCCCCCCCCCCCCCCCCCCTTTCCATTGCAATTAAAAAATATACGAATGTTTTACTCACAATTTTTCATGAAGCACGTCATTTGTCTCAACTCTGTTTTTAGCTGCTTTCGATATTTGCCTTACCCTGAAGTAAATATATTGCACATATGGTGATTTTAGGCTAATCCTTTCATTTCGTCATTAGGGAACAACCATTTAACTTCAAGAGGGGGGTTATGTGTTTTTGTGAAAAAAATATTCTGGTTCCAAAGGGAAGGAAAAAAATAATCTGTTTTACAAAACTAAGGGAAAAAAATTTCTGGTTTAGTTATATTTTTTCCAACAAAAAAAAATTGAATCCGAGAGTTGATTTAAAAAATCACAAGCATTGCAAGAAAAGCTTTAGACCATTATTTAATACAAACCTGTCAGTGACTTGATTTATTTTGAACAAAATAAAATATTTTCCTTAGTTTTTCTGTCTTACTTGACCTTTTAGTGATTAACTATCAAGATGAAGAGCAACAATCGTGACAATCAAAAGCTTTGTTCCTTTTAAATTAGCTCACCTGGCCAAAGGCCATGTGAGCTTTTGTCATCACTTGGCATCCGTCGTCTGTTAACTTTTCACATTTAATCTTCTCCTCTGAAACCACTGGGTAAAATAGAATTAAATTTGGCAGGAAGCATCCATGTAAGGTCCTTTATAAAGAGTGCTCATTCGTTCCGATTGGACAACAAATATGGCCGCCATGGGCAATTGTTGTTTCTGATTGGCTGAGTTTTCAAAAATCTTCTCCTCTGAAACGGCTGGGCCAGAATGGAACAAAACTTGACAGGAAGCATATATGGGAGGTCCTTTATAAAATTTCCTCATTTCGTCCTGATCATGCAAAAACAGCAGAGGACTTAGGTTAACATAAGACCTTATGGGAAATACATGCAAAAATCTTCTGGAGAACTGCCAAATTTTAGAATATGCTAACCTGTAAATAGAAGGACATTGATGAAGAAAAATTTGGTTCCTATATATATACAAGGCTTACCACACTTCATAATGATATGGAGAAGTGACTTCTCTCTTTTTGGTAAATCAATAAAAATGGCTTTCATGCCTCTAAGCCTCTAGTTTAAATATGCATACATGTAAAGTAAAGTCTTATTGGTTGAAGAAGTGGGGTAAGCGAAATTTTTCGATATATATATATACAGATTTGAATATTCAATCCGCATGTAATATGTTATCAATATCCGTAATTTGAGAGATTTGGGTACCTAGCTACCACCCTAATTTACCAGCCCCTTAGCGAACTATTTTTAGCTATTATTATAACGTCATGGGTGGTTGCATTAACAATCTGTTCCAAACATACATTGGATATGAAAGGGATTGAAAATTAGTTTAAAGTGGATATTGACGTTATAGTCGTATGTAATTTGTTACCTATAATAAAACAAACACAATAAGGAAATCATATATTACAGCGATCAAATCACATTCTTGGATTTTTTAAATAAAACAGATAATGACAAAATTTAACATTAAATATAAATTGTCATGCAAGAGAGAGATAAGTATGCGTGACTGTAGGAGACACCAAAGGACGTTGTTTCATGGTATGTCACACCCTGCAATTCTCATCAAATCAAGGATTTAAATAGTAGTGAATCCTTGATCAAATAATATCATATTTATCTTCGTTTCTGATGCAGGAAGACAAAATATTTCAATACTGACAAACATTCCAGTAACATTAAGATGATAACATATTCTGATATAATGTGGTGAATCAATTTGTTCGTCGGGAACTTGTTTCAAGCGACCTACAATTATTCGCGCGTAATGCAAGGACGCATCTGGGATAAAGGTCATAATTTTTTTCTGATTTCCTAATTTGGGGTCATCCAGTCATCCATGATGTAATTTCCTGTCAGGGTTGACACACAGACAGATTTGTCAATGAGAAACTAAAATTGTGAAAGACCTCAGAAAACTTGCTTTGTTGATACTTTTCTCATAAAAACTCAATATTTTCCGAATAATAAAGGATAAAATATTTAATATGTTACAGAATATTCCAATATATAGGAATTTACAACCAAAGAAGAACCCCATTAGTGACGATTACCGAATAACCGGAAGCGTTTTAGGGCTTGGAATTAACGGGAAAGTAGTAGAATGTTTTCACAAGACAACAAATGTAAAATGTGCCTTAAAGGTATCAGCATCAGTGAATTATAAATTTTATCTTAATCAGTTCAAAGTATTTACCAATTTTAACAAACTTCATTCTTGAGTACCCTATCACTATCAGTATCAGAAATAAGTCTTTTTACTACTAACATACTGTGTACTGACAGTATACAGTCATTTCAACCTCAGTTCATAAAATGGACTTTTAACCTTTTGAAAGTCTAAACGTTAGAATTATTAGACAATATTTTGTTGGTTAATTAAGTTATTAACATTATTGAGTCGTCAAATATAAAACAAAAAATGTAAAGTTGTTTAGGTTAGGCGAAAATGAAATATATACTGGGGTCTCATTGTATCACCATAGTTAATTGTTTTCAGAGCTGAAAAAAATAGGCCACTGGAATGTTGATTTCTATTTTTGTGAAGTTAGTCTAACATCTAACCTTTCATTTAATAAAACTTATTTTTCACTAACCCGAATAATCCAGTCGTTATATTCGCTCACTTCAATCACTCCATTAACGCCTGGACGCCTATTGAATATATTGCCATTGAACCAGAAGTAAATTACAGAATGGAATTATTCTTGGAATGAAGAAAACCCTATTGAAATCTTGCATCATTGTTTATATTCCATGACAACAAATATGACATTTTTATATTTTGTACCTCCTGCCAATGCTATTTTTGTACAAAAGAAAACGTCACATTTGTTGTCATGGACGATTTGATCATATACGCAAAGTCAAACCACAACGACAATCTGATTGGTTCTCTCTTTCAGAAAGCAGCTGACACACATGAGAAACGTATCGCCTTCAAGCCATTTACCAAAGGAGAGAATCGGATATGGAAACGGCTTGAATTATTCGAGTTAATTTTTCACATGCATATTCTTTAACAATCATAAAATGCTCATCAAAGTTTATACACAATAAATATTGAATTTGTGCATGGCATCGTGTTGATGTTCTGGTAATACGGTGATACAATGGGAACAGAGTATATGTGTGTTTCCTTTTACAAGCCCAAAATGACAAAGGCTAGGAAGGTAGGAAAAACATTTTATTTTGAAAAATTTTCATGTCTTTTCCGAAAAATGGTATTTGGTCAAACTGGAAATTACTTAATTACGCTTACTGCATTTAAAAGTTCCACTGAAATCAAACATTCGAGACATAGGCTAATTTAAATTTTAAAAAAAACTTTTACGGAAAAACTGATAAATTACATATTTTTTTTTCATATCCAATTGAGATCATGGCCAAAAATTAGGTTGGTTGGGTAACTGGAAACACACATATATTTTATTTTTGGCCTTACATTTGTATACCTCTCAAGTGATTCTGAATGGGGAATTTCAATAGAAAAATTAATGCACTTGAAAATTTGAAAAAAGTAATAATTTTAATTGATCAACTCAGACCTATCCTAAAATTTGTAGAACTGTTATTTTAAAAATTTAAAATGCACTTTGTGCATATTGCATGCATCGGTGGGGGGGGGGGGGGGGGGGTCTCAGTGGCCAAGTAGTATAGGTAGTTCCTCATGACTACTAATGATCACTAGCCTGTCAACACTGAGGTTGTGAGTTCAAATCTCACCTGTGGTGGGTTGCGTTCGACTCTGATCTTAATTGGCAATGATTGCCAATTTTTCCTACTGAATGTCGGTGGTTCACATGGGTACTTCGGCTTCTTCCACCAATAAAAAACTGGCCTCCGTGAAATAGCGAAATGTTGAAAACAGCATAAAATCACAAACTTAACAAACATGCATCACAGGGTTGTTTAACTTAATTTTATAAAATCTCATTGGCAGTTATCTCCCTTTTATGTTGAAAATTCCATAGGTGGAATTTTTTTTTTCTTTGGAAGACATGATTAAATAAAATTAGGTAAGTTTCAGACATGACTTAGCTCATTGCATGTTTGATCCAAGTGACTATACAATTTGCATCGATTAAGATATTAAATCCTGAAAAATCCACTTTTCACAAACTGAGGTGTCCAGACAGTAACTTTTTAATTATATTACATGTATTCAACCAAAATATCTTGCTTTGTTTTCTTTTATTTTTTAGTTAAAAATTTAAGATAAAGCCAGAGAAAAACAAACCAAAAAATATGTTCCAGAGTAAAGAAAAAGGAAACTTTATCATAAATATATCAAAATGAATTAGATAATTGTCTCCACTAAAAATTTTCAAAATTTTTTTTTTTTTGTATATTGTAATCATTTCATCATTATCATGGTGGTAACCTCGAAGGAAATGAAAAACGTTGCACATAACAAAATACATGTAGTCCAAATACTAAATACAAATTTTTCAGTGGCTGTATGATATATACATCAGATATGTTAACAGAAATCAACACATCATACTAAAACTCATTAAGTTACCAATAGGTCTGTTTTTCATTTGCCCAACTGTCTTTAAACATGCTGAAAAATCAAGCTAGGTCAATCTATGCTAATAGAGAGTTTGCCACAACTTATTGCTTCTGTGTGGTTCTGTGTTTTTATACGACCACAAATATTTGTCGTCAGCGTCCGTAAATAGTTCAGTTTCAGTGCTCATTTACTTTTGTTCTATTTAACATATCCTGATAATATTTTACCACAATGTTCCCACATAAAAAATACTGGTTGGGATTGATTTTGGGAAATCTTTCCTCACCTGTTTTTTTTTTTCTGGGGGTCATTTAGGTTTTTGATAATTTATGTGCAATGTTTTTAATTTTTGTCATATTTTTATGATTTTTTGTTTTAAATTTTCCTTAATGAAAATGAAAAAACTTAAGATTTGTTTTTCACTATATCTTACCGTTTTAGAGATAAGAGGGGTTAAAAAATGGACAGAGCTAATTTTCGACACTGGATCTTAAATCATTATTCAAAGAAATAAACTAAACAACTACACTTGTTAATACTTTGATATAAAGGAATTCTCAAATTCCTGGCATTTTAAAGAAGTGAATTTCATCCTCAGTTTCAATATTGCATAGTTTATAAACTCAGATATACAAATATACACTGGCATATTTTTATGTAAAACAATTTCTATTTCTATTAAAATTATGATTATTTACTCTAAGTTTTGTTAAATAGATTTTGATATTGAATGTGAAAATCATATCATGTGACTTGATATTTATAGCAGTCAAATTCCATCGATAGATATATGTTACAAAACCAATAGTAATGTTTTTCAACATTTGGTCAGTCACCAATGTGCGAATAGTACAGACTGCTCAGGATATTCAGCCACTTCTTCATTAGATTCAGTTGATACATATTTTGTCCTCATTTTCCTGGCAGAAGGAACATGGATAAACATGCTAAACAATTTATAAGACTTTTCACTGTTTCAGTCTCTGCCTTTAGTCACTAGTCTGAAGCCCAAGACCAGTATAAGTAAAATATCCTTGCTAGTAAAAAAGTCAGACTTATTGATATACAATACACATTGTTCCTAAATAACATCAAATGATTCATTCATACAAGAGAAATACACTTAGTATTGTGTTTTCTGGAGTTATGCAATTTTGAAAGGTAAAAGTCGACATCAACAACAGGTCGATTTATGTTCACTTCACTTTTGTGTAATTTGTCAACTGAATCTGGTACTTCATCAAATATTCATTGTTTACAACTGATCCATGTAGATTTTCCTTATTTATAAGAA
Organism: Mytilisepta virgata; assembly: GCA_028015205.1. NCBI lineage: Eukaryota > Metazoa > Mollusca > Bivalvia > Mytilida > Mytilidae > Mytilisepta > Mytilisepta virgata. The sequence continues at coordinate 83,300,785 of CM051519.1, forward strand.
ACTGAAAACAATGTGTCAGATCATGTTTAGAATTGATCCAATTTCGTTCAAGTCACTGTGGCCTCCTTTTCGAGCAGTAAGTCAGTAGTTATTAAAATTGTTAAAGAAATTTGGTATTTAATTACAGGTATTACGTGATGTGCCAAAGGCAAGACGGGAAGTAGATCTTCACTGGCGGGCCTCAGGATGTCCTCATATTGTTAGAATAATTGATGTGTATGAAAATGTATATAGTGGACAGCGATGTCTCTTAGTAGTAATGGAATGGTAATTATCTATGACAATGTGGTTGTATAGTACGGTCAGAAATAGGGATGAGAATATCCTCTAAAATGTGATAAAAGTAAGAAGCATTCAACAGATCTTTTTTCCTCCGAATAATTTTAGTTTGTTCCTCCAGAACCGTCTCATTTTGTGGTGCCATCTTTATTTTATATGACCTATAAATCTATTAAGTACTGTTGAAGTTATTTATTTAGACATTCCTACAAGTAGACATTTGTTAAAAGTGATACATTAGCCATTTTTATTCCAAATTATGTATAATGAACTTTTGCATGTCCTTCAAAATTATCTGTCTGACAGGAAATTGATTATTTATGCAAACTTTTTGTCTAATTATCATTTCAAATTTGAATTATATATTAATGATAAGTATTCATAATCAAAATTTTTTGCTCTTTGTCTTTTGATTTATCCAAATTTATAGCAAAATATAATTAGTAAATAAGCTTTTAATAGTTTCAATATTTAATACATTGAATTTACTTCCTCCATTAATGACAGAAACCCAAGTATTCTTCACAACATGTTTAACATCAAAATGGCATTCATATGTATGAATCATGATAAGGAAGTGGTCAGAAAACGGGAAAAATTTATGTTCTCTTTATGTGTTTACACTGCATATCATGTGTGTATTCCCTTTACTTATATTGCTGAACAGAAAGATCTTCAAATTTTTTTTTAATCAGAAACCCACTAGGGACAGAGTTACTACTGTGACTCATCAAATCAATACTTATCTTCACATTTGAATGAAAAAAATATGTACATGTATTAAACTGTGGTATGTCCTGCTCGTGTCTAGTGCCGGCAAAAAATGCTGTGGCACAAATGTCACACAGGACAAGAGTATATAGATCATTGAATAATTAGGCAAAAACATCTGACAGTTGTCATTAAAATTATGGTAACAAATGATATTGATTGATAAAAAAAACTGTTTAATGTTTTCATTATTTATTTGATTGATACACTACATACTTTTTGTACATATAGGTCTCAATTATTCTTCCATAAAATTGAATTACCTTTGTAGAAAGGCTGTTGCAATGGATACTAAAATACTAGTAAGGGGTAGGGTTGAATTGTTTGGCATGTTTGTCTTTACCACAGATTATCAGTGATCTGCAGCTAGACGCTAATGTATATATGAATCCAGCTGATGGAAAGGAGTTTCAAACTCCAATTATGATAGTGGTTTGTCACCTTGCTCATGTTTGTTAGGTCTGCAGTTCTCATCAGTTATTTCTTATCTGATTAAAATTGGCTAACTCTGTGTAGCAAAGTTTGTCAAAACTTATTAAAACCCTAAAAAATGAACATACATGAATACTAAATTATGACAATATTGTTCACATTTTGGTAATATTTAATTATCTTTGTATAGTAAGCACTTAAAAAGAACTTTTTTATATAAATTCCATTGATACACTTGAAATAAATAGTTTTAAATGGTTTATAAATACATGTGTATAAGAGGAACATAAAATAATGTAGATGACAGAAAAAAAATGGTTATTAAACAAATGTATATTTTTAGTATGGAAGGAGGTGAATTGTTTAGTCGAATTCAAGAAAGGGCTGATAGTGCATTTACAGAAAGAGGTAGGTCATTTTATAATAAGTGAAAAAAACTAAATTTGAAATAGTACAATGTGAACTGTTTGATATCTAACGTTTAAGTTATTTCAAAATACCCAAAATTAAACTGAACTATAAAATGTAAGGACAATGGAAATCATTACTACAATGAATCATGTGGTCATCTTCATCTGCAGCTCCTCTTTAAACAGTGATTGATGGAACCAAGCAACACATGTTCCATTGAACACTTTAACTTTAGATTAATTTGAATTCTAATTATTATTTGTAAATGGTATCAAAACAAAACACTAGCAATAACTATAACCAGTAACAAGATTTTAACCATGGAGCATCTACTATGAAGTTAAGCTGTTGATATCAAAGTAAGAGAAAAATAGCGAATGTCACAGTAGACTGATTACAATGGAAATCATCAATTACATATATTGCTTTTCATTCCATTTTGATTCTACCACAAAATCTGAATCATTATTATTCAAAAGTTATTTTGGGATATTTTTATCAAAATTTCCATGTTCAGTAAAATCAAGTAGATTCCATTTATTTTCATATTTTAGATGAATTAATCTTTTTTTCAAAAGAACTAAAAGAAGTTACCAGTAGTAGTCGTCCATAATTATCCACATTTTTCACAAGTTTACAAAGAACATTTCTGGAAACCGCCGCCCCCTTCAAAAAGTGTACAACATTTTTAACATTCTTGCTGTGAACTGGTACCACTCCTTACCCAGAAAGAGGATCTACAGACACCATTACATCCCTTGGAAATGAATGTACCAAGTCCAGAGCATGAGTCATATGTTGAAATGTTCAAGTGATTTGCTGTTTGTAGGCTTTTTGGTACCTTATATACTGTCAGGACTTTGTGAGCACTATAAATTCTATAAATATCTCTATTATCTGTGGAAGTGATATTTATACTGATTTTTTGCTCATCTTACCCAAAGGGTCAAGTGAGCTATTCTCATCACTTGGCATCTGTCGTCCATCGTCGTCCGTTAACTTTTTATAAAAATCTTCTCCTCTGAAAATACTGAGCCAAATGGAACCAAACTTGGCCACAAGCATCATTAGGGTATCTAGTTTGAAAAATATGTAATTGACCCCGCCTGCCAACCAACATGGCCGACATGGCTAAAAATAGAACATAGGGGTAAATCGCAGTTTTTTCTTATTTAGAGCAAATCTGACATGGGGCAAAAATGTTCATCAGGTCAATATCTACCTCCCATGAAATTTTCAGACAAATAGGTCAACCCTTTGTTTGATTATTGCCCCTGAATTGTAAATTTTATGGAAATTTTGCAGTTTTAGGTTATTATCTTGAATATTATTATAGATATAGACAAACTGTAAACAGCAAAAATGTTCAACAAAGTAAGATCTAAAAATAAGTCAACATGACTAAAATGATTGATTGACCAAATTGGGACCAAACTTTGGTGGAATAGTCCTTGGGTGGCTCCCTTGCAAATTTATGTCTGGCATCCCTGACTTCCAACCAACATGGCTGCTGTTTCTAAAAATAGACAGAAAGGGGAGATGAATTTCAAATTTCTTATTCTATGAAACTTTAAGTTGGCAGTAATGGACCTCTGGAGGTTCTCTTTCAAAAGTATGTCCGATGACCCAGACCACAGGAAAATTCATTTAAAAATCTTGTCTGAAACCACTAAGCCAATTTGAACTAGACTTGGTAGCAATAGTCCTCTTCCAGAAGTATGTCCGATGACCCAGACTCAACCAAGATGGCTGCCATGACCGAACTTACCGTGGTTTAACATAGAGCCTTATAGGAAAATTCATTGAAAAATCTTCTTATCTGAAACCACTTGACCAGTTGGAACCAGACTTGACAGCAATGGTCCTTAGGAGGTCCTCTTTCAGAAATATGTTCAATTTTGTGGACTGTGAACCAAGATGCCCCCCACAGCTGAACTTAGTTTAACATAGTCTGGGAAATTCACTCATAGAATTTACTCGTGTAAAACTGCTGAGCTAATTTTAACTAAACTTTGGTCTGTAGATGGTCCTCTTGCAGAATTGTGTCCGATCACCTGGATTGTCAACCCAAAAAAATCTTTTTTCTGAAACCACTAAGCCAATTAGAACTAAACTTGGTAGCAATGGTCCTTATAAGATGGTGCTCTGTGAATTGTGTCTGATGACCCAGACTGTCAACCAAGATTGCACCACAGCTGAACTTAGTTTAACATAAGGCCCTATAGGATAATTCATTGAAAAATCTTCTTGTCTGAAACCACCTGACTAATTGGAAGCAGACTCGGCAGAAATGTACCTTAGGAGGCTCTCTTTCAGAAATATGTCCAATTTCGTGGACTGTGAACCAAGATGGCAGCCACAGCTGAACTTAGTTAAACATAGGACTCTATGGTAAATTCACTCATAAAATTTACTCGTCTAAAACTGCTGAGCTAATTTTAACTAAACTTTGGTCTGTAGATGGTCCTCTTTCAGAATTGTGTCGGATCACACAGATTGTCAACCAAGATGGCTGCCACAACGGAACTTAGTTTAATATGGGACCCTATGGTCTTGTCTGAAACCGCTTAGCCAGTTGGAACAAGACTTAGCAGTAATGGTCCTTAGATGGTTCTCTTTTAGAACTGTATCTATTGACCTGGACTGTCAACCAAGATGGCTGCCACAGCCGAACTTAGTTTAACATAGAACCCTATAGAAAAACCAGCCAAATTGACTGCAACACTTAAATTTGTAGTCATGCTCAAGGTGAAAAGTTAAATCCAGGTGAGCGATACAGGCTCTTGAGAGCCTCTAGTTTAAATTGTACCCTAAAAATTTTGGAATCAAAACCCCCTCACTCCTAGCAGGCATTTTGTAAACTCGTGAAAAATTTTGACAATTATGGATGACCCCTTAGTGTAAAATATTTCATTAAATTGGACTTAATAGACCGTGGATTTATAATATTTCATTTGGTGCCAGTTTTTATCATTTTTTAGCATATCGTGAAAATTTGTTCAAGGTGATTTTTTTAGGGTACACAGTAATTAATGCAAATAATAATTTTTTGGATACACATCTGTTGTGCATGAGCAAAAAATCGGTACAAAATTAATGGATACCCTCATGAATCCACAATATAGTAATTGAAATTTGACAAACTGTATTTCAGAGGCAGCTGAAATAGTAACTCAGGTAGCAAGTGCCATACACTTTTTACATTCCATGAGCATAGCTCACAGAGATTTAAAGGTATGTATAAGTATAATGCTTTCTCCTATTCTTGACATGTTTAATTTGTGGGATAAAAATACATAATATTTCTAACCACTTCCTGATGATTGAATTTCAGCATTGGAAATCCCGCCGGTTTTTTACCTTTATTGGAAAGATAAACAACTAGAGAAGTTCCAAAATGGCGTTAATGTAAACAAAATGTGTAGCAACGGCATTTTTTTTGAGATTTTTGTTGAAAATGATAAGAGAATCTATATTTCATTTGTTATAGTTGGAGCAGGTTATTGTCTCCCAAACATAATTAGTATATTGAATTGATGATAAATCTTAAATGCACAAATCATTATTTGTTGGCTGATTATCAACATTAATTTTACTTTTAAAATTTATATTCACAAAATCAAAAAACAACTCCAAACATTGATAAAGGAAAATGGAGATATAGCGATCCTACATTCTGTCGTCAACATTAACATTCTCCCTGTGGTTAAAGTTTTTAAAACATTAATTACCTATTTAAACCATCCTGCATTTTTATCAGACTTGGACAGAAGCTTGTTCATGATCAAAAGATAGTATCCAGAGGAAAATTTTCTAATAATTTTTCCCATTTTTCTATATTTTACTTATAAATGGACTTAGTTTTTTCCCAGTTAACATTACATACATTCTGCAGTACTGTTTTAAAAAATTAATTACTTTCTTAAACCATCCTGGATTTTTAACAAAGTTTGAAAGAAGCTTCTTCATGATCAGTAAATAACATTTGGAGAAAAATTATGTACATTCAACTATTACACTGAAAACATAGACAACAGTGAAAACAGGGAAGACACAGAACCTGTACAAATTTTTGCAATAGTGATAAAATATAGAAAGAAATGACAATTGTTTGTTTCAGCCAGAAATTTTATTAGATATTTTTGTTTGCACTTTTCAGCCAGAAAATTTATTATTTACAAAAAAAACACCAGATGGTGTACTAAAGCTGACAGATTTCGGCTTTGCCAAAGAAATAACTACTCAAATAAAAAGTTTACAGACACCATGCTACACACCATATTATGTTGGTAAGTACTAATACATCCATTTTACCACATTTTGACATGATTTATGTAAAGAAAGTTTTTCAAATTGTATTTAGGGCTATTCCGGAAAAAAATGTATGGGGGGGGGGGGGGGGGTTGGAAGGCACTTTATATAAAATTGTATGGGTGGTCGGGGTCTGGAAAAAAATTCTAAAGGAAGCATAAGGAAATTTTATTTTAAATTGTATGGGTAGTGGGTGCCGAAAAAAAATGCCTTCCAACCCCCCCATACCATTTTTTCTGGAATAGCCCTTAGTTTGTAAATGTTAAATTTAATTTCTTATGGTAAATTTAAGAATTTATGCAGAAAATGTGACAGGAATATCATTGGAATTATCAATCTGAAGAACAATATTCACTTTTTCATGTGGTAATAACCAACAAATCAACAGTCCACAGACATTCAGATGGAAAAGACATTAAAGAGCAGAAATCACAAACATAGAATCAAAGGATAGTCTGACTTGGTATAGTCACTTAGGAGTGGTGGTGTTAAACTTTTGTGGTCCCCCAAACCTTCATATTATCTATAATGCACCTCTGGTATATAAAGCACACTTTATAAAGCCAATAAGGTGTGATTACCAACAAGGTGACCGCTAGTTAGAAATTATCAAAAAGGTTGGAAGGTACATAATTTACAGTCTAAATTCTCAAAATTTTGCATACATTATTATTATTTATTATTTTTATGTATGTTTATTTAATTATTGTTACTCTTTATGAATCAACATTATTGCAAGATAAATAATGCAGCTGATTCCTTTTGTAATAGAATATACTTACCGAAAATCAAAATCTGAAATTTGAATATTGCAATCTTTATTCTGTCACAATTTTCACAATAATTAAAATATCTCATTTATTTCTTAATTCGCTGTAACCTTATAATTTTGAAACAGTGCTTATGTTGCATTTTTTTGGTGTATGTACCTAGTATTTTGGTTTTTGACACTAACATAAAAATTTTATAATTTTAGCACCTGAAGTCTTGGGTCCAGAAAAATATGATAAATCCTGTGATATGTGGTCACTAGGTGTTATAATGTACATATTGTAAGTATCAATATTTTTATGTTATTTTCAGGTAAGCAGATGGATTAAAATGTTAAGGCTGGTTTTGGTTTTCATTAGTTAGAGTAATCTTACAGTTCATTAAAAAGAACATGCTAGATAATTTTTTTGGTTAAATACAATTCTTTTCGTTCCATTTTTCTCTATTTTAAACTTTTTTTATTTATTCAAGAAATGCATAGAAAAAATATCTTTGAATGTATAATTACCCTTTTTGTCGAGCCTGCGAATTTAGTCGCAGAAAGCTCAACATAGGGATGGTGATCCGGTGGCGGCGGCGGCGGTGTTAACTAACTTCTTAAAAGCTTTATATTTTAGAAGGTGGAAGACCTGGATGCTTTATACTTCGTATATAAATACCTTATGTTACGAACTTTCCGTCTGTCATATGTACATTGTCCTTGACCTCATTTTCATGGTTCAGTGACTACTTGAAAAAAAAGTTAAGATTTTTTGTAATGTTAATTTCTTTCTTATTATTAGTAAAAATATAACTATATTTGGTATGTGCGTACCTTACAAGGTCCTCATCCCCGTCAGACAGTTTTCAATTAACCTCAACCCCATTTCAAGGATCAGTGAACAAGGTTAAGTTTTGGTGGTCAAGTTGACCTCATTTTCATGGTTCAGTGGTTATAGTTAAGTTTTTGTGTTTTTCGAATACTCTATGCAATATGTCTGATAGCATTTACTTTCATTAGAAATACACGACAGTTGAGACATTTTGTTTAACAATTGTAATGGTTGACAAAATTAAATTAGTTTGTCGACCCTATCAATTGGTAAAAAGGCAATTAAACATTCAAAGATATTTTTTTCAAGACTATTTAAAGAGGAAAATAATGATAGTTGACACCATCTCTTGACAACATTTTTGTCGAGCCTGCGACTTTAGTCGCAGAAAGCTCGACATAGGGATGGTGATCCGGCGGCGGCGGCGGCGGCGTTAACTCACTTCTTAAAAGCTTTATATTTTAGAAGGTAGAAGACCTGGATGCTTTATACTTTGTATATAGATGCCTTATGTTACGAACTTTCCGTCTGTCATATGTACATTGTCCTTGACCTCATTTTCATGGTTCAGTGACTAATTGAAAAAAAAATTCAGATTTTTTGTAATGTTAATTTCTCTCTTATTATAAGTAATAGGATAACTATATTTGGTATGTGCGTACCTTACAAGGTCCTCATCCCTGTCAGACAGTTTTCAATTGACCTCGACCCAATTTCAAGGATCAGTGAACAAGGTTAAGTTTTGGTGGTCAAGTCCATATCTCAGATACTATAAGCAATAGGTCTAGTATATTTGGTGTATGGAAGGATTGTAAGGTGTACATGTCCAACTGGCAGGTGTCATCTGACCTTGACCTCATTTTCATGGTTCAGTGGTTATAGTTAAGTTTTTGTGTTGTGGCCTGTTTTTTCGAATACTATATGCAATAGGTCTACTATATTTGGTGTATGGAAGGATTGTAAGGTGTACATGTCCAACTGGCCGGTGTCATCTGACCTTGACCTCATTTTCATGGTTCAGTGGTGTGTTTTGGCCTGTTTTTCGAACACTGTATGCATTAGGTCTACTATATTTGGTGTATGGAAGGATTGTAAGGTGTACATGTCCATCTGGCAGGTGTCATCTGACCTTGACCTCATTTTCATGGTTCAGTGGTTATAGTTAAGTTTTTGTGTTTTGGCCTGTTTTTTCGAATACTATATGCAATAGGTCTACTATATTTGGTGTATGGAAGGATTGTAAGGTGTACATGTCCAACTGGCCGGTGTCATCTGACCTTGACCTCATTTTCATGGTTCAGTGGTGTGTTTTGGCCTGTTTTTCGAACACTGTATGCAATAGGTCTACTATATTTGGTGTATGGAAGGATTGTAAGGTGTACATGTCCAACTGGCAGGTGTCATCTGACCTTGACCTCATTTTCATGGTTCAGTGGTTATAGTTAAGTTTTTGTGTTTTGGCCTGTTTTTCGAATACTGTATGCAATATGTCTGATAGCATTTACTTTCATTAGAAATACACGACAGGCGAGACATTTTTGTGTGTCAACTCTTGTTATTAATATAATGATAAAATAGCACATGGAAAACATACTCTTCAAGAGTTTTGTGAGTTGTGGGACAGTATTGTTTTATGATAAATGAAATAAAAAGCAACATTTTTTTTGTTCTATTGATCATCATTATAATTCGTTATGTTGAAAAACTCACAAAAACAGTAAAACTAATATAAACAAACAAATTCAATAAATATTTAAATGCACAGGCCAACACGGTCATCAATAAGACATTAACAACACTACATTTTCTAAGTGGAGTTTTCATTAAGTTTTAACACATTTCATTGGGCAAGCTGACATCCATGAGGGCAAGTGGATTCTTGCATGAACTTTGGGCAAGTTCATTTAAAAAGTTATTTCTAACACTGTGCATTGTATGCCTGTAGGTTTCTGGTAGTTAAGTCATCAGATAAGGCCTCAAGATGTGATCTTTTCAAAATTTAGGTTGTAGTCTTGGCAAGATTTCAATTTCATGGTCAATTTATTACAATTCGGATTTGTCAATATTACGATTATGGTTTAGGCAGTTTAGTGGGAAGTGGATATCATATCAACATGTAACTTCATCAGATAATACCTCAAGATAAGACTCTATTTAAGATTAACACCAAAAGCATAATGTGACCTTTATTTCATGGTTGATATATCATGATTTTGATGATAGTCACTATTGAGTTCAGTCTAAAGCTGATTTCATGTCACATGAAACTTTATTATTTTTTTTTTAAATTTACATAAAAAGGATGCCATGACCTCAATTTCTTGGTTGATTGATTCTGATTTTGGTGTTTTTCATTATTTGGTTCAGTTTAAAGTGATGCCAGCATTCTGATCAACATCAAACTTCTGGTTAAAAGAATTTTCCTTGTAAAATATTTGTTGGCAGGACACATTATGCATTGGACACATTTATTTTTGTTTACAAATATTTTGTACATAATTATTTTAATCATTGTGATTCAAATTATTTCATTTGATTTCAGATTATGTGGTTATCCACCCTTTTATAGTAATCATGGGGCAGCTATTTCACCTGGTATGAAGAAAAGAATTAGAAATGGGCAGTATGAATTTCCAAATCCTGAATGGAGCAAAGTTTCTAAAGAAGGTAAATTTATTGTAATGTTAAGATGAGAACTTTATGGGTTGATCGAGATTATCAAAAAAATGTGTTAAACAACATCTGATAAGCACCTTTAAACCTTCAAAATCAGTTACTTCATCATAAATTGTATAGTTACATAAGGTGTAATATCAGTAGACAGTTTTCTGTGCAACACATTACATAATACTGAAATGAGATTCTCATCCTCCCCTCTCAAACAAATTGTTGAGGTCAAGATGAATTAAATTTACTTTTTCAAAGCTAAAGAAAAACTTTCCAGTACATATTGTACTGACCATCCAATCCAGAACCAGCTTTATCAATTTCTCCTGGAGATTGATATGCACTTTATACTAATGAATGTTCCAATCCAGTCTTTTATTACATTAATTCAATCTTATGTACAATAACCAAAGTATTTCTGTTACACTTTAGCTTTGGATCTGATTGCATTTTATTAGGGTTAGGTTGCTAAGCAACCAAAACCCTTATGCCGTCGGTCGTTTGGTTGGACAATGAAGGAAACTTTGGAAATCTGGTGTTTTGTGGAAAAAGTTGGACCAGAAGTTTTTGAAACTATGTTTTTATGAGTAAATATGCAAGCTTATCTAGGATTGAAGCTTAAGCAAGGCTAGTTAAGCAGCTTTTTATTTCGATTTTGAGATGACACATGCGCAAAGAAACCTCCATATTTTCCAAATTACGACTATGTTTATATTTGAATATCATATAAGAAAATAAACATTCCGCGGTAAAATAGTCCTAATATTTGTTGTTGCTGTTGTAGTTGTTTTTTAATAGAAATGTAACTGAAACACACCGAGAAGTGTAATTGTCCAGTTATTTAATAAAAGATGTGTGTTTTATTGACGATTTCCTTTTTGTTTTGAAAGCCGTATAAAGTATTCGCGCCTTTTAAAATGTACAATGCTATCGGCGTAAGGATTTTGAATGTTTACATTTGCACGGATATCTTGGGAAGGATTACAATCAGGTTTATTTTCAAAAGATTTCAAAGGTAAGTTCCATTTTTGTTGTGAACGTGATTGTTAACTTATACAGAACATATTTTGCACATTATTTGCTTATTCTTCTTGTAATTCTGATGGTATTTTGTGTATTTGATTAACCTTTTGTCCTGATCATCGTGACTTCATTTTGTCAAACCTGTTGGTCAGTGATAAAATTGCATACAGGTTATTTGAAATGCCGACAACTTGCACATTAAGATTAAAAAACAATGTGTTTATCATTAATTTAGAAAACGGTATTATCGAAAGTATAATGGGTTTATTTTAATTGAAAGCTTGAATGTTTACGTTCTGATCTACCTGCACATGCGCAATGTAGTGTAAATATATTGTAGAAATGACCCCCTTCTACAATTGTCCAAACTTTGTCTTTTTATATAACCTTAATAACTTGAAGACCTTTGATTTCTGTTTATTTTAATTCATCAAATCATTATTATGCGTTTGTCTTTTTAAAAAAATTCAATTTAGAGTGATAATTCAAGAAGCGTTAGCCGACTCGTGCTTTCTTTGATTGATTAGTGCATATTTATTGAAATAATCATCAGCAATGTTTGTACAAATAAAAGTCAAATGCTAGCAACCTAACCCTAGCAGTGCTATGCACTTTGATTTACAAATGAGTCTGGCAGGATAAGGATACCAATCCAGGAATTTTTCCAACAAGTCATTTAAAGACAAATCCCTCTATTCACTTCTGACGTTGGGAATTTCTTAAAATCGACCCCAAGTTATTTTAAGTAATACTGATCAAAATGAGGTCACTGTAAACATTTTCTTGTTATTCCATCTCAAACTTTTCTCATTTTAAGAAATCATTAAAAATAACGTGTCATTTTCAAAGGATTGTTATGTATTTGAAATCCAACATAGATTTTCAATTTTTGTACCAGAATTTTATATTTCAAGATTTTTTTATTTAAAAATGTTCTTCATGCTAATTGGGAAAATATTATATTTTTTAATTTCCAGCCAATAAAATAGTTGTATCCTTTTTGGTACAAAATGATATGCAGTCAAACCTGCTTTTAACGGCCACAATTGGGACAAAAGTAAAGTGGCCACATAAGACAGGTGACCGTTTAATCAAGTTTTACACTGAGCGGCAATTCCGTATTTTGCTTTCCGGTCCGGAACGATCAAGATATTATCGTTGTCTAACATACAAATATGGCGGTTCGACTGAGATGAAACGATGTTTTTTCCACAATCGACCGTAAATGAACGATGAGATTGATAATTTGAATGATAATTAAGCTATGCCATTAATTAAAGATGATTTGAAAGTCAATTAACGATGATTTTAACATTTATAGAAAGGTAAATGACCGCTTAATTTAGGTAAATTTCAAGCTTGGGTACCATTTGTTGTGACCGCTGACCGCGTAAGACAGGTGACCGCTTGTTTGAGTTAAATTAACACGTAAAACTATTTGGGCAGACTCCAGGACGACCGCTGAAGGCAGGTGGCTGCTTAATTGAGGTGACCGTTAGGGCAGGTTTGACTGTATAGAAATTCTGACGTTAGGATTATTCTTAAAGTTGGCATGGGAGAAGATAATAGCGCTATTTAACTAATAGGCTTTGAAAAAATATATAGGTCACCAGACTTTTAAGAAAGAAAAATTTCTTTTTAAATATTTTTTCAATAATTGTTATGATGATTAAGAGTTTTCTTCTCTTGGAAAAATGTTGAATGGTGATGCGTCATAATTGAATTCCCATCAGATGTTGCCATTCATGAATTCACGCTTTGAAAATTTATTAAGTAAAACAATTCAATAAAGATCTAAATAAACATTAAAATGAACAGAATATATTCGAAATTCTAAATGAAGATATAGTAAGTGTACTTGTTAGGTTTGATATTGATGCAGATGCTAGATACATCTATCCGTCAGTCCTAAAAGAATTACTTTGTTTTGAGTTCTTTAAATGATTTCGGATGTACCAATTTACCACTTTTATTCAATTTTTTTTTTGTAATGAAAATTAATAAAATGTTATTGAAACTAAAACCAAAAAATTGCAGGAGAGTGGTAAGGAGTATAAAGTATGACATCACTATGTATATAATGGTAACAATAAAAATCTTAACATTAGCTTAAGATTACCAAGGAAAAAGTATTAGTCAAAACGAAGCTAACAGTTGCATAAGATAATAATTATTATTATTATAAAAATACCGTAAATGGAGGTCGGCAGAAACGTCAATTAATTTCATGATCACTGGTTACCAGGGTATATTTTATGGCCAGCAAAATATGAAAATTATTTCCATATAGTTTAGATCGGATAATTTTTGTTAATCTTTATTTTATTTTGAAAGTTGAACAAAGTCATACATGGATAAATATGGTGCATTTCTCTCCTTTAAATCGCTTTACGTTAACTAATGCAAACCTTCCATTGATTCGAGTTGTCTTTTTCTTTCTGTTGATCAACGACGGATAATTTAATGAAACATTAGAAGTTTGCGGAAATCACGTCAGTAGCAGCCGATGGCATAATACTATTTTCCTGCTATATGTGCAAAAACAGTAGAGGGATTTGTATTTAAATCGTTGATGTACTAAAATTAATATATATATTTTTCACTTTCAGCTAAAGATTTAATACGAGGTTTACTTAAAACAATTCCTGAAGAAAGATTAAACATAGAACAAGTTGTGTCCAATAAATGGATTGCAGTAAGTAAATTTTGTGTTTTACTTAAAACAATTCCTGAAGAAAGATTAAACATAGAACAAGTTGTGTCCAATAAATGGATTCCAGTAAGTAAATTTTGTGTTTTTTTTTAAGTGAAGAATGTCAGTTTAAAAGTCCTTCCCTTATGATTTTGTTATAAATCCAGATTATGAATAGGTCTTTGATTAGGCAAGTATGAGCCAGTACCGGGATGGTCGCGTTTCAGAATTATGTCTGACCCCATAGCCTACATGATTCATTTGCACAATTCATTCTGCAAAACTTAGCTTGGCATAATCTATCCTTAACCTGACCTCTACATCATCCTAGTGATTTTTTCCTCAGCTTAACATGAAATTAATGACTTGCATGTAAATGGGGAAAAAAAGACCAATTCATAGTAAACTGGATTTTCCAACAATAATGATCAGGTTAATAGTATGTATGGCAGGCTGTTGTGCAGCTCCTAATAGTGATTAAGGAAAATATGTTTTGTTGACAATTAGAGAGCCCTTATTGTGTTATGCTTTGTCTGGAGAATGCTTTGGTTAATTGACAGAAGACCTGACCGACTTGCCGAAGACATAGTGATACATTTTATGTTAATTTATTTGAAAAATTATCACCATGCAATAATTTAAGGGATAAATCTCTGAAACCGATTTTAAAAACAGAGATCTTTTATTTGTTTTATTAATTCATTGAAAGATAAACTAAATTCCTTTAATGAACAGAATAAACTCCACTTGTATAAATATTTGAAATAAAACACAGAGCTCTTATCTAAAACACCCAAATTTTTAATTTTATTGATTGATAACTAGTGCTCATTTAAAAATATTCTAATAACTCAAATTTTGATAAATTAAATATTATCTTAAATGCAACAAATTTTAGACAGGTACAAAGTCTAAGATTCTTTATTAAACAGTCAATACAATTAAGGACTCTCAGACCATGCTGTTAATTTGTTGCCTGCTATGTTTCCCCATATCGTTTATGTTTTGTTCATGGTGTTATTGTATATATGTTTTTTTGTCACAAGTTTTATTGACTTATATGACGATAAAATTTTTGATATTTTGAAATTTTGAAAATTTTTGTTAATCCTCTTTGGATTTACATGTATAATTTAATTGAAATGGACAACAGGTTACAAGAATGAAAACATTTCGTGGTAATTTATTCTTGTGAAGACATCATCTAACATAATTTCTTTGTAAATTTTGCTTATTAAATTGCTTTATCTGAATCTGGCATATTTATCAAATTTGAATCTAGAAAACTTTGGCACTTTTTTGTTTATGTACTACTTGACAAAAAAAACTAGTAAGAGTTGCTTCCCTTTGGCCAAAAGTTGTCAGAGACTTGTTTTCAATCATTGACTTGTAAGTTTTCAGCAATTTGCATTTCCACTTTGCCTTCTAAATAAGTGACTGCTTAGATTGCCACCACATTCAAACTTAGAACCCTTCAGAAATTTTATTACCAAAAATAATTTGTTTTAATTTTTAGGACAACACAGTTGTGCCAGACACACCATTGTTTTCTGCAAAAATACTGAAAGAAGATGAAGATATGTGGCAGGATGTACAGGTAATAATCTGTTTTATGGATTTAGTTTTTAACTGCAGGAAATTAAAATTTAATGGGGTTGAAAAAAATGCAATAATTCCACTAGTAGGACTGTTTGAATAGAGGGACACAAATATAGTACTAAACACCACTAAATCAAACCACACAGTACACATGGTATAAATGTCATGACTGTGCTCTTACTACAATTTTCATGACTTCACTGATCATGATGTGAAGCCTTCACATGAATTAGGGTTCTCCAATGTACATCAAATAAAAAGTTGTGCAACATATTTATTCATGTTAAATCTGTTGACGGTATTTTTATACCATGTCAGATTAGAAAATGGCTTCTGGACCCCATGACATCTGAAGATATTAAAGCAGTCATTAGAACTGAGTAGAAATGATAATTCAAATACTATTGTTAATGTAAAGAGAGAAAAAACTATCATTTGTTCGGTAATTCTGTAGTGATTTATAGTCTTGTAGTGTAATGTTGTATGTCATATCCATAATAGGAATAAGAAAAGGATATAATTTTCAATTATTTTTACCTTTTGACTTACAAACATGAAAAAAATGTCTAAATATAGAACAAAATAGGATAATTCATACCGCCAAAATACCTGATCGGCTAATCTAATGAAATATGTTAAACTTAACATTTTTACCGTATGACACATGCATATTTATAATATTTTTTATATTTTTATTTTTTCCACAGGAGGAAATGACGAATGCTTTAGCAACAATGAGAGTGGACTATGAACAATGTCAAATAAAGAATTTAGCCGATTCAGACAACCCAATGCTTAAAAAACGTAAACTAAGGAATGAAGAACAGATGGTTTGAAACATTGTGTGCCACCAAATCATCATTGTAAAAAAACATCAGAAAGTGTCAAGATTTTCAAATAAGAGATTTTTTGTAATACATATATCATGTAGTATGCAAATGATTAGGTGGACAAATCTTTGTTATTCAGTATATTTGTTAATTGGTTATTGTTAATGTTACTGACTTATATGGAGTTACAAATGGGAGACAAGGAAATATGTAGGATCTGGCTCCGTCCATATGGAATATAAAAGTCAGCTTTTGAAAAATTATTAAAGCATTTGATAATTGACTCAACTTGTAAAGTAATATTTAGAATATGTTTGTACAAGTGATATAAATAATCCAGATATCAAATTTGACAGGTCTGAGTTAAATTTAAATGTTGCTAAAGCTTTCATGTTCACTTTCTGCAGCATATGAACAGAAGGAGAATCTATATGTATGTTAATTATTTATTTATAGTTGGATATATAGCGATTCTCTAATCATCTCAGGTGGATAATTAAGGCCTCAGTGACTTTACAATGAAGAACAGCAATAAAATCATGGTTTTCTTTATCTTTTGTCACATCATATGTAATGATTTGGTGTCCAGAATTAATTCACCATAGCCCTTCTCCAAGGCATAAAATGTTTTGAATTGCATATTAGTGAAATGAGTGAACATTAAAGAAGTAATACCAGCATCTTTTACATATAAAATAGCCACCATACTTAGACTTTTCTACATTACCATATACTGTAAAATCAAATGTTAATTTTTAGCTCACCTGACCCAAAGGGTCAAGTGAGCTATTCTCATCACTTTGCGTCCGTCGACATCCTTTTACAAAAATCTTCTCCTCTGAAACCGCTGTGCCAAATGGAACCAAACTTTGGCCAGCAGTATCATTAGGGTATCTAGTTTAAAAAATATGTCTTGATGACCCCGCCTGCCAACCAACATGGCTAAAAATAGAACATAGGGGTAAACTGCAGTTTTGCAGCCTTGTATCTCAAAAACTAAAGCATTTAGCACAAAACTGACATGGGGGTAAAAATGTTCATCAGGTCAAGATCTACCTGCCATGAAAATTTCAGACAAATCGGTCAACCCTTTGTTGTGTTATTGCCCCAGAATTATTATTTTTATGGAAATTGTTGCAGTTTTAGGTTATTATCTTGAATATTGTTATAAATAAAGACATTGTAAACAGCAAAAATGTTCATCAAAGTAAGATCTACAAATAAGTAAACATGACCAAAATCATTGATTGACCCCTTATAGGAGTTTTTGCCCTTTAAAGACTGTGTCCGGCATAAACTTTCCTTCAAAGATCTTCTCCTCTGAAACCACTGGGCCAATTGGGACCAAACTTTGGTGGAATGGTCCTTGAATGGCCTCCTTCCAAAAGTATGTCCGGCATACTCGACTGCCAACCAATCTTCTTGTCTGAAACTACTTGACCAATTGGAACCAGACTTGTCAGCAATTAAATTGTCCTTAGATGGTCCTCAGAAATGTGTGCGATTTCGTGGAGTATGAACCAAGATGGCCGCCACTGCGGAAATTAGTTTAACATAGGACCCTATGGGAAATTCACTCAAAAATCTTCGTCTGAAACCACTATGCCACCTTAGGTGGTCCTCTTTAAGGATTGTGTCTGATGACCCAGGACTGTCAACCAAGATGGACGCCACAGCTGAACATAGTTTAACATAGGACCCTATAGGAAATTCACTCAAAAATCTTCTCATCTGAAACTACTGAGCCAATCGGTATTAAACTTGGCAGCATTGGTCCTTAGATGGTCCTCTTTCAGAATTGTGTCATATCACCAAGATGGTCAACCAAGATAGCTGCCACCGCCAAACTTAGTTTGATATAGGACCCTATGGGAAAATTCATTTAAAAATCCTCTTGTCTGAAACCTCTTAGCCAGTTGGACCAATAGTCCTTAGATGATTCTCTTTTAGAAATATGTCCATTGACCTGATGGTCAACCAAGTTTGCTGCCACAGCCGAACTTAGTTTAACACAGAACCCTATAGAAAAATCAGCCAAATTGACTGCAACACTTAAATTTTTAGTCCTACTTAAGATGAAAAGTTAAATCCAGGTGAGCGATACAGGCTCTTGAGAGCCTCTAGTTATTTTTTTTTCTTTGTTGATAAAACATGATTTCACTTGATGTTCAATGATTGTTTTTACTTGTGTAATTTGGGACAAAAACAATAAGTTCTATATTTGGAAGTAAAACTCGCACATGTGAACCTCCAGTCCTGATATTTCAAGTTTTCTCTTCATTAAAATTTCCAGTCTCCTGATATGAAACCTGAACCTCTGATTAAAATTTACATCTGAGGTTTGAATTTATATCACATGTATGTTAACTTTTTTTTATAGAAGAGCAATGATTTGTTGTGTGGATAAATTTTCAACACAACTCAATCCTTGCAATGCTAGAAATACTAACAATTGTATATGAAGCAGATTGTCCCAAGCTTCATTTGTTAAATAGCAAATTAAGCAAAGAGAAGTGGACGTTTTTATGCCCAGCCCAGGAATGTGGATGGGGCATATAGAGTTACCCTTGTCAGTCCGTACCTACGTTCGTCTGAACTTAAGTTTTGCGTTTAGTTTTCATTTCTTTGGAACTAAGCATAGTGTATCAATGAAAATTCATCAGCGGATGTGCCTTGGGTAGTACTGAGCAGTCATACAATAATTGGGTCATTCTGACCTACATTTATGCTTGAGCGACTCTGGTTAAGTTTTGCTTTTAGGTTCATTTCATAAGCATAGTGTATCAATGAAACTTCAATGGATGTGCCTTGGTTTTAGGACGGGGCATCTGTGTTTTACAGACACAATTTTTAGTTTTTAGCTCACCTGTCCTAAAAGGACGTGAGCTTTTGCCATCACTTGGCGTCCATCATCCGTCTGTCGTAAACTTTTTCAAAGATCTTCTCTGAAACCGCTGAACCAATTACAGCCATACTTATTCTGAATGATCCTTAGGGTATCTTAGAATAAACTTTGTTTTATTTTCTTGTCCGTCGAGAAACATGGCCGCCATTGCTAAAAATAGAACATAGGGGGTAAACTGCAGTTTTTTGCTTATATCTCAAAAAACAAAAGCATTTATAGCAAAACTGACACGTGGTAAAAATGTTCATCAGGCTAAGATCTACCTGCTATGAAATTTTCAGACAAATCGGTCAACCCTTTGTTGGGTTATTGCCCCTGAATTGTTAATATTAAGAAAATTTTGCAGTTTTAGGTTATTATCTTGAAGATTATTATAGATAAAGACAAACTGTAAACAACAAAAATATTCAGCAAAGTAAGATCTACAAATAAGTCAACATGACCAAAATCATCAAATGACCCCTTATAGGAGTTTTTGCCCTTTAAAGACAATTTTTCACATTTTTTTCATCATCTTTGTAAACTTCTAAAAATCTTCTCCTCTGAAACTACAGAATCAATTTCCGCCACACTTAGGCTGAAAGATCCTTAGGGTATCTACGAATCGGTCAACCCATTTTTGGGTTATTGCCCCTGAATTGTTAATTTTATGGAAATTTTGCAGTTTTAAGTTATTAGCTTGAATATTATTATAGATACGACCAAAATCGTCAATTGACCCCTTGTAGGAGTTTTTGCCCTTGAAAGATTATTTACATGTAAGCAGAAAATTATGGTTTGACATTGTCTAAGATGTTTAGGGCATTACTTGAAATAAATTAAATGTTAGCTGTACCAGTAAAATGGAGCATCAAGGTCATTGAAATATTCCATAGCAACCGATGAAAAAGTCCTTAGCAACCATATATATTTGGGTTAAGGACCTTATAACTTACCTGTACAAGTCAAAAAGAAAGGTCAAGGGTCAAGGTCATTGAAAAAGTTCATAACAACTGATGAAAAAGTCCCTAGCTGTGTTCAGGATTCTATATTTTAGCTTTACAGGTCAATTGTGACGGTATACATTAGATAGCAAAAATAATCATTGGTGCGAGATCTACCCGTACACAAAATATAAGAGGTGAGTGATTCAGGCCCTTGGGAGCCTCTTGTTTAATTCATCGGCCTAAACCACTCAACTCTAAAAAAAGTGTTGAAACATCAAGAAACTAGAACTAAAAGATATAAATGGTGTTTTGGTTTTCAAAAACAGAAAAAAACAGGTAATTGTTTTTTGATGAAAGAATTGGAGCAGTGCAAGTTTTCAGGGGGATGAAAATATATCATTTAGTTTTAATTGGCCTATTTTATAGTAATTCTGATTTGTGGTATCATTTTCTCCAGTCATCAGTCAATGTTTTGTACTAAATTTGTTATTGGTAAAGCCTTAAAAAAATATTTGTGTTGGATTAATATTTATTTCTAGGTTTGTTTTTTTTGACAAGATTCAGTTTTACAACGAAAAGTTGTTCTGTTTCAGTAGAAAATTTTATACTACAAATTTTTAACTGATTTTACTGCTGAAAATTTATATTGAGTTTTTAGATTACACATTTTTGTGTTAACAATGTTATCTGCACAAATTTTACATTGAGCTTATGTAACTGTAGAGCAATTAGTTTGAAATAAAGAAATAAAATATCAGTGATTCAATAAAAAAAATTTAATCAAACATTACGGTTTTATAGTAAAAAAGAAATCAATATGTAAAATGGACAGTTGAATTTTTTTTCAAACTAGGAAGATTTAATTGTGACAAAATTTTCTGTACCAAAGTTTTTCATTTAATAAGGCCATTTATTTTTATTTAGTTGGTTTACGGATCCGCCGACCCGATTTTGCCCATTTGAAGAAAAAAAATAAAATTGAAAATTTTGGTTTTTTATTACCGCCGACCCTCTGAAATCAGCCATCCCAAAAATAAAAATAAATTAAAATCCTTTTGCATCAAAATTTCATAAACGATGATGTTCCAATTCGTCTAAAAATAGATTATCCATTAATAAAATACTTGCAAACATGATCCAAAAAAAAATCTATTTTTAGCCGTTAGTTGATGCCAATTTCCGAAACAAGTTTTATGAAACGAATTTCCTATTACAATCCATGCGGCTTTTAAGTTCGTTTTGTATGAATATCTGGATTCCGTAAGATATCGAATCCACTCATTTTATCTTGTCGTTGTTGACGAGTCGAATCCCTTAAAAAGGGAATGGTCTACTGAACATCACCTTTCAAGATACGTGTTGTGATATTTGGGTTTCAAATCATTTGCAACCTTTGTATATTTGGCAATACAACCAAGATTGTTCAAAAGTACACGATTTCCCCTCTTTTTTTTTCTTTTTTTTCCCGACCGACCAACCCTATTTTAAAAAAAAAAAATCCGTAAACCAATTAATTAAAAATAAAAGGCCTAAGTTTCTTTTGAAAAATTTTATTATGTATACAAATTTTTGTGGAATATTATATATTTTTTATATTTAATTTATTGAAGATTCAACTATATTGTAATTACATGTTACATTACAGTTTTAAATAAATGTTTGATTTTTCGGAAATATATTTATTACACTAGTAATGTTTTATTTTAAACTTAGAAACTTGTACTGTAGGGGGGGGGGGGGGGAAGATTGAGGAAAAAAATGATCAACTGCTATTTAGTTATGATATCACACTCTTAGTTATGTGTTATATTTGGAATGTTTTATAATAGTTGCTCTGTGTACTTTACAAAATTACAGGGAGGGGGGGGGGGAAGCATTTTGTACAAGGCATTTAGTTGTGTAGTATTTGTTTCTAGAAAATACTTTGCAGCCTCTACAAATATAATGGAATTCTCAGAGTCATCTATATCAGAGTAAGTATTTTTGTACATTAAATTCTATGGGTAAGTTCTAATTTCTTTAAATTCTGATTGTGATTAATGCATCAATATAGATGGTTGTGTTAGTAAAATACAGTAATGTGTAATATATATACATCTAAAAGATCCACCCATCCAACTTACATTTATTACTGCATCCTTACCGTGTTAGTATGTTGTACAAAGTTCTTTTGATTTTGCAAATTAAAAAATGGTCGTATCACACCAAAGGGACCTACTGGAATTGTGCTAAAGGAGAGATTTCATTTATAAACATTCAATCACGAAGTAAAGATCTGTGAAAATGGGTTTGACATGGCAAGAAGGCAAATTTAGTGTGGGTCTATAGTCAATTTCAGTAAGGATAGAACTAAAGAAAAAATGTAGATATCATCCAAATGTTCTTGAACAACTTAGTGTATGTATTGTTAAAACTTAAATAATGACTTCAAATTTTTCTGAAAAAAGTGATAAACTTAGTCTGTTACAGTTTGAAAAATTCTGTGTGCTATTAAAATGTCTGACATAAATTGGGTACAGGTTGGTGTATTGAAATTACGTATATTTTTGTAATAAAATCGTTTTAAAAATGACTAAAAACTAGGTCGGACATGCATATTATGGTATGATATGTTGTCAAATCAAGAAATAACAATTTTATTACACAAATATACATAATTTCAATACACCAACCTGTACCCAAGCGCCTGTGACATTTGTAACCTACTTTAGAAAGGCACCACTATATATTAAATCACTATTTGGGCCAAATCAAGTTAATTGTGACTATGAGCCACCAATTCCCAAAAAATATGGAGCGGGTGGGAGGATTTTTTATTTTTTATGGTAGAAAATTACAAGTCTGCAGGTCCTGGATAGGGGACTTGTGGTCGATTTGGCTACATATGCTCACAAAATCCTATGTCAAATGAAAGATTTTATAGTAATACGACAGAAAAATAAAGATAGCATGGGCTGATTGTTGAGGGGCAGGTGGGGATGATTGTCAAGGGGCAGGTGGGGATGATAATCTATCATTTAACTTTAGTTATTAAGAAAAATGAGAAAAATGTCCCGTTTATTACAAAAGCTTGTAAAAGGTGTATTCTTCTTTCCAGTTTGGAATAAAACATCTCAAGTAAAGAGTTTTGGTACCATAAGTTAGAAACAAGGTGCCATATGTATGTAATTTTTATTCGCACCTTTTAAATAATGTATAATAAACATCAGAAAATAAATAATATCTTCATCCTGAGTGGAAGGAAGTCACATTAGTTACATGTCCAGTTTACAGGACAAACATAAGATTTGTTGTTAAACCTTGTTATATTCACTCTTGTAATACAAGTGTTTTGATGTAAACACTTGATAATTTTTTTTTGTAGGAAGTACATGTAAAATTGTGATACTTGTTAAAGAATGTTTGATGAATGAATGGACAATAAATATTTGTAATTTTTGTGTAAAATTCATTTCACGTCTAGTTTTTTCACAATTCCTGGTCATGTTTTCATTTAAGTAGTATCACCTTGGCAACACACGTATCAAATGGTAAAAAGTAATATCATACTGTTGGTATTGCTTTATGCTTATGTCTTTTTAAGTCACAATTTGTTGAATGTATCATCAGTCTTGAATACAACTTGTGGGATTGATTTGATTTATGGTGTATGGTTTCCTGCGAAAAGTTGCAGATTTACCATTTCAAATTTTATCCATTTGATTGTTTTTTGGCAGAATTGAAGTCTTTAAAATTTTAGTTTTCTGCACTATCTTCAAAAAAAAAATTCTCGTATGAACATATTTTTTCGTATAAATTTATGAGATTATAAATCTATGTAGAATTTGTTCAGGTTAAATTCACTTTGGGCAAGTTTGGATTTCAGTATTTGAAAGATAAAGATATACAATATATGGTTTGCTAGATGATATATCAATTTACTGTGAATTCAGAAATTTTGTATACATTTGTTATTGGAAATCTTCCGCAACAGACAGTATTGTGAGATTAATGTACAGTTATTTAACGGTATTTCGGGATATAGCCATTTTATTTGTCCAGAGACACTATTTTCACGGCGCGTAGCGGAGAGAAATAGTCAATGTGTCGAGGGAACAAATAAAATGGCTATATACCCGAAATGACTGTTAAATAACTGTTTTTAACCGGATTTTCATAGGAAAATATCGGTTATTAAATTGGTGATGTACAGCGGGCGGGCGGACGGGTGGGCGGACGGGCGGCTGCCAAACAGTGTCCGTGCAATAACTTATGAACTGTTCAACCAAAGCTTTTCAAATTTTAATATGTTGTTAATGATGACAAAATGGAGGTCAAGTTCGATATTGACGATTTTCACTTTCACCGTTCAAGAGTTATGGTTCTTGAAAGATTGAAAAATGGCTTTTCCAGTGGTGTCCGTTTGATAACTTATGAACTGTTCAACCAAAGCTTTTCAAATTTTAATATGTTGTTACTGATGACAAAATGGAGGTCAAGTTCGATATTGACGATTTTCACTTTCACCGTTCAGGAGTTATGGTTCTTGAAAGATTGAAAAATGGCTTTCCCAGTGGTGTCCGTGCAATAACTTATGAACTGTTCAACCAAAGCTTTTCAAATTTTAATATGTTGTTACTGATGACAAAATGGAGGTCGTGATCGATATTGACGATTTTCACTTCCATCGTTCAGGAGTTATGGTTCTTGAAAGATTGAAAAATGGCTTTCCCAGTGGTGTCCGTGTGATAACTTATGAACTGTTCAACCAAAGCTTTTCAAATTTTAATATGTTGTTACTGATGACAAAATGGAGGTCAAGTTCGATATTGACGATTTTCACTTTCACCGTTCAGGAGTTATGGTTCTTGAAAGATTGAAAAATGGCTTTTCCAGTGGTGTCCGTGTGATAACTTATGAACTGTTCAACCAAAGCTTTTCAAATTTTAATATGTTGTTACTGATGACAAAATGGAGGTCAAGTTCGACATTGACGATTTTCACTTTCACCGTTCAGGAGTTATGGTTCTTGAAAGATTGAAAAATGGCTTTCCCAGTGGGTCCGTATGATAACTTATGAACTGTTCAACCAAAGCTTTTCAAATTTTAATATGTTGTTACTGATGACAAAATGGAGGTCAAGTTCGATATTGACGATTTCCACTTTCACCGTTCCGATATTGACGATTTTCACTTTCACCGTTCAGGAGTTATGGTTCTAAAAAATTGAAAAAAGGCAGTTCAAGTCGTCGTTTCCATGCAAAGGTCATTTGTTGCAGGAAAATCCGGTTTGCTGTCATTCGACAGCCTCTTGTATTATACTGAAACACTTCACCGGTCGATAGTTTCCAGTACTAATCACCAGTCACTATTTACTAGTTTTGGAAACTAATCATCAGTAAACAAAATAGTAAAATTAATTTCTTGATTTTTTATATAGAAAAAACATACTGAGGTGTAATAATTAATTGTGGACTTTGGCAATTTTAAACAAAACTTCGTTCCATGTGTTGTCCCAACTCCTACATTACTTGCATGATTCTCATGAAACTTAATGGAGTGTTAGATCAGTATATGGAGATGTGCATATTGTCAGGAATTTCTGTTTGGACAAGAAGTGTAAAAGATATGGCTGCTTGGATTTAGACATTTTTTAAAAAAAAAAAAACTTCGTTCCATATGTTGTCCTCAACTTCTCCTACATTACTTGCATGATTCTCTAAGAGTGTTAGATCACATTATAGAGATGTGCATATTGTCAGAATTTTCTGTTTGAGCGAGTAGTTTGAAAAATATGATGATTTGGACTTTGTGTAGGATTTCAAAACAGACATGTTGCTGCGGGGGGGGGGGCTAGTCCCTTTCAGGACAGTTCTAGTTATTGCTTATCTTGTAAATAACACCCAAGTCACAAAAATTCTAGCTTTATAATTACTGCTCCGCTGCGATTTGAACTTTTCATGGCTTACGGATGTGTTTGAAGTAACGTTTTTTCTGCTTTAACACGGAAAATTTGAATAAGAAAATGTTTCTATTTTACTAAATTTCGGTCTTTTTCAATTTCCTTATTTTCCATCCACTTCTATATCTAAAATGCTTGGTTCCCCCACCTCAAAATCATCTATAAACAACGAATGAGAAAAGATGTTTGCATAAACATTGTGTAAGGGATCTGTTTGTACGGAATCAGAAATTGTATATTATTTTAAATTGAATTGTTTAATTCGAGAAAAGTAGATTCTGTGTTGACTTGACGTGGTAGGAGACAAACTGGGTAATAAGAACACAAAATGGCCAACACATTACATTACAATTTATTCAACAATGAAAGACAGTAGTTTGTAGTACAACTAAATAATATAATTCAGTACCCTATCCCGTTTTTATAATCTAAAGCAATATCACAGTCTGAGAAGAAACCGTCCATTATCAAAATGGCGGTCTTTATAACTACTAACACTAATCAGAAATAAATGACGGAATGTTCAAAAATTTCATAATAGATAGCCACTTTATTTGGAAACAAATGAATATTTCATGCACGTTTTTAATTATGTCGGATCCTATCATTCCTATAATGCTACGAACCCGGAAACTTTTCATTAAAACTCCACCAAATTGTAAATGTCAATTATTTTGGAGTAATAAGAATGTCATTTTCATACAATATTTACTAATTTGTTCGATCACTTCCTTGATTAACTATGGTGTAAGAAGTCTCGGGGGCGAATAATAAAATATCATGGTTTACAAGGGAAATCCATCATCGATGAGAAGTCGATTTATTCTTCTGATTACAAGTCACAGAATGATTGTTTTCCTTCCCAGAAAAATTCTGTAGAGAGTTTTCATTGCGAGTCCAGAATTCAAACGCTTCCTGTGGAACATTTGGATCCTGAGACATACAGCATGTGACACAATTGTGATCTCCGAACCTCTTGTGTTTGTTTTTCGATGACGATTTTACTGCAAAATAAAAAAAATAACAGTCAAATTTTAAAACTGAGCTCGGACTTAAAAAATCACCATTCATTTAGTCTGCAAGCAGTGCTCTCTCTCTCTGAATTTAAATATCAGTGTACTTTGAAATTTGCGTAATACGAAAAAAATTACTGGTGAAGAAAAAATCATAACCTCTGACCACGACTTATTAATTCCTGGCCATGAATCTTAATTCGATAATAAATAAGTTGTTGCCACGAGTCAGTGCTGTTCACCGCTTACGTAAATGTTATGTTCGCCCCTGTGTTCGCCAGGCTGAGGGCTGATATATGCATGCATCAACCGTCCGCCCACTTTTGAATTGAGAAAATTTCCAGCAGTGTGACCTTGAACCAATGTGGCACTTTCACTTGAATTAGAAAATTCAGCCAAGAATATCTATATATAAATCTATGAAACTGCTGGACTGGAAATAATTTAGTTTTTTTTTTTTTTTTCAAACAGAAAGACTACAGCAACGACGTAGGCAGGTTTTTTCTTTCAAAACAATTGGACTGATTACAAAACAACTTTGTTGTGGACAATTCAATATTTGCAAAGTATTCCATGACGAGTATTACAGGAGCGTGGGAACTTAAGGTTTTTAAAAGGGAGAAAAAAGTGACGTCGTACTATGTAATTGAAATTTCTCTTTGATTTTTCTAGTTATTTCATTTTTTTTTTAGAAATTCATGAATCAGCCCCCCAAATCGAATTGGTTATTTTCCGTAAGTTTCAATGTCTCCTTCTCACAGCACGTGTAAACATCACTGATGAATTCATGGTTTTCCACTAATGTATGACGTTCATGTCAAATTTTCAAGCACTATTTTTAAACGCACTTCATTCAATTAATCTAAAATTAATTTCAATTTTAAGTTTTATTGGTGGGCGAATGACCTAAATAGGTTGAATCAATTTCCTGGCATAAATTTAATATTATGAAGTTTATTGTTGCCTTATTTGCATAATGTCTTAAATATGTAAAACTGACTGATGGCTTGGACAAAGTAATAAATAATTATATATATTTGAGCATGTTTTCCCAACATGGATGAAATATTCAGAATTCGAATATATTTTTGGTTCATAATTAAGTGTCTGTCGTATGACGCGAGACCTGTGCACGGTTTCGTCGAATGTCAGTTAACAATTGTTTCTTGTAATACTGATGGAGAGAAATATTATATTTTCCATGAATATTGCCCAAAAATTAACGTTTTACAAAATTTGTCCTACAGGCCACATCCATATACATTGGTTTCGATAATTCAAGTAAAAATTGTAATCTTAAGTTCCTTTCAAAATTATACGAAAATAATAAATGCTCATATACTATAATTTACTATTGTTGTTATTACAACCGTATCAAGGTGGTCATTTTTTTATTCTATAACAACAGTTATCTTTACTTTTTGCAAAATAAAATTTGATGCAGAGTTTAGTTTACACCGTTTTTGCCAATTTATGCTAGTCGCTCTACACTTGACGGGTGCGATCTAGATCGGCCTTTTTCGCGGCATTTTAGCCTAATCCTTTTGAGTCTTGAACGTACTAAGGAAGATAATCTTTTTGTCCCCATCCGACGGACTTGCATCTTTGATCCAGACCATCCTTGCTAATGGCTAGGCACCTGTGATGGATCACGGGGGCTCAACCCATAGAGCTGTCTAGCGCGTCCCCAGGTGGCGGATAGGGGAGACCCTCTCGTTGGGGGGTTGTCAGGTCATAATACGGAAAGCCTGACCGCGGACCATAGTGGGTAACGTGTTTGGAGAATGCCACACTCCCCGCACGCTAAAGACCCCTTCTGTAGTTTTCGAAAAAGAGTAGGCTGATGGCCGCTACTGAAGGCTAAATTATCCGACCCTACCCAACCACCCTCCTTTTACAGTGGCCGTCAAAATTGGTTCCCCTTTGTGTCCCATCCCATCCCTAATTGAATTGCTTGATAAATTGAACTGGTTCTCGTCCTGAAGAAGCATGAAATATTTGCCACTGGACGTTAAGCAACAATCAATCAATCAATCAATCAATCAATCCTTGCTAATGGTGTCGAGAGAGTATCGCAAATTTGATCTCTGAAATTTTTATCCCGAACGGGAATTGAACCAGGGACCTTTGGCTTGGTAGAAAGTCGCCGTGGTACTCGATGCATTTGTACTTTTAAAAAGCCTCATCAGCATTAACACCAACGATTAAGAACAATGTGAATCCAAATTGTTGTAGAGGTCACTAAAATCCCTAAACGCCGCAACGTGGTTAAGGCAAAAACCTTATAAAAAAAGCTGTCTGAAGGAAATAATCCTTACTTTCCATGATTTATATTTTATAACAGTAAAATTATCATTATGCTATACAGTTCCGAAATACTGACAAAAGAGGTAATGCCCTTCGGCGACTTTAAGCACAAAGTAATGACTGCTTGATATCTTCTGATTGTTCGCTGACTAGTACATGCAAATGGTCAAATTGCGCTATTTCACTGAAAAAGTTTTACCAGGTATGGCCTTTTCATGGCTAGGGCGACTTTTTTCAAGAATTACAGAATCGCCCAAATTACAGGTATCCTTGAAATGTTAAAAACATTAATTGCGAATTTCTACAATTAAAAATGAGGGCGTACCCTCAATTATTTATGAAATTTCGCGGAACAATTCTCCTACAGTATACTTAAAGTTAAATCAGCTGAGCGGCAAAATATCAAACTTCCTTAATTCATTATAATCAAGCTGAATTTAGTCAATTGAATTTAATAAATCTACTCACCAATTTGTTTTACTGCTTTTAAATAATTCACAATTGTATAATATCCTTGAATATATGCTATATCGGACGGTAGTTGACCTTTCCTATTGAAAATGTTAAAATTAGCTCCAGCTTCTACGAGTATTTGTACAATTTCGGGGCATCCTCTGTAGCATGCCAAGTGCAAAGGAGTATCGTCACTCTCAGTCCTTTCGTTTAAATGACTCCCATATTTTATTAACAACCTGAAAGAGGAAAGGACAGTAAGAAAAAGTTGTCAATTATTTTTATGTCACCGGTATCACCAGTTTGTGCACTTTACACCCCCTTCCGACATACTCTCATGAAGATACAATTTTCCTACAGAGGAATGAAACATATACCTTTTTGTCGGGAATCGGGGGATTAGGATTGACCCTTGCCGTGAAAAATCGGGGATAGTTGGATCTTTCTCTGACTGGTTAATTCTGACGTCGGTTTTTATCATATCAATTTTCATTTATGTACTTTTATCCCATTAGAAATTCATTGTAAATCAGATAAAACCGAACATATCCTTTAAACCTGAAACCCTCGCTTAATAATAACCACATTTCTCCTTTACCGGTATCGGAACCCTCCTTATTTCCTTTTTTACGCGTTTATTTATAAGATGACTTCAAACTAACACTTAAGACTTGTTTACTTATGACAATATTGTGACCAAGATATTAATATAGTACGTCAGTTATACACATTACATGTAAACAACCTCAAAACCATCTGTACCTACAATTCCTAGAATTATTTATACAATTATGAATAATCGTCACATTTTTTTCACTCAATTATTTTCTTTTGAAAATAAAATTTTAGGTGGAAGTAGGAAAGATTAATTTATCTTTCAAATCAACAAAATCACCTGTTATACTATCTTCCCTGTATATATATACCCTTTTGACAACGGTATTTTTACAACATAAATTATGTTTTATAATATAATGGTGTTTTGTGTTTACAACAAGAAAAAACAAGGACTTGAAATTTATCAAGAAAGGGAAAAGTATTTAAAAATCCTAATGTGTAGACGTAATGAGGGGGTAGGAAATTAAATACCCGACTTTTTATAAAACATATTTGTTCGGGTCACATGATTTTGGTAAGAAAAGGTTAAAGAACACAAAAGAGCGATTGGAAGTGATAAAGGGGACGTTCGTAAAAATATGATAACTCAAACTTATTAAACGAGGGAAAATAACCAAAATATTTGATTGGGCGAGTTTACCCCCAAGTTATCCCTCTGGCTAATTGTGGCTTATTTGATAAATAGGACCAAGCATTACTGAAACAGCATTAAAACAAATCCAATAACATTTCAACTTGAATGCCATATTTAGTTCGAATATTTTTAATTATTTGTTTGCTATTTACTATTTTATTATTTGACAGTTGCTGCTTATACCATGTATACTGTATTTTAAAATATTGAAAATATCAATCTAAAAATGTTGAATATCATAGTACTGAAAACAACAAACTTGATGAAAATCACCGTAAATTTACTATGAATAGAATTGTGTATTACAGACGCCTTAAAAATGTTTAAAATTAAAAACTAGAACAAGCACAAAAACAAACATGATGTTTAGAAGAAAAATGAGTAAAATTAAACAGAAAAGATCAATCGTGATACATTAAATTTATTTAAATTGCTATGTTTTTGGGGAACTGATATTCATTATTTAGGGCTAAAGTTTCGGCTCTCAACATTTTCGGCCTTCAACACAAATGATGCGGCGTAATTAGACCAATTATTATTATATTGCGAATCAATATTAAAATCTAAGAATATTTATCAATAATAAATCAAACGGACTGAATAACTGCAGTTTTTTCAAGAAAAAATATGAAATATTAATGAATTCATTAACAAAAAAATGTATTATGAACATATCAATTTCAAAAATATGCAATCTTTGTTTATGTAACTGCAAAATTAAAGGATTAAGCTGAGATCGCAAGTATGCAATTAAATTTGCAAATTAAATTTCGATTATGAAATATTAATTTTTGATACATACCGCACAATTTCTGGTTGGTTATTATCACAGGCCGCATGAATTGGAGTTGCTCCCCAACTGGTCTTAGAATTCAAGCTTGCACCTTGTATAATTAATAAATGTAAAATATCCAAAAATCCTCGACAACAGGCCCAAAATAAAGCAGTTCCATCATTTTTTGAACTTTGAATGTCAATGCACGTGCATTTCTTATTCATTAACATCTTTTTGGCAGTCTCTGTATCTCCACATCGTACCGCTTCTATCAACGAGTAAGCCATATTCAAAAATGAACACATCGATCTGTTTACCTGTAAAAGGGAAATCCTTGATTCGATATCATATTCAGCCAATCGTCTGGTTTTATTTAAAGCTTCCTCGTCCATTCATATATAGTCAATATGTAATTCATTGATATACGTCAATTTTAATCTTAAACCGTACTTATATATATATAGTACATTAATAAAGGATTTAGTTAACATTTAATTATCCCCGCTTACTTACGTACCTTTAAAAATGATAAATATTTTTATCAAAAAAAATATTCAAATAAAAACATAAGTTCTCTATCATTAAACCAATAGATAGACAATCTAGAAAAGCCAATAACATCCTCGTTCTACGTGTATTTGTTTATTTAATTTGTTTGTTTATTTTTTTATTTATAAAATATGTAAAACTGAGGATCACTGCAAACAATAATTACATGTATAGTACACAGGTACCGAATAATGTATTACAGAAGTAAGGGTTTTGTATCCACGTTCTTTCCTACAAACGTTTGTAGGAAAGAACGTGGATACAAAACCCTTACTTGGGAGGATGGTCCTTAATTAGCAAATAAAATATCTTCTGTATGGAATACCTGGAGGGAATAGCCAATTGTTGAAGGGGTGTAGCTAATTGTTGATGATATTTGCTAATTGCCTAATGTTAATGCCATTTGTCGGAGGGGGCATATATAGTTGTAAGTTTTTAACACTTATTGATGCTATTTGCCAACTGCCAATTGCTGATATCAACTGCCAGATGTCTGTCCATGGGATATACGGCCAATCGGAAGTTTCATTTGTATTTAGTTTCATTATTTTTATTATAACACACCCCCCTCCCCCCTCGTATTATTAAATCAGGGGAGAAGTCAAGAGTTTTTACTCAGTTCTCCTTCTAGATTATACTCGGATATTTCAATTCATTTTGTCAAGGAGTTCCAGTCGAAACGAACCGATGGTGATAACCGCTAGAGACAAAAACACTGGTTAAAAATATACGTAACTTTTATGTTTTGTATTGAACAATTTTAACAGTTTCAAAAATTTATATGTGAGGCAGCGTTAGCGTAGCCACAATGGAAGCTACGCCATTGCAAAATCTCATACATTTTAAATTGTGATGAAACAAAAATGGACAGAATAGCTGCTTTCCATGTGTAGTTGTAAAGTTTTATCATCAAATTGATTTTGAGGTCTCCTAGCTATAGTAAAACATGGACTGTATATGGAAAAGATTACCAACGCAAAATCCCCGACAGTTTACATTGGAATGAAACAAAACTTGATAGAATTACTGCATACCATGCGTAGTTATTTATTTGAAATGCATGTTTATACCCCTAGGGGTTGACAGCAAACAAAATGAACATTATTAAGACATTAAGTTTTTATATTCAACATGGCTGCCAGGCCCAATAATGTGTTCTGATTGGTTGAAATTAAAAAAAAAATCTTCTTGTCAGAAACCACTAGACAAAACTGATGAACTTCTGCTTTGCGGGAATGGTCCTTACATGGTTCTCTACAAAACTTGTACTTTTGGTGCCAATTGGATATATATCCAAGATGGCCGCCACAATGGGACATAGGGAAATACATACAAATAATTTCTTCTTCGAAACTGTTTGACAGATTGAATGGATAATATGCCTGAATGATAGTATGATGGTCCTGTACCAAATTTATAATTTTGATGACAATCGGAAATCCAAGATAGCTACCACTGCAGGACATAGTTAACACAGGGCCCAATAGGGGAAAAATACAAGTTTGTTTACATCCGTCTTATAGAAAAGGTTTATAACTGACAGACTGAATGGATAATTTGAATGAATGATCATATGATGGTCCTCTACCAAACTTGGCATCGAGGATGCTTGGATGGTCGCTAAAATTTAAATTGGAGCAACATTTTAACTGGCAGTTCCAAATTGATTAATGATAGACCTAAAATATATAATTATGGATTTCTAGTTTTAGGTCAAAAATAAAATATCAAAGTTACTTTGTCAATTTTGCGTTTCTTTAACAGCTTTTTAAATGGCCTTATAAAAGCCAGGTGAGCCTCTATTTTTTAATCAAACTGGTATTGGGAGTTTCTCATAGGAAGAAAACAGCTTTGTCGTTTTCAGATATATTTTAGTAAATTTGTGAACATAAAATTTCCTACAGGTTACATTTGAATAAAACGAAACTTTGCAAAATTACTGCCTACCTTGTGTAGTTGTGCAACACAGAAAACTTTTTCCTGGAAACATATGGCAAAAAATGGATTCATATTCAGGTGTACTTGTGAATTCCTCATCCCTCATTGGAGTAATCCACTGCATGAATTACTCTTCTTTTTAAACAACAGAAGGAAAGAGAAATCAACAACAACCTCTACTTTTATTTTTTATTTAGATATTTTTTTTATTTATTTATTACGATCTCTTTATTTATTATTATTTTCATTATTTTTATGAAATCAATACCTATTTATTTATATATTATTACAATTATTAATATTACTATGTGAAATCGGCTCAGGATATCGGGTTCAAACCTAAATCAATGTTAAACAGACCCAAAAGCAAAATCAGGCTAGCCCTAAAATAATATGCTAACAGAGAATAAGGGGGAAAACTATAGGCCCAGCAGTTCGTGAGGGCTAGAGTGATTGACTGTGCGCAAAAATATTCCTTTCAGGGGCGCTTTCCATTATCCGGTATGTACCGACTTTCAAAAATTCTTCTTCCGGTTCGTCTGGTACGTCATTTTTAACGAACCACTGTGGTACGGTCCAATAATAGAACACGAATCTTTGGACCGCATAATGGAAAGTACCCCCGGTCTCACAAAACACGGGTCTAATGGCTGCAAAAGAGACAAAGATGAAGCTAGATGTCAACCCGTATTGACTCTAAACGGTGATAAGGAAACTTTTTTTAGAAAAAGGGATTGTAATGCAATACTGATTATAACGTCGATTCTAATTGGACAACGTCGAAAATCTCATGGCATCAAATGCACAATTGATGCCATTGAATTATTTTGCAAGCGCAGACGTTACTTCCGACGTTTTGAAAATTTCCGTTTTAAAGCGATATTTTGACATCTGCATTACAGTGGAGATAACAGTATTGTATTTTATTATTTGACGACATCAACTGATGATTTGATGGTCGGAAATATCCGTTTACTGGCTCTGCTAACACGTCACCAGTAAACCCAATTTCCGACCATCAAATTATTCCATTGTTGCCGTCAAATAATGAAATACCATACAGTTATCTCCTAATTATTATTACGAATTTTATTAGTTCATTTCTGTCGTATTCATTTATGGAATTCTTAAACGGATTGTGTTCAATATGTCAATGACCGTCCCACCTCCCAATTTTTTTTGTCAAGAACAGTTTCCGATTCTTCTTAAACAAAAAAAAATCTTATTCAAAGTTCGTTTTAAGAAACTCCCTTTTGATCCACAATAAACCCCCTTTCCATTGGTAGTAATCCTAATTCCTGTTGTTAAAATCTTTTGGAAACAAATTTCATTTTTATCACGATCATACTTCCGGTTATTTGAAAAAGGTCAATCCCGAGTTTAAATAGTACATCGTGATAAAAATACTTCAGAATTTTACATGTATACTTTAATGTCATATAATCATATGATGTTTGGAAGAAAAGTTCGTTTAAGGAAGTCACCTTTTTTGTCCAAGCGTTCAATGTTTCTATTTTTTTAAAGTCATTTTACGGTTGTAATAATTTGAGTGCGAAAATAATACATTAAAAAACAGTATTTGTGAAATGATATATTTATTTTAAAAAACAGTTTATACTACCACCACATGTGTGTACGACATGAATTGTTAAAAAACATATTTTAGTAAATAATCCGGATTTGTTTACGACTCGTGAATTTACCATTCTGGGTCCAATTTCAGGAAGATGTCAAATGCTTTTGAAAATTCGCCATTAAATGTAAGTGAGTTACATGGTATTTTTTTTTATTTGTGATACAACATCAAAATTGAATGGAAAACCATTTTCGCCATAAAGTTGTGGAAACTGACAAATCGGGGTCGTTTTGAACTTGGGTGGGGGACTTTTTTTTCGAAGACCCCAAATTGAGATTTTAATACTTTTGCCTATACTTTTGTCACCTGTGTGTATTGCATTTTTGGTCAAGATTAATCCAACACATTCTTTCTGTTTTGCCTAAAGAGGTTATAATAATAATGAACCTTATTGTAATTTATACCCATGGGGGTTAAACAATATAACATATAGAATGAACAATAACAAACAAATATATTTGCAAAATGAGAATTAGTGCTCATGAACTTAAAATTGAGAAAGATAGTTATAACAAACATTACATAGAGAGATCTAAAAGATTATGTCAATATTGTTTATCTTGCACATCAAATTCTGTTGAAGATGAGACTCATTTTATAGTTGATTGCCTTTTATATAAGGAACAAAGGGATATATTATATAGTCAAGTCAACAATACTTGTGCTAATTTTAAAAATCTATCCAATGGTGAAAAGTTTTTCTGGCTGTTTACAAACGAACATTTACCCACCCTAGTGAGTTCGGGAAATTATATTATTAAGTGTATTGAAAAAAGAGCTTTGTGGAAACAATAAGGCATAAACTATATATGAGCTTAATTTTATTATTGGAAACAGTATTTGTGTTTTTGACATGATCCTATCCTTCCAAACATATGATAGCTATCATTGTTTTTTTCCATGTTGTTCATTCATTTTTTCTTAATTTGTAACATTAATAAAAAGCAAAGGCAAACTATGTTCCAACATCTTCAACTTAATTTGAATATAGATTTTAGTAACAAATTGGAACATATTAGTCAAATTTTAAACCCTAAATTAGAACTTTTACCTTATGTTTGCGACTTTATAAAGCAGTCATTGGCACTGCGAAAATAGGGTCCACATTGGTCAGAGTTCATATTATAATTATAAAGATTTTTTTTATTGTAAGCTGTTTGTTGTATTCATGTTCTTAGTGTTAATGTCTATTGTGATGTATATATATTGAGGTGTTATTGTATTGTTTAGCTTTGACCCATATGGGTGTATTTTATGCAAATAAAGGTATTTATATTTTCAATCATACATGTTGTATATTGTAAAGTGTATTGCCACGTCATGCCTCTCGTGGGCTCTTGATTTGAAATAAACAATTCTTATTCATACAGATAAGATATAATGTTGAAAAGTAACTAATTAACTAACTTTGACCGATGTGGACCCTATTTTCGCAGTTCCAATGACCGCTTATAAGTCACAAACAATTGGTAAAAGTTCGTTTTTTTAGATTAAGAATATCAAAAAGTTGTGATACTTCGTCTTTCGATAGAAAATTTTGATTTGTTTCAACGATCTTTCCAAAGAGATTAGCTCTTAACCGATTATTGGAATTACAATGCAAGAAAAAATGGTATTCATCATCTAGCACCTTGCATCCAGACAGGGATCATATAATACTTCATATACAGTTCCTGATCCAGAGCAAAGTCTATATTCTCTGGGAATATTTTTTATATCTGCCAATTTCGATATTGAGAGAGTGATCACTGATTCGAAATTTTGTAAGCAGCTGTCTCAATGTAAAACTGTTTTTCTTTTTTCAAGTACTCTTTCTAATTTTAAAGTGTTTTTAAGTTTACTGTATAATTTGGAACTATCGTTTATTTTTGAGAGTTTAGATGTTAATTTTTCATATTTCGGATTAATAATATATTTGAATTTATCTTTCAAACTCTTTTTAATACTAAAAATGGCTTATCCAAGTTGGAATAATCAAATATGTCTAAATCAAATTCTCTAAAATGTGGGAGGCAACAGTGTAACATGTTTGCATCGCTCAAAATTTTGTTAAGATTATAAGCCTCCGTTAATAAGGGGTTGATATTATCAGTATTCAATCTACAAAAGTACATCAATAGCTATGGTTACTTATAAGGGATAGAATCAGAAACAGAATTTCATTGCACAAGTGAAAAAGCTTTGATAACATTTTATCATAAGGAAATGATAATAGAGCTTATTGTCAGTTTCTTGTATCGTTAACATTGCCGGTTGCAAAAAGGATCGTACCTGGAATGATTGGTTTACACAGTACAAATAACTTGTGGTTTGTATGAATTATTTATTTATTTTTGTAGTATCTTGTGACGTATCAAATGTACTTTTATCATCCATAAATGAGATATTCTTAAAATTTATAACAGTGGGTAAGTTCTGACCAATGAGGAATTTCAGTATATATGTCCTAGATAAAAGCTAGTCGCTTTTAGGGAACAAACAACCTTTTAATTTCTATTTGGAGGCAAAGTAGGGATTCGAAACAAATCCAGGCTTGCTGAAAAAAATCTGCCAAATAAAATACATAAAAATATACAGATTTGAATAATGCACACACAAAAATCCAGATACAGGAATGTTTAAGATTACCTACCGCCATCCTCCTAAAAATCAAATAGATGCTAACTTTATACCTAGTTTATTTATAAGCACTTAAGTGCAGCATAATATTACCAAGGTAAATATGCTGCAATTTTGTTTGATTTAATAATAATATTATATCAATTCTGAAATTAAGTATGGTGTTTGAAAGCAAGAAGAGGGTTAATTGAAAATAGTTTTGCTTTCGCGTTGGCAATTGTCTATTTGGATTAAAGAATTTAAAGGACCGGAAAACAAAGCATAAATCTAAAGACAAAAGTCAACAGTGGATGGGCAAGGAAAAGACCACACAGAAATACAACACACAACTTTTTATAAAAATGTACATCTCGTACCCCACCAAAAAAGGAGGATTAACCCATGTGGTCGGGAAAGATAAACACTTCCTGCCTCTTTATAGACATTAACCATGTTGCTTATTGTACATTCCAGTAAAATGTCATATTCGATGATTGAAAAATAAGTAAGGTATGGCAGTTGAGAAAGATAATCTTTCCATTTGGGAAACTGATATATATTAATTACGATCTATCGGTTCGTGATGACAATCACTACCTATAGATTTATGTTTTCCTAGACGCATTTTCTGAGACGATTGGTTCGGAGTATTTTTCTTCTTCAAATCTATGTTGTATCCCAGCTAGTATGCCCCCCCCCCCCCCCTCCTTAAATTCTTGCTGAAACGGAGATAAAAAAATTAATACATCTTGATTACAATGAATCGTCCCTGACCTCTCATCCTTCACTTTCTCTACAATTTTGAAAGTTAACATGACGAAACAAATCCTAATTAACGCTGAGACACACTCAATATCATTTTTGTAAGGAAATGTAAGTATAAGTCATTGTAAGTAACAAAAAGGATCATAAAGTCAACGTCCTTTCTACAAAAACAAACAACTTGTAGTTTGGTGGTTTGAATAATTTGTGGTATCCTGTTATACGTGTTAAATGTACTTTTAATGTTATTTACACAGAAAAAAAAAATATGCAGCACGATAAGAATGATGGATAAAAAAGTTGTTTTTTTTTTTTTAAATAAAAAGATTTTTTACTAATCAAGGGGTAAATTACAATATGAAACAATTTTAATCAATAATACGAAAAAATATAATATAAAATGTATATGTTAAAGTTTGATTACACAGTTCAATCTATAGTCATCATATTTTTATTTGAATTTATACCAGTAAATACTGTTCTACATTTAATCATTACAGATATATGTAAATCAATTAAGTGGTAAAAAGAAAAGAGAATTACAAGAACATGCCGCTACATGGTACTATTGCTATCCCTGGTACACATCAGAAACTAAATTAACAGTTTAAATAATTAATTATTGTATGAGACTGACAGTACGTGTGTATTCTGATATTATCCGGTAATACACACATATACTTTTGTACAAAATTTTCGCCTTAACCATTTGATCCATCTATCATTTGGAATATTTATCTGTTTAAATATTTCTTTAAACGTGTGAAATATATAAGAATTAAATTTGGAGTAAAGTTGAAGTTGAGTAGAATAATTTTTATGCTAATATTTTCAATTTTAATCTTCGAAAAATTTTAATATGAATATTTCGTAAAATTTAATATTTCCTCCCATCGGACACCTATATACTTGAATGCTATTCAAAATCTCATTTCTGTTTGGTCAAATTTCAAAAAGTTAAGTGAATCGAAACTTCATTTGAAGAGTCTCTTATCATTTTCTCATTTATTTCGAATGTAAAATTATGAATGTTCCTTTGTCTAAGTTATAGCTATCTACTCCTACACGTATTTATTAGGAAATCTTCTTATCAAAGTTAACGATCATAAAACAATAGTTTTCATTCTGTGAAACATTGGGATCATAGAGAAATAAGCGACATTCAAAAATAGAAAGTCGGGGCTATGTAATAATACTCAGTAGAAGTTCAAGATGAAGTTCATATCGTTTTCAATTCCAATAAAAATTTGGAAATGAAAAATAAATATTTCAATAGTAGAAAAGATCATACAAATATGACTTGAAACCTTTTAAAAACTTGCTCTTTAAACCTGACACGTGGTTACTTTTATAAATAAACATTAAAGGTGAGGAAGGGAGGCTGATTACTGAATATTCTATTATTAGTCATAGGTCCTAAGTTTATCTCTAGCATTTTACGTCCCTAAGGACCAATAGATACATAACAAACAAGAATGCAAACAGGAACACAAATGCAAAATAAGTACCGCAAGAAACATATATAGTATGGAGTGAATTAGCCCTCAGTGCTAAAGCTGTTTTAAAAAGGAGCCCAGCACTATCACTTGGTCATGGTGTTAGGATTTAATATTTCCCGTAGTTTTTCCATATCAGTATAGTAATTTTCAAATATAAAATAAGTACTGAAGTTTTCTCGGATTTTACAGTAAAAAAAAAAAAAGAAGTGATACTCATCTTCAATAACGTTACAGATATTACATAATCTTAATTTCCTTGGCGTTTTAGAGTATCTACCCTTCTCAATAGCTAAAGGATGATCACTGATTCTAAATTTACAAATCAGTTTTCTCTACTCGGGATTAATACTAAACAAATGTTTTTCAAATTGTTGATGATTGTTTCACGTATGTTTGTGTATTATTATTGTATTTCGTATTGCTATATAACCCAAATCGATCTTGAATAAAACAATTATATGTAATCTTATATATACCAAAGTTTTTTCTCTCGGAATTCACATACAACTAAATCAAATCAAATTGAAAAAAGAAACTCTGATTTACTTTGTTAGTCTCTGGCAATAGTCTCCAACCCTTCCTATGATGTGTTGAATATCTTTTCTCCTATTCTTGACGTGTTTAATCGGTGGGATAAAAATACATAATATTTTTAACCACTTCCCGGTCTTTAAATTTCTACGTTGGAATTACCGCCGTTTTTCTACAGTTATTGGAACGATAATCTACAGAAGTCCCGAAATGACGTTTATGTAAACAAACTACATAGCAACCCGGATAGCAACGACATTTTCTTGAGGTTTTGTCGAAAATCATAGGAGAAACATATTCTCATTCAATTTACTCGTGAGTTATGGAATTTCTCTACCGTCAATAGTTAAATTTTAGATTTTAACACGCTCGGAAAAGCTCGCGTGTTGAAAATCGAAAATTTAACTATCTCGGGTGGAGAAATTCCATAACTCATTCGTACCTGAAGGAAAATCTATATGTAAATGGTTCACATCTCCACCCCTAAAACACACATGTTCTTGTTTGTCATTATGAGATGTTAAAATATCTTGAAAACTGTTGAGATTCTAACTCCTAAACCAGATATATATACTACTTTATTATAAAACTAGAAATTGTGTTTCATATATATATAGTTCAAGAGTCACCTATTCTCAGTTCTGTATACAATCTTAAAAAGGAACCAATTTTAGTTATTGATTTTCTTGTTTCAAATTCTGATATCTTGATGGATCAGGTACTGTTTCAACGACAAATTTGTTTTCACATGTTTATATATACCATAATTATATCAACTGCGACCAAATCTCTAAAACGAAGGAAATTTTCAAACAAAGAAAACTCACAAAAACATAAAAAGTGGTATGATACAGAATTATTTGTAGCAAAAAAAATTTACTGGACTATGGCAAAATATTTTCAAAGTAACTTAATGACCCAAAAGTAAAAGGTCATTTCTACAAATTATACCGTGAATATATAAAACTTCAAAAGTTCAAATATAGAAAATTCAAACAAACACTTCTTTCTAAAATTGAGACTCTTCGTGACGAAGACCCTAAATTATATTGGAAGTTAAAAGAGAATGAAACCAATGAAAATGATAGCTCGGTTTCTTTCTCCGCATGGAAGTCCCATTTTGAAAGCCTAAGTAAGCCAAAACCAGAGTTCATTTCATGCATTATTAAATTAAAGGACCAATTAGAGAACCTTGAAAAGATTAAATGTTTCACGGAACTGGATTCACGAATTTTTGTTTCGGAAATATCTAGCTGCTATTTCAAAGCTGAAAATGAACAAAGCACCTGGTTTCGATTGCGTCTCCAAAAATATGCTAAAATTTGGTCAGTCATGTTTACTACCAGGCATTCATAAACATTTCAGTGCAAGTTTTACTTATGGCAGATATCCACATTCTTGGCCCACTGGGTATATAACCCCTATACACAAGAATGGGGATACTAATGATCCTAATAATTACAGAGGTATTACTATAACTAATGCTATAGGTAAACTATTTAATAAAGTATTAGACAATAGACTTGAAAAATTCTTAGAAAAAAATAAAATAATTAATGACTGTCAAATTGGCTTTACAAAAAAGGCTAGAACATCTGACCATATGTTCATCTTGAAGTATTGTAAATCTAAAGATGGTAGGGTGTTTGCCTGCTTTGTTGATTTTCGAAATGCTTTCGATACAATTATCCACACCGGTATTAAAATTAAACTATTACAAATAGGAGTTGGCTCAAAAT
Organism: Mytilisepta virgata; assembly: GCA_028015205.1. NCBI lineage: Eukaryota > Metazoa > Mollusca > Bivalvia > Mytilida > Mytilidae > Mytilisepta > Mytilisepta virgata. Next base: position 83,344,207 of record CM051519.1, read on the forward strand.
TTTATAACATTGTGAAAAATATGTACTCTATTAGTAAATCCTGCATTCGTAATAAAACTCAAACCACAGATTTTTTTCCAGTAGAATTAGGACTGGAACAAGGAGACAATTTAAGCCCTAATCTTTTTAATTTTTTATAAATGAACTCCCAAGTATTTAAGCGATACTCCAGATCCTGTCTACAAAAACAATACTCCTATTCACTGCTTAATGTATGCAGATGATATAGTTTTGCTAGCATCAACTTCTAATGGGTTACAAGGTGAACTTGATAAACTCCAAACTTATTGTAAAGACTGGTGTTTAAGTGTTAATACTTCTAAAACTAAAGTTCTAATTTTTAACAAGGCAGGCAGGCATATACAACAAAAATATTTGTTTAATAGTGTAGCTATTGAATTTGTAAAGTTATGTAAATATCTGGGTATCATGTTCAGCAGTTCTGGGTCATTCTCCCTTGCTCAACAGGAACTATTTAAACCAGAAATCTACGATTACAAGGTTCGCCTCCTTCCCCCACTAATTTTGGTGTGTGGCTTTGTAGCTCCCCGAGATGCACCCTTACGGCAAATAATGATTGTAGGTCGCTTGGTATCGGAGAACTGAACTCAGATGTAAAACTTAACCTAAGTCAATGAAGCGCAATAAGTAGGTCAGAGTGACCTAATGTTGGTCAGAGGTTGCACCCTGACACCAAGTAATATGATTGTATGTCGCTTGGTATGAGAAAACTGAACTCAGACGTAAAACATAACATAAGTCAATGAAGCGCAATAAGTAAGTTTGGTGGGAGGCTGTGTTACTCCCTGAGATGCATCCTCACACCAAGTTACATGATTGTAGGTCTCTTGGTATTGAAGAACTGAACTTGGACATAAAACTTAACCTAAGTCATTATTGAGCTATAAGTAGGTCGGAGTGACCTAATTTTGGTAGGAGGCTGTGTTACATCCTGAGATGCACCCTTACACCAAGTAATGTGATTGTAGGTCCCTTGGTATCAGAGATCTGAACTCGGACGTAAAATTTAACCGAAGTCAATGAAGCACGATAAATAGGTCAGAGTGACCTTATTTTGGTGGGAGGCTGTGTTACTCCCCAAGATGCATCCTCCCATCAAGAAATAAGACTGTAGGTTTCTTGGTATCGGAGAACTGAACTCGGACGTAAAACTTAACCTAAGTCAATGAAGCACGATAAGTAGATCAGAGTGCCCTAATTTTAGTGGGAGGCTGTGTTACTCCCCGAGGTACACCCTCACACCAAGTAATATGATTGTTGGTCCCTTGGTATTGGAGAACTGAACTCTGACGTAAAACTTAACCTAAGTCAATAAAGTGTGATCAGTAGGTCAGAGTGACCTTATTTTGATGGGAGGTTGTGTTACTCCCAGAGATGCATCCTCAGACCAGTAATATGATTGTAGGTCCCTTGGTATCGGAGAACTGAACTCGGACGTAAAACTTAACCTAAGTCTATGAAGTGTGATAAAAAGGTCAGGGTGACCTAATTTTGGTGGGAGGCTGTGTTACTCCCAGAGATGCATACTCACACCAAGTAATATGACTGTAGGTCCCTTTGTATTGGAGAACTGAACTCGGACGTAAAACTTAACCTAAGTCAATGAAGCGCGATAAGAAGGTCAGATTGACCTAATTTTGGTAGGCGGCCGTGTTACTCCCTGAGATGCACCCTCACATCAAGTAATATGATTGTAGGTCACTTTGTATATCAAAACTGATTTTTGACATAAAACTTAAAAGCCAGTCAACCGTGTAATATGGGCCATGTGACCTTCATCTTATGTCACATGGTCAGTTTCTTCACCATGCACCTGCACACAAAAATATATGACCCTATGCCAACTAGTAACTGAGAACTGGCTGTGGACGCGGACGCGCACGCGGACGTGGAGGCCGGGACGACCCCAGTAGTCTTCCTCAATTTCGTTGAGGCGAACTAAAAAGGACTCAGATTATCTGTCACTGAACCCTGGTGTTAAAATAACTATGCATGTCTTTGATCATACTATAAAGCCAATCCTTCTTTATTGCGCTGAAGTTGGGGGGTTATTCAATCCATTTACAGCAAAATTCAGATCTGAAACTTGCAATTTAGATAGTATTTATACAAGCTTACCTTGTGAGAAAATGCATATTAAATTTGGTAAATTTATTCTTGGGGTGCATAAAAAGTCAACTGACTATGGTGTTCTATCTGAACTTGGAAAATTTCCGATTTATTTTGATATTATCAAAGCTATGGTCAAATATTGGTATAGATTGGAAAATCTTAACTCTTCGTTCTCAATATTAAATCATGCATTTATTGAGTATTGAGAGTAAATCATTATTTGATTAAAAAAATCCTTTATGGTTTAGTTCAGTAAGATATATACTTAATAATATAAAGGGAATGAATGAATCATTGAAAGAAACCAAATTTACAAAGTTTAAAGAAATGAGTAAGAAGTTAATATTTCAGCACTACCTAGACATGTGGAAAGCTCAAAAAACAAAACAAACCAATGGGAAAATTGAGAATTATTGCCAACTTAAAAATAATTTTGGAATTGAAAAATATTTGCTTATCCTGAAAAACTTTGAGCATCGGAGAAATATAACCAAACTCAGAATATCTGCACATAGTTTACAAATTGAACGTGGGAGATATCAGGGTATTCTTCGACACAACAGAACATGTGTCAGGTGCACATCAGGGGAAATAGACGATGAGAAACACTTTTTGTTTATGTGTAATAAAAACAATCATTTAAGAAAATCAATGATTGAATTAATCAATACCTCATGTGCTAATTTCAAATATCTGAGCATCAATGAAACATTTATATGGTTACTTAATAATGAAAATTTTAGTATACTGGTCTCAATTTATGATTTGATAACAGCAAGTGGGGTCTGATTTTCCATACAGCTTTTGCTACCACTATTGTTGTTTTCTTTAACTCTTAATGATGTGTTCCAAACTGGTATTGTTATCATACTTAAACAATTCACTTGTTTGTAGTTGTTAACTTAAGCAATATTTACATGGTTATTTTATATACCATACATTTGTCATACATGTTTGTTTTATATATGTAACTCAATCATATTTGTTTTGTACTGTAACTGTGCCCTCCATGGGCCCATTAATTGTTATTTAATTTACTGTTATAAACTATTTTACTTAAATATGTTGAAATCATCGTGGCAAAGAGGAAGGGGGAAATCTATGGCAATGACCGCTTTCGGTAAAAAATACAAACAACTTGTACTTAATCAGTGACCTGTCTGAATAGCTTGTTATATCCTTATACTTTGCTTGAATATGTGCATGCAGTTCAGTTGATCGAGGACGTGTTTTAAAATTATATAATGTGTGTACAACATGTACAGTCAGTGTAAATAGTGATGACACAGTCTCGATCTGAGGCTATATTCCGGGACATGTTAAGACGAAACGGTCAAATTGGATATGAATGGTTGATTAATTCTTTTGTTTATATAAAGTGCTGAGGAAGGTTTTTTGATTGAAAACGGCCGGTGTATATGTGATATAACAATTGAGGACTTTTAATTCGATCCCGGGATTCCATCAATATGTTAAATATGGACTAAAGTCCTCGATCAGGATCATTCTACCAGGTCCATATACTAGGACTAAAGTCCTCGGTCGATATCATGTATTGACATCATTACTTGAAAGTCCATAATTGATAATTATCTACTGATTCTATTTCTTTGCATTCAAAATAAATTGGACACTAAACATGAATTGGTGTACACGAATTCGGTTGAATTCTTTTGATTCCAAATCATTTTTGGAAAGTATTATCTGGTGCAAATAAATATCTTTAAAATGTCAAAACAAGGATTTAAATATTTAAATCCTTGGCGGTCAAAACCAATACAATTATCTCATGCATGATGGAAAAGGGAATTAATCAAGATGCCATAAACTTCCAAAAAAATAGATATTATGCCAATAGATAGCTGTGTTATCAACCACACGTGCTTATAACTTGCATTCTCATATAGTTGTGCAATATTTATCCTTTTTTTTCTGTTTTTATAATAGTAGTCAGTTGTGATAAATATATTCATCATGTCATAGTCATGGGGCCCCGTGATTGAAAATAAAATATTCTTCTTCTATAATACATACATTTGTGTTTATTAGTCCATCGACTTATCAATCAAATCTTTGTAAAGTTATTTCTAACTATTGCTCCTTGTACATGCTGTAGGGCCTTTCTTGTGAAGACCAGTGCGGAATTATTTTTAGTCGTTTCGGTAACACGGTCAATATTATTTCAGCATCGACATTTCCGCACACGCAAAACCATGACGAATGGTATGTAAACTGAATGAAAACATGTTTTATTTGGAGTGGAAATTAATGTCAGTCTTTGGTTTTGAAAAAATAAATAATGCCGCAACTGTCATTTAGAAATTGGCTCTTTATTGGGAATGGCAATCAACCTGAAGTCCATCTAAACAGAGCTTGAAAACCACAGGCACTTGTTTCTATCAATGGGAAGGTCGACTATCCATATTCTATTATATATGGATAGTCGACCTTCCCATTAATAGAAACAAGTGCCTGTGCTGAAAACATGATCCTGTAGATTGTTAAAAACAATAGTCTACCCTTTACTGTATAGATGGCGCAATCGAAAGATACCTAGGATCATAATGTATTATAGATAGGATTAAACAACTTCCAGTGCCCCCTCCCCATTCCACAATTTTTAGTCTGAAATACTGTAGGCGGTACATCAATACTGACAATAGAATGATCAAGGCTGAACTAGTACACGTTTACAGGTTATTTTGTTTATATTGGACACAGGTGCTTTAGCCAGTTTAGGACAGGACCCTGTCTTGGGCCCCTCATAGCCCCCCCCCCCCCCCCCTTATCATAAATATTTTTTTTCTAATTTTTACCATTTATTTGTATCATAAGGATACTAATATACCATATATTTACACATAATACACATGTTTACTATCAATGTGCCATTCGACTATATAGCGAAGCGGAAGGTTGCCAACTTCTTTCTTAGGAATTGGGGCACAGGTCAGGAAAAAGTGTTCTAAAATGTTATAAAATAACACTTACCGGTTGAAACAACAACTTCTCGCTGTCTACTGATGATAATCCTTCAAGAATATTTACATCCCACACTAAATTAATCCAATTTAAGCACAATAAGATTGATTTTTCGCTGGCAGTGTATCTTTTTTTTGTCAGCACGACTTTGATAAACGGAAGTGATAATTAGAAGAGCCCCGAACTATCATGTGAGAAACGAAAAAGTAAGAGATTTTCAAATTATCTATTTGGCAGGAAAATTCAAATGTGAAAAAAAGATTTTCCCTGTTTTTATTACGCAAAGTAAAACTATAGAGGAATGGCAAAGGACAAGTCACTTTTTTCAATTGGGCTGTAGAAAATCTAAAAGAGTGCAGCAATTGTCAATAGAAATTAAGAAAAAATGTAAATTCAGGTGTAGTTATTCTTCTTGCGCTGATTACTACTTCCGTTGATCGAAGTCGTATTGACAAAAAAAAGCAACATTGACAGCGAAAAATCGATGTTATTTTGTTTAAATTGGATTCAATTAGTGTGGGATGTAAATATTCTTGAATGATTATCATCAGTAGACAGCGAAAAGTTGTTGTTTCAACCGGTAAGTGTGTATTTTATAACATTTAAGAATACTTTTTCCTGACCTGTGCCCCAATTCCTAAGAAAGAAGTTGGCAACCTTCTGCTTCGCTATATAGTCGAATGGCACATTGATAGTAAACATGTGTATTATGGTATATAAGTATCCTTATGATACAAATAAATGGTAAAAATTAGAAAAAAGATATTTATGATAATAGGGGGGGGGGGCTATGAGAGGCCCAAGACAGGGTCCTGTCCTGATATCAGACACCTTTGGATTTATAGGTAATACCATTTCATGATAAGATAAGATAATGTTTAATAACAAATTAACGGCCATTCTAAGGGGAAATAAGTAAGAATAACAAAAAACATCGAAGAGGGAAGAAGTTACTTGATCATGTTGATTTGATTGCATTAATAAAGATCATGAAATAATTGCAAACTGACATTGACAAGCAATCAAAGTGAAAAAACAATAAGTTGATAAACATGTATCAGAAATTGCAGGAAGACAACATAATTTCCTCTTTTGCATTTGCATGATTTTTGGAATTCTTTCATTTGAAATTGAAAATTAGTCCTCTTATCATATAAACAGACCTGATTTTTTTCTGCTTTTAAGAGGAATTCTGCAAATGGAGGTCTGGATTTGTCCATTGCGGCTCCTTTAATTGTACAAAGTAAAATGAATACAAAAGTATAATTTCTGCACCTTTTTCCTGCATGTCAAAACCATGTCTGTACAAAATGTTGTTTTAATTAAATATATGCATTGTTTTTCAGTTTGCATTACTCATTGCAAAATTTCAATTCTATCCATTGCTATATATCTGATGTCTACAGCAGCAATGTTGATGTTTTTTATTGCCATAGTGTTCCAGAAATTTTATACAACTCTACATGAAAGAGCTTGCTTTACTCGCTTATCATAATATACAATATAGATATTTTTTTTATAATTTTCTGTTAATACTTATTGCCTAAATGGAATTTTTTCTATTAGGGTGAAGAAACCGTTTTTTATAAGTGTATTATTATACAATTAACTTCAGGCAAATGTGCAATAATATCCAAATATTATTTTTGATATATGTTTCATGCTTCAAAATTTAGTTTGCTTTAAAACAACATTATTGTGGTATTATGGATCAGTAACTGGAGGTTGAGAAATGTTTTGTTTCATCTCTCAGACACTACAACCTGTGGTATCTTATAAAAAAGGAAATTGTAAAGGAAAGCCATTTTTACTCACTCCTAGAAATAAACATAGGATTATACTGTCAAACCTGCTTTAAAGGGCACCTATATATAGCAACAGGAACTGTATATGATAGTATTATATGATCCCTGATGGCAATAACTCTCTATAAAGGGCCTTTCTATATAGCAAATTACTGTCTATAAAGGGCACATATATGAACGAAGTGTGTAAAGTTAACTTCTGTATAAAGGACATTTTTTTCTGTTACCTAATGGGTGCCCTTTATAGACAGGTTTGCCATGTCATATTTCATCTTCCTAAGTAGTGTAATATTTAACTTTCAAGTATTAACCTGTGTACAAAGGGAAACAACTCTAATTGTTGAGGAGTTTAAAAATCCAGTTACAAATGCTGTATTTGTTTGTAACAAGCAAGATAAATTATAATATGTAGACCAGTCCTATTATAGTATAAGTAGGGTATTTACTAACTCAAAGACATTTAACTAGACATAGGCTAAGTAGCAAAGGCACAGAATTTACAGTATAAATTCAGAATTTCTTGCATGCAATTATTATTGTTAATCTGTATAACAGACACTATTGCAATAATAATACAGTGTTCATGCTATGTTAGAATAGAGGATGCAGTGCCCTACCCATTTTCCAATGTACCCCTGACCTCTGTCGTTTTACTGAAATTTAGTGTTCATCCCCTGTGCAATATGTATATAAAGCTAAAACACTTTTTTTAATACATATAAATAATACTGAATTAATTGAAATTGAATCAAAGAGTAAGCTAAAATAACTAATCTCCCCTGAGGCCCTCTAAGACATGAGTTAAAGAGTATATACTTAAATTTATGGCATGCATATTAAACAATAACCTGTATGATGCAAAAACATAAGTAGTAGTGAAATATACAAAATTATATAACCATAAAGTTTTTCTCAATATGATAAGTCACCTTTTCTTATCTTATTCTCATTATCATTTGTACCATTTAACAAGTATTTATTTATATTATCTTTGAAACCACTTGTGTGAAAGTTTCTAATAGAAACTGGTAAACTGTTCCATAATACAGAGCCTGAATATGAAAAGGAATTTTTGTACAATTCCATTTTTGGTTTAGGAGCTTTTAAATCCCCATTGGCACCACATCTTGAGTGAGTAAGGATTTGAACTTGAAATGTACTGTAAATTCGGAAATTTTCGTGTGCACTTATTATTGCGATTCTTCAACCCAAAGCAAAAGTGTGAGGTTTAATTATTGTGATCACCGCCTGTGTGAAAAAAAGTTTCTTATTACGATTGGAGATCAGGTAAAAATAGAAGTTTTATTAAAGTAATTGTTTTAATTAATGGTTTTAAAAATATTAGAATTCAAAAAGTATTATATATATAATTGCTGTGAAAACAATAACTATACAACTAAGTATCTACCAATTGATCTATCTCCGGATGTCGGCAATCAATGACCAGAAACTTACCTGTGTAAGTGTAAACATAGGTGGACAAATGTAGAATAAATCGGATGTGAAAATATGCATTAAAAATGCGAGTTTTTAACATTGCGATGCTCAACCAATCGCAATTTTCTCAACAATTAAAACGTCGCAATAATTTCCATATTTACAGTAATTAAATTTATCTACTAAGTATGTCGTGGCTTCCTTTCCTAGGGTTTTAAAATTAAAACACTTTTGTGATACTTATTTCTTTTATCCACAGGCATCCATTTGCAGCTGGTACATAAGAATATAAAGTAAATGGATATATACTGCCTACAGTGTAATTATGGAAACTTTTTTGAAACCATTTAGCCAAATGAACTAAACCTTGATATGGCACATCCATATTTGAGGCGAGTCTGACACTTAACATAGCGAAGCTAAGCAATTCTGTTTCTCAATTGGTTGAAATCCTATAAAAAATCTTTACTGAGAAAAGGTTTGGCTAAATGAACTGTAATGAGAACCAGAGTGAGTTATATTTTCCTAACCAATGTACATAAGGGAGAGAATTTAATTATCTCCCTTACCTACATTGGTTAGGAAAAGATAACTCACTCTGGTTCCTCATTGATATGAGATTAATGTGAGGTCCTGAATACATATTGATATTTTTTAAGTTTGACAGCTAGAATGTCCACTATATTGTATATTTAAGCTTTAATATAAAACTGCAACTTGATACAAGTGGAAACATATGGAATGTTTAGGACTGACAGATGAGGTAATACAGGCTCAGATCTTAATCCTGAAGTTACGATTTATTGTACAATTTCTTATTCATGACACTGATTATAGCTTATATTTATTTTCAGCATATTCCTTTGAAGGCATTTTGGTGTTCAGTCTCTTGGTTGTTTGCACATGTGCTTACATGAGAAGAGTGCCACGTTTAAAACAGTGGTTCTTATCAGAGAAAAAAGGATTTTTGGGAGTATTTTATAAAGGTAATGTAATATAGACACATTATTTCTTAAAAGGATTTCACAACCTTTTGATATAAAAATATTATAATTTGGCCACATACAAAATTCTAATTTGGATCTCTATGATTGAGTGGTCCAAGTACAATGGGATAGCTTGCCTCATTCTAAAGGCGAGGCATGAGCCTTCCAAATGGACATTGATACATATTTTTAAAATTTTTTTGTTTGATTTCAGAACATACAATGTGCCATTTATGATCTATTCTAACATGTTCCTGGGATTTGTACATGTCTTAAGACATTCATAATAGTAAAATTACAATGAATTTCGGAAGTCGAACACAACATGGAAAAGTTTTGGCCAAGACATCTCAATTCATTTAGTCTAGGAGTTCCAATGCATAGATGCAGAGTTATTTAATAGAACATAACACTGGTTAAAAATATATAAGTTTTTATTGGACAATTTTAACTTTCCCAAAATTGTTTAGGTGAGGCCAATGCCTCAGTGGAAGCTTTGCCACTGAAATAGCAATAATAATAATAATAGACTTTATTTTAAGAGGGTCACACAGTTGGCTAAAATAACAAATCTTCCATAAGACCCTCTAAGACATGTCACTTACAGAGTATTTATACTTAAATTTTTGGCATGCATATTGATAACATTTGAAAAGTTCAAAGTTTTATTGATTTAAAATACAACATAGGATTATCATCAAATTACATATACACATGAAATATAACACATAATTAGACAGACATACAATATATATATGATTTATATCAATATAATACCTTACAAACTTGTTATCACACCTGAGGAATGTTTCAATTAAATGGAAAGGGGAAGTAAAGAAATATACAATATATATTAAACCATATTACCTACATATTTTAATTATCTGTTATTTGACCTTCTTTCTAAAATCATATTATTTCACTAACTCTCTCAATAAAAAGTTTTGTGATATCATAATCGTTACTTCTAGGTATAAATGAAATTTATCCTTCTCGGACATTTTGTCAAAAGAGGGGACAGTGGAGTTTAACTCGGAAAGAAATTTGTTTCTGATTGGATTTAATTCCACACATTTCATTATAAAATGAAATTCATCCTCAATATCAGTTTTACAAAATTTTAAAGAGGATAAGTTCTTTGATCCAGTGGAAGATTCTGGTAACGGCCTTTATGATACACATACATTTAAGTAGTAGTGAAATTTATAAAATCATATAACGTTTATCCATAGACATCCATTTAAGTTTTTTGAACAAGGGTTCAGAGTGCGAGAGAGGATCAACATCTAGTATTATTCTTGCTGCTCTTTTTTGTAATTTATGGATTCTGTTAAGATTATTTGTACTACAATTTCCCCAAACTACAACACAGAAATCAATTAATGGTAAAATATATCCGTTGTAATAAAGTTTTCTAGACTCCAGTATTAAATATTTTTTAATTTTGGAAAGTAGATACAAACAGGATGAATTTTTGAACTTACATGATCAATCTGTTGAGTTCGTGGACACCAAGCAGTTTTTGACTATTTGAGCATTCAAGGTCTGTTTGAATGATTTTTAAGTGGGTGTCATCCTGCCATGTTCCAATTTTTTATCTAGTGCCAATTAACATACATTTTGTTTTATCACACCATATTTAATGTTCAATTGCACACTTCCAATCTGTACTTGTTGAGTTCTGTCTGTCAGATAAGATTTAAAAATGTAATAATATTGTCATTGAAGCCCTATATAGAACTCAAGATTTTTGCATAAAATCTTGTGGGAAACAACATCAAAAGCTTTTCTTAAATCCTGAAAAATAGCTAAATTGATATTACCATTATTCATTTCCTCTAACCATTTATCTATATTATTTATGAGTGCAGGTTGAAACCAGATTGACCTAATCAATCTAGCCTGTCACCCTGGAGGTTGTCAGTTCAAATCTCCAACATGTTTTGTAATCTGATCTTAGGGAGCAACCATTTGATTTTCATGGGGGGGGGGGGGGGGGGGCTAGGATCAAATGTTTGATCCTGCCTATTTATTTGTCAAAATTTTGGTCCTGGATTTTTTTTTTTCGGCCTAAATTTTTGTTTTCATTTAAACTAAAAAAAAATCCTGATTCACACAGGTCCTGCATTTCTTTTCATACCTAAAGTGATCCTGTCTTTTTGTTTGCCAAAATCCTGGTCCTGCCTTATTATTTCAAATTTGATCCTAGCCCCCCATAACAATCAAATGGTTGCTCCCTTAATGAACAAGGCTTGTCAGTTTTCCTGCCAAAGTTTGTGGTTCTGTCCAGCAATAAAAACTTACTATCAGATGATATAGGAGATTATGCTTGAGTGGTGTAGAACCCCAATAAACCAAATGTGATTTACTAATGTAGATCAGTAGATTCTTGTAAACATTAAAAATGACTCTTTTATGAAATCACTTAAGACATTTAATTACTCAAAGTCATATTATGTTAAGTTTTAATCACATTTTCTCTTTGGCATTTTTTGTAAAGCACTCACTGGCTACTGTTCAGGACAGGGAAAACACATTCTCCTGATACTTTAAATCCAGTTACAAAAATGTTTAATTTTGTAAAAGTAAGGAGTATCTCTCTCTTGCAATAGCTCTGTCCTCAGATGGTTTTGGTTTTACCCTTTTGGTCTTCAATGTTGTGGATTATTGTTTTGATGAGTCGTAAATCGACGAAATTGCACATCTTGTTCATCCAAGAATTGTCATGGAAATTATATTTCTAAACACATTGGAGTTAAATTACCATCATGCTAATATTTTTTTTAAAATATGCACAATATTTAACAATCCCAGTTATAGAATTATAGATAACCTACTTATCTCTCTAATTTTTAATAGTGGGTTAATTATGGTTGAGTTTTTTTACAATATGCTTCAAGTGATTTCAAAATTTAGGGAATGATGTTATTAAATGGTTCCCCTGTAAAGTGTGTTAATTACCCTATTTCAATACACACAATTATTGTTGAAAATAGGTTTGTAATTCTATGAAAGAGATTGAAAATTTAAATTAGGCCAAAATTAAATTCTGTTTCCCTGTATCCAACTCACTGTGATAAATTTTTGTGACACAAAACTTTTTTGTGGTATTTTGTTATCTCTTTTTTACAACGTGGTTTTTTTCCTGTACATTCAGTTTTGTATTTTGACTTTAAACCACGGGAATTAAAAAAAATGTCTGTATGATAGGGCTTTACTCATGATGTCAGAGTGAATTAAAAATTTTATTGGTTAAAGTTCAAGGAATTCCACATCCGGTAGCTCAAATTCGGATTTCTTGAACACCAATTGCTCGAACAGTTTTGAAAGTTTGGTCCCAACAATGATAGAATTGTATATTTTACAATGGAAAACTCAAACTCAATAATTAAATGGACAAACGTGTTACTTAATACTAACAGGTGTGATAAAAATAGATTAGTTTGGCAGGTAAATGTTTACAGTTCAATGTTATAAAGATGTCAAAATTATTGTTAAATAATCAATGATTAACCTGTTTAATTTGAATGAATAAAACATTTCATGGAAATAATCAGTTGTACCAACTTGTAAACAGGATGGCACTAGCAATTTTCCCTACTTGAACAAACTTTCAGTATCTCAAACTACCCATACCGATAACTAGAATAAATTTCAACAGTCCCGTGGAGTTCAAGCCATCAAAGTTTTACTACAGGTGGTTTAAACAAATAGCTATCCAAAATATAAAGTTTCTCTCTTGTGGGTATACCTGAAGACATATTTGTTTATTGAAACTTGTGTTAACAATTCTAATTCTGCAAGCTTGTTTTTTCAATATCAATAATACTTTCTGAAATATTAAAAAAAATCTACATGTACTGACCCATTTCTAAACAGTAGAGTCGGATGTGGGAAACAGATATTTTTAGTGGTGGCCTTCGCTCAGAGAAGAGTTTGCAGCTATTGTCATATTTAGTCAACTTGGAAGTGAACAAATAAACTAAGAAAATAATATTTAATTGAAATACGTTCATGGAATTTTTAAATAAAACAGAATATATTATATAATTGAAACATTTAACTTCATTAATTGTTATGCATGAGATAAATTAGCAGGCACAGGTATGTTTCTTTTGCTATTTGGACAATTCTCTTTTGACCAGAAAGTTTATAGATTATACAGCGGTTATAATATCTGAACTTGTTTTATTTCAGCCTCTGTGATTGGGACCAGACTGCATATACCAGTGGCTTTGTCGTGTTTTCTAATGGGTATCTACATATTAGTCCTGAGGTGATCACAGACATAGACATTTCTTACAAAAGTTATTACATTTGAGGGAATTGCGTCGTACTAGATATAAAAAACTTACATTTTACAGTACATTTCAGAATATGCAGACTGTAAAATTGGAAAAGGGGTGTATGGAGTAGTCTTGATTAAAAAAATGAAAGTTGTGATATATTTATATTGACCTGTTGAATTAATGCTGCTTTTTATTTAATTTTTAACTGCAGTTTCTAGCAAAATCTTCCTTGGTCCCGTAATTTTATCACAAGATACAGACCTGGCAAAGGTTTGAAAATGATAATGACGCTTATAAACTCCCAGAACTGAGTTAATTCCCTTGTCATGACCAAAATATTTCTTTCTTGACATTGGAATAGGAATGTAGACTGCTATTCATTTGCATTAAAGAAAAATAAGTTGTTCAAATGAAATACATGTAAGTTTAACATTGCTCTAGACCACAGCATTGGGATACTTCATGCCATGCATTATTGGTATAAAAGGGAATGTCTGATTTTTAAATTAACATTTTCATAGTATAATTCCTTTTAGTATGCTGAATTTAATTAATATTTCAGTAGTTAAACATGGTTCATTATGAATGTTCTAACCTAAAAATCATGTAGATTTAATTAAAATTGTGATTCAAAAATAAATTTAGATTTATAATTGCAATAACATAAAGGTGTAAATTTTCTGTCATTTGCTTGAAATCATTATGTTAAATAATTAAAATAATATTTATGAGTTAACTCCCCATTCATTAATATTCATTTGTTCATATCCCATAAATCTTCTTGTGACTTAATGATATCTGAAGTAAATTAAGTTCATACCTCAGTCCACACCAAATTTAAGTTCTTTGGATGGCAAAGATAGGTGCAAGGGAGCGATATTTTAATTTTTTTTCTTAAGACTAGTTTTTATAGGGAAAGATCAAATTTACGTTCGGCATACATTTTTTTCTATTAAAATATTGCAAAAAATTGTAAAAATCAAAATTTTGAGAGTGGTTGAACAATTTTTATTTTTACCTGCGTCGCCAACGTCAAAGGCCGGTCTAGTAACCGCTTGACTCCATCCATCCGAAAGACCTTGGGTAGGAAACTTTTGTCAGTTATTTGGCTTCTACACTATAAGACACAAAATAACAGGTATTTACTCGACAGGCGACGAATTGGGGAAAAAAACACAGTCTCCTTGGTAGACTTGGAAGTCTCCCTGTCATGCCCTGAAGTCTCCCTGTTGCTACCCTGAGGGAGACTCTGAGTCTCCCTGTTATTTTCAAGTGTGGTGAGCCCTGTACAGAAGGGGGTATGATTATATATTTTGACTGCAGCTTCATAATGTTGAGTTGTAGCGTGTAAGCAATTTTTGAATCAGTCATGCATCCACTTCCTGTTTGCCGAGATAAAAATTCAACAATACTCAAAACTTTAAAAAAAATTTCTTGAAATGTTTCTTGGCTTCTACTACAGGGAATGATTTTATATTTTGTCGGCAGCTTGATAATGTTGAGTTGTAGCGTGTAAGCAATTTTTGGATCTGTCTTGCGGCCACATCCTGTTTGCCAATAGTTTAAAATTCCACAATTCTCAATACACTAGAAATTGTTTTCATTCAAGTCCAATTGAACATAGTTAATAAAATCATCTTCATCAAGTATGCTTCAGTAAACATAATGAATTGCATGCTGAGATGCAGGTCCAGACCTGATTACGGTCTTGTTAAGTGAAGAATTTGGCGTGAATTTTCAGAATTTTCGCAAAATTAAGTGGCAAAATTCAAAGAAATAAAGATCAATTTGATGACTTTTTTTTTAAGAAAAAAAAATGGTTTGAATCTCAACACCAGTAATCAAATTGATGACCTGTAATTTTTCATGCTGATTTTGTGATTATTTTTTTTCACTTCTAATTATTTTATTCTGGATATTTTTTGTCTTTGTACATGTGAAAGTTTGGTGTTGTTGAATTTCAATCCTGTATTGGTGATTCAGGTTTGATAAAAATATTTAATTATGCCAATTTATGGAAATTGTACTTTTTATTATTAATTTATATGTACACACTAAATTCTGAAATAAATATGAATATTTTATATCATAAGGCTTTGTCATTAAATTTGATTTCAATGTTAAGCCTAGTCTATTGTTGACCAATCAAAAAAACTTGCCTCAAAAATACAGCCAATAGCACTGAGAGTTGCAATAAACCCAAATAATACAAGAAATGAAATGAAAATAATGTCGTGTGCACCTCTGAGGAGCCAAAAATTTCTAGTATTAAACTTTTTTCTTAACCTGATGTTGGGTTTATATGACTGTAAGAAAGTAATTTATGAAGAAAAAATCATATGGTGGTAGACTTCTTTTTTTTGCTATGGTTATTTGAAAGTACCCCATTTTTGATGATTTTCCCATTTTTCATCAATTTTTACCCATTTTGGGCTATTATCATGATAAAAATCACAGTTCCACTATTAAACTTTTTTTCATACTTTCCCTAAAGATGATATGAACCAATCTGAATAAATTTAACTTTAAAAAAAACCATAGGTACGTGTTAATATAAGAGTTTTGTAAGATTTTGTTGTTTTTTGTGTCAAAATGACCATGCAGTCAATTTAGTAAATTGGGGTTCTTCTCATTTTTTTAGAACAAAGAACATATAATTTCAACTTCTTTGTTATAAATTATTTAAAAAATAGATATTAAAGAATTTTAAAAAGAAAATATTGATATGAGATGTACATATTTTTGGTAAAATCATTTCTGTGTATCCCTCACCCAAGGATATATTTGGTAATGGTCAACGAGTCAACTACACTGAAAAGATAACATATTAATGCAGAGAAAAACCATTTGGTCACAGCATTACAAAACATAAACATCAAACACAACTGACTTTGTATACAGACACTTGTGGGGTTACCAGATACGGGCATGGTCTCCTTTCCTCAGTTCTTATGAATGTTCGATAACTGACACCACATGCCTAATTTTGTCTGGTGTTGATGGATTCAGTATCCGGATCTGTTTTTAGCTCACCTGGCCTAAAAGGCCATGTGAGCTTTTGCCATCACTTTTCGTCCGTCCGTCCGTCGCGCCGTCCGTCCGTCGTAAACTTTTCATTCAAACATCTTCTCCTCAGAAACCATTTGGCCAATTCCAACCAAACTTTGCATGAGTGGTGTATGGAAGGTCCCCAACAAAGATTCCTCATTTAGTTCTGATTGGTCAAGAAACATGGCCACCAGAGGCAATTCTTGTTTCTGATTGGCTGATTTTCAAAAATCTTCTCCTCTGAAACGGCTGGGCAGATTGGATCTAGGCTTCATAGGAATGATATATGACATATCCTCCACAAACGATCCTCATTTTATATTGATCCGATGAAAAACATGGCCACTGTTGCTAAAAATAGTACATAGGCGTAAATTGCTGTTTTTTGCTAATAACTCAAAAACCGTTACAGATATCGAAAATCTGACAGGGGTAAAATTGATCAGCATGACAAGATCCACCTACCCTGAAATTTTGAAGGAAATTCCAAAACCCATTTAGGAGTTATTGCCCTTTTTTTGTCAAATTTTCAAAATTTTAACATTTTTTGTCATTTATCTCCAAAACTATTTGAGATAGAAGTGAAATGTAAATTTGAAAAATGTTTGCCATGTTGAGATCCACCTACCCTGAAATTTTTAAGGAAATCCCAAAACCCATTTAGAAGTTGTTGCCCTTTTTTTGTCAAATTTTCAAAATTTTTTCATTCAAAAATCTTCTCCTCTGAAACCGCTGGGCCGATTGGTTTGAAACTTAATAGGAATGATCTATGACATGTCCTCTACAAACGATCCTCAATTTATTTTGATCTGACGTAAAACATGGCTGTCGTAGCTAAAAATAGAATATAGGGGTGCATGTGTTGTTTTTGGCTTATAACTTAAAAACCGTTACAGATATCAAAAATCTGACATCGGGTAAAATTGATCAGCATGACAAGATCTACCTAACCTGAAATTTTGAAAGAAATGCTAAAACCCATTTAGGAGTTATTGCCCTTTTTCATCAAATTTTGAAAATTTAACATTTTTCGTCGTTTATCCCATAAACTATTTGAGATAGAAGTGATATGTAAATTTGAAAAATGTTTGCCATGTTGAGATCTACATACCCTGAAATTTTAAAGGAAATCCCAAAACCCATTTAGGAGTTATTGCCCTTTTTTGTCAAATTTTCAAAATTTTAACATTTTTGCATTTATCTCCAAAAGTATTTGAGATAGAAGTGAAATGTAAATTGAAAAATGTTTGCCATGTTGAGATCTACCTACCCTGAAATTTTGAAGGGAATCCCAAATTCTATTTTGGAGTTATTGGTTTGTGTAATTTGAGGTCGGGTTCTGTTACATTTATTTAAGGTTCACCCTTATTCCTGGTCAATTTTATCAACTTCCTGCCAGGACTACCACCATCAGGGAACATACATGTATTTTAACATTAAACCTTATGAAAAATAAATCTTCAACAAATTTTCCCTGAACAATGAACCAATTGCAAAAAACTTGGTCAAATAGTTGATTAATTGTCCAATGAAAACCAGACTCCAGGTGAGCGATACAGGCTCTGGTGAGCCTCTTGTTGGTTATTGCTAAGAGTTTTAAATAAAACTAAAACAAATAGGGGTCATCATAAAACATTCATCATGTTTACCTGTAATAACTTATTGGAAGAAACCATTACAAATCAACAATTAAAAAGACTGATATCCATTAAAATAGCATTGAAGCCAAACTTCTGAATTCTTACCTGCAATGAAAATATTAGGGACAGATTTGAGAAAACTCTAGAGCAAGAAACTCTGACATTAGGGAATCCCTGTAAATAAAGAAACAATGCTTAAGGGGACGACCATTTGATATTCTGGGGGGGGGGGGGGGCAGGAGGATTTGTTTTGGATGGGTTATTTATTTTTGTGGAAAATAAAGACAGATTATTTATTTTCTGCACCGTTGAAGCATGATTTTTCATTTTCAGTAAAACAAGGGACTGATTATTTATTTTCACAATTATATTTATAATATTTGAAAATACACAATTTTTAAATTCATGTTTTTATTCTTAAATAAATAACATAGTCAAGGTTGTATCTGTTCGGAATTTTGGCTGTTCCACCTTGCAGTTTCAGTCCCTGTCCAGCACTGTGGTATTCTTTAAGACCATCATAAAGATAGTATTTGTTATTGTGTTTGATGCAAGCACAAAAATGGCCACCATTGCCATAAATCTGTGCACCCAGTTCATAACTGCAAAATGAAGAAACTGAATTGTAGGTGCAAATAGAAATATGCAATGTTTATAATGCATGCTTGTACATTCATGTTGTTTTGTGCATTGCTCTGTTTAAAGTAAAGGAGAAAGGAAAATCAGGGGCGTTTCCAGGATATTTGAAAGGGGAGGTGTATAATAAAAATTTGGTCGAGCGGAGGGAGGCGAAAAATTTTTTGGACTTTTTTTTTGCTAAAAAACAAAATAATTGTGAAATGCACTAATGTAACGGTTCCTGACTTGGAGCATGTATATTTTATAGTTAAAGTGTCAGGGTTTGATATTTTTTATGCCGAATTCTCTCCATTAATTGTCTTTGGTATATTAAAATGATTGGATGGATCTTAACAGCAGTAGACCAAGAACGAGAAATTCCAAATTCTAGGGTATAAGGCGTTACTTAACATTTCAATAGTCTTTTAAAGAAATCAGATTATGTGTTGGATTAATGAATATGATAAATTGCCATATTCAATACAATATAAGCAGATTACGATAGTTTTTTTTTTGAAAAGGGGGGGGGGGGGGGTACGCCCATTACGCCCTCACCTAGACCCGCCCATGAAAATGGAATGCAGATATATATTTCTGAAGTTTAAGTTAAATTTACCAGTATGTTGCATATATATATACCAGTATAATAAGTTTATACTTACATTTTATAAATTCAATGAGATGAAATACATTATATACCATTTAATCGAAATTAATCATCATCCTCTGGAAGTGAATCTTCTGAATTCAAAACTGCATATATTGCATACGTACAAAAAACAATATAGGTTTTTTGGGAAAAAGTATTAAAGTGAGGTAAATGTTCATGAGACAATATACCTCAAGTGAAATGAAACCCATTTTCAGACATTTCAAAAACATTAATATTTATATATGGTGTAGTTTATATATTATTAAAAGATTTGGGAAGTTTATACCGAAAAAAAATATGAAAAAAAGACGAATTTTGGTAAAATCAGGTGCCATCTCATGCTTTAAAACATGCATTTATGAAATGGTTTAAAAGACCTGCCGTCAGTTATTTATTTTCAATACATTGTAGGTGAGGTTATTTATTTTCAAACTACCACAGAACAAACCATTCATTTTTGTTATTATCAAGGCTTAGTTATTTATTTTCAAAATCCTCCTGGCCAGCCCCCCCCCCCCCCCCCCCCCCCCCCAGAATATCAAATGGTCGTCCCCTAACTAGTGTTTGGACCATTTGAATTTTAAACTTGTAGAAAAACAACTAACTAAATCAACTGAAAATTTATTGTCATTTGTAACAATACACAAACAGAAATTAAAAAATATTATGATCATTGTACATGAATTTTTGCACATATAAATGTTCCTTAGTATAAGTAATTATACATGTTGTGATTTAGAAACCTTGTTGAAAATCTGAGGCAGGAAGACGTTAATAACAGGCTCATTTGTTGAGGGTTTGAAATAATTTTTATAGGTTTTGAATTTTCTATTTTGACAATGGAGAAATTAATTAAATGAAGCAGAGGCATGGAAACAATATTAGAGATGTTTTTCTGTAGAATTTGGCAGTTTCTGAAGAACCTATTGTGTGATTCTTTGTTGATTCTAGCATATACAATGATCAAAGAACACCATTTAAGTTATCTGATGTACCGGTTCATATATTTTTTCAAGATCGTAAGTTTGGTCAAGTAATTTAGGGTCTATAGAACGGAAATTTGTGTGAAGGCACTTAAAAAGTAGTTCTAGATACCCGTCATTTTTTAGTCGTGTGAATTGTAACAGGATGGACCCCTAAAGTTATGTTCATATAAATTAGTTCAGGATTTGTCAAAATATTTGTAACTGACACTAAGTGATAGTTAAAAGCTTGGATGCCTCTTTACATCCTTTCAGCTAAAAACAAATTCACATAGTTCTGTTCATTTGTCACTCATTCATGGTTTGGTCAACTTGTTCTTTGTACTGGTAAAAAATTGCACCAAATACATTTTTGCATAGATACGTTGTGCAAAGTGAATATACAAAATGTGAAACCATATTCAGAGTAGATATCTCAGAACACTGGTACGTTTATATCAGCAAAAAGGATTCGACAAATAAGTGTTCTGCATGAAAAATACATATACACTTATATTAATTTCTTAATAAACTTCAGTAACTGATTTCAACAAATATACAGTTATAATTACAGATCCTAACATCATGCTGTGTACTGAAGCATACAGTGTCTGTCCCAACACAAAGTTTCTTTGCAAATTACAACAGCTGTTCTTCAGTTTATGTCTTGCAGGTAAAACTGATTAATTTTCATTTCTCATAATAACCTGTGAAAGCACTTATCAAAGATTTAAATCATTTCTTTACAGTGAATTAGGAAACAATTTATTCCAAATTATACTAATCCTTTCCACTTGGCACATGCAAGAGTGGCTCCTATAGCAGCATTTTAATCTTTTTCACCATCTAAGAGGAATCTTTAACATACTAAGGTGTTCTAATGGAAAGGTCATTTTTCATCCTCATCTTACAAACTAGCATTGTTTTTTCCGACCATCCCTTAAATAGTTTTAATTGCAAATCTGATTCCTGAAATTTTTATCCAAAGCGAGAATCAAACTTGTGTGTATTCATAAAAAAATTTTAAGCAGTTCATATGTCAGTGTACTTAAAAATATCAATATGATAATGTGAATATAAAATAATGACTAGTTATATTCCCATGTTGCAATATTGCAATTATATAAATAAACACCAGACTTCTTATATTGGACATAAGCTGAACTTGTCAAAGTAGGCTTCACTATAGAGTATCTTAGTAACATCAACTTTTGTTTCCAGGGTTTTTTAAACATTAATCTGAAACAAAAGTAGAGGCTCCAAGAAGACCGTATTGCTCACCTGAATTTAATTTGCAATTCATTATAAAATGGAATTAAAAGCAACCATTTCCCCCCAGTAAGTAAACCCAGCGTGATGGATATGACAAGATGACAGACTTGTGATACATGTGTATTAATATTGAAGAGCACTGATTTCAGACCACTTATTTTTTATTTTACTGAAAATCTCAGCTAAACATGTTTTCTTTTTACAATGGTTTATGTTTTTGAATGAAAACACGAATGTTCACAACAAAGCAGCAATTTTCATGCCTGGATTTGTTGATTTCTACAAAAATCGTTAAAATTGTTATGAAAATATGTTTTTGTCATTAAAGATAAGAAAATCTTTTTAAGAAAACAACGTTTCACCACTGATGTAGATTCAAATTAATTTTCAACAAATTTGGCATTTTTGATATGAAATACATACTTCCCTGTCATTAAATCTTGTCAAATATTTTTTTTTTAATTATTATTCTCACTTTCAAATCGTTTAAAATCTTTTAATTTTGGTCTTTTTAAAGCAGTTTTGTCTGTATTGGAATAAAATATAAGAGAGATAACTTATGATTTTCACTTCTTCAGAAGGAAATGTAAAATCTTGGTAACAAGAATCATCATCCTCTAGTAGAACCTGGTAACCATACTCTTTGGCAAACAGGTTAAACAAATTTTTGGCAAATATAGATATTTGACCCTCAGACACAATTTTGAAATGGGACTGACTAAGTAGAGTCTCATCATAGTTTGGTCTCAATTGTCCTGGCTGTTTCAGCAGGAGAGTTTTTTTCCTGATTTTTATTTTTGATTTTTTTGGTAATGGCAGCCAAAAAAGTGGGAGGGTTGGAGCTCCAGGAAATTGGTTTAACCCTGCAGCATTTTATGCTTGTCCAAGTCAGAAAGTATGGTCACGAATGTCTTTGTTTCGGTTAAATTTTAGTTTATTCATTTGCCGATATTCTGACATGATATTGTACTGTTGAACATAACTACTAAGGGGCCATTCATGGCCTTCAGCATGGTGTCGTTTTCACTATTGATGACCATGTTGTAAGCTTTGCATGTTTGTGTGATTTTGTGCTTTCTTTGTAACTTCACTCCATATAAGTTTTTCCTCACATACTGATCACAGGTCTATTTTTAGTAATGGTGGCCAAACTGGTCAGAAGTCCAGACTCATGTTGAAAGGTGAGTGTTTAACTATCAATCCATCAAAGTTTGGTCTTAATTTAAATATATTTTTCTAATTTTTCTATTTTTAGTAATGGTGGTCATATTTGATTGATTATGATACCCCCAGCAATTTTGAAATGGGACCACCCAAGGATCATACCATCAAAGTTTTGTCCCAATTGGCCAGGTTGTTTCGGAGGAGATATGAAATTGTAAAAGTTTACAGACAATAACAGATGCCAAATGATGCATTAGCTCTGATGAACCAACAAAAAATGAGATTCAAAAGAATTGGCATCTTTAAAACTTTGGAATTACAACATAGCATGAAAATAAATAAAAACTAACTGAAATTTACAGATATTTATCTTCCTGTAAACACTGATTTATCATGTGATCTATGTCACCTAATTATCACAACGACTAATTTATATTCTGTTCATCAATATTAGTATTTCTTCCATTTTTCAGTTCAAAGTAGTTTCCTTTTTTTCATCTTTGTATTGAGTATTCCTGAGATCCATCATCAGTCTGTCATTAAATGTATATTATAACTAATGGAATTCCTGCACTTTTATAAAAGGATAATTTTCATGATTTCACTATATATATCTATCTGTCTGTCAATTTGCCTAGTGCCAACAAATCAGCTATATGTTGTCTTTTCCACCACACTGCTCCTGATATAAAAAGTGCAAAACACATTCCAAACAATCGTCTCTTTCTGAATCCACTTTTTTTCTTTTTCAATGTAATCAAGTCTGGAGGACTGAAGTCTTTCTTCTTCAGTTGCTTAAAAAAATGAAAAAGTGAAAAAATCATCACATGATAATTTTACTTTATGTAGTCATTAATGATTTCATAAAAATGATTTGTGCTTACAATTTTTTCAAGACCTAATGACCTTAATCTCTGTGAATTCAAAATGGCCAACATATGACAAAATCAAATACAGCAAATTTTAGTTACTAGAACCCTAATGAATTGAATATATCTTGGATTGATATGTGTCTGTGACAAACTTCAAACCCTAAATCAGAATATTTGTGAATTTATGTTAGGAGTTTCGGCTTTATTCGAGATGACTATAGTAAATATGAGTTCCTCTTCATGAATCTTATTAAATTTTTCACATTTTGGTCAGGAGATTGAACATTTCCATGAAGAGGGTGTCCCTAGATATCAGGAGAATTGTAAGTCTAAACAGGAGATCCATTTGTATGCAGACTAATGTAAATCAAGAAATTAATCCAATGTTATATTATTGAGAAAAAATTCTCAGGATGAAGATTGCAATACGGGGTTTTACCTATTTATGTTTATTCCAAAAACTCCTTTTATATGCTTTTGAGCAAGGTATTTCACAAAAATGTCCAGCCTTTTATTTTTTCCTTTTTATTAGTTGTTTTTATGTTTTGGTCATTTTAACATTTGGTTTATTTACCCTTTGGCCTCACCAATTTCATATCATTTGTTAATTTAGTATATGAGCTGTTTTTCAACATTATTTTTAATAATGAAACCTCATATTTGAATTCTGTTAACTACCAGGGGTTAATTCTATTAGAGCTTAAGTTTGAGTTTTCTCACAGATTATATGAAGAGTCACATTTAAATTTCTGTTTACAACTGTACTATAAATAAATCATAAAAAAAAAAAAAAGTTACTGTAATTTCTCTAAGTTTTTGTCACTAAAAAAAATTATATTTTTGTTGTTACGGGACTATTGATGACTTCCAATTCTTGCAATAGACAGATCTGTTCAAAGGATTAAGTATAAGAAGAAGAAATGAAACCCCTTATTTACAGTATAATAATGGCATTTACTCAATATTTATTGGATTTGTTTCCTTCATCTTTGTGTAAAATCAATGTCAATAGAATTTATAGGTTAAAGAAAAGGAATTAAAAAGTAAACTTTGTTGAATTTTGTAATATTAATTTAAATTTATTCCTTGTTAGTTAACAAGAAATTCGAAGCATAATTACACCAAACTTGAATTTGATGTTACTATCTTAACCAAATTTCCAGGTGCTAAAAATCAATTAAATTTGTTTAAAATTTTCGTCATCATGTTTTGGATGAATAAACTTTTTTGTTTAAAGGACTTAAAAACTATATGATGACTAGAGCTAATTCAGTCCTGGAATAATGTTGATAATTTCGACTTCACAAAGATCTAGATTTGAAAATAATATAGTGATGAAAAGTAAGAGATTTTAAAAAATTCAATTTTCCAGGAAATTCAAAAGGTGATGAAATTTAGAGAAAATATGGTAGTTGACTGTCCAGCCATGTATCACTTCTGCATGATTCTATGATGGAATGGTACTTAATTATGCTGGAACTGCTGTATGCTTATATAATCAATTTATTAAAAATATTTAGTTTTTATTTAAATGTTTAATAATATATAAAAATACCTACCAAATTCAAAGTTCTAGTAAGTCTTTCTAATTCAGTATATAAAATCTGCACATTTTTCATGGTATCTTCTGTATGTTGTAATAATAATTCTGGTCCCGTACCATCCTAAATCACAATAAACATAAATTTCAACATTTCTGACAATTACTCAAAGCAGGACCAGTTCCATTACATTTTTTCATATTGGATTACATTCGGATCATACAATGATTTAAAATCTAACAACTGACTGTAAGATTGGTTTAATAAATCACAGGTTTTTGAATTCCATTATTTATTTGTATCATATCTGTCCAATTTATACTAAAGATTAATGGTATTTGTGAGAGGAATTGCAGTGACTATATCAATTCAAGTTTCCAATGTGATATTTATAGAATTTTTCAACTTGACAAGTTTAAATCTACAGTTCCCTTCAGTACAGTGGAATGATCAACAAAAGTGGCAAAATACTGGCAGCATTGACTGAATACATGTGTCTGAATTAAAAATAATATAAACCTGAACATCTAAGAAGTCTGGATATTTTAAGATCTGGTCTCTGATATACCCTGTCGTACTTCCTATGTATTTACAGTGTTTATTTATGTTGGCTACCATAGCAACAGACTCTGCACAACTGTAAAAACAAATTTGAAAGACTGATTCTGTAAAATGACACAAGAACTCACAGTAAAATTTCCCAAACACAGTAATACTTCTTTTTTTAAGTCGTGCTAGTGGTGCTGTCAAGGCAAATATCTCAGTAAGTGTTCCACTTTTTTTTTATTATGATTCTTGTATGAGTTTCCATGAACTTTATATATAGTTTCATTAACCAGTAGCCTAAGGGTAAAACACATTAAAAATGCCTTATCTTTATGAACAAAATGAATGCATTACAGCAGGGCCATTACAGCATTTATGCTGTCAGCATTTTGTACATAATAACAGGGCCATTACAGCATTTTGTTTCTAAGAACCGGTTATTACGGCTTTTTCAAAATGGCTGCTTTTTTTCAATACTCCACTTGGAAATTTCAGGAAGAGCAAACTAAAACATTTTAAAACATATTTTTGAAAAAACTGTCCGAAATTAATCTTTAAAACTGTTCTCACAAGTTTTAATTACTTACCATTATATTTATGCTATCCAGATTAATGCAAATGCTATATACAAACTAGTTAATAAAAGTATTAAGAAATGGTTGTTTTCATAATGGCCCTATTATGTGTCCTCGATCTGTAATAATGGCCTTCGGTATAGCCTCGGGCCATTCCAGCAATCCTCAGGCCATTATTACAGACCTTGGACATATAACAGGGCCATTACGAAAACACCCATTTATTAATATAGTATTAATGAATGGGTGTTTTTATAATGGCCCTGTAATGTGTCCAAGGTCTGTAATAATGACCCGAGGAAGGTTGTAATGGCCCAAGGCAACGCCGAGGGCCATTACAGCCCCAAGGGTCATTATTACAGACCAAGGACACATTACAGGGCCATTATAAAAACACCCATTTCTTAATACTTTTATTAACCAACCGATGAAATGCAAATTTAGTGTAACAATGTTGTAGCTAGAGGTATTTTTATGCCTATTACATACTTCTATCAGTTGTAACTTGGTATAAAATGTTTGTTCCGTAAGAGTTATTCTACATCCCATTTGTTCGTTGCTACCAGTTAATGTAATGAAGGGTGTGGGATAGAAGAGAAATAGAATTATTTTTTAAACTACATGTAGGTCTGATGAAGTATTGAATAGAGAATTAAGTAAAAATGCTGCAGAGCTTCATTGTACCATATGATTTTGAACAATAGAAACTAACAAATGGGATAAGTTCATTGAAAAATACGATTACTGAAAATAGTCAGTCTCAAAATTTCTCTTCCCAGGGTAAGTGTTAATTTATGTTGAGTGTCCCCCCCCCCCCCCAATTATAGTAGATACACGTTGATTGCTATTTCGCAATGCAAACACTCTCCTGGATTGTCAACAGACATTGCATTTCCTACCTGTCGTCTGCTAATTTCTATCAGTTTCCGGTGTAAAAAAAGGTTAAAATTATACAGTCTTTTTAACAAATTCCGACTGAATAGAAATTCTTTCTAGTCAATACCATAAAACAAAATTCTACGATCAGCACAATCAACAACAACAAATTCCATGCGACAAAATCCTCAGAAATGTGTAGCCATCTTTAATTTTCTGATTTCATAATGGCCCTGTTTTTTCATAATCGGCCCTGTAATAATGCCCTGTTTTGTCGTAATGGCCCTGTTAGGAAATTTGTAATACACATGCATTTTAGCTATAATTATACCTAGTTGGTTAATAATAGTATATTAACAGCATTAATTCTCATACAAACCTGTACAAGTCTATTTGTAGCTGTTCTCTATAATTCTCTTGTAAAACCAAGCTATTGTTGGTAATTCAGGTAGATTATCTTTGTAATTTTGAA
This sequence comes from Mytilisepta virgata, assembly GCA_028015205.1. NCBI lineage: Eukaryota > Metazoa > Mollusca > Bivalvia > Mytilida > Mytilidae > Mytilisepta > Mytilisepta virgata. The sequence continues at coordinate 83,372,077 of CM051519.1, forward strand.
GCTGAAGACATTACCTCTTTAAGACTATAAATTGATGATTTTATACATGCATCTATGCAAAAAGCCATGAAGAAGATATAAAAGAATAGGAGCTACTTTTCAAAGGTAATGAGATATTGAACTCAAATAAATTTTCATTGCAGTGAACTTTGATGAAAAACTGCACATAAAAGGTCACAAACTATGAACAGTAAATTAATATAATGCACAAATTTTATTTAACAATCTAATGTTTGAAAATAACACAATAAGGCCAACTAATATTTCCCCGTTGATTTGAAATTCCTCCAAGCAAAGATTATACTCCAATTTGCCAACATTTTATCAATTATCTGAAGGCTGAAAAATGTAAAGCATCTGCATGTTTCATATCTACAGGAATCTAAAAGCATGTCTTACTTGTGCATTCAAATTCATGGATTAAAAAAAATTGTATGTTGCAAGATATTTAGTAGCAAGTGTTTGTTTGCTCTTTTTTAACTGATTCTTTAAATCTGTTCTAAACTGTAATTATATACATAGGAGATATTTTGGCACTACAGGGTTTAAAAGACACTGAGGTGAAAGCAATGCAGAATCCTAGGATTTTAGAGAAATTTTATGAAATTTACAAGTTTTAATACTGATTTAACTGAAACCTACATGATATTTATAAATAAAACTAAAACTTACATTTCTTCCATATCTAAATTATCTTAGAATTTGTCATGAAGAAATTTTATTACCTAGTTGAATGATTATTTGGAATATTATTTTAATCGGTTCCTAGGAAAAACCCAGAGGTTCACATCGGCTATTTTGATTAAACATAAAACCATATCTTCTGATCGATAACTTACATAGATCATTTGTCAGTTATGCTTCCAAAATATCTCCTATTGTTTTGACATTTTCTTGGTGATGAAAGGTTTGAAAGATTTTTCATCAAATTTGAGCACCAGATTTAATATGTGTTTCTGTGTACACGACAATGTGAAGAAATAAACTGTTACCTTATATGTTTATTATATTGAGTTTGAGGTAGGCTAGTTGTCTCCCATTCCTTCTTATGAACAGTTCTTATTCCATCTAATATCTTCTTCCTTACACCTATCTGGTTGATACCCATCTATAATAACAACAATTATTTAGTTAAAACATCAAATAAAAAGCTGTTTGATTGACCTCAAAAAAGATTATCCACCATACATCACCAAACCAATACCAATATTTTAGTAAAGTCCCCATTCTATTTTTAGTTTATATTAGGTTGCTATCAACTTCCACGTAGCCTACCACTTTTATTTTTATATCATAACCATGAATTCAGAATTTTTTATGAATGTTAGTTTGCTATCGCAGGGACTCACAACCTATTATGCTATTTTCAGCCAATCAGGATCAAGAAAAATACAATGTTGACTTATTTTTAGATCTTAAATACTTTGATGAACATTTTTGATGTTTACAGTTTGTCTTTATCTATAATAATATTCAAGATAATAACCTAAAACTGCAAAATTTCCTTAAAATTAACGATTCAGGGGCAATAAACCAACAAAAGGTTGACCCATTCGTCTGAATATTTCATGGCAGATAGATCTTGAACTAATAAACAGTATTACCCCATGTCAGTTTTGCTCTATAGCTTTAGTTTTAGAGATATAAGTCAAAACCTGCAGTTTACCCCTATGTTCTATTTTTACCCTTTCTTACCATGTTGATTAGCAGGTTGGGTCATCAGACATATTTTTTAAACTAGATACCCTAATAATGCTTGTGGCCAACTTTGGTTCCATTTGGCTCTGTAGTTTCAGAGGAGATTTTTGTGAAAGTTAATGGATGACGGATGCCAAGTGATGAGAATAGCTCAAGTGATAGGTCAGGTGAGCTAATAATATAGTTCATACTTTAATTAAATCTTCATCTGTCATCCTCAGTACTGTAGCAAAATCTAAGTGTTGTTGTTGAAATAGACTTACATATCTACTTAAATCTAAACCACATAAAAATAATTCTAATTCTTCATACTTTATAAATGTCCTGAAAAATATTTACTGATTATTTCTTATGCTCTAGACTTATTATCAAGAAAATTTTAATGGCTTGATGAAATATGCAAGTTATTTCACATTTCTTTAATTAGTTAATGTCACTTGCAAAAATCTGGACATGAAAGATACTATTTTTCTATATTAGTCTTTGATATACCTTTTTTTTAAATCTTTAAATGATGCACCACAAAAAAAATATATAAGAAGGTAAAGACAAATGTGAGTTAAAAGAAAACACATAAAAATAATATATGTAAGGCCATCTAAACTAAAATATCTGGTTCTCAGACACCGCCAACCCCTTAAAAAGTTTTTGAAGGAATGAATTTATTTTATTTTCTGGGAAAAAAATTCTGCCTTTCTGGTATTTTTCTGTAAAAATAAAAATTATAAATTTGGCACCAAAGTTTTTTTCAAGCATCTGCCAAACCAGACTCAATTTTCTAGCTCAACTCAAAAAGAAAGTAAATAAACATCTAATAACGATCATGGCAGTGAGTTTGACTTGAAGATTTGCTCCAAACAATTCATTCCATGGATGATATAATTGCATGTTCAGTCTACAATTACCATGGAACAGCTTTGCAGAAGAGTGTATGTTGGCAAAATAAACACCTAATCTGAAAATCCCTTGCCTCTTTTGACAGGAAAATAAACTAAAAAAATAATTTTCCTATCTACCTTGCCATTTTTGTAAAATCAATCGTCTGTGAGTAAGGATTATATTAAATGTCTGAGAACCAGAGAATTTATTTTAGTTGGCCCAAATTAAAACTAATTTTCTAGTAAACATGTTGCTGTCATAAAGGTACAGGAAGATGTCTCAGCAAAACAGATTTTACCGAACATTTATCAATATTCGGAGCTGCACAACCATCTGTATTACCAAACTTAATATGCTGTTGGCGTGGCCAATGATGCAATCACAGCAATATTAGCGCTTTCCCGAAACTCGTGACAATTCTGACTCTACAATTATAATTTGAAGCAAGTTATTTCCCTTACTTTACTTCTTCCGGATAACGAAACTTTTTCTAGCCTTACTATGTAGCACAATATGGCTGCCCCCATTAAAGAAATACTTTTCTAAATGACCCATAAGTAGAAAATGCATATGCTCCTATAGCACTTGCTATAACTGGGATTTTCACCTGAAAAAAATGGATAAAAGTATGTGAATTTTTTTTTTTTTTTTTGGCATTAACAAAATTACTGAAAAAAGTTTTGATAATAAATAACTTACTGTGAGTCTTCTGCTTCATTTACCTGTCCATTGGTAATGTGTTCTGTATCTAACTGAGGTGATGACTGAGTAGTCAGCTTCAGTTTGGTCTCTCCTCCAAGCAATTGAATCAGCTATATTTGATAAATTTGAAATCAGATTATTTTTTATGAAAATAAACACAATTTCCTGCTTGATAAATATAAAATTTATAAAATTTCAAGTACATCATCTCCTCTTATTATGTTTTTTTCTAGTGTCAAACTTTCATTTACTGATGACAGGGCAGTTTGCATGGGTGAAAGTATAGAAGTTCCTAATCAGAAAAACATGCATGTTGTGTTACTTAATATATCAATGCAAAAATTACCATAGTCTAGAAATCTGTCATATTCTGCCAACCATGTGTTTTTGGTTTACAGGAATAAAAACTAGAGGCTCTCAAAAGCCTGTATCGCTCACCTGGATTTAACTTTTCACCTTGAACAGGACTAAACATTTAAGTGTTGCAGCCAGTCTGGCTGGTTTTTCTATATGGTTCTACTTTAAACTAAGTTCGGCTGTGGCAGCCATCTTGGTTGACAGTCCAGGTCAATGGACATATTTCTAAAAGGGAACCATCTAAGGATCTTTACTGCTAAGTCTTGTTCCAACTGGCTTAGTGGGTTCAGACAAGATTTTTAAATGAATTTTCCCATAGGATCCGACATGAAACTAAGTTCTGTTGTGGCGGCCATCTTGGTTGACAATCCGTGTGATCGGACACACTTCTGAAAGAGGACCATCTAAGGACCATTGATATAAAGTCTAGTTGTAATTGGCTTAGTGGTTTCAGACAAGAATATTTTTGAGTGAATTTCCTATAGGGTCCTATGTTAAACTAAGTTCGGCTTGGTGGCCATCTTGGTTCATAGTCCATGAAATCAGACATATTTCTGAAAGAGGACCTCCAAAGGACCATTGCTGCCAAGTGTAGATCTAATTGGCTTAGTGGTTTCAGACAAGAATATTTTTGAGTGAAATTCCCATAAGTTTGGTTACAATTGGCCTTGTTGTTTCATAGAAGAAGATTTTTGAAATTCTTCCCCCTTTTTTTCTATTTTTAGTAACAGCAGCCTTGTTGGTTGGAAGTCAGAGATGCTTGACATATTTTGGGAAGGGGACCGCCCAAGGACCATTCCACCAAAGTTCAGTTCCAATTGGCCCAGTGGTTTCAGAGAAGAAAATCTTTAAAGTAAAGTTTATGCCGGATGTTGTCTTTAAAAGGCAAAAACTCCTACAAGGGGTCAATCAATGATTTTGGCCATGTTGACTTATTTGTAGATCTTACATTGTTGAACATTTTTGCTGTTTACAGTTTGTCTTTATCTATAATAATATTCAAGATAATAACCTAAACTGCAAAATTTCCTTAAAATTAACAATGCAGGGGCAATAATCCAACAAAGGGTTGACCAATTCGTCTGAAAATTTCATGGCAGGTAGATTTTGACCGGATGAACATTTTTACCCTGTCAGTTTTGCTCTAAATGCTTTAGTTTTTGAGATATAAGACAAAAACTGCAGTTTACCCCTATATTTTTAGTCACGTCAGCCATGTTGGTTGGCAGGCGGGGTCATCAGATAAATTTTTTAAACTAGATACCCTAATGATGCTTGTGGCCAAGTTTGGTTCCATTTGGTCCAGTAGTTTCAGAGGAGAAGATTTTTGTAAAAGTTAATGGATGACTAAAGACGACGAATGCCAAGTGATGAGAATAGCTCACTTGACCCTTTGGTTCAGGTGAGCTAATAAAAAGATTTGATTTGATAACACTTAAATGAGTAGATTAGGCCTTTATTATATGAACATACGTTGTGAACGACTGAGAACCAGTACCGTTCATGTTATATTACTGATATTTGTTGCTAAGTCTTTTGTATCGTAAATGGGCTTACCTTTAATTTTCCTACAAATGCAATCTACTTATTAATATGTGTAATTTTAATACCTGATTCCAGCAAAGGTTACATTATAAATTACAGTAATGACATTTACTTAAAATATAATTTAAATTTACGTTATCAAACTGTTGTGTCACAGCAATATCCATAGGTGTCTGTCCATCACACTGTTTCAAGTTAACATTAGCACCTCTGTCAATTAAAACTTTCACCACCTTGACATGGTTCTTACTCACAGACCAACTCAAAGCCTGTAATATGACGTAAAATCATTTGTATTGCTATAGAAAATGCTTATTATTAGATTTTTATTAAGTTTCCTGTAAGCTCTTTGTATCTTTTACTTACATACCTGACATTATCAAACCATCTTCTAATGCCACATTTTTTTCATATACATGCATAATTATGTACTAAGAATAAAGATTCTATGTTAATGTTTGATAATAATTAGAGGCTTTTAGAAGTTTGAAATACTCATCTGTTACTTATTTGGTAATACCAAACAACAGAACTACAGGAGTATTCCATCCAAGTTTAGTTGCAATATGCCTAGTAGCTTCACAGAATATATTTTTACATAGAATTGACAGCCATTTGAAAAGGGACAACAATGGTAATTCCATCAAGTCTGGTCTCAAATTTTCCAGCAGTTTCAGAGAAGAAGATTTTTAAAAAGCTTATCTGAAGTTTTAAATATTCCAAGGTCTGTCACACCATTTTCTTTGCTTTTTATCAATTGTCTACTTAAATAGTAATACTGGTAGAAAGACTTGACACCAAAAGAATTCTTGACTTTCTGTAAAAAAAAAATTACTTAAGATTAGGATACTCTTGAAATGAGTAACATTTTTTGTCAGACTTACAGACCATCCTCTGCTATCTTGTTTCTTTATGTTAGCACCACAATCTAATAATTTAGTCACGACAAGTTCTCTCCCTTCTCTAGCAGCATAAATTAATGGGGACATATGGTATCTGAAACAGAAAAAAGATATTTGATAATTTTTGTTCAAAAGTATGAAAATGTAATAAGGAAATTAACTCATATATTAACATGCCAATGAGAATATCCCATGGGATTGAGCCTAGCAAATGATTAATAACATCTTGGGGTCATTCAACTTCACTTACAGTGCAGTCTACAACACACAGCAAATGTCTGACCTATAAGTCATACAATGAAAGGACCCATAAACATTGGTGTCAAAAATTTGTTCTGATGTGTCCTTCAAAAGCTTAGAGTCCAAATAAAATTTGCATATCTTTATTAACCTCAAATGTTTTTGGTATAGTTGTTTACTGATTCAGGAATAGATTCATATTGATTTTATCCTTAATTGTTTCTTTGAAAATGTAACTTCAAGTCCAAAATAAACTCAGTAATCTATATAATAAATACATAGCAGCAACTACATTTTTTTTATATAATTAAGAACACTTTTTGTTTCGTATGAGGATAGGGGCCTCGGTGGAGGGGTGGTCTAGGTAGTTCGTCATGACTACTAATGATCACTAGCCTGTCAACGCTAGGGTTGTGAGTTCGAATCTCACCTGTGGCGGGGTGTGTTCGACTCCGATCTTAATTGACAAGGATTGCCAATTTTCCTACCGAAGGTCGTGGTTCTCTCCGGGTACTCCGGCTTCCTCCACCAATAAAAACTGGCCGCCGCAAAATGGCCAAATGTGCTGAAAACAGCGTTAAATCCCAACTAAACAAACAAACATCGTATGAGGATAAATCAGAATGTTTGTTACATGATGAATAATACTGTGTTAAATTTTCACTGTTGCTTTTGTTTTTGTAAAATATGTAAAATCTTATCCATATACAATTACTTAATGCATGGCCAAATCGGCCACAATTTCTAAGCACATTGGCAATGCCAAACACGAAAAAATAAAATCTTCCAGCCCGCCCCATTTTTTGTAGAAGGGGTATATGATAATATATCAATTAACTTTATTGGCCTAATAATTTGATATGAAGAAAGAGTCTGAAACAATTACACATTGGATTTAATTCTCATTCTTCATGAAATAAAGGTGGTTCTCTGTCTGAAGGAAAAGATTCACTAATCAACATGTTTTTTATGTTTGGTGGCAAGAATATATTTAAGAAGGGAAAAATACAGGACATAAAAGTATTATTGCCAAAATCATACTCATAAAATACCAATTCTCATCTTTAACACAAACTGTTAAATATTACTTTAAATTAAGATACTTTATTTGTCCAATTATAAATTTTTCTGTAACTATGGCAGTGTATGACCCACTGAATCAGAAGTATATACATGTAAAAAAAACCTAAGAAATTCTAGTCACTGTTAACTTTATAAAGGGAGATAATTATGGCACTGTATGATCCACTGAATCAGAGTATATATCAAATTCTTGTCACTGTTAACTTTATAAAGGGAGATAATTATGGCACTGTATGATCAACTGAATCAGAGTATATATCAAATTCTTGTCATTGTTAACTTTATAAAGGGAGATAATTATGGCACTGTATGATCCACTGAATCAGAGTATATATCAAATTCTTGTCATTGTTAACTTTATAAAGGGAGATAATTATGGCACTGTATGATCCACTGAATCAGAGTATATATCAAATTCTTGTCATTGTTAACTTTATAAAGGGAGATAATTATGGCACTGTATGATCCACTGAATCAGAGTATATATCAAATTCTTGTCATTGTTAACTTTATAAAGGGAGATAACCATGAAAACTTTTTCTTAGCATTTAATTCATCATGTAATAACACCAATCAAATAATACCTATCATGACTATTTACATCTGCTCCAGCATTTATCAGCTTGGTGACACAGGACAGTATATCGTCTTGATTATTAATGGTCGATGAACAGGCTGCCATAAGAACATTAAACATATCTGTAAGAAAAATATATTCATTAGTGATTAATTACAGCAGATATTCAAAAAACCCATGAGAAATACAATAGGATTTACATCAGTCCGACATTCCTCTGATGTCAAGCCTTTTTTAGAATTAACAAGATACTAATTTTCAACACTGCACGATATTTAAAACTATTGATCAGTGAAACTGAAACATGGCTGGCATATTTGTGGTTACTGATAATGACAATTGTAAATCCAGAATTTAAGTATAGTACCGTAGAACAATCATCTTGAAATTATTAATTTTCAATTTTCTTTTATTTTTCAAAAGAAAAACCCTGAAAAACTTTGAAATAAAGTGTCATTGTTGACCTTTTAGTTGTTTATTGCACCTTGTAAAATTACCAGTACTAAGATTTGAAGACCAAATAAGTACATGCATATTATATATCTATCCTTTTTTTAGACAGACAATTGTAAGTGCACAGCAATTTTTATATTGTGCCAAAAAATGTTTGTGGAAGCATAATTCACGACTTTTTAAGAAATTTCTTGTGATTTTTTGTCCTCATCAGGAAAATTGTTTGAATCAGATTTTTTTAGAAGGGACACATTTATAGCTGCTGGTAAACACACCTTACCAGAATGACAATTAACTTTAGCTCCTTTTGTTAAAAGAAAATCTACAATCTGAATATTGGCTGAATTTGCTGCATACATCAATCCTGTCCATCCACATTTTAATACACTGTTCACATCAAATCCTGAAATGAAACAATTTAGTACTTGTTTAAAATTGTATCTAATATTTTGTATGTGAAATAAGAATATAACTAGATGCAGGACATCAACACAACTATACCAGCTATCTCCTTCTAGTACAATGTACTTATTAATTGTATCTACTAATAATATCTTGTATGTGAAATAAGAATATAACTAGATGCAGGACATAAACACAACTATACCAGCTATCTCCCATATATAGGTGAAGGAAGCCAACAACACCTCATCAATTAATGGCATAAGTGATATTGTAAATTAAGTCCTGACACAAAATCACTACATGTGTATAAGGGGTGAAAATCAAAGGAAATTAGACCTGCTTTTACTGTTGTACTTCATCTAATAAAAGTCATAGTGAGGCATTCACTGTTGAACAAATTTCATTATATAACAGAGAAAGAAATAAATTACTCGACAACCTCTCAATGTTTGTCCGAAAAAAAAAATAAAAAAAGAACTCTGAAGGCTTTCCAAAATAAAAAAGGAAATTCTTGGATGTCCTTTTTACCGGTATGAAATTGAAAAATTCCATCAAAATGGCAAAAACAACATTTTCAGTCCGTTTATTTGTTTAAATTGGTGGTATATTTCAGAAAAGGTAAAACCCAAAGAATAAATTTATTCCAAAGTAACAATAAATATACTATTAACATTAAAGTTCATTATAAAATGTATCTTCCTGAGACAAATATATCAGAATAAATTTATTCTTGGGTCATGAACAATTTCAAAGCTAACTGCTTGTAGGCTGAGAATAAATTTATTCTTACCTCTGATATGACCCAACTTTAGTAATAGCCATCTTAATTGTTTTGGGGAGAATAAATTTATTCTTAAAATCTGAGTTTACAATCTACTTTTCCAGAGAATAAATTTATTCTTTAAATCCAAATGTACAATCTTCTTTTTCAGAGAATAAATTTATTCTTTAAATCTAAATGTACAATCTTCTTTTTCAGGGAATAAATTTATTCTTTAAATCCAAATGTACAATCTTCTTTTTCAGGGAATAAATTTATTCTTTAAATCCAAATGTACAATCTTCTTTTTCAGAGAATAAATTTATTCTTTAAACACCAAGGTAAAATCTTCTTTTTCAGGGAATAAATTTATTTTTGAAATCCAAATGTACAATCTTCTTTTTCAGGGAATAAATTTATTCCCAAATACAAATATACAATCTTGTTATGCTAAAAATAATTTTTTTCTTTAATTTTGATGTACAAAGACAATTTATGTATTCCTAGCATACATTATTTTTTCTTATCTTCATCATCATTCAAAACGGCCTCTGTGGTCTCGTGGTAGCATGCTCGCCTTGAGTGTTGAAGGTCGCAGGTTCGATCCCTGGCCGGGTCAAACCAAAGACATTTAAATTGGTATTTGCCGCTTCTCTGCCAAGCACACAGCATCTGCATTGTAGGAGTAAGAGCAAAGGACTGGTCAGCTCGGAGTCAGTATAATGTAAAGGAGTAGGCATTTGTGAGACATTGACAACTAATACAAAGTATCACAATTGAACTCTGAAAAGTACAATGTACTGAAAATATAGCAAACAGTTTCTGAACGAGCACCCATAGTATGGAAATTTGAACTAAGCATATGAATTAGCTTGGCCTACAAGGTAGAAATTCGTAAAATATGTGACACACCTGAAGAAGGAGATGAACAATCTCACAAAGTATCAATATTAAACTTCAAACAGCTCAGAAAATATAGTGTACATATAACTGTGAAGCATGAATTCATAGTCAGACATCACTATAATTCTTGATTTGGGCCTTTATTAAAAAAACTGCTTACCAACTACCCTGTTAAATCTAACATTTATTCAACTAAACTATAATATCATTCCGTCCTTGTACTTATATAACTTACATCAGTAGCTAGCTGCTTGTTTGTGTTTTTCATTTATTAACTGTATTTGCCAATAGAAAATTCCCATTGTATTGCAATGTGAAGCTAGTGTTGGGATGGTGACAATGTCTAAAAATTGATCATTCAGGCTTCTTGTGATAAATGATTTATTTTTTGTTTATAACAGAATCTTGTTCCAGTTTTATATTGGGTCCTTTTCATGTTTTAAGCAAAAGTCCTCTAATATGGCAGAGATATATTTTGTTGTGGTCTTTATTATTACATGTACTGGTAAAATATTCCATACAAACTGTTGCAACCTAAACAAAATTAAATCATATGTAAAAATTGTTTATAAAGTCTTCTATTTGAAATGTAACTAACTGAAATGTATGCATCGACAAACCTTAATAAAATAAAATAGGCTATATTGCAGATATCCATGAAATTTTCCATGCAACGAGAATATAAGATACTGCATTGAATATTGAACAAGAGGCTACCAGAAGCCTGTGTCGCTCACATTACATCATTTGCAGACTTAAAGCAATATAAATTGGTTGACTATGATTATCTTGACTGGCAGGCAGTCTGGAGATAAAAGTTCTGATTGGCACACTGGTTCCAAATTGATCACTGGTTCAAACAAGAAGAGCTTTTAAATGTATTTTCCCACAGGGTGTTAGTTAACCACATTGAATCGTCCAGGCCAACAAATAATATTCTGACCTTCTAAGGACCATTTCTGCCAAATTCGGTTTTACTTGACTCACTGGTTTAGGAAAAAAGACTTATAAGTGAATTTTACCATAAAGTTAAACTAAGTTGGCCATCTTGGACGGCAGACAGGGTCATCGCATACAATTCTGTGAAAGGATCAACTGAGGACCATTGCTACTAAGATTGGTTCCAATTTGCATACTGATTTCAGACAATATTTTTTTGTCAGTTTTCCCATATGTTTGGCTCTAGCGCCATGTTGGATGGAAGTCTGGGTCATCGGTTACAACTTTAACTAAAGGCTCCCAGGAGCCTGATCGCTCACCTGGACTATGTCCATCTTGGAGCCTGATCGCTCACCTGGACTATGTCCATCTTGACTGGCAGCCTGGAACTTTGCTGTCAAGTTTCAATTTCAAACAAGAAGACCTTTCAGTGATTTTTTGAGTTAGGTCCTATGTTAAACACTGTTCGGCTCTGGTAGCCATCTTGGATGACGGGTTGGTTCGTAGGATATAACTCTGTAAGGGAACCAACTAAGAACCACTGCTGCCAAGTTTTTTTCCCAAATGGCCCAGTGGTTTTAGACAAGAAGATCTTGAAGTAAATTTCCCATAGGGTAGTATGTTTAACAATGTTCAGCTGTGGTGGCTATTTTTTATGGTAGGCAGGGCAATCGGATAAAAGTCTGGAAGAGGACCACCAAAGGACCATTGCTGCTAAGTTTTGTTCCAATTGGCTCAGTGGTTTCAGATATTAAGAAGATGTTAATTTCCCATAGGGTTCTATGTTAAACTATGTTCGGCTCTGGCGTCCGTCTTGGATTACAGGTGGGGAAATTGGATACAATTCTGAAAGAGGACCACCTAAGGTCCATTACTGCCAGGTTTTCTTCCATATGGACCAGTGGTTTCAGACAGGAAGATCTTTAATTAAATTCTCCATAGGGTCCTATATTATACTAGGTTTCAGACAAGAAGATCTTTAAGTAAATTTCTCATAGGGTCTTATGTTAAACTATGTTCAGTCCTGGTGGCCATCTTGGATGATGGGCCGGGTCATCAGATATAATTCTGAAAAAGGATCATTTAAGGACCATTCTTGCCAAGTTTTGTTCCGATTGGCCTAGTGGTTTCAGACAAGAAAATCTTTAATTAAATTCTCCATAGGGTCCTATGTTAAACTATGTTTGGCTCTGGTGGCCATCTTTGATGACAGGCCCGTCATCGGATCTAATTCTGAAAGAGGACCACCTAAGGACCATTGCTGCTAAATTTTAGTCCAATTGGCCAAGTGGTTTCAAGCCGGAGGCAAGAACATCTTTAAGTAAATTTCCAATAGGGTCCTATGTTAAACTGTGGCCATCTTGGATGACAGTCGAGGGCATTGGAAATTTTCTGAAAGAGTACCACCTAAGGACCATTATTGTTAAGTTTTGTTCCAATTGGCCAAGTGGTTTCAGTCCAGAAGGTCTTTAAGTTAATTTCCCATAGTGTCCTATGTTAAACTATGTTCGGCTCTGGCGGCAATCTAGGATGAGGGGCCGGATCATCGGATATAATTCTGAAAGAGAGCCACCTAAGGACCATTGCTGCTAAGTTTTGTTCCAATTGGCTCAGTGGTTTCAGAGAAGATCTTTAATGGAAATTTTACTACGACGACGAAGCGACGGACGCCAAGTGATGGCAATTGCTCACATGGCCCTTTGGGCCAAGTGAGCTAATAAAGGATCATCTAAGGACCATTGCTGCCAATTTTGGTTCCAATTGGCTTACTGATTTCAGGTTTAAAACTAGAAATACTGTGAGCAAAGCTCACTAATTGATACCCCTGCACCCCTATCACAAGGAATGGATGGATGGATGAATTATTGTTTAACGTCCAGTGGCAACCAGGTGCATATCAGGACGAGAACATGTTGATATGATAATGAATATGACCCCTGCTTTGTACTAGACCGACACGCTAAGTCGGATTTTTAATGTGCTAGCTCACGGGGTAACTGTCCGCAGGAAGACATATCACCTCACTCGGACACATTATACTGACTCCGAGTCGACCAGTCTTTGCTCTTTCTCCTAGATGCCGCGTGCTTGGCGGAGAAGCAGCAAATACCAATTTTAATGTCTTTGGTTTGACTCGGCCGGGGATCGAACCCGCGACCTTCCGCACTCGGGGCGAGCACGCTACCACGAGACCACCGAGGCGGTCCACAAGGAATGGCAAAGTCAATGTTTTGCTATGGAAAACATAAAAAGTTGGTCAGTTCAAAATCTAAAATAGGAGGTGCACTATGGCATCATGTGATAAAGATTTTCTGAAAGTCTCATGGAATTCCCTTTAGTGGTTTAGGAGGTGTTGCGGATGGCATACTGGTACCCCCTATCACAATGAATGGCAAAGTCCATGTGTTGGTATGGAAAACCCCAAATGTTGGTCAGATCAAAATCTAAAATAGGAGGTGCACTACAGCATCATGTAATAAAGATCCTCTGAAAGTTTCATCAAATTCCATTCAGTGGTTTAGGAGGAGTTGCGGATGGCATCATGGTACCCCTATCACAATGAATGTCAAAGTCCATGTTTTGGTATGGGTAACCCCAAATATTGATCGGATCAAAATCTAAAATAGGAGGTGCACTATGGCATCATGTAATAAAGATCCTCTGAAAGTTTCATTAAATTCCATTCAGTGGTTTAGGAGGAGTTGCGGATGGCATCATGGTACCCCTATCACAATGAATGTCAAAGTCCATGTTTTGGTATGGGTAACCCCAAATATTCATCAGATCAAAATCTAAAATAGGAGGTGCACTATGGTATCATGTAATAAAGATCCTCTGAAAGTTTCATCAAATTCCATACAATGGTTTAGGAGGAGTTGCGGATGGCATCATGGTACCCCCTATCACATTGAAAGTCAAAGTCCATGTTTTTCTATGGGAAACCCCAAAAATTGGTCCGATCAAATTCTAAAATAGGAGGTGCATGATGCCATCATGGGATGAAGATTCTCTGAAAGTTTCATCAAATTCCATTCAGTAGTTTAGGAGGAGTTGCGGATACAAAGGTCGGACGGACGGACGGCACGACAGACGGACGTACGGACACAACGAATACTATATACCCCGCTTTTCAAAAGCGGGGTATAATAAAGACAGATGGACGACAGACCCCAATTGATGGCAATAGCTGACATAGACCTTTGCACAGGGGAGCTAAAAATGAATGATTTAACAGTCTTAAATAATTGAAATCGTCTTTTTGTAATTCATTAGCGGGTAAACAAATTTTAAAGCACTCATGGATGACCGAAACACATTTAAAGCATGAAGGCAGTCGGTCAACGCCTTTACACCCCTAGGAACCTACTAAAAGAAGTAATCCCTTGTTTTAATATTACATCTGAAAAATAGGAAGATTTTGGCCACAATTGAAATTTACTACTTTTGTTACAACATTTTATCCCTGGGCCCCTATTTTCAAAATCAAAATCCTAAAACTTTATTTCACCTGTAAATACATATGACAATACTGTGCAAAGTTAAATGCAGAAAAGTCTAGGTCACAAGCTTAAATGCACTTTTTTTTATAAATTCGACTACCTGCGAACACTAATGTTTGCAATTGATCTACAGATGGTATGCAATCATTATAAAAGAAATAACGTCCCTAATCGCAACAACAGAAGATACATGTAAGAAGTTGACAGACGCCCGAATGGAAAATCTTACCGTGTCACGTACGAACAGTTAAAGTTATACCGTAGTAGCTACGATTTAAAAAAAAAATTAAATGTTTTATAGAAAATAATAAAACAATCCTTCAAAATGGTCTTGAGAAATTTTTTGTGTAAACAAATCACCGATGGACTAACATTAAACAAACCCTGTTTGAATTTTTGTCGGTGCGACAAAAAATCAATCTAATTCCCGCCCCTATTCATATGACCTCAACATGACCTCTTACCGTGGAAATCGTGCGCTTGCGTATAGCGAAAGTTGCTGAAGAAAATGTCTACACAAAGTAAATAGTAGTACTGTAGTAGACCAAGATCATTTACTGTTTATGCTAAAAAAAAGAAATTGCAAAGTGGTTTTTGCAACGCCTACGAAACGTATGATATTTGCCAGGCGTCAAATTGGCAAGAAGAGGCTGGGAATGAAATACATTATCATAAACTTCATCAATTGAATCATCGCGTGTTTTGATATTTACGATTTCCCAAAATAGCTCCTCAATGTTATTGTTTTACAGTAACTAAAGCTTTTTACGCTAATTTTCTCAAAATAAATGAGTAAAGATTGTAATTAAAATGAATAAAATAAATTTGAAATGCATTACAATAGAATTAGATTATATGAATAAAATAAATTTGAAATGCATTACAATAGAATTAGATTATTTTGGACAACAAATATGAAGCTCGGTCATTTCCGTTAAGACTTGACGATTGCATAAATAATCAGCCTCACTTCTAAAGACGATGCGAAATGTTCTTGAAAATTAATGTAATTACCCGGAAGAGGGGGGAGGGGTAACTCTCTGGATTGTTGACGAGGATGTGCGGAAATGGCCTAAGAAAAGGTACCCGAGCAAATACTAGAATACATGTTTTATACAAAAAAAAATTATTTAGATGAAAATACCTATACCCGCAAAACAGCCATATCGGCAAAGCACACCCGGACTTATACTGATGTTTATGCACAAACATCTGAGGAATTGAATAGCACCGTCAATTTACAACCCGAATATATAATAGTTTTTCAAAACACACCCCGAATTAATACCAAAAATCATGAAAAACCCCACTCCCGGGTTATTACATTAATTGAAAACCCTAGACCTATAAATATACCTGAATTAATGTCTTTGTGTTTCAAAATCACAGTTTTCCGAGATACTTTGAAATCACAATTTTCATAATATTGTATTTTGAACAACCTTCCAATCCTCAATGCATTCAATTACATACGGCATGATTAACTCGATCGTAACTAAATCTTAAATAAAATGAACATACCTCCCAACTTAAATGAGTTCTGTGTAATCTTTCGTCAATTAATTATAGTTTTTCTATCGATCAGACACGGTTCCATGTAATAACGTGACCATGAACAATTAAAACCATATGATTGGTTATCGTTGACCACACCCATTATGTCCATCAATTCATCATACACGTGCATATATTTGAGCGGTTTAACCCCGTTACTTGTGAATAAGAGAGAATTATCAAACTTCTAATTGATCAAATGGAAAGTAAGCATTAACATGATGATATGAGGCGTATGTCCCGAAATTTATTATTCCCCTCGTCACCATGCAGCTGTTTTCCTTTGAGAATAATAAATTTGTTACTATCCTCCTGACCATTTAACAGTTATATATACTTTCATATTTCGTCCTGAAATAAACTTTTTCGTGCACAAATATGGCATTGTATATGTCGTCAAACGATATATTACAGGGTATATCCACTTTTATGCCGTGGGTACATATTTTTACGTAAACGTGAATTGGGTATGCTTTGAAGACAAAAAGTATCTTTTCCACAGGAAAAAGTTGTGTACAATAACAATCTTGTACTGCACTGTAATATATATTTACATAGGCCGCGCCATGTCGATTTTTGAATGACGCGACGGTTGCCGATAAGTCTGTGAAACATGCGTTTTATTAATTATACCCCCGCAAACGAAGTTTGGAAGTATATAGGTTTCAGTCTGTCCGTCCGTCTGTCCGAAATAACGTTGTCCGCAACTCCTCCTACATTTCTTCATGAAACTTTATGGAGTGTTAGATCACTATATGGAGATGTGCACATTGTCAGGAATTTCTGTTTGGACAAGAAATGTAAAAGATATGGCTGTTTGGACTTATGCAATTTTTAACAAAACTTCTTTACACGTGTCGTTCGCAACATCTCCTATATTACATGTACTTGCATGATTCTCATGACACTTTATGGAGTGTTAGATCACATTATAGAGATATACACATTGTCATGATTTTCTGTTTGGGCGAGTACTTTAAAAAATATGATGATTTGAACTTTTTGTAGGCTTTTAAACAGACATGTTGCTGAAGTGGCCGGGGGGGGGGGGGGGGGGTATTAGTCCCTTTCAGGACAGTTCTAGTTTTTCTTGAATAAATGATTATTTATATAATTTAGAAGTGTAAATTGATTTTAACAATAGTTAAATTCCAAATAAGCTCTTAAAAGGAAGCCCCATATTATTCGTAGGGGAAATGAAATATGTATTGCAAATAAATATCGGATACATAGGACAACTCAAAAGAGCAAAGGGCTAGGTCTTTATATTCTTATTTTATGATATAATCGAATATGAAGTCCCATTCCAGGTGTAAATTACTTCAACTCCGTAGCTGGCGCAGGTAAAAAGTTTCGAAAATTAAGACGTGACACTTTTTTGGCCCCTTTAAATCTCTAAAAGATAGAGGTATTTAAGAGATAGTCAAAATATGGATCTAAATGACGTTTATTCCATTTCAATCAAGAAACATTGAAAACCAAAAATCAGTTGAAAATTTTAAAATGTACACCAAAATTATATAAAAAAAACTTTATCCCCCTCCTCCTCCCCCAAAAAAAAGTGGGAGAGTCCAGATTTACTAAAATCATTCGTATATGGAGATCATTGTGGTAAAATATTATAAGGATTTGTTTAATACATGTAGAACAAAAGTAAATGAGCGGAAAATTAACTGTCTACGGAAGCCGACACCGACGACAATGGCACTACCATACCATAATACGTCTGCACATATTTTTCTACACCAGGGTTAACACGTCGGGCTTAGTAGTGCACGGACATTACATGCACATTGTCCGCAGATGGAATGATATGCACATTTATATTTTCGATTTTTTGTTATTTTTTGTTTATTATACTGACGTAGTGTATCTGTAAATGTAAATAATCACTTATTAAACTGTAGCCTCTACGAATTACGGCTGGGGATATTTTGCCCTATCGCAACTGGTCATGTATTTAAGCAACTCATTTCAAAACACGAAGAAACAGTTATTAATCAAATAAGGAAATGTTAGATTTGGCCACTGTAACTGAGTTTCTTTTTTTAGCAGAAACTAACAACAAATAGTCAAATAGTATATTTAAGAATAAATAAATATCAGAATTTTTATTTTATGTATAAGCTAGACGTAAATTAAAATATGCCAAAATACTCAAATAAAACCCTCTCCTTTATAAATTTGATCAAATTATAATGTATTTTTTTCTGATGTGATATGAAAACAAATAGATGTGGGGTTTGTGTCAGCATCCCATGCCTAATTTAATGTCTTTAACACTCCAAAGAGGCAACATAAGAGCAACTAATGGTGTTTCCTGTGTGATTCTTTATTGTCTTGCAATGGGAAATGCAGGGTGACTTTCTCCCCAGGCCAAAATTACTGTAACAAACTAATAATACAGCCGTTGTTGATATTATCAGAGTCATTGTGTACAATCGGTAAAGTAAGAAAGACGCAATAATAGTGGACTACTTTTACAACTATCTACGAAACATTCGGATCTATGAGGGTTTCTCTTAACAAGGCGTTGTAAACATTCATGATACATAATTTCCGAGATATTGAAAGTCTGCTTGAATATTTGGGGAAACTGTCAATTTTCTTAACATTTCAAACAGCTACTTTCTTAATAATCCCTAAATATTGTATCATTGTTGAAGGTAGAAAATCTGAGGAATCAAACATTGTGCCATCTTTCAAGCCTGCAGGTTGTACACGATCTTAGTGCATTATATTTGTGTGTTGTCTCTGGTTCTGTTTCTCTTGGTTGTGCTTCTGGTATTTGGTTAAACTAAATAAAATATGTTCCTTGTGTTGTTCTTGTTTGTATTTCGCCTTGTCTTTGGAATTCGGTAATATTTTATTGTTCGTGTAGTAATTCGTTTGATTAAACATGAAAATATCCCAATGTGACGTTACAAACAGTATAATCATCAACATTATAAATAACAAGAAAAGTGCTTGACCGAAAAAAAAGACAAAGTTTAGTGGATAAGATATTTTTATTCGTTTATCATATTTTGATGTTACTAATTCAAAAATTCAAATTCTTTAATGTCAATGAAGACGCCCCAAAGGACAGTTCAATCAATAACAATTTAGATGCAATGATTATAATTGATTACAAAAATTTTATTTCTTACCAATCTTCAGTTATGTCAGTTCAGATCATATTAAATCCACTTAAATTTGGAAGAATATAAGCCTCAGTATGCAATAAGATGTTTTTTTTTCTGGTATCTTTCATAATTATTTTTGTATCAGAAAGTACCCACAATTTTCGTTTATCATGATGCAATAAAAAATCCGACGCGTTACATTTAAGCTCATTGATAAGACCATTTAGCGGAAAAAATTGACCTTTAGCGGTAATTTTGCGGAATTTAAAATACTATGTGGACATTTTATTGGGAGAGTTTGGTAATGGTCTGGGTCTTTCAGCTGTAAACATGTTCAAATTTTTTAGTCTGTATGTTGGTCATTAGGAGCACCCTGTGTGTTTCTAACTGTCTTGGGCAAAGCTGGATATGTGCTCTTTTAATTCTACACAGAGCCTTTGGAACATTGTTCAGATCGTTTGGTTGCAGCGCCTCCTCTTACTGATCTTGTAATGCGCGTCAAATAATTTTGGAGGGTTTTTAAGTAATAGTCATTAATCTTCTCACTATTGACAATATTTTTGGTTACTATACATTGTATGTAACAAAATAATAAAAATTGACTGTAAAATGTTCCGCTAAAATGTCCTGCGTCCAAAAAAATCGAATCCAGCATCAAGCGCTCAAGAAAATATAATGGGAAATGATTTTCTTCGACCTCGTTCAAATTGGTAAAAATGTTCACGACTTTGTTTTTGTTAATATAATTTAGTAAAACTATGCAGCTCGCATGAAGTCTGATATGTTGAACTATTTATTTCTTCCTGTTACATATATTAACACACATTTGAAGATTGAATATAAAAATGAAAAAATATGGAGTTCTGAACTAATTTTCAATCTCTTTCATATTTTTTTTTAAAATTACTTTGCATATTGTAAACATTTGACAATAACCAAGTTACCGTGATTAGGAACATAATGTGATTTGTACCGGAAATGTGATTTGATAACTATCAATAATGAAGTGTGACTAAAGATTTGTGTTTATCTCAGTTTTATATGCATTTATCAATAGAATAATTACAATATAAGGATTTTTATTGTTTAACATCTTCCAGCTAATTCGCAACTTGAAACTACTGTAAATAGGATAATAACGATCGTCACCATAGCAGCATGGGTCAACCGGGAATGTGAACCATGACATTATTTTACTTCCCAATCTGACACATGAAACATTGCACGACGTGGTTATAATTTGACACGCATATAAATTCCTTCGAGTGGTCAAGTGGTCATGAAAAAGTTATAAATATATCTTTACAACAATGTAGTTTCTTTAAAGGCATCGTTCAGAAAGTTAAACTAAATATTCTCGATGTGAAAAAGTCTAATTCCTATCAATATATATATTGTTGTAATATTTCAAAGCAAAATTACCTAATAGCTCATAAAGTGCATTAATTTATTTTCCTTTTATCTTTACAACTTGTTCACTTCAGTTCCTATATGACAGTGTATAATTTTTTTAAATCACACTGAACGAAAATATTAGTTAATACAGTATATACTTTTGACAATAAAACACTCATTTAATGCCCTCAATTTGGGGTGAAGGTAGAAGGAGACGAAACTTTCATAGATAGGCTCATAACCTTATCTTTTTTTTCCCCTAATTATTCTAATAGTTATTTTTTTTAGTATTTGTTTGCTATATTACTGTGATACTGTTCTGACGAAATCTCCGTTTTAATGAGATTCCTTACTTTCTCTTCTCTTCTCCTTCGAATCTATTCTTTTGCCGATATTGCTATTCATTGTAAAAAAAAAAAAATATTCATGTGTATTCAATTCTTCCTGTGTATCTATTCACTCACATCTTAGAAACCGTAGTTTGGAGAACGTTTACAGACAAACTAAAATGTGTGTCAATTAAACTGAATTATAATATATCGTGTCACATCATGTAATGTTGTGTTACATTTACGTATGGTATGAAGAGTGATATAGAATCAGAATCCTTTGATGAACATTAAAAACAAAACCCGACCTGCTGAGTTTTGAAGAAACATCTTTCACGTTTAATTCATATTGATTATGTGCTTAGAACCACTTTTTTCCCCAGCCAATTAAATAGAAATCGAAACGAAATAAATAAAAATTATAACTATGGAAATTACTAAATGAAAATCTAATTAAAATAATACTGTAAGAGAGAGAGAGAAATAATTTTTCCTCTTTTTTCTTATGCTCAGTAATTTCTCGATTACACCTAACGTTTCATATATATTATATTTCTTTATTTGAAATGCATGTTTATACCCCTAGGGTTGATAACAAACAAAATGAACATAATAAACAAAGTAGAATAAAGTCACATCAATATAGCATACACAAACTTGTACAAAATCTACGCAGTTCGAGAGATTTTTTTATAAATGGAGCTGCAAACTGCATAAGATCATTATGAGAAAGTA
This sequence comes from Mytilisepta virgata, assembly GCA_028015205.1. Classification (NCBI taxonomy): domain Eukaryota; kingdom Metazoa; phylum Mollusca; class Bivalvia; order Mytilida; family Mytilidae; genus Mytilisepta; species Mytilisepta virgata. The sequence goes on from CM051519.1 coordinate 83,394,158, forward strand.
TTCTTTTCAGTCTCTCAGAAGTTGATAAGTTATTTATATCTGGTAATTTGGTTAAAACATTAAAGAATCCTTGTCTAAAAGTATTATATAATACGTAGGAGTAAATCCAAAGTCAAATCTGTTTTTTTTTAATTTCTAGACTATTGTTGCATGCTAAGATTTTGTGTATGGTTTATTTGTTACTTGTGTGTGTGTGTGGAGGGGGGGGGGGGGGGGGGAGGGGGGTGATAGGTGGATGTATAAATGTTTAATGTCTAGTAGTAGTTATTAAATGTACATATATATCAGGGCCAGAACATATTGATATGATATAAAGCCTGTTTTATACTAGACCGACACAATGACTCAGATTTTTAACTTATTAGCTCAAGAGGTAGCTAAACCGGCACTCCACACATTTTGTGTTTTATTTACCGCTTCAACAATCATGCTAATGTTTGACAACAGACCCCTAGTTTTGAAAATCAAAATTCAAAATTCTTGCTACGCATTTACATACATTGTGTGACAATACTGTACAGAAATTAAATGCAGAAAATGAAAAAGGAAAGAGGAGTTTAGACCACTACTTTAAATCCACAAAGCATTATTCCCAAATATTCTTCGAAAATACGCGGATAAGAAAGAAAAAAAACTGAAATGTTAAGTAGTGCATGGTATGTGAGGCTTCATGTTAAAATAAACATAAAAAATTATGCATTAAACCAACGCCTACATGATGAAATGTGTTAAAATCTCGAGGGGTAACTCAATGATATTTTGATACGGGACGTGTGGCAAATTCGGGTCAAGATTTTACAAAACCGGCGGAGATTTCGGGTCGGGATTTGTTGACACTGTGGAGAATTCCAGTGTCACATACTAGAGTTTCCCCCTTCTCAGTTCCCCCCGGAAAAATGGGTATATACTGAGTATTCCCCCGGAAAAATGGGTATATACTGAGTTTCCCCCCGTATAAATTGGTATATACTGAGTTTTTCTCCCGGTATATACTACTTCCCCCCTGAAATTAATGGTAGGATAAATTAGTATATACTAGATTTTCCCCCAGACCGAATCAATACTAGACTTTCCCCCTTGATTAAATTCGTACCATCTACTAAAAAAACAATGCTATGATTTCTAACGAAATTGAATATTTGAGCATAGTTTAACACAAAGGACAAGTTGGTCATGATTTTATTTTTATATTGGACCACCATTTTCACATAGAGAACCAAGTGTTATTACTTTGGTGCCGATCGGAAATTCAAAATGTCTACCGGCCGATGTCAAAGTTTATATTGAAACCCTATGGGAAATGATATTTTCGTCTTCTTTTTGAGAACCACTGAACAGAATTTGACCAATCTTGGCAGAGATCTTCCCTCATCCCTATGCAGTCCTTCATAAGTGTCACTTTAGTACCAATCAGAAATTCAAAATGGCGCCAGCCATGGTCAAAGTTTACATTGAAACCCAATGGAAAAAGATATTTTTGTCTTCTTATTGAGAACTACTTATCAGAATTGGAACAACTTTTGTAGAGGTCTTTCGTATTAGGTTATTCACACCTAATACCTAAAAGTGTTGCTACTTTTGTACCGATTTCAAAGTGGCCGAAAGTCCGAGGTCAAAATTTGCATAAAAGCGTCAGGTAAGCGATTCAGGCTCCTGGGAGCCTCAAGTTTTTCCATAGAAAAAAGAACCACAATCCCTCCTGTTACTGGATTACCATCATGACATCGTACTTGAACGAGAAGACCCTAATAGGTATCACGACCACAAAATTGGTTTTAGGAAGGCTTTTAATGAGGACCCCGCCGACTATCGGTGGAGGTCCTATAGAAATCAGCTTGTCCGTCCGTCACAATTAGTTTCCGTATCTCTTGGAGTTTAGTGATGAAACTGGGCATGATTTTTCTCCACTACTAGAGGTTGTGATGCGTACAAGGTAGAAAACCATACGTTGTAGGTCATGGTCAAAATTTAGTTACTGTTTTCTGCTCTTTGGTCGGGTTGTCTCTTTTGACACATTCCCCATTCCCAGTCTCTATTCTATTAAACCGTGTCACCTACCAGATGCATGTATCCGTCCGTCATAAATAATTTCTGTTCCATAACTTGGAACTTTTTACGAATGGTAAATGTAAAATCATGGTCAAAAGCTAAAATTGCGACGGTCACCCCCCCCCCCCCCCCCCCCCCCCCCCCCCAACACCCACACACAGACCAGTAACGGCAAACAACATATTACCAGTTACCAGGTTTAACTATACAAAGTTCTTAAAATTCTCTTTTTGTTCTTAGTCGTCTTATATTTATTTATTGGATTTTTTTCTTCTTCAAATAACAGGTCACACATTCAGCGCTCAGTGGATCAGGCAATATTTTATTTGCTAAAATGTAGGATCAAACTGCTCAAATGTCGTTCACCGATATTATCACGTGTACATTTTATTTTTTAATAAGGTGGAAAAATTAGTATGGGGGGAAATGAGTATGTGTATACGCCTACCAGGTTTTCCGCGGGGGAGGGGGAATTGGGTATATACTCATTTTTGCCCGGGGCTAAATCTGAGTATGTACCCATTTTCCGTGTTGAAATTCTAGTATGGGGGAAAACTAGGATGTAACACCGGTCAGGATTTAAAAAATTTCTGCAGATTTTTATAACGCACTGAGGAGAATTCAGGTTGACTTTAAACAATGTTAAATGTATAAATATTTCTCATCATGAGAACTGCCTTTTTTATTTTTGTATAATTTCGGTAGTGTAATTTTAGGTTTCCTGGATATTTTCGGGTTACAAATTCGATATAACGTGGATAATTTCGGGTATCGGTTTAGAGTTCACCGACACAGCCTCCGTCATAAAATGGTCAAGTTACCCCCGCCCCGCGAGGTTAAAGCATTCAATGAAAATATTATATGGTGCATAAGGTTGATTTTTGGGCCCTTTTTAAATATTACTAGTCGTATATAATAATCTCCCTAAGAAAGATTATTTTTTTTTAGAACAAAAGACAATTTAAACCCCATTGTTTACGCCAATAAATTGACAAAGTTTGGTCTGGTTTATTCTTGGAAAAAGTACCTGTTCATTATCAAAATAAAATATGAATTTTTTTCTCGTTTTATATATCAATCTCGTGCTTTTACACTTCGTCACAGTGTTATTTATTTATCCATGACAGAGTGTTAACATTCGAACTATACGTTTATTCAATTTTTAAATATTGTGAAAATGCACACATTTTAAATGTTGGGGGAAAATGAAAGTTTTGTGAAAACCGAAATGACACATTATTGTCTGTTGTGGTAATTTTCTTAATTTACAATACCAGCATAGTTCAACATATCGAAGAATAATGAAGAATTGAAGCCGGGAATGGAAGTCACATATCACTGCATGCCATCTTTTAATATTCACAAACCACGTTTTTCAATTGGAGATACCATATGGGCTAGTTTGGGCATAACTCCCATTTAGATACAATTAAGTCCATTACCCTTGAAGGTATCGATCGTTTTGAATGAAAGATGCTTAAATTATGACCCATGAAAGAAAATAACGGGATGCGTCGTCCTTCGGTAGCAGATCTGTTATAATTTAAATTGACCGTTGATAATCGGATGTAGTTATGTCAGTTCATGAAAAATGCAAAATCTGTATTTATATACGAGTGGTGAAAGTGTGGCATGTAATACGGCGAATTTTTACGAGTGCTGGTTGTATAAAGTTCGTTATTTCCATTTTCCATTACTCCCAATCCAGAAAATATAAATACGGTGAGTATTTTTACTATTATAACGAGGTCAATTTTAATGTGTGACGAGGGTTTCCCTACCGATCTAATTTTTTTCCTCCTCTTCATTTTTATTGACTTTTTGGTAAAAGCCCCGTTAAAATACTAAAATTCCTTACATAAAATAAACATTTTTTTAAAGAAAAATAACCTACCTATTTTTTTAAAATAAAAATGATACCCTAACGTCATGCGTGTCCGAGATTTTTCAGACGGCTTGAAGTTCGCTAAAGCACATCGTGGAAATTTTCGAAACCTTTTGAGAATAAAAACGTATCAAGTCTTCATGATTTGGCTTTACACTTTTGGTCATTTTGGTATTTTTTAATTTGCCCTTCAACTTTTTGGATAAGTCATTTGGGTTTATATTTGAGCACAACTGATGAGTCGTAAATCGACGAAATGTGTACATTTTGTGAATAAAAATTGGTATCAAATTATTTATTGTAACCTACTGAAATACGACTGACGCATAACAATTTGATTTCCTATTCTTTGTAGTGATTTCTAGCTACGGTGGATTCATTTATTTTCGTGGTAAAAGGCAAAACGACGATTTTTTGCGAGATTTAAATTCGTGGATTGTTATTTCATAATCCTTTTTATGGAATATTTCATTTTATGGATCAGCAACTCATAATTGCATGGTAAAGTGTTGAGTTTTCAAGCCAAAAGAAGACTATTAAATTCCTTATTTGAAAGTAAATGTTCTACGTGTTTACTACTTAATTACAATTCTTTGAAGTAATAATGAATTTAGAAGATCAGTTGAGGGAATTAAGACAATTTGAAATATTATACCCCAAGTCTTTAAGTGCGGCTATACTGCATTCACCACCCTGTCCGTTCGTCCGTCCACAAACACTTTTTGTCACAATGTTTTCTCAGCTTCTACCGGGCAGAATGATTTCATAATTGGTATGTAGCTTTGACAATATGAGTTGTACGTTGTCTCCTATTTATGCCCAGCCAGGAATGTGGCTAGGGCATATAGATTTGCCCTTGTACGTCCGTCCGCACATTCGTCCCAATTCGGTTAAGTTTTGCGTTTAGCTCAATTTCTCAGAAACCTATAGTAATATATCACCACTACAGTCCTCTTGTATAGTACAACACAGTTCAGTGGATGTGCCTTGGGTAGTACTGAGCTGTCATACAATAATTGGGTCATTGTGACCTACATTTTATGCTTGAGCGACTCCGGTTAAGTTTTGCATTTAGGTTCATTTCTTTTGAACTAAGCATAGTGTTTCAATGAAACATCATCAGTGGATGTGCCGTTGGTTGTACTGAGCAGTCATACAATAATTGGGTCATTGTGACCTACATTTTATGCTTGAGCGACTCCGGTTAAGTTTTGCATTTAGGTTCATTCTTTGGAACTAAGCGTAGTGTATCAATGAAACTTCATCAGTGTATGTGTCCTGGATAGTACTCAGCTGTCATACAATAAATGGGTCATTATGACCTACATTTTATGCTTGAGCGACTCTGGTTAAGTTTTGCATTTAGGTTCATTTCTTTTGAACTAAGTATAGTGTATCAATGAAACTTAATCAGTGGGTGTGCCTTGGGTAGTACTGAGCAGTCATGTAATAATTGGGTCATTATGGCCTACATTTTATGCTTGAGCTACTCTGGTTAAGTTTTGCATTTAGGTTCGTTTCTTTGGAACTAAGCATAGTGTATCAATGAAACTTCATCAATGGATGTGCCTTGGGTTGTAATGAGCAGTCATACAATAATTGGGTCATTATGACCCTACATTTTATGCTTGAGCGACTCTGGTTAAGTTTTGCATTTAGACTTATTTTTTTGGAAGCATAGTGTATCAACGAAACTTCATCAATGGATGTGCCTTGGGTTGTAATGAGCAGTCATACAATAATTGGGTCATTATGACCTACATTTTATGCTTGAGCGACTCTGGTTAAGTTTTGCATTTAGACTTATTTTTTTGGAAGCATAGTGTATCAACGAAACTTCATCAGTAGATGTGCCTTGGTAGTACTGAGCAGTCATACAATAATTGGGTCATTATGACCTACATTGTATGCTTGAGCGATTCTGGTTAAGTTTTGCATTTTAGGTTCATTTCTTTGCAACTTCATCAGTAGATGTGCCTTGGGTAGTACTGAGCAGTCATACAATAATTGGGTCATTATGACCTACATTGTATGCTTGAGCGATTCTGGTTAAGGTTTGCATTTTAGGTTCATTTCTTTGCAACTAAGCATAGTGTATCAACAATTCTTAAGCAGTGGATGTGCCTTGGGTAGTACTGAGCAGTCATACAATAATTGGGTCACTATGACCTACATTGTATGCTTGAGCGACTCTGGTTAAGTTTGCATTTTAGGTTCATTTCTTTGCAACTAAGCACAGTATATCAACGAAACCTCATCAGTGGATGTGCCTTGGGTAGTACTGAGCAGTCATACAATAATTAGGTCATTATGACCTACATTGTATGCTTGAGCGACTCTGGTTAAGTTTTGCATTTAAGATTCATTTCTTTGCAACTAAGCATTGTGTATCCACAAAACTTCAACAATGGATCATATATTTTTAGTGACTAACCATGTGACATAAGATGAAGGTCATATGACACATATTACATGGTTGACTGGCTTTTAATTTTTATGTCAAAAATCAGTTTTAACATGCAAAGTGGCCTAGTATTATATTACTTGGTGTTAGGGTGAATCTCGGGGAGTAACACAGCCTCCAACTAAAATTAGGTCATTCTGACCTACTTTTCGCACTTCATTTATTTAAGTTAAGTTTTACCTCCGAGTTCAGTTCTCCGATACCTAGGGACCTACAATCATTATTTGGTGTGAGGGTGCATCTCGTGAAGTAACACAGCATCCCACCAATATTATGTCACTGTGACCTACTTTTTGCACTTCATCGAGTTAGGTTAAGTTTTAAGTCCGAGTTCAGTTTTCCCATACAAAGGGACTTATACATCATATTACTTGGTTTCAGGGTGCATCTCAGGGTGTAACACAGCCTCCCACCAAAATTAAGTCACCCTTGCCTTCTTATCATGCTTCATTTACTTAGGTTAAGTTAGTTCTCCAATACCAAGCGACCTACAATCATCTTTCTTGGTGTGAGGATGCAATTCGGGGAGTAACACAGCCTCACACCAAAATTAGGTCACTCTGACCTATTTATTGTGCCTTACTTACTTCGGATAAGTTTTATGTCTGAATTTAATTCTCTGATACCAAGCGTCCTAAAATTATATTAATTGGTGTCTTAGAGTGCATTGCGGGGTGTAACACGGCCTCCCACCAAATTTGACCTACTAATTGCACTTCATTGACGTTAAGATTTACGTCTGAATTCAGTTTTCCGATACCACAGCCGAACATAGTCTAACATTGAACCCTATGGGAAATTTACTTAAAGATCTTGTCTGATACCACAAAGCCAACTGGAACAAACCTTGGCAGCAATGGTCATTAGGTAGTCATCATTCAGAATTGACCAAGCAGGCCATCCAAGATGGCAGCCAAAGCCAAGCATAGTTTAACAAAGGAGCTCATGCGAAAATTCACTGAAAGATTGTTAAAAACCAGTGAAAAATTGGGCAAAACCAGTGAATTATGGAATCTCTGTTTGTGTTTTACTTCTTGTGCTGACTCATTTTAAATGTTAAGTTTGAATGTGCTAGGTCTTTTCTATTATTTCAGTTTTAACTTTGTGGTACATACACATTTGTTTATGTTACTGTTCTTATGAATTCATTTTGTCTTTCATTCTTATGGACTTTCAGTTTAATCCCTTTGGTGTTTCTTTTGCAAATGTTGGCATTTAAATACAATATTACGAACCAGTAAACTAAGGTTGATTTTGAATTTGAAACATTTACATTTAAGAGATTCTGTTGTTAAGTTAAAAAAAAATAACAAAGCTAGCTATCTCATCTCAGTGTTATATGTCTGCAGTTTTTTCTCTTTTTTAATTTTTTTTCCCAAATTCACAAAATTAAATATGTTAAATAACATTGAATAAAAAATCTTTTGTGCTAGATAAGATAATATTGTAGCACACTGTTAACATCTTTATTCTTTGAAAAGAAAAAGATCGTACATTGATATTAAAAGAATAAATTTATTCTCTGAAAAACAAAGCTGTATGTTTAACTGCATATTTTAATTTGAGAATAAATTTATTCTCTGAAATACAATGTTGTGTATTAAAATTGCATATTTTAATTTGGGAAGAAATTAAATCTCTGGAAAACAAGGTTGTGTATTAAGATTGCACATTTTAATTTGGGAATAAATTTATTCTCTTGAAGACAAGATTGTACTTTTTGATTTAAAGAATAAATTTATTCTCTGAAAAAGAAGATGTTACATTTAGGTTTAAAGAATAAATTTGTTCTCTGAAAAAGAAGATTGTACATTTGGATTTAAAGAATAAATTTATTCTCTGGAATAGAAGATTGTACATTTGGATTTAAAGAATAAATTTGTTCTCTGAAAAAGAAAATTGTACATTTGATTTAAAGAATAAATTTATTCTATGGAATAGAAGATTGTAAACTGAGATTTGAAGAATAAATTTATTCTCAACAAAACACTAAAGATGGATATTACTGAAGTTGCGTCATATCAGAGTTAAGAATAAATTTATTCTCAGTCTACAAGCCATTCGTGACCCAAGGAATAAATTTATTCTGATATATTTGTCTCAGAAAGAAACATTTTATAATGAATTTTAATAATAATAGTATATTTATGTACTGAGGACAAGTTAAGAAGAAATTTATTCTCTACCAACCAAAATTTATTCTGATTTATCTGAAAAAGTAAAGCTGTTTTTAAAAGTTTTCATTAATTTTCAGAATAAATTTATTCTTGAGGTCTTTTCTCTAATAATACCACCCATTTAAACAAATCCAGGGACAAAAAATGACGTTTTTGCCATTTTGATGGAATTTTCCAAATTCATTCCGATAAAAAGGACATCAAAGAATTTCCTTTTTTATTTTGGAATGCCTTTCTGAAGCATTCACAGAGTGTATATATCTACTGATTATCTCGCTTTTGCAAAACATTGAATTTGATTTTCATTGAACTCGTTATTACATTCTAACTCCTCGCTCAAAGACTTCAGTTATTTTTTGGCAGTGAGTGGTCATGGTTGAAGAATTTTCCATGTGATAGTACAAGATTGAGGGTTTCAAATTGGGAAAATGTGTCAAGCATGTGTAAAACAACTACCAGACTGATAATTACGAGTAAATGAATGAAATCAGAACAAAAACAAATGAAGTACATGTATGTATGTTACAAAATCCCTCATACGGCAATAAAATACGAGGAAAATAAATGGAAATGGTGAGCGGTCAAAAGGAGCATAGAATGACTAAAACATATGAAAGAGATAAGTCAAACAAAACCAAGTGCAAAATAATAACAAAACAAAAAAAGTTAAAAGTTAAAATATGGCCTTGATCATGAGCAGTAAGAAATAAACAGATGTTGACTCTTACAAACCCAGAGCAAGACAGAAATATTCAAACTTTATTATGGCAATTTTTTTCTAATTTGGTATCTTTTTGCCTGAAAACTAAAGTCTGTCACATCAGGGCATTTGTCCAATGTTATTACAATTCCCTCGACAGAACACAGCATGATTCACCCTCACTTTTCGGGCTGTGAAAATGTCATGAAAATGTATTGGGAAATGACTTCACAACAATATTTTTGAAAATGAGTAATTTCAGGAGAAATATTTGGCAAAAATCTGAAATGGCAAATATTATGTCTACGGACTGTACTTCTTAATCATTCTCTCTGTCACACATCCCATATTTTCAGTCCTCATTTTTTAATTTTTTCTTTCAGTTTTGTCACTTTCTTCATCTCCCTTAACTGTGCCCAAATCGACTCAGCATTTATGTCCTTATGCAGTGGTTTTTTCTCTATACAAAATCTGTAATCTTTAGTTGTGTCTGACATGGGTAAAAATTTGTCGTTGATGTCTTGGACTTTACATAGAAACTAATATGTCACAAAATACATGCATCATTGTGGAAGTCAGAATGGACATGTTTTAGCATGTGTTCAATTTTCAGAAAATCGGGCGCCTCAGTGGCCGAGTGGTCTAGGTAGTTCGTCATGACTACTAATGATAACTAGCCTGTCAACACTGGGGTTGTGAGTTTGAATCTCACCTGTGGCGGGATGTGTTCGACTCCGATCTAAATTGACAAATATTGCAAATTTTCCTACTGAAGGTCGGTGGTTCTCTCGGGGTACTCCGGCTTCCTCCACCAATAAAAACTGGCCGCCACAAAATAGCCAATTGTGCTGAAAACGGTGTAAAACCCAAACTAAACAAACGGAAAATTGGCCACATTTTGGGCGATGAACACATTGAAGAGTATTACATATATATATATATACAACATGAGGTTGCATGTGTTACTGTGCAAAGTATTTGCCCATTCTTTTTTAATTTTGAAAATTGGGAAAACAGACTTGAAAAGTTTGACAAAAAATTTCATGTAAACATAAGGTATTGTAAAATTTGTTAGTATCAGCAAACAGAAAGTGGTTCCTTGACAGACCTGAAAATAGGAGAGAGGATACAACTCATGGTCATAAAGCTACAGGCCAAATACCAAAACATTCCGATGCACAGAAACCGAGATAAGTGTGATGAAAAATTTCAGTTTGAACGGACGGACGGACAGACGGACAAGATGAATCCAGTATACCACCCACTCCTGGGAGTGGGGGTGTAATATCTCTTACAACACTAATTTCAGGGTGTCACCACAGAGGCACAGGATGTGTATGTATCTATTTCTGAACAGTACTTCAAAGTCATTGAAGCACTATATGCTCTTTAATCAGGGCAACTTTTAGGGTAAGCTGACATTGACAGTAAGCAGGTTTCTGATATGGATGGATCAAGATGTCAAGGCCTAGATTTGAAAAAGTTGTCATTTACAAATTCAGATATGTCAGATAATGACAGTCTGTTTAATTATTATCGTATAATAATGATTATGTTTTTTTACTTAGCTAAATAGTGGTCAGAGAAGAAATATACACTGTAATGTACTCTCCTGCAGGTTAAGCTTTATGTGTTCTGCCCTTACCTCTATTTACTTAGGCATAATCTCTGCTTAAACAACATTACCATATAACATTTTAAAATATTTGAAAATCTAATCTGGTGTTAAGGATATTGATAGAAAATCCCAACTTGTATTTAAATAACTAACAATAATTAAATTGAAGCATATAAATAAAAAAAAATGCTATTGTCTCTGTTTTTCTCTAATTTTTGGTACCAAAGTTTTAAAATTCAATGTTTTGCCACTGAATATAATGTATACAAAATACTCTGTTGGAATTTTTATAAAAGTAAAATAATCTGCCTGATGGATGATGATGACATTCAATACATAGATAAATACATTCATTATACAGCTCAAGGCAATTTATAAAATTAAAAACAATTAAGGGAATTCTGTAACAGAAATAGAGCTTCAGGAAAAAGGATAGAGAATATTCTTCTCCTAATTAAAAATAAAGTCCCAGTTCTAATTTTTGTAAATACCTAATTAGAATATGAAAAATTAAAGGTTACTGTAACAGATTTTATTGTGTTTTACTGTACTAACTTGTGTGATTATTTATTGAGAAAAATGTCAAGATAAGACAATATTGCACTGAATTATTTAAATCATAAAACTTTGACTATAAAATAGGGAATAATTGTAACATGGTTTGTTCTAGAATTTGACTTAAGTGACAATTATGTTTAACATACTTTATCCTAAAATTCCATTTCTTGGTCAATTTTATTATAGGTCCAGTGATTTCTGAAATATCAATACTTATAAACAGCATGAATCATCTGCATGTTCTGGTCTCATTAAATATAGACAGGGATATCATAGAAACTGAAAATATGGACACTTTTTGTGGTCAATTAGCTGCAGAAAGGTTAGCAGATAATTTTTTCTGCTATTTCATTCAATATTGACAAGATGTTGGAAGAGATATACAGATCATGGAAAAGTTATTTAAATGATATTAGTTACTCAAATTGTGATGACCTTTTTGATTATATACTGTTTTTTATATCAAAGAAACCCTTTACAGAACTCACCAGTAACAGTAAAATTGCTTTTATTGAACTTATATGAGACACAGAATTTTATTGGAAGGAATACTTAACGATACAAAGAATTCATCACAACATTTCTTTTGAAACTGCTTACTGGTAATCTGATCTTATATTCAACCAATCAACTACATGTTATATGTCATTTGGGAAAAAAGGATTTCACTTTAGGACATATTAAACGTCTTGTTGAAATCTTGAAGTTCTCCATGGTGACCATGTGCATCCAATGTTATTATTTATGTAGCAATGAGTGAAAAGCTGAGAACTGCAATGTTGAAAAAACTGAGAATCGACAGGCTAAGAAACAGATGTCACAACTATAACTAGTAAAGTAAAATTAATTCACCTTATGGGTGACAATAGAATTCATTAATTTTTCTCTAACATGAAGATACAGCCTTATGGCAATATATGAAATTAAAAACAATAAAGGGACCTGAAATGGTATGAAGATTTCAACATTGTTCTAGTAATTAAAATTTACCGAAGCCAGTTCTAATTTTTGTAAACAACTCAATAAAGCATTAGAAGTAACAGATTTTATTGTGTTATACTGTGTGGACAAGTATGATTATTTATTCTTTTGCCGATATTTATTAACGATAAAAGTCCAGAAGGGAAAATTTCAAAAAGTAAATTATAATACGTCAAAAAGCTTTAACTAAAGTGAGAATTATGTATTACATACTTTATCCTAGAATTCCATTTGTGGTTAATTTTATCATCGGTCCAGTGATTTCGTACTTGGCAATAATTATGAACAGTGTGATCTTCATAATGCTTTTTGACAGAAGACTTCGGTCAGGATCAACAGTTATAATGCAAGGTCTTTCTTTGTCTGACAGTCTAACTGCATTTTGTACATATGGAATGGAGCCTGTGTGGACATTTTTCTATCAGGAAATAGGGAAAAACATCACTGGTTTCCTGTTTAACCAAACAATTTTAGAGGAACCAGAAGATGTATATGCCAAATTCATAAGCCTGACAGGAAGCTTTGTGGAAATAAAGTATCCACATTGTTCAGCACATTACTACATAACAAACTTGGCAGATGGATTCCATCTTGTTTCTATTCTACTAACAACATATCTTGGATTACAAAAATTGCTTGCTATTGCTTGTCCATTATGGAGTTATTCAAATATAAACATAAGGAAAACCGTCATCATTTGTGGAATATGTTTCTTAGTTGCAGTGGCAGTTCACTTACCAAAAATGTTTGTCTTTTCACTGAACTCAACTAAAGACAATTTATGTTCAGTGTCTACACCAAATAAGATGCTGGAAAAGTATGTTCTCACAATATACCCCATTTTAGTTGCCATCATTTTGACTACTGCAACAGTACTGATGTTGATATCAACAATATTTCTTTTAGTAAAACTTTGTACTCGTAAACGTTTACGCGGGAACCATTCTTTGTCAGTTAATGAAAGGAAGTCATGTATACTAATTATATGTGTCATGGTCGTCTTCTTACTATCCGAAGTTCCAAGACTTTACAAAAACAGTGCCATAGTCACAGCATATGAGTCTGATTTTGGTAAAACAGATGTTGTATGGAATAGGATACAAATGGACTTGGAAAATCAATCTTTAGAATGTTCTGGTGTCATTGAATGTAGACTTACACAAATTCTGAATAAATACAACATTTATATGGACATCAAAGCATTTGAAAAAAAGAGCACTCTTTGTAGTCAATTAGCTTCTGCAACTTTAACAGATGGTTTTTCTGATATTTTAAACAATTTTGACAAATCCTTGAATCAAGAATATGCATCATTGAAAAACTATTTGAAGAGTATGAGTAACTCAAATTTTGACGATCTTTTTGATAACATTTTCAACAGACTAATTTCTATATTAAGGAAACCATTTAAGAAAATGACCAATGACTTGAAAAATGTTTTTACACAGTTCTTATGTAACAAGGAGCTAAATAATACACTACTTCCTGGAATAATTGAAGATACATTCACAGATGCGGATAACATATTTAAATGTTACAACACCTTATTTACAGTATCTCTTTTGAAACTGCCCATCCTCATATTAAGTTCTAATTCTTACAGTGAACCGCTGAACTATATGTTAAACATCATTTGGGAAAAAAAAGATTTCACTTTAAGACATATTAAATTTCTTGTTGAAATCTTGAAGTTATCCATGGTGATTGGATGTGCATCCAATTTTATAATTTATGTAGCAATGAGCGAAAAGCTGAGGACTGCAATGTTGAAAAAACTGAAAATCTGCAGATGCTAAGAAACTGATGTCACAATAAAAATACTGATGCTAAGAAACTGATGTCACAACAAAAATACTGAAGTGGATAAAACAAAGACAAAATATATACATTGTATATACATGTATATATAAGAGAAAAATATTTCTCATAATAAAAATTATTATTAAAATTTAAGACAGCTTCATGGAAATTGTCAGTCAGCAAACTGCTAAGACTTCCATAATGGCTTGGAACTTAGGCATATTTTAGATATGGGACTAAATGTACAAAATGTAGTTGATACGCACAAATAAAAAAATCTGATTCAATAAAATCAGTATCGACACTTTTAATCACAAAGTGGACAAGACCTTTACATATATCTTGTAATAACTAGTAAAAGATTTGCAATTAAGTGGAATTCAATTGACTCTCATCATCAAAAACTTGTTCGAGTCAAATTCGGAAGAGTCGAAATTTTTATGTGGTTCCAAACATTTTACAGTGCAATAAATGTATTTTGACTTGTGTTTAGTAGAATTTGCATGAGTTAAGTTTTCTTCTATCTCGAAATTTTGAGACCTAAATTATAAAAACAAAATACACTTCATTTGTTATGTTACATTTACAATAAAATGTCTTCACAATTAGTGTCTATTAATTTTCTGTGCTAATGAAAACAATTCACCAAGACTAGATTATAAAAATTGGATAAGAAACAAAGTAGCGCTCACCTGGATTTAACTATTCACCTTGAGCAGGACTAAAAATTCAATAGTTGCAGTCAATATGGTTGGTTTTTCTATAAGGTTCTATGTTAAACTAATTTTGGCTGTGGCAGCCAACTTGGTTGACAGTCCAGGTCAATGGACATATTTCTGAAAGAGAACTATCTAAGGACCATTACTGCTCTCGTCTTGTTCCAACTGGCTAAGTGGTTTCAGACAAAAAGATTTTTTATTGAATTTTCCCAATATGGTCCTATATTACACTAAATTTGGCTGCGGTGGCCATCTTGGTTGACAATCCAGGTGATCGGACACTATTCTGAAAGAGGACCATCTAAGGACCAATTTTTCTTTTCACAAATCTTTTGCATGCAGAATAATAAGCCATTTGTAAAAATCTTATAAAATCCTTGTTATTATTTAATGGTTTTTGAGAAATAAAACTTGTCAATGATAATGCTATCTAAAATCAAGAGAACATAATTTTCCCGTCAAATTTTCAATGGCTTATATCTCGAAAACAAGCAAACGAACCTATAATTCTTTTTCGATATTTTAGTTCCTTTATTAATCCACTATCAATATTTACTAGTATTTTGAAAAGCTTGTTATTTTGAAAATGAGCAACAAACATCCTTAAACTAAGTTCGGCTGTGGTAGCCATCTTCGTTCACAGTACACGAAATCGGACACATTTCTGAAAGAGGACCTCCTAAGGACCATTGCTCCCAAGTCTGGTTCGAATTGGTCAAGTGGTTTCAGACAAGAAGATTTTTCAATGAATTTTCCCATAGGGCCCTATGTTAAACTAAGTTAGGCTGTGGCGGTCATCTTAGTTGACAGCCTGGGTCATCGGACACAATTCTGAAAGTGAACCATCTAAGGACCATTGCTACCAAGTTTGGTTCCGATTGACCTTGCAGTTTCATATAAGATTTTTTAAATTCATCCCCTTTCTTTCTATTTTTAGTAACAGCAGCCATGTCAGTTGGAAGTCGGGGATGCTGGACATACTTTTGGGAGAGGGCCACCCAAGGATCATTCCACCAAAGTTTGGAGATCGTTCATTAAAGATCTGTAAAAAATCTAACCCAGTAATCCCTCCAAGCTCCTCATTCATGATGTCTTCCTAATTCATTTCTTGATGTACATCTTCTCATTTTTTTGTTTCCTTTAAAACACTGCAAAAGACCTGCACGGATATTAATCAGTGCATTCATGTTTTGATGTTAGGTGTTAAAAATTATAATTGTCCACATGCAGTTAGTATTTTAGTGGAAAGAAATAGCTTTTTATCAAAAAATTCTGTTTTAAAAGTTATATTTTTATAAGATAAGATGTTTTAGATCTAAATTTTCACCTACTGATCATAGCAATATATAACCCAAAGACATTTCTGAACACAATCAATGACATCATTTTCATCCAATTACAGAACATATATTTGACAATGCCATTGGCTGTAATAATAGACAAGAATCTTTAAGGTCATAGGGCAAAATATTGAGACAATACCAACTGCGCTGGAAAAATAAAATAATTAAAATAAGTCAGAAACTGAAAGTATTGAGAACCATGTAAATACACAAGATCATTATGTATATTACAAGAAGTAAATTATACTTTTAGTGTCTGTTATCGCCATGAACAAAATAAACAGAAAATCATGAGATTATTAAAATACACAAAAATCTAAACGTATCTTTTCATTACCATTAGCAACAGATTCCCTAATGACATCCATGTTTCCTCTATTTATAGCCATTCTGAAATCGTCCACCCCAAGTTTTCTTTGTACTGGTCTTTTCTGATTGGTCTTTTGTTGTATCTGCTTTTTAACTGATTTCTTTGGTGGTGATCCGAACCCACCTCGTCCATTGTCTGTTACTTTCTGTAAATCTAAATCACTGTATGTCTAAAAATATACATAAAAACATCATTGCAGTATGTGAAAGTGTATTTTAAAATTCTAGATGTCAGAAACCTGAAAGGAAACATTTTATTCCATATGTTAAATTTATAATCAGCTGTAACTTTATCAAAATCATCTATCCGTAATATTATGTATATTTTATAAGCACAGTTCTTAATTTTATAAATTTTAAAACTTTAATCATTTACCTTTTCTGTCAGTCAGAAATTCATTTATGTTACCCCTATATATGTACATTGTTGGAAAATTTACAATTTATTTTGTATGAACCTTAGAAATGCAAGGTTTACCAAGTATTTCACAGCTGTTTCGAGGTGAGTACAAAAGAATTGTATATTTTCCAACAATGTACAGATATTGTTTATATCCAGCAATTATAAATTGTTATCTTTTACCGAGAAAAGTTATGGAAATGAACCATTGATTTCTAGCCTATTTTCAGAAGGGTATTTTTGGCGCGTAAAATAGGGATAAGATGACGTCATAAACACTGTGAACCAGCACACAATACAAACTATCATTGCAAGTGAAGACAAAGGTACCAGGAGATTATATTCGCCTGCTAGACGATTATCAAAATCAAAGTGCATAGCACCGGTAGGGTTAGGTTGCTAGCATTTGACTTTTATTTGTACAAACATTGCTGATGATTATTTCAATGCTTTTTGTTTGTACAATGTATTGCAAAATAGGTTTTGGTATTGAATTCTTTTTATTAACAGTATTATTTACAAGGAAATATATCAATTATGAAAGTTAACGAGCTCTGCGGAAAAAGTGTCTATTATATAATAATGTTCCTGTGGGTAGGTGACTGATTTTTTTTTAAATTGACAGCATATGTATTGCTTTGGTTTCAAAATATACAGTGATTTTTTAAAACGTATATTTTCGCAACACAGTGTATCTGAGCTGAAGGTTCTACTACTCAACTTTACTGCACATGTCTGTACATAAATATGCACTAATCAATCAAAGAAAGCACGAGTCGGCTAACGTTTCTTGAATTATCACTCTAAATTGAATTTTTTTAAAAAGTCAAACGCATAATAATGATTTGATGAATTAAAATAAACAGAAATCAAAGGTCTTCAAGTTATTAAGGTTATATAAAAAGACAAAGTTTGGACAATTGTAGAAGGGGGTTATTTCTATTTACACTACATTGCGCATGTGCAGGTAGATCAGAACGTAAACATTCAAGCTTTCAATTAAAATAAACCCATTATACCTTCGATAATACAGTTTTCTAAATTAATGATAAACACAGTGTTTTTCAATCTTAATGTGCAAGTTGTCGGAATTTCAAATAACCTGTATGCAATTCTATCACTGACCAACAGGTTTGACAAAATGAAGTCACGATGATCAGGTCAAAAGGTTAATCAAATACACAAAAAGAACGTAAACATTCAAGCTTTCAATTAAAATAAACCCATTATACCTTCGATAATACCGTTTTCTAAATTAATGATAAACACAGTGTTTTTCAATCTTAATGTGCAAGTTGTCGGCATTTCAAATAACCTGTATGCAATTCTATCACTGACCAACAGGTTTGACAAAATGAAGTCACGATGATCAGGTCAAAAGGTTAATCAAATACACAAAATACCATCAGAATTACAAGAAGAATAAGCAAATAATGTGCAAAATATGTTCTGTATAAGTTAACAATCACGTTCACAACAAAAATGGAACTTACCTTTGAAATCTTTTGAAAATAAACCTGATTGTAATCCTTCCCAAAATATCCGTGCAAATGTCAACATTCAAAATCCTTACGCCGATAGCATTGTACACTTTAAAAGGTGCGAATACTTTACACGGCTTTCAAAACAAAAAGGAAATCGTCAATAAAACACACATCTTTTATTAAATAACTGGACAATTACACTTCTCGGTGTGTTTCAGTTACATTTCTATTAAAAAACAACTGCACCAGCAACAACAAATATTAGGACTATTTTACCGCGGAATGTTTATTTTCTTATATGATATTCCAATATAAACATAGTCGTAATTCGAAAAATATGGAGGTTGCTTTGCGCATGTGTCATCTCAAAATCGAGATAAAAAGCTGCTTAACTAGCCTTGCTTAAGCTTCAATCCTAGATAAGCTTGCATATTTACTCATAAAAACATAGTTTCAAAAACTTCTGGTCCAACTTTTTCCACAAAACACCAGATTTCCAAAGTTTCCTTCATTGTCTAACCAAACGACCGACGGCATAAGGGTTTTGATTGCTTAGCAACCTAACCCTAAAAATATTTGACACCCTTTATTTGACTACTAGAAGACTAGTTGCAGGATAAATTGATTTAGTTTCAGCATTATATTAAAAACGTTTCAGCTTCCATCATAAACATAAAATAAAGGTCTGAAAACAGTAACTTTAGCACTAACCTTTGGATTTCTACCCAGCTACATATCAGTTTTAGCAGAGTACCCATAACTACTTGTAGTATGCTTGTATTTTCCTTTTGGTTTTTTTTCAAATTTATAATACATATATTTTACACTGTTGATCTTTTAAATAATACTCTTTACATTTTGTTGTACTTTATACATGTACAGTCAAACTTCGGTAGCTCAAACACTACCATTTGCTCAAACCATTTTAAAAGTCCTGTCAATTTTCCATTTATTGTCAAGTTAAAAAAGCCCTAGTTTCTCAAACACCAATTTCTCGAAAAGTCAAACAAAAATTCCAGTCCAACAACTCGAACTCAATAATTAAATGGACAAGCGTCTTACGTAGTGGTGTTCTTATGTCTGGAATAAGTCAGAAATCGGCTCAGTGATGTCGATAATCGATTGGGATTTTGGTAAATTTTAACGTTTCCGGTTTTTAGCATATCTACTTCCGGTTTGGATTTTACGTGCACAGTCATAAAAAATAAATTTCAAAGTCGAGTAGGCTGTGCATTATTTGATGTGTTTCGTTCTACTGATGTTAGTGACCTGTACAGTGTATTCAGGACTCATCAGTTGGAAAAACACTATCAACTGGAGCCAACAAATATCAAATAACAAGTTCAACTCGTGTTATTAGTGGAAACACAAGAGTTGACACACAAAAATGTGCCTGTCGTGTATTTCTAATGAAAGTAAATGCTATCAGACATATTGCATACAGTATTCGAAAAACAGGCCAAAACACAAAAACTTAACTATAACCACTGAACCATGAAAATGAGGTCAAGGTCAGATAACACCTGCCAGTTGGACATGTACACCTTACAATCCTTCCATACACCAAATATAGTAGACCTATTGCATACAGTGTTCGTAAAACAGGCCAAAACACACCACTGAACCATGAAAATGAGGTCAAGGTCAGATGACACCGGCCAGTTGGACATGTACACCTTACAATCCTTCCATACACCAAATATAGTAGACCTATTGCATATAGTATTCGAAAAACAGGCCAAAACACAAAAACTTAACTATAACCACTGAACCATGAAAATGAGGTCAAGGTCAGATGACACCTATCAGTTGGACATGTACACCTTACAATCCTTCCATACACCAAATATAGTAGACCTATTGCATACAGTATTCAAAAAACAGGCCAAAACACACAACTGAACCATGAAAATGAGGTCAAGGTCAGATGACACCTGCCAGTTGGACATGTACACCTTACAATCCTTCCATACACCAAATATAGTAGACCTATTGCATATAGTATTCGAAAAACAGGCCAAAACACAAAAACTTAACTATAACAACTGAACCATGAAAATGAGGTCAAGGTCAGATGACACCTGCCAGTTGGACATGTACACCTTACAATCCTTCCATACACCAAATATAGTAGACCTATTGCATACAGTATTCGAAAAACAGGACAAAACACAAAAACTTAACTATAACCACTGAACCATGAAAATGAGGTCAAGGTCAGATGACACCTGCCAGTTGGACATGTACACCTTACAATCCTTCCATACACCAAATATACTACACCTATTGCTTATAGTATCTGAGATATGGACTTGACCACCAAAACTTAACCTTGTTCACTGATCCTTGAAATTGGGTCAAGGTCAATTGAAAACTGTCTGACGGGGATGAGGACCTTGTAAGGTACGCACACACCAAATATAGTTATCCTATTACTCATAATAAGAGAGAAATTAACATTACAAAAAATCTTTAATTTTTTTTCAATTAGTCACTGAACCATGAAAATGAGGTCAAGGACAATGTACATATGACAGACGGAAAGTTCGTAACATAAGGCATCTATATACAAAGTATAAAGCATCCAGGTCTTCTACCTTCTAAAATATAAAGCTTTTAAGAAGTGAGTTAACGCCGCCGCCGCCGCCGCCGGATCACCATCCCTATGTCGAGCTTTCTGCGACTAAAGTCGCAGGCTCGACAAAAACTAAAGAGTAAACAATGTATCAGTCTGAGACCAGATACTTACCTTTCTTAATTCAAATATTGATACAGCTATGTATCTGAAATTATCATGTGAGTGATAATATTGAAATTTATTCATAAATAAATGTTGTAATCATAAGACAAAATATGTCCAATCTGAATCTGGTCTCTAATTGATTCACTGTTTTAATTGCTAACTAAAATATGAAAAGTAAACAAAAGATCAAACATAAACAAATAAGTCTCTGCAATGATATGGGATATATATATATATATAAGACATGTACAATGTGGCTGAATGCTTGATTTCATATAAAACAGAGCAAGTTATAATAATGCGATTATAACCGATAGTTTGTTGGTTGCTGTCAACCGATAATAATAGCTAATCGGTTGGTAATTTCAACCCATTATCCAACACTAGTGTAAACGTAATACTTAAGGTATGATAAAAACAGATTAGTCTGAAAGGTTAATATTTACAGTTCGATGTAATAAAGATGTCATAATAATTGTTAATTAGTGATTAACCTGTTTAAATTTTAATTAAAAACCATTTCTAAGTTTTACTGCATTACTTAATTTATTTCATAATTCTTAGATAATATATTTAATATATGTGTAATCTGAGTAATTGTAATAAAAGTACAGGAAAATCTCAGGTAAAATGTCCATGCAAATGTTAGGAACTTTCTCCCCACAAATGTGATGTTTGTTAATCCCCAAATTTATCCAAATGAAAGATATTTACCTGTACATACATGTATACATGTGTATAACTAATTCTATAAATGGTATGTTATAACATCTCGTGGCAATACAAAATATCCTGCAGGGAAACTGATTTTTGTATACTGACATAGCAGCAATACATAACATGGTGTTTAGGATTTTGTAACACATTCATAGCTATTAGGGTCTTATATGATGTTCTGGAAATCAGGGGAGGTAATACATGATTATTGTGTATCCCACATACATGTACTTTGTGCAACTGATTTCTTAGTGAAAATCTCTTAGCTTTACTACAGTTCTATAATATATAATTTTAAACAATGATTTGGTATGTCCAAACAGTTAACAGGGTTCAAACTTCTGGGAATAAAACTTTGTTCAAATTCTTTTGTGATAGTCAAATCATCATAAAAATCAATGAATTCCAAACAAAATAGAGAAATTCTACTCTCACAGAAAATTTGTGGTACATGTATTTAATACTTGGATATGGCAATAATTAACCAGACGCTCCTAGAAGCCTGTATCACTCACCTGATAGTGGCCATTTCGGTCAGAGATCGGGACCATCAAACACATTTTTAAAAGAGGACCCGTTAATGACTATTTAATCACAATTTGGTTCTAATTGACCAAGTAGTTTCAAATAAGATTTTTAATGTAAATTTCCCATAAGGTTCTATGTAAAACTAAGTTCGGCTGTGGCAGCCATCTTAGTTGGAGGTCGGGACAACTGGACATAAATTTGCAAGAGGGCCATTTAATTACCATTCCACCACAGTTTAGTTCTGATTCAGCAAGCAGTTTCAGACAAACATAAACATGTGAATTTCCCTTAGGGTCCTATGTTAATCTTAGTTTGTCTGTGGCAACCATCTTGGGTGGAGGTCAGCACCATCAGATACAATTTTGAAAGTGGACCACAGCTTGGTTCTAACTGAGCGAGTAGTTTCAGACACGAAGACTTTTAGGTGAATTTCCCATAGGGTCCTCTGTTACACTAAGTTCGGCTGTGGTGCCCATCTTGGATGCAGGTCAGGACCATTACTGGCATCAGAGACAATCATCTTATGACAATTCCACCATAGTTTTGTTCTAATTGAGCCAGTAGGTTCAGAAAATAAAATTTATATTTTTATAAGAGTTTTCCTAGGGTCCTATGTTAAACTAAGTTTGGCTGTGGCGGCCATCTTGGTCGGAGGTTTGGACTGTCAGACACACTTTTGAAAGAGTACCACCTTATGACCATTCCACCACAGTTTAGTTCTAATTGGGCAAGTAGTTTCAGACAAAAAGATTTTTATGTGAATTTCCAATAGCTTCCTATGTTAAACTAAGTTCCGCTGTGGCCGCTATCTTGGTCAGAGGTCAGGACCATCAGACATAATTTTGAAAGGGAACTACCCAAAGATTCCAGCAAAGATTGGCTGAGATTGGCAGAGTAGTTTCAGAGGAGAAGATTTTTAAAATTTTGATCCCCATTTTTTCTATTTTTAGCTTGAAGGTCAAGGTCACCTGACATATTTTTGGAAATTCCTCGGATGCCAAGTGATGACAATACCTTACATGACCCTTCTGGTCAGGTGAGCTAATAACAGATTAAGGAAACATAAGGCAACATAAGGCAGAGTAACAAGTTATCTATAATACTAAATTTACGAATTAGCCGAATAGGCGGCAAAACGCGTGGTTCAAAATAAACGATGTATGGTTCAGATTATAAAGGTCATTATCGGATTTGACAATCTGCATTTATAAATTTTAAACTGCAGTTTTGTTTACGTGCAAATGGAATTTGCATGGACTTTTCCGGTATGAATTCTCCCAACATATCCCTTAGAAGGTTCTCGAATGTATCATTTTAACACATTGATTTAAATAAACAATTATCACATATTTTAAATGTATTTTTGTTTGAAATTACGGAAGAAGAATAAAACAAATTAAAAACATTCTCCTTCGAGTGGGATGTTTCCGCTTCATGTATTCATGATTGTTTTTTCTACCATTATGCAATTTCTCCTAACTATAAACATTCCTAACTTAATTGGTTTTTGGATTGCTCGGATGTTTACTTTGCACAAAGTGATAAAACCAACCATTATCCATTTTTACATTATTTGTCATGTGACCTGTCTAAATATATCTCTACCATACAATTCCCTGTAAGCCTTAGATAAAAATATTTTTAACAAATGGTCATCTTTATCATTAATGACGAAATTTATCTCGGACATCTTTATAAATGTGGACAGCACACGCAGCCACACACTAAAAATGCTTTTATCGTCTATTGGATTTATTTATGAAATTAAGCCTCGCTTGCCCTGCCCATGATGACACTGAACAATTGGAACAATTATTTTCCAAAAATATGCTCTACTTAACTCACGGCATCTTTTGAAAAATTCATCCGTCACTAAGGAAATGTTTATTCATATTCTTTTTCATATTTATTCTGAATGAAAAAGGTAATGCATTATGAAATGTGTATTTAATGAAAGCTTTTCATCAAGTTCCAGTTCAGAATTAATTGTAACATAAACATATTGACAATTTATGTGGTTGTATTTTCGTCATAGATTTTGACTATGATGGAACCTTAAGGTCCAGTTTGGTAATTCTACGTGGCATACAGTCTACTTCATCAGTGGATACATCTTCGGTAGTAACGAACAACCGTATGACAATTAGGTCACGTTGACCTACATTTAACGCTTCATTGACTTTGGTTAAAGTTTGCATTAACATCCATTTCTGGAATACTACAGTATATATAGACATGAAACTATCAGTTGATACCACCTACTTGACAGGAAAGTTTATGGGAAGCCTGCCACAACATCCACATTGAGTTCCTGTTCCACGAATGCCATGGCCGCAAAAACTTTTTAAAGTCAATATGGCCACCACAAAAAAAATGCTTATTTTCCCGCGCTCGCGCGGGTTCAATGTCTAGTATTTTCAACAAATTGTGAAGATATTCCACAAAAATAACTTCCAGTTAATTAGTATGCACAATTCATTTTTATAATGCACTCATCCCAAACGTTTGACAACTCGCCCCTATTCATTGTCAGCCCTACATTGGAAAATGAGTTAGATCAAAACATTTTTACATTAATTTTCATAAAGTATAAATTATTATGCTAGCTCTAGATAGGATGCATAAACACAAAAATTCTTTCTTTTTTTATGAAAAATGCATTCAAAATTAAAACAGCGTTAAGAAACCTATTCAAAAAAAAATGTTCATTTATGTATGTAGTTAATATAACATCCTTATTTTCTGCGAATTGAATTCTCAGAACATTTGGGAGAGAAATTTACTTTTTGTTCTTTTTCTTTCAAGGGATGCAAGATTAAAAATTTAATGATTGTGTAATTGGAGAGGGTTTTAAGAAATGTCTCGAAATCAGTTAGTCTAAGATTCCCCTAAATAAATAAATGGCCTGTTTAAGAATTGACTCGAGCTCTAAATATATATACATTAATGTTCACAACAAGAGAGTGATTTATTGCCACTGTATATGGGGCTCGATGCAGCTGGAAGTGGAGGCATTTGTTCTGCTGAGTAGAATGTTTTTGATCATTTATGTATTGAGTTTTATTTGCAGGGGTACATTTACTCTGTAAAAACTTGCATGATTGATAGATTTGTTTTATCATTACTTGTGTTATAAATATCTTTTATTGTCATTTGTCAAAATGGCGGCATTATGGGGTAAAATTCTTGTGAGGCCTATTTAGAAATCAATAAACTTTCTTGTTTCCATGAAATTGGCATACTAAAGTGTGTTATTGTGTTGGGTCTTTATGATGTATAGAACAAAGCTTGGCATGGTGGGTTGCGTTGTTCATGTTGTTTTTGGTATGTTTTTAAACTCACTTTTTTCATTTGGTGCATAAATTTTTTTTAAAAATGTTCAATTTAACCTATGTAATCCCATCGGCAAATTCAAGAATGGTTTTGTGTACTGTAGTATAAAGATGACGTACGAATTTACGTGTAAAAGACTGAAATAATTACCAATGTGGCAGGGTAATTAATAGACCATGTTTATACAATCAATTATAACACTTGTAATTAACAAATGCCAGGTGGCCGGGTGAACCTGGGAAGGTTAGGTGCTATTGATAATTGAATATACAGGTGCCCAGCTGAGAAAAAGATTTTTATTTGGATAGAAATGCGGTTTTAAAGACATGATTATGCAATAAAAGTTTAATGACAACTAGACTTTATAAATTTACTAAGATATGTCATTTAAGTTGTTTTTCAGTAGAGAAATATTTAAACAAATAAATATAAAATTATTAATATAAACATTTTTAAAATGTGTAGTTTTTACACCTTTCTAAGACGGAGAAAGGAAAGACATTTAACTTAATTCGGTATTTTGTGATATATTTTTATTATTAAATAGTAGTGGTGTTAGTGGCATGTATCAGTAGCGAGTAGTATAAAATATTGCCACGTGAGATAAAGCGAGAAAGTACAAGATTCGTATCCTTCTACTATTCAAATCCTTGGTTGGATGATAAATTTGAATTAAATTTTAAATAGTACCAATGAAAAATCCAGAGGATATGATTTATTTTCATCTCAAATATAGTTGATTCAATTTTACACCAGTTTAAACTGTAGATTCTGATGGGTTATTTTCATTGATTATGTGAATGATGATGCTTCCAAAATATCCCCTTATAGGTAGTAAATATTCTTATGTCCAAGAAGTTATTGGAGCTCTGTTATCATTATGGTTTTCAAAAATAAGAAAAATTCAATTCAATTAATTTTGACTAAAATCAAAGTTTTTGTAATAATTATGTAAATTGCAATTATATTTAATCTGAATCATTACTGGTCTTGGATGTTGATAAGTTATTAGCCTTAACATGGACTAACTGAGGTGATTACTATATATGGTGTTAATGAGTGTTGCCTTAATAATTAAAGTGAACACCATTCACACTCATGCACATATTATTTACATTCAAGTGCGATTCCAAAAAATTTTTATAATCAGACTTATATGTAGATGCCAACAAAGCTGGTTTTGTCCAATAAGGGGACGGGGGCCTCGGTGGTCGAGTGGTCTAGGTAGTTCATCATGACTACTACTGATCACTAGCCTGTCAACGCTGGGGTTGTGAGTTCGAATCTCACCTGTGGCGGGGTGTGTTCGACTCCGATCTTAATTGACAAGGATTGCCAATTTTCCTACCGAAGGTCGGTGGTTCTCTCCGGGTACTCCGGCTTCCTCCACCAATAAAAACTGGCCGCCGCGAAATGGCCAAAATGTGCTGAAAACGGCGTTAAACCCCAACTAAATAAACAAACCAATAAGGGGACTAACGAGTGTGATCCTCAACATGCCCTATTTGGCTATTGAGGGAGCTTAATAGCTAAAATAATTTAGCTCCTGTGACAACTTTTGACTCAGCGGAGCTACAAAGCGGTCACATTACTCGTAATGGAGCAAAAATAACTTTTACGTATGACAATAAGAGGTCAAGTTTATCTGAAATATCATTGAACTGTTTAATTTCCGGCATATTAAATGTAAAATTACTTCCTTATTAATGTTGAAATCATTATTTTGCACATCTTGTAATTTTGTCAGATTCAAAATTGTTTCCTCTCCGTCATGACAGATCTCATGAGATCGCAGGAGGCATAACCAGACCTTATATGATATCCTTATTACGACTACCACTGACAATATCGCGGGAAATAGTATTTTGTCAATGCAAACATCCTTATTTGGAACGTGACTTTAATAGTGAGAATCCCTCTGCGACTTGAAATTAAAACAAAATTCAAAACATGGATTGGAATTCTACCATTAAGTGATGGTATGTTGCTTCATTTTAACTGATAATGATAGAAATAAAATATTTTTAGTTTTTGAACTAAAACAGGTGGAAAGTATGCCTATAACCCTGGGTGTAAATCACACCTGGCTACTCCATTACAAGTAATGGGACCGCTTTGTAGTTCCGCCGAGTCCAAATTTGTCACAGCAGCTACATTATTGTTTCCATGAAGAATGCTTTATAAAAAAATCAGCATTTTGTTTAAGGTGTTGACTTGTCTTGACGATAGGGTTAGTTGTTTTAGAAAGGGGTTGACATGTCCTGATACCCTAACACCCCCCCCCCCCCCCCCCCCCCCCCTTTTCTTTGTAGTTGAAAAACTTCCAAAAATATTAATCCATAGTTGCAATTCATTACAGAAGTATCTCTGGACTTCCATTGAGATGTTTTTTCTTGGAATGAGTGACTGTCACAACCCAGTACAAAACCGTCATTATCGTCTTCATCAAAATCTTCTTCGGCTCCACCAGGGGAAAAGTCCATGGAGTTTGCCATTTTTCTATGCATTAGGAAGTCATCAGGCTTTTTCTTCGTTACAGTATCCATCGGACTTCCGGTGTTAAAAATGAGTCGGTTAGTTCGCCCTTACTTCGAGAAAGTCAGCAATTTTAGAAGGATAATAAGAGAAAACGGGGGCTTGAAGGCTTCAATATATAAGTTGTACCTGTAAGAGAAATTTTTGATAACGTCGACAGTAGTTTTCAAAAGAATGGACTAGAGCTAGATTATAGATACTTATAATATTGGGGGGGGGGGGGGGGGGGGGGGAGGGCCCCAGCCCCAGGTCAAACACCCTCCAATGCTCCACACAGGGGTTATAGCCTATAATAGGCACCAGGTTTATAGGAGTTGAAGCACCAAGAACAGCTGAAGAACTGGATTTTATACATACCTTTATACCTTTATCTTCAGGTCAGAAAACTAAGGCCCTGGTCATATGGAATAATAGTTTTCTCCTCGCATAATAATTAAATATAACACTACTCATAATAAAAACTGATATAGGTGTGCAAATTAACATGAACTTATAAATTTATAAATTTATACTGGTTCCAATCCTCTTCATTTAAGGCAGACTTAAACGAATTCAGGGATTTTGATGTAACGGTTGATATAGACGGATTATTCCACTGATCCACTATCCTAACTGAAAAAAAACTCTGTGTTGTCCTACATTGTTTCTTAAAAACTTCAAAGAGCGACCTCTAGTTGTATTTGACGGCCCAAACGAAAATAGCTTTATTCAATCGATATCCCATGCAGGGATTTGTAAACTTGAATCATGTCATTTCTATCAAGACGGTATTCTAAAGTTGGTAACCATAATGAACGGAGTCTTCCTTCATAACTTAGATGACATATCTCGGACTAATTTAGTAGCTCGACTTTGGACAGATTCTAATTTTTGTATATATATCCTTTTAAGGTGTATGATGGGGGGTCTTTAATAAAAATGTCATACAGCAATTTGATAAATGTATGTCATACAAATATTTTCTCCATGTTCTGCTTTTTAATAAATTTATATTGCATCAAAATCATACACTGTTTTTCACAAGAAATTTCAAAGCCTAAGCTCAGCCAAATTGTATTGCTGCTGTTTAAAACTTTCCTTGGTTCCTTTCTCTCTATGAAAAAAATAAGGATCCCTATTAAAAGTAGCACATATCTTTTAACAAAGCTTCTATAACATTAATGAGGTGGTAAAAAAACATAATTAAATTGTCGGTCTTTTAAATTTATTTCTGAAATTCTTTTCATATATATTTTACAATATTTAAAAAAAAAAACAGAAAATGTGCGTATAAATTATTTGAGATAGTGCATTTACTGAAAAGCAGTATGTCTTCACACATCATTAGATAGAACTTTTCAATTTTGTGTTAGTCCTTTCATACTAAAACAGTTATAATTGTTGTATTTGTTAAACTTTACCAACAGGCAGTTTAATTATACTTTATAGATTCCTAAACATAGAATGACTTTTTTTCAGAACTGATGATCTGAAGGATGGTAAATTAGTGGGTAAAGACAAATATGGAAACAAGTATTATGAAAATAATAGATATTTTTTCGGTAAGTTTATTTTTTTTCAATCTATAGCCATTTGTCATGAAAATCTATAACCTGTTAAAGTACCCATGCAAAAACTAAGAAAACAAATAGAAAAAAGAATGTAAATGTTAAGTCACAGAAACAGTAATTGATAATTTGATTAAGAAATATCAGATATAAATATCAATGACAGTCAGCTGTAGTTGCTGTTAAAAAATAATATACATTTGGAATTTAAAGGAATCAATTAATGGAGTTTATGTCAGTGACACAACTACCATAGCACAGAAACTCAAAGTGTGGAAAAATGTATTTGTACAGCCTTTAACATGGCCATTGTAAAAAAAATGAAATTTAATTGAAATAAGAAAATATGTGAAATAAAGCTACTCTCAAAAATCCATGAACAACAAAAAGACTCGTACATTCACTGGAAAAGACGAAAAATGAAAATTTAACTAGTACTGAAACCACAAAATATGTGAAGGAAACCCATCATGCGAAATGCATGAACAAATAAAAAAACTCTTACAACTAGTAGCCTACTGAAATCTTGCTTGTCAAGGGTTACCATTATTGATACCATAAGTGTTTCTATTTTGATTTTATGTCAGTAAAAGACAGATGTGCCTATCACATTGTGAGTAACAGTGCCAAAAACAATAGAATTCATATAATGATATTTTAACGTGATGATATTAGTTAACATTAATGCCTGAAAAAAATGAAAACGGTTTATTCATGTTTTCAGGTAGAAATAGATGGATAATTTATTCAGAGAAATATCACCTAGATTATGATGGGAGTCAGGTACCTGCAGAATGGTAAGGGATATACATGTATATATTGTATGAAAGATTTATAAGGTAATTTGTTGCTATTCAACATTTTGAATGAAAATATATCAAATTAATACTTGGTTTGGGTTTACAGGTAAGATTTGGAACAGATATATGACCATATGAATTATTTTACAAAATTTTCAAATGATTTTTTTTTTTGCCATTAGACTAATACAGTGTAAAAATATTCTTGACAAGTCTTTCAATTTTTTTAAGCACATGTATAATTTCTGTTAGAGATATTAGATATAGCTGCACTTTGTTGTGGATTGGTACACACAGTTGATTCAAATTTTGAAAAAACTGTAGAAGTTCTAGGGGCATGTCTGAAAGAATACTTTGATCCTTTAGAAACCTAAAAATGTAGTTAAATGGATTTACCTGAAATAACAATTAGACCCATTTGAACCCCTGGACCAAACACAAATTTCAAAACCTTAATTGCACATCTCCTTACTACATGTATATACACACAAAACTATTCTATTAAACTATAATCCCAAACTTATTGTTTGTAAACCTCATCATGTGGAACAGATATTTTAGAATTTGAGTACCTTAATCAATTTGGATTGCCTTATCACTTGGCTGACAGATTCAAATACCTAAGCTGTAACTTAAACTATTGAAGTTACATTAACTGAGAAATAAAAACATATATTTTACCTAGTGTAAAAGGGAGATAAATCTTCCTATTAGATTTTATTTAATTAAGTAAATACTATTATATCCCTGGTTGCATCAAGTAATGTGTGTGAATAATGGTTTTATAAATTTTATAAGTCTAAACTAGTCAATTCAAATTTTATTTTAGAAGGAGGTTCAGGGAGATGTCTGAAATTACACTTGGACTCATTTAGGACTTGTTTAAACATCAAGACCGTAGTAAAAAATTCTGAAAAATTATTGCAAACCAATGAAAAATTATATTCAATTAGTCTATAAACACATACAACACCAAATCCAAAAAAGATTAGGATGAATTTCCAGGAACATATATGTATTTAATATAAGCCTGTTAAGGGGCAACTCTGCTAATTAAAGTTTTGGATAAATGTACCCCCAGAGTTATGTTGATTCTAAAATTTGGTAAAGTTTAACAGCATTGTAATCATGTAACAAATATATTACCCACAGATAAGGAATATCAAGTGAAAAAGGATAGGTTTTAGAATAATAAAATGTGAGAACATAAACAGAACAAGCAATTAGGACATGTGTGCTTGACTTTTGTGATAGCCATTTTTGTGACATGACCTGCTAATTTAAATTGTGAGAAAATGAGCCGGAATACTTTCTTTGTTTTTCTTAACAAATTTAATGAATTTTTTGTAGAATCTGAAAAAGCTCATCTCCATTGAAATACCATAGAAGACCTTTTAATTTTCAGTCGAACATTGGTAAAATCGCATATTGTTTTAACCTGATGGTTAATCTTGTAGCAAGAAACTGTTGATTAAAGAATATTATAAAATTTCATTAGAATCTGTTTGATTTTGTAGGCATGGGTGGCTTCATTATGTAACAGATAAAACACCAGTATCTGACCCTCCTGTACAGAGGAAGTGGATGATTGATCATGAAGAGAACTTATCTGGAACTAAGAATTGTTACGTACCGTATAGTACAACTAGACCTAAAATAGAGAGCTGGAAACCAAGTTAATCAATATTTTGTCTGTGCTGTGTGTTAACTTACAACTTACTTATATTTATCATAGAAATAAATGTGTGATACTGTATGAATTTTTTTGAGCCTGCAAAACCAAACTCTTGGGATTGAGATGGGAAAAGATGTATTGAATTGAAAATATTTTAGAAGTTTGATTATATAGAAGTTATATATAGAAGTCTTCTTATAATATGTATTGATATTTTTCTTTCATCTACCTAAATCAAAGCTTGTATCATCCTTTCATCTGATAGTTTCAAAGGAAAAATTTTGCCAAAAAAGAAAAGGAAACTAGGTTGTCTCATTAAAATATACATGTGTGAAACTTAACAGGAAAATGTCAGGGTTTTCCCTAAGAAATTCTTTGAAGCATGAGAGAATACATGGAAGGATAGTGGTAATGAAATTTAAAGGATGGATGTTCAAAATTTTATTACATTGGAACCTCTGAAAACTGGCCAATGTTAGGACTAAGTAAAGCAGTCGGAGGATTCTGTTCAGATGTGGCCAGAAAAAGTATGATTCTGGTCCGACACCACTCCAATATTATAATGTAGAAATTATATATAAGATACAGTATAATAAAAACAATCAAAACTCACATCCTGTACCCATTGAATTAACATTACCAGCTTTTGAAGTTATAAACATTTCAATCAAATATGATAGAGATACACATTTACTGGTTAGTTAAGCAACATTTGTTGGTCAATTGAAGATCAGGTAAATGACTTTATAGTTTTGTTTCCAGGTTTATGTTGAATATAAGAAATGGGAGGGTCCGGTTTTCAGAGGAAATTTTTACATTAAAATAATTGGGGAAAATTCCAGACCAACTGCTTTTGTCCATTAGAATTTATTAAAATTTTAATGTTTCAATTATCTGTTAATTTAATTTAGCATATTTTGTTTCTTTTCGTCTGCAGTTTTTTTTTTAAAGTTAATTAAGATGCATCTTAATGGTTGGCTGCTCTGTAATTGTATGAAATAATTGTCACTGGACGTTATACAAGAAACAAACCATGCAAGACTGTCTTTAGTTAGTTAAATATAAAAATACAATTCTGATAAACTTTTTTATGCTTGAAAATATTGATTTGATATTTGGTATGTAGTTTAACAAGTTACAGATGAAGTTTGAATTTCATTCCGTTCCGATGATTTTTTTTTTGCAGTTGGATCCTCAGTTTTAGCGTTAAATAAAAATAGCACTGATCAGGTTATTGTGAGAGTTACTACCCTTGGAAATAGGAATTATTGTCAAATAATAGTTTTCCAGACTTTTTATGCAAACCCTTTTACAAAGTGATCTTATTGGTATATGAGCTTATTATGATGAGCTACAGAGCAAGCTGATCGGTAATTATTGTGTAGCCCTTGCAAACATATTTTCAAGATTTTAGAAGTCGGTCTGTCCACACATCTTTGTCCGATTCACATACTTAAGGAGATTTTGCATGTTTCATGATATTGATGACGTGTTGCCGTTAAATAACGTTAAATTCCAAGACTTTCTACATCTCATCTACCCCAGTGAAATCGAACTTGAAATTAAGAATACATCAAAGTCCCCTTCATATTTGGATTTGTTTCTCGAAATAGACAATGGGGGACATCTGAAGACAAAACTTTATGACAAGCGTGATGACTTTGACTTTCCTATTGTTACCTTTCCCTTCTTGAGTAGCAATATACCAGCATCGCCTGCATATGTCATCTAAGTTTCTCAGCTTATCCGATATTCAAGGGCATGCGTGAGTTGACCTTCGGCAAAGAGGATAACTGCAGTCACAAAAGCTTCTTAACCAGTCTTTTATCAGGAATAAGATGTCATCACTTAGGAAATTTTACGGTCGTCATCATGAATTGATTGACCGTTACAGTGTTCCATTATCAAATATGAAGTTGGACCAGTTCCCACTGTCGTAACATTTCATGTACCTCCACTGATTTGTGACTAACACTGGATTGACTTTGTTGAACTTAACGACGGGTGCCATATATGGAGCAGGAACTGCTTACCCTTCTGGAGCACCGGAGTTCACTCCTGATTTTTATAGGAGTTTGTGTTGTTCATTGTTTTTTAGTTTTCAGTGTTTATTTGTTGTGCTTGTGGTTGTTCATTTGTCTTCCTGGGTTTTGTCTGTCTAATGGATTACGTTTTTTGGATTGCTCATGAGGTATATTTGGTCCTCTTTCTCATAGATCAAGCCGGTAGGAGACATTGAATTACCCAGCAATACTTTCAGAATGCTTTTTTTCCAATGGAAAAAAGGTTATTAGTCTGGCAAAGTATAGTGGATGGGCAGTCCAGCAGTGGGTCAGTTTAAACAGATGATGGCCCAAGAAACATTGCTGATAATTATACTGAGTATTTGAGAGATGGTAAAAAATGTAAACATCAATGAGACAAAATCTTAATATATACTCGTCTTGGGTCTTGGATACCAAATTATTTTATTTTTTTTTGGGGGGGGGGAGGTGAAAGTGGAAGGATTTTGTTCTTTTTTATTTTTCTGTGACTTGCATCTGTGTGGAAATTCTACCCAACATTGCAAGTCTAAGGAAAGTCTGTTAAAAGAAATAGTAATGGTCAGGCGATAATTTGTCTGAAAAATCTCATGCATGTCATTCAAGCCTAAAACTGTGTCCAAGTCTAAAGAGCTGCCAGATGTCAGACTGGTAAGTACCCACCAAAATCTATCTATAGACCACGTAGAAGCTTCCGGGAGCCTGTATTGCTAACCTGGGCTATGTCCATCGTGACTGGCAGCCTGTCAAGTGCCAACTGACTCACTGGTTTCAAACAAGAAGATCTTTCAGTTATTTTTCCACTTAGGTCCTTACAGTTAAACACTGTTGGGCTTTGGTGGCCATCTTGGATGATGGGTGGGGTCATAGGTTATAATTCTGAAAGAGGACCAACTAAGGACCGCCTCTGGCGGCCATTTTGAATGGTGGGTGGGGTCATCGGATACAATTCTGAAAGAGGAACACCAAAGGACCATTACTGCTAAATTTCCCATATGTTAAAGTATGCTCGGCTCTGGTGGCCATCTTGGATGATTGATGGGCTTCATCAGACATAATTCTGAAGGAGGACCACCAAAGGACCATTGGTGCTATATTTTGTTCCAATTGGCCAAGTGGTTTCAGACAAGACGAACTTTAAATTCCCTATAGGGTCCTATGTTAAACTATGTTCTGCTCTGGCGACCATCTTGGTTGACAGGCCGTGTCATCAGATATATTTCTGAATAAAGACTACCTAAGGACCATTGCTGTTCTAATTGGCCAATTGGTTTCAGACAAGAAGATCTTTAATTAATTGCCCCATAGGGTCCTATGTTAAACTGTGTTAGGCTCTGGTGGCCATCTTGGATGACGGGCCGTGTCATCGGATATAATTCTGAAAGAGGACCACCTAAGGACCATTGCTGACAAGTTTTGTTCCAATTGGCCATGTGGTTTCAGAGGAGAAGATCTTTAAAGGAAAGTTTACGATGACGATGGACGCCAAGTGATGGCAATAGCTCACAAGGCCCTTTGAGCCAGGTGAGCTAAAAATGGTAGGGCTATATAATACATTTATTGAAAAATAGAGGATTACTGCTGTCACAAAAGCTTCTTGACCAGGGTTTTATCAGGGATAAGTTGATGTCATCACTTAGGAAATTTTACGGTCGTCATCACGAATTGATTGACCATTACAGTGTTCCAATATCTAAGATGATGTTGGACCTGTTCCCACTGTCGTAACCTTTCATGTGTCTCCACTGATTTGTGACTTCCCCCGGATTGACTTTGTTGAACTTCAAGACGGGTGCCGTATACAGAGCAGGAACTGCCCTTTCGAGGCACCTGGGTTCACTCCTGGTTTTTATAGGAGTTTGTGTTGTTCATTGTTTTTAGTTTTCTGTGTTAATTTGTTGTGCTTGTGGTTGTTCATTTGTCTTCACAGGTTTGTCTGTCCAATGGATTTCGTTTTTTTTTTTTATTGCTCCTTAGGTATATTTGTCATTTTTTTGTAAAAATGGGACAAGAATCACTCAAGCCTAAAATTGAGGTCAATTTGGATATAGGTATTACAGCTAAAGAAAAATGGAGTTAATCATGAAAATGTGACTCAAGTCTGAAATTCAAGTCAAGTTCTCAGACAGCCATGTACCCACCTAGCAAATATGGTAAGTCTATGTATTGCAGTTGCTAAGAAATGGATATTATCCCAAAACACATGAAAAAGCATGAAATTCTGGTCAAGTTTAGCTGGCAGGTGTTAGACTGGCATGTTTCCACTAAGGACTATCTACAGACCAAATATGATGGGCCTAGGTAATACAATTGCTGAGAAATGGACTTAACTTAAAAAATGTAACACCAGTCACTCAGGCATAAAATTGAGGTTAAGGTCCAGAGACAGATGTCTGACCTGCATGTACCCACTAAGAACTATCTATTGACCAGATATGGTTGGCTTAGGTATTACAGTTGCTAAGAAATGGACTTAATCATGAAAATGTGATATAGGTCACTCGTGAAATTGAGGACAAGGTCAAAGGCAGGTGTCATACAAACATGTACCCAATAAGAACTATCTATAGACCAAATATGGTGAGTCTATGTATTAAACTTGCTGAGAAATGGACCTTATCTCAAAAATGTGACAAAGTCACTCAACCATGCAACTGAGATCAAGTCCAGAGACAGGTGTCAGATTTGTATGTACCCACTAAGTATCTATAGTATAGACCAAACAAGGTGGGTCTAGGTATTACAGTTGCTGAAAAATGGACGTAAGACACTTGCATAAAAGTCACTCAACCATGAAATTGAGGTCAAGGTCCAGAGACAAGTGTCAGACTTGCATGTACCCACCAAGAACTATCAACAGACCAAATACGGTGGGTCTAGGTATTAGTGTCTGAGAAATTGACTTTACCACGAAAAAGTGACAAGTCACTCAAGCATGAAATTTAGGTCAAGGTCCCAAGCTAGGTGTAAGACTGGCATGTATCCACTAAGAACTATCTACCCAGATAGCAATCATGTGTTGGGCCAACGTTGGCAAATTACGTTGGGCCAACGTAATTTTGCTCATTGGCCCTCCGTTGGCCCAACAACAGTTTGCCAACAAAATGAACAATTTGCCAACAATCTGCCAACTATTTCAGTAGGGAATTACGTTGGACCAACAATAATTTGCCAACAAATTCTACAAACTGCCAACCAAATGCCAATCTTTTTTTATAATGACCAACATGGGTTGGTTAGGAAATAAAAAATACCAACATAAGTTGAACCTGAATACCTCTGATCTAATGACCTTAAAATAGGGAAGAAAAAACATGATATCTGAGATAGATTGATTTTATTTTGGGTATTTTCCGTCTGCTCTTCCTGTTCTGCCTATTTTTTTCATTTCTGCTCGTTATATATCTAGATGGTTAGAGAAACAGTATTTTAACTGGTGCCTTGTGCATTCTATGCAACTATTGCCGCCTATGGTTCCAAGATGATCGACCTAGAAGAAGTAATAGAAGTCATTTATGTTAACTTGATATCTTTGTTGTATTACAGATGCTTATTTTTTTAAATATGTTGCTTGGGTTTCTCACAGTATAAACTAGCTTAATTAAAATGACAAAACAAAATTATGAAATTCGCTTTTTGTCCAGAAAACTACAAAAAAAATATTATTTATTAAAAACGAACTCTGATTGTTAATCCAACTTATTAGAGAAAATCATTAAATGTACATTTTCTTTTAAACCAAAAAAAGAAATCAAATAGAAATCAAAACAGGCTAGGTTTATGTATTTAAAGAACATTTCTTGACTTACAAAATATAAGTTCCAAAAGATTGTTAAAAAAATGAAAACTTTATCATACTGAAGGTACTAAAATCATGAAAATTAGGATAACCAGCTAGGCGAATCTTTTTTTTCACATAGAATTATACATTAGAAAAGCTAGACTATTT
The DNA here is from genome assembly GCA_028015205.1 of Mytilisepta virgata. NCBI lineage: Eukaryota > Metazoa > Mollusca > Bivalvia > Mytilida > Mytilidae > Mytilisepta > Mytilisepta virgata. Next base: position 83,432,574 of record CM051519.1, read on the forward strand.
TTGCCCATATCAAAATCAAATACAGTCAAGTTTAACTTTCACATCAATATTCCAAACACAGAAAGAAAATTGTAACGATATTTTTTATCAGCAACATATTCTTTCCGCCTTTCAGACAATTTAATATGTTGCATGTTTCAATCCTTTTACATTTATTTAACTAAACAAATAACCATTCTTATATTTAGTATATGTCTCCTATCGACTGCCTATCATAAAAAAATCACCAGGATTATAGACAATTTAAAGAAACCAAGGATTAGGATTAACCTACAAATCCTTGAATTAACTTTTTCAAAAAACAAATAAAAGTATAAAATACAAATTTACTTACATTGTGTTTTAAAATATGATAAAGCTGATTCAGTTGGGTGTATTCTGTGTATTGAAATCACCAGGTGATTATGTCGACCTTGTTATATGGTTCCAGAGACAAAGACGCTAATGAAAGGCGCGAAATTTATAAATTAGAGAACTGACACTCCTTGTATAATCAAAAACATCTGTTTATCTTTATTGCAGCATCTAGACCATTTATATAAATGAGAGAACAAAGACTCTACACTACTTGTATAATAAAAAACAGCTGTTTATCTTTATTGCAGCATCTAGACCACATTCTCACTCACACATTTACAAAAGATTGATATCTATTAACCGGAAACAAATATTCACAACACAGAAAAATTAATAAGATGAAAGGATTTTTTTTATCAGCAACACATTTAAGATAATTTTATAAAACTTCATATCTTATAAAACATATATTTTATATCTAATATATATTAATTTATGGTTTTAAAAGGCAGTTGTGAATATTGTGCAATTATTAAAAAACTAACATCGGGCGCAGGACAAATTAACGAATATTGTTTTAGGAAATCTATACCAATTTTCCATATTTCATGTATTTGTATATATAAAATATGCGAGAATACACTGAAAAAAATTGTATGACATTACCCATTAATTAAAAAATAACGGTCGGCTCGGAACTATTGAGCCAACAATGGGCCAACAGAATAACCTTCAAGTTTGGTAAAGTGATGTTAGGCCAATGTTGGCCCAACAGCATTAGAATAACCGTTGGGTGATCTGTGTTGGGCAAACGTTGGGCCATTGTTGTGCCGCCAACGCCAACCATCTGCCAACAGTGCCAACGTTGGCACAACAAAGTATTGTTATCTGGGTATAGACCAAATATGGTTGGCCTAGGTATTGCTGTTTCTGAGAAATGGTCTTAACTAAGTGATAAAGTCACTCAAGCATGAAATTGAGGTCAAGGTGCCAAGCCAGGTGTCAGACTGACATGTACCCACAAAGAACTATCTATTGACCAAATATGGTGCATCTAGGCATTCCAGTTTCTGAGAAATGGATTTAACCACGAAAAAGTGACAAAGTCACTCAAGCATGAAACTGAGGTCAAGGTCCCAAGCCAGGTGTCAGACTGACATGTACCCACCAAGAACTATCCATTGACCAAATATGGTGTGTTTAGGAATTCTAGTTTCTGAGAATTGGATTTAACCACGAAAAAGTGACAAAGTCACTCAAGCATTAAATTGAGGTCAAGGTATCTATAGACCAAACCTTGTACGATAAGCTACCTGTGAACCATAAATCTTAATTGTAGGTATTACATGTGCAAAGTTAAAGTTTTAAAAAAGTTTACGCCGCCACCACCGGAAAGTTATACCTACATCACACCTTCGCGACTTTTCGTCACAGGCTAGACAAAAATAGGGGACTTGTAGTTGATTTGGCCAATCATGAAGTCAATGTAGATGTCAAAATTTGTTTTTGTATAAACATTTAATGCATACCATCCTTCTTTCTCACTTTGGCCAACAACATGTATGATATCAAAGACCATTTGTGGACTTGACATAGGCACAATGAATTTATCAGATTTTTTTCGGAAGTGGACACAAAAAAAAAATTCCAAAAACAATAATACAAGGTTAATAAAAACAGAGCAACACTAATTAGCTTCTGAAAACACTGCTGTCCAAAGTTTAGAAGGCTTCTCTATCTCCAATCTCTTAATATGGAATACTACTTTTATTTTGTTTTAATGTTCTTTGACAGATAATCTCAAGAAAGACTCAGACAACATGTGTCAGGATGACACTATTGTCCCGCCTTCAAAGTCACAACCATCAAAAGGCATAAATTTTAGAAAGTCAATAAGGTAAACGGACAGAAAGTCACAGGACAAAAAGTCACAGGACAAAAAATCAAAAAGTCACAATCAATATTTTTACCTTGATGGACAAAAAGTCACAGGACAAAAAGTCACAGTTTTTGCATTATTATTGTGTGTATTGACTTGGGTATTGACTTGGGTATAGGACAAAAAGTCACAGTTTTTGCATTATTATAGTGTGTTTTGAATTGGGTATAGGACAAAAAGACACAATTTATGTTTTTGCATTATTATAGTATGTTTTGAATTGGGTATAGGACAAAAAGTCACAGTTTAAGTTTTTGCATAATAATAGTGTGTTTTGACTCTAGGTATAGGACAAAAACAGAGTTCTCAGTTGAAAATGTTACCAATTTGTCTCATGTACATTTTCTCATATTTCTTCAATTTTGACAAATTAAACAATACATAATGATATTTTAACTTTTATATATTACATTTTGCAATAAAAACAATTTACATATGTAATACATAACAATATCACAAATAAAGTAGAAAACATTAGCAACTATTTTAACATGCACTATTTAAAGTCACTAGTATAATATGCACTATTTAAAGTCACTATGAAAAACAAAATATACTAATGTGAAATGTTCTATATTCGAAAAACACTATCAATAGAAATGTTCATGTAACACTAAACTGAAATGTCCAAATTAGCCGTGAATGCCACATTCCTACTGAGTCTGATGTTAAAGGCTACACCACGTAAAAATTGTTCTACTGTCTTCCTACCACTGATACGGTCACTGCACAGATTCTGTAAACGATTCTGTAATTGAACTTGTTTCTGGTTGATTCTCTTAGTTGGTCGGGTTCCAACGGCATCTTGTTGTATAACTGTTGAAACTGTAGCATGTTCACGGCGAAACCATTGAATGCAGGTCCATATGCTAGGATGTGCACTGCCGACTAATGTGAAAAACTTGTTGTTCCATCCCTCGCATACGTTGTTAGTTCTGGGATCACTGTCAATGGTGGCTGAATGTACACTCCATACTGATGGTGGAAACATTGGTGGTACACGACGCATCATCATTCGTTGTTGCCCGTTGTGCTGAACAGGTCTGTATGTGCCAGTTACATATGTTGCATCAAAGTAGTCGACAAGTTCTACGGTTTCTACTGGCTCTTCAGGAATGACTGATCTGATGTAGGCTATACCCTCTGGTAGGTCAGTTACTGGTAAAAATGCTAAACCGTCTAGCATGTTACAAAACAATCTGAAGTCTTGATCTTCCATGTAGTGTGTTGCCAGTCGCAGTTTCTGAATCTTGCGCCAGGTAGCCTGTGTCAGATGGTAAAAACAACCCTGGTGTCCAACTTGACGACCAATTTACAAATATTGTGACTTTTTGTCCTATACCCCTCTAAAACATGTGGTCTTTCATATTACAATCTCTTCATTGTGACTTTTTGTCCTATAGGTCTTGAAAATATTGGAGAAAACAAATTGTGACTTTTTGTCCTATACATTTTGTCACTATACAAAATTTTAACTGTGACTTTTTGTCCAGTGACTTTTTGTCCGTGACTTTTTGTCTTGTGACTTTCCGTCCTACATTCAGTCAATAATATGATGTACATGTGACCAATTTTCATCATGATGTGACCCAAGGCTTCATAGAAAATAAGCTTAATTAGTTTAGTTTAGTTGGAGTTTTACGCCGTTTTCAGCACATTTGGCTATTTCGCGGCGGCCAGTTTTTATTGGTGGAGGAAGCCGGAGTACCCGGAGAAAACCACCGACCTTCGGTAGGAAAATTGGCAATCCTTGTCAATTAAGATTGGAGTCGAACACACCCCGCCACCGGTGAGATTCGAATTCGCAACCTCAGCGTTGACAGGCTAGTGATCTTTAGTAGTCTTGACGAGCTACCTAGACCACTCGGCCACCGAGGCCCCGAAAATAAGCTTAACAAACCTAAACTGTTCTTTAGGCAAAAACCATAAAAAGGCAGGTCAAGTTTTAAAAAGTTCATATCATGATGAACATGTGTGATGATGTGACCCCAACTTAATAGAAAAACAGCTTCAATACAAACAACCTGAGAATTCGCCATCACATTTCCCCATGTTCACTGAAACTGATTAAGTTCAATAAATGATAAATTTGACAATTTTTTTATCATATCACTCCAAAAAGGGACGTGCAATTCTTCAATGTGTGCAAAATTTCAGATGTGGTGTTGGAGTTTCCGATTACTTTAAGTAGATGCCCTTTTTCGTACTGGACAGACGGAATGAACAGACTCTTAGACCTGCTTCCGCAGGTAAAAAGAGTGTCCCTTTTACACTGAAAATTCCACAGGTAAACTTTGTTTTTCTATGGCGTACAGTGTAACTGAATAAAATTAAATAAGTTCAGTTGTTTTAATTTCAACTGGGATTGTTGCATCTGACAGTAAAGTGGTAAGAAAATTTAAATTGATTAAAGGTTTTTACCTATGAAAAAGTAATTACATGAACTGAGGCTTCCAGGCAAAGTAGAAAACTGTCTTGACAATAATTTTATGTATTATATACATATACTTCAACAAATAAAGTCTGGTCAGCATTGCTTGTGATGTAAAGTGGAAAGCTGCAACAATAAACCAAATTTGAGAAAAGGAACAGATAACAAGAGGCTCCCAAGAGCCTGAATCACTCAACTGTTATCTTTTGTGTACCAGTAGATTTTGCATCAATGATTATTTTTGCTATTTAATGTATACTGTCACAATTTTTTCTTTAATATTGACCTTTACAGCTACAATATAGAATCCTGAACCCAAATAGATATGGTTGCTAGGAACTTTTTCATTGGTTGCTATGGACTTCTCAATGCCATTGACTCTTGACCTTCCATTTTGACTTGAACAGGTAAATGGTAGAGTCCTGAACCCAAATATATATGGTTGCTAGGGACTTTTTCATCGGTTGCTATGGATGTTTTCAAAGACCTTGACCTTTCTTTTTGACTTGTACAGATAAATTATAGGGTCCTTAATGGTTGCTATGGAATTTTTCAATGACCTTGACCCTTGACACTCCATTTTACTTGTATTGCTACCATTTAATTTATTTTAAGTAATCCCCTGAACATCTGTGACAATGTCAGACCATTATTTTCTGTTTACACGTAAATAATCTTTCAAGGGCAAAAACTCATATAAGGGGTTAATTGACATTTTGGTCATGTTGACTTATTTGTAGATCTTACTTTGCTGAACATTTTTGTTGTTTACAGTTTGTCTTTATCTATTATAATATTCAAGATAACAACCTAAAACTGCAAAATTTCCTTAAAATTAACAATTCAGGGGCAATAACCAGGGATGGGGTAATCGTAATCTGTAATCGTAATCGATTGTAATTGATTACATTTTTCAGAGTAATCGACAGTAATCTGTAATCGACCAACTTTTCGATTACATGTAATCGTAATTTAATTGATTACAGCAAAAAATATGATGTAATCATTGATTACTTTCGATTACATTTCGATTACTTTGGAATATTAGTTTGACAAAATAGCACTTTATTTCAGTGCATTGGATGCATTCTTCAGGAAATGCTCTTTTTTACAGGTACAGATACAGATAAAATATCATGTATGACTTGAGAGTTCTGAAAAGTTGCTATTTATTAGATCTGTTGTTCTCTTAAAGTCCCTTATGTCAACAAGATTTTCTTACAAATTAACCTTATTTTCAGCTTTTGAAACAAATGACCTTTACTTTATGTTAAAAATACATATATGAAAGGCTGAATGAATATCCCAACTACACTAAAATAAAAAAAGTTGATTGTATAATTATTCAATTAGAGTTCTTTTTATTTGTCATTCTAGTCCAGACTTTGTTTTCCTTCTTTACCTTAGGGCATTTCCGGTGCAATATTAAACTTTAGAATTTTGTTCACTCACTTACAATAGTGGGCATTATTTTTGGTTAAGTATTTTTAGTAGTGATTTTGGGAGACATAGTGATTGTTTGTCATGTCTTGGAGAGAACATTATGAAATTCCACCAGATTTTCCTTCTAAAGGAACTGTTAAAGTTAAATGCAAATACTGTCATGTGCTCACACCTGGGAATGCCCAAACAACATCAAATTTTTCAACTCACATTAAGGTATGTTACCTAATTTTTAAAACTTAGTAATTTTTAAATAAAATTTGATTCTCTATATAGATGTAAGAAGATGTGGTATGAGTGACAATGAGATTTTATTATTCAATTTGAATATTTTTTGGAGATTTATTTTACATAAAGTTTAAAAAGATAACATTTGATTCATCATAACATTAAGATAAGAATAAGAAGTTATAAGTCGGCATGATAAAATACAAATACAATAACTTCATGCATTCCACTTTGACACTTAACATACTTATTAATTGTTTATAAATTTAAATAAGAGAATAAAGAAATCTTATTTAACTATATTCTTTTCTTTTAATACTAGTACTGGTCAATTAATGAAAGATTTAAATTAATGACAGGAAGACTCTGTTTTGATTTCAATCATTTTTACTGATTAAGTGTCAGATTTACATTAACTTGCCCTAGGTTACATGTTTTACTCTATTTGTAGTTTCATAACCTGTAATTAAGGAGATTGTCAAAACAAAGAAATAATTCAAACCATTAATTTAATTTTACTTGAAATATTAACTAATAAAATTATCCGGACAAACATTTAAAGACTTTTTATTTATTTTTTCAGAGAAAACATTGCAATGAGCTATATATAAATACATCTGCCAGCAATGAATCAAATAAACAACAAAATTTAATTCAGTTTGTAAACAAAAAAAGTACAAAATATGGTCAAAATGACCCCAAACAAAAAGAAGTGACTAATGCCTTGGTCCATGTAAATGATGGAAATTTGAGAGATAAATTGAACTCTATTGAACACTTATGCCTAACTCTTGATATGTGGTCTAATTGCCAAATGCGTGGCTTTCTTTGAATGACTGGTCACTTTATTTTAAGTTGGAAACTAGAATCTGTGATGATATCTTGTAAGCGAGTTAGGGGGAGACATACAGCAAATAAAATCCGCCAAGAGTATGAAGAAACTCTTGCGATTTATGAGATATCAGAGAAAGTCAGAAATGTTGTAACTGATAATGCTGCCAATATGAAAAAGGCTTTCTATTTTTCTCTTCCGGGTTTCCCTGACACATTGATTGATGAAAAATCTGATCATGATTAAATGCCATTCTGACTTCTGACTTTAAAGTTTTAATTGATGCTAATGTAAATTTTGTTATTTTCCACTATAAATATGTTGAACAGCAATATTGTTGCAACTTTTTCAGAGTTATTTCTTTTTATTTTGTAGAATGTAATTGACTGTAATCGAAAAGTAATGTAATTACTTTTGATAAAATAATCGATTGTAATCGATTACAAACAAAAATCAGAGTAATCGATTATTAATCGATTACACCAAAATCCTTCATGTAATCGATTATTAATCGATTACATTTGACAGTAATCGTGCCCATCCCTGGCAATAACCCAACACTGGGTTGTCTGATTCATCTGAAAAATTCATGGCTGGTAGATCTTGACCTGTTGAACATTTTTACCCCCTGTCAGTTTTGCTCTAAATGCTTTAGTTTTTGAGATATAAGCCAAAAACTGCAATTGACCCCTATGTTCTAATTTTAGCAACAGTGGCCATGTTTGTTGATAGATCAAAAGTTCAGATAAAATTTATAAACTAGATACCCTAAGGAACATTCAGTTAAAGTTTGAAGGTATTCTGAACCCAAATGTATTATTGATAAAGAAATAGTTGCTAGTTATATTTTATTGAAGGAGATCTGGCATTTACCATAAAAAGTTTGAATTAGCATATGCCGTTTACTATTTTCCATTTTCTGTACCTTGCAATGCCTGCTCGTAGTGAAATACTTGACAGGTGAGCGACTAAATCTTGACAAATGTGTGGAGAGGAAACAGTATGTGCTATGTACAACATGCCTTTTATGGTAATCTCAGCTGTCAACAAAATAAATTTAGTTCGTCACTCAGGTGATATTTTGCAGGAATTATCTTCACATCATAACAAGAACAAACAAACAAAACACGAGATGTCTTCTCCACTCCATTGTGAAAGATAAAAGCCAATAACAATTTATAGACAAAGCTATGCCTGAGTTGATACTTTTAACAATTTTTAAACAAAAGAAACAACGAAATCAGTAACTGTAGATTCTTTTTGAAAAATAATAAATAAAATAAATAAAAATAGATAAAAACATAAAACATAAAAGTAGTGTCCGATATAACTGTTTTGTTCCTTCCTAAAACATCCTATTATATTAATTCTTTTTTTAAAACTAATTTAACAGCTTCATATACATTTTGAACAACATAATCTGGTTGTTTTAGCTGAGGATCCATAACAAAGTCTCTGTGGTTATGATTGGACGATCTTTTGGTATCATAAGTTACATAATCTCGAGATGTACAGTACACTCCGGTACAAACTAAAATTGATTTGCAGTTCAAAGCAGTGCTATTCATTGGTTCATTGTCCATTGTATTGACAACAGAACCAAATCCTTCTTCATCGTCGTCGGAATCTATGTCAGATGATACACCCGATCCAGTGGAAACTTTCATTTTTTTACTCCTCTGCTTAAACGCCTGTTTCTGTAAATAGCGGTCATATAGATTGGCTCCATAAATATCAGTTTCTGGATTGTCCCTGAAGAACAAATATACATGTACAAAATCTTATTGATTGTCTTGTTGTTTGACCTATGATTTTTTTGTAAAGATCATACAGTGATCCCCAAATTTGATCTATATTTATTATCACTGTGATGTCGTGTAATTAACATATACCCTGATTACATTTATTACTGTGTTGAAAAGAATGTCTGTAGGAATGACAAACATAGATATATCTATATGTTACTGTAGTAATGAGGGATTCATGAAATCTGTCTTCTAGATGGAATTTCAGAATGTTCCTAGTCAGTGTATCCGAAGATTACCGGTACCTGGAAATTTTTTTTACACAAATCACCTGTGCACTTTGAACTGAATTTGTGAAATGATAATATTTTGAATTTACATAATTTTTTATTGTTGAGATTAGATTCACTACAACTCTGTGGAAAAGAAATGTACATTTTTGTAAAATACAAGACTCAAAAATATTCAAAAATTGTCATAAAAAACAAATGGTTTTTAACATTAAATTTTTTTGCAGCAAAGCTGAAAGATATTTTTATTTTGTCTCTAAACTATGACCTACCCTATACAATAAATAGTATCTATATGATCTATCCCTAGAGATCTGGCCTGTTGTAGAAGTAAATATTCTGAATGATGATAGGTAATCTCACTTGGTTTTCCTATTAAAGCTGTATATTTCAGTTCTCTACCAGTCACTTTCTGCAATATAAAAAAGAGAAATCTTTAAGGCAGGAGTTTCAGGTGAAATTATTTATTTTTTCAGCTCTTTTTACATGAAATCTACGGCGAACACCCTTAGTTTCTAAGAATTTCAAATCAACCTTATTGAAAAAATATCAAATCCAAATATTCCAAATTTTCTAAATTAAGATCCAGTTTCAAATATTGTAGCTGCATGCAAAATTTCAGAAAAATCTGTAATAAATCAGATATACATGTAGGTATAGGTCCAATGTACCTTAACAATAAATTTTCTTTACCCTGATGTTAGTTAATTATTGAATATTTATGCTATTCTTTTGCCCCAAACTTTTGTTGTTTACACGTACAGATTTTGTTTGAAGAATTCTTTCTTCACTTTTGACTTTACTATTTGTATCATTAAAATAAATTTTAGACAAAAAGGAAACAAAAGAACACTATACTACACAATATCATAAAGACACATGCTTTATATATATCATCATCCTCTATTCTTCTTTTTTAATTTAAATCAGTATCTGAATTGAATTTAAGGAAGATAGAATGTATTTGGCTGCTGCAGAGACAAAGGATGCCTAACAATCTATTAAAGTCTGTTGATTCTATCCTGCTATCAAAATTCATCTTAATTAACAATTTCCAGTGAACATGATATTTTTAGCAATTATAAAAACATTGCATTGATTTATGAATTTACAATACATAGAAAATTACAGAACCACTAGAAGATTCAATGAATTATGCAAATTTGGTACAGGGGACCATCAATAATGACATACCAGGTAGAGGCTTTCTAAGCAATGGAGGAAACATCCGTGACCAAATCTGAAATAATCATACCAAATAATACAGTGTAACATTTATTCAAAGAGCTTAAAGAGCTAATAAATTTGCACAAAGCTCGGTGACTTTTTTATTATCACAATCTATCAACCTGTTGCTGGTTCTTCTGACTCATATTCATCCTATATTTCTCTGTTCCACATTTAAGTTTTCATGCAGAACAATTATGTTTACCATATTTTTTATTTGGACTATTGGTCTAATTAACAAATACATATGTAAAAATTGGTCCAATTTTCTAAACATTTAGGGGAGCCACGACGGCACAAGTGATCTAGGTTGTCTCTTGTATCTACTGATGATACACTATGGATGTGTAAATTTAGGGAAACTCACAGCAATTCCATATATGGTTTAGCTCCTCAAAATGTCAGACCATTACTTTTACTTAATACCAACTAGATGTACTGTGAGCAAAGCTCACAAAGGATACCCCTCACTTTGAAGTCCAATTATCTCCCTTGTGTGATATCGGAAAGCAAAGATTTTTCTTCATGAACATCTTTGGATGATGTACTTCCTTTCTGTAAAGTTTCGTTGAAATCCATTGAGCGGTCTAGGAGGAGTTGCGCTTACAAGATATATGGACAGACAGACTTTATTTGCAGGGGGTATAATAACTCTAGTTTTAACCTGGATAAATTTCTTGAAAGTTTCGATGGAAGGTGGAACTGGAATCAGAATTTAAGAATTTCTACTGTTACATGGAACAGTTACAGTTTTGGTGCTGTAAAAATTCTAGAAATTACACATTCATTTAAATGCAAAGTGTTCCTTAATATATATATAGCAAACACGGGGTCAAATATATATATTTTAAGTATTGGAAAGTTAAATTATCTGACTTACAAATGTAGTATATTTTTATACAAATACATGTAATATTTTTAAAATTTTTGTCTGGAAACTTCAGCTTTCTTGTAAAATTATCATTTTAAAGAAATCTGAAAATTTAAAAAAAAAATGTATTTTAACATTACATAAAAGGTGTAGGTCAGTACAGTTTTCATATTACTATATTTTTTTTACCTGAGTTTAAATGCCCCATGCACCAATGATTAAATATGTTTATTACATACATAAATTTAAATTCAGCCATTGTTAAAAATTGAAACCAATACATTGTAGTTAATTTATGTGAAACATTTTTTTTAAATCCAAATCTATAACAAGTTTTAAACTACATCAATTTAATAATTTATATTTATACACTCCACATATTAAAGCTTTTCATAAGCTGACTGATACTTACAAATAATTAAGGACACTGTGTGTCTTTCAATACAAAATACCGACAAAAACAGAATACTACTGGTAAATCATTTACTTAAATTTTGTCAATAATGAATAATAAATATACCTGGGCATGCATGCTTCTGCCATCCATAGTAGATCCATATTACATGCTAAAATAGGTAAATGTGGGTAAGAAATCTCTGAAGGTGCTTTGTTTGGTTTGCCACTGGTTAACAATACATCTAAAATTAGCTGTAAATGTGTCTCCCATCTCACTGGCTCACCAAATAATATCACAGCTGAAATCATAATAGGATTGTAGATTCATTAAATTTCTACACCACTTTTACATATTCAGAATCAATGCATGCATTCATTTTTGTGATCTTTTGATGCCCAACATCAATCTGAGATTTATTTATACAATTCAGGTACACTTTTAAAAGAATATTACTGCAAAAACAAAATGCACAGCCTCCTTAGATACACATGTATCAAATGTACCACACTTGTTGGAGTGTAATAATTGTATACTGATCTCATTTGTGCAACAAATGTGGAACATTAAAATTTCATTATATTTCCTATCATATAATTACAGAAACAAATAATTAAATTCTGTATACAAACAAGAGGCTCCATCAGCCTGAATCGCTCACCTGTTATTTTTTGTGTAGATCTTGCATCAACGATTATTTTTGCTATTTAATGTATACCGTCACATTTTTCGCCTTAATACTGACTTGTACAGATAAAATATAGAATCATGAAACCATACATATATGGTTACTAGGGACTTTTGCATTGGTTGCTTTTTCAATGACCTTGACCCTTGACCCTCCATTTTTCTTGTACAGCTACCATTTAATTTATTTCAAGTTATGCTCTAAACATCTACTGGTATTACAATATGTCAGACCATTACTTTTACTGATAATTACTGTTTAACTGTACATAACCTTTCAAGGGCAAAAACTCCTTTAAGGATGTATTCTTCTGATGTTTCAGTCTCGAAATCTCGTTCAGGAATTATTTCCAAAACATGTGATACAAGTGGAAAATATTAATGAATTTAAAAAATATCATAATCCAACTAATCTCTGTGAAAAAATTGTGTACACCAATATGTAGTTTTTGAGTAAGGCCATTTATTTTTAATTAATTGGTTTACAGATTTTTTTTAAAAATATAGGGTCGGTCGGTCGGAAAAAAAAAGAAAACTACAGGCTCTCAAGAGCCTGTATCGCTCACCCGGATTTAACTTTTCATCTTGAGCAGACCTAAAAATTTAAGTGTTACCGTCAATTTGGCTGGTTTTTCTATAGGATTCTGTGTTAAACTAATTTCAGCTGTGGCAGTCATGTTGGTTGACAGTCCAGGTTAACGGATATATTTCTAAAAGAGAACCATCTAAGGACCATTTCTGCTAAGTCTTGTTCCAACTGACTAAGCCGTTTCACACAAGAATATTTTTAAATGAATTTTCCTATAGGGTCAAATATTTAACAAAGTTCAGAGTGGCAGACATCTTGGTTGACAATCCTGGTGATTGGACACATTTCTGAAAGAGGACCTCCTAAGGACCAATGCTGCCAAGTCTGGCTCCAATATGTAAAGTGGTTTCAGACAAGAAGATTTTTAAATGAATTTTTTCATAGGGCCCTATGTAAAACTAAGTTCGGGTGTGGCGGGCATCTTGGTTGACAGTTTGGGTCATTGGACACACCTCTGTAAGAGGACCATCTAAGGACAATTGCTGCCAAGTCTGGTTCCAATTGGTCAAGTGGTTTAAGACAAGAAGATTTTTCAATGAATTTTTCCATAGGGCCCTATGTTAATCTAAGTTCGGCTGTGGCGGCCATCTTGGTTAACAGTCCAGGTCATTGGACATATTTCTGAAAGAGAACCTCCTAAGAACCATTACTGCCAACTTTGGTTCCAACTGGCCTTTTAGTTTCATATAAGAAGATTTTTGAAATTCACCCCCCCCCCTCCTTTTTTTCTATTTTTAGTAAAAGCAGCCATGTCGGTTGGAAGTCGAGGATGCCAGACATACTTTTGGAAGGGGGCCACCCAAGGACCATTCCACCAAAGTTTGGTCTCAATTGGCCCAGTTGTTTGAGAGGAAAGGATCTTTAAATGAAAGTTTACGATGGATGCCGTCTATAAAAGGCAAAAACTCCTATAAGGGGTCAATCAATGATTTTGGTCATGTTGACTTATTTGTAGATCTTACTTTGTTGAACATTTTTGCTGTTTACAATTAGTCTTTATCTATAATAATATTCAAGATAATAACCCAAAACTGCAAAATTTCCTTAAAATTAACAATTCAGGGGCAATAACCCAACAAAGGGTTGACTGATTCGTCTGAAAATTTCATGGTAGGTATATCTTGACCTGATGAACATTTTAACCCCGTGTTAGTTTTGCTCAAATTGCTTTAGTTTTTGAGATATAAGACAAAAACTGCAGTTTACCCCTATGTTCTATTTTTAGCCATGTCGGCCATGTTGGTTGGCAGGCGGGGTCATCGGACATCGGTCATTTTTCAAACTAGATACCCTTATAATGCTTGTGGCCAAGTTTGGTTCAATTTGGCCTAGTAGTTTCAGAGGAGAAGATTTTTGTAAAAGTTAACAGATGACGACGATGACGGACGACAAGTGATGAGAAGACTTGACCTTTTAGGTCAGGTCAGGTGAGCTAAAAAAGGAGGTAAAATCACGTACTTTTGAACAATCTTCGTTATATTGCAAATGATCAGTTAATTCCCTCTTTTGAAACCCAAATGTCAGAACATCTTTCTTGAAAGGTGTTGTTCAGTAGACCGTTCCCTTTTTAAGGGATCTGACTCGTCAACTACGACAACATAAAATGAGTGGATTCAACTAACGTCTACAATGGATTTTTTTTTTGGATCATGTTTACAAGTATTTTATTGATGGATAATCTAGATGAATTGGAATATAATCTTTTATGAAATTTTGATGCAAAAAGGATTTTAATTTATTTTTATTGTTGAAATGGCTGATTTCAGAGGGTCTGTGGTAATAAAAAATCAAAATTTTCAATTTTATTTTTTTTCTCCAAATCGGCAAAATTGGGTCGGCGGATCCATAAACCAACTAATCAAAAATAAATGGCCTAATAGAATTTTAAAATTTTATAACCAATCTGGTCAGTGGCATCAGCAAAAATGTTGAGAAAATGGGTGAGGGGTACAAAGAAATGATTTTACCAAAAATATGTTCATCCCATATCATTTTTTTTCTTTTTAAAATTCGTATATATGTATTTTTTCCATCATTTATAACAAAGAAGTTGAAATTATATGCTCTTTGTTCTAAAAAAATGAGAAAACCCCAAAATTTACTAAACTGAATGCATGGTCATTTTGACACGAAAAAACAAAATTTTATAAAACTTTCTTATATTAAAACCTACCTATAGTTTTTGTAAGTTAAATTTATTCAGATTGGTCCACTTCATGTTTAGGGAAAGTCTAATTGTGGAACTGTGATTTTTTTCATGACAATAGCCCAAAAATGGGTAAAAATTGATGAAAAATGGGAAAATCATCAAAAATGGGGTACTTTCAAATGACCATAGCAAAAAAAGAATTGCACCACCATATGATTTTTTCTTCATAAATTACTTTCTTACAGTCATATAAACCCAAAAATCAGGTTAAGAAAAAAATTAAATTCTAGAAATTTTTTGCTTTAAGTGACGATTTTGGTCATGTTGACTTATTTGTAGATCTTACTTTGCTTAACATTTTTGCTGTGTACAGTTTGTCTTTATCTATAAAAATATTCAAGATAATAACCTAAAACTGCAAAATTTACTTAAAATTAACAATTTAGGGGCAATAACATAACAAGGGGTTGACTGATTCGTCTGAAAATTTAATGGCTGGTAGATCTTGACCTGATGAACATTTTTACCCCGTCAGTTTTGGTCAAAATGCTTTGGTTTTTGAGATATAAGCCAATTACTGCAGTTTACCCCCTATGTTCTTTTTTATCATGGCACCCAAGTTTATCGACAGACAAGAAAATAAAGCACATTGCTTATTCTAGACACCCTAATGATCATTCAGACTAAGTATGGCAGTAATTGGTTCAGTGGTTTCAGAGGAGAAGACTGATGCCAAGTGATGGCAAAAGCTCACATTTCCTTTTAGGACAGGTGAGCTAAAAACTAAAATATTAAATGAACCCACACTAACTTAAAACATTTTTGTTAAATTTTAACTTAAACTAGAGGCTCACCAGAGCCTGTATCGCTCACCTGGAGTCTGGTTTTCATTGGACAATTAATCAACTATTTGACCAAGTTTGTTGCAATTGGTTCAATTGTTCAGGGAAAATTTATTTGACAAAAAAGGGCAATAACTCCGAAATGGGTTTTGGGATTTCCTTTAAAATTTCAGGGTAGGTAGACCTCAACATGGCAAATATTTTTCAGATTTACATTTCACTTCTATCTCAAATAGTTTTGGAGATAAATGACGAAAAATGTTAAATTGTGAAAATTTGACGAAAAAAGGGCAATAACTCCTAAATGGGTTTTGGGATTTCCTTCAAAATTTCAGGGTAGGTAGATCTTGTCATGCTGATCAATTTTACCCCATGTCAGATTTTTGATATCTGTAACGGTTTTTAAGTTATAAGCCAAAAACAACACATGCACCCCTATATTCTTTTTTTAGCTACGACAGCCATGTTTTATGTCATATCAAAATAAATTGAGGATCGTTTGTAGAGGATATGTCATAGATCATTCCTATCAAGTTTCAAACCAATCGCCCCAGCGGTTTCAGAGGAGAAGATTTTTGAATGAAAAAATTTGAAAATTTGACAAAAAAGGGCAACAACTCCTAAATCGGTTTTGGGATTTCCTTTAAAATTTCAGGGTATGTAGACCTCAACATGGCAAACATTTTTCAAATTTACATTTCACTTCTATCTCAAATAGCTTTGGAGATAAATGACGAAAAATGTTAAATTTTGAAAATTTGACGAAAAAAGGGCAATAACTCCTAAATGGGTTTTGGGATTTCCTTCAAAATTTCAGGGTAGGTAGATCTTGTCAGGCTGATCAATTTTGCACCATGTCAGATTTTTGATATCTGTAATGGTTTTTAAGTTATAAGCCAAAAACAACACATGCACCCCTATATTCTATTTTTAGCTACGACGGCCATGTTTTATGTCAGATCAAAATAAATTGAGGATCGTTTGTAGAGGACATGTCATAGATCATTCCTATTAAGTTTCAAACCAATCGGCCCAGTGGTTTCAGAGGAGAAGATTTTTGAAAATCAGCCAATCAGAAACAAGAATTGCCTCTGGTGGCCATGTTTCTTGACCAATCAGAACTAAATGAGGAAACTTTGTTGAGGACCTTCCATACACCACTCATGCAAAGTTTGGTTGGAATTGGCCAAATGGTTTCTGAGGAGAAGATGTTTGAATGAAAAGCTAACGACGGACGGACGACGGACGGACGGACGACGGACGGACGACGGACGACGGACGCAAAGTGATGGCAAAAGCTCACCCTGGCCATAGCCAGGTGAGCTAAAAAGAAGTAATCTGATTTTACCAATAATACATTGACTACAGCAAATGACACATCAAATTACATGTAATTTCCTAGTCACATTGTAACATCTTGTATTGATCAGCATTATGTAAATAAAAGGGTTCTGAATTCTAAACTTGAAAACTTCCAAAGTAATGTTTCAATACATCTTCCCTTTTGTTTCCATATAGATTTAACTTTTCAACAATTTATAATTCTGCAGGTTGAACTAAAGTATAATTATTACAAATATCTGAAATGTGAAGATGCTTTTAATGTTCAAAATACAATTACTGTATTCTTTATCAGTATTTCTTTATATTTCTAAAAATGGTAAATTTAAATGCAAAACTTAGCCAAGCTCCCTCAATTGTTGTTGAAATTCTCGAACTTCCATACATTGTAAATTTAGATAAATGTAATGTCAAATAATTGTGTTAAAAAAAGAACAGAATGAACCAAAGTACAGGTACGGTACCTCATGCATAAAATGTGGGTCAAAATGAATCAACTATAACTGTACTTTCTAAGAAGAAAAAGCTGGAGTAGTATAAAATATCGCCACGCGAGATAAAGCAAGAAAGTACAAGATTCGTATCCTTCTACTATTTAAATCCTTGATTTGTACATGTAATGTCAATCAACATTAAATCTAGTAGGCCTGAGTATCATGAGAAAACTCAATATACGATACATAACGATATTTACTTGCGATACCAGTATATCAAGATACATTCGTTACACATGCATAAAATGCATAAAATGAAAGAAATGTATGTTAATACGTTGTCATATTGAAATTTTTAACTCATGTGAAACTGGCATGGTACCAAGACTAATGACAATGCAACTGAAACTTTTCCCGCCAAAAAAACAGGAAACCAGTGAAAGGGTGCATATAATCTGGAAATGTATTGCGATTCTGAATATATGTATTGTTGTAGTTGGCGATTAACAGTATGGATGAATCGGTGAATCGATACACCCCTAAAATCTAGTGAATGTTCTCTCAAATGCTGATCATCAATGATGACATGTTGTATGCTAAAATATTCATGTAATCATAAAATATCACGTTATTAAAACTAGAAGCTCCCAAGAGCCTGTATTGATCACCTGGAAATAATTTGCAAACTTAAAGCAGAATAAATTATTTGACTATGTCCATCTTGGCTGGCATTCTGGAGGAACTTTGCTGCCAAGTTCTAAATGGCATAATGGTTTTGCAAAATTACTCTCTGCTTTCAAACAAGAAGATCTTTTAAGAAAATTTTCCTATAGGGTCCTATGTTCAGCTAAGTTCACCTGTGACAGTCATCTTGAATGGTGGTCTGGACACATTTCTGGTAAAGGACCATCTAGGGACCATTGCTGTTAACTTTACATGTAGTTGCAACTGGCTTAATGATTTCAGACAAGAAGATTTTTAAGTCAACTTTCACATACATGTAGGGTCCTATGTTAAAGTATAAACTACAGTTCAATTCCAAAAGAGGTACACATTATAACCATTGCTGTCAAGATTGGTTCCAATTGGCTACGTGGTTTCAGACATGAAGATCTTTAAGTGAATTTCCCATAGGGTTGTTTGATTAACTATATTCGGCTCTTGGGGCCATCTTGGATGGGAGGTGGGTGGTTGGATACAACCCTGAAATAGGACCACCTAAGTACCATCAATGCCAAGTTTTGACTTTGTTGTTTCAGATCTGTAAGTAACTTTACCATAGGGTCCTTTGTTAAACTATTTTCGACTCTATGATGGTGGGCGGGGACACTGGATAAAATTCTGAAAGAGGATCACCTATGGACCATTTCCGCCAAGTTTGGGCCAGGTGAGCTAAAAAGAACAAATTTCTCAAGCATGAAGTAAAGGTAAAAGTTACCCAATTGCTAGTAAATGTATATTATCACGAACAAGTAAAGCAGTGGTGAAATATCATTGACAACTTTTAATTTGTGCTCTTCTTTAGATAACTTAATACTATCCTTTCAATAAACTCGATGGTTAAATGAGGAAGGACTTAATGGCAATAAACTGTTAACACAGAGATATGTCTCGCCTGTCTGCAGAAAATTTGAAAAAAGACAACTTGATGGACAGCAACATTGCTTAATTGAAACTCACTGGACCATGAGCTACTCAACAACCTGAGATGTACTGATGGTAATGCCACTTTATAGAAAATATCATTGATCTATCCCAAGTAGGTTCTATCAAACTAACTTAAGCAGAAAACTTAACAATTGTTGATGCCACTGCCGACGACACCAGAAATGCAACACCTATGTCTCCCTTCCGTGACTTTCGTTGCAGGTCAGACATAAAGTGTACCAATACCAGATGAATGAAGGGCAATCTCACAGCACTTAATTTACCTGTATCTACACATGTATGACCCTTTTAAAACACTTTTTCACAAATGACGTAAATATCAATAAAATTAAACTCACCCTCTATGCTTTGAAAATAGTCTTGAAATCCACATGGCTTAAAAAAAAAAGCATTTATATATTTACACATAGAAAAAAAAAAACATACCAATAATGTTCAGGTTATGATCTGGTATAAATTATAAATTGTCAACACCTTTTTATTTTTATTTTTTACATGCTCTTGATCAAGACCATATTGGTCGAAACGTTGAGTATTTTTAACTTTTTAGTTTATTGTTGTTTTTCTCTATTTTATATTTGGTTTTGTTCGACTTGTGTATTTCATACATTTTAGTCGTTTTAAGCCCCTTTTGACAGCTCACCATTTCCATTTATTTTTCTTGAATACACATGTATATTGTTTTCATTTGGAGCCAGGAACCAGCGAATTTCACAGGTTATTCCGGCTGTCTTACAGTCAAGTAGATGAAAAATGAGTAAAAAATTTATTCACACATGAAAAAAATATTAGACTCATGTGTAGCCTGAAAATCAGGTAAGAACTAATGAAAACAACCATTTGTGGTTATGTGTTAATTCCCAACTTAAAAGTGAATTTTGCATCAGTTAAAGTGCATAAATGATTACAATTTAGCACAGACCATATTCTAGTATTTTTGGACCACCTGGTGAACAGATTCTTTTGTTTAATTAATTTGTGTGAAAGACGGATTATCATTTTTAAAATTATAGCAATTCTTTCTTTACTATCTCTTATAACTTTGTGTACAAAACCAATGGAATTTTTGATGATAAAAATTGAAGAGAAACTGGAACAATTTATGGTCTGAAAAAGACATCAGCAGAAACCGTTAAAACAACCAAAAATGTCAAAATGACCACAACCTATGTTTGTCCAAAAAAGTAAAAGTGTGACTATCAAAAACAGTTCATGAGCCTAAGGTTATACCTTGAGTGATTATTGACACAAAATATTAGTGGTTGTGGGTTTTTGATTTAAATCTAAGTCTAAATAAATTAACATTTATCTTCCATTTGTTGCTGAAGTAAGGTGTACTTTCTGGACATGACTGAACGTTTTCACTAAAAATATGTAAAAGGAACAGAAATATGTGGCAGAAAAGTCCTCAAAAAAATGTTAAAATTCCTGACTTCTATTTTTTGCCTTATTGAATTGGGGCCTCAAGATTTCAGAAGCATTTCAGATACACGAGATAGTACTCTCCACCTACAAGTGTTCTAGTGTATCAATATTTTTAATGAAAATCACCGGAATATCTGGTCATTAAAACAGACCCAAACAGGCAGAAAAATGACTTTAAGCCAAAAACCAAACCAAAGCAAAATGTTTTCTATGCTACAGACAATAAATCTGTCAAACTTACTGCAGATTTTCTTCTTTTGTGATCTACCATGTCCAGGTTTGTATATATATGTCTTAATCTATCTACTGTACTTATATTGGTAAATCCTAAACCTCTGGCAATATCTTCTATAGGACCTTGTCCAGAAACCAGCACATGTTTATTGTGAAATTGAGGAAACATTTTCAGCGGACTGTGTGACATCACAACTTGGTCTGTATGAACCTGAAGTAAACATTATACAGTTATTCTGCAAAAAAAGTTGGTGAAACTGTCCCAAAACATCACATTTATATTCTGACCTGAACTTAAATTTTACCAAAATTCCCCTTCTTTCGCTGAACTACATAACAAGATCATGGGTGAAAGTACAGAAAGTGCCAAAACTGGAAGGAAATTGGGAAGAATCCAATATGTTACATAGGAATATATAGAGACTAAAATGGTCAAAATCCAGAATCTGACAAATTATGGAAACTTTTAAGGTTCATCATAACAAATGGACAATTATGGCTATATATACATCTAAAAAATTTCTCTGAGCACAGAGTGAGCACAGACTTACCTGTGCAGTTGAAAAATTTTTAATAGATATATAAAAGTTAAAAGCATTTTATGTTTCAGAAAGATAAAATATTTTGGAGATTTTGATGGGCATTTTTTTCACCTCCCAGGTAACAATTCAATTGTATTGACTGATATGGACAATAGAAGGACAATAGACTTCTCAAAAACAATAGTGGACAGTGTCAAAAATAACTCAGGTGTTTATTTTATACTCTTCTGCAATGTTGAAAAAAAAATGCTCATCAAAATAAATGTTCCTGTCCAAACAATTCTAACCTTGTTGGCAATCATACTGTATTAGCTTTTACAATGTATTTTATACACCAGAGGATCAGGATAGATAAAGGAGAGGTTTTGGTACCCATAAATATTGTTTAACCCCACCAGTTCTCAGTATCTAAACCAAGTCAGACTATCCTGTCGTTTCTATTTTTTTGTTTTATGCTCTTTCAGGTTATTTCTTGTCTGAGGATCTGTCGACTGGATAGTGTTAATTGATTGGGATGTTATTGTTGACCTTTCCTGTTATCCATTTTGATGTTTACTCAAGATGATCATGAAGATTCTAATATTATTCACAATAGATATATTTTACAACTGATTGACTAATTTTGACTTAACAAAAGCTTATTTACAAAAATGTATATTGAACCTCTGAAACAGAATCTTTTTGCAATTTTCTGCTAGTAGCTAAGATATGTAAATAACAAAACGTTTTGTATTCTAATCACTTATAATTAATGAACTACATTTTTTGCAATTTGGTGATATCAAAATTAAAAAAAAAACAAGAAAAAGATCTAACAATTGACCTAAATGAATCGACTAGTAGACATTTTTTTAGCATAAACTCAGATTACCATAATATTATTTTCTTTTCTTACCTTCACATTCAACCATTCTGATAATTGTTCGGCTTTTTGTTGTCTTAATGTGTTTCCTGCATTTGTTACAAAAATTACTGGCACTTGAAATTTTCCATGTCTGTCAGTCAACAAGTTGAATGCTTCCCTAGAAGCAGGGAGCAGACGCCTACCTCTAACAATAACACCATCAATATCAAATAAAAATCCAAAACGACCACCTTTTCTTGCCTGAAAGTTAAAGTCATATCTAAAATATGAAATGTTCAATTGATTATTGACTGTGCAACATGTTAACTCAATAATATTTTGTATTTCACACCACATCAGAAATAGAGAAATTGACTACACATTGTTCTTCATATAATAATACATGTATTGTTTTTTCCATATGATATGGCAAAATATGTCACAAGGTCCAATGTTTACAAAGTTTAACACTGGGAGCCAACTTGGATTTCCAATTACCACCAAGTAATAACAAGATAGTACTGTAGTATCATTACATGTATGACAAGTTTCAAACCATGGGTCAAGTAGATCCAGATAAGATCTTGGTAAATCTAATTTAATTGATCAAAAAAGTTAATTTTGGACCTGATTGACCAATTTCCTTTAGCCTGCTCCGGTTTTCCCTGTCATTTCCAAGGGTGAGACAAAAAGTTTATCTGT
This sequence comes from Mytilisepta virgata, assembly GCA_028015205.1. Classification (NCBI taxonomy): domain Eukaryota; kingdom Metazoa; phylum Mollusca; class Bivalvia; order Mytilida; family Mytilidae; genus Mytilisepta; species Mytilisepta virgata. Next base: position 83,455,728 of record CM051519.1, read on the forward strand.
AAAATGTATGCACTTGATCAACTAGCGCCTCACCTGAGCCTGTATCGCTCACCTGGATACTATTAGCCCATTTGAAAATGTAGGCTCTGTTGTATCCAAAAGGCTGTTCAAGAACACAAAATATCAAAAAGACCTTGACACCAGACCTAAAATAAAGGTGGATCATTTGCATACATGTATTTACAGTATACAGACTACAGTACATACTTCTGTGTGGTAGTGATGATCTCCCTTTAGAATATAATCTAATAGAATTTTACACAGTATTTGAATTTCTTGCAAAGAGTAAGAGGTTCTGTACATAATGAAAACGTTAACATGCACATATATTTGTGTACCATTGTATAACAATTAAAATGTATAAATGTTGTTCACATGTATATATGCTATTTGTACAATTTTATGTCTTTTTCTTCTTTTTTCTCTGACATAGTCTTTAGTTTATATTAATATATATTTGTTTGTTTGTTCTTGTATATATGTTGAGGAGAGCTACTTGTGGCCTTATGGCTGTTACCAATCCTCTATAAATAAAGCATTAAATTAAATACAGTATGTATGTGTCTAATTTTGGGTAACAAGACAGTTTGGCACCAGAACATTTCGGCATTAATTTGAAAAGAAAGTTTGGTACCTGTTTTAAAAGACAGTTTGACACCAGAAAAGCTAGAATCGGGACTTGATTTATATCATTGAAATTAAAAACGAGAACAAACCTATTTGTAATCAAAACAAAATGGTGCATTGACAGTTTATTCTGGAATATATTTATATAGAATAATAAATGTCTTAAAATAATTCCAACTTCTCAAATTTACACCTTCTGCACTGGAAAAAGAACAAAAGATGTTTTTATTACCTAATGAGCTGTTTTACCAATTGTTCCTTGTTATAAAGTACTTGAAAAGTAGTAAATTATTTTATTTTAACAAAATACATCTTAAAGCCATCAAGATTACAGCATATAAAGCATTAGCATCATTTTTATTATAATTCACTAAGGGAAGGGTCATTATTTACCAGCTGAGGGAGGGGGAGGGGGTAATTTTAGGGGGGTTTAAATTATTTTCATACTTTAACCTGGGGGGATCAAAAACCTTTTTAAGATGAACTGGGGGAGGGGGTTTGAAAATTAATTCAGATTTATTTACCACAGAAAATATTTAGTACCACATTTTTTTGTTTAAAGTTATTGTTTGATGTTGAAGTAACTAAATCTTGTTTATTACATAACTAATATCTTCTTATCATCAACTTAATGGACTATATAACCTGTGGCAGTGTAATCTAATGCCAGCTGATCATCATAGCTTGACTACTCCCCCCCCCCAAAAAAAAAATCAGATTAAACTCATCTTGTATGTAAACATTGTGGTTAAATGAAAATTAAACAAGTATGTTTGATGTTAAATATAGTTTTATTGCTTTGTGATTTCAGAAACAATTTTATGTCAAAAACTTCAAAGATGGATGTTGAAAAGAAGAAATGGTTACTGGATAAATCGGACCATAACAGACTCGGACTATTACAAACTCGAACTACAACAAATTCGGACCATACCGGAATCAGACCACAATTTTTTATCAATAGAAATAAAGTGGACAAATTCGGCCCACCCATCTGTTAACTGGATTTCTGTATTCATTCATATTGTCACACTGGGTTTTTGTGTACAAATAAACTAAGAAAACTTCAACTGTTCGATAAGATCCTCATTTAAGGAAATTTTTAATTTGAAATAATATTTAAATTTATGTATATCTTTTAAAGAGTTTTAAATCGAAGTGAAAAGCATATATCAATTAACTAAACATTTGGCTGGAGTAATTTATTGTATCTTATTTAACAAAACATTTACTTAGATTGATTTATTTTTTATTGATTTTAATACTTTTGCGATTTTTGATATATAAAATGTATAAGGATAAGAATAAGTAGAAAATTTGTTCCACATTGAAAAAGTGTAATTTTAAAGTTGTAGTACTTATTAATCCCTTAGTAAATTGTCCTCTTAAAACATGTCAAACGAACATTTTTTCTTCTTAATAGTTAGCACAAATAGAAGGAAATATGGAACTATATAAGAAATTAAATGATCCAAACATGCTATATGATAATTACATATATTACACAACTAATTATACGAGAAAAAAAAAAACTAAGCAACAGCACATGTGACAATAGATAACAAGAAAAATAAATGGAAATGGTGAGCTGTCAAAAGGGGCGTAAAACGACTAAAATGTATGAGATACACAAGTCAAACAAAACCAAATATAAAATAGTAAAAAAAAAAACAACGAACTACTAAAGTTAAAAATACCCAACGTTTTGACCAATATGGTCTTGATCACGAGCATGTGAAAAATAAAAAAAAAGGTATTGACTCTTTGAAAACCCAGAGCGATACTTGTGTATTTCATACATTTTAGTCGTTTTACTCCCCTTTTGACAGCTCACCATTTCCATTTATTTTTCTTCTTAGTTACATGAGAGCCCAGCTGCTGATGTAAGCATTTGACACCTTTATACTACAGAAGATAACATAGCACTGAGAAAGTTTACTGCCTAGTCTGTGGTACTGAAGTAGTAGCGGCTTTTTTTCCTAATAAGTTTTGCAATTTAAAGTTCTTAAACCGGCGGTATAGTGATTCAAAACCTAAAACTCATTTCCTCTCGTCATTTTGTGAAAAAAGAACTGATTGGGTCATGTTGAATTTTGACAAGACTGCAGTCTGATTGAATATAGTGTGTAAAGAATATATAAAAAATTATTATTCTAGAAATTAAATGCTTATGAGCTTGAAACTGGAACAGTAAAACATACTATTTTTAAGGATCTTAATGTGTTCATAACTTTAGTTTATGATATGGCATCATCAATTAACTATTTGAAACAATTTTAGTGTGAAAAATCAATTACCAATCATGTGTTAGCTTATAAATCACTGTTGATCCAAATTTGTTATGGTCCAATTTTGTGTAGTCCGATTTGGTTATGGTGCGAGTTTGTTATGGGCCGATTCATCACAGAATCGAAGAAATACATAAGACAATTACAATTAAAAGATTATAGAGAAAGAATATCAAGAAGCTGGAACTTACAAATATGTGATAATGAGAGTTATATTCGCATTTCTCTACAAAATGTGAAAATGTTTCAGACAACAATGGATATTTGTTTGCATCTCAGAATGTTGAACAATTGGAAAAAATATCTTTAAAGTATGCCAAAGCTTTATTTGTATTTTTAGAAGTATGTATTTAGTCATATTGAAAATGTTTGATTTTGGAAAACTTGAGAGAATTGCATGGAAGAAAGACATTGGGAAGTGTATGAAAAACAGTATGAAAGTTGGAGAAAGATTGTTGCTCAGGGAGACAGTGTGGAAGAAATGAAAGTGGGGAGCAAGAGGAGAGTGGAAGCAGTTAAGGTGGGAGTGATGCTGAAGTCGAAAGTGGTGAGGACTGATTAAAGGATTTCAATGCATGCTTTTTTATATTGTATCTATAAATGTGGTGTGTCAATTTATACGATTTATGAATAAATGTCATTAGGATAGTTGTTTTTCTTTTATAAAAGGAAATGGGGTCGCCAAAATTTCTTTTAGTTTTGGTGCCGTGCCGACTAGAATGCTACTCAGAAACTGTATGTGAAGTATTATATGATCCCTGTCCTACTTTGTATGAAAACGACTGAGGAATACATTATCAATGATCGAGACTCTGAAAGCATATCTTTTTCACCTAGCATTTCGACGGAAAACAATCCATCTACATCTCATTAAAATAAATGAAAAGTCCCTAAAAGGACAAAAAAGACACAATGTCTTAAGGAAGGTCAATCAGCTGATTTCAAATTCCGTTTAGTCGCCGGTTAAAATGTGTATTATACTTTAAAATTGAACTAAAGTATGTCGAATAACTTACAATATTTGAAATTCTCCTTGCTTGTTGTCGTTTACATAAGTGCTTAACAAATCGTTGAAGTGAGAAGTTAACAAATTTAAGTTCTTGTATATTCAACTTTCCTACGATCGACATTTTTCTTTTTAAATGACCTTCACCCCAAATAAACAATGTTGAAAGGTGTGAGTAATTCTAACCAATCAGAATAAGGATTGTAAACTGGTTCGAGTACTAGTTTATTTTTAAATAAGAAAAGTCTTACAATAGACTGGTTTTCGTCTGATAGAAATGCTCAATGAAAAATGATGAAATCGTTGCATCATCATCCCGCGTTTTTTTCTAAAAGTTTGTTTTCCAACCACCATATCTGATAAATCACAGTTCATTATAACTGGAACTATTTATATTAGTAATAATTAAGGGTTTCTATGTTACAGAAATAAACGAAATAAATTTATTTTTTCCTACACATCTAGAAAAAGAAGAATATTTTATTTCCAATCACGTACGGGACCATTATTGCTGTTATTAAAGAAGTATTTTGTATTTTTGCTGTTTGCAGTCTTGTTTTTTATGTAGCTATTGGTCCTTAGGGACGTAAAATGCCAATAAACTTATGACTTATGACTTTATATATTCTTAAGCAGGGCATGAATATCATAACATAAGATCATTAAACATGTTAAGCTTAAACATTGTTATAAAATAGAAAACCATATCACAGGGAAAAAACTACAAATTGCACTACTATGGGAATACAAGTTATGAGCAAGTGTGGTTGATAATACCGTTATTAGTACTACATAATTATTCAGGTACTGGTTTTGATAGTGGAAAGAGATAAAATATAAAATTGGTGTAAATAAACACATGAAACATGTAAAAAGGTGAAATACATTAAGCATGTTAAGGGAACACCAATTTGATTTATGAGTGGAGGACAAGATAATTGATCTCGCGTGACATAGAAATGATACTTATTAGTTTTTTGTGAGTTTTTTTTTTTTTTTTTTTTTTTGTTCAAAGTCGTACACTTACTTCCACGACTCTTTTCATTTCATTTTGGTGGCCTCTGACAACTGAAACAGCGTTTACTATATTAGTTTTGACATTTTAATGTGAGTTTCCTTTATGTCAAAGAATCCCTTAATTTTTCTTAGTTTTCTTCAGTTCGTTAGCCGATCATGTCTTTAAAGGATCCAATTTAGATATAGAGAACCTTTATAATTTAAAACAGTTACTATGATATGAAAATATTAAATCCCCTTGTAAAGAACAATTTGTTGAGGTGGTAAAAAAAGAATATTCCAAAATTATTGAAAAGAAAATATCTTCATTTACTGAAGATTCTAATTATTTTTATACAACTAAATAAATCTGGGCACATGTTTGGAGAAATATACTCTCTCAAAAAAGAAACGCAACATCAGATTATCTTTTTGAAATATTATTTTTCCGGACAAATAACCAATAAATATCAAAATATATGTACACATGATCATAATTACACCTTCATAAAAAGTTTCCAGGTACAATCATTTAAATTCATCCACCCGTAAACGACTTTGGTCGCAATCTGGGACACCCTACGATTTACGCATTGCCAAAAACTGGGTCGACTTTCACGTGCAAATCATGGGTTATTTTTTAGCTCAGTCAGTCGGTATAAAAACCCGGTATTTCTTTTCATGAATGCATTCGTAAAATAAAATTCTGATGAGGTGACGCTATGCCAAGGTTAGACGCTGCTACCCGGAATATCGCTATCGGACGACTAGAGGCCGGAGAATCACAGAATGCTGTTGCTGTAACGTACAATGTTCATCGTAGCACAATTTCACGCCTTTGGGGACGCTACCTGCAGCTTGGTACTACGACAGATCGGCCACGTTCAGGGCGCCCGCGTGTTACAACCAGGGCGCAAGATCGTTACATCAGACTTTTCCATCTGCGGAATAGGACTATTGCTGCAACAGAAACAGCTGTAAACGTCCCTGGGTTGCACCGTATATCAGCACAGACAGTACGCAATCGGTTACGTTCTCATGGATTGAGGGCAAGAAGACCTTACTTTGGAGCAACACTGAGACGCCAACACCGCCGAGCGAGGGTTAGATGGTGTACTACAGTTCGTGCATGGAATTTACAGAACTGGAGAAGAGTATGGTTCAGCGATGAGTCACGTTTTCAACTGGAAAAGCGAGATGGTCGCATACGTGTGTATAGGCGCCGAAACGAACGTTTTGCGCAAAACTGTGTTGTGGAGAGAGACAATTTTGGCGGAGGCAGTGTTATGATGTGGGCCGCTATTTCTTATGCCAGAAACACACAGCTGATACATATCCAAGGCAATCTGAACGCTGTTAGGTATAGAGACGAAATTTTACGACCTCATTTATTGCCCGTAATTGACATTCGGAGAGAAATTTTTCAGCACGACAATGCCCGACCACATACAGCACGTGTAACAGTAGACTTTTTAGAACAACAGAATGTCAATGTGATCCGTTGGCCGTCACGATCACCCGATCTTAATCCAATTGAACATTTGTGGGATGAAGTGGATCGGCGCGTGCGCCAACGACAACCACCACCGCAAAATCTGCAACAATTACAGCAGGCACTTCAGTTTGAGTGGCAAAGGATACCGCGTGTTAGAACTCAGCGTTTAATTCAATCTATGCCAAGAAGAGTCGGGGCTGTGTTACAAGCAAATGGTGGACATACCAGATATTGACAATTTATGAGTGATTTATTGACAATATGTGACAAACTGTGATATTCCAAGGTAAAAGAACTCATGAACAAGAAGTGTGCCAATTTTTGCATTCCTGTGTAAATTATTTATATCATAAATTATGAAAATAATATATGAAGTAAATTTCCTATTTTCTGTATGTTGCGTTTCTTTTTTGAGAGAGTATATTTGCTTTGAACCGTATGGGTGAAATTATTGCAGAAATAAAGTAAATTAAGTAGCAAATTGTAACATCATATTATTTATTTTCAGAGATTCTCGTTTATTCATATGGTATAAAATTTCATAATGATATATCAATTTTGTAGTACATTTAATTTAAATTATAAAATTAAAAAAAAATGCAAAAACATGATAAGAAAACGTACTTTTTGTTACATTTATACACAATATATTTTACTTGGTTTTATCCTTTTATTTTAAATTTCATTGTTATGATTTGAAGTACAAGGACAATTATGTAGTCTTTGAGGACTTCAGTCTTGACTTGGTCTGGAACTATTATAAGCCCTGGGTTTCAAAGAGTCAACACCTTTTTATTTTTATTTTTGCATGCATATAATAAAGGTGTTGACTCATGGCTTATAATAGTCCCAGACCAGGCCAAGATTAAAGTCGTCAAAGACTACATAATTGTTATTTGCTATAAGAGCCAACACCTTTTTTATTTTTATTTTTACATGCTCGTGATCAAGACCATATTGGTCGAAAAATTGGGTATTTTTAACTTTTTAGTTTGATTGTTGTTTTTTTTCGATTTTATATTTGGTTTTGTTCGACTTGTGTATTTTATACATTTAAGTCGTTTTATGTCCCTTTTGACAGATCACAAGTTCCGTTTATTTTCCTGTTCTCTATAGACTAGAGAATTTGCAGGAGAGTCATAAGTCAATTTCTAAAATTTGGGCTTTTCCTAAAATGCTGTCTACTACAGCCTACTATGGAATGCCCAAATATCTATAGAATCTTTTTTTTTTTGGGGGGGGGGGGGTTTATCCAGTATTGTATAAATTTCATATATCGAATGTAAATTTAGCTCATTTTATTCCTTTTGTAAATTACAAGGCCATAGTTTACAAAAGGCCTGGAATTTGGTGTATCTTGTTATAGAAAAAAATGACAAGTGACTCTATTTTATTTTAAAGGTTCAAAGGACAATGCTAACAGAACTTTTCACAGCAGTTATTACAACAATACTGATATATACATCCTTTGGTCTCATGTATCTTACATAAACAGCAGTGGATTTTGTTTAGTTAATAGATGAAATGGCCTAATAATGTGTGCAAAGTTTAATAATTTGAATATTCATGCTTAACGATTTTTCTTACTAAGTTAAAATTCAAAGTCGGGGGTCAGATGTTTAGAAAAATGGACTCTATTAAGAAAAAGTTTATTAGCTGCGAAAAAAAAACGACTGTCATTTTCCTTTGATCAAACAGTAAGAACAAAACAAAACAAAAAATACAAAAACTAGAGGCCCCATAAGTCTCAATTGTTCAGCTGGAATAAATTTGTCATTCAATGTCTATTAAAGCAGTAACAGAAAGACTACTTGATCGGTAATTGGGATAAATGGACAACGTTTTGATATTGTATAATCTACAGTGTATTTAACATTGCTCTCAAAATTGTTTTTTGTTTTTTTTTTTTAAACTGGATCAAGCTCCACAAAAGACTTTTAAGAAATGAATTTTCACATCCGGTCCTAAGTTAGGCTTTGTGCCATTTTATTGAAAGTCATAGTTTAACTCAGTGTTATCAAGTTCAGTTATCTTTTGTTCAGTAGTTCCAGGATAGATTTTAGTGAAATGTCTACATGGGTCCTGTTTTAGGTAAGTTCAGGCATCGGAGCCATCTTGGTAGTTGGTCAGGATCACTAGAGTTGCGCAATGACATCTCTGTTATGATTTCAGACGAAATTCTAAAAGATGGTCAGTGTCAATTAGCCCAATGGTGTCAGAACAGGAAATGTTTAAATGAATTCTCTAATACAGACCTTTTTTTAAACTAACTTTTACTGTGGTTTCTTTATTGGTTGACTGTCCAGATTACAAAATAGAAAGATGAACCATCTCAGGACCATTGCTGCCATGTTTGGTTTTTTCTGACTCGATAGTTTCAGACCAGAAGATTTCTGAGATAATTTTTCAAAAGAGTCAAAACTGTGTTCCCAATTGGTGGCATACTGGATGACAGACGATGTCATTAGACACAACTTTGAACGGGAGTCACCTAAGGACCGTTGGTCAAGTTTGATTGCAATTGGCCATGGCATGTGGCAAATGCTGTTTCGCATATATAGGGTCCTACGTTAAAGCAAGTTCTGATGTGGTGACCGTCTTGATTGACAGTCCGGCTCAACGAACACAATTCTGAAAGAGGACCATTGCTACCAAGTGTGGTTCCAGTTGTCCAAATGGTTTCAGACAAGATTTTTAAACGAGTTTCTTATGTTAAAATTATCAGACACAATTACTGCAAAGTATGGCACAGTGCCTTCAGAGAAGAAGATCTTTAAATAAAATGTTACGACGATGGATGACAACTGACGACAAATGCTCACATGTGAGATAAACACGGTAAAACGCTATCGATCAGGGGAAATAAAAAGAGAAATCTCAAAAACTGTGTCAAAATTTTAATTTAGTACAATGGATTGCTTTTTACAAAATGTATGTACATTCAACATTTTTACTCCGATAGTTTGGCGCCAAACATTGCAGTATTAAACATGTACCTCCTTTACTTTCAGCGAAACTGAATGAGTGTTTTGGTATTATAAACGACGCTAACAATAGCAAGAGGTTTAAACAATTGAAGATGGCGACTCACGAGATTACATTCGACGATAAAGTATTGAACAACTACAAAATATGTATGGAATATAAAGAATTCTGAAGTTAAACTGAACTCTACAGTGATGAATATATTTTAAGAAAAAAGTCGAGAATGGTAAATCTTATATAGTTCGTGTTGTTCATTGTTTTTTAGTTTTCTATGTTTATTTGTTGTGCTTGTGGTTGTTCATTTGTGTTCCCGGGTATGTCTGTCTAGTGGAAAACTTTGTTTTGTTTGCTCTTTAGGTATATTTGTCCTTTTTAATCTTCTTAATACAAACCTTCTAAAAAATCAACATAATCACCAAAAGAGTAAATATAAAACAATGGATGCTTCAAAATGCATTATATTTAATCATTAAGAAACAAGAATTTGATTTTTAGCGGGGGAGAAGGGAGGTTGAGATGGGTTTCGAAGGAAGGAATTTGAAAAAGGAGGGGGTGGAAAGGGTATTGGGAGACAGGGAGAAAGGGGGCGAGAGAAAGGAGAAAGGGGGCGGGAGAAAAGAGAGAGGGGCGGGAGAAAGGAGAGAAAGGGCGGGAGAAAGGAGGGAGAACTATCAAAGGGAGTCGAACTTTACTGTTGAAAAAAAATAAAGAGGTAAAAAAACGAAAAAACTAGATACTAAATGTTCTAATAAATGGACAAATCTTTGAAAAAAGGCAACATTTATATTTCCCAAACCATTTTTGCCATTTCCGATCATTTCTAGAAATCATCCTTTCGAAACGGAATTATCTCTCCGTTACGTTTTCCTTTTTAGCTCACCTGGCCAAAGGCCATGTGAGCTATTGCCATCACTTGGAGTCCGTCGTCGTCGTCGTCATCCGTCGTCGTCGTCGTCAATCGTCGTCGTCATCCGTCGTCGTCGTTCACAATTATACAAAACTCTTCTCCTCTGAAACTACTTGACTAATTAGAACCAAACTTGGTATGAATGTTCCTTGGGGTATCCTGCATAGAACTGATATGGGGATTTTTGATTTGTCGAAAAACATGGCCGCTGTTACTAAAAATAGAACATAGGGGTCAAACAACAGTTTTTCGCAAATACCTCAAAAATCACTAGGTTACGGCAAATTCTGGCAGGTTGAAAGTGTTCAGCATGACGAGAGCTACCAGTGTGCTGATTTTCGTGAAAATCTGTCTACTGATGTTAGAGTTATTGCCCTTTTTTGACATTTTTTGCTTTTTTTATGTTATTATTTCAAAAATCTTCTTCTCTGAAACTACTATTCAAAATCAAATGAAACTTGGTAAGATTGTTCCTCAGGGTATCCTGCAAAAAGTTAATGCTTGGATTTTTGATTGGTCGAAAAACATGTCCGCCCTTACTAAAAATAGAACATAGGGGTCAAAATGATGTGTTTTGCTATTTTTTCCTGAAATATAGAAGGAAAATGAAGATGAAAGCTACTTTCAAGGTAAACATGGTATCCCGAGTTGAATGGTGATGATGAAAGTTTGTTTTGGACGGCCATTTTTAAAATGGCTGCCATTTTTTCGCCATTTTTTACACTTGCTCAGATTTCAACAATATTTGGTTTTTAAAGTAAACATGGTATCCTTAGTGAATGGTGATGATGAGATTTTTTGTATGGAGCATCTATGGAAGGTCCTTTAGGAAATTTGCATAAATCTTTCCGGCCCGTGAAACAAAATGGCCGTCATGAGCATTTACATGTTCTGATTGGTCGAAATTTAAAAGTTCTTCTCCTCTGAAACCGTAAAGCCAAATGAACTGATTTTTTGTATGGATGATCTATGGAAGGTACATTACAAAGTTTGCATAACACGTCCTTTACAAACTTTGCATAAATCTTTCTAGTCCGTGAAACAAAATTGCCACCTATATATGGTCATATATTAATTCAAATTTGTATTAAAATCGATTGATCTGAAAAAAGACGGTTGTTAAGGTGGGAGATGGAAGCAGAGGGGCGGGAGGAAGGAGAGAGGGGGCGGGAGAAAGGAGACGAGGGGCGGGAGAAAGGAGAAAGGTACCCCCTTTCCACCCCCTCAAAAAGGCAGGATCCTAAAAGAAAAATTACACGTTACAAGTATATATGATAAAAATATCACTCGGTAAAATCCTTTAACTAATCTTTCCCCTTTTCGAAGTTTTTTTAGAAAGAGACAGTGTAAGCCAATGAGTATCGACTGGCGTCAGAATATGAAATGTTTAAATGAATTCTCTAATACCGACCATTTTTAAACTAACTTTTGCTGTGGTTGCTTTATTGGTTGACTGTCCAGATTACAAAATTAAAAGAGAACCATCTCAAGATCATTGCTGCCATGTTTGGTTCTTTCTGACTCATTAGTTTCAGACCAGAAGATTTCTAAGATAATTTTTCAATAAGGTTAAAACTGAGTTCCCAATTGGTGGCATACTGGATGACAGACCATGCCATTAGACAGAATTTTGAATGGGTCACCTAAGTGACACGTTACACGTTACAAGTATATATGATAAAAATATCAGGTAAAATCCTTTAACTAATCTTTCTCCTTTTCGAAGTTAAAGGGAACTTTTAGAAAGAGGCAATGTATGCCAATGAGTATCGACACATACCGATAGACCCCTTCCAAAGCAACGTATTGGTTTCCATTAAATTTCCATTATCAAATGACATTGTGCACCGGCTGTTTTATTTTTAAATAAATCTTGGGATTAACTTATCAAAACATGGACCTTCCATTTTTTTAAAAGTCAGATATGGGGTAGACAACCCTTATCCAAAACTTCTCGTAAATTTCGCTTAAAGGTTCAAGGAGTCTTACGTACACACACTATGTATCTATTGGTCCTTTGCACCTCCTATCCATTTTTTATCTTTTTATCATAATAAGATATCTATAAAACATTGTTTACTGTAGTAGCCTAATAAGTTATTTTGGTATCCTTATCTGCAGTTTCTCTTTAACCAGTGAATGGATTTCTACGAATTTTCAAGGAATATAAGATACTTATTCCAACATGCAATTCCAAATAATATTGTTTTTATTAGAATGATATATGAGGAGCATACTTTTCAGTTCAATTTTGTATTAGTCGGAGCAGAAGACACAGGTTCTTCTTATTTATTTATTCATTTACAAGTTTGACCGTTTATATAAATATACGACATGAATTATTGTATTTTTCTATAAAAAAATCATTTAATAAATTTTATTTTTCCCATGAAAGATGTTGACTAGTTGCTATTCCGGACTCTAATTTATAAATAATATTACAATGTCTAGCGTAAGTTAATTAAGAAAAAAACACCATTTGTTTCTAGCCAATGTTAAAAATGTATTGCTACAGACGCACATTCAAAGGTTCCCCGAGACAATATAAACAAGCACTATCTTTAAAAAAGAAAGACGACGTAGTGTCCCTGACTGTATTTAGTTCTCCATTCTTATCATATAATAATGCGTAGGTCGACCATTCGTAGTTGAAATTGCATTTCAAGGATTTTTTTTACAGTACATGTATATATCATACAATTCGGAATTTAAAAAATAAAACTTGAAAAACAATATTTCAACAATAAAACTCCCACCACCAGTTCCGCCGACGGGTGTGTCTACGACGGACGACGACATTGGAGATGCCATAAACGTAGGCTAATTGAAATAGAATATTATTTCCTGGATTTCTAAAATAGACAAAAATAAGAATAAAAACAATTCAAAGGAAACTTTTAATATGTTAAGTTTTCCACAGTTCCGTGCCTTGATCCGTCTAGCTATCTTTAGCCCAGAAATTCTTGTCCATGAATACTGCTTGAACTGCATTCATATTAAGAAATATTTTATAATTAAAAATAATCCATTTTTTACACTTCTTACTGCAGTTTCTTGTGGCATACGATCTATAAATAGAAATATGAATGTACATACACACAGTTTTGTCTCAATTCATTGACGCGGGCGTAATTGATCCACACTGTGTTGACCCACATCTGTGAAATGCCGATTCTTTAAATCACAGCTGTATTTATTAAAAATGAATAAAGTAAAATTGTGAAAAGTGATAGCTTTTCAAAACGAGAGGTTGGGGCACATTTAGCCGATAGTAGAACATTCGTGTCTATTCGAACATCACCATTTTCCTCAGTGTTATTAGATTCGGTAGCAAGCGTTGCCAACGAGGGAACCAAGACTGCAAACAAAAAATTCGGAATATCGCTAGATCTTTCACGTGCAGGCTTGTAGCTGCCTATATATAGCTATGACATCATTGAAATGTTGGGAGAATTTTAATGTGTGAGCAGATTTTTTTTTTTCAAAAAGATCTACTGTATATTTGGGTTGATATAAATATATACGATGTTCTATTTTTGTCCAGTTTCCCATGTTAAATAATAAAAATGAGAAGGTATTTACCTTACAGCTTGATTTTCCGGCGATGATGAAATGTATAAATGATATAAAACAAGATAAGCGTCTTTGACCTACTTTATTTCTTTATTCGGATACTTGCGGATATCTTCTCAAAGTTCAACGGGAATATTAGAAAAGAACCCGGATAGAACCAAGAAGTTGGGTTCCTATAACCAAACAACCCGGATGTTGAACCAGTTACCATGGTTTCGTCCAAAGAACCCGGATAGAACCAAGGTTCAGAACCAAAAGACCCGGATAGAACCAAGGTTCAGAACCAAAAGACCCGGATGGAACCTAACTGCATTCGGTAATCTCATGTCTTTTTATACCTTCAACGTATTTTCCAAATCATTTATTTATTTAGTATATTTATATATAATTGACATTTGAAACTGACTTCTGAATCAGTGACAATGGATGGAAATGGTGTTTATTTGATTGGGCATACTATTAGGCTATTTTGGGGATTTCTATTAAGCTTAACTATTGTTTTTTTTTTGTTATAGTTGACTGGAAAGTTATTGGAACGTTTTAGGATCTATTGATGTACTGACAGTGATATCATTTTTATTGTGAAGAAGACGTAGGGACTTTAGGGACAAGTGATAAAGAACTAAAATACCTCCCTTACCACAGCATACTCCCAAGTCAGGGTTTTCTATCCACGTTCGTTCCTAAAAACCCCTGACATCACACATTCATATTTTGCGGATCGGGAGTAAACGATTTTCATTTGTTCTTCTCAAGGTCAAAAAAAGAATCCATTTGCGTCGCAGCTGGAATTTTATGGTCACACACCAGGCGGTGATATGTTCGGCCCGCAAAATATGGGGTTTGTAGGAAAGAACGTGGATACAAAACCCTGACTTGGGAGGATGGTACCACAGTAGTAAACCAGTCTGTGTCAGGTGATAACTATTCCTTTTCAAACAAATGAAAAATAAAAAGTAAATGAATTGTAGAAGGAAGTGTATATCGGTAATTGAAAGATGGAATATACAAACATTTTATAATAAAGGAATATTCATCATGGTATACAATGAATTGTGAATATAATATATCATAGGAGAACTGATAAATGCTTAAAAATGATAAACACCGTTACAGACAAGACGGAAACGTGTCGAGTCTTCTACTTGCGATGATACATCATGTCACGGGGTTGTGGGGGGAGGGTAGCTCTCTGGATTTTTGACGGGGTGTGCGGAAATGGCTTAAGAAAAGATACCCGCGCAAATACTAGAAAATAATATATAGGAAGTTACCCCCCCCCCCCCACTTTCCCCCGGCATCATGTACACTGAACCCCTCTCCTGTATATTTGTTAAAAACAAACTCATCTACTAAATTTGCTAAAAAGTATATTTTCATATAATCCTTCATCAAGAAAGCATGTGACAAAAATTTTGAAAAGCCAAAAATAACCTTCAAGATATTGTCAGGAATAAAATCAAACGCGTCAAAACAGTTGAGCCATATTCAAGGTAAGGTCAAAAACTCGAGGGAGTTAAATTCCCACTGTGAACACATTTCAAATTTAGGGATTGAAATTTAAGTAAACGTCCCTTAAAATCGTGCAGAAGATATAGCTATTGAGGAGGGATTTTATTTCGTATCGTTTTCATAAGTGTTAACCTATAGAATGATTCCGCCAAAATTTCAAAGCGCGGCCATCAAGCTGCATACTAAGCTGAACGAATATAGGGTGTACATAAACATTTCAGTCAAACAACTATGTACTGTTTTCTAGTAAATTAATTTGTGCTTTGAGAGTATCAAAAAATATTAAACGATTATTAGGTAGCAGTTTGGTTAAAAGTAACAGGGGCTCTTCTTTTTTATCCTTAAAAAAGAGAAATAAACCCTTGTCAAAACTTGTCTATTGAAATGTACACAGGCTGTGCATCAAAACTGGTATCTATGAATAGTGAATAGTGGTTTATTTTACCAAAATTACCGTTACATGTCCATGGATTTACTATCACATAAAATGTCAAAGTTTTTCTGCATTATTCTCATTTAGTTACATATTTTGATGTAAATGCAGAATTAAATGCCGTAAAAAGAATACTCAAGCTTTAAAAATGAAGAGAGAAAAATAGATTAGAATTCAAGACCAGAAGAATTCCACCAAAAAAAAAAAACACAGATTGACATCAGGAAGGGTAAGCAACTTCTTTGCAACTCAAACCGAAAATGTAGAGGATATGGTTTACCGAAGTTGAAATGAACAACAGACATGGATCGAGTATAACTTATATGATACATGTAATACTATTTGTGAATAATCTGTTATGATTTTTGTCGAGCCTGCGACTTAAGTCGCAGAAAGCTCGAAATAGGGATAGTGATCCGGCGTCGGCGGCGTTAACTAACTTCTTAAAAGCTTTATATTTTAGAAGGTGGAAGACCTGGATGCTTTATACTTTGTATATAGATATAGATGCCTTGTGTTACGAAGTTTCCATCTGTGATATGTACATTGTCCTTGACCTCATTTTCATGGTTCAGTGACTACTTGAAAAAAGTTAAGATTTTTTGTAATGTTAATTTCTCTCTTATTATGAGTAATAGGATAACTATATTTGGTATGTGCGTACCTTACAAGGTCCTCATCCCCGTCAGACAGTTTTCAATTGACCTCGACCCCATTTCAAGGATCAATGAACAAGGTTAAGTTTTGGTGGTCAAGTCCATATCTCAGATACTATAAGCAATAGGTCTAGTATATTTGGTGTATAGAAGAATTGTAAGGTGTACATTTCCAGCTGACAGGTGTTATCTGACCTTGACCTCATTTTCATGGTTATAGTTAAGTTTTTATGTTTTGGCCTATTTTTCGAATACTGTATGCAATAGGTCTACTATATTTGGTGTATGGAAGGATTGTAAGATATCCATGTCCAACTGGCAGGTGACATCGGACCTTGACCTCATTTTCATGGTTCAGTGGTTATAGTTAAGTTTTTGTGTTTTGGCCTGTTTTTTCGAAAACTGTATGCAATAGGTCTACTATATTTGGTGTATGGAAGGATCGTAAGGTGTACATGTCCAACTGGCAGTTGTCATATGACCTTGATCTCATTTTCATGGTTCATTGGTTAAAGTTAAGTTTTTGTGTTTTGGTATTTTATATAAAAATATATGTAATAGGTAAACTATATTTGCTGTATGGAAATATTTTACGATGAACATGTCAGTCTGGCAGGTTTTATTTGACCTTGACCTGATTTTCACAGTTCATTGCACAATGTTTAAGTTTGTTTGGACTATATTTGTTGAAAAATAAGCAATATGTCAACTATATTTGGTGTATTTACATGACTCATTGCTCAATGCTAAGTTTCATGGTTAAGTTTTTTGTTTGGTATATTTTTTTAGATGGTACATGTCCACTCTTGTTATAATTATCCAGCAGTTTACGCCTTATAACGGACATATAAAAATGATAGGATGCGGTGGAAAAATTCTCTTTAGTTTTTGGATAGATTTTGTAAGTTGTGAAATCACAACCTACATGTTGTCGACAAGATGGCGGACAGCAAAGGGCTTCAATACATAAAACAATTTGTTGAAATAAATATTTATTACCGTAGATATCGGAATGAAGATTCGTATAAATAAAATCAAGTATTCATGTTATACATATTCTGAATATTGACCAGAATTGGTGCTTGCCTTTAAATAAACACAATCAGTGTGACGAGGAAAATGTTGATATGATATCTCTTGTTTGTTATTAAAGCGATAGAACCAGTTCATTAACCATATCTATCACATGATATGACCCAATTAAAAGGATAGGGGTGAACTCAATATTCAGTAAGTCACTTAAAATTCTAAATTTCTATTTTAATGCATACATGTATTAAGAAAATGAACTAAAATTAACATAATGTAAAATATGCTGTATTACACATGTCACTGTCAAGCTAAAATGAATTATTTAACTCAAAAGAACTATACAAAACTGCAACAAAACAATATACAGAAACGGGGATACAATGGACCGATGAATTCAACACAGCATTAATATCCCAGGAACTTTTATATTTATAGGTGGTCATCATGGTCATGGCAACAAGGAAGGAATTTCAAAAAAGTAAAAAAAACATTAGCAAGAGAAATGCAGACTCCTACATGCAGATGAAAATTCCGTGGATCCAAGATCACTTCTTTGCTAGCATGGTTTTCCTGATATAGAATTGATGGCAATTTTACCCCTATTTATTACATTTACTCCCATTTTGTCTTCCGACACAATTTTCATTTTTGTCTGTAAGGATTCATTACTGGTACTAGACAACTCGATAATTACTTTCAAATCCGGATAAACACCTATCTTTTTGCCAATTTGTATATATTTTTTTAGATTAGAGTAATGCCTTTTCTTTTTTAATATAGCTATGATTTGATCGCTTTTGTCGGGGTATAGGCTGGAGAATTGTAGAACAGTCATCTAAATGTCTACGCCAGAAGCCGATTGGATTGAACATATACCTATACATGCATTTTTGTTTGATAGGGTATTGTCTGTATTTCAAATATCAAAAGTGCAATTTGTCTTCTTACACCAGATCCATTTTTGTCCGTAAGAATTCATTACTATAGTCAACTCCGATATTTTTCTCGATTACTACCTTATCTAAGTTATAATATAGGAGTGATTACTGCTTTGATGTTGTTTTTTTTCTTATTTGAAATATTTGTCATTTTATCCATTTGTCAGGGTTTAGGCTTAAGAATTTGTATAGCACAATCATAAAGTCAGAACCTTTCCAAATTGTTAACGACAGAAGACAATGGTGTGCATTAATACCTATACGTATATATAAAGTATTATATATATTTCATATATCAAATGTATACATTTCACTCTTTTATTCCCTTTATTAGGTACAACGGGGGATTATTGTTTGAACGTATCATAAACGTGTGATTATCTTGTTGAAAATTAAAAAAAGAATGATGACCATTGAAATAAACATATTTGTTTTATTCTATTTAAAGATTCAAAAAGACAATGCTAAAAGAACTTTTCACAGCAGTTATTACAACAATACTGATAACATCAGCAAGTGCCTGGACAGAAACTTGTAAGTATAATATATATATAGCTTTTTTTATCTTCTGTTATAATATACAGCTGTGGAAATTTCTCTTATTTGAGAGATACAGTGACGGAAAAATTTAGCAAAATGTTTTATAATGGAAATGTTTATGTTTAATAACGTCTGACTAAGCCCAATTTCAAATTCCGGCATGTTTCGAAAAATAGTCTCCAGATAAAAAGGTTGATTTAGTGTCATTTCAACTTGATTTAAAAAGAAGTTCAAATTTGGACACCATTACCATATTTTTCTACATTTTTTTTCAGAAATCAAAGTCGAAATTCCTAAAAACTGCCAACATTTTAGTTTAATACATCGAATATTTTTACTCGTGGATGAATATACAGAGGTGGTGCATTTCTTTTGTAAACTTCTTTGATACCAATTTTGATGCTCAAAATGTGCATATTTCGTCGATTTACGACTCAGCAGTTGAGCTGAAGGCCTAAAATCTTGAAAAATCAGAACAATAATCCACTGAACTGGGATTAGCCACAGCCGGGGTCTTTGGGTCCACCAGCAGAGGTTCGACTCATCTGATACCAGTTTTAATGCACAATGTGTGCACATTTCATTGATTTACTACTCATCAGTTGTGCTCAAAGCCTGAAATATTGAAAAACCAAAATAATATCCAAAACGTTGAAGAGCAAATTCAAAAAGACTACTTCAATATGTTATGAGAATAAGGTATTAATTTGACAACCACAGGCGGGAAAATGGTTATATAATACCTCCTTTGCTTTCAGTGAAATTTAATGGGTGTTTTGGTATAAACGACGCTAACAATGACAAGAGTTATAAACTAGTGTGGGATGGAGAGTCAGGTTTATCAGGCTGCAAAGTGACATTCCATGGATGGGATGACGATAATGTACTGGACAAGTACAAAATATGTATTCGTGCTACAACATGGAATGTGAAGAATTCTGAAGTAAAACTTAATTACTACAGCGATGAAGATGTCTTAACGGACCACCTGAGAATGGTAAATCCACTGCTTTAAAATAACCGGTCGAAATTTTCATTAAAATAACCAAAATATTAAATATGCCTACAACTTCAGAAACTACAGACTCCTAGATATGTAACAAATGCAAATATTCAGGAACATAATGTCCAAAAAAACATGACCCTAAAGTTGGGGGGGGGGATAAAAACTGTGGTTAACAAAGGCGAAGAATGAATATCACTTTGAAATAAATCCTGCCATTATATGCTGTGAAAATTTTTTTCGGATTCAAGATGACTTCCTCCCCTCCGTAAAAAAATAAAATCACTATTGCCCCTCCTTTAAGAAACAAGGACAACCCTTCATGTTCATAAAATGAATCCGATGCAATTTCATTATATTGATCCTGTGAACAACGAACGCTTGTCCGTCATTCGTCAATCTATCCTCGTTTATCATTTTGTAAATTAATTCAACCTTGCTTAAATCGAATTGTTCGAAATTTTCATATTATCTTAGAACAGCAATTAAGTGTCTTTCCAGGTAGTTGTCCCAGAGTTACGGCACAGGTAAGCAGTTTCTTTCACATACTGCTCATCATCAGTTCTGCTCTTACATATTATTCATATCATTCAGTGCACGGACATAAAAGAACATGAAAGTATGAAATAATTAAGATATGTTTGATTTTAGGAAAAAGGAAAACTACGCAAGAAAGACACACTCTGTGTTCCTCTGTCAGTATGATAGAAGTGATGCCAAGGTGGGATATTTGGATAATGTAATGTAATATGTATTTCAGACTTATTCTAAATATTCAATATCAGATCCGAGAACAGAATGGTGTTCAGACTCAGAAGAGTATGTTGATGTTCAACTTATTACAGCAGACGGTGTAGATAACCAAGGACAGATAGTGCTAGAAGTTACTGCTGACATGACATTCAACTGTAGGTTACAATTTTTTTCTCTTTATAATTTTGATGTCAGTTCGAACATAGTTATTTATGTCGTAACCTAAAGATATCTTTTACAGCTGCAGATTGTTTGTCTGCAGTATCGTAATATATGAAGCTATGATGAATATTTAGGTCGATGATGGTTTTTGTTGGGTTTTACGTTGCCTGTGAAACACTTTCGACACCTTTGGATCACTCTCCGTCGTCCAGCGTCGTCGTCGAACGGGTAGCCATATCGTCGTCATACAGTTCGTCTTATCCTCAACCCCTTCCAAATTAGTAAACGGATTTGCGACAAACTTGAAATTTGGCTTCCTAATTCGGTATTTTTGGTTATGAGTACTTCTTGTTTAAAATAAGTTTGGTTTTTAGTCTTCCAAATGTTTCGGTTTTAATGCTGCCAACGAGAGGCGACTCCTTGAAATGCGTCGTAACAAGTATAGGATAAATTTACTCTATCTAATATTACAATCTTTGGATTGTTATTTTTTTAATTTTAAAAGGTATTTTCACTAATTGATCCAGACCATTCAGTAATTAATCCAGTACTGAGCTACACCGTCTCATTTGCCATTGAATAGGTTTCCATGAAACTTGCAGAGAATATTAAATAACTATTTGCATTGTGCTATTCCCTGTTTGATTTGAATATAATTGCCACTATAGCTTTATCTAGCCTAGAATACATGTAAATGTTCCATGGGTTGCATCGTTCAATCCTACGATGTTGTTTTAAATACTTGTCGAAGTGTTTAAGGGATACTTTAAGGGATGGGTATGTACCATTGAAGAGTCATTTGTGTAGATAAAAATTACATTGAAAAAAGTATATTCTATTTTTTCTGCTTTTAGGTGATATAGTTTAGTTTTGAAAATTATTAAATTGATTATTTTTATAATATTGAATGAATGTTTATTTGATTGGGAAAAGGCTATTATTCGCATTTTTATTAAGATTTTCTTTGTGCTAGATGACCAAGTTGTTGGATGGAGCGTTGGTGGGTCTATTGGTGGACTTGCATTAATTTCTACCATAGTAACAATTATAGTAGTGTTATCGTGCAGAAGACGAAGAGGACTTTCGGGACAAGTGATTAATCAAAATTATACTGGTGGCACAGTTGTAAACCAGTCTATGTCAGGTAATAACCGTTCGTATTTAAAAAAAAATAAGAATAGAAAAATGACCGGTATATCGATGACCCACACTAAGATAAAAATGATTGTATTACAAAGGAATGTTAACTAAACGTACCAAAACTTTATTCTGCAATATTTCCAGGTATTGCAATGTCACTTCAAGATTACGACGTATCGTATGATTATATAAATACACCCCTGTAGATAGGTGCTGTAAAAACGAAAAGTCAAATATCCAAAAAAATAAATAGATGGACGCAGCCCTAACGACAGCTATCCCCGCATTCCTCACATTTTTTATCACTGTACAACACTTCCACAATCATATGTTCGAATATGGGCCTCAAGTTTTGAACATCTATAATTTTATATAGTGTGTGACAATAATATATAGAAAAAAGTTTAGGTCAGAACCTAACATTCACAATTTTAAATATTCTACCCTTATGGGTCCTTAGGTTAGAAAGTCAAAATTCTAAAACCTTATTGAGCATCTACATACAGTATGTGAAAATACTGTATAAAAATAAAATGCACGTCACACGAAAGTATGACGGACGGACGGACAGACAAACGGGGCCGGTAACAATTCTTAGAAAGTGCGAGGATAAAGATGAGAAAGAAATAGCGGAACCGACTAGAGGAAAACATTACCGCCATTATGTTCTTCGTTCCATAATAAATCATATTTTCTGTACCCGTCTCCTGTATCTTGGCTCAAAACAAACTCCGATACTACATTCTTCAAAATTGACATATTTGGATGAACCTTCAGCAAGATAACTGGTGACCGAACAGGATTTTATAATGTCAATATCATCAAAAGAATACCGAAGAGACAAAACAGTGGGAAAAGTCCGTAAGATCGAAATCCAAATACAAGACAAACTCATGAAAATGCAACATAACAGCCAACTACCACAAGGCTACATGTATAACTATCAGAAACAGCCAACTACCACAAGGATACATGTATAACTAACAGAAACAGACAAATACCACAAGGCTACATGTATAACTATCAGAAACAGCCAACTACCACAAGGCTACATGTATAACTAACAGAAACAGACAAATACCACAAGGCTACATGTAAAACTAACAGAAACAGACAAATACCACAAGGATACATGTATAACTAACAGAAACAGACAAATACCACAAGGCTACATGTATAACTAACTGAAACAGACAAATACCACAAGGCTACATGTAAAACTAACAGAAACAGACAAATACCACAAGGCTACATGTATAACAAACAGAAACAGACAAATACCACAAGGCTACATGTATAACTAACAGAAACAGACAAATAGCACAAGGCTATTCGTATAACTAACAGAAACAGACAAATAGCACAAGGCTACATTTATAACTAACAGAAACAGACAAATACCACAAGGCTACATGTATAACTAAAAGAAACAGACAAATACCACAAGGATACATGTATAACTCAAAGAAACAGCCAAATACCACAAGGATACATGTATAACTAAAAGAAACAGACAAATACCACAAGGCTACATGTATAACTAACAGAAACAGACAAATACCATAAGGCTACATGTATAACTAAAAGAAACAGCCAAATACCACAAGGCTACATGTATAACTAACAGAAACAGACAAATACCACAAGGCTACATGTATAACTAACAGAAACAGACAAATACCACAAGGCTACATGTAAAACTAACAGAAACAGACACAGACAAATACCACAAGGCTACATGTATAACTAACAGAAACAAATACCACAAGGCTATATGTATAACTAAAAGAAACAGACAAATACCACAAGGATACATGAATAACTAACAGAAACAGACAAATACCACAAGGCTACATGTATAACTAACAGAAACAGACAAATACCACAAGGCTACATGTAAAACTAACAGAAACAGACACAGACAAATACCACAAGGCTACATGTATAACTAAAAGAAACAGACAAATACCACAAGGATACATGAATAACTAACAGAAACAGACAAATACCACAAGGCTACATGTATAACTAACAGAAACAGACAAATACCACAAGGCTACATGTATAACTAAAAGAAACAGCCAAATACCACAAGGCTACATGTATAACTAACAGAAACAGCCAAATACCACAAGGCTACATGTAAAACTAACAGAAACAGACACAGACTAATACCACAAGGCTATATGTATAACTAACAGAAACAAATACCACAAGGCTACGTGTATAACTAAAAGAAACAGACAAATACCACAAGGCTACGTGTATAACTAAAAGAAACAGACAAATACCACAAGGATACATAAATAACTAACAGAAACAGACAAATACCACAAGGCTACATGTAAAACTAACAGAAACAGACAAATACCACAAGGCTACATGTATAACTAACAGAAACAGACAAATACCACAAGGCTACATGTATAACTAACAGAAACAGACAAATACCACAAGGCTACATGTATAACTAACAGAAACAGACAAATACCACAAGGCTACATGTATAACTAACAGAAACAGACAAATACCACAAGGCTACATGTAAAACTAACAGAAACAGACAAATACCACAAGGCTATATGTATAACTAAAAGAAACAGCCAAATACCACAAGGCTACATGTATAGCTAAAAGAAACAGCCAAATACCACAAGGATACATGTATAACTAAAAGAAACAGCCAAATACCACAAGGATACATGTATAACTAAAAGAAACAGACAAATACCACAAGGATACATGTATAACTCAAAGAAACAGCCAAATACCACAAGGATACATGAATAACTAACAGAAACAGACAAATACCACAAGGCTACATGTAAAACTAACAGAAACAGCCAAATACCACAAGGCTACCTGTATAACTAAAAGAAACAGACAAATACCACAAGGATACATGTATAACTCAAAGAAAAATACAAATACCACAAGGATACATGTATAACTAAAAGAATAAACATATAATCAACGAAACAGAATTAGAACACCACAAAAACTAAAGCGCTAGCAATGTGAACTCCAACTAAAAACCGGGAGTGAGATCAGGTGCATGGACCGGAATGATAAGCATGTCCTGCAATCAATTCTCGATGAAGACCGTAAAATGTTTAAAGTAATGAAATCAAGAAGGATTGAACACAAAGCTTAGAAGTTTATTTGACAGCAATTTCGCTTTGTCGAGGAAGTCAAAGTTTATATATTTGGATTGTTATTTTGAAACTCCTGGGACGATGCCTCTGCTGGTGGTCCCTAGGTCCCCGAGGGTATTCACAAACCCAGTCGTCAGACTTGTCTGACATGATTATTCATTGATTTTTTACAGATATTACCAGTATTTAGCAAAATTCAAAAATAATAGAAATACTAAGGGTTCATTCCTTGTATTGCACATGGTAGATCTCCTTAGCTGAAATTTGGCTTCCTATTTCGGTATTTTTGGTTGAGTACTTCTTGTTTAAAATAAGTTTGGTTTTTGGTCTTCCAAATGTTTCGGTTTTAATGCTGCTCATGAGAGGTAACTCCTTGAAATGCGTCGTATACAGCATAGTATAAATTTATTATATCTAATATTAGTATCTTTGGATTGTTATTTTATTTTATATCACATGCACGGCTACCTTGATATATTATTTACGAGAAAGGGAAAAATTTAAACAAATGTACTTTAAATTCATACCGAAGTTATAAAATTTGAGGGAGTATTTCAAAGGAGATTTTATTTAGTATAGTTTTAGAATTTAAAGAGCAATTAACAATACTATTTTTTTAATAGGAGGGTATACAAATAATGCTTGCGTCCCACCAGCTAATTATCCAGCCGTAAATGGTTCCTATGGAATGACGCCATCAGGATTTCAAAGCCATCAAACTACACAGCAAGCCGGACAGATGCCAGGTGTACACAAACCTTTCAATTAACTGTGTACTTTTTTATTAAATTATTTTGTTCTTTGAGTGTATCACAAAATATTGAACAAAGAAACTGTAACAGCAGCAAATACATTCTTTACTGATTAGGAACCTATTTGTTATGGATATTAAAATACCAATGATAAATTGCAGTTTGATAATGTTTTTGGCAACAGAAATAGAGGCTTCTTGGTAATTTTAGGACTCCTTTTCCTGCAAAAAAAGACATATAATTAAAAGCAACAAAGTTTGCGAAAATGTTTTGTTTTGGAATTTAATGCCAATATGGTAACTTTGTTGAAATGTGCAAAGACTGTGCATCAAAACTGGTATCAAAGAATATTTGTTTTTTCACCAAAATTACCATTACTTGTCCTTGGAAATGTGAGGAGAGCTTTTTCCTTGTAAACGTTCTTTAAGTACAACTTTTGAAAACTAAACATTTTGAATCAAATATTGGACAAGGAATATCAAAGCAGTAAAGCAGAAAGGAAAAACTACGAGATCAAAATCCAAAGATAACACAAATTCGTTATATCTGTAAGTTTACAAAAATATGACGTTAGACATAAAAGAATAAGCAAACTTTGCAAAGAAAAAATTATGTGTTATCTCGATGATATGACCTGACCTGATAACGTATCGGAAATTGGTAAATAAAGTTGAAACAAACCAGAATATTCAGTAAGTCTCTTTTATTCTTTATTGTATTATCAAGATACATTATGTAAGTTAAATTACGTAAGGTACCGCGGTTCTACATTGTAAAAACTTTCTGAAAACGGTAAAAAAATTGTCATATTTTTTGACATATTCATTTTCTGTCCTGATGTTAAAAACTTCCTTCGAGTTTTGTTATTGATTTTTTGTAGTATACGATCATATATATTTTATTTATCACATAAGTATAGAAAATAAAAGTAAAATTTTACCCGACGATAAAATTGGAAATTGTACATATTTCTGCCCAAATCTTAAAAGAATTGCCTTAGCGGGCTGAAATGACTTTGTTATCAATTGTTTCCGGTTTATATCAACTGCTTCCGTTTTATATCACACCCCTAATCCTTAATCCCGTTATAAAACAGTCATTTCCGTAATCGATTCTTAAAATATGCTAGCTAAAGATCCCAAATACCGAGATCCTCACCCAATAATTGGAAATATAATTTTAAATTGCTCATGTTAAATTATTTTGAGTGTATCACAAAATATTGAACAAAGAAACTGTAACAGCAGCAAATATATTCTTTACTGATTAGGAACCTATTTCTTATGGATATTAAAATACCAATGATAAATTTGCAGTTTGATAATGTTGTTTGCAACAGAAATAGAGGCTTCTTGGTAATTTTGAGCACGCATTTTCCTTACAAAATAAAATAAAAACCAAGAATGTTTTTGAAAACGTTTCTGTGGAAATGATGGAGATCAAAACTGGTATCAAAGAACATTTGTTTATTTCACCAAAATTACCGTTACATGTCCATGGACTTAATATCACATGAAATTTTTCCTCGATAAATTGTTTTTAAGAACTACTTTTGAAAACTAAAAATACTGAATCAAATGTAGGACAAATAATACCAAAGTAGTAAAGCGGAAAAGAAAAACTACGAGATCAAAATCCAAAGATAACAAGAATTCAGTACATCTGTAAGTCTACAAAATACAACATTAGCCAGAAAAAGAATAAAATAATAAAAAAAAATTGAACAGAACAAACTAAAGATAATTAGAACAAGACAGTATCAAAATAAAGTTATAGCAAGATGAATTCTCACACAAAAAATGCTGGCATCAGATTCTCTGGAAAGGTAAGAATGTCCTATTGTCATGTTACAGTTGGTTAAATCATGCCAAAATTTTAAATTGTCAATCCAAGTAAGACGTGAAATCTACTTGAAGATAACTAATCTAATTTGGGAAATCGAAACTTCGTATCGCTCGAACAATTTATCATGATGACAACACTGGGTAAACTCATCGAATCAATGGTTGAACATACAATATTTTGAGTACTGCAAAAGTTTGCCAAAATTTAGAAGATTAAGCTTTTCCTCAAGCTATCAAGAACTAAAGCAATCAAACTTGCTGTAAAATTCATAAACTGTGTAAAGACATGTTACTTCCAACACTTTTCTGTTACGGGATTCAATATGGCCAACAGGACTATAATTGAATAGATATGTGTCACAGGAACTGACTTAAAACTTGAGGTTGATGTTTTAACCAAATAAGAATAATATTTCAGTTGAAATCTTTGAACATCGTCCCATGATACCACCATAGTAAATATTACTCAACATACAGAGCTTCTGGGATAAATGGCAACTTTCCTCTATTTTTACATCAGAGGACCGTTAGGGCCTCGGGTGTATTGCCATCGCCTAAATTTCCCGCTTATTTGCATATATGCATATATTTAAATTAGTTTTGGAATGATAACCGACCTATAAAAATTATAGACCCGCGGACATTATATAGTGCAAAATAAAATTCCTTATCGCTTCTTTTAAATTCATGTTTTCAATGAATACTCAGATTTTTTTTTTTTAAATCCAAATTAATAATATGAAAATGTTTTGTCGTTAGAAATATTAGTATATTAATCGAACAATCTTTAATATCAATGACGTACCGAAAAAATTGTTGTTGCGGATGAATCTATAACACTAAATTTACGAATTTGCCGAATAGGCGGCAAAACGCGTGGTTCAAAATAAACGATGTATGGTTCAGATTATAACGGTTATTATCGGATTTGACAATCTGCATTTATAATTTTAAACTACAGTTTTGTTTATGTGCAAATGGAATTTGTATGCACTTTCCGATATGAATTCTCCCAACACATACCTTAGAAGGTTCTCGAATGCATCATTTTAACAAATTGATTTAAATAAACAAGTATGCACTTATTTTAAATGTATTTCTGTTTGAAATTACGGAAGAAGAATAAAACAAATTAAAAACATTCCCCTTCAAGTGGGATATTTCCGATTCATGTATTCAGGAGTGTTTTTCAACAATAACGCAATTTCTCCTAACTGTAAAGGTTATGAACTTTGAAGATTATGAAGAAATAAGGTAAAGTTCAAAGGAATTCCTAACTTAGTGTTTTTTGGATTGCTCGGATGTTTACCTTGCACAAAGTGATAACACCAACCATTATCTATTTTTACATCATTTGTAATGTGACCTGTCTAAATATATCTCTACCATACAATTCCCTGTAAGCCCTAGATAAAAATATGGTTAACAAATGGTCATCTTTATCATTAATGACGAAATTTATCTCGGACATTTTTGATAAATATATCAACGTGGACATCACACGCAGCCACACACTAAAAACGCTTTTATCGTCTGATTATTGGATATATTTGTGAAATTAAGCCTCGCTTGCCCTGCTCATAATGACAATGGAACAATTGGAACAATTATTTTCTAAAAATATGCTCTACGGAACTCACGGCATCGTTTGAAAAATTCATCCGTCACTAAGGAAATGTTTACATCTACAATTTCATTTTCATATTTATTCTGAAGGAAAAAGGTAATGCATTATGAAATGTGTATTTAATGAAAGCTTTTCATCAAGTTCCAGTTCAGAATTAATTGTAACAATAAAAATATTGACAATCTATGTGGTTGTGTTTTCGTCATAGATTTTTACTTTGATAGAACCTTAAGGTCCATTTTGGTAATTCTACGTGGCATATAGTCTACTTCATCAGTGTTTCCATCTTCGGTAGTAGCGAACACCCATGTGACAATTGGGTCACGTTGACCTACATTTCACGCTTCATTGACTTGGTTAAAGTTTGCATTCACATACAATTCTGGAATACTACATCATATATAGACATGAAACTATCAGTTGAAACAACCTACTTGACAGGAAAGTTTATGGGAAGCCTGCCACAACATCCATATTGAGTTCCTGTTCCATCAATGACATGGCCGCAACAACTTTTATAGTCAATATGGCCACCACAAAAAAATTTAAAAAAATTTAAAAAATGCTTATTTTCCCGCGCTCGCGCGGGTTCAATGTCTAGTGTGTATATATATATATATTTTTTTTTTAACTAAAACTGTATGCCATGAACTACTGTTTGAAAATATATATGTGTAGACAAGATTGTCAATGCATAAATAATGCTGTTCTCATTCCCAATGCATCTATACTAGTCATTACAATGTTAATGCCCTTTTTGCTAAGCCGATGGGGGCAGTCAATGTTACCGTTGTCTGCATGTCTGTATGTAAATCTCTGTTCATCATGAAAGTGAGTTCAGTTTTATAATATTAATATGGCTCAACTGAATGTTATTAAATATATAAACAATGTTTATTATCACCAAAAAAAACAGATAAATTTACAATTTGGATTGTGTCCCTCTTATCATTATAGTTTTATTTCCATTTATATGTGGAAATATTTTTACTATCTTAATAATATTTCGAACTCTTATTTGCCGCAGACAAATGTTAAACAAAACACTATTTATTTTAAAGTCCTCATTCCCACAAAAAAAAATAATCAAACGCAAAATTGAATGGCGATTCTTTCACTATTCTAGAGACGTGTCCCATAGTAACTAATATGCAAGCAAGTACCACTGATACATTCACAAATTATTTACTGTTATATATAGTTTAGAGTTATGTACAACTACATGTATACATGTATATGCTATGCGATGTGATGAACTTTTTGAAGTTTGATAAATGATTAATTTTTATGAATAATGTATATATGTTAGTCCAATGTATATATTTATAGTTTTTTTTGCATTTTTTACTATTAATAATAGGTATAGATAGTCTATTGAACTGTATTAAATGGAAATAGCATGAATTCAATGGATAATACAATAATAAATCCAAATGTTTATATATACCAGTTATGACATTTTTTAAAGTTATCTAATGGTCAATCCAAAGTTTAATTGTAACACATGTGATCCTTTTAATCCATTTTAGAATATTAAGAGACTATACAAATGCTAGCTCAGCATACAGATAAATGATTTGAAACATAACAGATATGCTAAATAAATAATAAAATGCTCAATTCTGTTCATATAATATAGTCCTACATTTGAAAGTCATTATAACAGTATGCTTAGCATATATATAACTGGATTTAAATCAAATATATGGGATCATGTAAAATGTTTCTCGTTAAATGTAATATAAAAAAATGTATTTTGGTATATGTGAATATTTTAAGGAATATCAAATAGAAATTTACTACATATTATAGGAAAAGAGAGGTTCACGAAGGGTTAGAATGGCCCTAAATTGGTCAAGCAATTACAAATTTCAAATAGAAATACTTGTGATAATTCTATTAAGACTAAAATATACTATTTTGGCACCTACTATTAAATATCTTGAAGCTATGACCCCATAATTATACATTATTTGTATTTTTGGTCAATTTTGTCTGAATTTTATATGTTTTGGCATAATTAACCATGGCTGCCATACAGTTCCGAAAAGTTTTTATTTTGATGAATTCTTTATCAAATTTTGAGTCTTTTGGTTACAAAACATTTTGGATTGTAGATGGTGGCCAAATTTTCCTAAAGCTTTCATGTCTGAAAATTGCACCAAATCATTATATTTGGACAAAATGGGCCTAATTTGGAGAATGTAATGTACTATTATGAAAGAACTGATTTATTGAGCGTTAATACATTTGAAATCGACCAATTTACGAACCAAATTGTGAACTATTTGGAGTTTAATTGTAAGATTTATATTTTAGACCATTTTGGGCTATAAATGAACTGTGTCCTTTGAATAAGTGATATCACAATAACCATAATACTAAGTACCTGTTAGAAAATAGCACTTTTACAGTACATTGTTAAAGATGAATACATTCCAACAATGACCAATATTAATGATGTAATATGAGATTATATATATACTGTTTTATATTGTTACATATATAAATGAAAATTGAAACCAAACTGTTGTCATTATTAAAAAAAAGAAACGAAAAGTGAGGTGTGATTGGTAATCAGACACAGAAACAAAATGATGAAAAAGAAATAAAGCTAACCATACAACATCTTTACAATCAGACAAAAACTATACTAAAATCAGTTAGAAATAGCCATGAAATGACAAATATTAAACAATATAAATCAGAAAACTAATGGCCACATCAATGTACAAACAGAAAATCGAAAGATATACACCAAAGAATTACAAGCCCTGTTTTACATGCCTCTAAGGACCGACGCATTCATATTGTAGTTGTGATCTATATGTATGGTGCAAAATCATTCATTGCTACTACCCATCCAGAGCATTTGCGATCACCCCAACTATTGGTGGGGTTAAGTTGCTCAGGCTTTAGTTTCCTATGTTGTTTCTAGTGTACTCTTATTTGTCTTTTTCAGTTTTAGACATAATATTATCGATATATGAGTTTACTGTTCATGTGGTATCTTTCACCCAAATATTACAATTTATCTGTTTAAATATGATTGTCTTGACCTCTTTCTCATAATTCAGTGACTAGTCAAAAAAATATTTGCTATGTTGATTCTCTGTCATAAGTAATAAGCTAAAGATTTTTGCAAGTGTGCAACTATACGGTCATAATGCCAATCTAGCAGTTCTCATTTGACCAGGTCAACATTTCATGGATAATTCACAAAGATAAGTTTCTTACTATAAGACAGTATCTCAGATATGATAGCAAATTATATTATGTGTACTATATTGTAAGGTGAACATCTGTCTGGCAGGTACTATATAAACACCTGTCATTTATCAATAATCCAACATAACTTGAGGTCCTCTGATGTTCAGTACTTCAGTACTTTGATTTCAAACTTCTATAGTAAATTATATAGATATTTAATTAACAAACAGTAATTAATGCTTGATCATTATGAAGTTATATTTTCTATTTGTAAAAATCGTGAATTAAGAGGCGTTTGGCTTTTTTTTCTTTTGATCAAGACAAGATTAAAGTCCACTTGGCTAAAGTATTAATATGCGTACGTAGTATTTACGTCCAATCATACAAATAAGGGATATTCAGATTTATGCAATGGATATATATAAAATTTAAAGCATTACCACCATTATCATGATACCTGTACACGCATAAATCAATACATTCCACTTGTGACGTTTTGTGTTATCTCGATGATATGACCTGACCTGATTACATATCAGAAATTGGTAAGTAAAGTTGAAACAAACGAAAATATTCAGTAAGTATCTTCTGTTCTTTATTATATTATCAAGATACATTATATAAGTTAAATTACGTAAGGTACCACGGTTCTACATTGTAAAACCTTTCTGAAAAGGATAGAATTTGTCATATTTCTGTCCTGCAGTTTAAAACGTCATTCGAGTTTTGTTATTGATTTTTTTGTAAAAGATCACTATATCTTAAACTCGACTGACGTCAGCTTACTTGTTAATCTCATGTTTTTACCGTGTGCTTACCACTGTCTTTTCTTTTTTAGTTCCATAATGTTCGGTCATTTGACATACCAGTCTCCTTTACAACATTGTGTTTTGTTGTTTCGTGAGTTGTGCTGTGGAGACATTAATTGTTGAAAGGATTAGGATCACTTTACCCTGTATTTCTTTCACCTTAGGATTTTAAACATTTACAAATTTTTTTGGTACATTGTATATAATGTATTTTAATTTTGAAAAAAAAGAAACTTCATTCTAAAGTTCATACTTTCTCTCCTTAAAGACACAAGGCGTTTTTTTATGATTTGTCAGGCATTTTGTATCATTTTTTGAAAAATCGCCATGAAGGACACGCAGAGCCAAAACCATTTTACTGCAAATATACATGTAATCGTAACAAAATTCTTTGAAATCAATTCTGATGCACAAGATGTCCAAATTTCGTCGATTTACGATTCATCTGTTTTGCTCAAGGCCTAAAATGTTGAAAAACGAAAACAAAAATCCAAACCGTTGAAGACCATATACAAAAGGGTAAAAAAACAAAAAGGGTAAAGCCAAAACCATCGAAGGACAGAGCTATGCACGATGGAGATACTCCTTAGTTTTCACAAAATTTAATATTTTTGTAACAGTAAATCTAAAATATCAATTTCGGGCTAGTATCGAAATACTAGCAACCGAGCTTCAATTTGGTTCATGTTGGACCCAAAAAAGCCAAAGTCGTATTTGTAGAGAAGAGCATTTTATGTTAAGTTTGGTGGTTATTTTTAGCAGATGTCAAGACGACACACAAAAAGCTTTAGACGACGTGCTAAAAATCAGTGCAGTGCATCAAAAGTATTATCACAGAGCGTTTATTTATTACACCCTCTAAAGTAATACATATACTTAGTGTTTTTTATTTCCAAGATTCAAATATACATTCAAACAAAAGAATTAATTTAAAAATTCGCAATAAATTATAATACTTATATTAAGTTAAAATAATTATAAAATCACTTACGCCAAATCAGTAAAAATGTACTTTTTATCATTATTTTGTTAGCTGTTAAATATAATTTAAAGAACTCTTAATAAGAAAAATTAGTCGGTAAATAGCCAACAACAAACTTTAAATATTCATAGAACCATTTATTGCTACAATCTATATATAGTTGCCTTACCAACCAATTTATTCTTGGATTGTCACTATTTAGTATTAGAACGCGCATTGCGCCCTGCGTTGAATGGTTAATCATGCCTCTTATCTTGTTTTTGAATTCGTTGTATAAATGACATCCTTTACTAATCCTTTACAGATACATATCTAATTGTTATGCAGTCTAGTATGGTTTCTATTTCATTTTAGTAAAATATTCTAACGGCAATGTTTACAGAAATCTTTATAGCAGTTATTACATCACTATTGATAACATGCACATGTGCCTGGACAGAAATCTGTAAGTAGTTTTAATGTCGTCAGCTTTCCCAGTCTTAAATAAAAATAAACAAGTACAAAACATGAAAGACCCTGAAAACTAAACAGTATAAACAAAACAAAGTCTATTAAAACAAGGGTGATTTCTGGTGTTCGTAGTTGGAAAAGGGCGGTTTATAAAACAACCACTTTTAACAATTTTACCTATTAAAAGGGAATTTATCAAGCTACAAATAGCTTTATTTTTTACAGCTTTTTCCTTGACCACAATTATATAAAAAAGCATTTCCGAAGCACCTTGGTTTATGTAGGTGTTGTTTTGATGTCCTTTTTATGTATTTTCTGTATTTGTTATATCTATTCCTTGTGTATGTGTTCAAGTGGTCTATATCAGATCTGATATATCTGGATTTTGTCTAATGTTACATTGTTTAGTTCCGGCAGGTATCACGAACGTTTTAAGCAAATAAGAATTCCTGAATAAAAAATGATAACATTTTTGTCATCATTTCTTGGTTGACCATTACGGTATTTCTATGTCACAAATGGTTATAGATAGACGTTTATTGTGAATACGACAAAAACTTTACAAGCGTACCCTGTTAACATTTCCGTTTGCACGGAAGTTCGTACTGGTTTTTAGTTTCAAGGTTCTTTGTTCTTTATTCATCAATTCGTATTTTTTTAAAGCAAATTTTAGAATTACGGTCTTCAGTCTTTTATTCAGGTATTTTTTTTAAAGAAAATAATGCAAGACGCATTTGACAAACTAGCCATACAATGTTTTTTTTCAGTGAAATTTAACGTGTGTTATGCTACAATATATGATACTAACGATGACAAAAGTTATAAACTTGTGTGGAATGGCGATCCACGTTCATCGGGCTGCAAAGTGACATTCCATGGATGGGATGACGATAATGTACTGGACAATTACAAAATATGTATTCGTGCTACAAAATGGAATGTGAAGAATTCTGAAGTAAAACTTAATTACTACAGCGATGAAGATGTCTTAACGGACCGCCTGAAAATGGTAAATTTTTACTGAAAATCAAATTCTGGTATTATCGTCTTATGTATAAGTTTAATAAAAAAAATCCTAAAAAATCATATTTAAAAGATTAAAAGTTAATATATATTAAATGAATAAGATTGTTTGTGTTAATCCAACTGCTCTGCTGTACTTCATATTTACTCATTTTGGATGTATTGAGTGAATGTAAATTTATTTTTCAGACATATTCCAAATATTCATCGTCTGACCCTAGAATAGAATGGTGTTCGGACTCGGAGGAGTACGTGGATGTTGAGCTTATTACAGCACAAGCCGTTGTTAACCAAGGAGAAATTGTATTAGAAATAACTGCGGAGATGACATTTAATTGTAAGTTATAAGTTTATCATCTAAGCCAGACTTGTATAATCTTTTGCACATGTGTCACGCTTCGATAGGAAATATATAGGTTATGGGAAAGATAGGATGTTGGATCAATTTGACTTTTACCTTTAAATAAATATAGCTTTTAGTAGAAAAAAATTACATGAGTATAGAAGGAGCAGTAACTAGCCTTCTAGTATGCTTTTTTTTCAAACATTATGTGCAGTAGAGGACAAAATTATTGGAATGCTTTTGGATTGGGTTGCTATTACTATAGGTCTCTGCAATGATGACAGAGTCGCTTGCTTTCAGAGCGAGGAAGAAGGCTGTACTTGGATAAGAAGTATATTTTATATTTCTAATATGTAGATGGCAAATTTCTCTCTCAAAGT
This sequence comes from Mytilisepta virgata, assembly GCA_028015205.1. Taxonomy (NCBI): domain Eukaryota; kingdom Metazoa; phylum Mollusca; class Bivalvia; order Mytilida; family Mytilidae; genus Mytilisepta; species Mytilisepta virgata. The sequence goes on from CM051519.1 coordinate 83,492,349, forward strand.
AGCTGGCTTGATCTTGCTGGGCTTTTTTGCATATTTTTGAAGACTTTACAGACTTTCAAGTTGACGATTAACAGCGGGGTTTTGATGCCTTAGAAATATGTCCAGGAATTGCTTGGAATGCACACTCAACAACACTTCAGCCAAAATATTTTTTCCTCATTGTCACTGGAGTTTGAAAGGATCTGTTGTTGGTGTTATGATTATTATTTTTGTGTCGCCTGCGGAACGCATGGTCGACACATAGGGATCACTATCTGTCGTCTTGCGTCTTGCGTCGTCCTGCGTCTTGCGTCTTGCGTCTTGCGTCCTCACACTTTTCTTCTATTCTCAACTACTCGTAAACCGCTCAAAGGATTTTGATGAAACTTTCTCTGTGCATTATCCTTAATGCACAGGTGTGCATATATATTTCATTTTTAGAAAATTAAAATTGTTTTTTGGTAAAAATTGACATTTTTGCAAAAAAAGTGGGGCAAAACTTCTATCCTCAACTACTCCATAACCGCTCAAAGGAAGTTGATGAAACTTTCTCTGTGCATTAACTTTGATGCACAGGTGTGCATATATATTTCATTTTTATAAAATTTTAAATTTTTCTCTGTAAAAAATGACATTTTTGAAAAAAAGGGGGGGCAAAACTTCTATCCCCAACTACTCCATAACTACTCAAAGAAATTAGATGAAACTTTCACTGTGAATTAATCTTAATGCATAGGTGTGCATATATATTTCATTTTTAGAAAATTTTAAATTTCTTTTTTGTAAAAAATGACATTTTTGCAAAAAAAGGGGGGGGGGCAAAACTTTTATCCTCAACTACTGCATAACCACTCAAAGGAATTTGTTAAAACTTTCTCTATGCACTTCCCTTAATGCACAGGTGTGAATATTTATTCCATTTTTAGAAAAAATTAATTTTTTTTTGTAAAAATTGACATTTTTTTTTTAACAAAAATGAGTGGGGGGGGGTCAAAACTGCTATCCTCAACTACCCCATAACCGCTCAAAGGAATTTGATGGAACTTTCTGTGCATTAACCTTAATGCACAGATGTGCATATATATTTCATTTTTAGAAAATTTTAATTTTTTTTTTGTAAAAATTGACATTTTTGAAAAAAAGGGGGGGTTCAAAACTTCTATCCTCTACTACTCCATAACAACTCAAAGCAATTTGATGAAACTTTCTCTGTGCATTAACCTTAATGCAAAGGTGTGAATATATATTTCATTTTTAGAACATTTTAATATCTTTTGTAAAAATTGACGTCCGCAGGCGACACATGTCTTCCTTGGAAGACTTGCACATTTTTTTATTATTTTGTAACATATTAAGGAGAAAGATGCGGAGCTGTTATAATGCACACTGTAATACTGGTACACAATACAATAGCGCGTTTAGTTTTTTTTTCATTGAACTCTGTAAAATTTCAACAATGAGCCAGTCTTCACACTACATAGCATTGCATCTCCTCTTTTTAGCTCACCTGGCCGAAGGCCATGTGAGCTATTGCCATCACTTGGCGTCCGTCGTCGTCCGTCGTCATCGTTAACAATTTTTCAAAACTCTTCTCCTCTGAAACTACTTGACTAATTAGAACCACACTTGGTATGAATGTTCTTCGGGGTATCCTGCATAGAACTGATTTGGGGATTTTTGATCCGTCGAAAAACATGGCCGCTGTTACTAAAAATAGAACATAGGGGTCAGACAACAGTTTTTCGCTAATATCTCAAAAATCATTAGGTTACGGCAAATTCTGGAAGGTTGAAAGTGTTCAGCATGATGAGAGCTACCTGTGTGCTGATTTTCGTGAAAATCTGTCAACTGATGTTAGAGTTATTGCCCTTTTTGACATTTTTGGCTTTTTTTATGTTATTATTTCAAAAATCTTCTCCTCTGAAACTACTGAATGGATTGGATAAAACTTAGCATGATTGTTCCTTAGGGTATCCTGCACAAGGTTTGTGCTTCGGTTTTTGATCCGTCGAAAAACATGGTCACTGTTACTAAAAATAGAACATAGGGGTCAAACAACAGTTTTTCGCAAATATCTCAAAAATCATTAGGTTATGGCAAATTCTGGCAGGTTGAAAGTGTTCAGCATGATAAGAGCTACTTGTGTGCTGATTTTCGTGAAAATCTGTCAACTGATGTTAGAGTTATTGCCCTTTTTTGACATTATTGGTTTTTTTTATGTTATTATTTCAAAAATCTTCTTCTCTGAAACTACTATTCAAATCAAATGAAACTTGGTAAGATTGTTCCTTAGGGTATCCTGCAAAAAGTTAATGCTTGGATTTTTGATTGGTCGAAAAACATGCCTTACTAAAAATAGAACATAGGGGCAAAATGCTGTTTTTTGCTATTTTTTCCTGGATTATAGAAACAAAATGAAGATGAAAGCTACTTTCAAGGTAAACATGGTATCCCGAGTTGAATGGTGATGATGAAAGTTTGTTTCGGACGGCCATTTTTAAAATGGCTGCCATTTTCCCGCTATTTTTTCACTTGTTTGGTTTTTAAAGTAAACATGGTATCCTTAGTGTATGGTGATGATGAGAATGTTGTATAACAATGATTAAACTTCATAATATGTGAGCTTTTAATTGCTATCACTTGGTGTCCGTCATCATTGTTGTTAACAAATTTTCAAACATCTTCTCCTCTGAAACTATTAGGGGGATTTGGATGAAACTCTACAAAATGACAGATGAGTTAAACATGGTTTATTGGATAAAAACCAACAGCTTAGTCAATATGATCAAAGATCAAGCATAATAGAAAATAAAAAGCCTTAACCTACAATTTTTACATAACTTCTTTCAAACATTTTTAAAACGAAGACAACATATAGACCAAAAGATTTATACTTTTATTTGAAGATGAATTAAAGCTTGTATTTTGTATAGTGAATCATCAGATTGACCATGACTGTATCTTAATCAAGCATAGGGAGAACTCATGCCCATGTCTTTCCAGAGGTTCTTGAAAGGCTTTTAAAGGTATTTTCAGCATTTTACATGAACTTTAATACTCAGTTTAATTTACAACAAACATTAATATATTAATTTAGTTTATAGTGCATTGTTTGCCAGGTGAGCGATTCAGGCTATTGAGAGCCTCTTGTTTTCGGTTGTAGATGGTAAAGTTGTTGGTTGGAGCGTGGGAGGAGCTATTGGTGGTTTAGCTCTAATTTCTACCATAGTAACTATTATAGTAGTTTTATCGTGCAGAAGACGAAGAGGACTCCAGGGACAAGTGTTAAGGAACCAGAACACTACTAGCACTACAGTTGTAAACCAGTCTATGTCTGGTAATAAGATCTAATAAAAAGATTTTTTTGGGGATTGCTGGTGAAACGTTATACACAAAAAGAAGATAAAAATACTTAATGATCCAAAAGAAATAAACCAGATAAATTCGAGAAACAAATACAAAACATAACATAGAAGCATTAAGAAAAAAATTATAAACAACGTTACCCAGTTTAAAATCCGAGGGTGAAAACAGGTGCTCCGGAAGGGTAAGCGGTCCTCTTAGATTTTGGATTTTAGTTCCAAGAATCTGTAGTCGAGTAGAATTCGTAGTGATAAGACAAATTTTATACAAGATGTACCATTAACTCCTATGGACTGCTAGAACTAAAGATAAAAAGTTAAAACTAACCATACAGTTACAACACACACTAGATAATTGTATCTAAAACTTAGATTTTCCAACTATTCTTAAGTATAACAAGAAAAATAAATGGAATTTTTTTGTTTTTGTTTACATTGTATGTACGGACTCAGTCTTGCTCTGGGTTTCAAAGAGTAAACACTTTTTTATTTTTATTTTTTACATACTCTTGATCAAGACCATATTGGTCGAAAGGTTGAGTATTTTTAACTTTTTAGTTTCCTGTTGTTTTTCACGATTTTATATTTGGTTTTGTTCGAATTGTGTATTTCATACATTTTAGTCGTTTTACGCCCCTTTTTAAGGCTCACCATTTCCATTTATTTTTCTTGTTATCTATTGTCGCATGAGCTGTTTCGCAACATACTTAGTTTTTTATTCTTAAGTATACTTTTCTTTGCGATTAATTACATAGAAAAAAAAAGAATATCAACATTTTTAATTATTAGCTGTTGTAAATATGCATCTATATATCTTTTATATAGGTGGATATGCAAATAACGCGTTTCCCCCACCTGCTTACTACCCAGGGACGAACAATTCTTATGGAATGACTTCACAAGGATTTCAAGGACAACCTGTCACACAGCAAACTGGATAGCCTGTGCTGGATGTACACCAAACTTTGAAATAACTCTTTCTGTTGAAAAATTGTTTAAACTGAAACAGGGAAAATTCTGTGATAATTGTATTGCAGTATATAAACTTTGATACAAGGTTTATCATATTCCATACATCATGAATTTATTCTAATTTTTCCCACGTCAAAAGTTCAGGTAAAATATTTTGCAGAAATGAAAATTTGTCTTTAGAGTGTAATGTCAATTACTGACAGTTCTTTGATTTAACTGAATTTATTCAATAGAAAATATATGATTTTCATATATTTAGTTTTTAAAATGTATGAAATAAACTAGTATATAGATTCAAGAAAGACACAGCAGCTGTTACCTACTTTCTTAAGGTGTATTTTGTTGATACCTTAAAATTAACATAACATTTTTTTTATATTAGATAAAAAAACTTAAATATGGAATCAGACGCGACAAGAAATTGGAGTAAAAGCAATATATGATATGCTTTATTTTAAATCTTCTAATTTAATTAAATATGTCATAACACTTATAGGAATATATATTGGTAAAAGTAATTAAAAAAGATAAATTTAAATCAAAACAAAAAAAAGACTTCAAAAACCATGAGGAAGAAGATAAGGTAAGATATCATTACTTTCAAAATGTAAATGTACGGAAGCGATAAGACATTATACAAGACCAAATTAAAGTTAGAATATGTGAAAGCAGTAAAACAACGAAACTGTTGTGCGTGTGCTATCCAGTGCAGTACATCCCTGTGAATAGAAAAAGATGTCTCACTGGACTTAACTCTGGAAAAGGATCATTTTGAAAAGAAAGGAAAAGAAACATTTTACTTCGAATATTTCTGCCACATTATATACAATCAATGAAACAAAATACTAGTATATCTGGTTTTATTTGAACTTTTGAAAAATGTGTTTCATATAAAAAATTTGTAAGATTTAACTTTTTCAGTTTTTATATATGATTATTTGGGTGGAATGCAGTTTTTATGTATGATTATTTGGGTGGAATACAGTTTTTATGTATGATTATTTGGGTGGAATGCAGTTTTTATATATGATTATTTGGGTGGAATGCAGTTTTTATGTATGATTATTTGGGTGGAATGCAGTTTTTATATATTTTTATTTGGGTGGAATGCAATTGTTTGTTGTTTTATAATCTACTACGTACTTCCGCTGGCATCAAATAATTTTAGAATATAATAAAATTTTGTCTCCAATCAAATAATTTAAGTGGTTCACTTATTATTAGTCCATCATTGGCATAATGCTTTCATGTGTTTCTGTTGCGTTCTTCCCAGTATTACTTTTGTCTTTCTTTCAACTGTACGTCGATTTTCGGGAATATCTCAGATGTTTCTTTAAAATAAAACTAAAACTAAAAATTATTTCACAACCTTTTGTTTAGTTGTAGTTGATAAATTTTCCTGTGTTTTGTTCTTTACGCCATATACACATTGGTTATTGTAATGTAATACGATTTAGGTGTTAAATTGGAGGGTTTTTGTGGAAGCTAATGGGAATTGTATTGATTTCATGCTGCCCCTCTTTATGATATAGTTCTTTCAGAAAAGGTCGGCAGTAGCAGTAGTAGGAACAATGTTGACCCTTTGGACGAGACCATCTTTACACCAGAAGAAACACTTAAGGCGGGCACATACTGAATAGTTTATTAAAAAAATAAGTTGGAATTGGCGGATGTTGATGTACCTTGAGTTGAGAAAGGTTTAGAAATAGAAATGTCTCTACTGTGGGGAGACAGAGATGGAACCCTTCTGGTTTAGTGCCTGTTCAAGAGTCTATGAAATTTCGAATTGAAGTAAAGCACACAATCGTTGACAATGTAGTTGAAGTAAGACGCTCACAGCTTCCTTAAATAACAGTTTGTCCCGGGCCAAGATATCTAAGCTTGTTTTTAGGGCTTGAATGAGAGTATCTGAGACATTAAACGATGGTGCATGGAGTTGCAATGAATGGGATTCAGCCCATGTTGGAACCGTCTACATTGTAGAAGACATAAATCTCGTATATAGACATATAAAAATATAAGCATTTTTTTTAAAGAGCAAGAATGGATATATAACTGGACAATTATGCAAAATACAGGAAAGTAAAACAAGAATTACATAAAAAATGTAGGTTAGGTTTGATTAATTATTTTTCACAAAAATTTACAAACGGTAAAGTCCGGATATTAGTTTGGCGAAGAATTGCAATTGGTCAGAGGGTCAAGCGGCTCCTAACAGTTATGAAGAAAATCTGGTTGGTGTCAATCAGAAAGCTTTTTGTTGCGGTCTGGCTTGGGGGAAAGGTTGAAGAAATATTAAAAAATCTCTAAAATTTACAAAGGAGTGCAGGTAGACTCTTACAGCAAATTCAAACGATTAATTTACGACTAATCGTAGTTGCACGAATATCTATGAAACAGGATCAAATTATTCTCGTAAATTTTAGTCCCAATTCTTTATCAAAAAGACATGTAGCTAAAATGACCATCATGTGTATCATATCTGGTATCTTAGAATAGTATAAAAGAAGGGATGTGGTGGATTTTATTTCTAGCACAAGATCTGTACATATACTTGAGAAATATAAGAAAATACATTTAGCTAAGCAGGATCCCGAGTCGTCTCATACAGGAATATCAAGCAAAGATAAGCGTTTTTTTTTATTATTGTTTTTCATCATCTTAAAAGCACTGTGAGGTTTAGAAATGCGTAGAAAAATACCGCATTTTACTTGATGGTAAATATACAGATGTAAAAAATGACACTACAAATTGTAAAATGGAATGACATGTCTTGACGTGAAAAATGAAAGAGGATTAGCAAAAAAAAACTGACAGTATCCAACAACTTTTACATGAATCGCATTAATTGCTCTCAAATTATTATCTGAAAAAATAAAAAATAATATTTTTCGAATTTACAGAAGAAACACTTACATTTTTATTTTGTGAATTTTCAATGTTCAGTCTTCAGTTGAACAACCTTTTAGTACAGTTCAGATCTGAAATTTGTACCGACTCAGTCTGTAATTTGGCGTATAGTCATAACGTAATAATTCAATGTTGTTTTCAAAACATCAACTGCAGTAATGTCATTGGCTTACAGAAACTTCCGGTAAAAAGTTTATAAATTTTGCTTGATAAATTCCTTTAAAGATATCTTATAAACTTTAGAAGATATCTTATATAATCTAGTTTTTATAAGATAACTTATAAAAGATATCTTATATAGTATATAAGATATCTTATAAATATTTTTTATATAAGATATCTTACATAATTTAATATGCTGTTGGCGTGGCCAATGATGCAAGCACAGCAATAGCCCTTTCTAGAAACTCATTTCCGGTATGACGATTCTAAAATTATAATTTGAAGCAAGTTATTTGCCTTACTTCCGTTTCCGGCGAACGAAACTTTTTCTAGCCTTAGTATGTAGCACAATATGGCTGCCCCCATTAAACAAAGACTTTTCTAATTGACCCATATGTAGAAAATGCATATGCTCCTATAGCGCTCGCTATAAGATATCTCATATAGTTTATAAGATATCTCATATAATTTATAAGGTATCTTATAAAGAAAATTATATGAGATATCTTATAATCTATATAAGATATTTTATAATCTATATAAGATATCTTATAAACTATATAAGATATCTTATAAACTATATGAGCTATCTTATAAAGTTTATTAGATATCCTGAAGTTAGAATAAATAGTAAAACGGCTTGCCATAAATAAAGGTTAATTTTACGGAATTTATCAATGTGCAAACCGTAGCTTATCACTCACAAACTTTGCATAAAGTCCTTGGGACTTTATTTAGTTTGTGAGTGAATCGCCCGAGTTAACACATTGATAAATTCCTTCAAAATAAGCTTCATTTATAAACTAAAGTCAAAATATACAGAGCGTCAAAAAGTACTCCTTTTATGTGCCAGTACTATTTTCAAGTTAATTTAATTAAAAACATGAACGATGACCCACATTTTTCTACAAATCGATGAATTCAAAATTCCGAAGGAGAATTGTGTTGGTTTTTTTTTTTTTTTTTTTTTTTTTGAAAACTTCAAATAGTCTTTTTTTGCTTGAATAACGCATGGACAACTAAACAGAATTAGGACAAGACAGCCCAAAAACTTAACCACGCCGGGCAGTGTTAAATCCCTAAGAAAACTGGGAGTACCCAGGTGCTCTAGAAAGGTAAGCATGTCCTGCTGCCTGAACGGGATTTGTCGCATTGCAAATAGGTAACAGTCAGTGAGATGTCGAATCCTGTGAGGTATCAATTCCAGGAAGACCATGACTGAAGATATCTAGTCTCAGTTGTGAGACTGAAATGTATCGTTTTTTTTTATATTTCTGTTCAATCATTCAAAGCTTCACAAATCACTTTCTACGGAAACTCAAATGAACATCAAATAATTGCAAATCTTTTTAAGATATTTTTTTTTTGCGCATTACAATCCATTTAGACTCTGCAATAATTCATCTCAAGAGCAATGTTAAAAAACTGAAGAGAGTTCAGTTTAAATTATTAAAAGAAATAATTAAGATGGGATAAAAATTATTTGTTTGCAAGCATTAAACTGACGACAATAAGTGCAGATCTCAGAAACCCAAATAATTACACCTCTCTTAAAAAAGTTTAAATCTCTCTAAATAATTACTGTTTCCATAAACCTTGTTTGGGAAATTTGCTAATATTTCTAATCCACTAATGACCAAAGAGATTTTCAAGAGTGTCCACTCAAATCTACAAATAGTGGAATTATTTACAGTTATTTAGTTTCGTACAAGACGTGTATATTGAAACGTCACACACCGGAAATTGGCAAATATTGTGACGTTAAACAGAACAGTCCTAGCTACGGGAGAAAGCGCAATGTTTGCACCAGCGTTTTTGTTTGCAAATATTTTTATAATTCTATCTAGACCGTTGTTGACGTGTGATCGTTCCATTTCAAGGTAAGTAAAATTTACAAATTTTTTGTGTTTTTCAGAGATCATACATGTCACTGAAGATCCTGTCTACGAACAGAATGTGTATTGTCTATAAAACTGTGTTACAATTTGTACCCCGGTCCTATGTAAGAGGAGGGAAATCGAACAAAAAATTACTGGATTCACATGGACTGGAATGAAAACCTCCAACAAAATAATTGATTTGAGGAAGTGTGTTTACTTGTATAATTAGTTAAATTTCATCGTTTATCACATTAACACAATATACATTAATTGCAATTAAGTATGTATATAATATCTTTTTTACTTTCTACTGGGAAAGAGAAAAAAAAATGTCAGAAGTTTTTTTCTTTCGTGTTTCTAAAGCTCGTACCAATTAATTTTATATTTGCCCACCATAATAATGAAGAGGTCACCTTAGCCTCTTAACACCAACCATGTCTACCTTCTGTTTGGCCTGTAACTTTTTACATAAGTTGTTATATTCAATATCAAACAATAAAATGGTTCCGTAAACTATTTACCAGTGGTTAAACTGGGTGTTGGTTTATACGATTCCTTGATCGACCTTGTATTATTGTTGGAATTTGATATTTTTCTGGCAAACAAACAAACGTCGAAGCTATATTATCATCCGATTTCACACGACTAAATGAAATTCATACTCAATAAAAACCTTTAGTAAAATAAGATATGACCCCGCCATTAAGTGGTCGGAGCCATATAGTTTTACCCTTGTACCTCATTCGTCATTCCGTCACGAACAGTTATACAGAGTTTTTTTCTAAACACCTTCAGGTATTGAGCTGATATTTGGTATGTTGTTAGTTTACCATGATGAGTTATAGATCGAGTGTATGTTTCGTTTCGCTCCGTTGATTTTTGCCGAAATTACGGGCTTTTGACTTCGAAAACTTCGTGAAAATAACAGTTATACGGACTTCTTCTCTAAGCGCTTCAGATATTGTGGTATGTGAGTCTACCATGATGTGTTACAGATCGAATTTACGCTTCGTTCCGCTCCACTGACTTTTGCCGAAATTACGGGTTTTGGACTGAAAATTTCGTGAAAATTACTGTTATACAAACTTATTTTCTAAATGCCTTCCGGTATTGGGCTGATTTTGGTATGCGAGTCTACCATGATGAGTTACAGATCGAGTTTACGTTTCTTTCCGCTCCGCTGATTTTTGCCGAAATTACGGGCTTTGGAATTTGAAGATTTCCGCCTTTCACTTTTAAATTTCCACTGATAAAAATGAGCTTCGAAATTTTTTTTGCGGGCGGGGCAATTCGTGTTGTCCGCCACATCTAGTTTTTATAAATATTGTAATCTTTCACTCAAGAAATATATATTTTTAGGTTAAAATTATTGACAAATGGTTTAAATCAATCTTCAAATTTGTCTCTTTTAATTTATTTATTATACAGTTGTTACGTAGAGTCCTCATTATTGCAATTAATGCAAAATTTTGATGCAGGTTAACATGATACAGCCTAAGACGTTTATTCAAGAAAAATGATATCGCATTACTTTTATTTTGATGTTTTGATCCCGTTTTATCGGACAGAGTTGATTATCTGGGTGCCACGTTTATCTTATTTCAAGTTTTGAACAAAGCATATCCAGAAAGTTTTTGCGTCAATCATCTACCTTACAAAACTTAAAACAATCTAAGCAAATGGGAAAGCAACAATAAAGGCCTGTGTTTATTTCCGACAGTCTAACCTTAATTTAAGATACGGTATACGGAAAAAATAAGATAACAGGCTTTGGGACAGCTTCGTATAATCAAAGATGGGAAACTTTGGAAAGCTTCTTATGGCGGGTGAATAAAACAGTTTCTAAATGATTTATTGTTTTTCTGAAAGAGCAACAAACAATTGAAAAATTTAAAAATGCATTTCTTTAATGCTAATATGCAAATTGAACCCGGTTCTCAGCATGCATAGTCAGGCAAGAAAAGTGTTTTCCGAAAGAGGTTTTAAAAGAGGTAAAACAAAAACATTTTCCTTTTCAGATGTATTTCTGAAGAAGACTTGAACCCCAGGCAGTTAGAATTTATGGATTTTGTGGTAAGTGAAACGAATGATACTGCAGGAGTGCAGACAAATAGATAGTCTTATTCGGAATGGTACAATTTTTACAGCACTTCTCAGTAGAAGTCACAAGTTATATGTGTTGCCTGCTGATTATTTAAATTATGGCATAGCCAATAGGTATTAACATAGTGTACTTGATAATTTGGATTACTGTGTATTAAGAGTATTTGTGCGAAGAATTTAGCTTACCTATATTTAATTTGTTTTTTCCTTCTTATATCTTGCTATGAAATTTATTGACATTTTGACTTTTTATTCAGAAACAGAACGTATATCTGAGAGCTTCAACAATGACCATGCAAAAGTACAGAAGGTTTTAGAGTTTTACACAGGTTTGTTAGCAGTGATGTTTGTTTAATGTCAAATTTGATATCCTGAAAGAAAAATATGAGAAATAAAAAGCATTGACCCAAAGAGGTTTACTTATTTCGATTTGTTTAAACAAATACATATAGTTTGTTATATCCACCGCTAGCGAAGTGGGGATCATATAGTGATGGGATGTTTCCGTCCGTCCTTCCGTACGTATTTTCTGAAACTACTCTTACACCAGTGAATGGATTTCATTGAAACGGTCACAGAATCTTTAGTATAAAGTGACATTGTGCCTCACTTATTTTATTTTTGATCAGAATGATGTTTTGGGTTTCCCACAGACAAACATTGCTTCATAATACGGTAATGTAAGGGGAAAGCGGTAGGCATGCCCAGTTCGCAACTCCTCCTAAACAACTGAATGTGATTTTGAGTAAACATTGTAATTGTGCACTACGTATATTATTTTTTATCAGAATTATTATTTTGGTTTTCCACAGAAATCATGGACTTTGCCATTTCTTTACATTATTGTACCCATATTTGTGAGCTTTGCTCACAGTAGTTCTAGTTTCAAAATCGGCTTTTATCATATATCTAGCGCTCAGGATTTTGTATATTCGGTGGCTATACAATGTTTATTCTGTGGTAACTTATTTTGAAATTTTGCAGATACTGTTATTTATAGGGTCGTTTAGTGTTTCCAACAAATAACTATTTAATCAAATGTTGTCTCGTTGATGCACTTTCATCTTGCAAAAATAGCAATATAATTCATATATTAAAAAAAGGAAACTAACATTAGATTTATAGTTTGAATTAATGAATTTAAATGTAAAAGTACTTGAAAAAAATTAATACTTTTTACACACAGATTACATGTTTCACCTTATTTTTAGATACTGAGGCAATGTTTTTATATTTGGATACAAGAGCAAGATGTGTAAAACGGAGATTCCAGAAGGCAGAGAATATTATATATAAAGATTTCGATATTAAGAATATCAGGGAAGATATCTCTTTTATCAGAGATAATTGGCTTAGAGAGTTTTCTGCCATCAGTCGTTTGAATATGGATTTTACAAGAGTAGTCGGTGACATGGAAATTAATGCACAGCTTGCCATGGCAAAAGGAGTTGTTGGTAAGTTTCACAGACAAGAGGGATATAGTATTAACTTATACAGTAGGTTCTATGTCGTCACTATATTTGCAAGTTGCAGTTACAGTGGTGTGAAGGGGTTATTTATTTTTGATAGGAAGCTTAAACCAATTTAGCCTGCAGATGCTTGAAGAATACAATTTTGTTTGTTTTTGTGCTGCTCTATTTTTGCACTTTTCTGTTTTTGTCATTTTCCATCTTTTGTTTGGATTTAAGTGTAGGATACACATGGATAAACAACAAAATGAACCCTAACCCTAACCCTATCAACAATGAAATGCCATTCAATCAACGCCATCCAACAGACAGGACCTCAGGCAAAAAATAACATAAAAGAGCAGGAACACAAACATAAAGGCAACAATTCCACCTGCAGCAAACAGCTAGTCAGTATTTTAGGATCTTTTATTTCATGTTTAATATATTTTTTCGTTAATCTGTTTTTTTTCAGATCTAATTTCATCCTCAATGAAAACAACACATCAAACACATGCTAAATTTTCTATATTTTTACAGAAAGAGAACTAAGGAAAGTTACAAACAAAATGAATGAAGATAGGCTGGCCTTTGAACAAGCAGAAAGAGATGTAAGATGTTTACAGAGATATTTTGGTAAATACATATAATTCTAGAAATTCGGAAAGACAATGGTCTCATATATAACCTGAATAGGATATGCGGAGTACTTTTCAATAGTAGATAAATTCTCTTCAGTTGATTGTAATTGGATTTATTTTTTGGATTTATTTTTTCATTACATGAAAACACTATTCTGAGAAGTGTAAAAAAAACTGCTAAAAGGAAAATTATCCATCAAATTGTTTTAAAGAAAATTAAAGGTAGCAAAGTCAGGCGAACTAATTTTGTTGACCTTCTATTCATTAAAATGGAATTTTGATTTTTCTTTCATGACATACTCCATTCCTGTCACTTCTGTAATTTTTTTGCGTTTTATATTTTTACAGGAAAGTAAAGGAAAGAGATGGAGTGCTGTAGAGAAGTGTTCATGATATTTATGTTTTAAATAAATTTATTTTAATTTTATTTCATCTGATTGTCATTTCAATTCCAGCTGAGGCCCAGGTTAGGGACGTATTTGTCTTACTGTACGATAGTTTGATCTGTTGTTTCATTGTTTGACCTCCTACAGTGAATGTCAAGATGACGCACTGCAATAAAAACATTGTTCACTTTTTAAGTTCAGTGTTTAGTTTACATTAACTATTCTCAAGTTACATCTTGTCTGAATTGTATACGCAGCGGGTAGAAAACGCGACTGATCCAAATGGGCAACAAGCAACATCTGCAACTTGAACAACACGCCCACGTATCTATCTAATTTATAACAATTAGTTATGGATATTTTTTACAATATGCTAAGTAATTTTGAAAACGATTCGATGAAATAGTTCCTGCTTGAAGTGTGTTTATTACCAGATTTAGATACACACACGTAATGTTGAAAAATCTGTTCCGAAAAAATAATGGCTATGAAAGATTGAAAATTAGTCCAGAGCGGAATTTGTAGCTATTATCGTATGTACTAATTAAACAAACACACAATGAAATAATGTTACATTGAATAACATTTCTGGATTTTTGAAGTAAAACATAATAAAGAGAATATTTTTAACATTACTTATTATTATGCAGAAGAGAGAAAGGCAGGCATAACAGGAATCACAACTAAATATGACAGTCGTGATCAGTCGTACACGAATCTCGTTGCTAGCAAGACTCAATAAGTCATCTTGGACTCAAATTACTACAGTCACATCCAGTTAAACAAATTATTATGTGAAAGGTTACAACGGCTCAATATTTTTTCTAGTTTCTTTGAAATTAGAATCATTAATAAAGTCAATTGAGACTTTTTGTAGTTATTTTTACCAGAAACCTCATCTTTGAAAGTTACATGAGTCTTTTGACTCAGTAATCTTCTAAATTTTCTTATTGACTCGGACAACCTCGATATGTTCCTCCTGCATATATACATTTGTGTACTGCAATCTGGTTCTGGATAAAAAACGCGGAAGTGGTTCCTAATACATGTACATATGCATTATCCTATCTTGTATTTATTTATAAAGAAATTAGTCATCAGTACCAGTTGTATTTTTGTAAGTCACCTGAGAATATCAGAGTTTGATAGAGAAAATAAACATTAAGATCCTCAATTTTGCCCAAATATTTTCAACATTTTTAACGCAATAAATTACGTAATATGCTAAAAAAATTACAATTGTCATCTTTAACAATCTTTAACAATCATGAATTAACAAGTAGAAATTTAAAGCTTTTTTATTTGACTTTAATCCAACAATGGTGCTTTATTTACATTATATGAGCATGTATGTACATAATCCATGCACATATATCATGTTCAGGTGTGAACAAATTTTGCAAGTTCCTTTTCAATATACATTTTATAGCTTTAGAATAAAAACCCGATTTATCATTGGAATTTTCCCGAGAACTATTGATATTGAAGCAGATTTCATTATAAATATTTCATTTTTTGATATTGATATAAAGACACATTGGTAAAATTTACACTATAAATACAAATGCACACGTCCATAACACTAATCTTGTAGCAGAAGTTCCAAAACAATTATAAATGGTAAGTAATTATAATAAGGATTATCAGTAAGTATTCAACATGAATTTATATGTTCTTCAGATTCCAATATTTATTAACATCTTACACTAATACGAACCGATTCATTAAAGAATTTGCACTGCAATTTTAAAATATGATCAAAATACAGCTCCCATATCAGAACTTTGTTAGTAAGGATTTGATGTTGACCCAAAGGGTCGAGTTTCAGATGAACTCTAAACAAACTTTATTTATCTAATCATTTCTTAGCTTTTGACCATTACTTCAATCATCTTTATTTTGATTGATCCGTCTGCCAGGAAACAACAGAACTTTGGCGTCTGTAAGGATTACATTGTCCGAAAACTTGAACTAAACTTGATTTGCGAGGCAGATTTGAAATATGTCAAACAAATTAATTCAACAAATTTGTGTATGCAATTCAAATTGCATGAAGATGCAATTCAAATTGCATGAAGCTAACATATTTCAATTGATATGTCCATGTAAATCTCTGTCGACAATCAACAAAAGTCACTTATAAACTTCAGTAACGAATCATTTAAATTACTCTATAAAAATGAAGCATCAAAGGATACAGGATTTATCGAGGTTTTTATAGGAGTTCGTGTTTTTATAGATTTTTATAGGAGTTCGTGTTGTTCATTATTTTTTAGTTTTCAGTGTTTATTTGTTGTGCTTTTGGTTGTTCATTTGTCTTCCTGGGTTTTGTTTGTGTAATGGATAAGGTTTTTTTTTATTGCTCCTTGTTTATGTATATTTGTCCTCTTTATCAGATTGCATTTATACACCTTAAACAGATAGGTAATACGCAGGTCAAGGTGACATGGATGTAATATGGCTGTACATTATTACACAAACAGTATACACCAACAAACTGTCATTCCTAAGTAATATACATATAAAGTTAATTTTTGTACATTATTGTACAATTATTTACGAAATAACAAAACAAGACAATTTTATTCTTTAAAACTATTGTAACAACATTGGTACAAAAAGTAAATACAAAAAGAATTAACTATATAATATTGAGTGCGCATGACAAGATTATGGATGACATAAGTTCATACTATGTATATATATATCACATGAAAGACCTGCTAGTAAATTTATAACCTTAATAAATTTACAGATATTTTTTAGTTTATTTCTGTGTGTTGTCTGTAATAATTTACAAAATTTAATAGCATTTACTCTGTTCCAATAATATTTATCCAAAAATTGTCTACGTGAGTCATCTAAGGATCGACAGCTAGGGAGATAATGAAATTCGTCACCTAATTCTTGGGATTGACATAGATTACAATATCTGATTTGTCTGTCTAAACCGACCCACCTTCCAGTTTCAATTGGGAGTCTGTGATTAACAGTTCGAAATTTGCAAAATATAATCCTGTCTTTGTCAGGTAAAATATCTAGGTATTTCTCAAACCTATCCTTAAATATTCTATACGATAAACCTTTTGAAGAATTGTTTATATCTGAGTGCCAGTTCTGTTGAAATAGGTCAAATAATTTTTGTTTTAAACTAGTACTCAACCATTTTGTATTAAAATTAGCTTGTAACAACCATACATAGCTATAACCACATGTAACAAGAATATTTTTACAACGTTCATCCGTTCAGACCTATAATCATTTTGTGTATATTTTAAAAACATAAATTTATACAAAACCAGTGACATTTTATTTTCTTTTCCATTAACAATTCTTGACCAGTAATTAACCATACGTAATTTGATGTAAATAGACATAGGATATGCGCCCAATTAATTCACCATATACCATGAAATTTGGAGTCGCCTTTTTCAAGTTTAGTAGTTTGCAAAATTTCAACTTAAGTCTTTCTATCATATCTAAATTACTGAACCCCCAAATTTCACAACCATAAAGTAAAATAGGCTTGACGAAATCATACTGACATCTCACAGATAGGTTTTTAGTACATCATACATAGCTCTAGTAGCCTTGGTAAATTAATATTTTTTTCGCCCTTGCAAAACTGCCTGTTCTTGAAAAAGTCAATCCTAGATATGGAATTTCATTTACAACTTCTAATTCGTTATCATCATAATAAAAATGTACATTTTGTGGTAGGCGTCCCTTAGAGAAAATCAAAATTTTTGTTATACTAGAGTTTACACTAAGTTTCCAAAGCTTGCAATATTCACTAAATTTATTAAGCTGTGCCTGAAGTGTCTCAGCTGAATCGGTGAACAGAACTGTATCGTCCGCAAAAAGTAATGCAAAAAAAAGTTTAATATAAATATTCATCTCATCTTCTATCTCATCTGATATAAAAGTCATTCCCGTAACATCATGCATTTGTAAAAATTTTTGTTAAAAAAGATTCTAAATCATTTAAATATAATGAGAATAAGAAAGATTAAAGATTTTCCCCTTGTCTTACTCCAATATTACATGGAAAATAATCAGATGATAGTCAATTATATACAATTCGACATTTAATACTGCTATACATGTTAAATATGACATTATACATTTTCCCATTAATTTCATTTCCAAGCAATTTTTGGTATAACTTTTGCAAACTTTCTCCATACACTGTCAAATGCCTTAGCAAAGTCAATGAAGGCGCAATACATTTTTTTTCTTTTTATTTTGCATAATATTAAATAACATATGAATTGTAAATAAATAATCCGTAGTACTTTAACAGTTTCTGAAACCTGTCTGATTATGACAAATAAATTGATAATCGTGAGAAAACTGATTCAATCTATAATTTAAAATAGAGGTAAATAATTTACCAAAGCAGCTAATAATCGTGATAGGTCTAAAATTGTTAGGATACAATTTATCACCTTTATTTTTATATATTGGTATGATATTTCCCAATAACCAAACCTCGGGGATAATACCACTGTCAAATATAATATTAAACAGCTTAACTAAAATATCAGATAAAATATGAAATGAATTTTTCAAATACTCATTTATAATGAGATCATCACCATAAAATTTGTTGTTTTTTTTAGATTTTTAACTGCTTTTTCTATTTCATCTACAGGTATTGGTACATTTAAATCTATATTCAATTTATCAAATTCGTTTTGATTTTCTAAATTAACATTGTCTTCATTTGGACTACCAGTATTTAATGTTTTAAAATGATCTAACTGTATATTCATAGGTATAGCAGGGCTTTTTTGTTTTTTTAACTCTGTTTAAAATTTTCCAATATTCCCTTAGATTTCAGATTATCAATTTTATTTCGATTTTTTTCTATGCTTTCTCAAACTTTTATCCAGTGTTCGTTTGTATTTTTTAAGTTTATGTTTTGACAATTTATATTTTTTTGCGAGCTCTATGGCAAACCGTTTTACTATTTATTCTAACTTCAAGATGTTCTCATATGATATATAACATAGCTTATATAATCTATATACTTTAAGATATCTTCTAAAGTTTATAAAATATATTATTAAGTATATAAGATATATTATAAATATTTTTTATATAAGATATCTCACATAAAAAATATTTATAAGATATCTTATATACTTTATGACATATCTTATATACTTTATAAGATATCTTCTTAAGTTTATAAGATATCTTATAAGTATATCAGATATCTCAGAAAGTATATAAGATATCTTACAAATATTTTTTATGTTAGATATCTTATATATACTTTATAAGATATCTCATATAGTTTATAAGATATCTTATAAACTATATGAGATATCTTATAAAGTTTATTAGATATCTTGAAGTCAGAATAAATAGTAAAACGGCTTGCCATAGAGCTCCCTTGCAATCATCATCAAACCACGGTTTGGAAGCTTTTTTATAATTTTGTGAATTAAAATTTTGTTTTCATTGAGTTTATGTTCCAAAAGTACTCTTTGCTGCATTTGTTAGTAAATTACAAATATTATCAACTACGGTATTTATGGTTGTTTCATTTATTATGTTGTTATGAACCATATTTACAAGTTGAGTAAATATGTTATTTACACTTTCTCCGTCTATACTATGAGCAAAGTCATTAGTTTTATCGCTGTCCCATTTTTTATATTTTTTCATGCGACAGTTGATCGCTATTGACTTCCTTTTGAAAAAAATCGGCATTAAAATTCAACGATATTGGATTATGTACATCAGAAAACAAACTGATGTTTTTAATACAGAATTTTTTTTAACATTGAGGAAACATGGGGACCCAATATTATAATCGACAACACTGGCATTTTTGGAAGTAAACTGTCCTTTATCTCTATCGTCACCAATGAGGAACCAGAGTGAGTTATCTTTTCCTAACCAATGTAGGTAAGGGAGATCATTAAATTCTCTCCCTTATGTCCTGAGGCTAAAAGGGAGACACATTTATTATCTCCCTTACCAACATTGGTTAGGAAAATATAACTCACTCTGGTTTCTCATTCTACCATTAAGTATAATCATATTAATATATTTACAAAAATCTAGCAAATAATTACCAAAATTATTCTTTCTATTATCCATACTTTGTCTTTGGATGGTAAACCTAAACTATCTAATGCATTTATACATGTATTTTCGATATCTTACATGCCTGAAAATTAATCATATTCTAAATCAATACATTCATTATATCTTCTGGTCCTGGAATTAAAATCTCCCACAAGACAAACGTAATCATTATATGGCGAAAGGGTCAAAAACTCATTTTCTATTTCGTTAAAGGAGTCCCCTATACAGTATGATGAATTTTCTGGAGGAATGTATATTATACCGAACAGAATATCTTGATTTAGACGAAATATATCTTTGTTTATTGTGAACCATAAAAGATATTTACTATCTGTATTTATAACTGTAATTTGATCTTCCAAAAATGTCTTAACACATAGTACAATTCCACCGGATTTTACCTTTAGGAAGAGAAATCTATTTTTCATCTTAATTTCAAAATTTGGTATACTAATTTCGTCTACATCGTCTGTTTTTGATTCAACTAAACACAAAATGTCATAATTTTTAATAAGATCTAAAAATTCAGGATATTGAACACGTCTACTTAATCCACAAACATTTAAAGTGAGTACTTTTTAAATTAGTTTTATTGAACACATTATTATCGTTTGATTGCACTGAACAGTTATTTTCTCTTCCACACGGGCTATCTCTGTCTGGAGTTGAAATCACTCGCTGTCGTTTATTATTTCGGAAAGAATATTTATTTCTTCTGTTATTAGTATTGCTCATCTGAGTGTTTTTCATTAATTTCTCCTCAATTGGCTCATTTACACAACCTCAATTATACAGTTGACTGGCTTTGATAAATTTGTATCTGAGTGATTTTTTTTTCTCAATAAGTTAAACTAATTTGGCTTTTATATGCATTGGTATCAGTCTGGAAGATTTCAATTCGCTTTGACCTAATGTTCGTTGTCCAGTGACTTGTATATTCCCATTATTTTTATGTTGTAATGCTCATGACCAAGATCTCGCAAATAGCTAACCTATATACAAATATGCATTCGAAATAGTACTATTTCTGTGTCAGTAACACTTGATTCCACTAAATATTAGTACCACAGATAATTACAAAATTCTCAACGCACACATTAAATATAATTTCTTTGAGTAGATGCTTTCAAACGGACATCAGCGGTATTACATTCATTTTTTATTGCATTCTGTGTAAGGATTTTCGTTCAAATATATTTTATTAAGTATCATTAGCTCTTCATGGTAAAAAAATCAGGGACAAAAACATAATACTGAAGAAATCTGATGATTATTGCACCAGTAAATAAATGCTATATGTTTAAACCAGCCGCATTTTTGCGCCTGTCCCAAGCCAGGAACTTCTAGCCTTTGTTAGTCTTGTGTGTTTTTTTTTAATTTTGGTTCATTTTTATGTTTCGGAGTTAAGTGTGCCGTCTGTTTTGCTGAACTATTATACATTATTGTTTGGGGGCCAGCTGAAGCCCGCCTTCGGATGCGGATTTTCTCGCTGCTTTGAGGACCCATTTGTAGCCTTGAGCTGTTTTCTGCTCTTTGGTCGGGTTGTTGTCTCTTTGACATCTTCCCCGTTTCCATTCTCTATTCTATAATACATACGCATGCGCCAAAAGAAATGGCAGTGAAATTTTACAAGCAAAATTCTAAATGTTTTTTGGATTATAATAATGGTTTCCAGTGATGCCTCGACGAAAAAGAAGACACCCAAATAGAGTTCTAAAGTATACGAGTGATTCTTCGTCGTCGGATCAGCGCAGTTTTGCCGATAAAAGGTTTTGTGCACAAACAAACAAGGTACATTTTAATAATAGTGAACACAACTCAAGTCAACGTTATAACGACATGAGTAACTCTTGCCAATACACACCCATGGCTAGTACGCCAAATATGAATTATCAACAACACTCATCACCTATTCAATCACAGTCGATGCCCCCGATGCCTCCATTTATGCAACTCCCGATTCCATCAAATATAGAACTTTCTTTGAGAGAACTGTGTCAGAAAATGTCGAACGTAGAAATAAAATTGACAAAACTGGATCGAATTGAGGAACGCTTAGAAACAATGGATAAAAGGCTCCGATCGGTAGATATTGAAGTATTTTCTTGTAAACAGAGACTACATACACTTGAGAACAGCGCACAGTTTCTATCGAATGTTCACGACGAACACCAAGCATTGAAAAGACGTGTAGATTCGCTTGCCGGAGGTTTAGAATCAGCCAAAAACATGAACACTAAGTTGTTAGACATTGAAACGCAAAGTTTAGAGTACATTTTGTTGTTTTTCTCAATTGACGAACAGTCAAATAATGCGGATCAAGTAGAAAAAACAGAAACTGAGCAAACGGGGACTGGATCAGCGGCCACGGGGTTACAACAAAAGTCGGAAGAAGATGGGTCAAAACGCGACAACGAAACCTGTGTGGAAAAAATTCTTAATTTTCTGGAAAAGGAGATGAAATTTGAAGACGCAAACAACATAAAACTAGAAAAAGCGTTTCGACTAGGGAGACGTAAAGAAGATGCAGTGAAACCGAGGCCGATAGTGGTAAAATTCAGCAGTCTGGCAGATAGAGCAAAAGTGAAAAACGCATCGAGAAGGTTAAAGGAAACACAGTTTGGTATCAGCGCGCACTACCCGCGTGAAATAGTCGAACGACGGAGGAAACTTGTCCCCATAATGTTAAAAGAGCGGAAAAAGGGTAAAAATGCATATCTTGTTGGCGATAAATTGTATGTTGGCGGTGAATTGTGGGAAGGCTATGATGCAAAAGAGTATGATGTGAATATTCTTGACTCAGGGAAAAGTGTTATAAATATATGTTACTGGAATATTTCAAAAGGCTTAGTTCGAAAGTTGTCAGATCCAGAGTTCATAGAATTAGTGCTTAAATATGATGTATTGTGTTTTAACGAGTGTTGGGTCAAGTGCCCAGAGCAGTTTGATATAAAGGGCTATTGTAAAAAGCACCTGTATAGAGAAAAGTGTAATGGCGGTGGTATAGTGTTATTTTATAAAAAATGGTTGAGTAAATATATTGAAATTATAAAATGTGAAGCAGATAGTATGATTTGGTTTAAATTTGACAAATGTATTATGCCGAATAACAAAGATTTATATATGTGTGCAATTTATGTACCACCTGATAAAAATGTATTCTATAGAAAATATAATATAGACCTTTTCGAAGTATTGCAAGAACAGATCGAACATTTTTCAAACTTGGGCACTGTCTCAGTTATAGGCGACCTAAATGGTAGAGTTGGAAAAGAGAAAGACTTTATTGAAGGTGATATTTTAGATAGACAATTAAGAGACAATATACAATTTGTTGAATATATTGGTGATAACAGTGCTAATGATAGAATTACAGAGGACTTGAAAGCACCAAACAACTTTGGGCGTCGTATATTAGAAATATGTAAATCTTCAGGTTTACGAATATGTAACGGTCATTATGGTTTTGACAGTGGTAAAATTACTTTTCAGAACAAAAACGGCAGTAGTGTTATTGATTATTTATTAATGTCACATGATAGTATAAATGTTTTGATTAAACAATTAACTGTAAAAGAATTTAATACTTACTCTTGTCATGCTCCATTACATTTTGAACTTAACATGAAGGGTTTTAATATTGTGAACGATAAATGTAACTGTACAAAATCTATTTACAATAAGGTTAAATGGAATGAAGGGGT
This sequence comes from Mytilisepta virgata, assembly GCA_028015205.1. Taxonomy (NCBI): domain Eukaryota; kingdom Metazoa; phylum Mollusca; class Bivalvia; order Mytilida; family Mytilidae; genus Mytilisepta; species Mytilisepta virgata. The sequence goes on from CM051519.1 coordinate 83,515,998, forward strand.
CAAAGATGACATCATGAATGAACTGATGATCAACTCTAATAAGTTTGATGATATCTTGTTAAACTTGACAGTAGACGAAACTAGAATTGATGAATGTGTCGAGGAATTAAATGTACTGCTTACCACGATTTGTGAACAGTATACAAAGACTGAAATAAAAACCACGAACATATGTGAATATTGTATGGAAAACAACATGTCTAGCGGCCGAAAACCGGTATATAAAACTGACAAACCATGGATAACAGAACATTGTAAAAGTTTATATAAAGAATATAGAGAAGCATTAAATGTATTTAATGCAAACCGTATTAATGACAATAGAATACAACTGAATATTGCTAAGCAGAAATATAAACGTACAGAGTTGAGGCTAAAGAGATTATATAAAAATCAACAAGGAAATATGCTAAATCGTATGCGTAGAAACAACCCGAAAAAGTTCTTCCGTAAATTTAGACGAAAGAAGAGTAAAACTGGCAGTTCAATAACTCTAGATCAATTCCAAGAACATTTTAAAAATCTAGTGTCGGGAAATACTGATAACGAAAAAGATGAACAAAGTGAGACAATCCAAAATGTATTTGAAGAATTGGATTCGGCGTAAACGGAATAAAAAATCTGAAACGAGATAAAACTCCTGGGTTTGACAATATTATTAATGAATATATAATAACTGGTAAAGCAGTACTAACGGACGTTCTATGTAAAGTTTTCAATAACATTTTAAATACTGGTATATTCCCCCAGGTGTGGGTGAAAAGTTTGATTGTACCTGTGTTTAAGAAGGGAGATGAAAATGATTCAAAAAATTATCGTGGTATTTCGTTGGTCTCACATGTCGGGAAGCTGTTTACCTCTATCATAAATATGCGGTTGTTGAAGTGGTGTACGATGAACGATGTACTTACAGATGCGCAATTTGGATTCCGACCTGGTTTTGGCACTACTGATGCCATGTAGGCTTACGGGTCGTTGATCGTATAGTTAGATTACTGCTTACTGGTTACTTGCGTTGTGTATGAAAAGACTGGTGTGGTTCCAATACTTTATTATGCAGATCAATTAACAGTAACAGACAGTGGTTAAGATGTGTACTGAACTGAAGTAAAAACCCAACTGAGCGGACTACAATGTCGCTCGTATTTATAATCTAGCCCCAAAAACCAGTTAGAACAAGATAAAATGCTGCGTAGAATAATAAAATAATACGTAGAAAATATTAACCGAATATAGAAAATTAGTCCTTCAAACGTCAATCACAGCATCCCAAAATGGTACTATTACTAATAGGCACCTGACGTGTGAAACATACACAGTCCAAATACAGTTCCAATACATCTCTATCGAATATCATGTTAGTACATATCTATTTCCTAAATGTCAATTTTAACAAGTTTTACAATTTGTTCCATGTTTGGTACATAGATGTTTTCGAAAGGTAAATTTTAACAAGTTTTACAATTTAATCATTGGAACTGTACTAAACTGGTATTAGCCTGTCTAAATACAACTTATTATACAATCATATTTTAATTTTAAAATTATTACCTTCCTAAATTAATTGAAATATATTTTATATACTTTGGTCACCCAGGCCATCCCGTTACAATCGTCCCTTTCCGAAAGAAATAAATTACCCAATTCTTTCTTTATCAACATATGGGTGACCAGGATTACTAATCGTTATTATTATATACATATTCAATATACATGCAACATGCACAATTATTATATTGTCTTTTCACAGTTCATTGCACAATTGTCCATCAGAATAAAAATGTCCAAGCAAAATGTTCATATTATTTACACATCTCGGTGACTAGGAAGGATTATCAGTCGTAATCTTGATAACCAGGATAGTATTTTTCAGTTCATGATTGTTCGTTTGTGGCTGCCCGCTGCCCCTGTCATAGGTTGTCCTCCTTATGGAAGAGCTTACCCGTCATTGGAACAGATCGGCGCTAGCCCTATGACTGCCCGCTGCCCCTGTCATAGGTTGTCCTCCTTATGGAAGAGCTTACCCGTCATTGGAACAGACTGGCGCTAGTCATAGTCGTAAATGTTTTCTTTAAACAGTTCTTTCTCCTCATGACCGGGATTTACACAGTTCTTTTTTTTCTACGGCCAGGATTTAGACTGTTCATAGAAATATCCATGTGACTAGCATAATGATTGACGATCAGGATATAATACGTAAATGTCCTTTTACTAATGTTCATTACTAGTGACCGAGATACATAAAAGTTCTTGTAACATCAAGATTGTCTTTTCACTGAGTAGTTTTTAGTTCTTCTCGTAAACTGGGATAAATAGATTGTTGTGGTTTTGCTTGTGGTTTCCTTATTGGATAGTTTGTTACTCTCTTCACTGAATGACCAGAATTTGATCCTTTCGATGGTGAGACTGTCTGTACTTCAGTCTCCGTGTAATCATCACGTTCGGCAATGTCTGCCGTCACCATCGGATTATCTTCTGGAACAGGGATCGGCGATGTTATGGAAGTATCATCTTGACCATATTTCTTGTCGCCAGGATTCATGGGATCGTTACCTTGACCATACTCCTTGTAGCTGCTTGCGTCAGATATCGGCCGTTGTTTTTCGTCAGGCGATTGGCGTGTCCAGGATGATTGGGTAGAGGTTACCATGTGGTTCAGGTTATTCAATATTGTCATATTCTCCATTGGTACCAGTCCATACTTTTCTTGTAAGTACCGTCGGGAAAGATTGACATAAGGCCTATACGTCGTTGTACCATTACCATCTTGTAATCGTGACCAGTCCTTTGTACCATTACCATATCTTGTCGTTGTACCAGAGTGACCAGGGCTACTGCTGAAGGTGACCGAAGATTCTTCACCATCTTGTAGTCGTGGTGCACTGGGTTGTGGTCTTGACAACTGTTGACTCACCTCCTCATTTCCCTTTTTGACTGACCTTAACCTTAACCTTAACCTTATGTAATTTAGAAGCCTGCGCCTAAATTTCACAAAGATAATAATTATTAAAATAATTGTTACTGTTCCTATTATACATATCCAATATCGAGGACTTGCAGGCATGGGTTCTTCGTTTAAATTCATGTTATCTATTTCTTCTTTTAGTTTATTTATAGGGATCTCTTTTATTTCTTTACGTTTAAGAGGAATTTTAGAATCATTGAAAATTGGTATGGTTGTGTCAAATGTCTTCCAAAGGATCATTACGGCAAATGAGTATCTTCTCAAGAATTGTCTGAATACGTCCGTCACATTGAATTTACTTTCTTTATGATAATAGGGTAATAATTTCATACATGTATATGCATTATAAGCAGAACAAGTTGAGTTAAGTCTGATGATATCTAAGGGACATTTGGTGGTCTGTAATTCAGATGTCGATTTTGATTTACAGGAGATATTAAAAGTCAAAGGTTTCCCGGCAATGACCAACCAATGTCCGTCTGTCAAGTACTGCGCCCGAGGTCTTGTAGGATAAGTGGAAATCATTATTTTACAATATTCCTTAATTCCAGTTGCCCTTTCCATAAATAATTGCATTATATACAGATGTCATTACTGGGTAAACATGACTTCTAAAGGAGCAAAACGCTTTAAACTAAACTGCTTTAAATCGACACTAAGAGCATCTTTAGTTGCACAGGGGAAATAACGGAAGGGGAAAGGTGTCACAAAGACAACAAGTGTATGTTTCAACATGATCACCAAGCTGGTTTACAGCATTGCTTGAATCGCAGCAAGGAGATTTTTCGTTAATTTCCTATGGTCAATGGGAGGATGTTCCGTTTCCTCCTTGGAAGCCTTATTTTTCACCGGGCTTATTACCACATCTTTATCCGTGCCTACGTCGACACTTATTTCTGCGCGCGCAACAAACCTCGGTTGATGAGCCAACCCTTACTTGATCGGATACTTGATCAATTACCTTAAGTTCCTCAACATCTTGTTGATAGTTTTCTTGTTTAGCTCTTAACCTCTTCTGAAGTTCCGCTAAGGGAATATCATCTTCATCTGAAGAGTCCTCTCTTTCCATTCGACGATGTCGAATAACTTTGTTGAGAGCTGTTTTCTCTTCCTGGTCCGAAGAATCATCTGATTCTTCCGGTGGTACTACATACGTACTTTTTCTTAGGAGTCGACCTGTTTCGTCTTTTGGTATCTCCCATCCTTCTACATTTGCTGGCCTGATGTGTCGGGCATGAGTCTTACTTACCTTTCCGTTCAGTTGATTACGGATGATGAAATTAAGAGGTCCTGTTCTTTCTATAATTCGAGAGAAAGGAGTCCACGTCCCTTTCTGACTATACAACCTCGCTTCAGTTTGTAGTACTTGTTTGTTTGATTAACTATCATCACAGGTATCCTCGAAGTATTCTGTAACTTACCTATTGAACCTTGTAGGATAAGTCCTGATTCGTCGAGTAAACATCCTGAGTCCAGACTTGAGATTTCTACAAGTCTTGAGTCAGGTATGCGAAAGCCCTTATTCAACTTAACATGACAAACAGTTGCTGTCTGGGGTTTAAGTCTTACCTCTTTATCTGTCCTTAAGATTGACGAAATATGAATGTCTTCCTCTAATTTAACATAAGTCTTACCTATCCTTATCATTCCTAAGTCGAAATATATTCTTACGCCGTATTCTTTCAACCAATCTCGGCATAGAATGAAATTTCGATTTAGTCCATAAGCAACGAAAAAGTTTTGCGTTAACGGAAGTCCATTCATAGTAAATGAAATAGTTGTTTGCCATATGATTGATAATGACTCACCACTCGCGGTCTATAAAAGCGGCAAGACGCGCATAATTTTTGGTTTTTCTGGTAACTTATCAAACATTTTCTTACTAATTAAAGAGGCGTCCGCGCCTGTGTCTATCAAAGTACGATAGCGCGCTTTTCCTATCTTCATTATACAAGACCCTGGGTTCCCTGCCAAAGATAAATTTAGTACTTGTGATTTCCAAAATTCTTTCATTTTACCCTGAAAACCTTTTCTCCTCTCTTCACCGGCTTCCTTGTTAAGAGAGGGTTTTAGTTTTCCTGAAATCCCCTAAATGGTTTATCAGCCCAAGTAGCGGGTCTGAAAATTTTGACTCTGTTCTTTTATGGAACATTACGGTTTGCCAATGGGCAGTTTCTTTTTAAGTAACCTATCATATGACAAATCCAACATTCAGCCCCCCTAATCCAATCAGGCCCCTCAACCCTATTTCGAGTTTGATAATTTCCTCTTTGTTTTTGGGGTGTTTCCTGTCTTTGACCCTGCTGACCCCTTTTTGGCAAATACCCTTTATTTTTTCTTTTGGGCACCTTTTTTTGTTCGACCTCCTCCTCCTCATCACTTACTACCATGGGTTCCTCCCTAGAATCCCAAGCTGCAAAGACATTATAAGATCGGAAAGGACATTCTTTTGACCTATGACCCCGTCTGCCACACCTAAAACAATTTTTCTGTTAATTCCTCAACGGCGTCTGCCATATTACTTAAAGACATTTGAGAAAGTATTCAGTTAGTTTTAATTTAATAATTAATAATTATTAAAAACTGCAATTAAACCTAGCTTTACTTATTTAAGCGATTTACGATTAATTTAGGTAAATCCTCTTTTAAATTTTAACAAGGTCAGTCTACTAAGGTACTTTTTAGAGATAAATACTTAGTTGTCTTACCTTAAAACTTTTCAACTCTGGTACGTTGTCCAGTTAGGTCCTGGTCTTGCGGCACCAATAAAGCTGTTGTAGGCTTACGGGTCGTTGATCGTATAGTGGTAGATTACTGCTTACTGGTTACTTGCGTTGTGTATGAAAAGACTGGTGTGGTTCCAATACTTTATTATGCAGATCAATTAACAGTAACAGACAGTGGTTAAGATGTGTACTGAACTGAAGTAAAAACCCAACTGAGCGGACTACAATGTCGCTCGTATTTATAATCTAGCCCCAAAAACCAGTTAGAACAAGATAAAATGCTGCGTAGAATAATAAAATAATACGTAGAAAATATTAACCGAATATAGAAAATTAGTCCTTCAAACGTCAATCACAGCATCCCAAAATGGTACTATTACTAATAGGCACCTGACGTGTGAAACATACACAGTCCAAATACAGTTCCAATACATCTCTATCGAATATCATGTTAGTACATATCTATTTCCTAAATGTCAATTTTAACAAGTTTTACAATTTGTTCCATGTTTGGTACATAGATGTTTTCGAAAGGTAAATTTTAACAAGTTTTACAATTTAATCATTGGAACTGTACTAAACTGGTATTAGCCTGTCTAAATACAACTTATTATACAATCATATTTTAATTTTAAAATTATTACCTTCCTAAATTAATTGAAATATATTTTATATACTTTGGTCACCCAGGCCATCCCGTTACAGCCATCTTTGCCCTTCATTCACTAATAACAAATAGTTTAAGAAAAGGCAAGCGCTTATATTGTTGTTTTATAGATTATAGTAAAGCTTTTGATAGTGTTACACATTATAGATTGTGGCAAAGATTGATAAGATGTGGTATTACAGGGACGTTATTGAATGTTATTAAATCAATGTATCTCAATTTGAAATCATGTGTTAAAATAAATGATAAATTATCAGAATTTTTTAATTGCACTGTTGGTCTTATGCAAGGGGAATCTTTGTCTCCTCTATTGTATTCTTTATATGTTAATGATATGGAAATGGAGTTAATAACCAATAAATGTAAATCATATGAACTTCGAATGTTAAATTTATATCTTTTGATGTATGCAGATGATATGGTTTTATTCAGTGAAAATGTTCAAGATCTGCAACAAATGATAGACACTGTCAATGTATATTCTAATGATTACAATTTGTATGTTAATGTTAAAAAAACGAAAATAGTCATTTTCAGAAACAGGGGTAAACCTAAACCCGATGAAGTATGGTATCTTAATGGAAACACTATTGATATTTGTAACGAATTTATGTATTTAGGCCTATTGTTTTATTATAATGGTAATTTTGTTAATACACAAAAAAGATTGTCAGAACAAGGAAAAAAGGCAGTTTATAGTATCTTTAATAAGATACAAGATGATTATTTTAACCATGAAACTTTGCTAACTTTATTTGATACTTATGTTGCAAGCATATTGAATTATGGCAGTGAAATATGGGGATTTCATAAGGGACCTGATATTGAAAGGGTTCAAATGTATTTCTTGAAAAGAATATTGAAAGTTAGAAATAGTACTGTTAATAACATGGTATATTGTGAATTAGGTCGAGTACCTATGTATATAGAAAGTAAAATGATAAAGTACTGGTTAAAAATATTATGTACTGACAATTGTATACTGCGAAATTGTTATGATGAAATGTTAGATAGCTGTAATATAAAACCAAACGATAAGCAGAATTGGTGCTGTAAAATTAGAGATATTTTATGTAAATATGGCTTCAACTATGTATGGTTAAGTCAAAAGGTAGTCAGTGGTGATATTTTTCTTAGACAATTAAAAGAGAGAATGGTCGATAATTTTATCGGCGAAGCTAATGCCTTCTTTGAAGGTTCAAATAAATGTCAATTATATAAGCATATGTTTAGTACTCATACGTTGCAATATTACCTTGATAAAAAAGTGAATTATATTTACAAACCATATATTTGTAAATACCGGATTTGTGCTCATAGTTTAAATATAGAAACAGGTCGATATTATAAAATTGAAAGAAATGATAGATTATGTACACATTGTAATTTAAGAACAATTGAAGATGAGTTTCACTTTATATTAGAATGTGATAAATATACTGACGTAAGAAAGAGGTATATAAAACAATATTATTGGAGAAATCCATCTACTTTTAAACTGATACAACTATTATCTGTTAGAAATATAAAAGAATTAAACAATCTGGGCAAATATTTAAAACTAGCAGAGAAAATTCGTAATTAGAACACTGCTCCTAATTTTGAAATATTATATGTATGTATGTCATGCTCTGCGCTATAATTAATAATCATTGGTACTTTGTATCTGAAAATGTATGATTGAATTTATGATTGAATTTATGTCTGTTTATGTGTTATATGGTGCATATATTACTGTCCCAATATTGTATATTATCCTATAAGCTGTATTTGCTTTCGGAATAAAGTACTACTACTACTATTCTACAAATACAGCTGAAAAGTGTAATTATTACTTGGGCATGAAAAGTCCAGGTCATGGACCGGTCACGATGATAAGGAAAATATTGTTTTACAGTCCTCTTAAACGACTATTGGTGGAAGTACACAAATGAAAGGTTTCCCCTTTTTTGAAGTAAATATATAATTAAATCATAGACTGTCTCTAAACATGATAAATGAATCATTTCACACCTATTGGCATACTTTTCGCCATCACAAATGGATTATTTTTGCGTAGCGCAATTCCTGTCCTTCTTATGAAGCAATTTTTACTTGTTTTATTTCAACTAAGTCTTTTCAAATTATTGAATGAAAGGTTTTGACTTGCTGCGTTTTATTAAACCGAATATCATTTACTAAAAATGTTACAATCATTTTTATGATGACAACTTTTTCTTAGGTAGCAACCATTTGATTTTTATGGGGGCCTAGGATCAAATTTGAAATAAAAAGGCAGGCCCATGATTTTGGGCAAAATAATAGATAGGATCACTTTATGTTTAAAAAAAAATGCAGGATCTGTGTCGATCAGGATTTTTGGTTTAAATTAAAATAAATATTTAGGCCACAATAGCGGCCGAAAAAAATATCCAGGACCAAAATTTCGACGAAAAAAAAGTCAGGATCAAACATTTGATCCTAGGCCCCCCTCCCCCCTAAAAATGAAATGGTTGCTCCCTTAGCCAATAAAGGCTATACCTCTGTTGTCGGGGTATGATTGTTGGATTAATATCACTCAGAATAATGAGTGTCGGAATAAGGACTGTCGGATTAATGATTGTCGGACTAATAAGTGTCGGATTACGGACATAAGATCACATAACACCACACCCCATATGTATATATATAAAAATATAAAAGTAACAGGATATAGCGTATGCTCCATTCAAAAAGTTATAAATGGTAAGTATTTAAGTATAAAACACAGCAAATACACTACAACACAAAATTACCTGTCGAAACTATTGCTATCAAAAGTCATCAAAAGATATGCGTGAAATTTCACCAAGAAAACATTTAACTATATATTTTTAAACTAGCATATAAGTTTAATTAAAGACAATTTCAGTATGTGACTTCAAAGTCCGAAAAAATGATCAGAATAAAACTGCAGTGAAATAAATAGATATATGCTTTAAAAAATTCAAGACTGGTTCAATACTGCCTGAAGTGTAAGTTTATTTCCGTTCATGCGCAATCGAACAATGACGTTAACGTCACTATAAGCATTAGTAACGCTAAAATAAAGGACTTTTTCCGAAAGACAATCAGACGGAATATTTTCAGAGCAGTTTTCTGTGAAGGATTTGTGAAAATAGTTTTGACTATACCTGTGACGAATTTGTTATTGAAATAAGTCTGTATAACATAAAAATTGTTATCATTAATTGATACTTAAAATTTGTAAAATTTGTGAAAACTAAGGAGTATCCTCTTGAATAGCACTGTTCTTAGATAGTTTTTGGTTTACCCCTTTTGGTCATTTTTGCATTTTGGAATTTGCTCTTCAACATTTTTTATAGTTCTTTTGCTTTTTAGGCCTTGAGCACATCTGATGAGTCTTAAATCTACGAAATGTGTACATCTTGTGCATCAAAATTGGTATCAGAGAATATTATTATTATTATTATTATTATTATTTAATTTCGTTTTCAATTCAAATCAGCCAATTACCTGTAACTGAAACATATTTTGCAGTTTGTCAAATGTATAGAAATCTCCTCATTTCAAATAAAATTTTACTTCCAAAATTTTTAACGAACATTTGGATGATAGTTAGGTCACCTCAATGTTGGTCTCCTTATTATTAGCTCACCTGGCCATGTGAGCTTTTGTAATCACTTGACGTCCGACGTCGGTCCGATGTCCGTCTTTGTCCATTCTCCTCTGAAACCACTGGGCCAAATGGAATTAGATTTGGCAGGAAACAGGAAGCATCTAATTAAGGTCTTTATAAAGATTGCTCATTTCGTCCCGATCGAACAACAAATATGGCCGCGATGGGCAGTTCTTGTTTCTAATTGGTTGATATAAAAAAATCTTCTGCTTTGAAATCGCTTGGCCATATGGAACGAGACTTGATATAAAGCCTCTATGGGAGGTTCTTTACAAAATTTCCTCATTTCGTTCCAATCGGGCAAAAAACATGGACGCCATAGGCAATTCTTGTTTCTCATTTGTTGATTGTTTTTTTTTAAATTTTTTTGGAACTGCTTGGCCAAATCAAACGAAACTTGACAGGAAGCATCTATGGGATGTTATTTACCAAATTTCTTTATTTCATCCCGATCGGACTACATGTATGGTCACCATTGGCAGTTCTTGTTTCTGGTTGGCTAACATAAAAGAATCTTCTCCTCTGAAATCACTTGCCCAAATGGAATAAAACCTGAAAGGAAGCATATATGAGAGGTCCTTTATAAAGTTTCCTCATTTTATCCCAATCGGAATACAAATATGGCCGCCATGAAAAGTTCTTGTTTCTAATTGGCTGATATAAAAAAATCTTCTCTGAAGTCGCTTGGCCAAATCGAACGAATCTTGACAGAAAGCATCTAATTGGGAGGTTCTATACAAAGTTTCTACATTTCATCCTGATCGTGCAACAAGCATGGCCATCATGGGCAATTCTTTTGTTTTATCGGTTGATAATCTTCTTCTTTGAAACCGCTTGGCCAAAGGGAACGAGACTTGACAGAAAGCATCTGTTAGAAGTATTTTTACAAAGTTTCCTCATTTTGTCCAGATCAGGCGACAAACATTGCCACCATGGGCAAATATTTGTTTCTCATTGGTTGATTAAAAAAATATTTCTTCTCTTAAATTGCTTTGCCAAATAGAGCCAAACTTGACAGAAAGTGTCTATGACATATAACAAAAATCTACAGAACCGCAGAATTCCTCTTAAGGTGCTCATCAAGTGTTATTACTCTGGTGCCGATCCCTAATTCAAAATGGCCTTCAAAAGAGGACTTAACATAAGACCCTATGTGTCTTCTGGAGAACGGCCAAATTTTAAAATATGCTGACCTGTAAGTAGAAGGACCTTGATGAAGAAACATCTGGTTCCTACAAGGCTTACCACACTTCATAATGATAGGGAGAAGGGACTTCTCTCTTTGGGGTACATCAGTAAAAATGGCTTTCGTGCCAGGTGATCGATACAGACTCAGCCCTCTGAGCCCCTAGTTAAGTAGTTGTTACACTTTAATGGTCCGTAGACCCGAAGTTCGACAAAAGAAGGTTAGGCGGATTTTTATAGAAAAACATCTTCACAATATTTTGGTCCTCGTTTACTAAAACACAATCCAAACTAACAAAAACACGAAAACCAGCAGCGAGTCTATAAAATTCAGTATATATGAATTAGATTGAAAAGTCGTGTCGGTCTCAAAACTGTTTCAACGTCAACCATATGAGAATCTGTTTCACACATTTCCAAATGAAATACTATTACATGTATCTAACCTTTGCCATATAAATAGCTTACAGAAAGAATCACTTTTAAATACAGATTTGAAGCGATGGATTTTGAATCTGAAGAAGTTTTTGTTGGTGAAAAGGACTTTCAATGTTTCTACAAAGAAGAAAGGACCGCTAAAGAACATAAAGAGAAAAAGAATTCGGAGGCCGACGTCTATAGATCAATGGGTAAGTTAAAATGAAGTAAACATATCAATGAATGATCATAATTAGCAAACCAAAAACCCTTTAAGATGCAATCTTTAACTGAGCCTATTGCCATCACTTTGTGCCCGTCGACATCGTCTCCTCTGAAACATCTGGGACAATTGGGTCCAAACTTTGGTGGAATGGTCCTTGGGTAGTTCCCTTTAAAAAGAATATGCGGGGGTAGTTCCTTTTCAAACGAATATGCGGGGGTCCGGACCTTCAACAAGAAAACAGCAAAAATATATAAAAAAATCTTATAGTCTGAAACTGCAATGGCAAGGGCAAGAGACCAAACTTTAAAAGAATGTTCCTTAGGTGGTTCCCTTTCAAAATTTTGTCAGAGGTATGGACCTCCAACAAATATGGTCTCGATAACTGAAAATAGAAAAATCAACAAAAATATTTTTTAAAATCATCTCCTATGAAACAAATTTGGAGCAATTCAGATCAAACGCCTTAGGTGGCCACCTTTCAAAACTGGTGGCCGGGATCCCTGGCCTAAATAATAGAAAAACTAAAAGTCTGTACTGTCGGAATCGACAGTGATCCCCGCACCCTCTGTAAATAGTAGGGCCACCTACCTATAGTCAAAAGTATAAAGCCTTATTCCCATCCAAAAATAGTATGCAGTCATTCTATAAAGAAATTAAATCAATAAACCTAATGAAAAATGACAAAACCAGTTCACAAGCTTAAACTTACAATTTATTTTTTTTTATTTTACCTGAGTGGGCCCTCGTTTTAAAAATTGATATTCTAGTTCCTTATTGTGCAACGACATATAGTGTAGGACAATACTATATATTTTAAGCAAAATGCATAAATTGCAAACTGAAAGAGAAGTTCAGGTCACAAGCTTAAATTGACAATTTCAAATTTCGACCCCTGTGGGCCCCAATTTTAGACAATTAAAATTCTAAAAACGTATTGCACATCTGCATATGGTGTTAGGCAATACTGTATAGAAATTAAAGGCATAAATTGAAAAACAAAGGACAAGTTTACGTCACAAGCTTAAATTGATAGTTTTTCAAAATTCGCCACCTGTCCCCAATTTCAGAAAATCAAAATCATAAAACCTTATTGCGCAGTGGATATGATGTATGACAATACCGTATAGAAATAAAATACATAAATTGAAAAATGACAGAGGAGTTTAGGTCACAAGCTTAAACTAAAAGTTTTTCTTTCGAAATTCGACCCCTGTGGACCCCAATTTTAGAAAATCAAATTATAAAACCTTATTGCGCATCCCAAATGTTAGAAAATCAAAATTCTAAAACCTTATTGCACATCTGCATATGGTGCATGACAATACTGTATAGAAATAACATGCATAAATTGAAAAATGAAAGACTATTTCAGGTCACCAGCTTGAATTCAATATTTTCGAAGTTCGACCCATGTGGACCCCTTGTTTAGAAAATCAAAATTCTAAAACCTTACTGCGCATCTACAGGTAGTGTGCAACCATTCTATTTGGAAATTTAATTCCTAAACCCAAAAGTAAAGGAGGAGTTGATTTCAAAATGTGACCGACGGACGGACGAAGGGACGAACGGACGGACGGAGACAATCCCTATACCCCCAACTTTCTTCATATTCAAAAATCTTATCCACTGAAAACAGTTATGATGGATTGGTTCTTAGGTGGTCCCCTTTCAAAATTTGTTAGGGAGTCCAGACCTTTGACCTATATGTGCAAAATTTTGAAGCAATGAATTCGTCTTTGAAACAACTGAGAGTGAGTATCATAGAGCAATATGGTCACTGGCATTTAAAAATAGCAAACTCACAGCTTTGTTTTAATGATGTTGTTTAATACCCTATTATGATTTTTGAATGGCAAGTTAAATCCAGGTGAGCGTTTGGGGGCATCTAGTTAATTTTGTTGAATCGTAGAATAAATTGACACCTGTGCAACAGCAATTGAACGATGTTGATAAAAAACAAAAACAGAAAAATGGTTGATATTGATAAAAATATGCGAAATAATGATTATAATTGGTATGGTTTAGGTTGTATTAACATGTATTAAATTAACTTTGAGGCAATAATTCAGCTGTTCATGAGTTCGTCCGGTCAGAACTCGACTGTCATTGCTGCGGATGTGATATGATTGTTAAGGTATTGCATTGAATAAGTTTACGGTTTAAACTCCCTCATTCAAAATTGACTCTATCTGGATTTTTATTCAACTGTTTGGAACAGTTTCGTTCTTTATTCTTGGAATGTTTTGAAAATTTATTGACTTACATATTTTGAGCTTCGCGGAATCATGACGGTTAATCTTAAAATTTAGCTTTTGAGTTTATGATATTCAGAGAAAGGAGCACCGTGACGAAGCCCCTATCTAATTAATGCCTCAGTCTAATGCATCCTACGTTGTGAAGCCAATTGTCCCTGGTTCAATTCCCCTCTGAGATTAAAATATCAAGGATCACATTTACAACGTTTCGCCACGTTTCGCCAAACAATGCAAGTCCGTTGGATTGGGACGAAAACGAACGTCTCCGGCGTAAAGGGATAAGCGTGCTAAAGATTTCCGTGTGAAATAAAGTAGGTTAAAATATCGCTACAAGGTTCGCTTTTGTATCACATACAACGTTGTAGTTGTCTATAACATTGGGCATACCCCCACTCTGTATAACAAGCTCTTAGCTATTACATACAATATGCTGTAGTTGTCTATAACATTGGGCATATGCCCACTCTGTATAACAAGCTCTTAGATATTACATACAATATGTTGTAGTTGTCTATAACATTGGGCATATGCCCACTCTGTATAACAAGCTCTTAGCTATTACATACAATATGTTGTAGTTGTCTATAACATTGGGCATATGCCCACTCTGTATAACAAGCTCTTAGCTATTACATACAATATGTTGTAGTTATATATAACATTGGGCATATGCCCACTCTGTATAACAAGCTCTTAGCTATTACATACAATATGTTGTAGTTGTCTATAACATCGGGCATATGCCCACTCTGTATAACAAGCTCTTAGCTATTACATACAATATGTTGTAGTTATATATAACATTGGGCATATGCCCACTCTGTATAACAAGCTGTTAGCTATTACATACAATATGTTGTAGTTGTCTATAACATTGGGCATATGCCCACTCTGTATAACAAGCTCTTAGCTATTACATACAATATGTTGTAGTTGTCTATAACATTGGGCATATGCCCACTCTGTATAACAAGCTCTTAGCTATTACATACAATATGTTGTAGTTGTCTATAACATTGGGCATATGCCCACTCTGTATAACAAGCTCTTAGCTATTACATACAATATGTTGTAGTTGTCTATAACATCGGGCATATGCCCACTCTGTATAACAAGCTCTTAGCTATTACATACAATATGTTGTAGTTATATATAACATTGGGCATATGCCCACTCTGTATAACAAGCTGTTAGCTATTACATACAATATGTTGTAGTTGTCTATAACATTGGGCATATGCCCACTCTGTATAACAAGCTCTTAGCTATTACATACAATATGTTGTAGTTGTCTATAACATTGGGCATATGCCCACTCTGTATAACAAGGTCTTACCTATTACATACAATATGTTGTAGTTATCTATAACATTGGGCATATGCCCACTCTGTATAACAAGCTCTTAGCTATTACATACAATATGTTGTAGTTGTCTATAACATTGGGCATATGCCCACCCTGTATAACAAGCTCTTAGCTTTTACATACAATAGTAGTTATCTATAACATTGGGCATATGCCCACTCTGTATAACAAGCTGTTAGCTATTACATACAATATGTTGTAGTTGTCTATAACATTGGGCATATGCCCACTCTGTATAACAAGCTCTTAGCTATTACATACAATATGTTGTAGTTGTCTATAACATTGGGCATATGCCCACTCTGTATAACAAGGTCTTACCTATTACATACAATATGTTGTAGTTATCTATAACATTGGGCATATGCCCACTCTGTATAACAAGCTCTTAGCTATTACATACAATATGTTGTAGTTGTCTATAACATTGGGCATATGCCCACTCTGTATAACAAGCTCTTAGCTTTTACATACAATATGTTGTAGTTATCTATAACATTGGGCATATACCCACTCTGTATAACAAGCTCTTAGCTATTACATACAATATGTTGTAGTTGTCTATAACATTGGGCATATGCCCACTCTGTATAACAAGCTCTTAGCTATTACATACAATTTGTTGTAGTTGTCTATAACATTGGGCATATGCCCACTCTGTATAACAAGCTGTTAGCTATTACATACAATATGTTGTAACATTGGGCATATGCCCACTCTGTATAACAAGCTGTTAGCTATTACATACAATATGTTGTAGTTGTCTATAACATTGGGCATATGCCCACTCTGTATAACAAGCTCTTAGCTATTACATACAATATGCCTCGTATATTTGATCATTTGATTAATACCCATTTTGCACAATGTGGAATGGCTGGTTTTCTCTTTGAAACATTTGACTTTTTTTAACTTTAAAATCTTTGTTTATAATATTGTGAATTGCTGTCACTGTACTAGCAGAGTCAAACCATCCATCTGTTACACTTTGGAAACTAAATAATGGACTATGTTTCAGACATGTTGTCAGACAGGTCCACAAGTCAGCCATTAATTAAGAAACTGAGGAGGTCCATGGGATATCTGGCAAAAAAACTATTTCTTAAGGTAAATCATAGCTACAATAAATATTAGACAAATCTTTGCAATATTTGGTGGACAAGGCATTTAAGGCAAATCAGATATCATGTGAATGAAATAATTAAGGTCAATCCTTAAGATATAAAGTGGATAAAATACTGGTATTTAAGATATTGAAATAATTTTGGGTATAATATATTGTGGGGCACACTATATAGCAAATCCTTGAGATAACAACTTGGTCAAATAGAAAAAAAAAAAAAATACTTATTTCAATGATATTTCCAGAGAAGTAAGGCAAAGATAACTGATGACAACCCCGCTATATTACCAGTTTGTCTGGGTGACCTAACGGATATGGACGACTATGAAAGTGAACAGAATACGTTACACCAAGAAAGTGGTAATTCTAAATAATTGTTTCAAATTTTATATATCTACAATTACTGTATCAAGTAAACAAATAGGATTCTTTGAAATAAACAATCAGACGAATAAACAAAAAAGTGTTATACGACTCAAGCGATTTGAAAATACGAGGCTTCCGGTAATCTTGAGATTCTAAGAGAGACGAAAATAAGTACAAAAAGTCTCAATTGACTTTAACAATGATTGTAATTTCCAGAGACTCAAACGAGCCTCAATAACTCTAGAAACTAAAAAATATGTACGTTTAATTTTCTAAATGTCAAATTTCACCCCAAATGCGTTAAAAACTAGTTTGGCTAATCTCCTTGATGTAAGCTATGAGATTTTAGTTAATACACTGACATTCAAGATGAAGAACAGCAATAAATTCCCACGTGGAATAGTTCTCATGTATATTTACCTCTCAAAATTCCAGTATCACGTAGAATAGTTCTAATGTATATTTACCTCAGATCCGTTAATTTTTTTTAATTCAGTATTTTAGAAAAACGTCTGGTTCAAAAATTATTGTTCGTTTCTAGTTTTGAATAAAATGAACCAAAATATAACTTTAGAGCTATGCAAAACATATGGGGAATTCAGTCTAATTAAAATTAGTTCTCGGCACTTGCTCCTTATTTTCGTTCGTTTGTTTATATGTCGCGCGTGGGAGATCTATTACTTACTTGCAAGATATTAATCTGCAGTATTTCTGTATGTAGTAACTTTTGATGTATTTATTCATATTTTTTCTAGAACTGACTATAACATCTTTAACCTCTGACAGTGAATGGGATTCCATAGATCTGGATGATGTTGAGGAAACACCTCGGCCAAAACTGAAACCTTTTTTCAGCAAAGAAGATGTCTTGCCGTACTTACAACCAATGATACGGAATTCACCAATCCCCATACAACACGTGGTACCACAGTCAGTTGTATCTAGCCCAGTTCCTACGGAATCTAGAAAGCATGATTCTGGGCACTTGTTACGTCGTTTAGGTCGTTGGATCAGGAGCAATGTATTGTGTTGTCTTAGAGGAGTTGACGAAGAAAATTAATTTGTTTTACTTTGTTGTGTTTTATCAGTGTAACTGTGTGTTTTTGATCTTGTTGATGTTATTCTGTTGATATTTTGTTTCTATTAAAATCTTTATATTTAGTATTTATTTTATATATTTTTTTATGAATGTTCATGAAAAGAGTATGAACCTATTTCTCTTGTATTTGTTTCTTAAGACCACTGATTTTTTTAATTATAAATATTTACCTACATTTTATGCAATGCATTTCCATATTAACAAAAAGAACTTTTATGCTTTATCATTAATTTAGTTAGAAAATCTTGTAAAATAATTAAACATTCAAAACATAAGAAAAAAAAGAAAAGAAAATGGGCTGATCAAGAAATAAAATATAAAAAAAGAACAGTTGTCAATTTAGGACATAAGCTTAGGTTAGAACCGTACAATCTAGAGTTAAGACACAACTTTTTTAAACAGAGTAAAGACCTAAAATAAATCTGTAAAACGGAAAAAATTGCCTATTCAGAAAAAATATTTTGGATAAATTATTACAATGGAAAGAAACAGGCCCTAAACAATATTGGCAATATCTAAATTCACTAAAAAATTATTCTGATAAGTGTAATGATAATCTTATAAATATTAAAGCCACTATGGAAGAAATATTAAACACAGGTAAATATCCTGAACATTGGAGAAAATATTTTACTATCCTTATTTTTAAGTCTGGGGATAATTCAGATTTAAACAACTACAGGGGAATATCCCTTCAAAACTCCATGGCAAAATTATTTAGCTCATTATTGAATGAAAGGTTGAATATCCACTATGAAAATAGGTATCCAAACAGCAATTCGGGTTCAGGTCGAATCAGAGAACCACAGACAGTATTTTCATATTAAAAACATTATTTACTAAATATCTTAACAAAGAGAAGCAAAAAATTTATGCCTGTTTGTAGACATTCGAAAGGCTTTTAATTCTTTGTGACATGAAGGCTTAATGTACAAACTTATGGAAGTGGCATTGGAGGCAAGTTCTATGAAGTTATAAAAAATATATACAGTTCAAGCAAATCTGCAATTAAGGCAGATACTGATTATTCAGAATTTTTTAGCCTAAAGAGAGGAGTAAAACAAGGGGATAGTCTAAGACCTACCCTTTTTAATTGTTTTGTAAATGATTTACACGAAATTTTTGATATATCATGTGACCCCCTGACTCTAGAGAAATCTAATATATCTAGTTTAAGCTTTGCAGATGACCTTGTGTTGATGTCTAGTACACACAAAGGGCTTCAGAATGCTCTCAAAAGTCGTTTTTCTAACTTTCAGTCTTTGCCCCCTAATTTATTATGTAAACTTCTTGACACTTTAATTAGACCGATGATGTCATATAACTGTGAAATTTGGTTTATGGAAGATTATCTCCCTATAGTCAGATCAAAAGATAGAGCAACAAAAAATGGGAAAACCTGCGATATTCTCTCTTTTAGATAGACTTCAATACGAAAAAGTGCATAACAGATACTATGATTAAATTCTCATAACATTAACCCTCTTTTAAAAGAAGCATTTCATATAAATAAAACTTTGGATAACGAAGGACTATACACATGGTATACACTTGCTGTTATAATTTTTAATGAATTAGAAGTAGATGTTAACGAATATCAACAACCTGATAAACCTTTCAATAAAATAAAATTTAATTTAAAACAAAAAGTAAAACAAATTGTAAATGATCATTACACATACCAAAAACTATTTAAACTATCAAATTTAAATAATAATTCTAAATTATTTCTATATAAACAAATCAAAACTGAAATAAAACTAGAATAATATTTACTGAAAGAAAATAGTTTCAAAAATAGACAATTATTAACGAAATTTCGAGTTAGTGACCATGACCTAAACATAGAAACTGGTAGATATAAAAATATTCAGGGAGATCTTAGATTATGTACTAATTGTAAAGAGTTGGAAGACGAATATCACTTTTTCTTCCATTGTAATGTCAATAAAAAATTTAGAACAGTCTTATTTCAACAATTAAACATCCCCCAAAACTTAGACATAAACAACTTAAATTTATATATTAAATCTATTTTAAACCCAACACTTGAACTTTTACCATTCATTGTGACTTTATAAAGCAGTCATTGGCATTGCGAAAATAGGGTCCACCTCCGTTGAAGTAGAATTCAACAGTGCTTAAAATCTACTGGGCATAAAATTGCTTCATTTTGTCTATATAACCATGTTGTCGTGCTTCATCTGTACATGTATTGCATTGTGTTTGTTAAATTGTGTGTTTTGCTTTGACCTGTATGGGTGTAATTTGCAAATAAATAAATAAAAATTAATAAGTTCAAGTATTTAACCCGCAAAGAAGGACACTCCGAACCAAAACAATTCTATTATCATATGAAAGGAGATACATAAACTAACTTACAGCACAATAATCGTTGCTTTGGTTCTGAGTGTCCTTCATGTTGAAAAACTGTCTTTAATACATTAATTTGGCAATTGTGTTTCCTAAAGCTATATTCAGTCACGTAGAAAAAAAATTAGTAACTTATTTGTTTTTAGTTATTAGCAAATCTTCAGTGACCACATACCAAGCGATGCCCCTAGAGATTTTGAAAGGCTTTCTGGGTGATTTCTTGGTCCTAGAAGTGAAATAAATACAGGGGAAAATAGTCCTACTTCTTTATGGAATAAATACACTAAGCATTGGACAAACAGTCGATCAAATGACATTAATCTCGTATTTAGACATGAATTAAAAAAATAAGCATTTTTTGAAAAAAAAGAGCAAGATTGGATATATAATTGGAAAATTACATGAAAGTAAAACAAGAAATACATAAAAAATGTAGATTCGGTTTAATTAATTACTTTTCACAAAATTTTTCAAACCGTAAAGTCCGGATATTATTTTGGCAAAGTATTGCAATTGGTCAGAGGGTCAAGCGGCTCCTAACAGTTATGAAGAAAATCTTGTTGGTGTCAATCAGCCAGTCTGGCTTCGGAAAAGGTTGAAGAAATATTGAAATACTTCGAAAATTTACAATGCAGGTAGACTTCCCGGCTAGACTCTTTTACGTCTATGTCTTGCCTCTCGTAATCAGATCTAGCATTGAGTAAATATTAAAATTACTGATTTATGTTGTATGCTAAGAATAGATCTTATTGAATCGAAATGTTGAACCTTGATTGATATAGTATTTTATGCTAGAGGGAACTTTCTTTTGAACTTTTTTTGTCAATTTCATTAACCTTATTTCATGAAGAAAGCAGATGTATATGTAGGTAAAACTGTCTTCGTGGAGATGCTTTCTGAGCAGTAGAAAATATCAGTCAAGAAAATGTGATGCTAATTAATTCTCTTTTTTCATAAATGATTTATTAACATTTTTAACATTTATGGCATGTTTTATTGACATAAGCATATAGGGTGCACTGAAGTTGGTATCGTACATTGTTTATTGATTCCTTTGTATAAAGTACAGACTTTAGTATATATGTTTTGCCTTTATATGTTTAGGCGATTTAGCGATAATTCAGCCAAGCCAATCAACCATTTTTAAAACGAAGAACAGAAATAAAAGAGGTCCTTGTTTGTTTTTCGAATAATTGTGCTCCAATTCCATGTTTTACGAACATCCGTACAAATACGATCGAGATATTGCATACGTGTGTTAGTTTCTCGTGAACTTTAGCCCAAATTTTGAAATTTTGAAAATTACTGTAAAGTTTTGGATAATTGTTTGCCTTCCAATTTCTGGTTTCTGGCTTCGGGCATTATCAAAGACATGTAATGAAATGAGTATCCAGTGCAGAATATTTGGTACCTTATAATAGTATAAAAGAAGGGGTATGGTGGATTTAATACTTGCCACAAAATCCGAAGATTTTCGTAACAAACGTTTTTAAAACAAATAAACATCATTTAACACGATTCCGAGTCGTCTCTCAGTACTGGAAGAAAAGTATATGGTGTATAAATTCTTGACATGAAATCCACACATGGACGTGACAAAATATCGAGCAAAGCGAGGTGGGGAGATATATATTTTTTTTTACTGTCTGTCCCCACCTCGCTTATCCTTTACTTGCTTGCTTTTTGGTTTAGGTTGCAAAATATTATCATTCATATCGTCTACATCGAAGAAATATTCGATTTGTTTGGCAAGTTCTTAACGTTGTTTCTTTTTTGCAAGCCTCCTTTCCTTTCGGATCCTCTCTTTCTCAATTGCTTGAACAAGTTTAGAATATTCAGCTGCCCTAACCTGTGTGAAGTATGACATTCTCTCTTCCTCTGAGGCTGTTTCTTCGTCAGTTTCTTTTTCTGTTATTTCAGGATACCTATTTATAAATACATATCCATGAAAAATTAAGGGAAACACTAAGAAAATACCCATTTACTTAATTAATCTTGAGAGTGCTAGCTGTGCTTGTTATATTGTTATAATTATGTTTTAATAATTAAATTTGAGCTTTGTGTCGGCCATTGAAAAAAAAACACCCAAAGTCCATTAAATCAACATTGTGGCCTTAATTTAACACAGGACCCTATGGGAAATTCACTCAAAAATCTTCTGGTCTGAAACCACTAAGCCAACAAGAACTAGACTTGGTAGCAATGGTCCTTAGATGGTTCTCTTTTAGAAATGTGTCCATTGACCTAGACTGTTAGTTTAACATAGAACCCTATAGAAAAACCAGCCAAATCTTTAGTCCTGCTCAAGATGAAAAGTTCAATGCAGGTGAGCGATACAGGCTCTTTAGAGCCTCTAGTTTTTTATATTATGGTTAAAGTTAAATTAAAAAATCTAATTGGTTTATCAAAATGTTTATGTACGTGTATATCGTAATGAAATAAAACTGTTAAGTGTGTATTACTATAGAATGATAAACATTAGCTTAAAATATATTGACATTTGATATTGGTGATTTTTATTAATTATTTTTCATGAATTGCTGTCATATACATATATCTGATTCTTTTCCAACATCATTTAAAACCATTAAAACACGTTTTAGTCATAATATTTTTCAACTTTGTAAAATTACGGTCACAAATACAAGTGAGTAGGTTAATTCTGACACATGCTTTTTTGCAAAACTCGGAGGCCTTTGATTTTGGTATCAGAATTCATATTTATACAATATCAAGATAATCAGAATCATACAAACAACATAAAGTTATACCAGACTTTTTTATATATAATATAGAGTATTTGTTATATCTAATGAGAAAATCACAGGTTTATTCTTTTTGTTAAATAGAAAATATTCAACTATTGATTCTTTTTATTGTAACTTGACATCACAAAAATTTCACACAAAATTTTAATTTTCATTTGTAATAACTTTATTATTATTAGTTGGTCTCTGTAATTTGTTTTATACTGTATTTAATATTTAAAAACCGAGACATGCCATTTTTTTGTAAAAAAAAATTTTATTTAGCTGTATATAATTTTATTTATTCAGAAGTCATTATATAGTACATCGTTTATTTAATGCATAATATTTGTATAAAATCATGGTATCTTGAAAGGTCTAAGAAAGTGGACATTAAATTGTTATAAATGTAAAAATTGGTTTTAATTTTCAATGTATCTGTGTTGATAACTTCTTTCTTCATTCCTTTACTATCTGATTTGGTGGTGTCATAGTAACGTGCTTGCCAGGCGTGTGGAAGGTCGCAGATTCTATCCGTTGTCAAACCAAAGACTTCAAAATTAGTATTTTCTGCTTCTTTGCCAAGCACATGGCATTTTGGGAATAATTGCAGAGACTGGTCGGCTTAGAGTCAGAACAATGTGTCCGGGGGGGGGGGGGGGACATTTCTTTCTGCAGTATCACCTCATGAATAAGCACATTAAAAATATAGCTTAATCTGGCTCAGTATGTTGTCTGGTAGAAAACTGGGTTCATATTCATATCATATTGACATGTTCTCATAATCCATCCATCATTCCATTTTACTTGGTGAATTCAAGGAAGAACCTTTGTACTCATGAATAATTCATAAAGCAGACAGACTGGTTCCTTTACTATTTTGTGATGGAAATAATTGAACAGGAATATATTTTTTAAAGAAGTAAAAAATTGCTATACTTAACATAAGAACTTTGTGTATGAGATATATGGAAAAAGAAGGTTTCCCGACTCTGTCTCCTGAAAGAAAAGTTTGAACATCCAACGAAATTTTGAAGTTTTTATGTTGTCACAGAAACTTCTGAATGAAGGTGTTTGTTTAAAGATAGTCACTTGTGATATTTTTTAATTTTGGCCAGATTATGCGAACTCCTCAGAGTTAATCTATTTATAGTATGGGATATCTTTTCAGCAGCAACCCCCTATTTTCTTTTCATTTATTTATTATACATAACTGAAATATCTAAATGAGAAAATTTTATGAAATTCTATATCTTAGTTTAATTATTATACAACTTTAAAGATTCATTACATTTTCCATTCAAACCAAAGGAAAAACTAGAGAGACCTGTTTTCCCGCCAAATTTTAAACACTTTATATCTCAGAAACGAGTTCAGCAACATATACTTTATTTTATTATTTTATTATTGATTTCAACCTCTATCTAAATATAAAAGTATTTGAAAATCTACCGTATATATTAAAACTCTCACCACTAACCATCCTTAATTTTCACCAGTGTTGAAAGGTTCCGGAATATAGTGTAATTATTCATAGGTTACTGATGATATCAGGTTATCCCAGGTGGCTTTTAAACAAATAACATGTTTAATTTCTATAAAGTAACACATTTCTTTAAACATTCCAGCATTCTTTCAGCTAGGGTCTCGATGGCCGAGTGGTCTAGGTAGTTCGTCATGACTTCTAATGATCACTAGCCTGTCAACACTGAGGTTGAGAGTTCGAATCTCACCACTGGCGGGGTGTGTTCGACTCCCGGCGATCTAAATTGACAAGGATTGCCAATTTTCCTACCGAAGGTATGTACTTCTCTCCGGGTACTCCGGCTTCCTCCACCAATGAAAATTGGCTGCCGCGAAATAGCCAAATTTGCTGAAAACGGCGTAAAACCCTAACTAAACAAACAAACAAATTCTTTCAGCATCTTAAGATGCCTTGTGAAGAGAAATTTCTCTTGATCCAAAGGCATCATAATTTAATCTTTTCAAAAGTACATGTAGCAATAAATATCACTGAGAAATATTACATTGTATAGCAATGTCAGTAAACGTCAGGTGGAGCTGTTCTTGGGGAAATTATTTGAAAACTGGATTCCACTTCTTTACAACCTTTTCTAGCCTATTTTGGGACCAGTATACTGTAAACAAACTGTGGTTTCCGGCCAGTAGCACCCCTAGTGTTTACTGACATTGCTACATTGTGTCATCTTTCCAGTGTTAAAGGGTGTTAAAGCAGTAAATAAATGTAAGAATCTCATTTGATAACATAAAATTTTGTATTGAACCTTCCCTAAACTATATGTCTGTGATTAATATGGAACTAAAATAATTATCACACATTTGAAATAAAATAAAATAAATTTATTTGAGAACATAAGCATGATGAAAGTCTTTTTAACACATCTCTATTGAGTTCCATGTCTTGTCTACTTTCCTGTAAAAAAATAAAATGCAACTATTAAATCACACAAACTGAACAGGTCATGGAAAGGGAAATAGAGGTCATCTGGAAATCAAAACCAATTTAAAAGTCCATCATCTGATTTCGCATTTTATTATCTTCAAATTCATTTGAAACTGGCCTACAATTTGTTCAACATGTGTTCACTCTTAGATAAGTTCTTATGCCATTGCTACACGTATAACGTCCAATTAAAATCAACTCTGAAGAGATTTTATCCATATTGAAACGAAATCGCAAGTATCCTATTCAGTTTATTCATGACACCACTGTCTTTCAGAATTTCTAGAAATCATGTATTTACCAAAATATCTCTGTAAACTTCTCACATCTCTTTCTGCTTGTTCAAAGGACAATTTATCTTCGTGCATTTTGTCTGCAACTGTCTTAAGTTCTCTATCTGTAAAAATTTACAAAACTTAGGAATGAGTTAAATCCATTTTAGGGTGAATTTAGATGTGTAATGAAACAGTCTACCTTCATGAAATTGTTTCTTTTACCATCTTGACGACAGTTCAAATGTTGGCTATACACTGCATTAACACCCAACCGACTTCAAACAACAAACAAAAGGGAAAAAATCACATGGCCACTAGCAAATCATGCAAAACAGAAAACAGATGAGTAAAAAAAACCTACTGGTCTTGAGGTACGATTTTATCCCTTTTGTCTTTGAACTTACCAACAACTCCTTTTGCCATGACAAGCTGTGCTTTAATTTCCATGTCACTGACTGTTCTTGTAAAATCCATTTTGAAACGACTGATGGCAGAAAACTCTCTAAGCCAACTGTCTCTGATAAAACTGATATCTTCCCTGATATTCTCAATATCGAAATCTTTATACAAAATATTTTCTGCCTTCTGGAATCTCCGTTTTACACATCTTGCCCTTGTATCCAGGTATGAAAACATTGCATCAGTATCTAAAAATAAGGTGAAACATGTAATCTGCATGTGAAATGTATTTTAAAATATTTTCAACTACTTTTACATTTAAATTCGTTAATTCAAACTATAAATTTAATGTAAGTTCCCTTTGAATATGATTTTAGGGCTATTTTCCCAGATGAAAGTGCACCATTGAGACAACATTTGATCAAATGGACATATGTTGTAAACACTAAAGACCCTATAAATAATAGTATTTAAAAAAAAAATTTAAAAAGTTATTATACAAAGTAGACAAGGCATTCGATACAAGAAATAGCCGCAGACTATACAGGATCCTGGCTTTAGGACAGGCACATATATAATGTGGCGGGGTTAAACATGTTTGTGTGTACTCAACTCTCTCCCTTAATCTTGGGTCACTGGCAAATATATAACAAACAACTAGAAAGCTGTCCGAATCGACTGATCATGTCACTCCCTCCCCTTTTCCCAGCAAGTAATTCGGACCCTTAAATCACGTAAAAAAATATAATAACTTTTTTTCCATAATTCTATTAAGAAAATAAATAACTAAACCTAAACCAGTGAAAAATATGAAAAACAGTTTTAGATCTTAAGCTTTAATTCACTATTTCATCAATTGAAAAAAGAGTAGTTTAGGTCACAAGCTTAAATTCAAAATGGTTTTCAAAGTTCGACCCCTTTGTGGCCCAACTATTAAAAATCAACTCTAAAATCTTATTGGGCCTTTACATACGGTGTATGACAATACAGTAAAAAACTGAAAAATGGAAGAGGAGTTGAGTAGATTCAAAGTTTTCAATATTTGACCCATTGTGGTTCCCAAATACAAAAATATTCCCGATTTTTTTTTTTCGAAAGTGCAGGGATAAAAATAATATGCGGCACCTGGACAAAAAAGACACATTAAAAAGGCATTGTTACTTAGCATGGTCGTTAATTGATAAAGTTAGCTAAAAGTAATAATTGGGAGATATACTTCCCTGAAGACTAGAATATTAGTATTGGACATTAAACAAATGAACTATTAACAAACCTGTGTAAAACGCTGAAACCTTCTGTACTGTTGCATGGTCATTGTTGAAGCTCTCAAATATACGTTCTGTTTCTGAATAAAAAAAAATCAAAATGTCAATATATTTAAAAAAAAAAAAAACATTTTATTACCTTTGTATATTTTATCAACGCAAAAAATGATGTTTAATAGAAACAGAATCCTCTCAAAACCGTTACCGGCATATAAATGTTTTCTATTGCTTTCGGTTGTTCTTCTGTTGAGAAAGTTGAAAGTCTATCACTGGAATATTGGAGTAAACTTCTGTTTTATTTCCGTATTTGTTTACGTCTTTTTTTCTTGAGATTATATTTATATACCTCTTTCATGCCTCCGAATTAAACCAAATTGGAACAATAACAGACACAATAGAATAATGATGGTCATAACTGTCATTACATCTTTCCATGGAGTAACATTCTGGAATAAAACAGATTTTCTTAACACTTATCAATAAAGCATATAATGATTATTTTATTAAGATATAAGAAGGAAAAAATAAATTAAATATAGGTAAGCTAAATTCTTCGCACAAATACTCTTAATACACAGTAATCCAAATTATCAAGTACACTATGGAAATACCTATTGGCTATGCCATAATTTAAGTAATCAGCAAGCAACACATATATCTTGTATTTTCTACTGAGAAGTGCTGTAAAAATTGAACCATTCCGAAGAAGACTTTATCTATTTGTCTGCACTCCTGCAGTATCATTCGTTTCACTTACCACAAAATCCATAAATTCTAACTGCCTGGGGTACAAGTCATATTCAGAAATACAACTGAAAAGGAAAATGTTTTTGTTTTACCTCTTTTAAAAGCATTTTTAAAATAAATTAACGGTCTTCCGATGTGATGTGATACCTAACAAAAAATGTTTAGCAAAATACTATTTATTATAAATTATTTAAATGAGTTAAATATATTTTTTATAAGTTTCAGTGGTATATGTGCTTTCCGGAAAACACTTTTCTTGCTGAACTATGCATGCTGAGAAGCGGGTTCAGTTTGCAGATTGGTGTTAAAGAAACGCATTTTTAAATTTTTGGAATGTTTGTTGCTCTTTCAGAAAAACAATAAGTGATGTAGTAAACGTTTTATTCACCCGGCATAAGGAGCTTTCCAAAGTTTCCCATCTTTTGAGATTTCCGTTTACCGTAACTTAAATTAAAACGCAGGCTTTCATTGATGCTTTCCCATTTACTTAGATTGCATGTTTTAAGGTGGTACCCAACACTTTCACTAAAATTAATTTGGCTCGTTTAATTTTCATAAAATTTTGACAAAGTGTTTACTTTGACCCATTGACAAAAATTTTAAAATTTCAAAACATTTGAACCAACCAATTCATCAGAAAAATTACACTGATTGTATAGCAGTTTGACAAACACTAATATTGATCATTGAAAAGCTTAATATTCCCTTAACAACACAACGTTATTAAAACGTTTAGCTGATTTTACAGAGTTATCTCCCTGTAGTGTTAGGTACCACCTTAAGTGTTGTAAGGTAGATGCTTGATCAAAAAACGTTCTGCAAATGGCAACGTACATTCTTTGTTCAAAACTTGAAATCAGATAAACGTGGCACCAGATCATCGAAACGGGATAAAACCATCAAAATGAAAGTAATGGGATATCATTTTTCGCAAAAACGTCTTATATTGTGTTCATGTTAATCTTATAATAACCGGATAATGATTAAAAAGAGACAAATTTGAAGACTGACTTTAACCATTTGTCAGTATTTTTAATCTAAAAATATATATTTCTGAATTAAAAGATTACAGTGTTTATTTAAAAATGATGATATATATCTTATTGTACTAAAGTTTTTTTTTTTTTGGTTTAGTATGAATTTCATCTTGTCGGGTGTAGTCAGATGATAATATAGCTTCGACGTTTGTTTGTCGGAAAATGAATAAAGTTCATACATCATATTCCAATACGGCTCGATCCATGTTAAACCATAACATAAGGTCGATCAAGGAACCCAATAAACCAACACACAGTTTAACCACTGGTCAGTAGTTTATGAAACTATTTTATTGCTTGATCTTGAATGTAAGCTTGGGTAAAAAAAAGTCGCAGGCCAAACAGTAGGTAGACAGGTGTGAGTTTAAGAGGCTTGGTTGTTCCTTCTACGCACCTTTTCATTATTACTAGACATTGAACCCGCGCGAGCGCGGGAAAATAAGCATTTTTTTGTGGTGGCCATATTGACTTTAAAAAGTTGTTGCAGCCATGTCATTCATGGAACAGGAACTCCATATGGATGTTATGGCAGGCTTCCCATAAACTTTCCTGTCAAGTAGGTGGTATCAACTGATAGTTTCATATATATGCTATAGTATTCCAGAAATGGATGTTAATGCAAACTTTAACCAAAGTCAATGAAGCGTGAAATGTCTGCCAACCTGACCCAATTGTCATATGGCTGTTCGTTACTACCAAAGATGTATCCACTGATGAAGTAGACTGTATGCCACGTAGAATTACCAAAATAGACCTTAAGGTTCCATCAAAGTCAAAATCTATGACGAAAACAACCACAAAAATTGTCAATATTTTTATTGTTACAATTTATTCTGAACTGGAACTTGATGAAAAGCTTTCATTAAATACACATTTCATAATGCATTACCTCTTTCCTTCGGAATCAATGTGAAAATGAAATTGTAGATGTAAACATTTCCTTCGTGACGGATGAATTTTTCAAAAGATGCCGTGAGTTAGGTAGAGCATATTTTTGGAAAATAATTGTTCCAATTGTTCCACTGTCATCATGGGCAGGGCAAGTGAGGCTTAATTTCACAAATATATCCAATAATCAGACGATAAAAGCATTTTTAGTGTGTGGCTCCGTGTGCTGTCCACGTTTATTAAGATGTCCGAGATAAATTTCGTCATTAATGATAAAGATGACCATTTGTTAAAATATTTTTATCTAGGGCTTACAGGGAATTGTATGGTAGAGATATTTTAGACAGGTCACATGACAAATAATGTAAAAATAGATAATGGTTGTTTTTTTCACTTTGTGCAAGGTAAACATCCGAGCAATCAAAAAAACAACTAAGTTAGGAATTCCTCTGAACTTTACCTTACTTCTTCATAATCTTCAAAGTTCATAACCTTTACAGTTAGGAGAAATTGCGTTATGCAGAAAAACAATCCTGAATACATGAAGCGGAAACATCCCACTCGAAGGAGAATGTTTTTAACTTGTTTTGTTCTTCTTCCGTAATTTCAAACAAAAAAACATTTAAAATATGTGCATACTTGTTTATTTAAATCAATGTGTTAAAAGGATGCATTCGAGAACCTTCTAAGGGATATGTTGGGAGAATTCATACCGGAAAAGTGCACACAAATTCCATTTGCACATAAAGAAAACTGCAGTTTCAATTTATAAATGCAGATTGTCAAATCCGATAATAACCTTTATAATCTGAACTATACATCGTTTATTTCGAACCATGCGTTTTGCCGCCTATTCGGCTAATTCGTAAATTTAGTATTATAGATGGTGGGCAAATACATGTATATGAAATTAATTGGTAGGAGCATTAGAGACAATAAAGAAAAAAAAAGAACCAAATGTCAGTCTTTTTTTCTCTTTCTCCAAAGAAAGTAAGAATATATTGCATACTTAATTGCAATTTATGTATATTTTGTTATAAATGTCATAAATGTTGAAATTTAACTAATTATTTAAGAACACACACTTCCTCAAATCAATTATTTTCTTGGAGGTCTTCATTCCAGTCCATGTGAATCCAGTAATTTTTTTTTTTTTTTTGGATTGGCCTCCTCTTACATAGGACCAACGTACAAAATATAACCCAGTTTTATAGACAAATACATATTCTGTTTGTAGACTAAAAATTTAAAGACAGGATCTTCAATGACATATACATGTATATATGCTGAAAACATCTAGATTTCTTCCTTCTCAGTCATCGAATGATTTTCGTGCAGTGGATATTTCTAGTTGTGAAAAGGACAAATATTTTTCTCTTCTAACTTTAATCAGACAATTTGATAATTTTACTTACCTTGAAATAGAATGATCACACGTCAACAACGGTCTAGATAGTATTATAAAAATATTTGCAAACAAAAACGCTGGTGCAAACATTGCGCTTTCTCCCGTAGTTAGGACTGTTCTGTTTAACGTCATAATGTTGCCCAATATCCGGTGTGTGACGTTTCAATTTACATGTCTTGCCCGAAACTAAGGCACTGTAAATAATTCCACTATTTGTAGATTTGAGTGGACACTCTTGAAAATATCTTTGGTTATTAGTGGATTAGAAATAAGATTATTTTTGTTTTCATCAAATTTCCCAAACAAGGTTTAGGGAAAGGTGTACAGTAATTATTCAGTGAACTTTTCTGAAGAGAGGTGTAATTATTTGAGTTTCTGGTCTCGACTTACTGTCATCAATTTAATGTTTTTATGGCCTTCAGATATTGGGCTGATTTTTGGTATGTGAATCTACCATGATGAGTTAGAGATCGAGTTTACGTTTCGTTCTGCTCCGCTGATTTTTCCGGAAATTATGAGCCTTGGACTTTTGCGGGCGGGGACTTTCTTGTCGTTCCGACACATCTAGTTTTCATCTAATTCTAATTCATTACGGATGTGTACATATATTTAAAACTCTCTTTCATTTTTTTAACATTGCTTTTGAGATGAATTATTTCCCAGTCTAAATGGATTGAGAAGAGGTTCAAATAAGAAAATTTAAATCTCGTTTAAAAGTGACATTATTATAGGATTAAATACGATTTTGTATGAGTTTATCGATGTGTAAACTCGGCCGACTCACTCAAAAACTAAATAAAGTCCGAATTTAAGCCTTATAATTCCATTTCAAACATTGAAAAGTTTTTCCTAACCGAAATAAAAAAATAATAACTTTGCCCTTTTAAGGCGACATTCATCTTGAATCTAGTACTATTTTTGGCAGCTGAGCAATTGAATAAAAAAAGTCAACAAAGTCATTTACAAATCGAAAAAACAAGGAAACTTACGTTTTGATAGATTTTAACATAATCTGAAGCGTACAGAATCCACTCAATGCCCGATTTTTTTTCGTTTGAAGAATCCAACTTGTGTTTTACAAATATGATGCTGCAATCTTGACTGTGACGTCCATTCAGCAAATTTTCGCGGAATTTTTGAAAACGCAATTTTCATCAATTTTTAAACCATTTCTCATTAAATTTTATGAAACTTTAAATAATTAAGAAAGCGCATGAAT
The DNA here is from genome assembly GCA_028015205.1 of Mytilisepta virgata. NCBI lineage: Eukaryota > Metazoa > Mollusca > Bivalvia > Mytilida > Mytilidae > Mytilisepta > Mytilisepta virgata. Next base: position 83,548,873 of record CM051519.1, read on the forward strand.
ATACTTGCCAAATACGGGTTTATCGATGTATAAACTTTTATGATTTTGCTCTTCCGACCAATGAAAATCTTGTATTGTATCATATGCAAATTAAAATGGAATTATATATATATGAACCGCTCAAAAATCAATTGTAACGCGCAACAAATATTTGAAAAGAGGTGAAATTATTTGAAAATCAATTGAGTTTCTGTAGAAGTTCACGAGTAATTCATGAAGCAATCTGATTGGTTGATTTGAACTAACTGAACATAAATTAAAACAAATACCACCCGTTTCAGTCTCACAAATTCAGTCAGATATCATGTCTTCCTGGAATTGGCCGTTGTTGGAAACCCAAGGTCCGTCGCGCTTACGCATTGGTACCATTTACCGATAAGTGGTAGCAAAGCGCAAGTGCGACACGCCAAGGGTTTTCCCGACTATGGGAATGACACGCCACTGACAAATTCCGTTTACGCAGAAGGACATTCATACTTTTGTCGAACATCTAATATCACCCCTGGTTTTCTAAGGGATTTAACATTACTCGACGTGGTTTAGTTTTTGGGCTGTCTTGTCAGTTTTGATTCTCTTTAGTTTGCCATGTGTTTTCATCTAATTCTAATTCATTACGGATGTGTACATATATTTAAAACTCTCTTTCATTTTTTTAACATTGCTTTTGAGATGAATTATTTCCCAGTCTAAATGGATTGAGAAGAGGTTCAAATAAGAAAATTTAAATCTCGTTTAAAAGTGACATTATTATAGGATTAAATACGATTTTGTATGAGTTTATCGATGTGTAAACTCGGCCGACTCACTCAAAAACTAAATAAAGTCCGAATTTAAGCCTTATAATTCCATTTCAAACATTGAAAAGTTTTTCCTAACCGAAATAAAAAAAATAATAACTTTGCCCTTTTAAGGCGACATTCATCTTGAATCTAGTACTATTTTTGGCAGCTGAGCAAACAAAAACAAAAAAGAGACAAAAAACTAACACAAATATTCCTTCGGAATTTCTGAATCCATTGATTTGTAGAAAAATGTGGGTCATCGTCCATATGTTTTAGTTAAATTAACTTGAAAATGGTACTGGCACACAAAAAGAGTATGTCCGCCCGTCACAAAATTGTGTTTACACATCGATAAACTCATTGCTAATTATTATTAAAAAAGTTCAAATCTTATGCTTGTTTCGATTGTAGTTGGCGTATAGTCATAACGTAGTAACGTCAAAATATACTCTTTCATACTCAAAAAGTACTCTTTTTGTGTGCCAGTACCATTTTCAAGTTAATTTAACTAAAACATATGGACGATGACCCACATTTTTCTACAAATTAATGGGTTCAGAAATTCCGAAAGAATATTGTGTTAGTTTTTTGTCCCTTTTTTGTTTTTGTTTATTAACACATGGCAAACTAAAGAGAATTATAACTGGCAAGAGAGCCAAAAAAAACTAAACCACGTCGAGTAATGTTAAATCCCTTAGAAAACCAGGGGTGATATTAGATGTTCGACAAAAGTATGAATGTCCTTCTGCGTAAACGGAATTTGTCAGTGGCGTGTCATTCCCATAGTCTGGAAAACTCTTGGCGGGTCGCACTTGCGCTTTGCTACCACTTATCGGTAAGTGGTACCAATGCGTAAGCGCGAAGGACCGTGGGTTTCCAACGACGGCCAATTCCAGGAAGACATGATATCTGACTGAATTTGTGAGACTGAAACGTATCGTATTTGTTTTAATTTATGTTCAATTATTTCAAATCAACCAATCAGATTGCTTCATGAATTACTCGTGTACTTCTACAGAAACTCAAATAATTTTCAAATAATTTCACCTCTTTTCAAATATTTGTTGCGCATTACAATTGATTTTTGAGCGGTTCATATATATATAATTCCATTTTAATTTGCATATGATACAATACAAGATTTTCGTTGGTCGGAAGAGCAAAATCATGAAATTTTATACATCCATAAACCCGTATTTGGCAAGTATATTCATGCGCTTTCTTAATTATTTAAAGTTTCATAAAATTTAAAGAGAAATGGTTTAAAATTGATGAAAATTGCGTTTTCAAAAATTCCGCGAAAATTTGTTGAACGGACGTCACAGTCAAGATTGCAGTGTCATATTTGTAAACAACGCAAGTTGGATTCTTCAAACGGAAAAAAAAATCGGACATTCAGTGGATTCTGTACGCTTCAGATTATGTTAAAATCTATCAAAACGTAAGTTTCCTTGTTCTTTCGATTTGTAAATGACTTTGTTGACTTTTTTATTCAATTGCTCAGCTGCCAAAAATAGTACCAGCTTCAAGATGAATGTCGCCTGAAAAGGGCAAAGTTATTATTTTTTTATTTCGGTTAGGAAAAACTTTTCAATGTTTGAAATGGAATTATAAGGACTAAACTCGGACTTTAGTTAGTTTGTCAGTGAGTCGGCCGAGTCTACACATCGATAAACTCGTACAAAATCGTATTTAATCCTATAATAATGTCACTTTTAAACGAGATTTAAATTTTCTTATTTGAACCTCTTCTCAATCCATTTAGACTGGGAAATAATTCATCTCAAAAGCAATGCTAAAAAATGAAAGAGAGTTTTAAATATATGTACACATCCGTAATGAATTAGAATTAGATGAAAACCAGATGTTTCGGAACGACAAGAAAGTCCCCGCCCGCAAAAGTCCAAAACTCATAATTTCGGGAAAAATCAGCGGAGCAGAACGAAACGTAAACTCGATCTCTAACTCATCATGGTAGATTCACATACCAAAAATCAGCCCAATATCTGAAGGCCATAAAAACATTAAATTCATGACAGTAAGTCGAGACCAGAAACTCAAATAATTACACCTCTCTTCAGAAAAGTTCACTGAATAATTACTGAACATCTTTCCCTAAACCTTGTTTGGGAAATTTGATGAAAACAAAAATAATCTTATTTGAAATTTGATGAAAACAAAAATAATCTTATTTTTAATCCACCAATAATCAAAGATATTTTCAAGAGTGTCCACTCAAATCTACAAATAGTGGAATTATTTACAGTGCCTTAGTTTCGGGCAAGACATGTAAATTGAAACGTCACACACCGGATATTGGGCAACATTATGACGTTAAACAGAACAGTCCTAACTACGGGAGAAAGCGCAATGTTTGCACCAGCGTTTTTGTTTGCAAATATTTTTATAATACTGTCTAGACCGTTGTTGACGTGTGATCATTCTATTTCAAGGTAAGTAAAATTATCAAATTGTCTGATTAAAGTTAGAAGAGAAAAATATTTGTCCTTTTCACAACTAGAAATATCCACTGCACGAAAATCATTCGATGACTGAGAAGGAAGAAATCTAGATGTTTTCAGCATATATACATGTATATGTCATTGAAGATCCTGTCTTTAAATTTTTAGTCTACAAACAGAATATGTATTGTCTATAAAACAGGGTTATATTGTGTACGTTGGTCCTATGTAAGAGGAGGGCAATCAAAAAAAAATTACTGGATTCACATGGACTGGAATGAAGACCTCTAACAAAATAATTGATTTGAGGGAGTGTGTTCTTAAATAATTAGTTAAATTTCAACATTTATGACATTTATAACAAAATATACATAAATTGCAATTAAGTATGCAATATATTCTTACTTTCTTTGGAAAAAGAGAAAAAAAGACTGACATTTGGTTTTTTCTTTTCTTTATTGTCTCTAATGCTCGTACCAATTAATTTCATATACATGTATTTGCCCACCATAATAATGAAGAGGAGTGTAGAAGGAACAACCAAGCCTCTTAAACTCACACCTGTCTACCTACTGTTTGGCCTGCGACTTTTTTTTACCCAAGCTTATATTCAAGATCAAGCAATAAAATAGTTTCATAAACTACTGACCGGTGGTTAAACTGTGTGTTGGTTTATTGGGTTCCTTGATTAACTTTATGTTATGGTTTAACATAGATCGAAGCGTATTGGAATATGATATATGAATTTTATTCATTTTTCCGACAAACAATCGTCGAAGCTATATTATCATCTGACTACACCCGACAAGATGAAATTCATACTAAACCAAAACAACCTTTAGTACAATAAGATATATATCATCATTTTTAAATAAACACTGTAATCTTTTAATTCAGAAATATATATTTTTAGATTAACAATACTGACAAATGGTTAAAGTCTATCTTCAAATTTGTCTCTTTTTAATCATTATCCGGTTATTATAAGATTAACATGAACACAAAATAAGACGTTTTTGCGAAAAATGATATCCCATTACTTTCATTTTGATGGTTTTATCCCATTTCGATGATCTGGTGTCACGTTTATCTGATTTCAAGTTTTGAACAAAGAATGTACGCTGCCATTTGCAGAATGTGTTTGGATCAAGCATCTACCTTAGAACACTTTTAAAACAGTCTAAGTAAATGGGGAAAGCAACAATGAAAGCCTGTGTTTTAATTTAAGTTACCGTATACGGAAATCTCAAAGATGGGGAAACTTTGGAAAGCTCCTCATAAAACGTTTACTACATCACTTATTGTTTTTCTGAAAGAGCAACAAACATTTGAAAAAATTAAAAATGTGTTTCTTTAACATCAATACTGAACCCGCTTTCCAGCATGCATAGTTCAGCAAGAAAAGTGTTTTCCGGAAAGCACATATACCACTGAAACTTATAAAAAAATATATTTTACTCATTTAAATAATTTATAATAAATAGTATTTTGCTAAACATTTTTTGTTAAGTATCACATCACATCGGAAGACCGTTAATTTATTTTAAAAATGGTTTTAAAAGAGGTAAAACAAAAACATTTTCCTTTTCAGATGTATTTCTGAAGAAGACTTGAACCCCAGGCAGTTAGAATTTATGAATTTTGTGGTAAGTGAAACGAATGATACTGCAGGAGCGCAGACAAATAGATAAAGTCTTCTTCGGAATGGTACAATTTTTACAGCACTTCTCAGTAGAAAATACAAGATATATTTTGCTTGCTGATTACTTAAATTATGGCATAGCCAATAGGTATTTCCATAGTGTATTTGATAATTTGGATTACTGTGTATTAAGAGTATTTGAGCGAAGAATTTAGCTTACCTATATTTAATTTGTTTTTTCCTTCTTATATCTTAATAAAATAATCATTATATGCTTTATTGATAAGTGTTAAGAAAATCTGTTTTATTCCAGAATGTTACTCCATGGAAAGATGTAATGACAGTTATGGCCATCATTATTCTATTGTGTCTGTTATTGTTCCAATTTGGTTTAATTCGGAGGCATGAAAGAGGTATATAAATATAATCTTAAGGAAAAAAAGACATAAACAAATACGAAAATAAAACAGAAGTTTACTCCAATATTCCAGTGATACACTTTCAACTTTCTCAACAGAAGAACAACCGAAAGCAATAGAAAACATTTATATCCCAGTTACGGTTTTGAGAGGATTCTATTTCTATTAAACATCATTTTTTGCGTTGATAAAATATACAATGGTAATAAAATGGGTTTGTTTTTAAAAATATATTGACATTTTGATTTTTTTTATTCAGAAACAGAAAGTATATTTGAGAGCTTCAACAATGACCATGCAACAGTACAGAAGGTTTCAGCGTTTTACACAGGTTTGTTAACAGTTCATTTGTTTAATGTCCAATACTAATATTCTAGTCTTCAGGGAAGTATATCTCCCAATTATTACTTTTAGCTAACTTTATCAGTTAACGACCATGCTAAGTAACAATGTCTTTTTAATGTATTTTTTTGTCCAGGTGCCGCACATTATTTTTATCCCTGCACTTTCGAGAAAAAAAAATCGGGAATATTGATTGTCTCCATCCATATTTTTGTATTTGGGAACCACAAGGGGTCAAATATTGAATACTTTGAATCTACTCAACTCCTCTTCCATTTTTCAGTTTTTTTACTGTATTGTCATACACCGTATGTAAAGGCCCAATAAGATTGTAGAGTTGATTTTTAATAGTTGGGCCACAAAGGGGTCGAACTTTGAAAATCATTTTGAATTTAAGCTTGTGACCTAAACTCCTTTTTTTTCAATTGATGCAATAGTGAATTAAAGCTTAAGATCTAAAACTGTTTTTCATATATTTCATTGGTATAGGTTGTTATTTATTTTCTTAATAGAATTATGGAAAAAAAGTTATTATATTTTTTTACCTGATTTAAGGGTCCGAACTACTTGCTGTGAAAGGGGTGGGGGAGATGATCGGTCGATTCGGGCAGTTTTCTAGTTGTTTGTTATATTTTTGCCAGTAACCCAAGATTATTAAGACATTATATATGTGCCTGTCCTAAAGCCAGGATCCTGTATAGTCTGCGGCTATTTCTTGTATCGAATGCCTTGTCTACTTTGTATAGTAACTTTTAAAAATTTTTGGTAAATACTATTATTTATAGGGTCTTTAGTGTTTACAACATATGTCCATTTGATCAAATGTTGTCTCAATGGTGCACTTTCATCTGGGAAAATAGCCCTGAAAATCATATTCAAAGGGAACTAACATTAAATTTATAGTTTGAATTAATGAATTTAAATGTAAAAGTAGTTGAAAATATTATAAAATACATTTCACATGCAGATTACATGTTTCACCTTATTTTAGATACTGATGCAATGTTTTCATACCTGGATACAAGAGCAAGATGTGTAAAACGGAGATTCCAGAAGGCAGAAAATATTTTGTATAAAGATTTCGATATTGAGAATATCAGGGAAGATATCAGTTTTATCAGAGACAGTTGGCTTAGAGAGTTTTCTGCCATCAGTCGTTTCAATATGGATTTTACAAGAACAGTCAGTGACATGGAAATTAAAGCACAGCTTGTCATGGCAAAAGGAGTTGTTGGTAAGTTCACAGACAAAAGGGATAAAATCATACCTCAACACCAGTAGGGTTTTTTTTATTCATCTGTTTTCTGTTTTGCATGATTTGCAAGTGGCCATGTAATTTTTTCCCTTTTGTTTGTTGTTTGAAGTGGGTTGGGTGTTAATGCAGTGTATAGCCAACATTTGAACTGTTGTCAAGATGGTAAATTTCATGAAGGTAGACTGTTTCATTACACATCTGAATTCACCCTAAAATGGATTTAACTCATTCCTAAGTTTTGTAAATTTTTACAGATAGAGAACTTAAGAAAGTTGCAGACAAAATGCACGAAGATAGGCTGTCCTTTAAACAAGCAGAAAGAGATGTCAGAAGTTTACAGAGATATTTTGGTAAATACACGATTTCTAGAAATTCTGAAAGAGAGTGGTGTCATGAATAACCTGAATAGGATACCTGCGAGTTCGTTTTAATAATGGATAAAATCCCTTCAGAGTTGATTTTAATTGGACGTTATACGTGTAGCAATTGGATAAGAACTTATCTAAGAGTGAATACATGTTGAACAAATTGTAGGCTAGTTTCAAATGAATTTGAAGAGAATAAAATGCGAAATCAGATGATGGACTTTTAAATTGGTTTTGACTTCCAGATGACCTCTATTTCCCTTTCCATGACCTGTTCAATTTGTGTGATTTAATATTTGAATTTTCTTTTTTTACAGGAAAGTAGACAAGACATGGAACTCAATAGAGATGTGTTAAAAAGACATTCATCATTCTTATGTTCTCAAATAAATTTATTTTATTTCAAATGTGTGATGATTATATTAATTCCATATTAATCACAGACACATAGTTTAGGGAAGGTTCAATACAAACTTTTATGTTATCAAATGAAATTCTTACATTTCTTTACTGCTTTAACACCCTTTAACACTGGAAAGATGACACAATGTAGCAATGTCAGTAAACACTAGGGGCGCTACTGGCCAGAAACCACAGTTTGTTTACAGTATACTGGTCCCAAAATAGGCTAGAAAAGGTTGTAAAGAAGTGGAATCCAGTTTTCAAATAATTTCCCCAAGAACAGCTCCACCTGGCGTTTACTGACATTGCTACACAATGTAATATTTCTCAGTGATATTTATTGCTACATGTACTTTTGAAAAGATTAAATTATGATGCCTTTGGATCAAGAGAAATTTCTCTTCACAAGGCATCTTAAGATGCTGAAAGAATTTGTTGGTTAGTTTAGTTGGGGTTTTACACCATTTTCAGCAAATTTGGCTATTTCACGGCGGCCAATTTTTATTGGTGGAGGAAGCCAGAGTACCCATAGAGAAGGACATACCTTCAGTAGGAAAATTGGCAATCCTTGTCAATTTAGATCGGAGTCGAACACACCCCGCCAGTGGTGAGATTCTAGTGGTAGACTAACTACCTAGACCACTCGGCCACCGAGGCCCCCTGCTGAAAGAATGCTTGAATGTTTAAAGAAATGGGTTACTTTATAGAAATTAAACATGTTATTTGTTTAAAAGCCACCTGGGATAACCTGACATCATCAGTAACCTATGTAAGATTAAATTATATTCCTGAACCTTTCAACACTGGAGCAAATTAAGGATGGTCAGTGGTGAGAGTTAATATATACGGTAGATTTTCAAATACTTTTATATTTAGATAGAGGTTGAAATCAATAACAAAATAATAAAAAAAAAGTATATGTTGCTGAACTCGTTTCTGAGATATAAAGTGTTTAAAATTTGGCGGGAAAACAGGTCTCTCTAGTTTTTCCTTTGGTTTGAATGGAAAATGTAATGAATCTTTAAAGTTGTATAAAAATTAAACTAAGATATAGAATTTCATAAAATTTTCTCATTTAGATCTTTGAGCTATGTATAATAAATAAATGAAAAGAAAATAGGGGGTTGCTGCTGAAAAGATATCCCATGCTATAAATGATCATAAATAGATTAACCCTGAGGAGTTCGCATAATCTGACCAAAATTAAAAAATCTCACAAGTGTCTATCCTTAAACAAACACCTTCATTCAGAAGTTTCTGTGACAACATAAAAACTTCAAGATTTCATTGGATGTTCAAACTTTTCTTTTAGGAGACTGAGTTTGGAACATTCTTTTCCATATATCTCATACACAAAGTTCTTATGTGAAGTATAGCAATTTTTTACTTCTTTAAAAAATATATTCCTGTTCAATTATTTCCATCACAAAAAAGTAAAGGAACCTTTTACTGCTTTATGAATTATTCATCAGTACAAAGGTTCTTCCTTAAATTCGCCAAATAAAATGGAATGATGGATGGATTACGAGAACATGTCAATATGATATGAATATGAACCCAGTTTTCTACCAGACAACATACTGAGCCAGGTTGAGCTACATTTTTAATGTGCTTATTCATGAGGTGATACTGCAGAAAAAAATGTCCCCCCCCCCACCTGGACACATTGTTCTGACTCTAAGCAGACCAGTCTCTGCAATTATTCCCAAAATGCCATGTGCTTGGCAGAGAAGCAGAAAATTCCAATTTTTAAGTCTTTGGTTTGAAAAGGGATAGAATCTGCGACCTTCAATGCGCCTGGCAAGCATGTTACTATGAGACCACCAAATCAGATAGTAAAGGAATGAAGAAAGAAGTTATCAACACAGATAAATTGAAAATTAAAACCAATTTTTACATTTATAACAATTTAATGTCCACTTTCTTAGACCTTTCAAGATACCATGATTTTATACAAATATTATGCATTAAATAAACGATGTACTATATAATGACTTCTGAATAAATAAAATTATATACAGCTAAATAAATTTTTTTTTTTACAAAAAATGGCATGTCTCAGTTTTTAAATATTAAATACAGTATAAAACAAATTACAGAGACCAACTAATAATAATAATGTTATTACAAAGGAAAATTAAAATTTTGTGTGAAATCTTTGTGATGTCAAGTTACAATAAAAAGAATCAATAGTTGAATATTTTCTATTTAACAAAAAGAATAAACCTGTGATTTTCTCTTTAGATATAACAAATATTCTATATTATATATATAAAAAATACTAGTATAGCTTCATGTTGTTTGTATGATTCTGATTATCTTGATATTGTAATATGAATTCTGATACCAAAATCAAAGGCCTCCGAGTTTTGCCAAAAAAGTATGTGTCAGAATTAACCTACATCCCTTGTATTTGTGACCGTAACTTCAAAATGTTGAAAAATATTATGACATTAAATGTGACATGCCCTTAAAAAATTCTACATGAAACGTGTTTTAATGGTTTTATGTGATGTTGGAAAAGAATCAGATGTATGTATATGACAGCAATTCATGAAAAATATTTAACACAAAATCACCAATATCAAATGTCAATATATTTAAAGCTAATGTTTATCATTCTATAGTAATACACACTTAACAGTTTCATTTCACTATGATATACACGTACATAAACATTTTGATAAACCAATGAGATTTTTTAATTTAACTTTTACGATAATATAAAAAAAAAAAAAAAAAACAATTATGAGAAATTCAAATTAAATTTGACTGGTTATCAAACCTCATGCAAATGAGATGAAGTAAGATTAAACTTTTGTCTGCCAGATTTAAGGTGGTTTGGACTACTTTCTAATTTATGTTGCTATACTCTGTAGGTAATTTTCTCTAATAGGTAATAAAACACCCAATTATAGTGAAGATAACATAGCAATGATAATGTCATACTGATAAATTATTGGCTATCTATATCCTCATTGCTAGTGTTTACTGGTGAAAATACAAGTCACTAATATTGCAAAATGAAAGTTGAAGAAAATGTTCAGCAAGGTTTTTCACCACTTATTTGCTTTTTGATTTTGTGTTTTATTTTCATGATATGGTAGTGCAGTAATCTTAAATTCCAAATCTTAAACCAAATATAAAATAACAATCCACTGAATGTTAACTAAAAGCTTCAAGTTACTTAATGTAATAAATATCAAAGCATCTGAAAACATTGGGCATTTTAACACCAAATTTGAAATAAAATTTCAATACTATCAAACTTTACACCAAATATAAAATCATTCCTGTAATAAAATGCCAAATTAACTTTGACGAAAATTCCAGGTTCATGGATTTATTAAAAATTATTCAAAGTATCAGCAAACTGGAATTTGTTATGTGACATAAATGAAAAATTCAATGCCATAAAGCTATAGACAATTTCTTGACACAGAATGTGAATGATATGTCATGAAAAATTAAATCAGTATGACAGACAGACAAAGCTGTTAAATTTTGATATGATATATGCAAAATAAGTAACTATGTAACTTTAACTTTTTACGAACTCAAAGGAAGATTTCAATTCCCTTCAGTATTTTTTCAATATTTGACTTTAAAATATAATATGAAAGGTGTGAGCTTTTGACTCCTTGCTGAAGACATTAGTGATTGAAAGATGAAGATAGTGTTATGTGGGAAATAACCAGACCTTATTTGTACCGGTAATAAAAGTTTTTTTTCAAGAATTTAACTGATAATTCACAATTGACAAATTTTAATTGCTGTAAAATTCATTGGAAAAAATACTAGATTTAATATTTCATTAGACCTGAAGCACCAAAAATAAATCCCATACAATGTGAATATATTGATCATTTGGTACATGATTTTCTTATGATTATTCAAAAATCTTTCATTTATACAAATATAACAGATTCTGTGACGTATATGATAATACTGGTTGGAATGTGTTATATTACAGGAATATGATATAAATAAATAAATTTTAAGCTTTACAAATATACATATATATTTCAGATTCTAGATGTTGAGATTTTCAAAAACAAATGAAGAATAAAACTTCAAAAAAATTTTATATTGAAAATATTTACTCGATAAAAACATAATAAAAATTGAATAAAATTTTAAAAAATGAGAATTCTGACCACAATACTTCTCTCTGTAACTGGATTTTTACTGGAGTTTAACTCTGATTTGGCTGAAGTTTTTAAGAAACTTATAATTCTAGCATTTCTAAAATTATCACAGATGAAGTAAAGATTTTCTACATATAAAACTATGGCACAAACTACTGCTAGACTAAAGATTTATGTACATACATTTAAAAAAAAAAACCTAAAAACATGCAAAACATCAGAATTTAGGTTTTAAAATCTGTACATGAATAGTCTACATTTTAAATATATTGAAATACGATTTTATACACTGTCAAATCCACTACAAGTATTCGTATTTATACATGTGATGTATTTTAGCATAAGTTTATCAATTTATGTGTATATAATGTAAAAAAAATCATAAAAAATAAAATTCCACAAAAGTGTCAGATTTGGTATGGCCTAAAGGCTTAAAAATGAGATTCAGAAATATCAATATACACTATTCATTATTTTTCTTACAGGCATTTCATTTCTGTTTCACTTCAATAACATCAATTCATTTAGAATTTTGAAATAGGTATTCACTCTTCATATATAGATGAACACATAAATTTCTGAGCACGGTAAAATTTATCAATAAGTTAGGCAGTATATTTAACACATTATTAAAAACGGTCACTAAGTCTATGATCACAATTATTTTTTACAAAGGTTAAACAAAATTGTAGAGTTCAGATGATCTCAAATTTCTAATTTTACTAAGATCCTATCTGAAGATAAAAAAAAAGATATGTGTGATGAGATTTAGGAAACAAAAAAAGAATCACAGTCACACTATCAAATGATTCTATTTAAATTAAACAAAGGATTCTGCATCCATCATAAGATTCTGAGTTCATTAATGTTTACAAAAATGGCGCTTAAAGCTTAGATGATTCAGAGTCCGAGTGTCCATGTGATGAACTTGACGAAGAAAAAGACAACTGTGATGTATTTGAAAGTCTTTTTGGTCTATCTGGCAAAGGGGGCGGAGCACTTTCCAAGAATACGTCATGTTGATCATGTGACCAACTATCACTAGTTGTACTAGTCCATTTTGGTAAAGGTGGTACTTTACCATTATGTGTATTTACAGAATGATCAGAAGAAGATTGGTTTAGTCCAGGAGGAATACAGTTGTTATAGCTACTATTATCATTGTTGTTCTCTACAATTCTGCTTATGCCCGTCTGCATCCTCAATGATGATGGGATAGGTGGAGGTCCTAATTTTGGACTGGTTGCAGGAGAAAATTCCATTTCTCCTGAACCACTTGAAAGTCTTGAAATTCTCGGAGAAGTTATCTGCGATATGGTGCCATGTAGATCTCTGTTAGGACTCTGATCTGATTTTAAAAAGACAGATTTCCTAGGAGGCAAAGGTGGAACAGCTGTATTTGTTACTGAAAATCCATCGTTCACTTTATCAAGATTCAGCAACTGCAAAAAAAGAGAGAAAAAAAACGCTTTGAATTAGAAAACAGGTCAATCAAAAAGATTTCATTGCTTCTACCTGATTAAAATTGATTTCTTTAAAATTTTGCAAAGTAATTCCACATGCAAAAATCTACTATCCTCAAAATCCATAAGCTTTTCAGTCCTCTGTTGTTTACATTCAAAGCACAGAAAATAATCCACAAATTCATAATATGGCAAAAACATAAGCCAACAAAAATTCTGTTGCTATACCTGTTACAATTTAATTGTTGTGAAGAACATTTAAATTCTAATTAAGCCACTCAAAATTTAGAATGAAAATGTAAGAATATAGTGTTTCAGATCATTAAGATCAAATTCAAAACATGCTGTATGCATTCAACACATTATATCTTAGTGCATTTGTGTATGCTTAAAAAATTAACCAATACTTGAAAAAGACAAGGACTAAATGAATTACCATTCATCAGGCATTGACCCTTATACTTTAAGAACTGAGTGCTTCTTTTTTGTATTTTCATCAGAGTGTAAAGCCTTGACTGAAGCAAATTTTGTTTGAAGCATGGAAATGGATTTCAATGATTTTACAACCTCTTGAAACTACTGAGAGAAGCATTCAATACCTATGACAGCAATTTTAATTCAAATTTTTCAGGTACAAAAAAATAGGGATTTTTCCACTAACTCCATTAAATTTATTTAATTGACATAAACAAGAATTTAATTAATATACTCAGTGGTTATAAACTAAATGCCACTTCTCTATCAATGATGTCACCATCCACGTTTAATTTTATGAAGTTTTGATCATATACATAATGGAGGTTATTCCAAAAATTGGCAGAGTGTGCAGCAAATAAAATATGGGAAATAATTTTAAGAGAGCTATAAGAACTAGAGGCCCACAGGAGCCTACATCCCTCACCTGGATTTAATTTGCAATTCAAAAATCATGAATGGGAATTAAACATCATCATAGTAGTTTTACAGGAAAAGATTGTTCAATTTCTTATTGCCAATTGTTCTATTTTTTGTAACAGCAGCCATACTTGTTAGAGGTCGGACCATCAGACACTATGTTGAAAGGGGACCACCCAGGGATCATTTCCATCAAATTTTGGTCTCAATTGCCCTAGCAGTTGTTTCAGAATAGATTTTTTGAATACTTTTTTGCTGGTTTTTCTATTTTTAGCACGTTTGGCCATATTTGTTGGAGAAACCAGACCCCCCAAACTCTCTTTTGAAGGGGACCACCTAAGAACCATTTCATCGAAGTTTGGTCAGAATTGCCCTTGTAGTTTAAGAAGAGAAGATTTTTTATATTTTTTTGCTGATTTATCTATTTTTAGTAAAGGTGGCCATATTTGTTTGAGGTCCAGATCCCCAGATACAATTTTTGAAAGTGGACCATTTAAGGACTGTTCCTCTTTTGGTCTAATTTGGTCTCAATTATCATTTTAGTTTCGGGAAGATTTTTTTCTTTTTTTATTTTAAGCATGGTGGTCATATTTGAAAGAGGTTCAGACCAAATGAGACAATTATGAAAGGAAGTTTTTTTCTAAAAAGAAAATTAATGCCAGACGACGGTGATGATAATGATGATGGATGACAGACGACTTACAATAGACACCAAGTGATGGCCATAGCTCACATTGCCCTTTGAGCCCTTTGGGACAGTTGAGCTAAAAAGTCTGTTATGAAGCTTAAAATTCATTTTTTTTAATTACTTAGTAAAACTGACTGACTGGTTCATGTGCAATTTTTGAAAGCAATGAAAATGGACTGATGCATGTACCCTGTGATAGTTCAAAGCAATTACTGTTGTCATGTGTAAAAAATTTTAACCAAAACCCACAAAAAATCAATTTAAATGCAAAAGGAATTCTAATATACTGCAGTACAGTAATTTAACACAAACACAATAATCAAGCTGTTAAGGACAAAGAACCTGCTGATACAAACCAAGGGGTAAAACTCTCAATTGGTTAACACAATTCTGATAAGATATTATAGTTGCTTCACCGTGCGAAGGACACATCTGGTGCAGGAAAATAAATTACTTTTCAGAACAAAAATGCATAAAAAATGGTAAAATTGCTGTTGGTGACAAACACCATTTCAAACTGCCTTCCATGGGTACCATACCTTTATTTCCTCTTGAACACCTTTAAATAGACTGTGATTAAAGAAAAAGATGACATCCACAGTTTTCATTCTCTAACCTTTGCTTTTATGTGTCTTTTTCATTCTCAATTGTACCCATTAAAAGATTTCCATGGGAAGAGGTGGGGGGATAAGGTAAGAGAGGGTATAGTTTTCATTAGATAAAAATTAGATAAAGAAATAATTACTGAACCAGTTGGAAATTCAAGAGATTCTTGACTTAGTTAAGGCTGACTGACAAAAAACAATGAAAACCTATACATTAGGCCTTTAGTTACTATCATACTGCAGTTTTTGGTGTTATAATTGTGCACAATAACTCAAAATGTTATCTCAAACGGCTTTGCATTAACTTACCATGCTTTGCTAAAAGTAACAGAAAGGAACATTCATTCATGCTGCTTTAGTGAAAATTAGCCATAGATATAAACAGCATATAATCATACCTATTTACCTCTTGTTAATTTTTTCTACAATTCATGAACTTATTATAAAACTGTTTAGTGTCAAGCTTTGCAATTTTGGAACCTTTTCCAATATGGTCTCCAAAGTGACCAAAACAAAAGTAAACCTATCATCATAAAACTATTTGTTGTATATTATCTAATATAGCAGATAAAACAATATCTGTAATTTTGGTGATCAAATACCTTTCTATAATCACTGATGAGACCCAGAATTTCACATTTTGAAAAGTGAAAGATACACAAGCTAGGACAAGGTCTTTTGTTTCAGATATTTTGATCTTTCGAATTGATTAATCATGGGTATAAATGAGACATACATAATTTCAACTGAAGCTAAAATCTGATTTCCATAAAAATTTCTCATTAAAAGTGAAATAGTTTTTCTCTATTATAAGCAACCAAAAATTTGTAAAAATTACTTAATCTTCAAAAAACTAAATTTCATCACACTACATAACATGCAATATACTGTTAATAATATATGTATTTACAAATTTTATATTATCTATGTCAAAATCAATTATTCATGCAGGCATATAATCTAATGTGGCACTTTGTAAATGTTCAAACAAAATTTGTATGAGAAATATTTTGTTCAGAATTTTCCAGGAAGCCGAGGTTGAAGCTGTACGAGAAAAATTTTCTTTTTATCAAAATTTTTGGTATGCACAATTCGGAATCTATCTATCAACTCAGTATTAAAAATTGCATTATGGGTAACAATTAGTGGGACCAATATATGTTACATGCAGTTCAAACATAACCAATGATTTAAATAATTATTAGAACATTATGAACATAATATCTAAAAATTTATAATAAAAAACTTTTTATTTTGTCATTGCAGAGGGTAAAATTACAAATTATTTTTTCAGTTTTATAAGCAAATTAAATAATATTTTGATGTCCCTTTCATGGACACAGTACTTGATGGTTTCCCAAACTTTGGTTATTCTATCTGTCCAACAAATATAATGGCTATCATTGGGCTAACAGTGTAAGGTTTCTTAAAACTTATTACATGATCTGAATAACAAAATGATATATAAGGTATTTCACATTTTTCTTTCTTTTTCCTTTTTTGTTTTCAAATTTGTTTCTACCTTGTAGGCATTTTGGAAAATCCAAGTACATATAGGTATTATATAATTAACAAATAAGCTATTTATAAGACCCAGCTATATATATATACTTATAAATTAGGAAATAGCACATGAGGTATATAAATAAACAAGGCCTTAGTACTTACTACATTTTCATACGACTGAGAGACAAAATGTGTCCTTTTTTGTTTTGATTTCACTCGGCTATCAAAATTAAAGAATGTCGTCTGCCTGGACTCAAACATTCTAACCTGTATGTACAGACTTACAGTTGAACCAAAATGCAAAAAAACACTGATAATTTTTACCTATTTATCTTAAAAATAAGAATTATTTAAAAGCACAGAACAGAATGTGCCTTCAAGACACACAGAGTCCCCTGTATTTTTAATTTATTAAGGTTTACAGGTCTGGAATGATAAATGTAAAATGCTTAACATTTAAAATCAACCTTTGCATAGCAGTTCATAACACCGAGTCAAATCTTAAATTTAATTTATCGAAACATACTCATGTTTGGCTATTTTCCATATCATCAAGGCATAACACAATCCCTTGATAAGGACAAATGTCAAACACATAAAACTGATCCTCCACTTAATGGCTATCAACATTGTATTAAAAAAATTCAAACGTTATTGAAGGGAAATACATTAATAATGGGCAAGGGCAATGCCATAAAAATGGTCTATATTTTGAAATTGATTAAAGAATTAAATTTAAAATTTACAAATAATATTTTCACCAATTTTAAAGGGAATTATATGCCTGGCTTAGCAACCTGAATAAAATTTTACACATTTTATATTTACAACCAGGCATCAAATCCTACATATATATTATAAGTAATGAACAAAATATTTACCTTCGATGTACTGACTTTCTTTGGTAATTCTGGTTTGGCTGTTTCTTCTGGGATTTTTGAATTCTGTGGGATGACAAATGGCTTTGGTACATTTGGGGGAAATGGCTCTGAAATTCAGGAAATAATATACAAATTTTTAATTGCTCTGAGAGATTAAATACTTTTATTTTTCCAAGGATTAACTATTTCATTGAAGAGGATATATGTTAAATTATGCCAAGCAAATCTTAGAAAAGACAGTGTAAATATTCAAACCTTATTTTGTCATTGTTAATTATGACTAAATATTCTAGGCTTTAAACATTATGTAAATTCCAAAAGAAAGAAAACGAGGGACCTTAGAACTATTTTCAATAAAGGAAAATCTCATAATATGTCTGCATCATCGAATATTAGTCATCAATAAATATGCTAGGAAAATAGTCTAAAATCAAGGCTATTTACAATTTAGGATCTGCAACTTCTATGGTATATCTTAAAATGTTACAGTACAGGTAAAATAATTTAGCTGCTTATGGGTATATAATATTCGACGAAACATGCAATTTGATTTATTAAATTTTTCGTCTATCATATCATTGACTAAATTTTTATTTGGTACTATGACATCATAATGGGGAATCCAAACATTTTAGACTTTAAAACAATGGTTGGAATTAAATTACTGGTATAACAATTGTAATTTTTTTTCCCCAGTTTATTCGAAATAACACCAACGTAATGCCTACTTTAAAAGAAACCGCTACACAGGTTATTTAGCGTGCACAGCTTGTTTGAGGTTATTTCAATCCTTAAGGAAACATGACAAAGCAGCTAACATAGAAAGATAAAATCTGTGATCACACATCGAAATTCATCAATATACAGACCTGATTTATTTCTCTTTGGAATTGGAGGTTTTGTACCAGGTGTAGGATTTTTTACATAAACAGATTTTCCTCTAACTGCCTTAGGGACGTCAGCCATTATATCCCCTGTAATACAAAATATCTCCGTAGAATCCGCAATCTTTATTTTCATTATCTGTATTACAAAAAATTTTACATTTCCATCTAATAGCCAATTTCCATATATGTATGTATATTAATTCAAGAAATTTTAGAGTACATGAGAAGACCAATTGCAGTATTTCTATATTAATACTTATAAGATTTCATTTAACACTGTTCTGAATTATTATACATGTATAATTGTATTTCAATCAATTGTTATAAACATTTCTCTTGTAGACCAGGTAATGCAACCTTATACAATTGATCAGTGTTCTAATGAATCACACCCCATATCCTTTTATTTTTCTATCTTCCATAGAATTTTGAACTCTAAGAGAACTATCTTATCATACCTTGAGCAGGTGAAACAACTGCTGTAGACTGTGTGGTAGGTTCCGACTGAAAAATTATTTGTATTTAACATTATATACCAAACATCTATTTACTTACGATTACTATTGTTACTTAGATTATGCCATAAAAACACAAATGGCAGTATTCTTGACCTCCTCCCTCAACCAAGTTCCCCATGACTGACAACAACCTTTCATATGAGAATTTCATCAGAATGTATCATATTAGATGATTTTTCTTCTACTCATTCAACAGAACATATCAGTAATATTCACTTCCAATATAAGAGTTATCTCCTATATAACACACAAATATTTTTATTTGGTATAAAATCTAGAGATAGTTATGAAAGATATATTTGGAATCTCTTTTTTTTGTTATAACTGTTACAGATTCAAGCAAATTTTCTTGTTTTCCCTGGGTAAAATCAATTCTTGTTCTAAAGTTTATTAAAGCTATCATTTTCTCCCTTAAAACACTCTTTCTTTTAAACATTATCCCAAGATACACAAGCGATTGTGAATTTTTCTAATAGCCTACTGTAGGCCACTCAGAATTTAAAAGTCGTCCGCAAGTTTTTCAAAGAACTGAAAGATATTTTCTGAAGGAAAAAAGAAATGAGGAGGTACTAACATTATGAATTGTTTTTTTGGGGGGTATAATAAAAACACATTCCTTAATTTTTCGAAAAATTACAGAAAGATATTGAAATTCAAAACTCTGACTTTAAACCATCACAACTATTTAAACTAACACTTACATCATATTTAAATTTATGTGCACTGTATCAAACAAGGTCTTAGAAACGATTAAATACAACAAGAAATGTTCTGACAAATTGACAACAAACCAGATTTAAGCAGATTTTTTGTCTGGTAAATATTTAAATGTACATTAGCCTCACATCTATCTTTTTACATGTTTGCCTAACTACTAATTCCTAAAACTATCCAAGAATTTCAAATTTTACAAAAGCATAACAATGCTTGTGCTACAGCTATAGTGCAGTTAGTCTACATGCAAAACAAACTAATCTTGTTAGGTAACAAACAGTTGTTAGAATATGTGGAATTTAATTACATACTAAATGCTACTATGCAATATAAGTGCAATAAATAAATAGATAAATATATACCACAGTATACATATCATTCATATTAGAATATACATGAACAAAAAATGCATAATTTGTAAGCTGATGATATCTATTATGATTTTCCAGAACAAAACCCCAATTTTCACAAAAAATACATAAAATTAAACATTCATCTGCAAAAAGTGCACAGGTGACTTACATAAATCTGTAACTAATGCATTCTTGCAATTCAGTGCAAAAACAATAAAACCACAACAACCACAGTTTACTTAACACCAAACGGTCATGCTCCATTGGGAATTTACCACAACAATCTTAGCATGCCCAAAAGGGGAGACAATCCAATGCTTTAATGATATACCTGATAAACATGATGATCACTAAACTGCAGAGACAAGGGTCTTCTACGCTGATATTTAGATGGATTCCGAGAAGGAAAATGGTGACTGTACCTCCGGCGGTCTACCATAGTAGGGGAGGTAATTAGGATTGGTATGTCCTAAATGATACATGCAAATGACGCATATAAGACATTTCATGCTATGGCTTTTATTTGACATATTTTAAAGTTTTAAATACTTTTCAAGCAAGAAAATTAACTAAATAAATTTAAAATTGAAGACAGGGAGAAAAAATATTTAAAAAATTATGATTAATTTTTAATATTTTGGTTAAATTGTTGGGCTAAAGCTGATAAAAATTGCAGCAGTTAATATTAAAAATATTTTAAAAAAATATATCAAAGGCACTTTTTAGCTCTTGTGAAATGTTTGATAACTATGGCACAGTATAACCTTTTTTGTAAACCATTCAAAATCGGGGTTATTTATAATTTAATACTGAATTAAATAACATTTCTAATGCAACATAACATATAACGTCCTTTTTGATTGGATAACGCCAAGCGTAAAATCCACGGTTTACCTTCGGAACCATTGACAACAACGTTGCGCAAACGCATTTGACATTTCCTGTTTACTTTTTATTCTTTTTTTTAACGTTTAACGGAGGTTGCATTAGAATGGGGATAACTGTATTGTATTTTATCAGTTGCCAACATAAACCGGTGGTTTTACCATTGCAAATATCCGTTTACCTGGCTCCGCTACGCGTCGCCAGGTAAACTCAATTTGCGACGGTAAAACCAGCGGTTTACGTCGGCAACTGATAAAATACAATACAGTTATCCCCTAAATGATCTGTTGAGAATTAAACACAATTTCTTGGTTTTTTGTTATAGATTTATCACTTAAGATTTACTTATAAAAGAAATATTCCTTCCCAAATTTATCCAGAAACAGAATCAGAAACAAATGATTTTTAAATACTATACTAAACCATGCAGGCAGAATATAATAAAAGCAGGTCTAGAAGCTAGCTGAAAATAAATTGGTCATGCTCTGTGCAACACTAATGCCTCCCTTATGACAGTACAATGTGTAAAAGTATCCATGTATAGCCACGTCCCATCTTGAAATGTATTATAAATTGAAAATGAAAGCAGCATTTAAAAAAGGTAAGTCAAATCTGCTAATCTACAAGTTTGCAACAAAAAAACATCTCTCCAACGAGATGATCCTTGCACTACAATTAGCTCTATTAAATCTAATCTAGCAAATTTAAGATATTAAACTTAAAAGGTTAGTAGTGCTAGTTAGAAATTTGTTAGAAAACTTTTTACGGTTAAAATAAGCAAAGGTTCAAGGTATTAGTTCTGTGTTCTGTGCTTTAGAAAATATATTTTAAATAAGAACTTACATATTGTATATTTTCATAAACAATTAAAATAAGTTATCTGAATATAGAATTTTCTTGACAATCAAGAAAATGTAAATAATATTCTGAAATTTATTTCCAAAACAATTTTGCTGCTTGCAATTATATATATTTTTCAAATTATGTAGGTTACATACTGTCGTTCCGAGGTTAATAAGATCTTCCTGTTCATTGCACTTAGAGTCTGATGATATAATTGATGACCTATTGCTGAAAAAGACAAAAATACCAAAGTGATCCTTTTGATATCATTTCTCTGTAAAAACAAATCTTTCAACAGAAAAATTTCTGATTTTTTTTTTTTATGTATAATAAATTTCCCATGTAGACTTTTTTCTATTTCTGTTTTATATTATTTTTTTATTCATCTATAACAGTGTGCATATAAACAAGTCGTAATTTTTCTGTAGTAATTCAGTTATTTCCTCTTGATAACCAAATTTCCTTGATAAATTGTTTATTCCATACCTTCCACTTGAGTGTTGAGAGTTTGGTGTGCCTGGTCTTGGTTCTATAAAACTACCCATACCAGAATCCCATTTCTTCAAATCATTGTGTGCATTCTGAAGGAAAAAAACAATACATTAACCAGTATATATAACGCAATTAAACTGTATGAACAAACAGTTCTATACTAAATATAGTACCATAAATAACAAAAATCATCAACAATTTTTCAAATACCAAATTCTGAATTAAAATTTACCAAATATCAAAATTTCTTGATAAACATTTGAAATTTGCATAACCATAAGAAGTGTATGTAAATTAATAATTTTACAACTTACAAATTTCTTTTCTTTGTGATAATTAACTTTTTTCATCAATTTGCGTAATTCTTCATCCAAACTTTTTACCAACAATGACAGGTTGTCGCTGTTGTCTTTCTTCATAACACTCAGTCCCTCATCTAACAAACTTATCTGTAGAAGTTCCAAATAATATCACACATTTAACAGAAACTACATGTAACAACCAATATTTAACAGTTTTATATAAACTCAATGGAATTTTCTACAAGCCTGAATTCTATAACATTTGTATAATAAAATTTTCTTTCTTCGACTTTGATTTTGTTTGAGTTGTTTTCATATTTTGCGTCTCCTATTATTCTCTTTTTTCCAAAAATAAAGTAATATAACTTTAATGGAATGTGCTATTTTTGAAACTAGTAAAAATATTCTTTTTTCTATTTAATTCATATAAGTAGTAAGAAAGTCAACTAAAGGAGTATTTTGATATTGGTTGCAACTACAAGAGAAACAAACAATATTATTATTTCACCAGTTATTTCTATATTTTTTTGACTGGATATTGATAAACTGAAAAGAATCACCATATTCTTTCATTTTTCAGGGAACTGTCTATCAAAATTTACTCCATATCTCTTTTCATATCTAGTTCCTATGGATGAAAGAAAAAATTAATGACTTTAATTATAAAATTCGTTTACCTGTAAATTGATTGAATCTTTAAGCTTCTGGATATTTCCATATTCTTCAGGATGAGCTGCTCTAAATTCTTCTGTGAAAAATGCCTGAAATTATCAATTAAATTAAATATTCATTTTTTCCTTTTTAACAAATTTTACACAAGAGTTTCATTAATAATTACCACAATATTCTCTGTACAATTCTATTCCAAAAATATCATATCACTGATGGGTTTTTTGTATTTTTTAATTCATCAAGTTCATTTTAGGAATTTTTCCTGAAGTTTTTATAAATCACTTTTGTGATAATTCTTCTACTAATTTGAATCCTCACTTATTGAATACAGAAATCAAATGTTTTAATTTAACAATAGGGGCCTCGGTGGCCGAGTGGTCTAGGTAGTTCGTCATGACTACTACTGATCACTAGCCTGTCAACGCTGGGGTTGTGAGTTCGAATCTCACCTGTGGCGGGGTGTGTTCGACTCCGATCTTAATTGACAAGGATTGCCAATTTTCCTACCGAAGGTCGGTGGTTCTCTCCGGGTACTCCGGCTTCCTCCACCAATAAAAACTGGCCGCCGCGAAATGGCCAAAATGTGCTGAAAACGGCGTTAAACCCCAACTAAACAAACAAACAAACAAAATTTAACAATACTGTGACTTTTTCTTACCATAGAATTATGGTCCTGTCTTCCATTAGACAATTTAGTGAAATAAGACATATACATACCTCTTGGTATTTAGGTATCCCTCCTTGTACTTGAGCTGTAATCATGCCATTCAGCTGACGTGACAAATTTTTCATGTTATTGTCACTACAACTCCAACGACAAGTCTCGATACTCGTCTCTAGTTCCTGACAAGCACTACAAACGGCATTGATTGCTGTAGTAACAGGACTAAAAATTTGGGTCTCACTATGTATGACTTCATACCACTGTAGTATACCGGGGAACTTGTGATTAGTTTTCATAACTGTTCTCTCTGTACACAATGTCTGCAAATATAGGAGCATTCTTGATTGACCAACAGACTGAGTTAATAACACTTACCTATTTTATGTTTATGTTTGGTTCTTTTTTGTGTTTAAAAGCTTTCATTAACTTTACATTCGATAAACAATATTCTTAATTTTGAATATAAATTGCCATAGAAAATTGATATATTAATACTTTTATCTCAAATTTTTTGTATCTCAATGTAACTACATGTATTTTTGTTTTTTAGCTTATGTTCATTTATCAAAGTATACAGTACATGTGGTCCCGACTTCTATAATGATTTCGTCCATTTTATCAAGATAAGGTCCAAAAAGAATAAGACCGTAACGGATGAGTGTACTGAACTGACATTTTATCAAGGATAAAAAA
The DNA here is from genome assembly GCA_028015205.1 of Mytilisepta virgata. Taxonomy (NCBI): domain Eukaryota; kingdom Metazoa; phylum Mollusca; class Bivalvia; order Mytilida; family Mytilidae; genus Mytilisepta; species Mytilisepta virgata. The sequence continues at coordinate 83,573,750 of CM051519.1, forward strand.
TGTTCATTTAATTTCATCCAAAAACCATGATTTTGTCCTTTAAATCTATTACTTACCTTGAATTCATTGTCATGGTCTTTTGTTCCACGATGATATGATCTGTCAAACTGAAACGTATCCACATCATTATATTCATAAAATTTTTCCACTTCCATTGGTACCCTCTGATCTGCTGAGTAGGCATTTTTGGGATCCATGACAGGTTTGACATTACTTATTTGAATATCTTTTTTAAGAGTTAAGGAATACAAACTGACAGTTACATTTTCTCTGCTTTTTTTTATTTAAACATGAAATCAGACCAATGGTACATTTAACATTCAAGTTTATAAGAGAATATAAACAAAACAGATCCAAAACAACCAAAGAAAGATGTTCTCAGTTTACACAGTAGAACAGGGAAACAGCACAATTTTTTCAAAATGGGTAAAGTATGCTGCATTTATATCCAGATGAGAAGAAAAAAGAAATTTAGTACTTGATTTCTAGAATTTAAACATATTTTTAAGCATGTTTATTAAGGATACATTGTGCTTGTCCATATTTCATATGTTCATCAACTGGGTTGTTGGTCTTGAGTATTTCAGCACCAGGGAATTCTTGAGTTAACTGGTTAATAATATCTTGTAGTTTTAGACATTCATCTCCTCTGTAGATAAAAGCTTTATTCTGGAATGAAAGAAGATTTGAAAAAAAAAAGAAATTTTAAACTGGTCAGCCTCTTTCATATTTTTAAAATTCAATTCACAATTGTTGAATATCATTTTTTTTTATTTTCATCATAATTTATTTGATTGATGATGTACTTTTGTAACATACATTTTGAATGAATATTACACAGTTGTCACTAATTTTTGTTAATTTCCTTTGATCCGTATCAGCAGATAATTTCAGAATCTTAGACTGGCATTTATAACAAAATTAACAGGTCAGTGTCATGAATGTCATCATCGTGCTATGCATGGATTTTATTTTGTGTCTTTGCCCAGAAAAATATAATCATAAAATAATTTGTGAAAGCTCAAAACTTACTATGAACGTCTGCTGAAAATGTAACTCTTTTTATTTATCTCAAAATTTCAAGTCCTTAAAAAAATTGATATATCAACAATGGCAATTTGTTTTCTAATTCTGATTGATAAAGTTTGTCATTCACTGACCCTACAGACTTGTCAAATAACAAACATGATAAATTATTATCATAAAACAACTTGCAATTATTCTATTTTATTCTAAGAAACTGAAGTTAGTATGATAATTCACAAAACCAAAAGTGTCCTTTTTATGCTATTCTAATCCCTCAAGGTAAAACTTATGACAACTTATAAATTGCCGATAAAAATGACAAAACTTGTTAAATAAGATTCCATATCTTTACCTGTACAAACGGTGGGAATGACAAGCCATAATATGCTACTTTGAAGTATGTTGGTTGTTGTCTTGGATAAAATTTGGGTTCTTGGCTTGATTCGGACAGCACTTCCACACCATCTAATATCTTGGTAAAGAATGATGCTTCCTTTTGCTGTAAAATATTATCATGCAAAACATACATAAACATCATAGTTATTTATATCTCCATCTAGACTTGCTACAAGTCCCTCTAGAGGGACTTGTAGCAAGTCTAATCTCCATCTTGTCATCAATAATATGATATACTGAAAATGATTGTTTGTATATTTCATTGGGTGTTAAATCACTGACTTTAAAGTTTAATATGAAACATGGAATTACTTATTTCAGGTCTTATATGTCACTATTAAGGAACAAATTGGTTTGAATATGTTACATGTATATGGTTTTTTTTTAAAAAAAAACTGTCAATATTCTTGTAAAGTCAATGAATTTATAATGGAAGGACGTATTGTCTCAGATTTTGTATTCCAATGGGATATAACGCATTTACACCAATTGGATTACAAAGATTTCATGCATTACATATAATTTAATTATAATAGCTATCTCAACAAATTAACACTGACAAAATTCACTGCATGCCAAATCTAAGAAATAAGTGTGAAGCACTGAAACTGTAAATAATATTACTTCCTTTCATTATGTTTCCATAGCTTCCATCATTGAACTCAGCTAGGTGTGTCCAGGTAATATAATGAATTAATTACCTTTTGGCAGTTTACATTTTTTATAACATTTACTTTCAAACTATTACATGAAAGAATTTGAGATTTCCTAATCATTTCTGAAAGAATCTTAATACTGACTTCTACAAGTTTATCTAATTCACTCTGAGAAAGATAGCAATTCATGCTAAACTTGGCATCATTAGCTAAATCAAGTACAAATTTATCTGACTACTTCCTGTTGATACTTCTCCCCGGTCAAAACACGACTTCAGAAAAACTTACCAGAATTTTACTTAGCTTCCTATACATGAGGCGACTTTCATAAAAACTGGCTAGATCCTTACACACTGGAATACCATACTCCCATAACTGTTAATAAACAGAAATTAAAATAAACTTTGACAAATACACAACATATTTCATTTGAATACCTCTCTCCTCCCTCCCCAAACATCGCCAGCTCGGCGTAAAACAATATTCAATCAATCAATCTCTTTCCAAACATATCAAGTATTTATTCAAATTAGTGATGCAAAAGAAATATAATGATCATAGTAAATGATTTTGAATCCATGGGACTCGGACATTTACAATTGTCTTATAACAGAGTGATCACTATGCATAAATTCTTTTTGCCTTATTAATGCATATAATACTAGTACACCTCCATTACATTTCATTTTGACAATATCTTAAAACAAACATTTCCTTAATCATCAAAAATATGTTATGCTGACTTATACTGCCTTCCCAACCCAAAAACCTTTTACTATATATTGTAATTAGACATTTACCTTTCCCTTATCAAAGCAATCGATTATTTCCAAAAGTAATTTCTCTTTCCTATCACACTGTGGTTCTGGAGGGAATCCCATTTCACTATGAATTGTATCATTGTTCCATTCCAATAACTGTACATATAACTGAAGAGTAAGTCCGGCCTCGACATAATTTCTGGACGAACAATGAAGATCGTATAACTTCTTAATATACTGTGTGTACATCTCTCTTCTCTTGTCCTTGTTATCTCGATAAAAATTCTGAAGTTTATAAAAATCTGATTGAAAGATCTTTTGAAGTTTCCCGAAAGTAGTGGTGAAAAACAGTTGTAAAATACTATAAAGATACATTTGTCTTATTTTGACATTCTTAACATGAAATGGTTGGGAGTTGAAATATGACATCATTATGGGATTTCATTTCTGAAATTGACATCAGCAACTTATTTTAATAAATGATACAGAAATATACAGTATACACCTGAAAATGACATCACTGCTCATACACTTTATAATGTATTAACATCATTCTTATTGGAAATCAATAAGGAATTTTTGATAACAGGTCAGATGAAAAAAAAAACAGTTTTCCAATAAGCTCTCATGATTAACAATATATTTCATCGTACTTTTCCCATGAAACATAATAAAATGTTTTCTATGAATCAGAAATTTACAAGTGTTTGTATAATTAGTATGATTTTACTAATAAGATTAGTGAATATAAAAAATGTATGATTAAAAATAATAAATAATAAGCAGATTTTTTTCTAATTAAAATGTACTTTAGAGTTTAAAATTTACCAAATTCTGCAATTCTTTTTTTAAATGTTATTACCAGAAAAACATTATCTTTTCTATTGATATTTCAACAGCTGATAAAAGCTTCATGGAAGCTAATCAAGGGACTGACAATAAAATATTGAAATGTATATTTAGACATGGACTAGTCTGAAAAGGTTAAACTCACTAAGGGAAATTAAATTGATCAGTCTTGGATATTACAAATTTAATCTGAAACTCCAGTTATGTAATCCCATGTAGGTCTTGTTTTATATAAATGTCTCATTTTAATAGAATACATTTTCCTCTAATTGTCACCCAAATGTCACCATATATCCTGCAAAAAGTCTTAGAGACAAATTAATGGGATCATTTGGACTCCAATTTGACTGAAGGATTTTAATTGGAATATCTGTCTGGAAGAAACTCGCCAAAGAAAATTGCTTCTTTGAGAAAGATTTTACTAATGAGATTTGGTTAATTAATTTGTGATAAATGTAAAACAAACAGCAAAGTAAATCTTATCTAACATTTAGTGATATACAAACAGGTGTACATGTTCTTGCTGTAAATCTTATCTAACATTTAGTGATATACAAACAGGTGTACATGTTCTTGCTTTGTTGTATCTTTCATTAGCATTGCAACATGCATAAAAAGAGGGTCAGTGTAGGATTTGGGATTTGAACAAAAACAAGAGAACATATCGATTGAAGAAAGAAAAACAAAAAAAAACAATTACACATTGAAATAGAAAAACAACTACTTCCAAACTCTGGCTCCATATACAAGTAATTTGCATTCAATGAGCCTCCACATATTAAATATACCCAAAACAAAGAATGTCAAAATGTCTGGATAATAACCAATTTTACTTAGAAAATATTTATAAAAATAAGACAAAGTTGTAGCATGTCAGTCAAGTTATGGCTAGTTTACTTTTGACAAATGTTCAACAAAAACAGAGCTATCTTATATAAATCTACACAGCTGTATGCATTCTGTGGCATTTTTGTAATCAATCTTTGCTATAGTTTTACACAAAATTTACTTCAAAGAATGTATTGTTTGTTGCACTTTATTAAAAGTCTGTTCACTTTGTTTACTGCTCTGATTGTACCCAAATTGATGAGAAGAAAATAGGTTAGTCAAACCCCTAAGATGTGAGATATGTATTTATGTTAAAAAGTTGACAAACAAGAATATCTCACTGATATTACACTCTTATTCCCCAAATTAATAGAGATTTTGACCAAATTATTAATTTCTTATCCTTATCATCTATGTACATGTATGTGTTCAACACTTCACTGCCTCTACTCAATTACATTTATTTTAATTTGGTAAATAAGGTTAAGTCATTATATACTTGGGAACAGAATCTAATTTCTATAGCAATGACTGACAGAGTCATTTTAAAGAGCTGATGGATTATTCCAGAAATGTAAATAATCAGACTACTATTAAAAACATATTATTTACTTTGGATTTTGCAAAAGTGTTGAACACATTTTTAGAGGATGTCAATGAAAAATTAGGCTTTCTGTATAAAATACACAAGAATACACCAATTTTCTTTCCGTATTATTTAGGAATGTATTAATAGACTCTGACAGACAGCAAACCAGATTACTGTTTGGAGCTGCCTGCTGCCCATCCAACCACCCACTGTACATTGCTAAAAAAATAATTGAAATTTTTTCTACTGGAAAATCCTACGAAAAAGGTATGAAAGGGTATGGTGGATAAATTCTTCCCACAAATCCATGTGTTAACATGACAAAAGTTTAAGTGCTTTCATCGCTATTCTTTCAGTTCAGCCATCAACACAAGAAAAAATCATTTCCATGGATTTCTTTTCATATTTCAAATTTAATTTGAATCAATATGAAAACAGAGTAATCTATTATTTATCACATTACCTTGCAATCTTATTAAGTGAAAATCAAAACTGTTTGCAGAACATATGAGCTCAATCAAGAATTTAGTGAAAACTGTTGATGTATGTCGGATCCCTTCAACTAAATGAATGTCTTAGAAGAGGACCCAAAAACCCTGGGCCAAAAACCTACATTGACAGACAAATAATAAAGTAGAATAATGAGGGCAAGATGTGAATTTAAAAAACTCTTTGAAGCTTTCCAGTCTTCACATGAACTTGTGTAAGAACTTATTTACAGGGTAAGTCCATTGATCAAATTCCAAAGACAAGGCAAATTGTACAAAGATATAACCAATACAATAAAAAACATGTAGTGAACCAAAAAGAATTGAAACAAAGCATCACAAAACTAAAGCAGTGCAAATATTAATAATGCACAAAGATTGGTAATAAATTCAGACGGTATAGTCTTCAAACAGTTCAGTTTTATTACTTCACTCTTTTAATCTTGTTCTGTGCTTAATAGGAGAACTGAAAAAATATCTATTCCAAAGGACCAAAATATTTCTAACATTCTACAAAATGTATCTATTGAATGTTTTTCTTCAGTGTTTCCTTTTATGTTGTAATGTATATACTTACAAGTATGTTAAATGTACATTGCATACGCTTGTCTCTGTTTTCTTCTCCATCATAAACTTGTCTGCAATAAAAACGATTTACGCAATAATTTACATATTTTTTTTTTGGTCAGTTCTCAGTGTACATTTAAGCCAATACTTAGGAAAAATTCAGATATAATTAATTGAAACCTCGTAAATCAGTGATCATTTAATTATTATGGTCTTTTTTACATCATCACATCTGATATTTAATTTAAATAAACTTTAAGGACAAGCAACACACAATCTGACATGAAAATATTTAATATTCTCATTTATTTTTAGGAATAACTTTTTAGAACGTCTGCTTGTAGTATTAATGACTAATTTTTGATCATTCTACCTTCAGGGAATTGTCACAGATTATTGTGAAATACCAGATATATGCCCTTGGACATTAATTCTATCCCTGATAATTAATTTATCCACTATAATGGCATTACATGCAGATATATGTGATTGTTAATGTAATTATAATCAATCCCATGGTGTCAATCAATTCTTATTACAACATGTTTACAGATAGAAAAACAATTTTTTGTAACACATTTTTATTATGTAATGCATGCAACAGCAGAAGTACTTCTAATAAATGTGAATCGTTTTTCTAAATCGTGGAAAAAAAATCTTCAAGAAAATCCTAACAACAAATTAGATGCTTTTATTTGTCTAATCAATTCAAAAGCAAAAAGGTAAATATCTAAAAGGTCAATCTCTTAAAAGTGAAAAGCATGTGTTATCAATTTAAAGGATATATCAATTTTCCTTCCAAAACTCTTCTTCCTGTCAGCACTTAAAACACAGTTGTTCCTCTAAACATAACATCAACCCACATTAATAGCTGAGATGAAAAGTATTTTTCCATCAATATAAATAAGAATGTTATGATTTCTTCTTTAATGCCTGAACAGTTTCTCTGTCTAGGAAACCGTTTTTAAGAGTTGCAAAGGCTTTTAATGATAATCAAATTTTTAAATTTATGTTTAAGACGATACCTTTGGGAAACCAAAGTATACTTTTCTCAAAATTTCTAAATCTCAAAATACTTCAAATTCTAGAATTTCCAAAAAAAATATATAAAGCTGATTTTTAATACAAATAAAGAAAATGATATGTTTCTTTAAATATAAATTTTTATCGTAGTATTAGTAATCTACAAAATTTCCAAACAAGACTTTACAATACATGTATTGAAATTTAAATTTATTCATGATTTTATTTACTTACTTTTAAGAAGATTTTTTTATTTATTATTAAAAGCAACCAAATTAAGCAGTGAGCATTTTATAAAATTTTATGCATAGTGCACTGGTCATTCAAAATTTTAATCTGAAATAAAAAAAATAACATTTTTTTAAAAATTTATATCTACAAAATCAAGCTGAACAACTTACCTATAATCCAGTAACTTTTCCAGCAGATTGGTAACAGAAACTATAAACTGGGAACCAGTGTCTTTCAATGTTGGCTCCGACTGCACTCGCTCAAGTAGTCTATTAAAAAATTTCATTTTGTTAATTTTAATAGAAAAAGAACACTAACAAACCGGTTTTAATACACTCATCTTTCAATGTAAGATTTCAAGGAACAAAACTTCAGCTGACAAACAACTCCTTATCTTCTGAAGATCAATATGAAGTTTTAATTATCTCTCCACAACCATATGATGGTCAAATTCCATTTGTTTCAGTATTTCTTAAATCCAAAGAGATTTAGCAATTAGTCTCATATTGTAACTTCACTCGTCAATTTAATGTCCAATTCAAGCCTCTTAACCTCCAAGACCTAATAAGTGTTGTTTTCATATTTCTAAAACGATCATCGTTAAAGAATCTCAAAGACAATGAATGATGGCACACATCAATATATTGTTGCAAATGTTCATAGAAAAGCTTTTAGAAGCCACTTGTTAAGATTCACAACACGAAAACAATGTTCCTTGGTATCAGATGCTCGTGCCTTCTAACAACATTAGCTTTAATTGAATCATCAATTTTACGATGAAATGGATTGGTCAGTTGGATTTCTTTATAGAATTAGTTCCTAATTATTTGTCACTATAAAACATTCTTAAAATATTTCAACTTTTCTCTCATTAACAAATCCTTCAAATTTTTGTGGCATGAAAATTAATCAATTTGTAGGTAAATAAATACATGTATTATGTAAAATTAGATAGATTTATTTCCATGCTAAATAGTTTGTCAACAGATCAATCCGATCATTCACCAATCAATAACCAATATTTTGGTTCCAGGTAAACATTAATGACGATATTTCAGGGTGACAAATCCAACCTTACCCTAAACATGACACTTGTAACCCGTGTAATTACGTACATGTACAACAAGGTTGTGGTAATTTATTAATTCCAGTTTGATGCAACACAGTGGTAAAATCCAATTCTATACAAATTCTCTATGTTAGAGCAGGTTTTCAACAAATTTTAAACAGGGGGTATTTCAAAAACATTCATTGAAATGTTCCAAAATCTAAATGAATTTCCAGACAAAGCTTGAAATTTCTCAAATAAATAAATTCTCCAAACTATGAAGATAGTTCCACAGATAATCAGAACACAACAGCCAGTAGATAGTAGAGTTGTAAACTAATTCACAGACTGATGTAAAAATTTGCCATTAAATTACTGCTATTAGCCTAAAGCCCTGATCTACATTGAGGAGTAATTGGAAAATAAACTTATATCTTCCTGCATGTTAAAAAAATAACTTCAAACACATGTGTAGACCCCTAGAGGAGGAGCATGGTGGTTCCTGACCCTCCAGGAAAGCTTTATAGATTAAAAACTTCTGTTTTTCTTGTTTTCTTTAAATCTTTTTGAAGTACCTTTATTTTTATGATCAAGTTACTTTGTAAATAATAATTTGTCATGTTTGATGGATTTAATTAACTTTCATAATTCAATATTCTTCCTAAATCAGAGAAATGTGTGAAGTTATTTATTCTTATTGTTAAAGTTACATAAAATGACAAAGGTAGGATAGTAAAAGACAATTCTTTGTAATTAATTTTACATGTATTTAATAAACAACTACACAACTACCATCTAAACAAAATATTGAGAAAATAAAACAAATTAAAAAACATCTGAAATTTCTAGAACCTCAAAAATTAACAAAAATAAAAGCATTTAAATATATCATTGTTGATACATGGTTGAATTTATATATACAATCAACAATAATTAAAATCTGAATATTTCAGTAGGTACAGGGGTCATTTCACACAACATCTGAACATCTGATATCTAGGTATTTGGTTGATTGATTGATTGTTGCTTAACATCCAGTGGCAAATATTTCAGGCTTCTTCTGGACGAGAACCAGTTCAATTTATCAAACAATTCAAATAGGAGTGGGTCAGGACACAAAGGGGAACCAATTTTGACTGCCACGGTAAAAGGAAGATGGTGTGTTAGCGTCGGATAATTTAGCCTTCTGTAGCAGCATTAGCCTACTCTTTTTCGAACAATACAGTAGGGGTCTTTAGTGTGCAGGGAGTGTGGCATTATCCAAACACGTTACCCACTATGGTCCGCGATCAGGCTTTTCGTATTACAACCTGACAGCCCCTCAATGAGAGGGTCTCCCCTACCCACCACCTTACTTACATGCTAGGCAGCTCTGTGGGTTGAGCTCCTGTGATCCATCACAGGTGTCTAGGTATTTGGTGTATATTTCATAGAGATGAGATTAGCCAAATACTGTGGCTAATTAAAATACTTAGAATTTAGTCTCTGATTAATCACATGAATCAAGTATGGAAACAGAAGCTATACAAAGCTATGAATTATGCACATCTTTGGAATTAAAACCAAATACATTCTATGATCAAAAATTTGTTCCAAAATAAATGACTTTTACAGTAATAAATCTATGTAAAGAAATCTATTATTTCAACATTTGATTGTTAATACATTGCATTTGAAAAGCATATTTGCATCACTTTCACACATGTCCTATTTTCCAAAGAAATTAAATTGATTGTTTTGCATAATGGTTTAGCAGATAACATGTAAAATATAATTAAGATTTGCAGTGAATATAACATTAAACTATAGAATTGTGCAGCAAATTGAAACCATAATTACCCTACCCTTTGATATGGAAAACGAGGATGGAAAGGGGTGGGAGATTCAATAAAAACTACTTATATCTTTTATGCGGAATGTTGAGAATATTTGGTAAAAGGTGCTGGTATGTCATTCTGTAAAGAAAGGGGTTATTATTCTTGCATGTCATAATAAGGACCTGATTGTGTTTAAAAAACTTAGAGACATGAACTCGTTTGAGTTTACAAGGCAGTATAAGTGAAATGAAAGTATATTCAATCAAACACATGACAAAATTTCAAGAAAGTTCATTTCAAACCAAGAAAATATAATATTGGCAAAAAATTCTCAATCATTTCACCAACATAATCAAATTATTTCAGGTAAAAATTATCTGAATAACAACTCTCAGAGTTATCTCATGTATGGGTAGCTATCTTTTAATGCCTAAGTACTTCAAACTGTATATCTTTTATTTAAATGTCTCATCAAAATATATAAACGATTAATCTACATTTAATGTCAATTTGTTTAAAAGTTTAATTTTGTAATTTCAGTATACCCCACAAATATTAACGATTTTACAGAAAAGAACTGAAATGTCTTTTCCAAACTCACATGTTTATGTAAGATATTGTGATATTTTTTCAAAAAAACTGAAAAATTCAATTGAAGTTCATTTCTCCATACAGCCCCTCTATAATATTAAATTATTGGTAATATTCTAGTAAAATATCTGGCACAGAATCAATTTTAACATCCTCTTCACATAAATAACTTCACATGGTCATACTCAATGGTTTGGCTCTATTACAAGATATGTCATAATTCTATCAAAATATGTATTCTGTTTAATCTTTGTTTACTGTTTGATAAATTTACTGTGAAATTACAAGGAGAAATGGTAATGTTCTGCTTCCTGACACCTGAAATCAAGGTTACTGTGATCTATTTTTACAAGAGATAGGAAAAATGCTTTGCATAACTAGTATGCATTTATATATAAGTTTATACTGATTAAAGAAGTAAAGAAATTTTTTTGTAGATTATGACATTTTAGTACAAAAACTGTTGCATACTTGTACATCTTATTCTTATTATGTGTATTAATTGCACAATTAATTCAATCTTTATCAAAGAAATATCTATGGAATCAGACACATAAAAGTTTTATAAGTCTCTGATGGAATATATCATATTAACGTACTACTGATTATATATTGTATCGTGTTTATTTTTCATTAACAAACATAATATACAGTATTTCCAATTCTATTTCATTATACTAGTGGAGGTCTTCAATATTATGTAACAATCCATTCTAACTGCCCAATAATGCCTAAAATAATTACAGAATTTTGGAAACATGAGGTTATGAAATGGCTACATGAAAAGTTTAACACTATCACACACTCTGTACAATATATACTAATGAATGAGATCTGATTAACACCATAATCCCCAAACCAACAAACCAAATAAAAAAAAAACCCACTTACAATATAACCTGACTAAAAATATTTCATTTTCTTAAACTTTGTTTTGTCGACGGAATTTAAAAAAAAAAAAATTTAACACACTGAAATTTCTGCTGGACAATGAAAATGGTTACATATTCTATTTTAAATTTACTAGCAACACACAAAAATATCCACAAAAAATATTTTCTCTAATTTCTGGTATCAAAATATTTTTTTTCACTTTCATTTTTTGTGCATTATTATTTTTAATCATTTTAAATAATTTTCGACAAGTAAAATATTAGATGTATTGTGTAAGGTTACCTTGAAGCTCTCCTGAGTTTTTTCAAACTTTTTGGTTTCTGAGGAAGTGACAAACTAAAGGATCGTACCAGCTTTTCTTTCGTGATTTTTTCTGGATACATGTTTATCAATGTCAACAATTTATCCACTTAATCCAAACAACAGATAATGACTTTTCCAATTACCCACTACTGTCACAAAAACGGGACTAATAATTTCACATAATAGCCCATTTTTAAATTTTATCTGTTGTATACTAAAAATATCAAAATTTTAAAACGGACGCTTTCAGAACGACCTACAAACTTTGTGAAGATAATGAAGCCCCATGGTTCAGTTAAGTATTATTTAAAGGGAAAATAATTACACCTGTGAAGTATCGGAAAGCCCTAGACCAATTACTTCAAAAAGGTGTTAGCCGCTGAAGGCAATTTCCAAACACATTCATAACTGTTTACCTTTTAAAAACATAATTGTGTAGTATGATCTGATAGTATAAAATATAACAATACAAACAAATTTTAACTATTGATAAAATCTAGATGATTTCCTGTTTTGCTAATTGTTATACAAAGGGTTAATTTTTACAATAAAATGGAGACGCACGCTTTTGACCAAAAAAAGAAGAAATAGTTCTTGTTAAAACCTTCCGTATGATTTTTTCTTATTCTCGACTTCCAGCATTTTTGACATAAATATTACACACTTTTTATAATTTTATTTTCTTACATTAAAACAAATTTATAATTGAAAAGTGAAACTTCTGCATATTATTTAACTTCATACAATCCAATTGGTGAGAATATCAAGCATCAAATTATTTAACTTTTTTTATAAGGATATTTTGGCATTTTGAAAAATATTCCAATATTATAATTTGCATATCTATTTTTTTTTATCTGTCCTGACTTTTCTTGACAAAGTACTTTTTGAATTTCATATTTGTTACCCATGTATGAAAAATCTGTCAATACATATGTTTTTCAAACCTGCGTTTTAACTTCATCTTTATTGACCAAGCTACAATGAGATATTTGTGATGTATATATGAAGTTTTCAGAACTTACATCTACATATATACACCATAGTATACAAACAAATAAACAAAATGTCAAATAAATAAACAAACTGACATTTGGATTTGTAAAGAAAGGAAATATGATTTCATACAATAAACAAATAGATTTGATTTCCCCTCTGGAGCCCTGTATAATGTTTATATCAATATTTGTTTACTATATCCCATTACCAAGTAAGGACTTAGGTGGCCATTTAACAGCAATTTTTGAAAATTTATCAATTAACATATCTGACACTTTAAAAAATAGGAGGGACACTAAACAAAAGTATGACATATTTTTAAAATATGATTTAAAAATCATCAAAATTTTGAAAACATAAAATTGTTGTTTTTTCCTTTTTTCAAATAAAAATATTACAATGAAATGTCTAAATTTTATATAAATTAATTTTACTGTTTTATTAGCTGATTACATATTTGTCTGTTTGGCTCAGATGGGAACTTGCAACTACATATGATGATTTCTTTTTGAAACTTAATTTTGGACATGTTAAAAAACAGTGGGAACCATTAGCTACAACTGCTCAATTCATCAAGAAAAACACCTCAGTTATCATGTCTAAATCTGCAAAATTAATTATATACATAAAACTTAGTTATGAATCTTAACTGCTTTGCCTTTGGGTAACAAATATGGAATATAACAGAAAAAATAACAAATCATTAAGTACATGTGACCTATCAATTACATGACACCTCTGTTAGGACTAGGGCAAAGAGTACATTTAGTTGCTTGACTATAACCAAAGTTTCCTTAGAAAAAAACTGTTTTAGTCATTAGCCTATTGTTTACTTCTTGAAAAAAGCCCAGTTTAAAGTGAAATGTATACATCAAATCTTTATTGTCACAACACTAAATTTCATAGTATGTGACACAACATAACAAAATGAAAACAACATCAACATGATCACTTACATACATTGTGGAGTAAATTTTCAAGAGTGCCGTGTCCTCAGCTCTATCGACTGCTTTAAAAAGGAACCAAGCTTATTTACCTGAATGTGTGATCTTGGGTAGAGGATATATGTAATTTTATTTTTATCATATAAACCTATAAATTTTGTGTTCTCATTTATCAAAAAATCAAAATAAACTTTTCTAATATGACTGTTAATATCAAAATATAAAAGGAAATTAATTTCATCATCAATTTTTTTGCAGTTTTTACATAATCTTTCTTTATAAATAGCGAGTTTGCTGTTGTCCTTTATATCTGTTATTTTAACATTTATCAAATTTTCAGAAAATTACTTCAATTTTAATTTTATTTGTTCTTTTATATTTTTAGTTATCTTATGTGAGGAATATTTCTTCAATGTGTCCAAAGTATACAAAATGTATACAAAATCAACAATTTCTAAACTGATACAAATTTGGATAGTAATCTCAGATGTTACATCCCCCTGCCCTCCCTAAAAAAAAGGTCTTACATTTTGTTGATATTGATGGAATTATTTGAATTTTCTTGGATTGTATTTTCTGAATTACGTTTTTAAATTGTAATGTGTTTATTGAAGTCCAACGGTTCAATGACCATGATATCTGATTATCATTTCTTTCAATACAGTAAAAGGAAGTTATAACAGAATCCCTGTATTTCAAAACATTGTAGGATTATGTAAAGTAATCATTGTATTATTGTCCTTATAGAATAAAATTCTTCCTTTTGAACATAATATCTTAAAAGCTAATGTCTTAAAAAAAAAGATACACGTAATAATACTCCAAATGGTTGACAGCATTATTAAACATTCAACATAACATGAACACAAACTAAAATACAGATCACTTCATTTATGATACAAGATGTTAAAAATTTTCTCAGCATTTTCCATCCTTATTTCTACTGAACTCAGTCTGAACTTTCACAATGAACCAACTAATGGTTTGTATTCCATTAACCCTGACTGTTTCAAGTGGACGTAAATTTCCAAATTAAATTTTCCACCATAGTAAGCCAGACTATGGTTGTATGGTCCTTATTAATAGTAACTAAATTAATTACCATCCACAATAAACAGAGAATGTACACTCTATCTACTGTCAATCATTGTTTAATGTGGCATTAACCTCTGGGAAATGAAAAACTAATTCCCAAACAGCCTTGAACCTAAGATAGTATGTTCTGCGTTTATGTGCTATAATCAACTGTGTTAAAATTCCTTATTAATTTCATTCCCTGAAATGCATGGAACAAAGTATTACCATCTACTGCAACCATTGATTCAAGTCCTTTAAATACAAAAACCTACATACAGTCAAAACTGTCTATAAAGGGCATCCAAGAGACCAGAAAAAGTGCCCTTTATCAGCAGGTACCCTTTTAAACAAAAGTTAATTTCACATGCTTTGTTAATAAATGGGATTTTTCACAGGGCCCTTTATACACACTGATTTTCTATATAGAGGTGCCCTTACTGTATACAAAGCAGGTTTTTGTATGATACTCAAAAAATTTTTAGGATCAGATGCGTATGTGATATTTTATGTACCAAAGCAAGAATTCGATCCAATGATATTTGCATGGTAGTATTTTGCTTGTGTTTTTTTCATTTTTATCACTGAAAATCTTCCCAAGACCTATAGGTCAAGCTTTGTTTGATTAAGTTGGCAACAGACGATGATACCTGGCAAAACAACAACAGCAGCCATCATCAGGGTGAATTTATGTCTGCTTTTTCTGGCTAATTTCTTACAAATTATCGGAACTACCTTAATAGTTACTGATCAATTTGTAAAGTGTGCAAACAATTAACTCTGGTATTCCATACATCATTTATATAAAATTAATCAATTATCTTAACAACTCTATTTATTTTGGTGTTATTTTTAGTTTCTTGTAAACTATACCAACTAATCAGAGTTCAAACTGGAAACAATGCCAGAAAACTTTCAATTAGTAAATTTTATACCATTACCAAAATAAATCTAAACTTGAAAATCAAAGAAGCTTAACACTGATGTCAACTACTCTTCAAAGATTTATTGACGGACTTCTGTAAAATTCACTTCAGCTAACAATCAGACATTTTTTTATTTTTTCATATCTGTATGGTTTAATCTCTTTAATTAAAAATTATTCAGAATGACTCCATTACATGTGATATCTAACACCCATTAAAATTGAAACAAGACACACCCTTCTTCTTCTCCAATTTATCATTGTTTTACCACGGGCTAGCCATTTATGCCTTTTATTTTACCTTAGCCATTTATGCCTTTTATTTTACCCTGAGCACTAGCGAAGGGTAAAATAACGGCATAAATGACCAGCCCGTGGTAAAACAATGATAAACTGGAGTCTCCGTGAATTATTTCGATTCTAATAGGACAATTACGGTGTTTTTTATATTGCCCTGACCTAAGGTGAACTCTGATTTCCGACATATTTGGCTATTCCGGTAATTTGACACACAACGTCACAATTACAACAAACCTGTTGGATGTGCTGTTTTGGTTCTGTTTACCTGTTTAGATGTATGGATTTTCACGAAATGAAGAGGAGAATGTTTATTTATCGATTACACCTATCGAAGATTTGGTTTAAATTCACATTGTCATATTGTAAGAATGGATTTTTACACAACGGTAATCTTAAACATGATGTGTCGGGGGTGTACATTATTTTTTCCAAAATACTTCTGAATCAGTATGTGTGGTGTCTTCAGGGAGGAATTCCATGTTGCCCAATTCCTCGTTGGAACGTTCCAACGGCAAACGCCGGAGCCATGTTTAATAACAGTGTAGTTCCGTATGCAGACGACACTGGAGGGGGAGGGCAGTGCTCAACACGATTTTTTTTGGGGGGGTCATAATTTTAATTAATTATTTATTGGTTAAAAACTTTTGATAAAACATTGTTCAGGTCCATTTATTATGTTTTGTTATATTTATTTAACTTCTATTCGCACTACATCAGAATGAATGAAAATGTATTTATAACTCAGAAACCCCTATGCTAAATATAGAAATTTAATCAACTGCAGAAATAACAACCAATCAAATTAAGCGGATAAACGATTTCCGGTGGGAGTAACTGCACTAGAACAACCAACTAAGTCGCGTGCAGCTCATATGGCAACTAATGTTTTACCACGCTTGTGGTCCCAAACCGTTTGAAGGCCGTCATATTAGAATTTGACTTTTTGACGCTTATTTTCAATCTTCATATAGTAATAAATCTAATATACTAGAAAAACAAATCTGGTGAACCTAATAAATTTTATATCAATAAAAAGAGAATTTCAATGGCAATAATATATCTTTTTTTTTTAAATTCTAGGGACTGCATTTTGAGAAATCATAACTTAAAGTCTAAATATGTGACTTTTTGCAGCAATATCTACGTGCATTCTATGTATTTATACATCTGTTTGCAACAATTGAAACACTATATTTCTTATAGGTTCCTAAACCCAAGTATTAAAGGGACATAATTATTTTTTTTTTTATATTCAGATGCAGTTCAACATATTCTAATAGCATACTAAATTTTATAAAAAAAAATACCAGCTAGAATATATAATCCTGCACCCAAATATATCTGGTCACTAGAGACTTTTCCATCGGTTGCTATGGATTTTTTCAATGACCTTCACCCTAAATATTGACTTGAACAGCTATATTATAGGGCCCTGAGGCTAAACATCTTTGGTTGCTATGGAGTTTTTCAATGATCTTGACTCTTGGCCTTTCTATTTGACTTAAACAGGTAAATTATAGGTTCCTAAACCCAAATATATATGGTTGCTAGGGACTTTTTCAATGACCTTGACCCTTGACCCTCCATTTTACTTGTACAGCTACCATTTAAATAATTTCAAGTTATGCTGAACATTTTTGCTGTTTATAGTTTGTCTTTATCTATAATAATATTCAAGTTGATAACCTAAAACAGCAAAATTTCCTTAAAAACTCAGGGGCAATAACCCAAAAATAAGTTGACCGATTCGTCTGAAAATTTCATGAGGTACCGGTAGATCTTGACCTCATAAACATTTTTACTTGTCAGTTTTGCTGTAACTGCTTTACTTTTTGAGATATGAGCCAAAAAGTGCATTTTTAACCTATGTTCTATTTTTAATGAACAAATAAGAAACAAGAATTGCCCATGGTGGTCATGTATGTCACCTGATCTGGACAAAATGAAACTTTGTAAAAAATCTCCCATAGATGCTTCTATTTGGCCAAGCAGTTTCAGAGAAAAAGATTGTTTTATATCAGCCAAACAGAAAAAAGAACTGCCCCATGGCGGCCATATTTGTAGTCTGATCATGACAACATGAGGAAAGTTTGTGAAGAACCTCCTGTAGATGTTTCCTGTCAAATTTCGTTCCATTTGGCCAAGCAGTTCCAGAGGAGAAGATTTTTGAAAACTCATCCAATCAGAAACAACAACTGCCCATGGCAGCCATGTTTTTTGCCTGATCAATATGAAATGAGGAAGATTTGTAGACGACCTCCCAAACATCATTCATGCAAAGTTAAGTTCCAATTGGCCCAGTGGTTTCAGGAGAAGATCTTTAAAGGAAAAGTTTACGCCTGACGACAACGACGGGGAATGAAGACGAACGAAGATGATGATGGACGAAGACGACGGACGCCAAGCGATGGCAATAGCTCACATGGTATTTTAGGCAATGTTATCTAAGACACATGTGTCGGAACCTTTAAGTTTCTAAGCATTTTAAATAAGAAACTTTTCACCATTTAACCGTCAATGCCAGCAAAACTTAACATAAAGTTATATATTTCAAATCTGAAAGAATTACTTTACATATCAGTTTAGGTATAAAATTTCATGTTCATGGCTGATATTAGGACAGAATATAATCCTTAACGGTTAATGTAGACTTATATAGAGAGAATACAATCCTTAACTATTAATTTGGCATTATATTATACTACCTATAAGTATTACTATGTAATGGTAGGTAGTCTTTTTCTTGACAGGAACAAAATTTCATTAATGCACAGAGGAATGTTGAATTTGCTTGGTGCACTACTTTACTGAATTTTTATATTTTTGACCTAGATAAAGTATTTACCTTTCATTTAAACCTGAATTTCATATAGAATAAAATCTGTCCACAATAATTAAAGGTACCACATCTGTGCCCTTATTGTCCCTCTGCCCCCTAGAATTGTAAATTGCAGTCATGTTTTTGTCTGACTGGCAGGAAATATCCTAACTTTAGAGAAATTTTTCAATAGATGCTTCTTTCACAGTTTTAATTCATTTGACTGAGGGGTTTCAGAGAAGATCAAAATGTAAAAGATGAACAGATGAAAGACAAGAGAAAGATGATTGAGAACTGCTGCTCTTCAGGCCACTCAAACTCATCTGTAAATTCTCCACCATCCTGTACATATATAAATATAAACATGCAGGTGAACATCCAATGAAAAACTGACAATTGACTATGAACCTCTATACAAGACAAGATAAATATATATGATAAATACTTACATGGAATGGAATAACTGTTTATATTCATCATCACCATATTTTTCCATTGTTATATACATATCTAACTTCTCTATAATCTCTCTTTCTACCTAAAATTTGCATAAATTACTTCATTAATAAATACAGAATGTGTTCATAGGTCACAGATAAACCCACCCACTAGCTATTAGTACAATAATTTAGTACAATACCAAATTAGGTCTGCATTATAAAGGTGTATAACTCAAAATTGGTATAAAAGAAATAGGTAAATTCCAAACTCACTTTGTATTTAGTAATCTAAATTTAGTAATTTCAAATGATTCGTGAAACAATACTCAAGTTATAAAACTGGAAGCTCGATTTTGAAAGCTAATATCAAAGTTGATGAACAACTCAGAAACAACAAAACTGACAATATGACAAATTCAAATTTGATCTATGTTTAGTGGTCTCTAACAATATTTCCACACTTGAAATGATTTGGTGAAATAATATTTATGAAACCTCAATTGTGGCTACTTTCCATATAAAAGAAGGGGAACACCTCAGAAACGACAAAACTTCAATCTGACAAATTTAAATTTGATCTTAGTTGTCTTTGACAATATTTCATTTGGTGAAATAATACTCATGTTACTTAATCAATTTAGGCTATTTTCAACATTTAAAAGGGGCATAACTTCAAAACGACAAAAGTAAAATATGTGAAATTATAACTAGATCCTAGTTCCTTTCGGCAGGAACATGAAAACAAATACATATTACTAACACTAGTTTTGATATAAACAGATTATCCAGAAATGTATTAAACGTAACTTGTTTAAACTCAAATGAAATACACAAGAATTTCTGATTTATTTTAGAGAAAATTATTTCAAAAACATTTTTTTTTACATTAAACTTCAAAGCAGAAAAAAAGGAAAAGCAATTTATTTAAGCTTATTCCTCTCGGACTCCTGACTTTTGAATGACATTTTCTGAACTAAATTCATATTTGGAATTTTCTTTATTGAATTGACATTGTTAACAAAAGCAAAAAATCTTTAACATCTGAATAAAATTATTGTTTTAACCTTACCATGACAAAATTGCCACTAGTTTTTTGTTCACACTGTATCATGTCATAAAATATTGGAAGAGTTGCTGCTCTTAGTTCTTTCTCTGGAACCAAGGTCACCTTGAGGAATGGTCCAATCATGGATGGAATGAAATGTCTTCTGTTGGTCCCTGTATGAAAAAAAAATAAACAAATGAGCTATATTACAGGTTTTCCACACTTTTATCATCAAATATCTGTTAAAAGTTTAACAAAACTTACTCATTATCATAGATTACAAAACCAATGTTCTTCAATGCATAAAACAATTTGTTAAAATACATAGTTATTACTGTAAATATTGGACTGACATTTTTTATAAATAAAATTAATTATAGCTGCAACAGACATGCTCAAGCTGAGTTGTAGCTTGCCTTTAATATATTTGCTTGGAAGATACTTGAATTGCTATTCAACTTTATTTCTACAAAAAATGTCAAAATGAGAAGGATTCAGTATTACCACCAACCACTAATATCCTGTACCAGATACCAATAACATACCTAGCTTTTCCCAGAGTGTCTGTATCTGATGTCCCATCATTACCCTCATATCATGGTATCTGAAGCAAAGAAGTACATATATATTACAAAAGTTACAAAATATGATTACCGGTAACTGTAAATTAGAGGCTCCCGGGTCAATTGACACATGCACAATTTTTGGAGTAGACGACACTAAGTTGCAAAACATGTGTCTCATCCATTGTTTTTGAGCAATAAAATATGTTTAAACTTAACTGACACAATTTTGGGAGAGATCCATCTAAGAACCATTGCTGACAAGCTTGGTTTAATTTGACTTTGTAGTTTAAGACCAGAAGATCTGTAAAAGATTTTTTTTCATAGGGTTCTATCCTAAACAAAGATCTGCTATGGTGGCCATCTTGGTTGTTCAGCCAGGTCACTGGACAAATTTTTGAAAGGGAGTCACCAAAGGATCATTCTATCACAATTTGGTCTCAATTGGCACAGTGGTTTCAGGCAAGAAGATTTTTAATTAATTTTCCATAAGGCCCCATTTTTAAACAAAGTTCGGCTGTGGTGTCCACTTGGATTTCTGATCTGCACCACTTGTTAAGGACCTTTATACAAACATATCTGTAAAGTTTATGTTCAATCAGGTATATTATTCTTGAGAAGGATTTTTTCAAAGTTCAGTCAATCAGAAATTTTAATATATCTGGGAACCGCCTCGGTGGTCTCGTGGTAGCGTGCTCGCCCCGAGTGCGGAAGGTTGCGGGTTCGATCCCCGGCCGAGTCAAACCAAAGACATTAAAATTGGTATTTGATGCTTCTCCGCCAAGCACGTGGCATCTAGGAGTAAGAGCAAAGACTGGTCGGCTCGGAGTCAGTATAATGTGTCCGAGTGAGGTGATATGTCTTCCTGCGGACAGTTACCTCGTGAGCTAGCACATTAAAAATCCGACTTAGCGTGTCGGTCTAGTACAAAGCAGGGATCATATTCATTATCATATCAACATGTTCTCATCCTGATATGCACCTGGTTGCCACTGGACGTTAAACAATAATTCATCCATCCATCCATAATATATCTGGCAGCCATGTTTCTTAACAATCGGCACCAAAGTAACAACACAGTACAGGACCTTACAGGAATATCTCTGCCATGTTCGGTCAAATTCTATTCAGAGCTTCTCAAGAAGAAGATCAAATGTGAAAAGTTAAGCGATGGACATATGCCAAGTGATGGTAACAAGGCAAGTGTTTTCATTCAGAAGATTAAATTAAGGGTATAACCATAATTGATACCAGTTTAAGTACCACCTGTAATGCATAATGGACAAAAGTTTACAAAGTATAAATAAAATATTTTAACCTGTGGGAAGTCATGAATGTTTAGAAGAATTATATCTACTTTGTGAGCATCTGTCGGGAATAAAAGGTTAAAAATCTAAAATATCCCCAAAATTTATTACTAAAAAAACACATATAAAAATCTATAACTGAACAAAAAAGTATGATGTTTGGATGTGTCTGTTTCTAAAAAAACAATCTTGCAGGATTTTTAAGTGTGATGTATTCTAGAATAATAAATATGTATAAAAATTTGTATTGCCTAAAAAGGTGACACCATTTGAATAATAGATTATTTTGTTGCTTTCATTCTGCTGATATTAAGCATTTTCTATATTGTTTAACTAAAAATATTTAATAAATTATAAGGACACATCATACATATTTTTAGATTTATTTAAGATAAAACAAAAGTTTATTGCACACACTAACATGTAAATTGGAAAAGATTTTACACACTGTATACAATGAAAAAAACAACATGCTAGATCTTTATGCTACCTTTCAATAAACTTGTTTCTTTTTGTTTCATTGTATACTTCTAACTGAAGACTTGGTTGTACAATAAATTCTACAGCCAGATTAAAGTATAAATTCCATAACTGAAATATATGACAAATATCTACATGTTATATAATTTATGGTAAGTATAGAAATATTGTTAAATATTCCCTAAATATTCTGTTATGTAAGTTCACCTGTGCTGGCAAAACACTTTTTTATTTTTCTCAAAAAATCCGAATTAATATACTAAAAAAATTTAAAACTAATTTTTGGGTGCTTTTTACTTAATGTTTGAGGTCTAATACATATTTAAAAAAATAATTATTCTAGGAACCTGAGGGCAAAATAGTTTATCACAAAGTTTCAAGAATGTAAACAAAAAAAAAAACAAAAACTTGTGTCAACTTCATAAACTGTAGTTGGTATAGTAGCTTACATGTTGGTCAAAATATTCTCCTTCAAGGAATTCATTCTTCAAAGCTTGAGAGAAATACTCCACAGCAGAAAATATCACACTGCAAAGGGAAGTAATACATCAAATATTTTATGTTTAAAATGAAAAGGGATGTATATAAACAAACAACAAAATGGATAACAGGAAAGGTCAACACTGACATACCAATCAATCAAAGCAACCCAAATAACAGTACTCTGCACAAAAAAAAGCATAAAAGAGCACAAAACACAAAAATAAACTGGAACTGTGAGGGCACCTCACTAACTATACCCCCCGCTGCTGTTGATTTAATGGACTAGGGCATCCTTATCATGGTGAATTGTCTCACAATTTCTAAGTCCAACTGGGTATAACTGAGGGAACAAAAGGGTATAAAATTATGGGAAAAAGTATTGGACCGGGAAATAGTTCGCATGCGCACATCTACGTACTAGGATCTAACAGTATGCAAAGTTTCATTAACCTCTGATAAGGCATGTTTGAGAAACTGCGGGTACAAAAAAAATTGGGAGATAGACAGAATTTCTAAGTCCAAAAGGGTATAAACTTATGGAAAAAGTATTGGACCGGGAAATAGTTCGCATGCGCACATCTACGTACTAGGATCTAACAGTATGCAAAGTTTCATTAACCTCTGATAAGGCATGTTTAAGAAACTGTGGGTACAACAAAATCCTTTACAGACAGACAGATGGACAGGCTGATTCCTATATACCCCCCTTCCAAACTATGTTTGTGGGGGGTATAATAAACAGAGGGTCAGGATAGTCACTGAACAGTGGAGGGGTTAAACCAGTTTTATGGGTACCCAAACGTCCCCCTTATATATCCTGACACTGGTGTATAAAACACACTATAAAAACCAATACAGTATGATTACCAACAAGGTGACCGCTTGCTAGAACTGCAAAATTAGACTGGACAGTAAATAATTTAGATAGCAGGATCAGAATGTACTAGTTTTAACTGTAAAACTAGCTAAGGCTCTCATCACTGTTGCTCTACTAAACGAAAAAGTATGAAATAACACTCCACTAAAGGTTTTAATTTGCTATTCCTATTTGCTTTGTTCAAATGTAGTTCTTTTTGATAAACGTCTTTTGCATATTTAAGAAACTTGGGATTATCAACAGTAAGTACATCATCAAGATACCTGCAATTATTTTTAAAAATATCAATTAATTTATCATGATCCTGTATTTCACCTTTAAGGAGTTTTTTCCTGAAAGACTGTTCATAACAATAAAAAAATAAGATGGCAATAAAACGAGCACATTTTTTACCCTTAGGAATCCCAATGACATGTCGATACACAGTATTTCCATAACAACAAAAATGTTGTATAGCAAGAAGTTTAGAGCCTTGATTATGTCATCGCTTGTCCAACAACTGTAATTTTCATACTTTTTATGTCAGACAATATATATAAATACAACTGATAGTAATAAATTATTATTAAATAAATTAATAAATGTATCTTGATAAGATCAAAGCTTGTCACTACAGTCATGTGATATTTTTACTCAAGTAAGTAATAAATTATCATACCTGTCTACCTAAGAAATCTGAGGTATCAAAATGTAAAAAATATAGTGAAATATCTAACAGAGAGAAAACAATGCCAAATAGATGACTTTTTCAAAATGGAAGAGAATTTCTTTTTACAACAAGTTATAGTTTTAACAGAATATGTTTGCCTTGCTGGAAGTCCGTTATTTGATTTGTTTCGTGCAAAACTATAAAAATGCTATATGAGAATATCTAGTTTCATTTTTTATGCAACAACTCTTTTATTTCCATGTATATATACTCTGAATGTATGTAATCCTATCCTCTACTTTTATGACCCTACACAGCAATGATAGACTTACTTATTTGTTTCCATTCTCATTGTGGTCCAATCAGCAGACAACATTTCTGGTTTGATTAATTCTTGGAATGTATGTAAAACCTGAGTTAAAAAATCCTATAAAATACAAAAAACCTTGGTAAAATATGAAAAATTTATAAAAATCTAAAAAAAAATTTAAAACAATCAAACAGTATTCCAAATTTTTGGTACATGTACCGGGTAAGTTGTCTCCCAATTACAGAGTTATCAATGACCAAAATGCCATTTTTTGTGCAAAATATTTTTTCTTCCTAACAATATTCTTCAGTAATGATATGTTATTCGATATATTTCCGCACATTTTTTATGTCTGATGAATATTCTATATTTTTAGAAAAAATACAAGACATCTTCTGCCAGGAAAGATAAGTTATGCATATGGAGAAAACTCCATATAACAAATTGATGGATGCTTTGACAAATGACGGACAGAAAGGGGTATGTACAAATGTATTAGTTGGACAGGCCAAACTGGTACTATTACAAACTTTTAATTTGAAACTATTTTCAGCTTGGTTATTAAAGCTTTTAAACAATACCTTTAAAGGAGCTCCTTTTGGGTACATCTGTATTACTGCAGTATAGTGAGTTTCTTCCATGAGACGTAACAACTCAGTCAAACATGAGACCATCTCACCCTGTAAGATAATAAACTATATAAGATTTCATATAACCATTTTTTTTCATTATACATTTTTTCAATATATATTGAACATTTCTTTTAAAACTAAAAACATTACAAAGATTACCAGTATAAATAAATACATTTTCAAGTGAGATAAATGGTAGAAAGGGTTATTTTTATGAAATGAAACATACCATATTATCTTATCTAGAGAAAAAGTTGTAAGTGAACAGTATTTACAATTCAATAACTCTATACATGACATTGTACGTATATAAATATATATTTTTAACAGAAATAAAGAAATGAAATGGAATACTGTAAAGAAAGAAGACAACATGATACTGTTAAATCAGTTAATGTATAGTAGGGCACATGCTGACAGCTTTTCATTCAGAGTCTGTTTTATCAATGAAAACTGACAAAGAAAGCCAAAGAATGAAAATTTAAAAAAATACTTGTAAATTTCAGAATGTTCCCAAACATAACAACACATGCAACAAATACTGACTTGAAAACTAGAAAACTATCTCTTTACTAAGCAATAGGTTACATGTGTTGATAACATGATAAATATCCACAGTGGAATTACATTAAGATACATTTATTAAATTTATTGATTGATAAGTGTTTTATGGTGTGTTGGCAATATTACATATTGCATCATGGCATGAACTAATTTGAATATTGACAAGTCTTCATTAAAATGAGATATAAATATTTTAAAGATCAAAATGAATATTTAGATAAAATGCTAAAACCAGAATCTTTAATTATTAACAATATTAGTTCTGGTGATCTTTGTTACAATTGGCATTATCCATATACAAATTTCTCTCCATATAATTTTTTTTTCAATATATATTGAAATGCAAACAGGATGGTAATAGATAACCAATAATTCAAAAATAAAAGTTACTGAAGGTTTTATTTTTAATAAATGGCTCTCAACTTTTTATAGCACTTCGTTTCATGTGCAAAGGGATAGTTGACAAGCAATAATACCATTACATGTATATTCTATATTTAGAATTGAGAGTGGATAAAAAGTTCATGTCAACCAGACAGCAATCCAATAAAGAGCTGCGCCATTAGCGCATGATACGCTGTCGCCCTTTTAGCTCATCTTTATGCTTTAAATGTATTTATATGATCAACTAAAAATACTGTGAGCACTGCTCAAATGGACCCTCCCTCCCCCCCCCAAAAAAAAAGACATGCACACAAAGTGGTACCAATTGACATAAAACTTGAATATTTTGGTACTATCAATAATGCTTTCAAAAAAATTCTGAGTGTCATCAAAACAAATTGACCGTTTTCGACAATTTTTGAATGAATAAAATTTCATAACCATCCAAAGTGTGAAAAATTAACAGTTGTCGGCGATTTTTCAACAAATAAAGTTCCATAACTCCAAAATGTCATAAAAAAAACAAAAGGGAGCTTACGTCAATAGATATAAACAATTCATCAAAGTTTCATGAAAATTGCTCAAAAGCGTTTTTGAGTTATTGTCCGAAAACTGGAAAATCCCCACTTTTTTATGAATAATGTCCCATAACTCCGGACCTAAAACCGGAAATTTATAAAAAATAAAGGGAACTTACGTCAATAAATACAAAATATTCACTTAAGTTTCATGAAAATTTTGAGTTATAGTCCGAAAACTGGAAAATCACCCTTTTATTATGAATAAAGTCCCATAACTCTGAAACGTAAAATAGGAAATTTATAAAATGAAAAGGGAGCTTACGTCAATAGATATAAACAATTCACCAAAATTTCATGAAAATTGGTGAAAACGTTTTCGAGTTATTGTCCAAAGTGTGGATGACGGACAGACGTATGGACAGAATGGTATACCATAATACGTCCCATCTTTAATGACAGGCGTATAAAAACAGAATCTGAAAATGACAAAAAGAAATTGTCATATACTTTTGTTCTCTTTACAAACTGACAACAAGACCTTATCATTGACAAAAAAGTTAGTGTGTATGTGTCTGAGTGTAATATTGGGAGAGGTGGAAAAAGGGGGGGGGGGGGGGGGGTTGTAACAGTGTAGGAGAGTTAGTGACATGCAGTAATAAGTACAATACCCACAAATATTGTTGACAAACATCCAGTACTGCATGAAATGTTACCTAATGCAACTGTACAAACAAGTTAATCAAATGTACATTCCTTTATAACAGACATCCAAACACGTGGACATGCTGAAACAATTTCTGTTACTACACTAGCTTCAACATTTTTTATTGTAACATTTTTATTTATAAGAATGCATTGACAGTTAGAAATTGACTACAAAATGTCAAGTTACAACTGCTGCTTAACAGTTTTGTGTTAAACCTGCTTTATTCGTATACCATTGGTATATTTAATTACTTTCCCATCCCGTAGGTATATTTAATTACTGTCCCATCCCATTGGTATATTTAATTACTGTCCCATCCTGTTGGTATATTTAATTACTGTCCCATCCTGTTGGTATATTTAATTACTGTCCCATCCCATTGGTATATTTAATTAATGTCCCATCCCGTTGGTATATTTAATTACTAACCCATCCCATTGGTATATTTAATTACTGTCCCATCCCGTTTATATATTTAATTACTGTCCCATCCCGTTGGTATATTTAATTACTGTCCCATCCAGTTCTTTTCTCAGTTGTTCTATGTATGTGTTGAATGTATTAATTGTGTTTAAAATCTTTCATTGTCAAATCAGATGAAAATACCCTTTCTAATTCATAGCTAACAAGATTTCCTTTCATCAGTTTTTGGAGCCGCACTTCGAACACATGTACCAAAAATCTAAAACTTGTGAGCAAATAACACATAGAATTCCCTAAGGCACTGTGTGCATTCATGAATTAATGTGTTGTTTGGTCAGTTCTGAATTTACAATACTTGTAGTTGATTTTCTACAGTGTAATTTGACATTTTGTACATTAAAAATTAGTCCAAACACCAACATGCATCTGACCTGCATGCAGGTGCAGAAATGAACAAAACATTTACACAATATGCCTGTGGATCATCATTAAT
Organism: Mytilisepta virgata; assembly: GCA_028015205.1. Classification (NCBI taxonomy): domain Eukaryota; kingdom Metazoa; phylum Mollusca; class Bivalvia; order Mytilida; family Mytilidae; genus Mytilisepta; species Mytilisepta virgata. The sequence continues at coordinate 83,602,754 of CM051519.1, forward strand.
TGGAAAACTCTGAAGTTGGGATGGCAACAACCGTATTGTCAAACGTTTTGCTGACTTTGTAGGTAGCGTCTTACTCTTGTCTTCCCCTGGCTTCAAAGGTCAAAGGTTAATCATTCATAAATTTTACATTCAAATATGGATAATCTTGTATCACAATTCATAAGATCAGTTCCATTTTTTGCTTTATTCAGTAGAAATTTTTTTTGTACAAAAAAATTTATAATTCAATAAGAATGATACAAAAAACAATTTTTAAATGCATTTTATGATTTTTTATGATGTAAATTATATTAAAAAACAAAATCAAATTAGAGAAAAAGCATATAACGCAACTGATTATTAAATAAATCTAGCAGTCTGAGTAGTGTGAAATAAAAACAACATTATAAAGCAGGTGTCAAACAGATTTCAGTAAGAAAGATTAAAAGCAAGATTTTTTATGATTTTGCAAATTTTTGAAAATGTTAATATTTAGTATTAATTAGTATTAATTAGTACTGACAAATTTTTCAATAGAAATAAATTAATATGAAAATCACTTTTAAAAATATACACAAAACATTTTGCTAAAAATAAATCTTTCCAAGATAGAACATCCATATTACAAGCAATCTTTTTTTATTTTCATACAGCTTTGTTATTGTTTTTTTTTTAATTGCTAGCTGAGTTTTTACCCCAGAAGGAAACTACATAACTGACATTTAGCAATTAAATATTATTATGAAAATTAATACGAAAATTGAAATTGCAAGTCTAGAATATGTACACCAGAAAGAACTTATTTATCAATTAAAATTTATCATTATCATAAATATTAATATAATAGAATATATCATAATTCAAAGTAGTACTGGCTAAGAAAAAAGACACAGCAATGTGGCACTAGACTGTTTTTACATATTAAAGCTAACAGTGTTTCAATATTTTAATTCAAACCATACAAGAAATTTAGGTGATTCCTCTTTCGTTGCGAAAGTTTCAGAGGAAGGTCGACTTAGTCCCTGAAACAGATTTCGACTGCGTCTACTTTTTCTATCCATTGTAGAATATGGACTACTACTATTATCAGACATAGTTGGTTTTCTAAGCTAATAAATAGAAAGTTCCTTTACTTTCATTTTAAAAAATTGGCAAATTTAGAGGTTAAATCTTTGAAAATATATAATTTTATTTTGATATAAAAGATGTTTATTCATATTAAATACAGTTGACTCTCGTTATCTCGAACAGACTTAAAGTCAAATTTCCGAATGAGTCAAATTTTGCATGAATTTCCAACTGTTATACCAGAAATCTACGATTACGAAGTTCGCCTCGTTCCTCACTAATTTTGGTGTGAGGCTGTGTAGCTCCCCGAGATGAACCCTTAGAGCAAGTAATATGATTGTAGGCTGCTTGGTATCATAGAATTGAACTCGGATGCTAAACTTAACCTAAGTCAATGAAGTGCAAAAAGTAGGTCAGAGTGACCTAATTTTGGTGGGAGGCTGTATTACTTCCCAAGATCCACTCTGACACCAAGTAATATGATTGCAAGTTGCTTGGTATCAGAGAACTGAACTTGACTTAACATAACCTATGTAAATGAAGCGTGATAAGTGGGTCAGTGACCTAATTTTAGTGGAAGGTTGTGTTACTCCCCCAGATGCATCCTCACACGCTTGGTATTGGAGAACTGAACTTGGACGTAAAACTTAACCTAAGTCAAAAAAGCAAAATAAAGTAGGTCAGAGTGACCTAATTTTGATGGGAGGCGGTGTTACTCCCTGAGATGCACCTTGACAACAAGTAATATGACTGTAGGCTGCTTGGTATCGGAGAACTGAACTCGGACGTAAAACTTAACCCAAGTCAATGAAGCGCAATAAGTTGATCAAAGTGACCTAATTTTGGTGGGAGGCTGTGTTGCTTCCTGAGATGCACCCCAACACCAAGTAATATGATTGTAGATCCATTAGTATCAGAGAGCTGAACTAGGACGTGAAACTTAACTTAAGTCAATGGAGCAGGATAAGTAGGTCAGAGTGACCTAATTTTGGTGGGAGGCTGTGTTACCCCATGAGATGCAACCTCACACCAAGTATATGATTGTAGGTCCGTTAGTATCAGAGAACTGAACTCGGATGTAAAACTTAACCTAAGTCAATGAAGCGCAATACGTAGGTCAGAGTGACCTCAATTTGCTTGGAGGCTGTGTTACTTCCTGAGATGCACCCTGACACCAAGTAGTATGATTGTAGGTCCTTTGGTGTCAGAGGACTGAACTCTGACGTAAAACTTAACCTAAGTCAATAAAGCAGGATAAGTAGGTCAGAGTGACCTAATTTTGGTGGGAGGCTGTTTTACTCTCGGAGATGCACCCTGACACCAAGTAATATGATTGTAGATCCCTTGGTATCAGAGAACTGAACTGGGATGTAAAACTTACCCTAAGTCAATGAAGCGCAATAAGTAGGTCAGAGTGACCTAATTTTGGTGGGAGGCTGTGTTACTCTCCGAGATGCATCCTCACACCAAGTAATATGATTGTAGGTCACTCTGAATGTTAAAACTGATATTTGACATGAAACTTAAAAGCCAGTCAACCATGTAATATGGGTTATGTGACCTTCATCTTATGTCACATGGTCAGTCTCTTCAACATGACCCTAAGTCAACTAGTAACTGAGAACTGGCTGTGGACGCGGACGCCGGAGGTACTCCATTAGTGCAACAATGCACTTAAAGAGCTCCTGTTAAGTCGAATTTCGCCCATCTCGAACAAATTTTTGCGATCTGAACAACTTCGAGATAACGAGAGTCGACTGTATGATTCTTTATCCATTTAATTACTGTGAATGATTTTCATGTTAAGAGTGAATACTAGTAAATGAAAACAATTAATTTAAGAAACTTCCCTTTACCAAACAAAAGGAGGAAAAAACTAAATCACACCAAAAATATAAATATAATTTATAAAAGCAAAACAGACTTACCATGACTTGAGGATAATTCTGGGGTTGTGAAAATAGGTCCCCGTCTGCGATTTTGGATATACTTTGTATCAATACAGCAAACAGTGATAGAGCTAATGTATTGATGTCCTGAGATATGCATTTCGTCTGAAAACAAAAATTGTCATTCAATTAAAACATTCTATATATATATATATAAAAATTCATTTGAAAGTTCAATTATATCCCTTAATAAATTTTTCTACAGGAGATTGTTTCTAAATTGATCTTTTTTTCATCCTTGTGTAATCAGTTTTTAAAATTATGTCCTGCAATCCCAATATTGGACCAAAGTGTCCCACGTTAAAAGTCTTATGGGTTTAATTATCTCCCTTGTGTACTACTTGGTTAAGAGGTAATTATTGGATACTGTTGCACTTTTCCATTAAATGTACAAAAAATATGATATTTGTTAGAACTTTCTAGCGATACTAATAAATGCATATCAAATAAAGATGAAATTTCATCAACAAGCACATACATGTAAATAACAACAAAAACAACAACACAAACACAAAAACATCAAATGATCAAACAACAAAACATCTGTGTTAATCTTCAGATCTAAAACAATGTTTGGTTTGGGTAAAATTTGAAAATTATACTGGTTGGTTACATTGTTTGTTTGTATAGTTGGGGTTTAACGCCGTTTTCAGCACATTTTGGCCATTTTGAGGCAGCCAGTTTTTTATTGGTGGAGGAAGCCGGAGTACCCGGAGAGAACCACCAACCTTCGGTAGGACAATTGGCAATCCTTGTCAATTAAGATCGGAGTCGAACACACCCCGACACAGGTGAGATTCGAACTCACAACCCCAGCGTTGACAGGCTAGTGATCAGTAGTAGTCATGACAAACTACCTAGACCACTCGGCCACCGAGGCCCCGGTTGGTTACATTGGAAAAACTTGTTATCCTTTTTATATATAAGAATATATAGCCAATGAAAAAAAAAAAACTAAATTCGTTTGGAAGGAATAACCAAAACTATAATTTTTTTCAGCTTAATGTAATAATACATAATGAAAGAAACAGTACAGAAAATGATGAGAGATAAACTTATTTGACTAGACGATTGTTGTTTAACAGTCAATGGTCACTATTTGAGGATATATAAGGACATAAAAAATATTCAATTAATATAAACAGGGAATCTGAAGAGGAATTTGCTCATTTAAAAGTAAAGACATTTGAAAAAATTAAAAATATTATTGACATTTATTTAATAAAGCATTGTTGTTAAAATTTTTATATGAATATAATGACAAAAAATTAAAGATTAAACTAGAAATTGTTTCTGTAAGACATGGATGCCCCGCCTAAAATGTAGGTCATCATGTATGAATGCCCAGTACTATCCAAGGCACATCCACTGATGAAGTTTCGTTGATACACTATGCTTAGTTCCAAAGAAATAGACCTAAAAGCAAAACTTAATTAGAGTTGCTCAAGCATATAATGTAGGTTATAATGACCCAATTATTGTATGACTGCTCATTACTACCCAAGGCACATCCACTGATGAAGTTTCATTGATACACTATGCTTAGTTCCAAATGAACGTAAACGCAAAAATTAACCACATAGTTCGGAAGTACTTATGGACAATGGTAACTCTATATGCCCCACTCACATTCGTAGGCGGGGCATAAATACATGAGGGCAAATCAATAATTATGTGATAAGTGAGTAAGTTTTCTCTCACAAGAAAAGTTTCCCCTTTTTTTTTCTGAAAATGAACTTATCCTCTGTTTTAATTACTATAAATGCTCTATCAATAAGAAAATCTAACAAGAAATGAAATATTTACATGTACGCAACACCTAAGTGTTGGTAAAGGAATTGACAGGTCAAAGATATGTCATCGTTTGATATTATAGTTACTGAATCAAAATATGGCGTCACTTAAAATAATGTAAAAAGACCATCCTAATAAAACTTGCACTGTTATTAACTGAAACACAACTAAAAACATACATGTATGGTCATGAATAATATTGTGAGTATGGTAAAAAGAACATTTCTGGCAGTTTCTTAAATAATGTTAAAACTGTAAACTAAAATAAAACTACCAACACATTGGAAAATATTTTGAAAGACCATATTTTTTGCCATTTAAGACAAAAGATTTATTTCATATGGTGTACTGACACCTTTCAGCAATCATACACAAGAGGTTAGTCTCTCATAGAAAAGGTCATTCAAGAAAAAATCCACTGTACCAAATTGTATATTGACATTAACATGTATACCAAAAACCCAAAAATTACAGTGAGATTTTGCACAAAATATATGATGTGAAAATTTGCCAGTTTACAGTTTAAAAATCAATACATAATGTGCTGTAACGTTATAAACTGAACAGTGTTTTACAACATTTAATTTGGGATCATGTTTTGTACTTACCTTTAAATGTGGATATAACCTCTTTTTCTTTAATTGTAGAAATAAATTATTTAAATACCAACCATTTTGTTAGATAAAAGGTTATTCTTACTCAATACCCTATCCTCCAAGACTTTAAAGCAAAAATGACAAAACAACTTATAGATTGATTTAAATGAGACCTTAAAAAACATGCAAATTAAAAATTAAAAGCTAAACCCAAACTACATGCCATCTGACCTTAAAATTCAAATTTTCTGTAAAGTAAATTCAGAATTTTCCCTTTCAAAAGATTAATCTTATAAAATAAGTAAAAAAAATGGGTCAAAGACACAAATGGCCGGGTTGCTGGGTGTTTACTGTTGTGGTGACAAAGGTCATTACAAGATCATATTGCACATTAGCAGTCATGAATATTTATATAAATAAAATCAGACACATTGTATGTTGGTGTACGAGCACAGAGGCAGCCATCAATTTAATTAGAAATAGGTGAAGTAAGCAATATTTGATTTGATTACATGTTGATAAACACTTGTTTGGAAAAATGGGAAATAATTCCTAAAATAATTCCATAAAGTGAGGTGCACATCTTCAATATGTATTAAAAGATTCTGTGAAGTTTCAATGACGTGGGTGAAAAACTGTAGGAGGAGTTGATTTGGCAAAATAGGTACCCTCTATTGAAGATGTCAATAAAAAACGACTAAGTTCCAAAGTTTGGAAAAATGGGAAATAATTCCTGAAATAATTCCATAAAGTGAGGTGCACATCTTCAATATATATAGAAACATTCTATGAAGTTTCAAGGATGTGGGTGAAAAACTGTAGGAGGAGTTGATTTCACAAAATAGGTACCCATTTTCCCCGCCCGCCGCTCGCCGCCCGCCTGCCCGACATTCACCATACTATAACCCGGATTTGCACTCTGTGCAACCCGGCCAAAAAGGGTCGAAGAATTCGAATTCCTTGAACAAATCTGATATTTCTATAACATCTTGTAAAATAATAATTACTGAGAATAAACTTTTGCTTCCTTATAATTTTGATTAACTCAACTATATACCCTTTAACTCAAACATTTCTATACTGAAGTATATTGAAGTTTAATAAAGATACAAAAACCAACACAAAAGAATGGTAGTCAGATATAGTAAACTCATTTTATTGTGAATATATTCAAAATTTACAGAATAGTGGAATAGACTTACAGATGTGCATCAGTAAAACACAAATAAATCACTCTTGATTAGGTGTCAAGTTTCGATCCAATTTAATTGACTAATATCCATGATATACTAAAAGAAAGTCAAATGTAAATAAAAGAGCAGTAAGCTCGAGCTTGCAAATAACCCCACTCAAAGATATTTTTGATAGGTCCAAAATTCATGATGGCATTGTTAAAGATGGTGAAAAATGTAGGTAGGCATGGTTAAACAGGAAGCAGATGTGTCACAGGTACAAACATTGGTATATCACCCATTAACCAATCATGATCATTCACTATTTATAAAATAGTCTTGGCTTACATGTATAGTTGCTAATTTTTTTTTTTTTTTACCAAAAATTTCCAATAATCCAAATGGTGAAAATAGGAAGTAGGTGTACAACAGGTACGAAATTGGTACTCAGTGTACCACTCATAATGGTCATGCCAAATTTCCATTGGCCATATAGTGGAAAATGTATTGTAGCATTGTTTAACAGGAAATAGATGTTCCACAACTAAAAATTGGTAAGCACTTGACAACTCATTATGGTTCAGACCTGCCAACTATCCCGATTTTGGCGGTATTATCCCGATTTTCATGCCTCAACCCGAATCCCGATATCGGGTTCCTAACACAAGCAAAAAACCCAATTTTCATAAATTCTACCCGAGAAAATGTTATTTTTACCGATTTGCGGAGATATTATCCAATCAAATTCATTGTAGTATCTGATATTCGGGTCATGTTGATTTACCTGAGGATTATCGATCTGTTTTGACACTAAGTATTATGTAAACATATACACGTGCCTCAATAAAATCAATGATTTGTCAAAGTTTAGATCAGCTTGGGAGTTACATAATTAACTGTTTTAATTTTTTTACTTATCATTTAATTGAGATTAATATTCTAATCAAGTTAACTATTCTTTAATCAGGTGAACATAGTTAATAATTATTTTAATAACTGATCAAAAGAATTTGGCAAATTAAACGTAAAGGCTTGGATGCTGTTTGCACTTTTTGAGACAATTGTTATAAAAAGGATATGAAAAATGGAATTGAATCATAACAGTTTAAACTATCACAATGGTTGTCACTCCACCCAGCAAGAAGAAACGTTTGCCATAAACAAATGAACCAAATGAAAGAAACATCTTTACACAGAATGATACACACAGCATCAAAACAATCTCAAGAGTTCAAGAAACAAACCAAAATTGATCCTAAATATACTTTAAATACTTTCTGGACATTATAAAAAAAAACAGCCATAAGATGAAGCGATACATTTAAATTTTTTTCCCCAGGGAAAATCCCCCAAGGAGGTTTCAAAAGTTGGCAGGTCTGATGGTTATGTGTCACATCAACTTTCAATAAGTTGTGACCTGTAGTTACTGAGAATTTTGTGACCAAAATTTACCAAAGGCAATATTGTAAAAAATGGTGGCATTGTTAAACAGAAAGTAGATGAGGCACAGGTTAAAAATCGGTAAGCAATTTACAATTAATCATGGTAATCCTTCACACAAATTTTGAATTAGTTATGTCCTGTAGTTGCTGAGAATTTTTTCACCAAAAATTTCCGTAGACCATATGGTGAAAAATGTATGGCGGCATTGTTAAACAGGAATAGGGTGTAGCACGTGTTCAGAATCAGTAAGCACTTTTCAAATCATCATAGTTATGCTTCACACCAACTTTAAATTAGCTGTGGCCTGTAATTTCCTTCGGAGTGGGGGTATAATAAAATCAAGAAAAGTCCACATTATTGCCTTGTAATGCTAAATCTTGGAGTAAAGACTTAGAATAAATAGCCTCACCTCCTTCAGATTAAAGAGAATTTCCAGTATGTCTCCTAATATTGAGGTAGCTATCTGTATGTCTAGGAAATATCTTTCAATCAAACATGCTTTAATGTGATTCAGACACAGTGGTAATAGTGTGCTCCTAGATTCTGAAAAATGAAAATTAATGATTACATGGTAAGAAAATGTGATGATTTTCAATAAAATGATTGTGTTGGTAATATACATTTAACCTACCAAATTGGATTAAAACATACTCCAAGCATCAGTTAAAATTTTTTTTTCTGATTACTCTCTTTTAAGTCTGCATGATCAAGGATTTTAATGTTCTTATCTAATTTTAAGATAATCTACATGTACATGTATGTTGAATTTTCAACTTTTTCGTGTTTTTGGAATCATGAAGTGCTGGTCTTGTGCAAGATATTTAACTTGTCCTTTAAAATCTATTAATGATATCCAGTTGTTGACATATTTTCTGATGGTAACATTGAATTCTCTAATTCTGTGCGTATTTATACATCTCTTGATCAGTTTGATAAATTCTCATATCATCACATGTTGGTTAAATGCTTATGAAATTTCCTGCCAACAAACATTCGGAAGAACTATCAGAGTTATTAGAGAAAAAGATTCTAAAACTCTTGACGTGTTAATTATGAAATTTATCCACACGAGATAATTAAATTTTCATTTTTTAAACTGCTTGGACAATCCTTGCAGTTTAAAAATGAAAATTCAATTATCGCGAGTTGATAAATTTCATAATCAACTGGTCATCGTTGTAGAATCTATATTTATACACTTTTTAATTACATTGTCATACAGTTTACATAAAATCTGTATTCTCAAACTAGTATTAAAATTATTACCATCATCTTTGAACAAATCTGAGTTGACAGTTTTCTGTATAAATTCCATTTTTGTTCTTCTGATTTCTACAGGTAAGTCCTTGGCTTTAGGTAATTTTGTGATCACATCCCTTACTTGATCCGCTAATTCCCTTTTGGATATCAGTTCCATCAATGGGTCGTAACATTTGTGTAGGTTTGACAGTAGCTCCATCTGCAGGAAAAGTAAATGACGTAATATATTCATCATTTTAACTACAACTGAAACTGATTAAACTCCCAATACAATATATTTACCAGATACATGTAAGAGCATATCAGCTAAGATTTTGTACATTGTTAATACAAGGTTTAAGGGGGTAGGCCTGGGGTAAGGGAGATAACTCCTATTGATGTTTTTTTCTTGACGTCAAACAATAGGAATGACGTGACATTACTATGATGTACCAAATTTCCTCGCATTAGATGAAGTGAAGAGGTTCGGTAAGGGGCATCTCCGTAACGAATGTAAAACGTTTTCGAAATATGTGCAAAATCGATAATTACGTAGGATCTGATATATTGATGAATTATTGTTTAACATCGATTGGCAATTATGAAATGCATATTACGATGATGAAAAAGCCGCTCAAAATGAAGAAAAAGGTGAGTCAATATATTTGCAATAATTTCATAAATCCTTACTAGAATTTTCTACTCGTCCCATAAATTCGTAATATATAGTCTAGAATTTAATTGATGAATCGAATGTTTTAAGGATATTTTCTGCCTTAAATCATATACTAGTAACCATGATTTGTTGTATAGCATATATAAACTACATATATTGTATGATAATGCAGCTTCAAATAGTATTATGGGAAAATCTTTTTTTTCAATGTCTTAATATCAAAATTGATTATTTTGAGAAAACTTGTGGTTAAAATGTCATAATTTTTTGTCATATAACACACATATATATGATATTTGTTTTAACAGTTTTTTGTAAGAATTAAACAACAAAATTTTTTAACAGCAGTTTTGAATATTTAATGAGGCAACTGAAAATGAACGAAAATCCTAACATGCCTGGTACTTTTTACCTTTGAATTTGCATATAAAGAACTAATTTTACCATCATATTTCATTTTTGATTAAGACTATATCCCTGTTCTTCAGTTCAACAATTATAACTATTTTTTATCAAACATATGTCCTATGAGAGGTAGTAATATTCATTAACTTGTGTCATCCCATGGAATGAAGGGTAGCCCTTAAATGCCCATTTTCAATGACCTCTGTGAAGGAAACGCGTGGTTGAATTTCAACAAAATTTTCTCAGGTGGTGTATTGAGACATATATAATGCATGACGAAAATATGAAAAAAATTAAAACAAGTGGAAAATTTTAAGTCAATCACAGAACTCAACAACCCCTTTTTCTGATGATTTTGAAGCATGCTCACTCACTTGAAGGAAATTCAAACTCACCTGAAAATATAGCTTTTGTCTTAGAATTCTGAATACCAAGATATATATAACATTATGGTATTTATTAATACCTGTGAAATCTTTAGTCTATCCTCCTGATGCATTAATAACTGTCCCATCTTTTCAAACAATGAATGTAGCTGACTTTTAAATTCTTGCTCACTTTCACTTCGATAAAATGGACTGCAATAAATAATTATTCATAAGGCTTCTATATTTTATCACTTTAGTGGTTCAAAGATGATAAGACAAATATGAATTTTTTGCTGTTCATGCTAATTTTCTATACTGGTATTTCATATTTCTGTCAATAATATACTTATGCATTTTGATAAAATCTCAGTTCCTGAGGAAAAAATCATATATAAACTGCAACTCACAAACATCTTAACATCTATAAATACAAACATCATCTTACCTTGCCTTTTCTAATTGTCTTGACCTTGTAATCAGTCTCATTAACTCTCCTATTACCTATTATATAAATAAAAATTTAAAATAAAAAAAAATTAAATTTGTTATAAGTACCATCAACAACCACAAAACCTCCCGTTATAATATATCAAATATCAAATATAATTGAATTAATCTTTTTTCAATGTCTCTCCATTAAAATGGTCAATCAATGCCTTAAAGTATGCATGAAATATTCAGACAAAGCAGAATGCCACATTGTATTAGAACTGAAAGAAAGGCACCACCAAAAATAGCCTTATGATGTTTGAGAGAATTGTTACAAAACAGGAACTGACTTTATTCCAGAGATGGAAAAAAAAACAAAGACTTGACCTTAAGGATGTACACCTCTGAGGAGCCAAAAATTTCTAGTATTAAACTTTTTATCTTACCCTGATTTTTGGGTTTATATGACTGTAAGAAAGTAATTTATGAATAAAAAATCATATGGTGGTGGACTTCTTTTCTTGCTACGGTCATTTGAAAGTACTCCATTTTTTATGATTTTCTCATTTTTCATCAATTTTTACCTATTTTGGGCTATCATCATGAAAAAAATCACAGTTCCACATTTTTTCAAATTTTCCCTAATCTGAAGTGGACTAATCTGAATAAATTTAACTTAAAAAAAACTATAGGTAGGTGTTAATATAAGAAAGTTTATAAAATTTTGTTGTTTTTTTCGTGTCAAAATGACCATGCAGTCAATTTAGTAAATTTGGGGTTGTTCTCATTTTTCTTAGAACAAAGAGAATATAATTTCAACTTCTTTGTTATAAATGATTGAAAAAATACATATTAAAGAATTTTAAAAAGAAAATATTGATTTGGGATGTACATATTTTTGGTAAATCATTATGGAAAATCAATTACAAGATATGTTTTGCCTACCTTCATTGCCATAGACAGGGTAAATGGTTTTCCTTCGCAGAACCTTGCTATTCCTAAGGAAAACTGAACCATTAAATGTCTGAAAAATAAAAATCCCATACTATGATCTGAACATAATATTACAATTAAAATGTTAAATGTAAAGGACTCATGTAAAGATTTAAATGTTCGGTTATCATCATTTGTGAGCATCATCAGTAATTTTTGTTCCTTCAAAATAATGTGTAGTTAAACTTTCATTTTCTAAAAGTAGATCTGAATGTCAAAAATTAGATTAGATACCAGAAAGTTTGAGATATGTAAGGAATAAAGTGTATAAAAGAAATAAGCTGCCAAATGGGATTTTTCTTCATTACTGTCTTAAGCCATCTATCTATCTGATTGCCAAACTAATAATCAAATATTTTCCAGTGGAATATCAGATAAAAATTTATCTTCGGACCAACAAGTCAGAGATATCAGGGGGGGAATTCGAATTAAATGAGTGTGGGTTAGCAATATTTGACTGTATTTCAGAATAAAATTATCAGCTTACGTGTATACATTTGAAAATGAAAAGCTTTTGGTTAAATAATCCTCATAAACTGGACTAAAATTTTCATATCTGGAATCCAGCAGTAAATTGAGTATGAACACCTGAAAAATAATGAAATAAAAATAAACTAGAAATACTGTGAGCAAAGCTCACTAATTGATACCCCCGCACCCCCTATCACAAGGAATGGCAAAGTCAATGTTTTGCTATGGAAAACATAAAAAGTTGGTCAGATCAAAATCTAAAATAGGAGGTGCACTATGGCATCATGTGATAAAGATTCTCTGAAAGTCTCATGGAATTCCCTTTAGTGGTTTAGGAGGAGTTGCGGATGGCATACTGGTACCCCCTATCACAATGAATGGCAAAGTCCATGTGTTGGTATGGAAAACCCCAAATGTTGGTCAGATCAAAATCTAAAATAGGAGGTGCACTACAGCATCATGTAATAAAGATCCTCTGAAAGTTTCATCAAATTCCATTCAGTGGTTTAGGAGGAGTTGCGGATGGCATCATGGTACCCCTATCACAATGAATGTCAAAGTCCATGTTTTGATTTGGGTAACCCCAAATATTCATCAGATCAAAATCTAAAATAGGAGGTGCACTATGGCATCATGTAATAAAGATCCTCTGAAAGTTTCATCAAATTCCATTCAGTAGTTTAGGAGGACTTGCGGATGGCATCATGGTACCCCTATCACAATGAATGTCAAAGTCCATGTTTTGGTATGGGTAACCCCAAATATTCATCAGATCAAAATCTAAAATAGGAGGTGCACTATGGCATCATGTAATAAAGATCCTCTGAAAGTTTCATTAAATTCCATTCAGTGGTTTAGGAGGAGTTGCGGATGGCATCATGGTACCCCTATCACAATGAATGTCAAAGTCCATGTTTTGGTATGGGTAACCCCAAATATTCATCAGATCAAAATCTAAAATAGGAGGTGCACTATGGCATCATGTAATAAAGATCCTCTGAAAGTTTCATCAAATTCCATACAATGCTTTAGGAGGAGTTGCGGATGGCATCATGGTACCCCCTATCACATTGAAAGTCAAAGTCCATGTTTTTCTATGGGAAACCCCAAAAATTGGTCCGATCAAATTCTAAAATAGGAGGAGCACAATGCCATCATGGGATGAAGATTCTCTGAAAGTTTCATCAAATTCCATTCAGTAGTTTAGGAGGAGTTGCGGATACAAAGGTCGGATGGACGGACGGACGGACGGACACAACGAATACTATATACCCCGCTTTTTTCAAAAGCGGGGGTATAATAATCCAATATACAACAATCAACATTTTTTATGTGGGCCTGTCCAAAATCTACAGCTGTTTGTCCATATTGTTTATGTATTATTGAATACATCATTTTGTGGTTTTCATTGAATTTCTCTGTGAGATTTGTACATGTATGTGAGTGTGAGTACAAGCCAAGTGTTGAACACTATAGGACTTATTTTTGTATCTTTTGGATTCTGTTTTAAGGGTGTCTCAATGACATATATCTCAATCTCATCTAATTTTTACTACACAATTCAAACTGTTATGTTCATCTCCAGATGGGATGCTGCATTTTAAACTGCAAGAGCATCTTTAATAAAACAAAAGGCTTCAAAATTGCCATATAAGGTTATATACTTACAACAACTTGGAAGACTTTAGAACAGAATGTAGCTTTTGAAGAACATCCTTCCACCAACATTTCTAGAAGTCTGTCCATTATATTTTGTAAGAACTAGAAATAAAAAATGAAATATAAAAAAGTGTCCATAACATGATAGGGGTACCATGATGCGGATGGCATCATGGTACCCCTATCACAATGAATGTCAAAGTCCATGTTTTGGTATGGGTAACCCCAAATATTCATCAGATCAAAATGTAAAATGATGATGTCCACCTCATTTTCTACATAGATTTGAAGGTATTTAGTATGGGTATATATAAATATGTCTAAAAAAAAACAGAACATAAATAGACCAATCTGAACACAATTTCCTGTGCTAATCTCACAGGTACCTTATATACTCTTATGTGTTTGTATTGATCTGATAACTCTATGAAACTTCCATACTGATGTCTTTCACTATTTTTTAGCCCATTCCTCTATACATAAAATCTGAATTATCAGTTTCAATTCTATAAGATCATCTTTACTTCATCACTTTTGAGTTACTTTAATAAAGGCAATTAATCACTTGCATATGAACTTATTCCAAGACAGGGAAATAATCAGTTAAGGCCCAACATAATGGTCTTAACATCACATATCTGCTGTCATTGGTAAAAATTAATTTTTGACAATAATTATTCACTTATGTTAACCTATAACAGATAAAGAATTTTGAGTTAAAGTTTAAAAAGCAACAGTATTAATGTAAAGGGTATAAACTCACCTTCATAATTTCTGTACCTTGAACTGTCATTAGTTTGTCAAGGTTCTGGTCAATTAAGTTTCTCTCTTCTCTCCAGTTCAGTACACCAAGTAATTCAGCTAGGAACAAAACCAAAATTCTCACTTTACAACATAAGTATTAGAAAACACAAAATATTGCAGCATCCATGATGTGCTGTATATATTTGTTTGTTTGCTGAGGATTTACATTGTTTTCTGTACAACTGGATCAATCACTGCAGCCAATTTATATTGGTTTAGAGTGCTGGGGTACGTGGAGAGAACTAATGACCTTAGGTAGGAAAACTTGCAATACTCGTCAATTAGGTTGAATACCCCTTGCCACAAGTTACCTTCAAAATCACAACTTTAGTGTTGGCTAATGTGCTAGTTAACAGATTTTTCTATATTTATACAGCAAAGCCTATCTCAATCACACAACAATTTTTGGAAATGAAAAGTTTGTTTGGATTAGACATTTTTTCAGTTTTCAGAATTTTATTTACTTAGTAATATCCATTGTACATTCTTACCATGTAAAAGAG
The DNA here is from genome assembly GCA_028015205.1 of Mytilisepta virgata. Lineage (NCBI taxonomy): Eukaryota > Metazoa > Mollusca > Bivalvia > Mytilida > Mytilidae > Mytilisepta > Mytilisepta virgata. Next base: position 83,618,302 of record CM051519.1, read on the forward strand.
TTCAGTTTGGATTAGTTTCCAGTTTATGCAAAATTGGGTTTTCATAGGTTCCATGTATAATATGATGCTCTATATCTATAGGTAAGGATAGTGTGCTCAAGCTTCAACAATTTGAATGCCTTGGGTATAGGGAAATATAGTTTAATAAATTCTACAGCTTCCATAGCATGCAGAGTCATCAGATATATTTCTGAAAGAGGAAAATCTAAGGACCATTGCTGCTCAGTTGGGTTCCAATTGATTCAATAGGTTCAGACAATTATAAGTGAAAATTTCCCTTTGGGCCCTATCTTAAAGTCCAGAACTTCTGACATATTTCTGAAAGAGGACCACCAAAGGACTATTGCTGCCAATTTGCTTCAACTGGCAAAGTGGTTTCAGCGGAGGAGATATTTAATGGAAAGTTTACGACGACGGAGCCATGTTATGGCAATAGTTCACATGGCCCTTTTGGCCAGATGAGCTAAAAAGTAACAAAACACAGATTACAGTTATAGACTCACTAGTTTGTGTAAATTTTGTAGAGCACAAAAGAGTTCTGACTTCTATATGCTCTCTTTGATGTCTTTCAAATGGCACTGAAGACGGTGATTGAACAAATGCTTGTTTATTTGTGTCACCATAATCATCCGCAAGAAAAGGTAACTTGGAATACTTTTCATGTTTTAACTTCTTCTCATCCTCACACTGGAAAAATAAAAATGATTTATGAATACAAACTTTATAAAACTTAAAATTATAAAAGAAATTCTTGATATTACCCAAAATCAAACTTTAGAATTTCCAGAGAGCCTTTGAGTGCTGAACTGACTAGGAACTTAACATACTACATAAAATAAACAATGAAAAATTATATAAAAATAGTTCAGTGCCTCTGGTGCTCAATTTTGGTTAATGGAAAACATCCCTGTTTTAACATTTAAACCAAGTGTAGATGGATTTAATACAACAACTAGTTTTTCTCATAAATATTTTAAATTAAAATCTACATGTTTCCTTGTATTTTTCAGTTCCTTCTTGCCAGGCAAGGTCATTGGTTGTCAGTCAAGTTTATTGGATATTTCTAAGTTATATCACATCTTGGTTTTTTAGGCAAGGTCATTGGAAATAGATCTCAGTCCTTGGTTGCCAGACAAGGTCACTGGATAAAATTCTAAGTTTGCCAGGTGGGGTCTCTGGATACAGTTATGTCTTATTTTGGTTGTAATGAAGTCATTGCATAATATTTGTGTCAGATCATAGTTGCACAAGATGATCTGTTTGATATCATTCAAGATGTTTGCTCTGTATATAGAAATATAGCCATCTTGGTAACAATAATTGAACATTTGATTCATGCAATAATGAGGACTATTCCATACTCATTTCAAATTTCTGAGAAGATTTTTCTGTACTTCTTTTTTTATTATATTTTTAGATTTCACAGCCATCTTGGATGAAAGTATATATATAAAAGAAACAAACCTTAAAAATGCATAGGTTATGAGATCCATCTTTAATAACAATTTGCAGATCATTGGTAACTCTCAGAAAACCAAAACCATACAGTCTTTTCTCTGCTTTTTGCCTTGCTGTAAAAAGATATCAAAATATACTATTTATTCAATGTACACATAACCACATTATATAAGCCATTTAATCTGAAACTTGAATGTTTATCCCCTCTCATTTCATATTTAGGAAAAATTTTTAAAGAAAATGTAAAAAGATTTTCTATGTTTGATGAAATAAATTTTGTCATTACATGCAATAAAGGTGATTTGTTTGTATTTTCTGAAATTGAAAACTTGACACATTATCTGAACTTTGTACAATGATTAAATGTAAAATGATGATGTCCACCTCATTTTCTACATAGATTTGAAGGTATTTAGTATGGGTATCTGGAACTACCAGTTTTCTTTTTTATAAATCTCATCCTAGTTATCAATTAAATACTGATGATGAAAACCTTTTATTTTTCAAAGATGAGATAATTTTTCAAGCTTTTTTTTGCCATTTATTGGACTTTTCATTTCATACTGTGTAGAAGACCAGGTCTGCATAATCTAAACTCTTACAGTTTTCCCTATTAATATTAAACTTTGTAGTATGATTGGCATCGTGCTGAAAATGTGAACTTGGAATTATAGATCTGTGAAGTATATGTATAACAGCTGAGGATTATAGTCATACTGTAGCAAACATATGTGATATATAAATGTACCTTGGCAGTGATAGACATCAAATCTGATAAGAGATCCTGGTAATTCATCCATTGGTAATGATATCTGCATAATAAAATACATGTTTAAGTTTAAATATTTCTTCTGTTTAATTTAATTTAAACTGATACTATGTTGTTCTTTCATTTGTTCTGCCTGTTGGGTTTCTCTGTTGTTTGTTGTGTATTTACATGTAGTTTTTACTAAAGCCAAATGCAGTACAAAACTTTATTCATTCTCGTAAGAAGCATAATTCCATGCTGTAATGGCAGTCAAATTTTTAAACCTGTTCCAAAAAAGTTCTCAAGTTATGGCGTATATGTTAACTAAATATTTGTTCTAATGCTAAATACTGAAGGCTGGGTGTTATCCTGCATTATAACCAATCTATCAATTTATCCTGCAATTTGGCCTATTTACTAGACAAATAAAGGGTGTCAAATAATAATTTTTTTTTTTCGATATTCATCCAACAGCATATCATCATCTCCTGGTACCCTTGTCTTCACTTGCAATACTAGTTTGTATTGTGTTCTGGTCCACAGTGTTCATGACGTTATTACATGCCAAAAGTTGCTTCTTAAAATAGGCAATAAAAGTGTTATTTTCATGACTTTTCCCAATTAAAAGGATAAAAAGAATGTATGCACATTGTTTGAAAATATACAGGTTATTTGTACTTGCCTATAATCAGGCGAGAAATGCTTGACAAACCTTGCATTTCTACCTGTTTCTAAGGCTCATTCAAATTAAATGTACATTTCCAACAATGCATATATTGTATACATGTATATACTTGCTTTTACCATTAAAATTATTGTTTCTATACTGTCAAGGTCATTTAACAGATGGTGTGCTTGATTTTAATGAACAAACCTTAATGGTTTCTTGCCATTTTGGATTGTTGTCATGGTAATGCACACTAGATGAAAAAACGGTCAATGGTAACTCTCCACAACCATGGTTAATACAATGCTAGAGGAAAAATAAACAAATATCCAATGTAAAATCTTAATGCAGCGTATTATCAATGATACACATGTATTTTTTCATAAGTCCAAAAATGATATATTGTGTGTTGCGGTTTGCCAGGTTGACCCCAATTTTCATCTGTAACTCTTAAACATTTTATTGTTGAAAAACGTAAGGTTTTCACTTCTGGATTTTTTGTCTTTTCCAGTACAACTTTATACATAAAATGCACATAATCATCCAAGTGTTTACTACTATATAATTTCCTGTAATATTAAAAGTTTTTTACTGACCAAGATTATCAGCACCTCAGCATCTCTAAAGAAATAAAATATTTGACAAAATACAATGTTTTCCCAAACTGACTATCCCATTTTTTATTTTGATGATAAGGAAACAAATAATTAATATATTTTGGCTAAATGAACAATTGTCAAATTTGCAACAACTTATTGTCATCCAAAATGCCTGATATAATTTAGAAACTGTAAATATTGAAATTAATCTGCCTGTATTTTATTGCTAATATTTCAAAACTGTTATCAATGGAGGAATAATTAATCACTTTTTAATAGAATTTCATGTTTTAATACAGTATTAATTACAAAAATTAAAACACAAATATCAATTATTGGAATTATCATTGTGTCATATTTTTTTTGGTTTCTTAATAAATACATTGTAATCATTTCCAAATTTACAGTAAACAACTGACAGATCAGAACAAAAGCTTTTTCTTTTTACCTTATAAATGATTCACAATATAATTTAGTGCCAGTTTTCTTCACATCTTTATAATAGTGGCCTGTTTGGATTGCATCCTTATTAGTACATTTGTACTTATTTTGAGTGTTCAGAGTGTTCTGTGATCTCAAAAGGGATTTTTCAAATGATTCAATTTCCAATAATAGGATTATAATAATTTTATAATAAGTAAAATTTAATGCCATTTGACAGTAATGACAGGAAATAAAACTCTATTCTTAAGACACAAAAATCACATCCATCTTTCAGTCTAAGAAAATATTCAGCAGATATAGGACAATATAACAAAATGTATTTTAAAGACAGCCTATTAAAACGGTCTTCTTCACCCATTAAGCCAACTTCCTTCCATTAAACAGAATTAAAATAGTTTGTACCACAAAGTTATGTACCTCTATCTTTTTCCCTTGGGTATTAAACGCTGTCACAACTACCTCAACATTTTTCTGTGATTTTTTACTTCCTCGTTCAAATGCGGCCTCTACTAAAGTTATATAGATATCATTTCTGACTTCACCTGAAAATATTGAAAAAAGAATATATATATATATATATATATATATATATATATTTGGGCAGACTTTCCAAAACCATTGAATTTTGTTCTAAAAAGTTATTGTGAATGTGTCTCAGTCATGGTTACTTTGGTTATCAATCATCAAATTAATGATACCAAAAATATACTGTTTTCATAGTTTGAACAAAAGCATGAATATTCAAAGTCATTTTAAATTTATTTTTTAAACATATGTGGAATATGGCCAATATTTATAAATTCTAACTGATTCAAATAAAGATAAGATTTACTTGTGGTCTCAGATAAAATGATGACAAGCTAGTAGCATAATTCTGACATGATTTCATGCCTTGTTCTTTGCAAGTAAAATGGTAAACAACTCTATAGGTGGGCATTGGAAGCAAAAACATGAACTTATTGGATAATATTGAATGTGAAAGCAAGGGTTACAATTTTTTATTTTTTTCAAGTAAATATTTCTCACTAGTTGTAGAGACTATACCTAATAAAAGTATTTTTTTTTTCAAATAAAATGGGCAAATAGCCATGTTACATTACTTAACAATGACTAAGGAGTGGAATTTTGTAAATGTTATTGTAATTGATGAAATGAAGACTATAAGAATATGTAATGTTACAGCAACTGGGAATTTTGTTCCTAATGTATCCATAATAGGAGGTGCATATGTCCAATATATATACAAACATTCTATTAAGTTTGAAGACTCTGAATTGAAAACTGCAGGAGCAGTTGATTACTCAAAATAGGTACCCTCCATAAAGAATGTTGCTGAAAATTGACTCAGTGTCACAATCTGGAAATTCCACCAAAATGTTCAAAATGTATCCATAATATGAGGTCCAATATATATATACAATCATTCTACCAAGTTTGAAGACTCTGGGTTGAAAACTGTAGGAAAAGTTTATTACACAAAATAGGTAACCTCCTTAAAAAATGTTGCTAAAAATTAACTAAGTTTCACAATCCACAAATTCAGCAAAAATGTTCCAAATGTATCCATAATAGGAGGTGCACATGTCTATTATATACACAAACTCTCTAACAAGTTTGAAGGCTCTGGATTGAAAACTGTGGGAGAAGTTGTTTATACAAAATAGCACCTTCACAATACTATAACCCGGATTTTACTTTATTTATTAAAAAGAACTTTTACGAAAATAGTTTATCAATATGAAATATGAATCTGTATGATCCAAGATGCGTATTACTTATTTTAGTATAATCTAGTTACTAGTGCTTAAACAAGACTGGACACAATACATGTCTTGCCTTAGTATGCACATGGACACAGAATAATGATTATCTGATACCCAACAATTTGCAAAAGAAATTTAGGTCAAGGTCAAAAGGCAGGTGTCCTACCAACATGTATCCACTAAGAATTATCTATTGACCAAATATAGTGGGTCTAGGTATTAAAGTTGCTGAGAAATGGACCTAATCTCGAACATGTGACAAAGTCACTCAAGCATGCAATTAAGGTCAAAGTTCAGCAGCAAGTATCAGACTTGCATGAAGCCACTAAGAACTATCTATAGACCAAACGCGGATGGGTCCATGTATTAAAGTTGCTGAAAAAAGGACTTAAGAAATTTGGATGAAAGTCATTCACCCATGATATTGAGACAAGTGTCAGACCTGCATGTTCCCACCAAGAACTTTAAATAGACCAAATACAGTAGATCTAAGTATTACAGTTGTTGAAAAATGGACTTAATCAAGAAACTGGGATGAAAGTCATTCAACCATGAAATTGAGGTCAAGGTCCAGAGACAAGTGTCAGACTGGCATGTACCCACCAAGAACTATCAACAGACCAAATACAGTGGGTCTAGGTATTACAGTTTCTGAGAAATAGACTTAACCATAAAAAAGTGACAAAGTCACTCAAAGATGACATTGAGGTCAAGATCCCAAGCCAGGTGTCAGACTGGCATGCACCAATCCAGAACTATCTATAGACCAAAAATGGTAGGCTTAGGTATTACAATTTCTGAGAAGTGGACTTAACCACAAAAAAGTGACACAGTCACTCAAGCATGAAATTGAGGTCAAGGTGCCAAGCCAGGTGTCAGACTGACATGCACCTACCAAGAACTATCTATTGACCAAATATGGTGGGTCTAGGTATTCTTGTTTCTGAGTAATGGACTTAACCACGAAAATGTGATGCAGGTCACTCAAGCATGTAACTGAGGTCAAGGTCAAAAAGCAGGTGTCAGACTGGCATGTACCCAACAAGAACTATCTATTGACCAAATCTGGTTGGCCTAGGTATTACAGTTTCTGAGAAATGGACTTAACCACGAAAAAGTGACAAAGTCACTCAAGCATGAAATTGAGGTCAAGGTGCCAAGCCAGGTGTCAGACTGACATGTACTCACCAAGAACTATCTATTGGCCAAATATGGTGGATCTAGGTATTCTTGTTTCTGAGTAATGGACTTAACCACGAAAATGTGACGCAGGTCACTCAAGCATGAAATTGAGGTCAAGGTCAAATGGCAGGTGTCAGACTGACATGTTCCCACCAAGAACTATCTACTGACCAAATACGGTGCATCCAGGTATAACAGTTTCTGAGAAATGGACTTAACCATGAAAAAGTAACAAACTCTCTTGAGCATGAAATTGAGGTCAAGGTCCAAAGCCAGGTGTCAGACTGGCATGTACCCACTAAGAACTATCTATAGACCAAATATGGTTGGCCTAGGTATTGCAGTGGCTGAGAAATTGATTTAACCAGGAAACTTGGACGCAGATTTTAAATTCAAGTTTATGAAGTCAGTGAACCATGAAAATGAGGTCAGGGTCACAAGACAAGTATACTGCGGCAAACCTTATACGATAAGCTACCTTGTGGACCATAAATCATAATTGTAAGTATTACATGTGCAAAGTTATTAAAGTTTTACAAAAGTTTACGCTGCCGCCCGAAAGTAATACCTATATCTCACCTCTGCGACTTTTCGTCACAAGCGAGACAAAAATTTCCGCTTCACATGGCACATTATAAGATGACTAAGTTATTCTAAACTGCATCTTTTTATCAGTTGTTAGTGCAAGTTAAAAAATGATCTTATTTCATATGTACACAATGTATTTCATCATTGCTTATTATAAATGTTAATTAAAATCATACAATATCACACATTCCATCAACTATGATGATCTGACGATAAGATGTACAAAAACAAAAAAATCAAAAGTTAGGGAATGTATACTGTTCTTCCATTAGAAATCTGTTCAGAAGACTCTAGGATCCTTTACACAAAATTTGGATCAATATGGCATTGAACTTTCACATACAAAGATTCTTAAATTATTCTTTGATAATTTTTGTTTTGTATTCAGAAGTGACAACAATCCTGTTGACGGATAGAATCCCATAAAAGTTTTATAGAAATACCATCAGAACATTAATTGTCTGGTACCAACAGGTTTCAAAGAAAGATATTAGGAAATGTTCTTAGAGAAAAAATGCAAATGACAGCCATAGTTCATATGGCTTTCAGGCAAGGTAAGCTAAAATGTTTTGATTCAAGCTAACAAGGAAAATCACAACATATAAACCTTCATAGAAGCAAGGGAACATTCAAACTAAAATTACAAACAAAAGAAATATTCTGGCAAAACCAACTTAAAATATCAAAATAAAATAAATCACTGAAAAACAAACAAACATTTCACATTCTATTTTAATTATTTCTTGACCGAGAAAGGAAATAAATGAAATTATTTTGTCACCATTCCAGCATATGTTGCCAAGTTAATAACCTATCACTTTCCTTAATCAAATTAATGAAAAATATTACAATTAACTGACATAAGAATAAATAAATACTTATTTTTGCAGGTAATTTTTTTAATGGTACCTTTGGATATGAATCCCAAAAGTTTTCAGTTTGACTGAAATGCTAGCCTTGCTTGTTAAAACTTTTACTTATTCATAAAGAAATTAAGTGATTCTAGCAAAAATAAATGATTTATTGGTTCAATAACAAATATCTATATTCTTTACAGGCAATATTAGTCTTGGGGACATACATCATGCAGTCAATTACTAAATATTTACATTTTCTGTACCACTGTGATTACAACCAGTAACACTGGAGAGATAGGAAATATTTCTCAATCAATAGTACTTCCACAAAGGATACATGGTATATTTTGATAAAGAAGAATTCTCTACACCTTACTTTCTTTAATTTTTATGGGAAGTCTTGAAGGAACTTACTGTTAGAGATACAACATTTATTGAAAGTCAGCATGAATGTTAGAGAGGGTGGTGAATTTTGTTTTCTCTAATTCTTTGCCTGTTTTCAGAGCATCTGATCAGTTGGAGAAAAATTTGATAATCCACATGTGATTTGTTGTTCTCGGTTGCTGATTGGTCATTGAATTTCCCATTAGATTTTCTCCATTCTTTTGGAAGATTCCATAGCAACGTGTAAACAAAGTAATGCCAACTTCAGCAATATTATGCATAATAAAGGTTTCTCTTAACAAAAACTTACACCAAGGACAAAATTAAGGCATCTAGATCGACCAACGTGGAATAATCGTGTGTTACATTAAAATTTTGAATTCCAAATGTGATGTATAGATATGATGTGTCATACAAAAGATGTGAGAGGGTCAATACAGGGTTCATAGCAAATTATCTATATTACAACTAATCTGTTGAAAGAATGAGAGAAACAGAGTCTTACATCGCAAGCATTTGATTATTGTATTCCTACAGTCTCCAATGTTAAACCTTCAAATCTCTCACCAAGGCTCGAGATTTGAAGGTTTAACTATCTCGACTGTAGAAATATATTACTGTTTGGGATGTAAGATTTTATATATTCATATCAAAGATAAATCAATTCTTGGTAATATACGTTGTACTATAGTTTAACACCATATCTATCCTGACTGAAAGTAACAAGACTGAGAAATCAAACTTTGTGCCTATTTTCTGTCACTACTGGTTGTAGATGGTACACAATGTATGTAATCTCTATATTAACCTATTTATTTGACAACCTGGTGAACATTGCAAACTAAACTGAAAATGAACATAATACACTGTGTTAATTTACCCCTTATAACTGTATCCACATAGAAAGCTTGAAAACAAATGAACAATGATGATTATGAATGATATATTTGTTTCTGTGTTGCATGTTTAGATTTTCATCAAATTATGGTGAGGGAGTGTAGATTTAATATTCTACAACTTTTTTGTTTAATCATACAACTCTGATAATAAAGTATAAATCATGTATCTGTAAGACACGGATGACCTGTCCCCCTGAACATAAAATTCGCATCTATTATTTATGATGGGAAATCATTTTGAGAATTATTTTAAATATATGAATGTTTCATAATATATCCTGGTTATATTGAATTTTATCCCTTTAAGAATAATCAATCCACAGCACTAAATTCTGTTTCTGACATAAGGACCAAAATGCTAAAATTCAATTGAGTCATTGAAGCTTAAAATGTGGGTCATGTGGACTATGTTGGTCATTTGTGTTGAACTAAAGATGTTTCAGGTGTAAAATATCACTGATGTATCATCACATATTTTTAGAAATAGATTGAAATGCAAAAATTTAATCAAATTCACTCTACCATAAAATGTAGGTCATTGTGACTCAAATTTAGTTGAGCTGTGTTGTACTATATAAGATGACTGTAATTGTGAAATATCATTACTATATTACCATAGATTCTTTAATAATACACCTGAATGCAAATTTTTTTATAAAAGTCACTCAAGCATAAAATATAGGTCATGGTGCATCAAATGTTTCTGAGCTGTGTTATACTATATAAGGCAACTGCAGTTGTGAAATATCATCAAAATACTACCATAGGTTCTTTAAAATTATACCTAATTTCAAAAATCAAAGTCACTCAAGCATAAAATATAAGTCATTGTGACTACAATGTAGCTGACTTTGTATAACATCATTTCTGAGAAATGGACCTAAACGCAAAATCTTAACCAAGTGACTCATGCATGAAATGTTGGTCATAATGACATATATAATGTAAGACAATTATAGTGTTGAAGTATCATTGATATAACCATGTATTCCTAGGATATGAAATTAAAAGTAAAACTTTATCGGAGTCACTCATGCATTAAATGTAGGTCAAAGTGACCCAAATGTTGCTCATCTGTGTTCAGTCTTATAAGGAGATTGTAGTGGTATAATGATATGTCTCAAAGAGAAATAGATCTAAACACAAAAACTTAACCAAGTCGGACAGATGTACGGACAGACAGACAAGGGTAAATTTATATGCCCCTCTCACATTCGCATATGGGGCATAAAAAAGCATGTATGACTGATAGATGAGTGGAGATATAAGTAAGATGATAAGTGGGATATCTACCAATAACCAATTATTTGAATAAAATATATTTCCGTTTCATGCTGTAGACAATAGGTTAATATCTTATTAATTTTTCTGTTATCTTCACATTTTCTCTTTACCCAATCAAAAGGAGGAATGTTTTCAACAATTGCCTGATGGTTCTTTATTGTGAAATGTTCCAAATTGAACTTTTTGAAGTTCTAGGATTGCTGATAAAATATACATCCAATTTCTGGTGTACAGGAATACACTTTATCCACATGTGGTTTTGGTCAGAAATAACATTAAATTCGATATAATTAAAAGCTACTCTTTATCAATTTTGTTGCTATTATAAAATCTTATTCATAAATCAAATCTTAACAATAATAACATATTGCACAAATATAGAAACATAAGTAAGTTATCTCCCTTAACAATTGCCTCCCTTTTGACCTAAGGCCTAAAGAGACAATTATCTCTTTGGTACTTTGTTTATAAGGGCGACAATTAATTCATATTTCTCAATGGAATTAAATCAGCAGGAAAATTCTTTCCTTTTCCCAAAGCCAATGAGGTTATTTAACAAACCATTGCATTTGGCAGTAAAGAAAATTTACTTTTTGGGTTTTTTTTCACAACTGTGCACTTTGTTCCCTCTGCAAGTATAGAAGATTTTACATGTTTTAACTGAAAATATCATCCCCTTAAAATAAACATATAAAACCTTACTGTACAAGCAAAAATGCAAATGAACTTTTACCTGGATTTATAATATCAAACTGGCTGAGTTTAGGTATGATGGTGATATCATTATGAAACAATAATGGTTGTTCCATTTTCACAGCCTGAAGATCACCTTCATATACTGATGCCTGTAATTTCAGTGAATTACCTGTAAGAAAAACAAATTTTACTTATGAATGAGTCATCAAGAATACTTGTAAACTTTGGATCAAACCCAAACTAGATGTTTATAAGAGCCTGTATGGCTATACGGCATTCTTTGATATAATTTGAAAAGAGGTCTATCTATAGACCATTTCATAACTTTGCAACAAACTGAAATATCATTAAACAGTGACAAATATTAATGTTACTTTGATTTTGATTTGTACATGTCCCACATACTATCTTCTTCATGTAAAGTTGTACCTGCATATATTCTAAGATTCTATACACAAAACCTTCCTAAGAGTGAATACGGTCAAAATATTTTCATACATTTGAGAAACAAGATAATTTTTTCTCACCAATCTATCACAACAAAATTAATCAATCACATACAAAAAAGGGTCAACCTACACTTTATAAATTTTTACAATTTAATTATTAATATTTAGATAATGCACTCCATTTCAGCCGTTTAACATCATCAATAAATTCCATCATGCTAGTCAAGTTTGACAAATTAAATTTACTCAAATATACATATCCTAGTTTTAATAGTGATAGAGTAAAATTTGAAACAATTTCTTAAAAACTTGCCAATGATACATTCAGACTTTTTGGCGGAATACCCATAAAATTCGGAAAAATCACTAAAACTACTCGAATATGACTGACCCTGGTTTTGTCAGAGTAGTTATATTTAGTTATAAATATAATAAAATAAGACATCTATTACAGTTCCTTATTTTGTTGGAGGAGTAACATTTGATATGATCACTCAAATTACTTGCCTCTTTGTAAACATAGTAACATTAACTTTGACACAAGTCCAAATATTGATTATAAAGTAATTTTTCATTAGTCAACAACAAAACTTCCAGTTGTGTTCAATTTTTAATGAATGATGATAATGTAGGAATCCATGAGACAGTAAAACAGTGCTGTTACTAGAGCCTTAAATGTTAACATATTTGATCAAATTCATCAAAATTTTTGGAATTTTAAGCAATAAAAGTTGTTTTTATGGGACTCATTAATGTGTAAACTTAACCAACTTCCTCATAAACTTTACACGAAGTCATTTGGACTTCATTCAGTTTGTGAGTGAGCTGAGCTCGTTAACACACCAAAAAGTTTTTTTACTGCAATAATCAACAAAATAACTCACTAATGACAGATCCTTGTTTTGTTGGTGTAGATCCACCTAATTTTGTACTGCCACCTATACCACCACCACCGACACTTGATCCAATAGAAGGAGTAGAGGATTTTTTAATTAAATCTTTATGAAGATCTGAAAAATTGCTTTCATTTTCTGTGCAACTGAAATAAAATTCAAATATTATATTTTAAAAATTTATTAAGATTAATAAATATATAATTAAGAAAAACAAAAACATGACCTTGAAGGAAATTTCACAACTAATATGAAATAAACAAACTGATATTTTTTTCAATTAATTTCAGGGGATCACAATGATTTTATAGATATTTAACATATATCAGGTATTGGCAGATTTCAAATGAGTTGATGACATCGAACCAAGTCATTGAAATGGAAATCCAATTTAGTTGGCCAGACATGACATGATCCAGTTTGAGGCAGCAGGGGACTAAATAATTTATAATAAAGCATTAATTTTATTACCTTGTAATATTTACTGTAAATAAGTAGGTTGAAGGAGCATCTTCCATTATATTCTTTACTTCGTCAATACTCAAAACTGTGAAAAAATAAAAGTTCTGTTTTGGAATCTGACCAACTCATTTTGTAACAGTTTGTCAATACAATGAGGTTGAAGCTGATTTAAGTCAGTTCTCAAGGTCCTCTTTAGCCTAACGTCTTACATGATGAGTAATATTTTTCTCCTTTTATGTTTCCAAATCAAATAATAAGAACGACTTTCTGTCAATTTTTTTTGTATAATTAACACAGAGATAAGCCAATTTAGTTTGACTTATTAAGAATTTGCTTTCTTAACACTAAATTCAGTCATAAACTAGAACTGTCCTGAAAGGGACTAATACCCCCTGAGCAAAATGTCTGTTTTGAAGCCTTCACAAATTTCAAATCATCATATTTTTCAAATTACTTGCCTAAACAGAAAATCCTGATAACATGCACATCTCCATAATGTGATCTAACAATTCATAAAGTTTAAAGAGAATCATGCAAGTAATGTAAGAGGAGTTGCAGACAACACATGGAACAAAGTTTTGTTAAAAAATGCCGGAGTCCAAACAGCCATATCTTTTACATTTCTTGTCCAAACAGAAAATCCTGATAACATGCACATCTCCATAATGTGATCTAAGATTACATAAATTTTCATGAGAACCCTGCAAGAAATGTAGGAGGAAATGTGGACAACATTATTTCGGACAGATGGACAGACAGACAGAAACCTATATAACCCCCCCTAACTTTGTTTGCGGGGGGTATAATTAGTAATATGGGTTTCTAGAAATCTACTAAACTTATCTTAAAATTGAACAGAAATCTATTTGTTTTGATAACAATCTTACCTCCTACACCAAATGGTCTTCTGTAAGGATGTGATGGAGATTTTTTACTACCATCAACAAACATACGACCTGAAATCAGTTATAGTATATATGTATATGTTGTTAAGTATTATCAACAGCACACAAGACAATTTCTTTGTATTTATTACATTGAAAGAAATGAAATACTGAAAGAAAATCTGATATTTCACATGTGAAATAACGGTCATGCTTTCACTAAAGGAAGTGATGTAACAATAGACAACATCAGTGCAAATGCTAAATAAACAATGATGCAAAGTCGCAAAAAAATACATAATCCCTCAAATTTTCTTATTAAATTTCGTCATTTTGAACATGTATTTAACAGAATAACTAATCTTGAAATTCGAATACCAAAAATTTACAACTTTTATTCATCTTTATTTGTCTTTCTGACATTGAAAATTCATGAAAATTGGTTGCGAAATGACTTCACAATAATTTTTGGAAAATTTGTGAATTTGTATAGAAACCTATGGGAAAAATCAAAGGTGACAAATAATTATGTCCACTGACTATATATGATTGACAATATTTCTTTAAAAAATAATATATTTGGTCTTATATACAACTTTTTAGTGTACAATAATCTTTCTTCAGTCAGGTTTAGACATTTTAAAATATAGTGGAATTCATCACCAATTCCAGTATAACACAAATCATTGATAGTTTTTGAACAATTCTGTATACTATCACACTAAGCTTGTCTCTACTGGTCTGTCAAAGATAATTGAACTCATTCTTTCAGCCAGATTATATTCGGCACAAACAGTAAATTCCAAATATCTGACATTCCACATTCATCAAAAATACATTTTATATTATCAAACCAATTAAATTTTACATGTTTTGTATGCAGAGATGTGTCCCTAGGTGGAGTATAGGGAGACCCTTTCATTGAGGGGCTGTCAGGTCATAAAATGGAAAGCCCGACCGTGGAAAATAGTGGGTAACGTGTTTGGAGAATGCCACAATCCCTGCACAATAAAGACCCCTTCAGTAGATTTCGAAAAATATTAGGCTAATACCGCTACAGAAGGCTAAATTATCTGACCCTACCCAACCATCCTCCTTTTACAGTGGTAGTCAAAATTGGTTCCCCTTTGTGTCCTGTCCCACCTCTATTTGAATTATTAGATAAACTGAACTGGTTCTAGTCCTGAAGAAGCATGAAATATTTGCCACTGGACGTTAAGCAACAATCAATCATTTTGTGTGTGATACAGATGAAATATAAGACCAGAAATGTTCAGCATTAGGGACATTAGTATAGACCGCTAATTCTGCAGTGTTGGATTTAGATCGATACAGAGCAAATGTTGATAGGGGTATGTACATATTGTAAATATCTTGCTTTTAGTGCTCACTTGAGATTATAATAGTGCTTTGTTTTTAAATATTAACTGTATTAAAGTAAACTATATCCTGCTCAAAATCCTACTTTCGCTCGTCTGGCTAACGGAAGAGGCAGGTGCTTAAAAATAGACTTTTCCGCTAAAATGTCCACATAATATTTTAAATTATGCTAAATTGTCTTTTAAATCTTCCACTTAAATGTCCACAAAATTTCTTTTAAAAGGTCCATTTTTTTCCGCAAAAATTTCCCGCGCCACAAGATGCATTATTTGTTATGTTGTTTCAGTTATTTGTATTATAAAATCATCACATGGAAATCAATTACAGACAAGATACATTCAAATTAAACCACAATCTCACGAAATCAGCAAATCATAATTAACAAGCATTCAAAGTTGGAACTTGCTCTTTACTAATATAGTGTCAGAATTTAAATAACAGTAAGATTAAATTTCAGATAAGTTTTGAAAATACTGAGTTTAGGAAATTTTACCTATTCTGAAAATTCTAACAACTAGGTACAAGTATTTCTGGTATTCATCTAGAGGTAAATCCTGAAATTAATACAAAATATAAGTTTTCACATCACATCAAATTTTTGAAATGAGTCGACATGAATATATTTTAACTTGAAAAAATGTTTCCATGGTTGCAATATTTTTGCAGTAGTTATAAAGTAACACTTTTTGAACAGAGTGAAATCCAATAAGCAAATGAGTTCAAAATATGTTTGTTTTGTTTGTTTGTTTAGTTGTGGTTTTACGCCGTTTTCAGCACATTTGGCTACTTCGCAGCGGCCAGTTTTTATTGGTGGAGGAAGCCGGAGTACCTGGAGAGAACCACCGACCTTCGGTAGGAAAATTGGAAAATCCTTGTCAATTAAGATCGGAGTCGAACACACCCCGCCACAGGTGAGATTCAAACTCACAACCCCAGTGTTGACAGGCTAGTGATCATTAGTAGTCATGGCAAACTAAGTAGACCACTCGGCCATCGAGGTCCCTATGAATTTTTATAATGGGTGCAATATACTGTCAATCAAACTTTGTATGAGATTTTCTATGAAAAGACATTCACAGGAAAAGGCATTAAACTTAAACACTGTTATCCATGTAGCTGATATGAACCCATCAACATCATAAGAATATCCTGTAATTCAAACTTGAGTAAGGAATTCATACAAGATGTACTTCCTCTACAAATGTCTTCAAATTCTGATTTGTTCAAGTCAGGAAGAACACTCTGAAAGAGCTACAGCTGTCTTGCAAGGTGCAAAACACAAATATACAAAATGACTGTATGCAATGATTTAGTGGAGTTTTCTGGGAAGACGAATGTTGCACGAAAATATAGTTTAAAATAAATGCTATAATCCTAAATAAAGTTGTGATAAAAAACAATAAAAAATACATCACTTACCGTAAATAAACCAAAACAATTATTTACTTTCTCATGTCTTGCTGGGAAACCATTCTTGTTCATTTTAATTTCATATTGTTCACTAAAAAATAACAATCACCAATATAATACATGTGACTTCAATTTTTTTTTAAAAATATTGGTGAATTAACAAAAGTACTGATTTTTAAAGTTAGCAGCATGTAATTTACCTGTATAACAGTTCTTATTTTAAAATGTAGTTTTATAATTACCTTTACCAAACAAAAAGTTTAGCCTAAAAATTTTATTCATTTAATTTATGAATAACATAAATTAAGAAAACATGAAATATTCATTTGATCAAAGAAAATAGTATTTTTTAATAACAAAGTAATAGAATTAATAACTCTGATTTCAACTAATTAAATTAAAAATAAATTTTACCAATGCAAACTTTATACAAAATATTATCTGAACATGTTAAGACACAAAAAGGCAAAAAGTCAGATAAGGGGATAATGTACATAAGACAGTAACCCATGAAATACTAGAACATTATAAAAGAAGAACTAATATAAATGCTGTTTTTTCTGTATAATGTTCTAGTATTTCTAAGAACAGCACTTATATTAGTTCTTAATCTCGAAATTATGTATGTAAATATGTTATACATGAGAATCATATGTGGAGACAGACATGACTCAAGCTTGATATGATTATCATACATAAATAACCATCTGATTTACATATGTGAGAAATAATAAAATGATCACACCTTCTGAAATATGATTTTACCTATGACTTTAAACAATTGATTTACACAAACATATCATTTACACATTACTTATTTAAGCCAAACATGTTAGTCATTTATTATATTATATTTGATATTATACCTGAGAAATTTTTGATCTCTGCTGTCATAAACACTAATTATAATCTGAGATTCGTCTCCTACATTGCACTGTGTACTTTTAAAGCACACTAAAACACTAAATACATCAGCTGGAGCTATCAAGTTAGCAGCTACTGACTTTGATCTCTTCCTGCCATATTTGGGCTGAAAAGGACGGAAAGTAATTTTTTAAATTATGATGACGGTCTAATTTTCTGTGTTTTTATAAGTATGTTTTGATGGTTAGTGGTAATGTGAATTTAGAATTTGTTATTGTGACCCAATATGACTGACAGGTATTTTAGGGTGGATGAAAAACTCTTCCAAATGTCATGTGATCACTGACAACAAAATTTACACTTTATGAATGAGTACCCTGAGTGCCAACATTCTTAAAATTACATAAGGCACATAATGTTGTTTTGAGAATTTCAGTGGGGTACTCTAAGGGGTGTTGATTAGGTACTAATTGGACAGATTTTTGTAGTGTTAAATATATGATTAATGGCATGAAATCATAAAAAATGAACAAATATTGAAAAAATAACAAGAAAATTACTAACATTTTTAATGTAAAAAGTTAAAATAATATTTGATTTTTTAAAATATTTGATAATAAAATGCTCCGCTGGGCGCAGCTAGATACGACCGCAGATGTCGAACCCTGAATAGTTGGGGCAATTATGAACACAACATTCAAGCTTGATACAATACTGAATTTGGATTGTGAATAAATATTTGACACAGCATAGGTTTGACACAGAATGAATGTTGTCTAAGAACTTAAAAATTTTTAATTTACCTATTCAAACCATATCAGTATTATTTGTTTTTATATATAAATCAGAAATAACCAATTTAAAATTGGGCACACATATCAATTTCTTGCTATTGCGCAATACTGTGCAATTGAAGATTTCTTGCTATTGCGCAATACTGTACAATTGAAAATTTCTTGAAATATTTGACACATAATAGGTTTCTGACACAGAATAACTGAAATCAAAGAACTTAGAATTGGTCATATGATTTCAATTTATATTCAATTTTTTCCTTTTTGTGCAATACAATATGCTTTGGAGAATTGACCCCCCCCAAAAAAAAAAATAATAATTTACCCGTTTTTATAACTTTTGTGCAATACACTATGAAGTTGCACATTGACCCCCCCCCCCCCCCCCCCCCCCCCCCCCCTCCAAAAAAAAAAAAAAACAATAAAATTTATTGTAACCCCCCCTTTTTTTGCTAAAAAAAATTTGAAATTTTCTTTTTAATTTATGAAATATGAAATGAGAAAAAAATTGCCCCCTCCCCAATTTCTCATTTACCCCCCCCCCCCTAAATTTTGTTTTCAACCCCCCCCCCCCCCCATTTCTTTATACTTTGCAACCATAACAGCCCATTTAAATACACCATAACATATTAAAATAGAAAATGACATCATAGTCATGGATGGCAAATTTAAATATACATAATTTAAAAGCAGTTTAGATAAGATAAACAAAAAAGCTTCATCAGCACATTTTATATTGGCAAATTTCCAATGGAATTTGTTAATAATAAAGTTTTGATAACAGGGCACACATATCAATTTCTTGCTATTGCACAATACTGTGCAACTGAAAATTTCTTCAAATATTTGACACATAATAGGTTTCTGACACAGAATAACTGAAATCAAAGAACTTAGAATTGGTCATATGATTTGAATTTATATTCAATTTTTTGCTTCTTGTGAAATACAATATGCTGTGGAGAATTGCCCCCCTCCCCCCCAAAAAAAAATAATTTACCCCTTTTTTAGCTTTAATTTTGGACCTCGATTTGGACCAACCTGAAAACTGGGCCCATAATAAAAAAACTAAGTACATGTTTAGATTCAGCATATCAAAGAACCCCAAGAATTCAATTTTTGTTAAAATCAAACAAAGTTTAATTTTGGACCCTTTGGACCTTAATGTAGACCAATTTGAAAAAGGGACCAAAAATTAAGAATCTAAATGCATGGTTAGATTCGGCATATCAAAGAACCCCAATAGTTCAATTTTCAATGAAATCAAACAAAGTTTAATTTTGGACCCCGATTTGCACCAACTTGAAAACTGGGCCCATAATAAAAAAAACTAAGTACATGTTTAGATTCAGCATATCAAAGAACCCAAAGAATTCAATTTTTGTTAAAATCAAACTAAGTTTAATTTTGGACCCTTTGGACCTTAATGTAGACCAATTTGAAAACGGGACCAAAAATTAAGAATCTAAATGCACGGTTAGATTCGGCATATCAAAGAACCCCAATAGGTCAATTTTCGATGAAATCAAACAAAGTTTAATTTTGGACCCTTTTGGCCCCTAATTCCTAAACTGTTGGGACCAAAACTCCAAAAATCAATCCCAACCTTCCTTTTGTGGTCATAAACCTTGTGTTTAAATTTCATAGATTTCTATTTACTTATACTAGAGTTATTGTGCAAAAACCAAGAAAAATGCTTATTTGGGCCCTTTTTTAGCCCCTAATTCCTAAACTGTAGGGACCAAAACTCCCAAAAACAATCCCAACCTTCCTTTTGTGGTCATAAACCTTTTGTTAAAATTTCATAGATTTCTATTTACTTATACTAGAGTTATTGTGTGAAAACCAAGAAAAATGCTTATTGGGCCCTTTTTTGGCCCCCAATTCTTAAACTGTTGGGACCAAAACTCCCAAAATCAATCCCAACCTTCCTTTTGTGGTCATAAACCTTGTGTTTAAATTTCATAGATTTCTATTAACTTATACTAAAGTTATGGTGCGAAAACCAAATGTCTTCGGACGACGACGCTGACGACGGACGACGACGACGACGACGCCGCCGCCAACGTCATACCAATATACGACGGCAAAAATTTTGCGGTCGTATAAAAAATGTATAAAATAATGCTTTATTATCTACAATTTTTGCATTTATATAGGAATAATTCTTGGCACTCAGGCACACAGCCATAACGGTGATAACATGACCCTGAAAATTTGCATATTTAGATCATTCTATAATACTCAAACAGATAAGAAATACAGTGGAACCTCTGCAAACCGAACAGCTGTAGGACCGGAGAAATTGGCCGGTTTTCAAAGGGTCCGGTTTTAGGAGGTTCCGGAAAAGACGTATCTGATCCGGAGAGTGAAACCGGAAGTGTATTACAATGTATTATAACGATGTTGTAAAATTGTGCCATGTGCTTACATATGTACATGTACCACGCGCATATTATTTTAATACAATTAATTGTTTTTAATTTCAAATTGTAAATAGAAAATGCTGGGACTCTGTTTTACTCATCTGAGAAGACTTCACATCTACAGATGAGCCTTGTTTCACATACCTTTGAAGACTGTTTCAACTCTGCATATGAATTTATATATTTTTAAAGTAAAATGAGATTTTATAAAATAAATACTTACCATCATAAATTCTGAGTATACCATTTGCACATGTCAGCAACAGCCGGAATCCCCCAAACTAAAAATAGCTATTATATGGTATCACCCAAGCACCTGTGTGAACCCCAAACCTCTATACATCCATTATATTTCCCAAAAAGGCAAGCATGTTGGAAAAAAGGGGATGAAGGGGAGGCTGGGAGGGACCTTTAATTTATGATGGTAAGTATTTATTTTATAAAATCTCATTTTACTTTAAAAATGTATAATTTTATCGTAATAAATACGTTACCATCATAAATTCTGAGTAAATTGAATCTAACGCAAAGCTGAATCCCCTGAACCCGAAGATGCAGGTGGAAAATTAATTCTTTGCGCAGCAACAATAGGTCCCAAGGAAAACAGGTTTTGAGCTTGGGAAGCCATAGATTTCAGATAATAGGTTATGAAGGAATTTTCATTCCTCCAAAAACCTGCAGAAAGTACCTCATCAATTGAGGCATGGTTGAAAAGGGCCCAAGATGTAGAAATAGCTCTAATATCATGAGCCTTGACATTAAAACTGTCCAGAAGGGCTTCATCAGAAATCTCATATGCTAAACTGATAGTTCTGCTGATCCAGGAAGAGATAGTTTTGACTGATAAATCAATAACCCCTTTTTTAAAAGGGATAAAGAGTCTTGAGTTACGAGCTGAGCGTAAACTCAATGTCCTCTGCAAATAAATAGATAAGATTCGAACAGGACAAAGCAAGCTTGAATCAGAATCTGGAGGTAGAGCAGGAATTACAACCGGCTCAGCTCCTCTAAGTGGCAATTGATTCTTTGCCATAAAGACTGGGTCGGTTAATAAGGTGACTGAGGACTTGTCCCTTGAAAAACGGAGACAAGCTTCTGATACCGAAAAAGCATGGATCTCGCTTCTTCTTCTACCTGAGGCCAAGGCAAGAAGAAAACAACACTTGTACGATAGGAACTTGAGATCCACCTGGTCAGCCGGCTCAAAAGTTGAGGACTTCAAGGCTGATAGAACTAAACTGAGATTCCACTGAGGGAATAGAGTTCTCTGTTTGGGCCGTTCAAGACAAAAATTACGGACCAGAAGAGAAAGGTGTTCATTACTCCCAAAATCTTCACCACCAGCCAAATGAATGGTGCGAGAGATAGCAGATCTATATCCCTTAATAGTTGAGGGAGTCAAACCTCGAGAGTCAAACAGGAAAGTAAGAAAATCAGCTAATTCTAGTACAGTGATTTGGAAAGGATCGATTTCCCTTGGAATACACCAATCACTGAAAATCTTCCATTTAGCGTCATAGACGATATTGGTTGATTGCCTAACAGCTCTGGTGAGGTGTTTGGCTGTGCCTTCAGAAAATCCTCTCTTTTCGAGGCTATCCCTGAGAGAAGCCAAGCGCAAAGATTCAGTCTTTCCGGATTCTGATGAAGAATCTTTCCCTTGTGTTGGGAGAGAAGATTTGGTTTTACCGGAAGTACCAGAGGATGGGCACAAGACAGACGTAGAAGATCTGGGAACCACGCTTGTCTGCACCAAGCTGGAGCAATAAGTATGATCTGACATTCTTCTGAAGCAATTTTCTGAAGGACGGCAGGCAGAAATCTGAAAGGAGGGAAGGCATACGCAAACATTCCCTTCCAAGATATTGTCATCGCATCTACTGCCCACGCTTTTGGATCTGGAACTGGAGATACAAAGGTGGGCAGTTTGTGATTTAGACTGGTTGCAAACAGATCTACCAGAGGAGAACCCCATTGAAGAGTTATTGCCTCGAACACTACTGGGAGAAGTTCCCACTCTGTATTGACAGGAGTTAGACTCCTGGAAAGAGAATCTGCCAGGATATTGAGTCTGCCCGGAATGTGTCTGACTACCAGTAGGATATGGAGCTGAAAGCAGAGAATCAGAATATCCCTTGCTACTAGGTACAGATCGTGGGAGTGAGTGCCGCCCTGATTCTGTAAATAAGCAACTACTGTTGAGTTGTCCGTAGCAAGAGTTACTTGTTTGTCTTTGAGAACAAACTGAAAATGAGACAGCGCAAGAAGAGGCGCTCTCATTTCTAATAAGTTGATATGCTCTTTCCGGAGGTCTGGGGACCAGATTCCGGATACAGACTGACCCTCTAGATAAGCCCCCCAACCTAGGTTGGAGGCGTCTGTGTAAAGAGTCAGATCGGGAACATGAGAGGACAAAGGAAGGCCTCTCAAAACATTCTCCCGATTTGTCCACCACAGAAGATGAGGGTAAAGACTTTGAAGCAACGGTATGGATGCTTCCCAGTCTTGAGACATTGGGACCCAATGTTGATGTAGGTAAAACTAAAGCGGACGAATATGACGTCGGCCGAGAGGAACTACATCTGCTAGAGCATTCAGAAAGCCCAGAAGCTGTGTAAATTGACGGGCCGTTACAGACTGAGAAGACATTAAAAGTTGAATTTTCTGGCACAGAGACAGAAACTTGTCTTCTGGAGGCAGTACTAAGTCCTGAGAAGTCAGATAATGTTCTCCGAGGAATATAAAGTCCTGAGAGGGAGTTAGTTCCGACTTTTTCCAGGAGATTAGGAATCTCAGAGATAGAAAAAGTTGAATTACTGTTTCTGTCTGAAGATTCAATTTCTGAGGACAGAACTCCTTGATGAGGGAGTCGTCTAGATATGAATGGATCAAAATAGCCTGAGCATGAAGATGGGCAATTGCCGCCTGCATGACTTTGGTAAACACCAGAGGGGCTATAGAAAGACCAAACGGGAGGGTCTTGAATTGGTACACCCTGTGATCCCAAACAAAACGGAGGTACTTCCTGTAGAAGGACAGACAGGGATGTGGAAATAAGCATCCGAGAGGTCCAAGGATGTTGTCCACATACCAGGGAGAATAGCCGCTCGGATAGAGTGATTTGTCTCCATTTTGAAGTGAGGTACTACTAGATAAGTGTTGAGGATGGACAGGTCTATGACTGGCCTCATTCCGCCGGTCTTCTTTGGTACCAGAAAAAGTCTGGCATAGAAGCCGGGGTTCAGATCTGACTGAGATACCTCCTCTATCGCCGCTTTCTCCAAAAGAGTAGATACTTCCTGTGTGAGAAGTTGAAAACGTTGAGGATCCGAGGTGTGTGAGCGAAACAGAGGAACTGGTGAAAGAGGTGGAACCTCCTTGAACTGAAGAGTCAATCCCCCTCGAATTATCGACAATACCCAACAAACTTTTGTAATATTTTCCCATTGAGTCAATCTCCCCCCTACTGGAATGAAAGCCAGAGGAACTGAAAATTTTTCTGTGGAGTTTTGTGTTGTCGATAACGTACGAGGGGGCAACTTCCTAGGAGGACTTATTATGCCTCCTGGGACCTTTAAAACCTGAAGCGGAATTAGAAGGCCCAGGCTTAGGGGTTGACTTACCTGCACTACCACCAGTTTTCATTCCCTTGTTTTGAGGAAAAGAGGAATTCCTAGGAGAGAAGTTGGGGACTGATCTCTTACCACTGTTTACCTGTACATTAACCTTAACAGGGGCAGGTGTCTGCCTGATCTGTTCTTGCACCTCCTGAAGGGAAAGATTAAAGATCTTATCCGATAGTGAAGATCGGAGAAGGGAATCTTTCACACTTACAGAAACATTAGATTTCTCCAAGATTTCTGACCTCTTAGAAAGAGTGCAGTTGGCTAGAGAACCCATGATTAGGAGTTGGGAAGCACCAATAGCCTTGTCTACTTGGAGTAGAAAAGACTTAATCTCTGGAGAAACAGTAGAATCCTGTCTATTAAGACAGGAACCCACTGCTGCTAAAAAATGTTCTGCTGTTCCAAGTATTTGGGAAGTACTACGCATAAGATTTTCATTTTTCGACCAGATCGACTGAGACAGGCGAAGGCCGTCAACTGGCTTTGAATTAATAGCTCCGGAAATAGATTTCTCAACCTTAGGAACTAACCTTCCAAGAGAAGAGTTGAAAATATCATAATCCTTCACCCGGACGTGCTCAGAAAATGAGGCAATTCCAAAACCTGTAATGTTCCCAGACGAAACCTCGGAAGCTGAACCACCTATCCCTTCATTAATAATTTGCAGGGCAGTGGAAATGTGATCAGGCTCTGGAAAGCTACTACGAGCCTTACTCTGAGGAAAACCACAGGAGGCCTCGAAAACAGAGGAGAGCCTTTTGGGTTTAGGAGGTGACGCAAAAGGAACCTTGTTGACCTCCCTCATAATAGTGAAAACCTTATCTCTAAGATCCCTCATAGAAGAAGGAGCTTCCGCACCTTCGGACTCCTTAGTATGAGAGGGTGGAACTGAGTTCGATTGAGAAACAAGCGAAGCAGTATCTGTAAGGGCGGGATCTGACGGAGCCGGATCTGTAGGAGAAGGATCTTCCTCATCCTCAGAAAAATTGCTTTCCTGATTACCAGGAGCAACCGACACTCTGTCATCCTCAACCTCTTGTTCACTATCGCTGTCCTGACCCCTGGCCACAGGACAAGGTTGGACAGCTTTACCAGGCATACCTGCACCAGGAAAACTTTGTGCCCAAGGTGGTCTAGACCAGGAAAAAGGATCATTACCTGACATAGGCAGGGGAAAACCACAGTATGAACTGGGGGGTCTAGAACCTGGGAGGCCTAAGTTCATAGAACTGCCTGGAGCATAAGAAACTGACCCTGTAGTAGAAAAATGTCTGGATATGGTGTGGGTGACAGTAGCCACAGTAGGAACGCTTCCATGCCTGATAACAGTGTCTGCTGAAAAGCGGTACCTGTAACCGAAGTAGAGACGTCGGTAAGAGGGCAGGTAGTAACTGGAAGCGAACCTGAGCTCACCGGTGGCGAAGGGAAAGGTAATGAGCCATCCAGAAACACATCATTGCCTGTGATGGTCTGGAATGGACTGCTTATGTCATTGAATGACGACATTTTAATTAATATTTATCTAAAATTAATTGAATGTAGATAAATATAATCTATCTATAAATAAATGGGGATATCAATAAATAAATAATATTAATAATATTACAGTATACACAAAGTTTGTCAAACCATAATCGTTTTCATCTGTGTAAATCCAAAAGCTTGTTACCACGTGCGCAGCCGGAAATATAATGGATGTATAGAGGTTTGGGGTTCACACAGGTGCTTGGGTGATACCATATAATAGCTATTTTTAGTTTGGGGGATTCCGGCTGTTGCTGACATGCGCAAATGGTATACTCAGAATTTATGATGGTAACGTATTTATTACGATAAAATCTGTAACTTTAGATGTAAATATCTGACATTTTCAGTGCTCTTTATATTAAAACTGTAAACTTTTTAAGTCATCTGTACAGATTGAACTTTTGGCACTCTATCAAAGAACCTCAAAGAACTTCAAAGAACCTGCATTCATGTTATTTATTACAGTCTTGGCATACTCAGCATTCTACAGATGATATCTGAAGGGACTTGATATTCTCTGCACTCTCTAGATGAACCCTGTATAATTTACCTGTAATGACTTGGCATTCTCAGCACTCTGAAGATGAACCCTGTATAATTTATCTGTAATGACTTGGCATTCTCAGCACTCTCTAGATGAACCCTGAATAATTTACCTGTAATGACTTGGCATTCTCAGCACTCTCTAGATGAACACAGTATAATTTTCCTGTAATGACTTGGCATTCTCAGAACTCTGTAGATGAACCCTGTATAATTTACCTGTAATGACTTGGCATTCTCAGCACTCTGTACATGAACCCTGTATAATTTACCTGTAATGACTTGGCATTCTCAGCACTCTGTAGATGAACCCTGTATAATTTACCTGTAATGACTTGGCATTCTCAGCACTCTGTAGATGAACCCTGTATAATTAACCTGTAATGACCTGGCATTCTCAGCACTCTGTAGATGAATCCTGTATAATTTACCTGTAATGACTTGGCATTCTCAGCACTCTCTAGATGAACCCTGTATAATTAACCTGTAATGACCTGGCATTCTCAGAACTCTGTAGATGAATCCTGTATAATTTACCTGTAATGACTTGGCATTCTCAGCACTCTGTAGATGAACCCTGTATAATTTACCTGTAATGACTTGGCATTCTCAGCACTCTGTACATGAACCCTGTATAATTTACCTGTAATGACTTGGCATTCTCAGCACTCTGTAGATGAACCCTGTATAATTTGACTATGCTACATTTATCTACATCTACATGTTCACCGTCTACTCTTGGAATCAAATCCATTCCTAGTTGGCTAAAATAGAAAAAAAAATAAAGAATAAAATAAAAATTGTCCCATTCCTAAAATTTTGTAAGGAATAAACCATTACTGAAATCAAAATTTAATTTCTGACATCAAAATATATAACTCTACCTTTAATTAGTACTTATCAGTTTATGTCTGTTGAAAGCTAAAAGTTACATACATATAAATTTCTGTTTTGTATGACATATAAATTTCTGTACGTGTGAAAAAGACAGACGATATATAAAACTGACTTAACATTTTCATGATTTACAAAAGTCAACTGCCAATATTCACCAAAGGTAAAAAGATTTCCTATACAACAACCCAAAATCTACACATTGATGCACTTCTGTTCAAGAACTACTTATCCCACTACTACAAGCTTTCATTATTACTAACAGTTATTATAAGATTTTGAAAAAAAAAATTCAAATCATTTAAATTTTCAAAATTCTTTTTTCAAATGAACTGATATTTTTAGTAAACTGGACATTTTTTTCAGCTTTTTTTTCACTGGTATCATATCTTAGTATAATTAACACAATGTAGACAAAGTAAAACTAAATTTCAGATCACTGCCAGTTTTTTTTTTATATTTAGTCTTTATATTTCATATTTAAACTATGTGTGTTACAAACCTTTACTTGGATGAAAAATATTACCACTAAATTACCAAAGTTTTCGTGTAGTAAGTTTTTTTTTAAAAATAAGGTAAAAAATAAAAATTTGGTTTTTACAAACAACATGTACATACCACAATATCAATGATAAAAAAGCTAATTTTCAAATGAAAAAACAACGGTCCACTTTATCAGGGGGTTTAATTGTATTTTGATTGTGAAAGACAATTTTCAAGTGGTGATTTTTAGCACTTTTGAATAGCATCTTCAACCATTTCATATGTTTTTGGATAACTCTATCAAGTAAGGCATTAAATGAAAGGAACTACAATAACATCTTTACAAATTTTATTAACATACAAACTGTATAATGCATAATTTTTCTGGAAGATATGAATTGTTTCCTTTGTTTAAGCTTAATTCATTTTCAAGGTTCTTTGTTTCTAACATTTAATTAAAAACCCAATCTGTTAGGTTCACACGTTTTTACAATCCGATAATTTCTTACTCTTACTTCATATAAGTAAAAAAAACATGGGTAAATTATAATTATTCATACCAAATTTATATAACTTTTAATTCAGCTATTAATAATTTCATAACAAATCATCACAAGATAATTACAGAATTACTTTGAACTTTAAGATGATCATGACCTAATTTCAGACTACATGATTAATGGCATAATTTCATATTGTTATGATGACCTAATAAATACTTATAATTAATCAGCTATTTTTGACCACAGAAATAATCACTGGTTTTCTCAGACTCCAGGTCATCAAGTGCAGAAAAGTGATGTGACATGTTGTCATATGACCTGACAAAAACAGGTCATAATATTTATTTTTGTGGTAAAGAGTCAAATTAAGATCTTAAGTGCTAAATAATCTGATATAATCAGTTTATATAAATTATTTATCAACCTCTTCATTAAAATACTTCCTTAAGATACAAAATTTTTCTCACTTCTTACTGTAACAGACATGATTTTGCCATTAAAAAAAAAACAAAGTGCAAGTATCCCTTCAAGAAATCAAAATATGAATTATCCACAGCTATGATAAATTCTGAACATAAAAAAGCAAAATTCATTTTTGTTATTAAAATTACTTCTACAGAGATATTCAGATACTCTTAGGTAAATATCTGTATTTGGAAATAACAAATTCAAAATACATATAAAACAATTTCCATGTACTCAGATAAAGAACATTTTAAAGTTGACAATTTATCTCAAATTGGGTTTATATCTCAAAACTTTCTGATATTAGACTAATGTATTGACTTTAAGATAATTTTTCTGACACATTGTCTACTCTATATATCAAATCAATATGACAAGATTCGAAAAATGGGAATAAAATTGCTTGAATTTCAAATTAGACAAAACTACCGTTAGGTATCCTATAAGTGTTTTAGATTGAATTGGAGTAGTTCCAAAGACCTATAATGTCTATAAAAATAGTCAGATACTGCTTAATGACATACCAACTTAAGAACACCACAAAGGAATGAATGTTTAGTCCTTTCCCACCAAAACAAACAAAAAAATAAAAAAACATGCTCTTAAGATTTCTAGCATCATACTTGTTTACAAATATTTGTTATCCTAAAGAGAAACTATATTTTTAATGTATCTTAACAAAATTAAACATATTTTTTTGTCAGCCTATAAATTATCTAAAAAAACCTACAGATTTCCCCAGTCAACAATGACATCAACCTCGTCTCTTAATTCCTGTATACTGTCTTCTGTGAACATTTTGCTCAGTAACTTTCCTCGTTGCAGCATCAGATCATTCATAATGTTATATATTTGTAGTAAGTCTGCATGACTTCCCTGCAAAGAAAATACAAACTATATCTAAGGGGTTATAATCTAACAACATATACATTCTATAAATCAAGAAACTAGTAAACTACTAATCAGTAATAAAACATTACTGTAATTCCATAGTCTTATACCATATAAATCCTTCAACTATTTCAGGACTTTAAGTGGAGCTTTGGGGTTGATATAAAATGATATAAGTTGTCAACAACCTCAAGCTAAAGAAAATAATTTTCAAAGATATTTATTCAAATTTTACAAAAGTGAAACATACAAAGGTTTCTTGGCATAAAATTATTAAAATTTTAAACGAGGGCTTTGCTAAGCGCAGCATGATACTACAGCAACATGTTGACAGGTACAGAATTAAAGTAAATGTGTACATATCATTTTGCTTTACCTAATAAATCTGTCAGAAAAATTATTGGAAATCCCCATTAAAATTGGATGAAAAATAAAAAGGTGTTCTGCAAATTGGCTAAGTTTGACCCCTTTAATCCCTTATATCTCTGCAATGACAGAAGCTACACATAAATGCCTGTAGTAACATTTATTGTATTTCTTATGACGAACAAATTAAAACAAATGATCAAAATTGGAAATGAAATAAAAAAGTTTCGAAAACAAAAGAGTGTCCCTTTTTTAGCTTCTTATATCTCGAAAATAGTAAGAGATAGTGAAAAAATGGATCTTAAATAAGTTTTTCCATTTTCTATAAGGAACATTACAAACCAAAAATCATAAAAATCAGACAAAAATTAAAAAATTAGACCAAAATTATCAAAATAACCCCCAGAAAAAAATGGGAAAGGGACAGATGTCCCAAAATAAATCCCAACCTGTATTTCTTTGGGAGACCATTGTGGTAAAATACTATAAGGATATGTTCTATAGAACAAAAGTAAATGAGTGGAAACGTGACTGTCTTCAGGCACCTACACTGATGATGATGACATGCTCATACCAATAAACATCCACAAAGCGTATAAAAATTGATATTGTTCCCGATATTTCCAGTTTTATATAATATGGAGTGCGCTGTAAATTCCCTGGCCCAAGCCAATTGTAATTTTGGTCATCTGAGATTTCATGAATCTAAATAGTTTTTAGCCATATGAATTTTATACAGAAATCTTTTATTTTTTTACTAAACGTATGATAAATGTAATAAAAGAATATTATTAGAAAATTTAAAGTACTTGATTATACTCCAGTTAAATTGTTTGCAATCATTACATGTTAAAGGTGGATTTTTAAAGAGAGGCATTCTCACATTTCTATTTCCTTAATGAGAATTGGAACAATATGATACAATCATTTTTGAATTTCCACAAATACTATAGGAATTGGGATTTTTCCGTATTGGATGTCCTTGAATGTTTTACTTTTTTCTGTAATGAAACCTTGAATTTTTTACTTTTTTCTATAATGAAACCTTGATATTTATTTTGGCCTTGTATTGTCTGTTTATCTCATCATAGCAAATATCAATAATAAAACACACAAGTAGTAATTTATATCAATGGTTTACTGGTATTCAACAAAATACACTGTGACATGACAGAGGTAATTATTGTACAAGTATTTTAGGTTCTGTGGAGGTCAAATTTTGTTTTTCCAGTAATATGTAAAACAAGTAAATAATTATTTCTAAAGAGACATCTGTAACAGTATTGTATAATCATCAATGTATATTGTTACCCTTAATGATATCAGAACAAAGATGCTCTACAAGTAAATATGAAGTTATTGCAAACTGATCAAATGTTTGTGTTATATTTCCATACTTTCTCAAATACATGTATACACTTCTATACAAGATTTTCTCTAATTCTTTGTCAATTTAATACTTTCTGGACCTGTTGTTTATAAAAATTTTAATCAATGTGTGGTTGCCGATAATCTAAGTCATTGATTGGTTTAGAAAAAAGGCCATAACCCGCTGGAACCACTTTTTGATTCAGATCTCTCAGAATCGATCAATAACACCATAGGAACATATAAACATACTGTGTAAGTGTATGACATAACAATCCGGAATGCAGAGGCACTAAAAGGGGAATCTGATTTATGAAATATGAAATTCTATTTAATAATCATTAGAGAAAAAGATTCTTAAACTGTTACTTGAGAATTATTGGATTTATTAAATCTTTATTATTATTGAATTTTAACTATCTCGATTAGATAAATATGCTAATCCACTGCTAACGATGTAAGAATCTATATTTATATTTTCATCATCAAATAAAAAAACCCATTCCCAATGTATTTAAAAAATTTCTGTTATATCACCTATTAACAGAACATAGATGTTCTAAAATATTTTGTAGCCAATGGGATATTTTATACAGAAGAAATAATGCTTAAAATATCCACATCATAGAAATGTGAATTTCCATTAAAGCTTCGAAACTTGAATAAATAAATAAACTTTATTCATTTTATTGGGCTTCTCTTGTATTGTTGACACAAATGTGATACTTAAGTCACATTTTATAGTTTTATTACCCAATTTGATAATAATTACAAAAAAAATTAAAAGGTTATTTTGCAAGTTGTTCAGACAAAAATTTTCCCAAAAACCAAGCCCCTGTTTCATACAAAATCGTACGACTATGATTAATCATACTTCTCATTTGGTGTATATTTAATATAAGGCAATAACTTGTCAGTTATGGGATTCAAGGGCTACAATTTTTTATTAAATGGAGGCTAGATATATACGACAATGTATGACTGTATGAATATCAACCGACACTTACTCTGTGTTCAAACAGCCGTTTCCATGCAACCCACCATTCTCTCAATGTGAAAGTCAGTTCTAACGCCTTAGCATCTTCTTTAGGTGTAACTGTCTCAAATTGTCTGAAATTTATAGGAATTATTTTTAAATACAAGTCAGGCACATAAACATAAGCTAAGCATATTAAATACCAAAAATGAGGCTTTTCACCTGAAAAAAAATTTAGGAAAGAAACTCAATGACATTTAACCTTGACCATTGACTTCTGATTCAACAATAAGGGTCATCCTCTACATGTATATTGACTAATCCAGTTGATGCTAGGAGAAGCTTTGATCATGTTGTAGGGTGCAAGCTTTTTGCTCCTCATTTTAGACCTTACAATGACTAAGATAAAATCACAATACACTTGATTCTGTATTATTTCCCAGTATTGCATGGGTAATTTTCTCTTGTACATTACACTCACATCTGTCTTTCATCTTCCATTTAAACTAGATTATATCCTCCTAGCCTAATTATTTTTATACTGTTGTATATATTAGGTATATGAACTGACGGAGAAAAGGATCATACTTTCTATTTCCTGAACCATTTTGGTCTGCAATAAAACAGACAAAAGTCTTTTGTCTACTTCATATTTCATTATTTGATTTTTTATCTGTTTAGTTTTTTTCCTTTATTTACTGCTATCTGAGACGCGTTTACTTTAGTTTAATACATAACCACTGCTCATTCAAGCACTTTGAGGAGAAAAAAAAATAATTTCTTGAAAAAAACTGGAAACCGTACTTCCGTGAATTAAATCCGTTGTCCGTATTTTGCATTTAAAATCCGTGTAAAATACGGAAAATCCGTAGTGGTAAACACCTCTGTATTTTATTTCAAGTGAAAATTGTAATGGACCTTCCATAGATGTTTAATACCAAATATCAGTTAATTTGGCTATATGGTTTCAGAGGAGGAGATTTTTTAAATATTGACCAATCAAAAATAATAATTCATCATAGCTACCATAATAGTTGTCCGACCGGAAAGAAACATGCAAACTTTATAAAGGTCCTTCCACAGATGCTTCATACCAAATTACAGCTCATTTGGCCTAGGGGGTTTCAGAGGAGAAAATTTTTTAAATTTGTCCAATCAGAAATAAGAATTCATCATGGCGGCCATATTAGTTGTCCGACCGGAAAGAAATATGCAAACTTTATAAAGGTCCTCCCATAGATGCTTCATACAAAGTTACAGTTTAGTTGGCTTTGCAGTTTCAGAGAAGATTTTTGAAATTTTGACCCATCAGAAATAAGAATTCCTCATGGCGGCCATATTAGTTTTCTGACTGGAACGAAATATGCAAAGTTTATAAAGGTCCTTACATAGATGCTTCATACCAACTTTCAGTTCATTTGGCTGCTGGGTTTCAGAGAAGAAGATCAAAATGTAAAAGTTTACAGACGGAAGGACGGACGATGGACGCCAAGCGATGACAAAAGCTCACATGACCCTTTGGGCCAGGTGAGCTCAAAAGTATTTGGAAGGATCCTAAATATATGAAGACTTACCCTGCATTTTCTACAACACAATCTTTAGTGTGTACAAACATCTTAGGAAATATTCCCTGTAATTAAAATAAAATAAATTCAGGAATCCAACAAATTTCTATTTCTATGTCTGTTACTACTGATTCTTGTGACTGCTTTATTTCTACAAAATCAAAAAAAATTACAACTGGGTTTGATGACTAATGCTTGGAATGGATGAAATTTTATAACTGATAATTATTGGAAAATAATCATTGTCAGTTATTATGAAAACCATTTGTTTGACCTAAGCAGATGTTTGGTATTGCCTATTGTAAAACAAAATGAAAAATATATATAAATATTACGGACATGTAAATCAACCAAAAAAAAACAGTGCTAAAGGGTGGAATACACAAAATCACTATGTTGCAGTAGAACAGAGTAGTTCTATTCAAGTAAAGGTATAACAATGGATACAGGCTCAGAGATTTAAGCTTAGTATGAACAAAGTTCAAGATAAGATCTGAGAGAATTGGGTATTTTACAGATCTCTGTTAAGATCAATTACATGATAAGAAATAGACATCTATTTTATTCTTTTCAATCGTTTTTGTAGTACTTTTCTTCTCTCTGAATGAAAGCAATAATTATTTGTAAATATGCTAATTCCATGAAAATGACTATGGTATGGGTCACTTCTGTAGCATTTGCACAGGATTTGAGAATATGCCCTTTAATCATATATTTACACAAAGAATATTACAAAGATGTGAAGAAACTTGCAAATGAGATATGCCACAGGACTGAACATACATGTAGGGGTTAGACAAAGTTTGATTACTTACTCATTATTATACATGTATTACATGTATTGAATAATACTAGACATATATAGATTTATTCTTTAACTAGGATATGGACCTGTCAAATATACCAAAATCGTATTTGGTAAGTAGACTAAAGAAATTTACATTCTTAGAAATAACGTACATCCTTTAACATATCCAAATTTAAGTGTAACCCTTTCATTCAGTGAAAAATTTTCAAACTGTAGGGAGACAGGTACCATGAAAGTTGCTGAGCTAAACAATCTTTTAAGTAATGTGTTAAAAATAATTTTCTATTTTAATACAAATATTAAAAAGAATCAAAGAAACAATGAATCACAAGAAATAAACATAAACTATAAAATGACCTTGTGACCTTAACCTTTTCAAAATCATATGACAATCCTACACAATAAACATTTTTTTAACATCTGTCTCTTATAACACCTTCAGGCTAGACAACTAATATGTAAATTAGGATATACATGTATACAAACACAAAATATATTAATTCTATAAGGCTAGACCTTATATCAAATCACTGTGAGCAAATATTACTGTTATCAATAGCAACATCATGTATTGTGTTATATAACTCACAAATTCTTCAACCAAATCAATATTCTTGTCTAATCTTAAATGATTCGGTCTACACTCTGAATTTTAATTGTATATTATGCAGTTTCCGATCAGTGAAACTGACTGAAGTGGAATCTATAACCATCAACTTCAAGAAATTAATGTGAAAGTCCAAGAAAAATATATTACAAAATTTAAAAAACTGATATTATTTTATAAATAAACTAGACACTTAAAATTAGATTTGGAACATCATTATTCACATATTTCACTTATTGAACTGTAACTCAGTGACATCAGTAGAATGTCTAATTTGTTAAAAAAAAAACCCTGTCCAAGTTTACCTGCGATACAAGAATACCTGTCAGAATACTAACCACTTGATTTCTGTTTGACAGTAAATGGCCTCTAAACCATCCTACAAACAGAAAAAAACAATATATCATACTATATTACGCAGAAGTGATTCAGTTTCATTCTAATGTACAGAAATCCATGATCAGTATACTCACTCTGTAATTCAATCTTTTCACATTCTAAAATGCATCTATCTTGAACTCCTACTGCAATTTGTGGTCTTGTACTAAAAGAAAGTACCTCAAATTTTTAGCTGCTTATGCCAATACCATACAATTCCAACTGGATGTCATACTAAATTTTCACTTAAAGTGAAATACAGATATAAACGTGGTAAATACATGTACAAGACAAGATTACTCAATTCCACCTACCTACTATACAGTTTCATTCTGAAATGTTAATCTTCAAAGAATTTTTCTGTATCTTCAAAATTCAAAATTGTCTTCAGTTTTCAAAGAAAAAGCAAAGCACTGTTTTATGTTTATGCCACCTTAGCTAGTCTTTATTGCTTGATAAAGCTTTGGAACCTAACGAGAACCAGTGACTATCAGTGCAAAAACTAAATTTAGAATCCTTGTGAAATAAGATCAGAGCTGAACACCTTGCCATGAGTGTGATTCATAAACACAACCCCTGTGTTGATAGGATAGTGTTAAAATGAACAATCTATACCAATCTGCTACTGAGTCCCACTTAGCAACTGGAACTCATTTAAAAGGCTCATTACTTATTTAGATAAAGCTGGTTTCTTGTTGGACTGGTTTATAGTACAGTTTTATCCTTATTTGTTCTTCGCTTGCAAGTTTTAGAGAATGTAGAGATAAATGTATTTTACATCTTATTTTCAACATGTACAATACTCAATGACATGAAAAAAGGAACATATATAGTGGTTTACATATGATATGGTAAAGGAAATGTGCCTCCATGCTACTTCTCTTCTTAAAATTACATGTACAGTGAAGTCAATAATTGAATAAATCTGAATTTGCAATTTGTTATATAATGATTCAAACATTAATGCCAACAACCAATTATTTAAGGATTGACTGTAATTTTTTTTCAGTCTATGAAGAAATAACCTCAGTCACGTGGTGCACACTAAATAACCCGTGTAGCGTGTTATTTGAAAGTGTGCACCATGTGCATTGAGGTTATTTTGAATAGACTGAAAACAAAATTACAGTCAATCCTTATAATTTAATTCCAATGGTTGTTTTGACGTCTAAAATGTTCGAATTCCCTTTAATTGACATCATAGTGAAAACAAAAATTTAGTCTATGATATGATAGACAAAAAAAAATTGACCAATCAAATGACGCGATATAATATTAAATTATTCACACATGCACATGCATGTGAATTAAAATTTGCATTATTAACCTTCGTACCTGACTTTATTTACTAAAGTTGCGAAAATCACAGTGATAAAATTCTCAGTTGATTACGTTATATTAGCATTTTAATAACAATTCTTCAAGCTGCATATTGTTCTAATTTGAAATAACAAATTAATTTTAGATGCCTTATACATGTAATATTGAAAATTGACATTCCCTTAAATATTTTTTACTGACAAAATCCATAAATGATCAACAATATCTCAGCAACATAAAAATTAGGAAGTGTATCTGAAATAGAAAGCTATCAATATGTAACATTTTACATGTTACAAATCTTACAACCCTGGAATGGTAAAGTAAGGAACTAGTGCATTATTCTACCTAAACACTGCAAGCAGAAAATCTGTGATAATGTTTATATTCCTTGTGGTTTGAAGACGAAATCTACTTTTTTTCATATTTGAGGACAATTTTTTTTTGTCAACTTTAAAGTTGAAATAATGATCATTGAAGCGATTTTATTGGATCCTACTTAAGAAAATGAAAAAGTTAAATGTTAAGACATACTTTTAAGTGCTAATTTTTATTATTTCTATCTATTGAACAAAAAGATGGAAATAATAAAAATCATTATTGGCATGGTAGCTAGCATTTAAGCAACTAATGGCTGGAGGTAATTGTGCTTGATAAAAATATAATAAAGAACATGACAATATGCAAAAAAATCATAAAATTTGTATACATATACTTGTACACATATGTGTAACAAGCAAAAGTAGAATGCAATAAATTAACACCCAAGGGTAATAACCCATTTCAAAGTGCAAATCAAATGTGCCTTTGGTCAGGCTGATTAGGTCATGACAAACATACATTAATATTTGGCCTAATCCACATCAGACTGGGTATCATCCCTTGGCCAACATCCACATTGTACAAGGTCTACATTAATATTTGGCCTAATCCACATCAGATTGGGTACCATCCCTAAGCCCATATCCAGATATAGTACCAGGTCTGATATGGATTAGACTTTATATAAATGTATTATTATTGTGTAGCAATGTATAACATTACTTGTAGAACATACAGTTAGCATACAATAATCTCTTGGTGCAACATTGTTCTGAAAAAGTTCATTGATTTAGAAAATAAAATTCAGTTTTGCATTAATAATGGGTATAATTGTCCCTTGTGAAATATTAATTGCACTCAGTGGCCATAAATGAATTCCCACTTGCAAATTTCTCTATATATTTCCTACAAAATTACTTTTTTCAAAATACTGTTCAGATGTTATTTCTTATCCTATGATTATGAAAAAAAGTTAGAAATATTTAAAGTTTCGTTGGATAATTTGGAACTTTAGATGGATCTATGGATGAATTATTGTTTAACGTCCCCATGTACATATCAGGACGAGAACATGTTAATTATGATAATGAATATGAACCCTGCTTTGTACAAGACCCACACGCTGAGCCGGATTTTTTAAGTGCTAGCTCAAATAGTAACTGTCAGCAGGAAGACATATCACCCACTCGGACACATTATACTGACTCCGAGCTGACAAGTCGAGCTTTGCTCTAACTCCATGTGCTTGGCGGAGAAGCAGCAAATACCTATTTTAATGTCTTTGGTTTGACCTGACAGGGGATTGAACCTGTGACCTTCTACACTCAAGGCGAGCATGCTACCACCAGCCCACTGAGGCAGATACAATATTTTGATATTATCACTATAAATTATAGATATTTCTATATCAATTAATACAAATTTCATTAAAATTAGACAATAATTAATTTCAGAACAAAATATTCAAAAATTTTGGTTTTATTATATGTAATGAATAGGAAAATTACCAAGTTGGAACTCATTTATGGCCTTTGACTGTAGTTCATTATTTCCCATTATAAATGTAATTACCCTAAAATATATATAAATATAATTATTCAAACAACAAAGAAGTGTTTCCAGTCTTAAACCAGAATAACTGTGAGCAAAGCTCACAAATGTATATCCCCTCTATGGCTACAATAATATAAAGAAATGTTTAAGTCCATGTTTGTCTATGTGAACCCCAAAAATCATTTTGATCAAAAACCAAAATAGAAGGTGCACAATTGCGATGTACAGTGATTGAGTAAATATAACTTGAAAGTTTCACAGAAATCCATTCACTGGTTTAGGAGGAGTTGTGGACAGGGATGCCTAACCCAATTATATTACCATATTATGAAGAAACAACAAATTCTATGTTTGTTTGTGGAAGACCCCAAAAATCATTCTGAACAAAAATAAAATAGGATATTATAAAATAGCAATGTACACTGAAGATTCCCTGAAATTTTCATAGAAATCTATTTACTGGTTTAGGAGGAGTTGTGGACAGGGATGCCTAACCCAATTATATTACCATATTATGAAGAAACAACAAATTCCATGTTTGTTTGTGGAAGACCCCAAAAATCATTCATGAACAAAAATAAAATAGGATATTATAAAATAGCAATGTACACTGAAGATTCCCTGAAATTTTCATAGAAATCTATTTACTGGTTTAGGAGGAGTTGTGGACCGGGATGCCTAACCCAATTACATTATCATATTATGAAGAAATGGCAAAGTCCATGTTTGTCTGTGTAAAACCCCAAAAATCTTTTCGATAAAAAATAAACTACGTGGTGCACAATGACAATGTACATTGAAGATTCCATGAAAGTTTCACAGAAATCCATTTACTGGTGTATGAGAAGTTGCAGTAAATAGGCGAGGACGGACGAATGGAGAGACGATTGCAAGAACCAATGAAATGAATCCTGTGCTATCAAACTCTGGATAGAATAAACCAATTAAATATAAATACTAAAAAAATATAACATGAATTGATAAATGAAGTGGTTTGCGGAGATAGAAACTTAAGCATTAATGTTATCAGCTTCTTCCTTGTTTTATGGAAACGATTGAATCCTACTTATAAAATTCTTATCTTAATCTGGATTTTACAGATATTTTTAACATTATTATGTAATATATCATTTAAATCTGATAGATATTTATCTGAGATCAACTTTGAAGATACCATGTCCATCTGTCCCAAAAAAATATATACATGTATGTGATTAATTTTTCACAAACTTGAGTCACAGACTTTATTTGTAAATTCTATTTAACTATCTTTCCATATTTAGATTTTTTTAAATTAATACAAGTACATATACCTAATAATATATATTTTTTAAAGAATGAACTTTATATAAAAAGAAACATTTTTAACATCTTGAAAACAAAATGGCAAGAGAAGGGCTACCTTGAATGTATGTGCAACCGTGTTTTTTCTTTCAAAACTCATGAAATGTTGGACACAGTTTTTAGGCAGTTACTAGTATCACCTTTTTGTATGTTAAGTAATTGTAAAATTGTTTAGCTAAATGGAATATTTAAAGATTTCCCTAATCCAATTACCTTTGAAATTGACAAATTTAACAATTGTAAATATGAGTAAAAGAAAACAAGAGGCTCACCAGAGCCTGTATCGCTCACCTGGAGTCTGGTTTTCATTGGACAATTAATCAACTATTTGACCAAGTTTGTTGCAATTGGTTCAATTGTTCAGGGAAAATTTGTTGAAGATTTATTTTTCATAAGGTTTAATGTTAAAATATGTTCCCTGATGGTGGTAGTCCTGGTTGGAGTGCTGACATGCTGGACAGTATTCTTCAAGGGATCACCTAAAGACTATGCACTTTGGTTCAGTGGTTTCTGAGTTTTTTATGAATTCCATGTGGATGTTTATATGTTGGTATTATTTTTGGTCCTTTTGTCAGGCAACGGATGACAGTGCAAAAATGTTAAAATTTTGCAAATTTGACAAAAAAAGGGCAATAACTCCTAAATGAGTTTCGGGATTTCCTTTAAAATTGCAGGGTATGTAGATCTCAACATGGCAAACATTTTTCAAATTTACATTTCACTTCTATCTCAAATATTTTTGGAGATAAATGATGAAAAATGTTAAATTTTGAAAATTTGACAAAAAAGGGCAATAACTCCTAAATGGGTTTTGGGATTTCCTTCAAAATTTCAGGGTAGGTAGATCTTGTCATGCTGATCAATTTTATCCCATGTCAGATTTTTGATATCTGTAACAGTTTTTAAGTTATAAGCCAAAAACAACACATGCACCCCTATATTCTATTTTTAGCTACGACAGCCATATTTTATGTCAGATCAAAATAAATTGAGGAAGGTTTGTAGAGGACATGTCATAGTTCATTCCTACTAAGTTTCAAACCAATCGGTCCTGCGGTTCCAGAGGAGAAAATTTTTTAATGAAAAAATTTGGAAAATTTGACAAAAAAAGGGCAATAACTCCTAAATGGGTTTTGGAATTTCCTTTAAAATTTCAGGGTAGGTAGATCTTTCCATGCTGATCAATTTTACCCTGTCAGATTTTCAATATCTGTAGCGGTTTGAGTTATTAGCAAAAAACAGCAATTTATCCCTATGTTCTATTTTTAGCAACAGTGGCCATGTTTTTCATCGGATCAATATAAAATGATGAATGTTTGTGGAGGACATGTCATATATCATTCCTATGAAGCCTCAATCCAATCTGCCCAGCCATTTCAGAGGAGAAGATTTTTTAAAAAGTTATTGACCGAAGACAAAGACGACGACGGACGATGACGGACGATGACGGACGCCAAGTGATGGCAAAAGCTCACATGGCCTTTTAGGCGATGTGAGCTAAAAATATACAGCTGGAAAATTGTAAAATAATCTTAAGTTGTTTCAATATCAGTACATGTACATTGATTTAGAAAATGGAATTTTTTTTGACAACCCAGATGTCTAACGAACATTTAATGAACAGGCAAGGGAGAATATAACTGGATATTCTGATGCTGGCAATGCCTATATATCTCTTTATACCAGTATCACTAAATACTTTTATTAAATTATTATTAAACATAACAAATAGATAGTTGCATTCGTCCATGAATAACATATAAATTTAAGTGGATAGTAAAATATTTCCAGATTGTGGCTTCCTTTTAACATCTATATCATAATGAATGGCTTAAGCATAAAAAATACTTATCAATTTAAATGTAAAACTTTATCAAGAAAAAAAGATAATATATATCTGAGGTTTCATAGACCAGCTGTGAAGTATTTAACCTACATTTTAGAAGTGATCTAGAAATTTTATGTAACACAAGTCATGCATATACATGTATTTTCAACCAAAGCATTGTATATTTTAACGAATGTAACCTTTCTGAACTAATTACTACATGTACATCATGAATTAAGATACAGAAAAAGAAGTATCATTTTTAAAGGTTTATTACAGAAATTAACACCTAATGCAACAATCTCACAAAAACAATACTTTCCTCTTATCTAATTATTGTAAAATACTTATATATACTCCCCAAGCTTTATAAACATTAAAATAGGAGGAAATGAGATCTTCAATATTTGTACTGTAGACCTAGAATAACATTAAACTAGGTTATATGATAGTCTCATTTTCCATTATTTTGATTATTATTTTCCCTTATGACATATAAAATAAACAAGAGGCTCCCAAGAGCCTGAATCGCCTACCTGTTATTTTTTTGTGTAGATCTTGCATCAATGATTACTTTTCCTATTTAATGTATACCGTCGCATTTTTCACCTTAATATTAACTTGTACAGCTAAAATATAGAATCCTTAACCCAAATATATATGGTTGCTAGGGACTTTCTCATTGGTTATTATGGATTTTTTCAATGGCAT
Source organism: Mytilisepta virgata (assembly GCA_028015205.1). Classification (NCBI taxonomy): domain Eukaryota; kingdom Metazoa; phylum Mollusca; class Bivalvia; order Mytilida; family Mytilidae; genus Mytilisepta; species Mytilisepta virgata. The sequence goes on from CM051519.1 coordinate 83,661,511, forward strand.
TTACTCTTGACCTTTCTTTCTGACCTTGCTTTTTGACTTGTACAGGTAAATTATAGGGTCCTGAACCCAAAATGCATTTTTTATCAGTTCCTATGGACTTTTTCAATGACCTTGACCCTCCATTTTACTTGTACAGCTACCATTTAATTTATTTCAAGTTATGCTGAACATTTTTGCTGATTACAGTTTGTCTTTATCTATAATAATATTCAAGTTCAATTCAGGGGCAATATCCCAAAAATGGGTTGACCGATTCATCTAAAAATTTCATGGCAGGTAGATCTTGACCTCATATACATTTTTATTTCTGTCAGTTTTGCTCTAACTGCTTTAGTTTCTGAGATATGAGCCAAAAAGTGCATTTTTCACCTATGTTCTATTTTTAGCCATGGCAGCCATGTTTCTCAATGGACAAAATAAAACACAAACTTTATACTAAATACCCTATGGATCTATCAGCCTAAGTTTCACTGAAATTAACAGAAATTTCAAAGGAGAACATTTTTGAAAGTTTACAAAGATGGTGAAAAAAATTTGAAAACTTGTCTTTAAAGGGCAAAAATTCCCATAAGGGGTCAATTAATGATTTTGGTCATGTTGACTTATTTGTAGATCTTACTTTGTTGAACATTTTTGCTGTTTACAGTTTGTCTTTATCTATAATAGTATTCAAGATTACCTAAAACTGCAAAATTTCATTAAAGTTAACAATTCTGTGGCAATAACCCAACAAAGGGTTGACCAATTCGTCTGAAAATTTCATGGCAATTAGATCATGACCTGATGAACATTTTTATCCCTGTCATATTTGCTCTAAATGCTTAAATTATTTAGATATAAGCCAAAAACTGCAAAATTTCCTTAAAATGAACAATTCAGGGGAAATAACCAAATAAAGGGTTCACCGATTTGCCTGCAAATTTCATGGCAGGTAGATCTTGACCGGATGAACAGTATTGCTCTAATGTTTTTTAGATATAAGCCAAAAACTGCAGTTTACCCCCCCCCCCCCATGTTCTAGTTTTAGACATGGTGGCAATGTTTCTTGATGGTTAAGAAAATAAAACAAAAGCTTCATACTAGATACACTTGGGATCATTCCACCAAAGTTTGGTCCCAATTGGCCCAGTGGTTTCAGAGAAGAAGATCTTTAAAGGAAAAGTTTACAACGGACAAAGACAAACGACAACGGATGACAGACGACGGACACCAAGTGATGACAACAGCTTACATGGCCTTGTAGGCCAGGTGAGCTTTAAAGAATACTCTTTCTCTTTACAGGAAATTCTATAGTGAGGATTGTCAAATTCAACAACTTTCACTTTTTTCATAATTAAAGAAATCAAATTAATAAAAATCATTTTTTCTGGAAGTATTAACTTTTGTATATGTTCAGACTATCAATACAAATACCATTTCCTCCAGAAACGCTCCAGTCTGAAAGATAGGTTTACATTATAGAGTCAATATTGTCTTTTCTAAATTGACAATTTTCTGTCTATTACATATCATTTTGGTAAATGTACAAAAACAACAATTAACTTTGTACTTTGAATCATATTTCACTTAACACTGAGTTTTCTGAAAATCATATAAAAAATGAAAGAATATTATGTATGCATCAATGATTCTACTATAAAACATGTTGATCTGATTGATTAAATCAATAAGTCATTCCATGAGCTTTGGGATAAATCTCTTTTTATTGTCTGTGTTTATTAAGAGTTTTCTTGAAAAGTGAAGAATTGTAATAAAGTACAGAAATCAGTTGCAGAGGTATGGGTAACTACCTAATCCATGGAAACCCATAGTAATTGGATACCCTTCAAACTTGTATACTGCTAACTTAGTAATACTTCAAAGAATATTCTTGTCTTCCATGAGTAATTTTCTTTTAATTTTTCTTTTGTTTGCAGTGTTTTATTTTCATTGTTTATATAACTTCCTCAACATTATTTATTTTTGCATATATGTACATGTATGTTACTATTTATATGTATATATTCTTTGCTATCTAATACTTCCTAATTCACCTTTTAAAAACATTTTCTTTGTTATAATCCACAGAACTGTGATTGGTTTATGGTGAAAGGTATAAGATACATGTACCAGGGTGCATGAGACATTTAAATATATCATGTTTGGAAAATGTAAAACCGAAAGAAAATATTCCTTGTTAATGTTTTTTTGAATGGCTCATAGACTTGCTATAAGTCCCTTCCTTTTTATTTTGTCTCTTGTTTTCTATTCCATTTGAGACAATATATATTTAGTGATTAACTGCAGAAGGCCTTTCGCCTGCAATTATCAATACCTTACATGTATGTCTCTCTGATAGCAACTAATACATTTAACACAGGAAAGAAATGAAATTATAAAAGAAACGGACTTGTAGCAAGTCTAAATGGTTCACTGCAAGTTGATAGTTACAAATGTAGGATCTATTCAACAAATTGTCTTGCTGAGAAACTATTCATCATTCTTGTTTATACACTAGATTTGTTTGTTTATTTCCTGAATATTTCAAACATTTTTATCTCTGCTTATACCCGGTAATTTATTCCTGAATTTGGCTAAAAATTATATACCTGGTAATTTATTCCTGAATTTGGCTAAAAATTATATTCTGACCTTTGAGAACAAACTGTAACCTTAATTTTTTTTTTCAGAGAATGCAAACCATATGAAATTATAACTTCATATAAAACACAATTTCTGAAAAAATCCACTTTGATAATGATAGCCAATTAAATCTATTTGATGAGTGCACAATACGGAAATAACCACTTCGTCCTATCCAAGTTTTTCATGAAAGCAAATTTTCTTTAAATATCATTAAAAATTACACCTAAGAAATACTAAGATTCATAACTATTTCATGATTACAACTTATTAAAATTTGTGTTTTAAAGTTATACATTTTCAAAAAGTCTATTTGGACATTTGTGTCTTTCTATTGGTACATTTGTAACTATAATGATCAAAGCTAAAGTGTACTTAAATGGTCCTTCAGTGAGACTAAAAAAAATAAGTGTCATCAATTGTACTTCCTTCTTCATACCGAGTGATTTTTAAACATTTATTATTTTTCTTCCCTGATGTTCCAATTTTTTTTTTATTGCAAAGCATAGTTTTGAAAAATGAATTTTTGAAGTTTCTGATTATTTGATAGATACAGTATATGTAGTAGTCAGTACGGAAACTGGACAAATTGGGCCCAGGACCATTCAGACCGTGTCATCAGACAATTCAGACCGTGAAGTAATAACACTGATAATGATGATCTTAATATTTTGAAGTGAGATTGTGGATCGTTTTATAGGACAACTCGGACCGTGTGAAGTAACAAATTGAGAATGATGACCTTAATACTTTGAACTGAATCACCAACTTTTATACGAACGAAAATATGACGACTTTTTTGTGATATACAATTTATTTGTATCTCTAATAACAATTTAATCAATGAACAACAGAACAGTTGATTATCGATAAAAAGGACTATGATTAAATTATTATAAAAATGTAAAATAAATCATAAATAGATAAAAGAAATTAGTTACACAAGATCCGACTACTGGCCGTGTAGTCTTGTAATATGACAATCCGAGTATGGGACGAAGTGTCTGACGAGAAGATCGAAATACGGGATGAGTTGTCCGATGACACGGTCCGAGTTGTCCTGGGCCGAGTGGTCCGCAGGCCAATATGTCCGCTATTCGTCAGTACATATTAGCATTTCCAGGTCTTTTGGAAATTTTTTTAATTTAAAATAGTCTATTTGTACGAGATTATCAAAAAACCAATGAAAGAAAAGGAAGATGAAATGACAGGTGTGAATCTTAAGGTTTTAGATATCTAAATATATATATACCAGGTTAAACTTCCTGAATTTGTGTGTGCGAAAGATGTACCTGCAAATGTTAACCTTTTCCCTACATAGATGTGTATAAAGGGTATGAACAGGTGTCCTTTATACAGAGGTTCATTTATTAATGATTTATTAATGACAGCAATGTTTTGACATTCCATTATCGGTCACTGATTTGCTATACAGTAGAACCATTTTAGCAGTTTTGATTATAATATATTGTGTCATAAAAAAAAAACTAGTATCATATTTACATTCATATAATAAAATCATTTATTTCAAAAATTTTAAAAGATCCAGGTAAAAATACTTAAAGGCATTTCACTACTGACAACATATAAAACTATTTTTGTTATTCACTGAAAACTAGTTAAATAGTGATTTCTTATACTTTCAAATTACCCTTAGACTGAGGTATTACACAAAGGGAATTACAAAAATAATGTTCATCACTATATGATAAGTTACGATAAAACGCTTTATCAAGGAACCTTGCAAGCATGAACATTAAAACATATATATACATAATATAAACTGCTGACATCACAAAACAAAAAAAATAAACCTTCAATTTCAATGAACATTAATATACAGTGGTTAAGGGTGTCGAAAAAAAAAACCCAAAAACAATCTACATTATACATGATCACAAGACTTTCTGTAACTGTCAGGCTAAGTGTACTTTGGATTGATGGTTTACTAGTAAAACTTACTTGTTGACTTAGTATATATATGTAACAAGGCAAAATAAGTTTTAAACAGGTGTCTGAAAACATTTTATAAACTTAATTTTCTAATGGTACATTTTGACATCTTAAATACAGCATTTTTACACTGTCATGAAAAATAACACATCTACAAATCTTTGATAATTTCAATGGTTTCTGTGATGGTTGCTTTATGTATATGTTTTCAGGCCTAAACAGGAAAGGTGACAAGGGAGGGGGGGGGGAATTTGTTTAGACTTCAAACTAAATAAAATTTAATTCAAAATATTTTATTAAGTTTATGTATAGATAAGATAAGTTAAGATTTTATTGTCCAATCAAGCTCCCAGCAAAGGGCAGATTCATTACAGTGATTCATATTACAAAACATATATACTATAAATATAAATTCAATAAACAGTATACCTGCAAACAATTTACAGAAGTTAGATTGGTACATATCTACGTCTCTGACAAGTGCAATATTTGGAAGTAGTCCAGTCAGACTAAGTTTTAACCTCAAACTAATTGCAACAGAAAATATTTTAGTTCTAATCTATAGCATTAAGCCCCAAATATACACAGAAAAAAGTCTCATAAAATCTTACTTGAGGAAAACTCAAAATCAGCATTTTTAATTTCCTATGGAAATTAACATTGGAAAGGGGAGATAACTCTGCAAAAATGAGTCTTTTTTGTCAGTTTTTGGTTGATTTTCTTAAAATTCATGTAAAGTATGATACTTTGATGGGGTTGTAAGTTCGTATTTGACTATATTATACAATCCTCTGCTCATGAAATGTACAAAACCGAAATGTTATGGGTATTTTTAATTTTTTTTGTGCATTTTTCATTAAAGAAATTGCAAATTTGTGGCTTTGTGACCATTTTGAAAAAATAATGTGAAAAATTGGTATTGCTTATATCTGTAAATTATATTTGATCAGCATCTACCTTGTTTAAAGAAACTTTAAACCACAAAAAGAAGAATATATGCTTAATTATTTTTATTAAATTTGAGATTCTTTACCTTGACAAGTTGAAAATTTAATAAATAGTCAACTAATGAATTACGAAATATAGGTTGTAGCTTGATAAAAGATATGAAAAAAAACTTTAGAGTTGATTGTTATACTCTAAAGACGGCTAAAATATCAAGAATCAATACATTCTGCTGAATAGAAGCGGTAAAGTTATTATTTTGTATCAATTTTTATTGATATTTCTGCCTTTTTTGCAGAGTTATCTCCCATTTTCAATGCAAATGTCCATAGGAATTTTAAAATCGTGATTTTTTAATCTTCCCCAAGTTAGATTTTGTTGGACTTTTTTCTGTGTATATTTGGGGTATAATGCTAAAGATTAAAACTTAAAAATCTTCTTTTGCAATTACTTTAAGGTTAGGGTCAAATTTATGCTAGATTGACTGGACTAAAGTGTCTACTGGAGACATAACACATATTAATGGACTACAATATAATGCATCCCAGACATGGGTTTTTTTTGTCACAAAGCAAACTAGAAAATGTGTCTAAGACACGGATGCCCCACCATAAAAACAATATCTGTGTTGCTGAACTGCGTTGTAGTATACAAGAGGACTGTAGTGGTGAAATATCATTGATATATTACTATAGGTTTCTGAGAAATGAACCTAAACACAAAGTCAATGAAGCATGAAATGTAGGTCATAGTGACCCAAGTGTTGCTGAACTGTGTTGTACTATATCAGTGGACTGTAGTGGTGAAATATCATTGATATATTACTATAGGTTTCTGAGAAATGGAGCTAAACGCAAAACTTAACCGAATCCTTACCTACATACATATGGACGGACATACAGACGGCACGACGTACAGATGGACGGACAAGGGTTAATCTATATGACCCAGCCACATTCGCGGCACGGCATAATAAAAATAAATCACTTATGTCCCTTAGCCAAGTTATATTAGGAAGATAACTCTAATTATCTCCCTTTGATGTTCTTGGCTAAATGGAGGCTATTACATGTCTCCCTTTGTTACATGTAATTTTGTTAAGGATATGTGATGCACTGATGTTTCTCAATAACAGGTTGTTAAGGTAATACGATACAGTAGCAGGGGGAGATAATTACGTCGCAAAGATATACACATTGTGAAGTCATAGCATCCTTCAGGAAAAACCTTTATACCATTCTTAAATTTGGAGTTTTTCTCAAATACCTGTGCAATAAGCAAATGGACCCCAACTTTTTTCTTTTGCAAACAGAAGCTCATTACTAAAAGTTAAATATACAAAAATTTAATCAGTGTTGATAATCTTAAAAACTAAGTCATGAAGGTGTTTTTTTAACATATTTGAAAACTATACATAAAAATTGACCATCTGGTAAATTTTCAGCAAAAATTCAATGGAGGAACTTTATTGTATCATATTCCCTTAAGGTACAAATACACACTGAAGGCAACTTACAAGCCTGTTTATCTCTTTTGTGCATAATAATTGATAATGTCAAATATTCTCATTAATTTGTTGAATTAAAAAAATCCAAGAATGTGATTGGTGAATTATTATTATACCCCCCACAAACATAGTAAATCTGAAGTCATATTTCCTCTAGGAAGTGATGTAACAATAAGCGTTGCCAACTACGTTGCTATACAAAGGTCGATAAAAAAACAAAAATTCCTGTATTTTCTCATTAACTTTTATGAATACATGGAATACGTCTATGCAATAAACAGAATAACTTGTATTGAAATTCGGATACCAAAAATCTACAACTCGTGACTGAAAAACACTAATAATTCACTCACTCGTGAATTATTTTGTTGTTCCGTAACTCATTGTAGATATTACTTATATTATAAATATTCACACATCAAAGTGGAACTATCTCATCCAATCATATTCCCTAAATGTTGAAATTGCTCAGAGAATTAGAGAGATAAATGGGTGTTTCTTCATCCAGCCTCTATATAATTGTCAAACACTGTTCAAACTTTGCTGATTATGCTTAATTCCAGTATAAATGACCTTGAGAATATTTCAACAAGTCTCTTGCACTTTGTCATTTGTCCTTTTAATAACATGAGATCTAATATGAATGTAATTAAATGTATCAAAGATAAATTACAACACAAAGTAGTTAATTTTTTTCAAATTAAACCAACCTTTTCATAACCAAATACATGTAATAGACCTAGTGTCATAGTACAATTTGCTTTATTCGTTTTCATTTTTATACATTTTCTGATAAACTTGACGTATTTTTCGTTTAGTTCACACATGGTTTTAGGTAGGAATGAAAATGACTTGAACTGTCCAAAGATTCAACATAATGCAAAGCAATTCTTTAAATTAATAACTTCAAAGAATACTTTATATTTTATGCAAAAATTATTTACCAATTTTTTAGTTGGTAATCTTGATCTTTATTTTTTGTAAAATGTATATACTTTGTCCACATCAATACATTTGACAGTTCCCGTCGAGTTTGAAATGAAAAATAATGTGTCTCAAAATATTTAAATGAAAAAAAAATAAATAAATAATGAGCATAGAGGAAACATTTTGTATTTTTGATGTCATGTCACTGTATTGCCAGTTTATATGGCAAATAAAATGTTATAATTATTATTATTATCAAATTATATAACATAAACAAATATATGCATTTAAAAAATGTTGTGAAGTAGGTATATTAAGTCTTACATACTGTTTAAGGCCAAAACAAACAAACAATTGTTTGATAATGACAAACATGTAATACATTTTCAAAATTAATTTCAGTATGAAATTAACATGTCATTCATTGCAAAAAAACCATGTTTACTCTAATAAAGTATGGTTATAAGATGAAGATGTAATCTAAATTGTATGACATATACATCTATCTTACATTATACTTCTTGTGGGTAAGTCCAAAAATTAATCTAATATATCAAAATCCTATCTATTGCATACCTATCCACAAGATTTTGAGAATCTGAAGACACTTATCTTGAATGATTTCAATAATTTCCTGACAGTTTGTGTGAACTTTTGTAAATTTTATGTATGAATTTCCTGATACAATGATAAAAAATAAATGTTACCTGAATTTTTCCAAAATTAAAAATCTCAGAAAGATTGAGAGCTTATATACATGTAACCGTAAAATCAAACAAATTTGATTATTATCAGTATTATATGTTTACTTATAAAAACATAATATATACATCTACTATAAATCTGGAATGATGTTAAGATGTATTAATGTTGAATTTAAAAGGAATCTATTGTGATCTGAAAATGGAGCAGAGTTTATAGTATTATAAAACTGAGTATTTAAATGATTTATTGATCTGTGAGAATCTTGGGTTTCTTCCTGGTTTATATTTTACAGTATTTTGCATGACTTTGGTAATATATATATATGTATATTCATATACACACAGGAATTTCAATGTCAATGTCACTACCAAGTATAAAGATACACTTCCTGAATCCAAAATCTGTGCAAATTAAAACTAGCTAATAGCATCTTAAATGCATTCAAACAACACCTATCTAAAGGGAACTTTACAATGATTCCTTTTTTTTAATACATACTTTCAGTTATTCTGATCATATGTATTATTTTCTGTATATTTTGAGTTGACTTTCAGAATAAAATACCCTCACTTGGTATGTTTTCATTACTGCATGTAGAAAACTTTGCTTGTATATGTTTTATTTTTATTTTATTTTTTTTTTGTAAAGCACGTGCTTGCCAATGACAATTGCAGTCAAACCTACATGAACAATTTTCCAAAAGTAGAATTTTTCAAGTGAAATAATTTTCTTTTCATTTCTGAGGAAGACTGATATTAAAATCTCCAACAATTGATTTTTACAAAATTATTTCTGAAACAGCAAAACCTCAGTACATGTGTAATCTGAGTGAAAATCTAAATACCTTGGTATTTTAAAGAATAGACTGAATTATTCAAGTTGGAATATATCAAAATTTTCACTGCTCCCACAGAACACAAAACATTGTTGATGATAAAGTACTGTGTTACAAATTTCATCATATATGAAGCCTAATGCAGAAGAATACATCAAAAATCTTAATATCAAACATATATATAAATGTTTCAATTGTTTGTACAAGAACAGTTTATTGCAGATCATAATTTAAAGCTTTAATGTTTTAAATAATGCTATATTTATTTCAGTTTTGCTATATGATCCTACATGTACATATTTTGTAGGGTAATATATCATTTAATTTGTGTATAAGACATTTTAGTTTTATCGATTGTTTCATTGACAATGTGTAATTGGCCACTTCAGGTTATTTTTGCAGCATTATTACAACATGTGTTAGAATTGGCCGGGGTCATGGGACATCCAATGCAGAAGAATGCATCAAAAATGTCAATTCTGAAACAGGCCATTTGATATTAGAGAAATCTCAGAATATATTTGATGGAAACCAGAATACCAGTTTTACATGTTTATGGAGATAATCTCCATCCTGACACCAACTGGACAGTCCTTGTCAATTGCAAGATATGTTGGAATCAAACATGCCTTACTGTGACAGAGACAAACCTAACTTCATGTAACTATTGTCACTATCATGCATGTTGGAAATCATCATATGAGGAAAATCCTACCTGTCTTCCCAGACCCATACTCTTCCAGTATATGGACAACATCTCCTACAGCTATTGGTAAAAATCCTTCTTTCTCTGGTTTGTAATTCAGGATAGCTGTGAAGAATAAAATTAATAAGCAGTCTGGTGAAAAATGAAACTTTCATGAAGTAAATGTACATTCAGTATGAATGTACCTCCATGACCTACATTTTACAATTGGTAAGTCCATGTATCCTAAATCCCATATCAATACCAGGAAATCATTATCATTCCTACAAGATACCAGTTTTGTGGATTTCAGGCCAGGCTGATACAAATTTTCAGTTTATGCTTAATTGACTATTTATTAGTTTGTAATGGAGACAAATATTACCATAAAACATACATGCACATGTAGTTCTAAATGAATAACAAATTCCTTTTGATCAGTGGCAGAAAATAAACCAATAAACTACATGGATAGACAACTCAAAATGGTATCCGTTAATACTTTATAGATACAGTCAAACCTGCTTTAAATGCACCCCTACATGTATATACAGTGATATAGCAAATCACTGTCTACAAAAGGGCACTTTGAAAACATCTGTGTTATGTACAAAAGTTGGTAAAATTAACCTCTATACAATGTACAAAGGACACCTGCACATAAAGGGCACTTTTCTCTGGTCCCTTAGGTTTCCTTTATACACAGGGTTTGACTATCTTTATTGATATTTATGTTGAAATTTGGAGGTGATAAATTTTGAAATTCTGTTAAAAGAGTATCTGATGAAGGTAAATTCAAGAAATACAAATTATTCTGACATCAGATTCAATAGGAAATTCGATTACAGCCTATAATACATTCACTGATCAGTTATGTAATGATGCAGACCTGTCTTAGCAGCTGACTTCACTCTTTCAATTCAGCAGAGACCTAATATTGTTATTCGTTAGTACATGTATAAGAATTCTCTAGACTTTTACATAGCTATACATACCACACCTAACTTGTAAATTCACACTGATATACATGTACAAGTATATGACAGGCACGGGGAAAATCTACATGTAGACTTCTTTCGGAAGAAGTGCAATCTCAGAATCAACTTTGGGTTTGCAGAATTTTTATATACCGGTATCTAATATTAATAAATTTGGATATTTTGAGATGTTGAATATATATAATTACCATTTAAATATAGATGACAAAATGATTCCAATAGAAATATGCTATATTTTTTTTTAAAACAAATGCCAGATATCAAAAAAAAGATTATACATTTGTAGTAGCAGCATCATGTGATGTGCTTTTAAATACCTTCAAAGGTTTAAAGAAACTTAAGTGTGTTCATATAAATTTGCATGTGAAATTAACAAATTGTACAATGTCACAAGGTGCATTCAATGATATCTTTTTTACCATCATACAAAAGCATATTTATATATACCAAATACATGTTCCTACATGAATTTGTGTATCAATATAAATACAAATGAACATTAAAATATGACACACAGATACATTTTGTATATGGCAAAAAGAAAGAGATATTTTTGACAGTACGAAGCAAAAATTTCATGCTGCTCATTCTGTTTGAAGTTGTCTTAAGTTTTAAAATGGGAAATAACTCTAAGAATGAGTCAACGATGTGTAATGGGTAATTCTTGATTAATTTGGTATTCAATAAATGCAAAATAAATTTATGTATGTTTTGAAATATGCAAGTTACTGAAATTACATGTATGTATATTTTAGAAATCTCCAAAAATGAAGGTTGACCTGATATTATATTTTTTTAAATCTCCCAAAATAACCATACATTATCTGTATAATTCAAATTTGATGCATTTTATGAATGAAAACATGTACCTATTAATTACATCTTACTCTTAGAGTTATCTCCCATTTTCAAATTCAATATTTATCCATGTGATCTAGAAAACTAAATTTGACACTCTTTGAGTCACAGATTTTAATTTAATCATTTGCTAAAATGAAAATGTTCTTTCTCTTTTACATGTAATTGGGGGAAATGAATTTATCTTTAGTCCACAGGTACAGGCACTTGTTTCTGTTATAAAGAAAATACCATATATTATGATAAGGATATATGTTTTTTTTAACAAAAACAAGTGCCTGTCATTTGATCACTCTATAACAAACAGCTTTACTATAGTAGATTATGCAATAGCTATTGTCCTTTAAATACCTTTAATTCACCACTGAAAAGTTGAATAAATTTCAAAACACACAGAATTCAGAAACAGGTACAGTTTAGATTTATTTGTTTATTTTTGGAAGATTGTATTATATTCAAAACCTTACCAACACCATACTTCCAACGAGATATTTTCCATGATGTATCTTCCATTTCATTCACCACAGAATAAATTGTTTACTTCCGCATTTTGTAAATCCCTCTTATTGACACCGATTCATGTGTATCAGTCCGTCATCTTTATAGAATCAACTTTTCGGTTCATTTCTTGACCTCGTGTGCATAAAATCGCAATTTTAAAGTAAAATTAAAGCAAAACATCAGTGGACGTGCTCTTAGTAGGCACGATTGTACAGAATGTTTTCAGACAATGACTTTGGTTGGCTGAAATGATGCATTATCTGATTTTCCAAATTTATAAATTATTCACTGCGGAATTCCAAGATGTCAGCACCCATGTCAACAGATTCAGCTACCGCAGGTTTCTGTTGTGTTTTTTATTACTGTTGTCAGTGCTGATTCTTATAAACACATTTTGTTTGTTGATGAACAAAGACATTTACCTATCTATCGGTTTTTAATGCGATTTAGGATTAAAAATCTAGCAAAGCCACAGGCCACAGCTGCCATCTAGCTACAAAATAATGTAGCTCCTGTACATGTGACAACTTTAGACTCTAAGTAGTCGTCACAGGAGCTACATTATTGTAGCTAAGCTGCCTACTAGTACCAAATTTGTTATATGTGTCTTTCTAATATGACCTGCTTCAAACGCTTTAAGTCTACATTAATTGTCATTGATGGTTAAATATGGATATTTTGACAGGTCAAGCGTGTAATAATTTTTATATTATTCTGCAATCTTATCAACCCATACAATGCAAATATTCCAGTTCTTAATTTTGTATGTTAATTTAATATCAGTTTTCATGTTATTTTAGAGAAATTGGTTCTTGAATCGCTAAATTTATCAGAAATTGATGAAGAATCCGGAGATACCTCCACAGATGATAGAGTTGTCTACTCTTGTTTATTTTGCAAACAGAATTTTGAAAATAAAGATGATGTTCAACGACACCTCGTTACACAACACAAACTCGTGATAGCAGATGTAAACTTGATCAGTCAGTTTCAAAGGTACATGCCTGGAATTTTCTGGATTTCCAAATTTTTTTACAATTTACAATTCTTGTCCCATGAATCTTCTCATTCAAAGTACAGAATTCTTCCCAACATCTTGACTTTGTTGTCTTTTGTATTTTCACCCATGAAGATACATGTATTAGGCCTTTTATTTTTAATTAATTGGTTTACGGATTTTTTTTTTTTAAATAGGGTCGGTCGGTCGGGAAAAAAAAAGAAAAAAAAAAGAGGGCAAATCGTGTACTTTTGAACAATCTTGGTTGTATTGCCATATATACAAAGGTTGCAAATGATTTGAAACCCAAATATCACAACACGTATCTTGAAAGGTGATGTTCAGTAGACCATTCCCTTTTTAAGGGATTCGACTCGTCAACTACGACAAGATAAAATGAGTGGATTCGATATCTTACGGAATCCAGATATTCATACAAAACGAACTTAAAAGCCACATGGATTGTAATAGGAAATTCGTTTCATAAAAAATTGGCATCAACTAACGGCTATAAATAGATTTTTTTTTTATCATGTTTGCAAGTATTTTATTAATGGATAATCTATTTTTAGACGAATTGGAACATCATCTTTTATGAAATTTTGATGCAAAAGGATTTTAATTTATTTTTATTTTTGGGATGGCTGATTTCAGAGGGTCGGCGGTAATAAAAATCCAAAATTTTCGATTTTATTTTTTTCTTCAAATGGGCAAAATCGGGTCGGCGGATCCGTAAACCAACTAAATAAAAATAAATGGCCTTATGTATAAAAACAGTTTTCATTTTAAGGGAGGGGTTATATAATTGGTGTATTGTGAACTGGTAGTGGTAGTCGTCATCCGAAGACATTTGGTTTTCGCACTATAACTTTAGTATAAGTTAATAGAAATCTATGAAATTTAAACACAAGATTTATGACCACAAAAGGAAGGTTGGGATTGATTTTGGGAGTTTTGGTCCCAACAGTTTAAGAATTAGGTTCCAAAAAAGGGCCCAATAAGCATTTTTTTTGGTTTTCGCACAATAACTCTAGTATAAGTAAATAGAAATCTATGAAATTTTAACACAAGGTTTATGACCACAAAAGGAAGGTTGGGATTGTTTTTGGTAGTTTTGGTCCCAACAGTTTAGGAATTAGGGGCTAAAAAAGGGCCCAAATAACCATTTTTCTTGGTTTTTGCACAATAACTTTAGTATAAGTAAATAGAAATCTATGAAATTTAAACACAAGGTTTATGACCACAAAAGGAAGGTTGGGATTGATTTTTGGAGTTTTGGTCCCAACAGTTTAGGAATTAGGGGCCAAAAGGGTTGGGGTTCTTTGATATGCCGAATCTAACCGTGTATTTAGATTCTTAATTTTTGGTCCCGTTTTCAAATTGGTCTACATTAAGGTCCAAAGGGTCCAAAATTAAACTTAGTTTGATTTTAACAAAAATTGAATTCTTTGGGTTCTTTGATATGCTGAATCTAAACATGTACTTAGTTTTTTTTATTATGGGCCCAGTTTTCAAGTTGGTCCAAATCGGGGTCCAAACTTGGGGTTCTTTGATATGCTGAATCTAAACACGTATTTAGATTTTTGATTATGGGCCCAGTATTAAGTTGGTACAAATCAGGGTCCAAAATCACTCTTTGTTTGATTTTAACAAAAATTGAATATATGGGGTTCTTTGATATCCTGAATCTAACTGTGTATTTAGATTTTTGGATTTTGGGCCTTGTATTTAAATTTATCCACATTGAGGTCCTTAACGTCCAAAATGAAACTTTGTTTGATTTCATTAAAAATTGAATTATGGGGGTTCTTTGATACAACTGTTCAGGGTTCGACCTCTGCAGTCGTATCAAGCTGTGCCCAGCGGAGCATTTTATTTCCTTTAAAATATTAAATTCAGTAACTCTGTAACCAAAGATTAGGCAAGAATACAATAGAATAGAATTGAATAAAATATTTAATTAAACCAATCATTAGCCATCTCTGGGATACATATATATACAATCAGGTAAATTATCAAGCATTTAAACATTTTAACATTTCTATAAAAAAAAAAGTGATGGATAATTTAATCAAAAGGTAATGCTTCAAGTCTTTAAGTTCTCGGTGTAGAAAAGGAACCCATGAAGAATGTAGATTTATAAAATTGAAACAATTTTGTTTAATTGCTTGAAAATTTTAAAAATAGAATTTAAACCGAAACAGTAACAACTAGAAATTGTGTCTGTAATACATGGATGCCCCACACTAAAATCCATATAAACACAAATCTTAACCAGAGTCACATGTAAAATGTAGGTCATAATGACCCAGTTATTGTGTTACTGCTCAGTACGACCCAAGGCACATCCACTGATGAAGTTTCATTGATAAGCTATGCTTAGTTCCAAAGAAATGAACCTAAACACAAAACTTAAGCTTGTTTTTGTTTCTGTTTTGGGGGCAGTTTAATAAATCAATTTCTTAATGTCTTTTGGATTATTATGAACTTCAGCAATTTTAAATGTTTGATATATCCATCTATTTGTATTAGACAAGAAAAAGTTAAGATAAAACTGAAACAAAAATATATCTATGGGTAATACATTGTAGTAATTTAAACTGACTCAGGTTATACACTTGTCACATGCACACCAGAAAATGATTTCTTACATTTACCTAATCCTCATCCTCCCAAGTCAGGGTTTTGTATCCACGTTCTTTTACAAACCCCTGACATCACACATTCATATTTTGCGGGTCAATCATATCGCCGCCTGGTGTGTAACCTAGAAAATTCTACCAGAGTCCTGGATATAAAACCTGCATTTATTCAACAACTTCACACTTGTTTGTTTGGTATGACATTGTATTTATTGAAAAAAAGGAAAACAGAAAATCCTCTCTGCCTGAAAATTTGAGGCATCTAACCGTTAGAAAAGACATAAATTAATTACTACTGGACATGTAATATCATTGAAATTTTGAAATATCTATTTATTTGCTACAAATGGTCTACTGAGTAAGGCCATGCAAAAAAATGCTTAGGTTCTCAGGCCACTTTTTAAAAAGATGGATGAGGGAGGTAGGCTTTTTAGCTCACCTGGCCTAAAAGGGGAGCAACTCTGCAGATTTTTTCTATAACAGCAAAAGATACTCTTAAGCTTTGAACTTAATTAGGTCAATTAATAACAACAAAAACATGTTCTTAAGGAAAGGGTACATTTATGGGACTCCAAGGGCATCAAGGGTGACCAACCCTTCCATTTTTTTAGGGCAAGCTAGAGCACTATAATAATTATTTATTTCTACAAGCCTACATATGAAATAATAAGTATCAACCGTTTCCGGAGCGGACTTGAAAAAATTCTGGATTTTACTAAGAATAAAAACCGCGGATGCAGTGCCTGAGAACCTTGCACCTTTATTTTTTTGGCCTAAAATATACTATCTAAAACATCTTGACAAATTTGAAGATTTAAAAAAATTATTCAGAATCTCTTGCAATAGAATTTTATTTGCCTTTTTTTCTTACAGATATCTCTTATATTGGAAAGCCAGATTTAAAGAACAACCAATAGAAGATTTTTGTTCAGTTGTCCTTACAGATACTGGAGGGAAAGGTGTTGGTTAGTATGTATGTTGTACTATAGGAAGCAAATGAAATTATTTGTACTTTGTTTAGAAATATCATTTGAAATGAGTATTAATATCTGATAAATATAGATTGTATACATGTATGAGTGTTTGGAACTCTCCAAGAACTGTGCTAGATTGTTGCAAATCCATCAGTCCATCTGTCATCAATTGATTGTTTCTTCAATTTTTGATGGATCCTTTTTGATATTGGCCAACAGTATTATTATTAGCCATCCAAAAGTATAGATTTCTTTTTGATTTTGATTGGCCTTGTCTTAAGTCTGGTGACAGAAAAAACCACTAGCCCCAGGTTTCATGCTAACAATATTTGTAACCCCTGAGTAAAAATTAAAGACCTGAATAATTTTGAATATTGCTTCTAAAATACTGTAACTTATGGCTTAATGTTTTAGTTCAATATTTGGATACCCTTTAAATATTGTAATTTGAACAATGACTAATATTTTACAGGTCCTAAGGAGCAATACTATTTATTGAGTGATGTCTTACCAGAGGACAAAAGTCTGAGAAATTTCTTACAGAAGAAAACTTTGGTTGGTTTAATGATATCAACTATAATTTTGTAATTCTAAAACACATTTTATATGAATTTTTAAGTGACCTGGTCTATAGAGCCAAAATATCTGTTCTCATTGGAGCCTCGGTTGACAAATGGTCCTGGTAGTTATTGTAACTACAGTAAAACAGGGTCATAACGAATTTATAATTCTCGATTCTACACATTTTATAATTTCATCAACGAAATAGTATTCCTTTTCCTAGTTGGAGAAGTCATAATTTTGAATTTGTCATAAAATGTTATCACTACGATCAACATGTTCGATTAATTATTTAAGTACATGTACCTATAAACAACTTTCGTATGTGAAATTAGATATAGGAAAACACTGATCAATAATCTATCATGTTAATTGGATTTAAAAATACTGATTTTTTGTAACTACCGGTATAAAAAAAAATATGTGTAAAAATGTACTTTGGGGAACAGAAAACTGTTCGTAGTAACCGTTAATTCACACAAATCGAATTCGCTATTAACACAAATTTTACCATAGATTTATTAAGGTATCAGTTGGAGAATGATAAAAAGTTTGCTGTAACTGTTTATTTGTTATAAACCTGTTCGCTGTACATGTATGTAAGTTTACTGTATAATGTATTGATCACTAACCTGTCAACACCGAGAGAGTGTGTTCGACTCTGATCTTAATTGACAAGGATTGACTGTTTCCCTGCTGAAGGTTGATGTTTCTCTCCAGGTACTACAGAATTCATGGCATCATCAGTTGCATTGAAAGTGGCATAAAACTCCAATAAACTGAACCTAATAATTTCTCATCAATAATTTTTTTCTGCATAAAATAAAAAACTACAGTTTTTCTTCATATTTTCTTTTAAACTAAACTTTGTTGTAATGTAAGATAAAATGTGTTATTATAAAGTTATGCAAACTGTAAATTCAGAAATTTTTCATTGTGAATTTTCTCTGGTATACAATGATGCCAGTTTAATTAATGTGATTTATATACATTCTGTTAAGACATACAACTATCAGAAATCAAAATGCAAGATGATTATTGTGATATTCATTCTGTCACATTCTTGACTATAATAAAATTAATAAAATTAATAAAAAAATTAATTTTTGAATTTTCTGTGATTTATTGTCCATTACACAATGTTTATGAAATATTTTTATTGTTTCATGGGTATAGAATTACATGTCAAATATTATTAGAAATTAGATAGTATTAAGCAATTTTCTTGTTGAATTTGAAAAGTAAAATCTTTAAAAAATGATATTATACTCCTGTCCTTTACTTTTATGCAGGAACCAAATATTTTTTACCTTAATGAGTTATTAATTTTTTTTAGGAAGATGTGTTAAATGTGCAGCAGAAAGAACGAGATGATTCACTGTCATCAAGAGATTGTTTGTTCTGTAGAGAAAAATTTGAAGGCAATAGGTAGTTATGAATAGAAGTAATGCAGTACTGACTTGTACTTTCATTTTATAACTCTAATTATCAGTTAAAATAAAAAGCAATAGGATTGTTTCGAATCATATCCACCATCTGATAAACTCATCCATCATTTACTAGTTTGTTTGGAAAGCTGGTATCCTGGGCACTTTCAAATCCATTAACTGTCAAATCGATAATTTAACATGTGAATAACCATCATTCAAATTAAAAACATAATGCCCAGCTACAAACCTAATATGATGGAGAGGATGAGGACCTACTTCTACAAGATTTATTTTCTCGTAATTACATACACGTCATCATGACTTGGTTGACAGGTATGAAAAAAACGTTTCCCAAATGAAAATGGACCTGTTCCATTGATGTTATCCCTTCCTCATACCGGATTTGACATGGGCAGCATGGCAGGTGTCCTGCAGGAAGCAGAGATTGCTTACTTTTCCGGAGCACCTGAGTCTACCCCCGGTTTTTTCATGGGGTCCATGTTGTTCATATGTTTTAAATTTTTAATTCTAGTCCATGTATTGTTTTGGTCTTGAATTCGTTGTTTTCCAGAGTTTGTTAATTGTTTCGATTTTCCCCTCCTTCGAACATCCCTTTGGTATTTCTTAATTTTACCTCTTCAAAATTTTATTCTTCTGTAATTGGCCATTTTCAGTGGGAGATGACCCGTTGAAGGTCGGCTCATGTGACCTCATCTCTCACTGCATGAGGCCTCATCTTCCACTGCTTTGAGACCAATCAAATTGCACCATTCACAAATGTGCATACCTTTTGACAAATCAGGCATAACTTTAACTTCGTTGACTGTGCTCATTGAATTTACCTACATGTAGGTACAAGAAACTTAAAAATCTAGTATTTTCGGAAGAAATAGGTACTTATACTCATTCAAAAGTGAAGAACACAAGGCTCAACATTTAACTGGATGGTATAATACCTTACAAACACAAAAGTGATTTTTACCAATAAAAGATTTTTTCTAATGGCAGACATTATTTGAAACGATCATATTGAAGTTGATTATTACTTGAATGGTGCAACTGTTGTGAAGTAGTAGAATAAGTAGAAGATTATATTTAGAATTTTGGATTTTTATAAAATTGTCCTTTCATTTAAAAATGTACTTTGCCTATACACATAGTACTTGTGTAATATTATGTTTTGGTTACAAAATTTTCTTTGATTTTTTGGTTTAATTAAAACTAAAAAGTTGAAATCAAGCTCTCATTTGAATTGTTCATACCAAATATGAAACTACAAATTAAAGAATATCCAAATCAAGTATTTCAGTCACCACAAAAAATTGATGGGCGGCATTCTACAGGTGTTTCAACAAAATTTTAATTGTATCAAAACTATTCGAAAGAGTCATCTGCTTATAACATATTTTAATTGTCACATCATCAGAGAATGTCTTCAGAAAAAACAACAAGATAAATGAACAAATCACAAAGGGACAAAGGAACTTTCAAGTTTCTTGCATAGGAACCCTTTTAATTTCACATAATGATAAGATAAAGAAAAGTTTATTGATTTGATGAATATTGTTTTGTTTTCACTTTATTTTGAATTCAGTTATGTTTAGACATGATTGGAAATGGTGGCACTGTTTTGCTTCTTTTCGTTTATTTTTCAGACGTCACTTGTTTGATCACATGGCTCATGATCATGGGTTTAATGTTGGTCTTCCTGATAACCTAGGTAATAATTAACAGCAAAAATTCCAAGAACAGTAATACCAGAGGTGTTTACTATTACGAAATTTTGGTAATTGTCCCGGATTTTAGTTTCCAAATACAGATTATGGATTTACCTCCAGAAATTACGCTTTCTGGTTTTGTACCAAAATTTGTGTGTTATACGCGGTCTTGTAAATGCTTTGTAATTGCACTTCATTTTCCAGTTATGAAAAGCGTTTTCACGACATTGATGATGAATACTCAGATTGTTTCTAGACATAACATAATATAAGATGCATTGATGGTTGGTCTCTATGGTAGTTTTCATGCTGAAATTTGGGATTACTGACAAAGGACCCAAATTACTGACAAAACCATTAACATTACTGAAAACACCAGAAAGGGGTAAATACCTCTGTAATACTATAACGGTCAAAGACTGCTTCCACTTTGACTGGTAATGAAACCATGTCGTTTCATATGACCTCATATGAACTTGTGTACCGAAACCACAAAAGGGTGTATGAATACCATAGTGTTGGTACGGCTATTTTCACTGAAGTATTGTATTAAACTGATGTAAAATTGTACTTGAATCATTTTATGTTCCGTAGATATGTTATATATGAGGAATTGTACTTATCTGTATTTTGATCTGATAAGTGATTTTTTGCATAGCTGATATGACCAAATTGGACCTCATTTATCAAGCCCCGAAGTCTAATATGTGACTTCATATATAAATTTCCAATACAATTCCTTTAGAAATCCGTATCAGACCTGAGGGCTGATATTGATTTATAAAGGTTTTTCTATTGGAAATCCGTATCAGCCCCCATATGGGACCTGAGGGCTGATATGGATTTATAAAGGAATTCTATTAAAAATCTGTATCAGCCCTCACGTAATGCGTCCCACTTCTGGTCGTCTGCAGTGTCAACAAACAAAATGAGAGACTTGTTGAAAATTTGTTTATAAACACTATCAAAAGGTACAGTGCTCCTTATGAATTATAGTTTGGCATAATTTTAAAAAATTCATATAGCTGCTAAAAGTTTTATTTCTCTGACATTTTCAATATTATTTACATAGTTGTGTATTGATTTTAAATTTAAAATATGTGATAAATAGATTATGGCATGACATTTTCCATATCGGACCTTGTATCATCCCTCGACCAGTATCGTACCTCGGGCAGAGCCCTCGGTCTCAAATATTGGAGTCTCGGCATGATACCAGGGCCGATATGAAATGTAATAATCTATAATTATTTTTAACTATCTGGCATTCTTTTTCGTATTTTTCAGGCTCGTTTCTAATCCCCCATTAGTTTCCCAATTCAACCCATTACATGCCCCATTCATTCCTTCTTGGGTTTAAAAGAAAAAGGAGATTCCCGAGTTCTTCATCATTAATTTTTTAGCGACTTCGACGTTTTATTGAATTTTCGGTCAGTTCATCACTCGTCATTTTTCTCATTACTTGAATACCTCCTAGTATTTTACTATGGAATTCTGGACAAATTTATGTAGCTGAATATTTTGGCTTTGCCCTGTACTTATTGATAGTTGATTTCCAAATCATTCAGTTGTTCAAGATATTCTCTGATCGCAATGAGTCTTTTATTTCTAGACTTAGATCAGTACTAAATTCATTCGGAATATGGGTCAATTTTTAGTCTTTTATGAATATAATACTGTAGTTATTTGTTAGACTAATTTTCAATAGTGAATTTATCCTCTTTGTTTGTGAAAGGTACTGTGAATTCAGTTATTTATTTTTGTTAACATGAATTTTCATGGATTGGAGCAAAAAGTCAAATTCGTGGGTTCTTAATTTCATGGATTTAACATGAGGAAAAAAAACCGAAATTCAAATGAGGTCGGCTATAATTAATGAGAAGTGTTTTTAAAATCGAATATTAAATAAATCCAACACGTGCAATCAACGACATCGTTAACAACTTTTTTAAAACTAATATCCATTAGGCGAAATGTTATCACAACAATATTTGCTGCCGAAGGTAAAAACAAAATCCAAGAAATTACGTATTAACTAGATTAATTAATTATTATAAATATTCTACTATGACATTGTTTTCATCATTTGGAGTTTATATTTATTTTTAATAATTTATCTAAGCCCAAATCTCTTTCTGTAGCAAACTAAAATCTTCTTTCCTGTCAACATTGTTTTTCATACTTATCCAGTTGAGATATATTTAATAAGGATCAAACGATGATATTGCATTCTTGGAAAGGACCTCAAGTTTTTTATTTCCTCTTGATAAAACCATTGAAAATATATATAAAAATTTGTGGATTGTGTTGTCCACGAAATCCATGAAAATTGGTGTACCACAAATAATAAGTGTTTCACAGTAATAAAGTATGCCTTCACCCTTCCCATTTTTCCTTTTTGTCAAGATTTGGGATTAGAGTCCTATTTGCTGCAGTTTTTCCAGTGGACAGAGAAATAATATTTTCTTTGCTGTCCATTTTTATTTTGCTAGGTTTAAGTGTATTCGTATATAGAGTTCTGATTAGAGTATTCTAAGTATTCTGACTGTAGTCTATTCTCCTATGTTTACAAATTCTAGGAGATTGGTTTGAATAACAACTACTGGTATACAGATTTATGTATAGTATCAATTTATTAAACAGTAGTAAAATATAACAATTTAACAGAGGTCTTTATAGGTTGGTTGGACACTGTGGATTCACTGGATACTACTAAATTAATTAATTCAAATTTGATGCTTGAAAATATTATTAATCTTAGTATAATTTTGTATGAATTTTATAGATGTCAAATGAATCACATTCTACTATAGTTGATTAACTAGAAGAAAATACAAGATCTTTAGCTCATGATTATCTTACTCATTAATCAATAAATGCCTCAATAGTCCAATTAGGTCCTCAGTTGTTGGTTCCATGTCACTGTCTCATGAGAGGATAGAAATTCTTGTCAGTCCCAGACAAGAGACTACCCAGACAGGACCTATTCGTTTGTGGATTAGTCTGCTGGTGTTGTCCCTTTAGTTCTCACTTCTCGAGTGCTAGTTTATATGGTTCCAGTTTAGAGGTTATCCTCTATAGTAGAGATAGATTCTGCTCAATAAACTGAACCATATTTGAATAT
Source organism: Mytilisepta virgata (assembly GCA_028015205.1). Lineage (NCBI taxonomy): Eukaryota > Metazoa > Mollusca > Bivalvia > Mytilida > Mytilidae > Mytilisepta > Mytilisepta virgata. The sequence continues at coordinate 83,685,493 of CM051519.1, forward strand.
TCTTTATCGAATTGTCCTTCTCTAGAGTTGTTTTGTGTATCATTATTTAAAAGACCTTGTAAGGTGTACCCCTTATAATTAATAATAAAGTTGGGGTTTTAACAAATAAAAACTTAATATAACAAAACCACTCTCTGTAAGTTTAACATATAAAAGTGTAAGGAGCAATGCAGCCTTCAATAAGGGCCAACAGCCATTATCACACAACACAAAAATTCATTTATTGCATTAACAGGAGAACATATCTACACCCTAAATGATTATTGCCCATTTAAGGATGTACACCTCTGAGGAGCCAAATATTTCTAGGATTAAACTTTTTTTCTTATCCTGATTTTTGGGTTTATATGACTGGAAGAAAGTAATTTATGAAGAAAAATCATATGGTGGTGGACCTTTTTTTTTTTGCTACAGTCATTTGAAAGTACCCCATTTTTGATGATCTTCCCATTTTTCATAAATTTTTACCCATTTTTAGGTTATTATCATGAAAAAAATCACAGTTCCTCTATTAAACTTTTTCTCATACTATCCCTAAAGATGAAGTGGACCAATCTGAATAAATTTAACTTAAAAAAACTATAGGTCCGTGTTAATATAAGAAAGTTCTATAAAATTTTGTTGACCATGCAGTCAATTTAGTAAATTTGGGGTTTTTCTCATGTTTTTAGAACAAAGATCATATAATTTCAACTTCTTTGTTATAAATGATTGAAAAATACTTATCAAAGAATTTTAAAAAGAACAAATTGATAGGGGATGTACATATTTTTGGTAAAATCATTTCTTTGTACCCTTCACCCATTTTCTCAACATTTTTTGCTGATGCCACTGACCAGATTGGTTATAAAATCTTAAAATTCTATTACTCAAAAAACACATATTGTTAGTACATAGTTTTTTTCACAGAGTTTAGTTAGATTATAATATTTTTTGAATTCATTAATATTTTCCACTTTAATCACATGTTTTGATTTCAACGAGACTGAAACATCAGAAGAATACATCCTTAAACATAACTGTTAATATTATAAGTACTTCTTACAGTTCATTTTATTTTATTTTTTTTTTAATTTAAAATCTAATATAGATTACTGGTAATAGGTTCAGGGTGACTATTCCAAAAATAAATGTAACAAGTGTCGTTTTGTGTCTTTTTATGCCCCCGTGACAAATTTTCGGGGGGCATATTAATTTACGTCTTTCCGTCCATCCGTTTGTCCGTTTTTCCGTCCGTCGTTCCATCCGTCCGTCCGGATTAGGATACATTGTTTGTCTGGCTATCTCTTCCTACAGTTTTGCATATACAGCTTTAATATTTTGTAGGATGTTCATATACATAATGAAGGTGTGCATGGCCAAAGGATTTTGATTTTTCTCAAATATTCTGAAAATGACAGGTAGTTGGACTTGGTCATTTTTTGATATTATCTGTATAAAGAGATCATAGTTTGTCTGGCTATCTCCTCCTACAGTTTTGCAGATACAGCTTTAATATTTTGTAGGATGTTCATAATACATAATGAAGGTGTGCATGGCCAAAGGATTTTGATTTTTTTCAAATATTCTGAAAATGACACGTAGTTGAACTTAGTCATTTTTTGGTACTAGCTGCATAAGGAGATCATGGTTTCTCCGGCTATCTCCTCCTACAGATTTGGAGATACATCTTTAATATTTTAAAGAATGTTCATACATAAAATGGAGGTGTGCATGGCCACAGGATATTGATTTCTTTTAAATATTCTGAAAATGACAGGTAGTTGGACTTAGTCATGGTCGGGCTATCTCCTCCTACAGTTTTGGAGTTACAGCTTTAATATTTTGTAGAATGTCTTTTGAATGTTGAAATCGGTTGGCTAGACATGCAGCCCTGCAAGTGTAGCCTTTAGCATAAGAATACATTGTAAAACATGTATCATCATACATAGTGTTGAATTTATAATTTCCTGTGGTCAGGCGTGGGCATCATTTGTGTCTTACAGACAGCGTAACAGTTTCAAGTTGTATGCCAACATCACTGTTTGTCAAATCTAAAAAATATGGAGCTATACTCATGCATACATCTGGGCAGAAAAAAGGGGGGGGCATTGCCCATATCTAGTTAGCATTTTGTTTCAAAATATAATTTTATTTTTAAATATACCTTTTTTTTTCTTTTTTTTTTTATTTTAGTCTATAAAGATGAATTCTTAGATTTATTACAAGAAAAATTGAACAGGTAAGTATAAAAGTTTTTCTTTGTAAAAAGAAAAAAGTAATGTCTAAAATGAGGATGAAAAAAAATAATGTAAAAGGTTTAAAAATACCATTTCTAAGGTCCAGATACATATGATATTTGATTTAGTGATATAGCAACAGCAATTGTTGGTTTATTCAGCTATTATGGGACTTAATTCTAATAGTTTTGGATTCTTGGAAAAATTCTTTCTTCAACTTGTGATTTCGTTGTAGTCAAATGAGTCAGATATTTTTTTCTTAGAATAATTCATTAGAAAAAAATACTTTTTCATTTGTAGAATCTGTTTATGTGATTAGTAAAATTATCAAATTTAGCTTACATACAGCTTAGATGTTAGAATTTGATAATATCCCATAATCAGCATTTAAAAATAGAAATTTATCTTATTACATTGAGTGTGGTGAAATACCTTAATTTCTGAGTGAAATCAAATCAGATAATTCACTCAGTGAAAGCGAAAGTCCTAATCAACTCTAGGAAGTGACGTAACAAAGGCCGTCGCCAACGACGTTACTATACAATGGTCAACGCGTAGTAGTATAAAAACAATAATCCCTTGTATTTTCTCGTTAAATCTTCTGAATACATGGAATATTTCAATGTAATAAAAAGAATAACTAATTTCGACATTCGAATACCAAAGATCTACAACTCGTAACCAGAAAACACTGATAATTCACTCGTGTGCTATGCGCACTCGTGAGTTAATGTGTTGTTCAGTAACTCATTGTAGAATTTGGGGTATTCGCATTTCATGTTAGTTATACAATAATTACTACATTTTGTATCTTATCTTTTTAGTCTGCAGTGTTTGTATTGTGAAAAGACCTTCAGAGACAGAACTGTATTAAAAGAACATATGAGAAAGAAACAGCACAGGAAAATTAACCCTAAAAACAAATCATATGATAAGTTCTATATCATTAATTATTTGGTAAGTAACTTATTATATTTGGAAAAACACTTTGCCAAAATTTGAAGAAGGCAGTAGTTAAAAGATATTAGATTTGATTTATACATTCAACCCTCTTTACAATGACCATGTTGGTTTCAGCCCAACATCGAAGTTAAACTGAATTTGCTGTTATATTGAAATTGCCTATTTCTTTCTTTCAACAGCATATTCATTTGAGACAAAAAACTAAGTATGTTGCGAAATAGCTCATGCGACAATAGATAACAAGAAAAATAAATGGAAATTATTCATTTGAGACCATTGTCTTACTAATTTATTATACAAGGTATGATGAGAATTCTTTGTGAGTTTACCTTTTGTAAAATTTTATTTGTTCAAAGATATTGTAGAATAAAAAATAACTTTTTTTATCATATACTTAGTACTAAATAAAGGAAAACTGCATATACAATACTGAAAGAACATTGCCAGCTGTATTTTCTACCGTGATGATATCGATATCATCACCCTTTTATCAAACCCCTTAAAATGATATTGGTCACATGACCAGAAAAAAATTCTTCACCACTGTTGAAATATATGATAAAGCCTATGAAACATGTCAAAATCCGTATTCCATGCCATATCACCCCTCCATCAATATCATGCCTTGGGCTGATATTGAAATCTCAGGGTGATACGGCATGTGATTCGGATTTTGCCATGAATTATTCTCTATTTCATAATTTACTGGGGCATCTGTGGCCGAGTTGTCTAGGTAGTTCGTCATGACTACTAATGATCACTAGTGTGTCAACACTGAGGTTGTTAGTTCGAATCTAACCTGTGGCAGGGTGTGTTCGACTCCAATATAAATTGACAAGGAGTTCCAATTTACCTACTGAAGGTCGTGGTTCTCTCCGGGTACTCCGGCGTCCTCCACCAACAAAAACTGGCCGCCACAAAATAGCCAAATGTCCTGAAAAACTAAACAAACAAACAAACATAATTTACTTATGTTCAATAAATAAAATGAACCAAACATGTGATAAACAAAGCACTATGAAGGTAAAAAATTAAAAATGTAAAAAAAACACAGTTACAAATAGGAGCAAAAAATTTAGTGAAATCGTTGTAAAAGCATTTATTGAAAGTACCGTAAGTTAAATTGATTACACTTGTCAGAAAACCAGGTGAATAGGTCATTGGCATGTTTGGTACTCGTTTCATCAACTGTAAAACAATCAATAATCTGATACAGAGTACATCAGATGGCCAACAAATTATCGATGTGTCGTCGTAATGATTTCACAAAATATAACGTTTCTGTTATCGGAATTCACCGTTGTAATATATTACAGAATATTCTGTTGTATTGTGTTAAAGTTACATATATTCACATTTGTTCAGACCGTTGTCTGGAAATGAATATTCCATTTTACTGAAATTTAATGTGACGTGGGCTGACTACACTTTTAACTTGCGGTAAAATTATCTGAATTCTTTGTTTATATTCAAAGATTTGTTACATTAGCAGATTGCAACAGGCTTCAGTTGCCAAAAATTTACATTCTTTGTATTTAAAAATATTTGTATGATAAAGAAATTAATTAAAATATATGGAGAAAAGGTAATTAATTAGCTATAATGTATCTGTAATATCCACAAGTCTTTTTGTTATAAAGAAAACTAAAACCCAACATTATTTGTCACAGAATATACGATTAAGTTTTATAGTTTATGCAAAATTATTAAATTTTTGAAGGTGAAACATAAAAATTTCTCTATTATATAAATTTGAGATCAGCACTATATTTTATTTCCATGCATGCAGAGTAAACAATGCAATAGGAGGTGCTGACTTATTGTTAAGCTCTGTAATCAAGTTTTTATCATATCAGTATGACTGATCTTTTCACATTTTAATTTTTAGATACTCCGTCTTATTCATCAGGTTATTTTTATACGACCGCAAAATTTTTACAGTCGTATATTGGTATGACGTTGGCGTCGTCGTCGTCGTCGTCAGCGTCGTCATCCGAAGACATTTGGTTTTCGCACTATAACTTTAGTATAAGTTAATAGAAATCTATGAAATTTAAACACAAGGTTTATGACCACAAAAGGAAGGTTGGGATTGATTTTGGGAGTTATGGTCCCAACAGTTTAAGAATCAGGGGCCAAAAAAGGGCCCAATAAGCATTTTTCTTGGTTTTCGCACAATAACTCTAGTATAAGTAAATAGAAATCTATGAAATTTTAACACAAGGTTTATAACCACAAAAGGAAGGTTGGGATTGTTTTTGGGAGTTTTGGTCCCAACAGTTAAGGAATTAGGGGCTAAAAAAGGGCCAAAATAAGCATTTTTCTTGGTTTTTGCACAATAACTTTAGTATAAGTAAATAGAAATCTATGAAATTTAAACACAAGGTTTATGACCACAAAAGGAAGGTTGGGATTGATTTTTGGAGTTTTGGTCCGAACAGTTTAGGAATTAGGGGCCAAAAGGGTCCAAAATTAAACTTTGTTTGATTTCATTGAAAATTTAACTATTGGGGTTCTTTGATATGCCGAATCTAACCGTGCATTTAGATTCTTAATTTTTGGTCCCGTTTTCAAATTGGTCTACATTAAGGTCCAAAGGGTCCAAAATTAAACTTAGTTTGATTTTAACAAAAATTGAATTCTTTGGGTTCTTTGATATGCTGAATCTAAACATGTACTTAGTTTTTTTATTATGGGCCCAGTTTTCAAGTTGGTCCAAATCGGGGTCCAAAATTAAACTTTGTTTGATTTCATCGAAAATTGAACTATTGGGGTTCTTTGATATGCCGAATCTAACCGTGCATTTAGATTCTTAATTTTTGGTCACGTTTTCAAATTGGTCTACATTAAGGTCCAAAGGGTCCAAAATTAAACTTAGTTTGATTTTAACAAAAATTGAATTCTTGGGGTTGTTTGATATGCTGAATCTAAACATGTACTTAGTTTTTTTATTATGGGCCCAGTTTTCAAGTTGGTCCAAATCGGGGTCCAAAATTAAAGCTAAAAAGGGGGTAAATTATTTTTTTTTTTGGGGGGGGGGGGGGGCAATTCTCCACAGCATATTGTATTACACAAAAGCAAAAAATTGAATATAAATTCAAATCATATGACCAATTCTAAGTTCTTTATTTCAGTTATTCTGTGTCAGAAACCTATTATGTGTCAAATATTTGAAGAAATTTTCAATTGCACAGTATTGCGCAATAGCAAGAAATTGATATGTGTGCCCAATTTTAAATTTTAAATTGGTTATTTCTGATTTATATATAAAAACAAATAATACTGATATGGTTTGAATAGGTAAATTAAAAATTTTTAAGTTCTTAGATAACATTCATTCTGTGTCAGAAACCTATGCTGTGTCAAATATTTATTCACAATCCAAATTCAGTATTGTATCAAGCTTGAATGTTGTGTTCATAATTGCCCCAACTATTCAGGGTTCGACATCTGCGGTCGTATCTAGCTGCGCCCAGCGGAGCATTTTATTTCAATACTGTAATGTTTTATCACTGTAGAAAATGATACTGTATTAAAAGCAAAATTCTATTCATTTAGTCATTTTTCAGTATTTTATAGACAACTGTTTTAAATGATGCTTATCAGTAATATAGAATAACATGTATAAGTCAAAGTTCGTTTCTTAAGATGTAAATTATATCACATGGGACATGACATCAAATGATTGTCAGTGGGTCTAAAAGTTTTATTGAGGTATGATAGATGGTTCCAAAAAATTATCAGAATACACTGGTACATGTCATGTTTCTTTTTAAGGGTGTGATGTGAGGTTAAATTTTTGACAGTTGAGGTGTGATGAAAATATTCATTATGCCAAGTAAGATGCCGCTGTTTAAAACTTCATCGGGAATAAAATATTACTGGGTATTATTTATCTAATCTTTAATTATAAAAAATTTTCAGTTGTGTACAGTTTTAAATCAACACTGATTTATTTTGTCACAACAGATTTAATCACAGGGTGGTTACATACTTGTTTTGTGTCCCTTGGTATGGCTTAAGTTCATTGCAGGTATTGATTTAGATTTCATGGACTAAGAACATTTCCTAAAAAAGAAGTAAAATATGTCAATTTTATTGTCCTTCCTCACTGGTAAAAAATCTAATGGTAGGTCAGTACCTGTTAATATCAAGTGATACATAACAAAAATTTTGAATATTGGGTTGTAAAATTGAGAAAAGTTAAAAGTGAATGTATTCAAAAATGATAATTAATTTCTTCTGTTGTTATAGGAGCTTGGTAAAAACTGGGAGACAATACAGTGTGAAGATGATACAGTTATTGATACTGATACAGATACAGATAAGGAGTATGTTATCAAATATATCATTTTATAAAGTATGACAAACTGAGGATTTTTACAAACATTTTTCCTGTATTAAGCTCATTTCTGTGAAATTGTGGTATTTTTATGTTCCAGACTTTGCTTTTATCACACATACATGTAGAATGTATCATTTAATCAAAGTTACTGATTTTTTAGAAATTAGTTAAAGAAACTTAGAACAAAGTTGTATTTTTTTCTGTTTAGGGATGACTACAATGACTGGGAAGAACCAGGAGCACAAGCTGTGTGTTTGTATTGTGAATTCTCTTCCAGTATACCTGATAAGCTCAATTCTCATATGCAGGTATAAATATCTGTCCTGTAAATGTATTAGGGTGTTTATATATAAGATTACCACATCCAGGTACAAATATCTATACTGTAATTGTATTAAAAGATGTTTAAATATTAGAAGCAGATAAAGTTTTATACCCTGGATGATAGTCTTCATTTTTTGGTAGTCTGTATTACCACGGTAATCCATTATGTTTTGCACAGAAAAAAGGCTCTCAGTAAACATTTCCGTCTTTTTGCCAAGTTGGCAAAATCATTACTGTTTTGTTATTTGGTACACGAGAAACCATAGTTCTCTAACAGTTCTATATTCAGAAAAAGAAAAATTTCAAAGAAGAAGAGTTAATACTTGGTTAATACTTCACTGTAAATACAGTTTATCTCCCTTTATACGGATTTATTTTAATTGCTAATATGTGTACATTGAATATTTCTTTTTTTTTATATTAGGAACTGCATGACCTAGATTTAAAGGAAATAAAACTGAGGATGAATTTGAACTTCTACCAGCAAGTTAAATTAATCAACTATATCAGGAGACAGGTAATTTGTTTTTATTTTATTTGTCTTTGTGGATACTGAAATTGATAGTTGTATTTGAATAAGAGTATCAAAGTTTTACTATTATACTAACAAGATAGTTTTATTGAAGGCAATTTTTTAAACAGGAATATTTATTAAGTAGTTATGTTGTATGAAATTACCAAACTTTTTCATAGTGGATTTGGAAACATGTACCAATTCATTTAAATAATATGTTGTTGGCGTGGCCAATGATGAGAGCACAGCAATAGCCCTTTCCAGAAACTCATTTCCAGTATCACGATTCTGACTCTAAAATTATAATTTGAAGCAAGTTATTTAAGTTTACTTACTTCCATTTCCTGCGAACGACTTTTTCTAGCCTTAGTGTGTAGCACAATATGGCCATATTCACTTTAACAAATAAATTCACTTCAGGTTGCATAATGGCTACCCCATTAAATGAAGACTTTTCTAAATGACCCATATGCTCCCATAGCGCTCGCTATTAAATTTTAGAAAATTCCTGCAATAAAATTATGGTGCACACATAAGCACAAGCTGGTGTATCAGTATCCTCTTATATCATTGACTTAGTGATAAAGAGGTTTAAGAATAAAAAAATCAGTCATAATTTTTGGAATATAAAAGTCTTTTTTCCAATTTTTAGGTACATCTTGGTGCTTGTATTGGTTGTCAAGACAAATTTAATGACAGAAAAACTTTGGTGGATCATATGCATGAACAAGGCCATACAAATATGATACCTGAATTCTCCATCTGGGATCAACCTCAGTAAGTTATATAATCAAGTTTATAGAGTAAAGTCTTAAATGAATGGAAGAATTCAAAAGGAGTTGGTATGATTTCAGCCATAATTTTCAGCCCATCTGACTAATAAAATTTAGATTTCAGATTTGAATTTTGTATTAATTTTATCTTTTAATGATTTAACTTTCAAGTTCTATCAATCATTGTAAAAAATTCCTTCCCATGATGCAACAGCAACATCATGAATGCCTGCTAAATCAAGGATTTGAAGAAAATTGAGTGTTTTCACAGTAGATTTTGGTCAAAACAACTTATGAGCAACAGCCTTGCCCAAAAAGATTTTTAATATAAAGTGTGTCTTACATAAAAAGACATTTCAGTGAAATATCTTTTTTGGCATGGCTGTTACTCATATCAAAATTTTAATTCAGAGGTCCAAAAATGAGTGAAATTTTGCGTTTTTCATTGATTTCTTCAAAATTAGCCATCTTTGTCAGCACATTGCCGCTATTACAGAAATTTCTTGTTGAAAACAAAAAAATGTTGTTCAAAATGCAACATTTAAGACTACTGAATGATAGCTGAGAGTAAATATTTCAGTTCTTTTTTATTTTGAAATTCTAGGGGCAAAATATCAGGCCAAATCATATCATGTTCTTTTCAATCAGTATAAAAACAACAGATAATTGAAATTCTATTCAAAAATATAAAGTAATAGTTTATTATTAGACCATTGTCCATCCATTCATTTACATTTCTTCTCTGAAACCATTTAGGCTAAATGATATGAATTTAGTATGAAGCATCTCTAGAATGGTCTTTAAAGTTACCATTTTTTGGAAAAATTGCATTGCAATCTTTCTCTAAGGTGCCGGCCATAGCAATGGATGTTAGGCCATGTCAACACTAATCGAATTAAAGTTAATCTGTGCAAGGACATATAGTTGCCTGTTGGATAGCTGGAACAGAAATTGTTGAATATTGTTACTGTTTGTGACAAATTACTACATTTCTGCTATATGCTTAAACATCAGATTTGACAATCATAAACGATATCATCATGTCACTATTCAAATAAGTGGACGAGACATTGAGAAAAAAAAATCAAAATTCATGTAAATTTAGTAGAAACGGATTTAAAGTGTAGAAAGGAATCCTTATATCTGCTGTGAAAGACGTACAGAGGGTATACAGGAACTGCTTTGTCTGTCCACCTGGTCTGTCTGTACAAGCTAAATGCATTGAAGGAATTAAATAATACTTGGTGATATTGTTGGCCCCCTCTAGAGAGTGTTAGGAAAATGATTTGATCGTCTACCTGCAGATCAAGGTACACAACTTAGTTTAACTTTACATCTTAATAAATAAGTCATGTCCAACTTATAACTTTGTAATTCCATAAAGAAATTAAATGATAATTGATCTTGACCAGTGATTGTGTCGCATTAAGGTTTGATCATCTATCTACTTCTTAGATGTTTCTTAATATAGTTCAAAATAAGAGGCAGTATCTACTATACTAAACACTTTATACACTATATGTATTATATAGAAGAATCAAGAGCTTATGTGTACTCTAATTGTTAGTATATACTAGGTAACTACCGTGCCTGTGCAAGCAAACGTATCATAAAAATGTGGAATAGCTTCTGGTCACCTTATAGCTGAATAATTATCTTTAGAGCGAAGTGGAGATGGAATGACGAAACATGATAACATGTCGGATTGATTCAGATTGTGTTAACTTATTGATAATTCCAGCATAGAAATGTATCAACGTAAACGTGTGAAATTTTCAGACAGCACATTAATCCTCAATCATTCATTTTCTGATTTGAATTGTCTATTGCAGTTGTTATGAGATGACCACCCAAAGAAATCGAACCCTTAATTTTAGTAGCATAGATAACTATTTGATTAAAATAATTATAGTATAACTAATCTTGAAATGCAAATATCTAAAAATCTACAACGAGTTACCGAACAACACATAAATTCACGAGTGGGTGTGAATTATTAGTGTTTTTCGGTCACGAGTTGTAGATCTTTGGTATTCGAATTTCGAGATTAGTTATACTGTTTATTAAATTGACATATTCCTTGTATTCATTAAATTTAATGAGAAAATACAAGGGATTATGATTTTATGCTCCTGCACGACAATGTTGTATAGCAACATCATTGGCGACGGCTATTGTTACATCACTTCCTAGAGTGAAATATTACTTTTGATTTCACTGGATGAATTATTGGATTTGATTTCACTTGGAAATCCCAGTATTTCACCTCACTCAATGTAATAAACTCTATTTCTTATTTCCACATGGTACAACACAAATTCCATGTAACTCATAATATGTTTTATGAAAATACAGACTGCTGTCAATGCAATCTTTCCATCAATGCTGTTTCACCACTTTGATTCTTTTTATTAGATAAATTAGATGACAGTCCCTCATTCCTGTTTTTGACTAATCAAACTTTACAAAAATTTCAAATGGAAATAAACAGTTTTCTTGATTCAAAACTTCATCTATAGTAAGAATATATCTTCGGAAGGGTTTTTATAAAGTCTCTCATTTTTTAAAAATGTTATCTGGGTTTGATTATAGTTGGATGTGGGTTTGAAGTGCACAAGATACTACCCCTTTCAATACTTAAAACAGAATCATTTATGGAAAGTTCTGATAAAAATGTCCTCATTTCTTCAAGAGCAGAGAAGAAACATGGCTGATTCTTATTTTCAATTGGTCAGATCACCCTTTAAACCTATCAGTGGAAACAAAAACAAAATCAAAATTCATGTGAAGTAGTGTATACAAAAATATTATAATGTTCTTGTTTAACTAACAAGACTTCCATGGATTTCTGATTGGTCAACATTTTGTCCTTTGAAACTGTTATGGGAATTTACACTGAGTTTGATATGAAATATCTGTTTTGTAACATTAATATAATGTATAGAATTAGCTTGAATCTGCTTAGAAGTTGATAACAAAATGACTCTTAATGAAGTCAAATTTGTTGAAAATCTAATTCCACACATACACCACTCAAAGAGAAGATTGACAGCTGTTCTCCTGATCAAGTGTAGAAAGTGTCTGTCACTCATTTTCCCTGTAATAAATTAAAAATGAACAGCAAAAATCATTGATGTCAGTTTTTTCCTGCCTGCGACGAAAAGTTGCAAAGGCAGGAAACTTTTTTAAAAACTTTAATAATTTTGTACATATAATACCTACAATTAAGATTTATGGTCCACTAGATAGCTTATCATGTAAGGTTTGCCGCAGTATACTTTTCTTGTGACCTTGACGTCATTTTCATCGTTCACTGACTTCATAAACATGAATTTAAAATCTGCATCCAAGTTTGTTGTTAAATCCATTTTTCAGCAACTGTAATATATAGGCCAACCATATTTGGTCTATTGATAGTTCTTAATTGGTACATGTCAGTCTGACACCTGACTTGGGACCTTGACCTCAATTTCATGCCTGAGTGACTTTGTCACATTTTCGTGGTCAAGTCCATTTCTCAGCAACTATAATACCTAGACCTACCATAATTGGTCAATAGATAATTCTTGATGGGAACATGTCAGTCTGACACCTGCCTTTTGACCTTGACCTCAATTTCTTGCTTGAGTGACCTGCAACACATTTTCATGATTAAGTCCATTTCTTAGCAACTATAATATGTAGACCCACTGTACTTAGTCTAATGATAGATTTTTGTGTATACATGCCAGTCTGACACTTGTCTCTGGACCGTGACCTCAATTTCATGGTTGAGTGACTTTCATCCAAGTTTCTTGATTAAGTCTATTTTTCAGCAACTATAATACCTAGACCCACTGCAGTTGGTCTATAGATAGTTCTTAGTGGGTACATGCAAGTCTGACACCTGTCTCTTGACTTTGACCTAAATTTCATGCTTGAGTGACTTTGTCCCATTTTTGAGATTAGGTCCATTTCTGAGCAATTCCTAGACCCACCATATTTGGTCAATAGATAGTTCTTAGTAAGTAAATGTCGGTATGACACCTGCCTTTTGACTTTGACCTCAATTTCATGGGTGAGTGACCTGTGTCATATTTTTGCAATTAAGTCCATTTCTTAGCAACTGTAATACCTAAGCCCACCATATTGGGTCAATAGATAGTTCTTAGTGGGTACATGCCAGTCTGACACCTGTCTCTGGACCATGACCTCAATTTCATGCTTGAGTGACTTGTGTTACATTTTTAGCTCACCTGGCCGAAGGCATTGTGAGCCTTTGTCATCACTTGGTGTTCCTCATCCGTCATGAGTCTGTCCGTCTGTAAACTTTTACATTTTCGTCTTCTCCTCTGACACTCCTGGACCTATTGAACTGATACTTGGCCTGTAGCTTTTATGGAAGGTCCTTTACAAAGTTTGCATAAATCATCCGGGTCCATGAAACAAAATGGCCGTCATGAGAATTTACATGTTCTGATTGGTCGAAATTTAAATATTCTTCTGCTCTGAAACTGTAAACCCAAATGAACTGATTTTGGTATGGAGCATCTATGGAAGGTCCTTTACAAAGTTTGCATGTAAATGTAAAACTTCTCCTCTCAAACCGTAAAGCCAAATGAACTGATTTTTGGTATGGAGCATCTATGGAAGGTCCTTTACAAAATTTGCATAAATCTTCCCTGTCCGTGAAACAAAAAGGCCATCATGAGCATTTACATGTTCTGATTGGTCGAAATTTAAAACTTCTTCTCCTCTGAAACCGTAAAGCCAAGTGAACTGATTTTTGGTATGGAGCATCTATGGAAGGTTCTTTACAAAGTTTGCATAAATCATCATGGTCCGTGAAACAAAATGGCCGTCATGAGCATTTACATGTTCTGATTGGTTGAAATTTAAAACTTCTTCTCCTCTGAAACCTTAAGGTCAAATGAACTGATTGTTGTTATGGAGCATCTATGGAAGGTCCTTCACAAAATTTGCAAAAATCTTCCCCGTCCGTGAAACAAAATGGCCGTCATGAGCATTTACATGTTCTGATTGGTCAAAATTTAAAACTTCTCCTTTGAAACTGTAAAGCCAAGTGAACTGATTTTTGGTATGGAGCATCTATGGAAGGTTCTTTACAAAGTTTGCATAAATCATCTTGGTCCATGAAACAAAATGGCCGTCATGAGCATTTACATGTTCTGATTGGTTGAAATTTAAAACTTCTACTCTGAAACCGTAAAGCCAATTGAACTGATTTTTGATATGGAACATCTATGGAAGGTCCTTTAAAAAATTTGCCTAAATCATCACGGTCCATGAAACAAAATGGCTGCCATGAGCATTTACATGTTCTGATTGATTGAAATTTGAAACTTCTTCTTCTCTGAAACTGTAAAGCCCAATGAACTGACTTTTGGTATGGAGCATCTATGGAAGGTCTTTTACAAAGTTTGCATAAATCATCCCGGTCCGTGAAACAAAATGGTTGTCATGAGCATTTACATGTTCTGATTGGTTGAAATTTAAAACTTCTTCACCTCTGAAACCTTAAAGTCAAATGAACTGATTTTTGGTATGGAGCATCTATGGAAGGTCCTTTACAAAGTTTGCATAAATCATCCCTGTCCATGAAACAAAATGGCCGTCATGAGAATTTACATGTTCTGATTGGTCGAAATTTAAAACTTCTCCTCTGAAACTGTAAAGCCAAATGAACTGATTTTTGGTATGGAGCATCTATGGAAGGTCAATTACAATTTTTGCATAAATCTTTCTAGTCCGTGAAACAAAATGGCCACCAGAAACCTTTATATGTTCTGATTGGTCGAAATTTGAAAATTCTCCTCTGAAACCATTTGGCCAGTGAACTTATACTTGGTATGAAGCATTTATAGAAGATCATTTACAAAGTTTCCAGAAATCAATCTAGTCTGTCAACTCAAATCAAAAGTTTGTGACTGGCAGATGAGCGATACAGGCTCAGTCCACTGAGCCTCTTATTTAGATTAAGTCCATTTCTCAGCAACTGTATTACCTAGGCCCATCATATTTGGTCTGTAGATAGTTCTTAGTGGATACATGCCAGTCTAAAACCTGTCAGCTGAACATAACATGAATTTCATGCTTGAGTGACTTAATATACATTTTCATGATTTAGTCTATTTGTCAGCAACTGTACTACATTTGTAACTAGACCCACAGTATTTGGTTTATAGACCATCTGAGTCCTTACCTTTGACCTCTATTTCATGACTTGAGTCAAATTTTCATGATTAAGTCCATTTTTCTGTAGCTGTAATACCCATATCCAAATTGACCTCAATTTTAGGTTTGAGGGACTCTTGTCCCATTTTTACAAATAAGTCCATTTCTCAACAAATGTTATAGATGTATTATATAGAACCACCAGCTTTTGGTGGGTACATACCAGTCTGAGACATTTCAGCTTGCCTTGGACCCAATTTTAGGCTTGAATGACATGAATGAGATTTTTCAGACAAATTATCGCCTGACCATTACTATTTCTAGCATTTTCCTTTGACTGGCAATGTTGGGTATCAGATAATCATTATTCTGTGTCCATGTGCATACTCGAGCAAGAGATGTGTGTCCACTCTTGTTTATAGAAGTAGCCCCAATGAGGAAGGAAATTTTAGTTGAAATAAATATTTGTAAACATTGAGAGTGCAGATGCATTACCATAGCTGGGTGGGCAGGCAGGTCAAGTGGCTCTGAACAGTGATGAAGGAAAATTAAATGCTAACCCTGTTCTTGTTTTATGTCTGTACCAGATAGACTATCCCGTCTCTACCTCATATTTATATTTGTATTGTTACGTTGCCTTTCTGTTTTGTATGAAGTATGTTGTGTTATTCATTATACACCCGCTTTTGAAAAAAGCGGGGTATATAGTATATATCCGTCCGTCCGTCCGTTCGTCCGACCCTTGTATCCGCAACTCCTCCTAAACTACTGAATGGAATTTGATGAAACTTTCAGAGAATCTTCTTCCCATGATGGCATTGTGCATCTCCTATTTTAGAATTTGATCGGACCAATTTTTGGGGTTTCCCATAGAAAAACATGGACTTTGACTTTCAGTGTGATAGGGGTACCATGATGCTATCCGCAACTCCTTCTATGGAATTTGATGAAACTTTCGGAGGATCTTTATTACATGATGCCATAGTGCACCTCCTATTTTAGAATTTGATCTGATGAATATTTGGGGTTACCCATACCAAAACATGGACTTTGACATTCATTGTGATAGGGGTACCATGATGCCATCTGCAACTCTTCCTAAACCACTGAATGGAATTTGATGAAACTTTCAGAGGATCTTTATTCCATGATGCTGTAGTGCACCTCCTATTTTAGATTTTGATCTGACCAACATTTGGGGTTTTCCATACCAACACATGGACTTTGCCATTCATTGTGATAGGGGGTTCCAGGATGCCATCGGCAACTCCTCCTAAACCACTAAATGGAATTTGATGAAACTTTAAGAGAATCTTTTTTTACATGATGCTATAGTGCACCTCCTATTTTAGATTTTGATCTGACCAACATTTGGGGTTTTCCATACCAAAACATGGACCTTGCCATTCCTTGTGATGGGGGTACCAGTATGCCATCCGCAACTCCTCCTAAACCACTAAAGGGAATTCCATGAGACTTTCAGAGAATCTTTATCACATGATACCATAGTGCACCTCCTATTTTAGATTTTGATCTGACCAACTTTTTGGGTTTTCCATAGCAAAACATTGACTTTGCCATTCCTTGTGATAGGGGGTGCGGGGGTATCAATTAGTGAGCTTTGCTCACAGTATTTCTAGTTTGTTTGTGTTTCACTATAAATAACCTTTTCATTTAAATCATTCCTGTTAGTATCATGTTTCATAGGTTTTTCGTATGCTAAAAATTTCATGATTTTCATGTGAACATATAGGTTGTTCAGATTCAGGTTCCCATAGTTGAAGACCATGTGTATCTTCCAATTTTTTATAAGTAATCTTTAGAACCAAATTATTTCTGGTTCCCAGTTCTGTTTATTCCTTTGGTGGTCAAAACAACCAAAAATCCAGTCAAATTACAAATGGGAGATTAGCCTTTGTGACCAAAAATGAAATGTTAATATTGATAGATTCTCTCCTAGACTCCTGATATAATTTGAAATTTTTAAATGATGCTAACAAAAGCAAGGAAAAAGCTTATATAACCCAATCAATTACACTTTAAGTTATTTTTAAATAATATGAATGGCTTTTCCTGTCTTAAATCAAACTAACTGTTATCAATCCTTTCCAGTCAGATAGTTATGCAATTTGCCACTCATAGAATTAATGTGTTAATAATAAATGAAACAGACAAGGACAAAATTTTCTTTGTAAATCTAATGATGTATTAAACATCTACTTGAATATGATTAATGGTTTTTAATTTTAGAGTTAAGTCCCTTTGTCAGTTATCTTTATCAGTGTTTCCTTTTGACATTTTGATATTTGTTTAAACTTTTAGTTGGATTATTTTGTAAATTCTATGTCAGAATATTTTTGCTTTATTATTGGTTGTGTTAAAGTTTTTTTGTTGTTGAAATGCTGAAGTTCAGTTTTCAAGGTGTCATTATATCAGTGGTTTCGATAGTTTAAAAGTAATTTTTGGGTGTGTTTTATAAAATAATGATGAGGAAGAAAGAATTAAAACAGGTCTACGTTTCACTAAAGGTCATAAGAGTTATAATCAGTTGTATCTTTTATATATTCAACAGATTTATGATCAGTCATGACTCTTACAACCTTTAGTGAAACAGTACAGAGATTCAGGGGGGGGGGGGGGGGGTGCTTATACACCCTTCACCTCCACCCCACCCATATCAAGTGATAGAATAATTATTTGGAGTTTGATTGTTTTGTTGTATTATTTTAATAACATTGATACTGACCTATACTGAGGAATGGAATCACATAGATGTGAGGCTTAAATTTTTATTTCTGATTGAAGGTATTAATGAACAAAGAATAGGAAGGATTAAGAAGAGAAATATTAGTTCTATAAATTTGTAAATCCGGTCATAAAACGAATACATTTAGACAGTAGAAACCTTAAACTTGTCCTTAAAAATCATACTATAATAGAGAAATCACAGCATTATTTATTTGGACAGATATTTGTGGCTGAACAATAAGACAGATTCTTTCAAAAAGTTAAATTTAAAGCAGGTATCATGTTATGTACAAATGAATTAACTGTTCCTAATAACCCTGTTTCACATCAGAATACACAATACAGTTATCAGTTAATTTTTTAGATTATTATCTTAATAGGTACTAAATCTTCCCTCTAATTATCTTAAGTTTAATCAAAAATAAAACAATGAATTAAATACAAATACCAAATGTTTCCTTATTCAATGTGTGTATAAAATTCATACATCATTGTATTGTGGACATGTATACACTAAAGTCAAGCTCAGACAAAAAAATAAAGGCTCCAAGTAGATTTAAACTTTATAACATGAAAAAAAAATTATCAATAATCAGAGGTTTTTCTTTATTTAAGAGTACAGTAACCTTCATTGATTTCAAATTTAAAAGATCAGATATGAATAAAATTTGAAAGCATTTCTCAAACTGATAACATTGGAGATTAGAGAAATGTTTCAGTTTTTACCAAGGTTTTATGTCATTAGGTACTTATAATTGTAAACATAACCTTCTGATATCTACCATGCGGAGGTAGTTAGCATGTATTTTGAAAGATACATGTAAAGTAAAGGATAATTAATAAAAGAGGTTCTCATTGGGAGATATCCTTGGATTACAACTGGAAAAGTAACATATGCTGTCATATCATATTAATTTGATCATTTAGCATTTTATTGGAGAAAAAATTGAACATTGAATTATTTATAGTCTACTCATGGTTTCAAATATGGTAAATAGTATCAATTTTAATCCCTCACCATGAATGTGGCTGGGGCATATAGATATACCCTTGTATGACTTTGGTTAAGTTTTGCGTTTAGGTTCATTTTTTAGCTCACCTGGACCAAAGGTCCATGTGAGCTTTTACCATCACTTGGCGTCCGTCGTCGTCGTCTGTCGTCGTCGTCGTCTGTTAACAATTTTTCAAACGTTAACTTGTCCGACACCATAAGTCCAATTGCAACCAAACTTGGTACATTTGTTTAGTGGCATTATGTGTACAAAAATATCGTTCGGATTTTTGATTCGTAAAAAAACATGGCTACCATGGCTAAAAATAGAACATAGGGGTCAAATTACAGTTTTTTGCAAATAACTTAAAAACGTTTACAGATATCAAAATTCTGGCAAGGGTAAAAGTGATCAGCATGTCAAGATCTACCAGCACTGAAATTTTCAAGAAAATCCAATAACCCATGTAGGAGTTATTGCCCTTTTTCCGAGTTTTTTCTAAAATTTGCACTTTGTATACTCAATATCTTGAAAATTATTAAAGTTATTTGAGAAATTTAAATTGCATATTGTTCAGCACATCAAGATTTACAAAAAATGTAATATGGTCAATGCTGTAGGACCATTCCATAAATGTTTAGCTCATTAATCTCTTCAAAAGTGTCCATTGGGTCAAGGTAAGAGATATTGCAAAACTGTTTGACAAATATAGGCAGAAATTTTCACAAGGATTTTTTTTTTTCGGTGTTTTGTTTGGTGAAATGAATACTATTGCAGATAGAGAAAAGCTGTAAGTTTTTAAACTAAAGTGCTACAAAGATCTCAAATGGTCAAAGTTGTCTGGTGTTCCCTTTTAGGCGTTATACACTGTAGTTCATAGAAAACACTATTATGCCTTAAGGACCAGGTGAGCGATTCAGGCTCCTGCGAGCCTCTTGTTTGGAACTAAGCATAGTTTATCAAGGAAACTTCATCAGTAAATGTGCCTTGGATAGTACTGAGCAGTCATACAATGTGTGGGTTATTAGGACCTACATTTATACTTTTAGTGACTCTGGTTAAGTTTTGCGTTTACATGTAGGTTCATTTCTTTGGAACTAAGAATAATGTATCAACGAATCTTCATCAGTGGATGTGCCTTGGATAGTATTGAGCATTCATACATGATGACCTACATTTTAGGCATCCGTGTCTTACAGACCTTACAGACACAATTTCTAGTTTATTGTTATTTTTGTGGAACTTGGTAAAAAAAAAGTTCATATGAATACTTCAATAATAAGAAACCCTTATAAAGCCTCTTCATTTATGGCACGGTAAATTGTCAAAAAGTAACAGTATTAATTCATGTGGTTAGTCAAAGGACAGTTAATTATGTTTAATTATCCTTTAGAAACTTAATTGTGCACATATTTTGAGAGCAGTCATTTATTTGGGTTTTAATTTGCATTTAACAACAGGAATTGTAAAAAGGACTATCTTTTATTGTTGAGTAATAAAAATAAAACATTATGTTGATGTGGCGTGTCTGGCGTTTAATAGATTTGAATATGTGGGTAATGTTTTGGTTACAATATTTCCTCTTTTACATATAAAGGTTATAATTACAGTTTTGATTGTAATAATTTATTTTTTGTAAAGCATATTTTATGTATTGCAGTGCAGATAATTACATGTCGCAGTACAATAAGCCGTATGTACTGGTGAGACCTCTGGTGGTTATGAATAGTCTTTTGTTACTCAATACTTGGATGCCTCGCTGAACAATAATAAAACCGCTGCATTAAGTTTTGAATTTATTGTATCAAAAAATGAACCTGAATTTTGATAAAACATTGTATATACTTTTAAATTTTAAGCTTACCTGTCCAAGAGTTAATACAAACTCTTTCTTCACCATCATCGGCTGTCTGTTATCTTCAGTAAATTTTCAGTGACTAAGCCCACCAGCATATATGGCAGACTAAGCTGAAATAGTTTAATTTAATTAGAATCCTACTGAAAATTGAAGATATTCTATTCTGATATCGCTTAGCCAACTGGAATCTAAAGTTGGTGGTAGAAGTTGTTAGGATGCCTCAACTAAACATAGTTTAAAATAGGACCTATGGAAATTTACATAAAGAACTACTTTAGAAGTTGAAATTAAAACTTTAGAGGAATGGCCATTGAAGTTTTAGTCTTTTTATCCCACCTGCCAGTCATAAATGATATATGTTTGACTCCTTTCCTTGGTTTTTCATTTTTTCCTGTGTGGTTCTTTTGGTGTACTCTAGCTTCTTCCTCGAACAAATTCTGGTGGCAACAATATAGCCACTTTATGCAGCTTTTTATGTATAGTAGAAACTGACCTTAAAAAAGCTGTTGGACTAGCCTCAACATATATACATGGAGAGCAAAACTAATAGATTACACCATTGTTACTTTATCTGGTTTATTGATTCTGCAGAGGTTTCATTGAAAATTAGACCAGTCACAGTTCAATAATCATACCTTTTAAGTATACATTGCTGTAAACTTTGGTGTAATTCATGATGAAGTCTTCTGAGTCGAGTAAAAATATGAATTTTTTTTGCATATTTGCCAAATGTCAGCCTGTCAGACACAATATCATACAGATAATCCTAGTCTTGCTCTCATCATGAAGTAAAATCTTTGTCCAGTCAGTATATATACTTTGTTGGATTGTACATACTGTCAGCCTGGTGCTGATACCCAGATACTAAGTGCAGTCTTGATCACATGGAATTTTTTGGCCTTAGCCGAGTAAGTCGAGTTCTACATTCATTGACCTTTTGTTTCACACCTAATATTATATAGCCTATATATAAGGGTGTAAATGTTTTTTACACCATCAAGGTAAACAGTCTGTTGATGTTCTTATTGCCCGTAAAATGTGAATTTAATTATCTACATTTGTAAACATTCTACCCAAGCAATGATATAAATATTTTACATAGTTGAGGTTTATTTTCATTTTGACTGTAATTTTACCTTTTTATACGAGAAGATATGTAAATTATTAAGTTCCTGCATAATTGTTTGAAAAGGGAACACTTAATGGTATTTCAAGTATTTTTTGAGTGCATGTTCATGCATGTACATTGAAAAGGATTTCTTAAAATATATGATAATTATACATCATAATTTCCTCAATTAAAATATTAAGATAGGCAAAACCTAAGATCACAAAGAAATCTAGACATTCAAAAAATACAATTATGATTTTCTTTAAAACCCCCAAAAATTTGTACCTTCAATAAATACAGTATTAATAAAATGTCGCGTGTTCCGAAATCCTAATAAAATTTTGACAATTATTAGAGTATTTAAGAAAATTATGCCTTTGAAAACTATAAAACACTTTTATGACCTTTTTGGTGTTCGTGTCAATAGTATCTTAAATGTTATTGTGAAATTAAGATTTAAATGACGGCCTTTCAATGTTCACCTTTGTTAGAGACACCTTGGCTAACCATGTTTATCTGTGTTTTATAAAGGATTTTAGATATTGCTGTAAAAAACAAAGTAAAAAACAAATTATGCTTAATATAAATGCTTAATTTTAATTCAAAAAGTTTATTAAATTGGATATTTTTTAATGACACCCTGACTTCAATTTACAACAGAGGACACATGTATAATTTTGACCAAGCAACATAAGTTCTAGCTCACCTTGTAGTTTGATCAGATATTCAAAATGCATTTACTTAATTTTTCATCCGACTTTATTATTTCTTCCAAATTGAAATTATTATATTAAATTGTATTTATCAGAAGATGTATATAGAAATACATTCTCAAATGACTAACTTTTGAGACTGTGTGGCAAACTACAGCAAATTTAAGAAATTGATGTTAAACTTTGATGTTGTTAAAAAATTGTTTAGTTACTAACAGCCCAGAAGATCACTTCAAATTTTTCTTTAGCAATCAAACCCAAATTTGATATAATGGTCATTGGATTGCCATTGAAAAACAATTATTTTTTTTGCCACCATAAACATAGGTTTTGCTTTAGCCTAAAAATTAAATATTTTAATACTTTCTTAGGAACTAATAGACACTAGTTGATTGATAATCACTCATACAGTGTGTGATATCACATTTGATGTCTTTCTAATTTCAGGTTTATTACCTTCCCTGATTTCTTCCTATGGCTATGCCACTGTTATTGTATAATGGAACATGTGATAATTTTCAATATTTTTACATATATGAATATCTATTCCATATATGACATGATATTAAAATACCCCTAGTCTCACCATGGGAAACGTGAACTTTTGTATATTGCGGCAGTAAACAGTCCATCCAATCCGCAAAAATGTCCTCTGCCAATTGTAACGTGCCCATTCATAAGGATAGATAATATTGAATTTCATATTGGTTAGTTGGACATGATACATGTACCAGAATATAAATTTGTACTTTTAGATTTTATGAGTATTTTTGTTGCTCTTCCCCAATATAATATAATCCAATAATGCCAAAAAAATTTAGGCTTTCTATTTGATTAATAGTGTTCACAACACACATTTTTTTTTGTCTCAAAGCATGTCTTAAGAATTACAGAACTCTGAGTTTTAAGTTTGAAAATTTTCATGATTTCACAAAGTTTACAATGTACAGATATTAGTAGCAACAGGCATTAGCAATGTGCTATAGACACATTTTTTCATTATTTTTTTGGATATCACACATTCAGATTTACATAATAGATAATCTGTTATCTTAAAAAATATTTGACAAACTTTCAGCGACAATCTTCAGATATTGAAAATGATCGATGCCTCTCGACAACTGTTGTTGAGAGAGCTTTTATGATCTAATTGAATTATTCTGTCAGACCAAAGTGATATTTTATTACATATCTCAGTTACTCAATACAGGCTGTCAATAGAAAAACTTAATAATAATTGAAATTGGAAAATTCTGACAATACCTAGAAATGTTTTAGCCTGATAAGCTATCAGTCAATCTTTCATATTGTTATCCAAATATTGCCATGATTATACATATCTCATGGTTGAGTTAAGTTTAAATTAAATAAATATTTTCTTTTGAAATTTTAAAGAATACAATTAAAGTGAGTTATCTTTTAGAACCTTTATATACTCTTTTTATTGCATTTTATTACTAACAGATATTTAAGACTCAAACATAAAGACTGTAGTCTTAAGAGCAAACAATATTTGTCGTCTGCTAAAAATCTAATTTCAGTCCTTTTCATAAAAAATTGTTTTATAATATTAAATTTTAAGGAACTTTAAGGTTAACATAAGTCAAAACTTTAAAGGAAATTTAAAATGTATGGACAAAACTTAATCAGATAAAAGAGGATTGGTCCTTTTTATTTATTCATGCATTTTTAAAATCAGATAAAAGTTTTATGTGAAATGCAAAATTTATAAAACAGGTTGTGAAAAAAAACAATATTTTGCAGACGATCATTTTATTATGCTTGCATCCTCATATTTGATGTCATTTCCATTGTCATAAAATTTTCTGTAATATTAATAAATGTTTAGAAAATTTTTTTGAGTTTTTAACAATATTCGTATGTTTGCATCTTCATCAAAGCTAACGTACCAACAATTTATATGAATAAGTTACCACTGAATAAATTAATTTAAAGTAGACAAGCATGACTCTGACTTTTAAAAATTTAAAGATGTTTTTTGGGAATATCTCAGACGTTTCTTTAAAGTAAAATTTATTAATCTACATATTGTTTCCAACAGTCAGAATTCCATGGCTGAAATATCAAATATTTTGTTAGAGCAGTTTTTCCCATTTTTGTGTGTATTCCATTGATTTTTGTGTCAAATATGATGTCACCACAATTAATATGACGTTGCTGACTATGTGCCTGTTTTATTTCCAAAGTCTGAACAAAGTTGACTTTTAGGACACACCCGGTGATACTTATATGAAATTTACATAATTTTAATAAAATTTGGGAAATTTACTTAAAGATCTTCTTGTCTGAAACCACTTGGCCAATTGGAACAAAATTGACAGCAATGGTCCTTAGTTGGTCCTCTTTCAGGATTATATCCTGTGACCCCCCTGGTCACCCAAAATGGCCGCCAGAGCCAAACATAGTTTAACATAGGACCTAATGGGAAAGTTCACTGAAAGATCTTCTTGTTTGAAACCAGTAAGCCAATTGGAACTTGACAGCAATGTTCCAGGCTGCCAGTCAAGATGGAAATAACCCAGGTGAGCGATACAGGCTCTTGGGAGCCTCTAGTTCATGAAGAAATCAGTTACCAAAGTATATAGGACACACATTAGATTTTTTGTTATTAGTTTGCTATTGTAAGGTGTGCTGCAAACAGTGATGGGGGTGGGGGTGGGGCGGGGATGGGGGTCTGGTTTGCTGTTAAGCCAATTTTTGTTGTTGTCATATTTCATTAAGAAGTTAACTACAAATGAACTACTGGAAGAAGTGCATTTTTTTAAAGAAAATGCCAGATAGATGGATTGCCACTTTGAATTAACCAAAATGTTTTTGATTGAAATTGTAAATCTAATTGAAACCCAAAAGGACAAGATACAAAAACATGTAGTGTGTTTGACATATTTTGTATCTCAAAAGACACGAAGAACTTCATAATATTACGTCAGTTTGCTTTTTTAACGTATATGGAATGAAATTATGAAAAGGAATTTGGGGGTTAGTTTGGAGATTAACACCTATAGTGATAAGAAGTAGTTAAAATCTTACATTAGGTTGAAAAATATGATCTAGATCAACAAAATCATCTGAAGTTAATATTAAATTGAATATTTAATGAATTTAATAATCTTTCATAGCCTTTGTTAGTCTTGTGTGTTTATTGAATTTTGGTTCATTTGTATGTTTCGGAGTTAAGTGTGCCGTCCATTTTGCTGAACTACTATGCATTATTGTTTAGGGTCAGCTGAAGCCAGCCTCCGGGTGCGGAATTTTTTGCTGTTTTGAAGAGCATTGGTAGCCTTGAGCTGTTTTCTGCTCTTTGGTCGGGTTGTTGTCTCTTTGACACATTCCCCATTTCCATTCTCTATTCTATATTGTCCTAATATTCCTTTTTTGAACAGAAAATATTAATTTGATGGTAAAATAAAAGTATGGAGGTCTTTCTTTATTTGTTACAGGGGAATAAAACTTTATCATCAATGGTGCAATGGATACTCTCACCATGTTATCTAAACTTGATCTATTGATGTTAAAATTACCACCTATAAAATCTTAATTTACAACAAGAACTCCAATATCAACGACATAAAATTAATGTGACGGTTCAGATTTCTTACTGGGTGACTTCATAGTTTGACATGATCCTTTCAGATCGAGGACAAGGCAAAAGTCATCCATGAAAAGTAACTTAAGAATCAGGTTTTGTGATTTTATCGAGGGTCAGGACTTGTCATCATTATGTACAGGGCTTGTCAAACTTATAAAACATCCTCTGTTTGTAAACGTTTTTCTCCTTAAATCCTCATTTACATATCAACAAATAAGGACGTTTTGATCTTCCACTCGAATTTAAATGCCGAGTTTTCAGCCGACACAAATCCAGACATTTAATTTCAGTTAAGACTTGGGTACGTTTCTTGATAATTTAAATGACCCAATATTTTTTTCTCATCCCAGGAGTTGTCTTTGAAGTTCTATCTGTTAGGATGTGTATCTTGATACTTTAATACACCTGTTGCTGTAAAGATTTATCGCTTAGTTGACAAATTAGAATAATATTGGTAAATTCTATTGTAGGGAGGCAAGAAAATCTTGTTAACTCATTTGAAAAAGTGTATTTGATGGGAAAAAAGGATTAAATGGTTTTGATTTAAAGTGCTAAAACACAGTTGCTAAGAATGCCTAGGTGGAAGTTCTATATCACTTTATAATCTTGTAAACCTAATTGAATTTGGTTTTGTTCTTTTCATCCATTTGTACACAATGATGAGATGTATCCGGAAATTGGTCATCTTTCTGTTTACAAATAATCTATCTTCCATACAATTATTTCGACTTTCTTTGTTTAAAATTTTATCTTTGCTATGTTCTAATTTCCTGATCTCTGCAATACTGTTTGTTAATGTTTCAGCCTTCTATAAGTTTTGCCATGAGCAAGGCTTTCCAAAGTAGCCAGTAGACAGCGGAAATCCGCCGTTTACGGTGGCTACAAGTGCTGGCTACTTCACTGACAAAAAAAATAAATTCAAAAAGAAAAAAAATCTTTTTGAAATATGTAGAAAAGAGAGAAGCTCCGATGGTCAACAACAATGAAGCGATCAAATACCCTGTCCGGTTTTGGCTTCAAGAAAGCGAGGAGAGTCAGAGAAGATGAAAATAGTATGTTATGAAATAATATCAGTCAAAGAATAGAAAGTGAAATATATAATTTAAAAAATCTGGAAAACAGTAACTTGTAGTTCCCTTTTCACAGCCCATGTGGTGTTCAGCGAATGAAGGTCAAAAACAAAAGTTTTTTTTTTTTTTTTTAATTTCATACATAAAAAATGGTAATTTGAAAGTTGGAATTAGGTGCCAGGAGATTGCAAGAATGTAGGATTTTGCTCTATTTACCCAGACCCCCTGCCGTAAAGGCGCCAAGCTTGTAGCTTGGCATGGCGACCGGCTTTGCCGCCCACATGTCACAGCCGCCTACTTTTAGATTTCAGCCTACTACTTCAAATTGTATGGAAAGCCCTGATGAGTAAAAATGACAAGATATTATTTTCTGAAATGTGCATATGAAGTACACCAAACCTGGTATCATCGAATTTCTATGAAATATTATATTGCTTGCAAGAACCACAATAAAAGTTAATGTCATTTACATCAGATTCCAAGACAGAGGTTCAGAGCACTAAACAACTTAAATTTTGACATAATGCTGCTTATAAACATTTTTAACCATTTAAGGGTGTAACTTCCTGTGTAATCTTGCTGTTTCCTTTAGCTGAGAACAAGGATTTGGGATTGTTAACATCTCTCTGGTTTTTTGTCTCGCCTTGACGGAGTCAAAAAGCGAGACATGGGTATGCTGTTTCCGGCGGCGACGACGGCGATGGCATCAACAATGTATTAGTTTGTGATTAGCTCAGTTTTATGGGGATCCACTAGTGGTAGGTCAATGATAATTGGTATGCAGATGTATTACCGTTGCCACATCTCATTGCCATGGAGATTATTTGGCTCCGCCGCCTCAGTCATGGTCTATTGACTTTGAATGGTTTGCTTACTTTACATGTATTAGTTTGTGATTAGGTCAGTTTATGGGGATCCACTAGTGGTAGGTCAATGATAATTGGTATGCAGATGTATTACCATTGCTACATCTCATTGCCATGGAGATTATTTGGCTCCACCCCCTCAGTCATGGTCTATTTACTTTGAATGGTTTGCTTACTTTACATGTATTAGTTTGTGATTAGGTCAGTTTATGGGGATCCACTAGTGGTAGGTCAATGATAATTGGTATGCAGATGTATTATCATTGCCACATCTCATTGCCATGGAGATTATTTGGCTCCACCCCCTCAGTCATGGTCTATTGACTTTGAATATTTGCATAGCTTTTGTAAGATGTTAAGGTATTGCTATTATGATTTCAACATTTGCATAATCAAAATTACAAAAAGGCGAGACATATCTCTGTGATAACAGTTTATTTCTGCTTTCGATACGGTGAGCCATTTACCATTGTTTTTATTTTTTTATTCATTTTCTTGGTACAAATGTATTTTTATGTTTTGTTTATTTCCTTTTAGTCCATTTGAAAGTTCATTGACCATTTTCTCATTTGTTTATTAACTGTATGAACTGTTGTACAACATTTTAATTTTTATTAGCCTCTGTGAAATCAGTAGAAATGAAAATCTTTGATTGCAAGAGATGCCATCCACAAAATTTTTTCTAACAGGAGACCAGATTTTTAACCTGTACAAATAAATGATGAGGGTTTGATTTTATTTGTGGTTAAAATTCAGGAAAGAGAATCTATTGTATATGCTTAGTAAAACTGTAAATAAGGACAAATATAACTAAGGTCAGCAAACCAAAAAATACAATCCATAATAAGACAAACCAGGGAAGACATATGAACAACCACAAGCACAACGACAACAAATAAACACTGAAAACTAAAAAACAATATACAACACAAATTCCTATAAAAACCAGGAGTGAACTCAAGTGCTTCGGTATCTATTCTTTAATTTTGAGTCTAACTGGTGAGGATCTGTTTTACTTGCATCTTAATTGACAAGAGTTGTCAGTTGTCTTGCTAAAGGTCAATGGATCCTCCAGGTATTCTGGCTTCCTCCACTAATTAAAATTTTCCTCCAAGCTCAGTAAATAAACATAATGTCTACTGAACATAATGACTCAATCAACTTTTAATTCTAATCAGATTAAAAGTTGAGTCATAATTTTATGCTTTTTCTTTTTTTTTCTCTTTTAATAGTATTTTCAGTCAGACTATCAAAACACCAGAAGGAGTTAGTACTTAAAGATCAGAACAATTAGTATAAAATTATACACAAGCAACTTCTGGCTCAAGTCTAGTACAGAAATATTTTGTTCATTAAATAGCTTGAGGTGTTGTGTAACAAAGGATTTTGAAGGCTGATGATAGGTGACACATATTTTGCCAACCACAAAATCTGATAATTATTCAAACTGATGCATTATACGAATCAATAACGTCTTGTTGGTCACAGTATTTGTCATAGTAACTTCGTGCTGTTTGAATGAAATCCATTCTTATTTAATAATTTGGGATAGATCAAGCGTAAGAAGGGAAATTAGTTTCCTAACTAAGTAGCATACCCCATCACCAGAAATATTATTATGATTTTATGATCCGTGATTGTCAAAATTTGTAAGATATGATATCGATAACCAGTTATTTGATTGCAGTATTATTTATATTCGAGTCTGTAAATTTTCATTACTTTTTTTAGAGCTTTGTGTAATAGGTGACTTGTACGGATTTCTAATATTGTCGAAGATTTGATTTGAAGATAACGAGATGTTTTATTAAACTTGTACTGAATGATCATCACATAAAACATCTTATTGATTTTTGTTTGATGGTTTGATCTGTGTTGTTTTTATGCTTGTTCTTAGATTGGGGTTAAAATTCTACCCTTTAAAAGATTTTAAATAAAGCAACCAACAAACATTAATAACCTGTCCTTTAATAACAAGTAAATTTTCAGAGAGCAAAAACATGTCAGGGCTTAGTATTTATATCCAAACACTATTTAAGATATAAGTTTTGATTTTGAATCCACAAGAACAAGAAAAGTTTGTCAGAAGTGAAAAGAATAAAGATTTTCTTATTTATTTATCCAAATGTAAAACTCCACAGTTTTTACCAGTGACTGGCTGTATTACAAACAGCCAAATAATGGTAGAATACCTTGAGAGAATTAAATTTGAATTCTAATTCCCTCTGTCTGACAACCTGGCATTTACAACCTAGTCATTAAAGATTTGCCTTAAATCAATAGTACATTCAGCCACCAAGATACCCCAAAACAACTTTGTGTTGACGTTAGCACATCGGACTACGAAGCTGAGGGTCCCTGGTGGGATGAAAATTTCATGAATCAAATTTGTGACTCCATATCCACATGATTTGCCAAAATGGTGTTGATAAAAGATGTTAGTCTGTCACAAGCACCAAGTGGATAGGGATTAGCATAATTTGGAATAACTTGTTTCTCATGCCATATTAAATAAATAAGTTTAAGTAATCATGGAGTCATTGTTTTGATATGCAGATGAGTTATAACTTTTGTATCATAATGCTTGATTTTGGTTCCTTGTAGGTACTACTTTCCTACCTATGAAAATGATAATTTGCTATGTCAGCTAGAGGATGATGATAATGATCAGGAAGTGAAACCAGATGGCAGCACTGTCAGTTGCCATGGAAATGTGACTGTGATTGCTGAAGACAATCCTGTAGAACAAACTATATTAACAGATGAAAAACTTAGAAGGGAAATTCTTATGTCATAAGTGGATTGTTGAAAGTAGAATTAATATTTAATCTGTGATAATATTTAAGATACCCATAAAAATATTTATTGGAAAATGAAATTTGGTGTTTATTGTAATATTAATCAGAATCACCTGGCAAGTTCTCTTTTTTCTGTCTTCTTTTTTTTTATTTTCCTTTTTAAAACCTTTGCCATTTCAAGAAAAAATATAAAATAGATATAAATGGAGTGTAGATATAAAACTTTTATGTAAGTGTCTATAATGTATTTATTTTTAAACAATTTATATTGCAGCAATAGTCAGTTCTTGTTTTGCAAATGGTCATACTGTTTTACAAACATTCCCTTTTACTTGTGGAATTCATATATTATTTACCTTCAAATAATTTTATCTTGATGTGGTCAGTGGCTAATTATTTATGGTATAGTGTCAAATTTTGATGAAATCTCTTTTTATGTCTTTGGCCAATTGTTGTAGGTAATTTGTTTGTATTTTCAAGCACCTGTGATGTCCAGTTCACCAATGTAGTATTGATAATACAAGTTTCTGGCTAGGAACTATATATTGGATATTGGTACTAGTGAACTATCTTGAAACTTGCAGTAAGTTGTAAGTTTCTGCATGATGCCATTTTCTCTTTGAAATAAAGAACAAAAAGAAAGATGTTGTTGTTAATTGGAGATTTTGTGAATTGTCTTTTTGAAAAGATCTCATCTTTCTTGTCATCAATGTTATTCACAAATTGATACAGGAATCTTTTCTGTGGAGACAAGTATATGATACTTTGATCTCAGTTAACATTTGTTAACATCCATGAACAACATGTTAACATCCACAAGACTTGTTAACATTAAAAATGAAATGTAGCATTAAAAGCATTTGTTTGTACATTCAGTTTACAATTGTTTATTTAAGTTATTTTTTCTATATTTCAAATGGAGTAAATATTTTTAATACCATTTTAAACATTTTCCTTTAATGTCAAGTTAACCATATTATGAAATATTGAGTTCACATTTTAAAATCTGGTTGAACCTATTAAGCCATCTTATATATTAGATGAAAGAATTGATTAAATGTTTTAAATCGCTAATGAAGAAAAGTAGTAATGCCTTTTGGTTATATTCTAAATTGTCTCAGTTTGGTACATTGTTAACCATTGGGGAGGGATCATGCTTGACTAGGTCTAAGGTCGTCTTTGTTTTCCTAAAAATGTTTATTAAACAGGTTATACAAACATACAAGTTTAAGATGGCAACAGATAGCTTTGTAACGATTTTTAGAAATTTAAAATCCCAGGGTCATTTGTAACACCGCAGCCATGCCGGAGATAAAATTATCTGGTGATCATTGCAAAATTTAATCCCTTTGCTTGACAATTGAGTTTAAGTAGTTTTTGTTGTTCGGTTGGTTGCGTCTACTATCCCAGCTAGATATGAGAAAGACTTAACCTGTATGTTACAGAAGTTTAAGTAGCTCGACAATTGCTGAAAAGAAATTTGATATATATACATTCAAACTGCATAGAATTGAGTGTGCATTGAAGTATGAAGTATGATTTGATACATAAGAAGGCTGGGATAAAATGAAGATTTTGCTCTATCTCACATTTTAAAATCTAAACACCCGGTAACCATTGTCCTTGTATACTGATAATTTTAACATTTATTTTGAGCTTCCTTATTCAATCATACAGAATTCTTACATTTGGTATATTTTTAGAATTTGTATTTTTAAGAAGAAATGATTTGGTATATGCATTTAAATGACAGAACAAAAAGAAAAAAGTAAAAATCTGCAAAGATTGCAACAAACTGAATAAGATTATCATTTGAAATAAAATACAAGAATTCAATAACACAACCAGAATGTGCCAACTTCAGAATTCTCACCAATAATGTTGGAGTTTGAGAAAGTTTGAAGATATAGTAACCTTAAGTGTTAAGCATTTTATTCCAATGGTGTTTGGTTTAAACAGGTTTGACTGTATATGTGCATTTTATTCTCCTTTTTGTTTTTTTTAATAATAAACAACTTGTTCATTTGAAAGACAATATAACAAACACAAGGATGAAAAAAATTACATGCAAACAAAAATAGTGCATAATGAAATAAGAAACGATGGCTTGGACAGTACAGGAAAAGGTTGATGTAATACCCATATGGGTTCTATGACAGCCATGCATTTGGGATAATAAGTAACACTTGTTGTGTAGATTGTACAGATTGCTGTTTATGGATTAAAGCAATTTATCAAGATTTTAACTTACCAAGCCCACTATGAAAACATAACATTATTGGAATGTTTACACAGTACTATATATATCATAATAAAAACCCTTTTTCCATTTGCCATTTAAGCTAACATATAATAAGGTCAAATAAATGTAAGGAAACTTTCCCCTGTATTTTTTTCACTCATAATCTTAAATATTTACCTACTTTTTATGGTAAATGATTGTATGCAATCAATTTTTATGTTAACATACAAAAATTTTATGCTTAATCATTAATAAGTTCTACCAGCTAAGGTGTTTATAGGTGGTTAGGCTCAGTTTGCATCACTTTTTGAAATATTGCCAAGAAGACATTCAGAACCAAAACTATTCCGCTGTCACAGCCAAAAACTGTGTCCTTCACGTTGAAAAGACGTGGATTCGGCAAATTTGTGTTAAAACTGTATCACAAAGCTATATTCATGTATGAATAGAATAGAATAGAATAGAATAGAATAGAATATCTTTTTATTCTAAATCATGGGGCCCATAAAGGGCATGTATAATCATGGTACAATGATTTTAATGATTCACATAGTAATGATAATAAAAAAAAGTTATGACATTGTAAAGTCATTGTAGAGTCAAGTCCATTTTTTAACAAATATAAGAAAATGTGTTAGAGATACACAATATACATGGTATATATATATATATATATAAACGTAATTATTACACTCATTTTCTGGTTTCAAAACAATTTTGAATATAAAAAACAAGACTTTTAAGAAGTTTTCATTTGCCAAAAGCCATATGAAGTTTGCTTTATCATCTGGTTTTATAAAATTTTCATACTTAAATTATATTGATTTAAAAAACTGTTTTCTAAAACTATCATAAAGATTACAGCTAACAATAAAATGTTGTTCATCTTCAATTTTATCAGAACAATATTTGCAAAACCTCAATGATCTATCAATGTGTTGTCTACTGTATCTATCAGTTTCAATTTTCAGTGCATGTGCACTAATTCTAGGTTTGCAAATGGCTTGTCTACATTTAAAATCCTTTACATCTAAGTATTTCTCTCTTCCAAAGTTTTGTTTCAAAGAAAAATTTGTTAGGAGTTTTCCCTTTTTTGATTTTAACACTTTCAACCCTGAATTAATTTTCAGAAATTGTCTGTTTTCAAGACTTTGCAAACTTTCGTTTGTAATATGCAAATGAGGCAGAATTTGTGAATGAAATTTTACCAGTGCATTATATAAGAGGTAGGGAAGATTGGGGTGGGATAGTGGGTGGGAGGGGAGGGGAGGGGAGGGGAGGGTGGTGGGAAAAAAGCCCTCCCCACCAGAAATATGCCTATTTTTGCTGATTTTGGGAAGTTCCCGTGGAAACCAAAGTGGATGACCCACATACCTAGTAATGCATGATGTGTTGAGAGTGGGATGCCATCTTTCCATTAATTCCTATCAAGAGGTAAAACTAAGTAAAATTGTGTTGTAGGATCGATGTATGGAAGTCCTAGGGGGCCAAAAGTGCGATTTTGGGCATTTTTGCACTGTTTAGGGTGCTCAAAAGTTTCAAAAAAAAATTTAAAAATATTTCACACACACTGAGGTATTAAATGACCCTTGCTGTTCCTGTACAGCTCATTAATAAAAATTTTCCCAAACCACAATATTCCATTTGGGGCCCTAAAGGCAGCCCACCCTCCCTCTTAATTCACCCTTTGTGACAAATGATGGCACCAGGGGTATTCTGCATGGTACTGTTGATTCATACATGTGAATTTGGGTCCCAAATGTTACTGTTTCTGTAGCTATAATGTTTGTCTTGCAATCAAGACCAAAAAAGTGTATCCAGATATCAGTGGAGAGGATTAGGGGCATACAAATGGCTGGAAAGGGCCATGATGCATTGAGGCATCACACGCCTGGAAAGGGTTAATGTTTCTTCTCGGAATTTAAACCAAAAATTAATATAACTTTGATAAAATTTATCTTTCACTACACTACATAATTTTCCAACTTTGAAACTAAGCAAATTTGGTACACTAATTAAAATAAACTGAATACTTAAATACGGTGTATTGATGTGCTTTGCATGCAAGCTTTTGCTACATATATATGCATGATATAACAAACCACTGTCTAAACTGTCTAATCTGTGACAATATTTAAGCATAGATACAATAATAAAATAATAGATAGGGAATCTTCATATCTCAGACATAACTGCTATATTAGTAGACTTTCTATTTACACCTAATATATATTTCAAAAATTTGATGTGGCATCTTTCTATTGTATCATTTGAATAAATTTTCTCCAGGAGGTATCCATTTTGTTTCTTACAAGCAGCAGACTGCCGAGAACATTCCCCATACTTCACAACTATATAATAATATGGGTTTTGTTGTATGGTCATAAAGATGCAATAAAGTAGAGGTAGTTGGGTTGGAAGATAAGTAATTTTGTATGTATTTGTTTTAGTAACCTATTTGTTAGTTATTTTTACCAAATCTTTAGAGACCAAATACGAGGCTATGCCCCCAGAGGTTTTGAAGGTTTTGACTTTTTGAAAATTGCCATTGAAGTGAAATAAATGCAGGGGGAAATTGCACTACTTTTTTGTTCTTATTTTCTCAGCCTTGCTGCATATTTTTTGTTTCACATTAAAATGTTCATCTTTAGAAAAAGGGCTAAGAATTAGTAAGATAATAAATTTAAACATATCTGTACCCATATCTCAGTTTTATACGAATTCAGATGAGAACGTTCATTGCTAATTTGTTTTCTTTGAATAAAATATACATTAAAATTCTTATTAAAATCAATAGATTTTTGAAGTACCCATAATCCTCAATTCAAACAAAATGAAACAATCTTAGCTGACTAATTTTCATATTCACATCTTGAAGCGGATTTAAAGTTCTTAATCATGTAAACAATAGAATATACCCTTTGTGATATTTTGTCATACACGGACCAAATATAACTACACCCACACAAATTATGAATTATTACGTCGTTAAGTTTTTGGATCTTTACTGAGTCAGTTGACCGTAATTAACATAATTAGAAATATCAGTGGGGGGATGTATGTAATCTTATGAAGAGTTACATATTATCGTTTACAATATTTTTTCTATAGAGCTTCTGGGGTATTTACACGAACTTGTTTGTTTGTAACAATAGCTATATTTTTTATATACAAACACAGAAAGGTGATTTGCGTGTGATTCTGTAGGAATGGATAGCTGATTCATAAACTGTTTGAAAAATAGCAAAAAAGAAATGAAACAAAATAATATATTCCTCTCCCCACGGCTCTCGATCGAATGGTTTTGCACTAATTCCTAGACATAGAATTTGCACTTTCCACCATATTTCCACAATTTTACAAGTTTTCAAACACAAATAGGGAGCAACTATCTGATTTTTATTGGGTGGCAGGGGCTAGGATTAAATTTGAAATAAAAAGGCAGGACCAAGATTTTGCAAAATAATAACTTATATGTGAAAAAATGCAGGACCAGTGGCAATGGGAAAATTTTTGGTTTAAATGAAAATAAAAATTTAGGCCGCGAAAGCGGCCGAAAAAACCAAATCCAGGACCAAAATTGCGACGAAGAAAATAAGCAGGATCAATCACTTGATCATATAGACCCCATAAAAATCAAATGTCAAGTCTGAAATAATAATGCTTGTGTTTTAATAAATCGTGATTGGTGCTGTCTGAAGTTGTGACAGAGTTGGCAAGGTGTATCGATGATGTTACCGTCCTTTGTAGGGTACACATATATATATATACCTTGTATAATTGGAAAAGCCATTGAACATATTAAGGTGGCCTGTATGTTTACTGCTCTCTTTTCGGCTTTCAGCATAAGCTGATTCAACTTCTGAAAAAGGCGTCATTGTTTTGTTCTAGGATGGATGGTATTTGTATATCATACGTTGAAATAAAAAAAAAGTTCTTTTTTATTTATCCGACATATCTGGGACATAATAAACGTTTGACAATTCCTTGTTATACACACTATTGACCTCATGTGGTTCGTATTCAGGAGAAGTTTGGCAGCTTTTCACAACTCAATACGGTGCTAAAATGAATACTTATATCGTTTATTGTTCTAGTTAAACCAAAAACAAATGTAAATATATGGTTGACAAACGGATCAGCTTGGGGTAAAAAAGTTATCCTCAAATTTTAAATTGGATTAGGCTGGGATTATAAGTGACGTATCAACACGGGTATCCTAATCGGATTGGCGTCTCTTTAATCCGTCCGTAGAGTTGTACGTACTCTGTGATTATGCCATATTCATATTGCAGTTCTTTTGAATTTTTTGAAAGCATGATTAGTACACAGAGGATATTTTTGATTAGATACTCATATCATGGGATTTTTTTGTAGTGGAATTGCACGGTGGCTTACTCCTTGCTTAGACTGAAATGGTGATTGGTGATTTTAATCATAGCCCACATGCCAATGAAAAATAGAGTTGCGGAAGCTCGTATTCATAATTTTGTAAATATTTGAAAGGCCAAAGTCAAATATAGAACCAGTAGTAGTATTGGATTACATGTATGTGTATACTTATAACCATTTTGAGTTCAGCATTCAATTCAAAAATGTTCCATACATTTCTGCAAAGCTCATTTAGAAAATGGCTGTACTCTCTTGACAACGGAGCAATTTATTCAATTATATTTTTATACTGTTAAATAGGCAGATAAACATTTTATTACGCATTTCGACAAATAATATCTTACTTTTCACCCCCCCCCCCCCCCTCAAAGTCGAAACAATATCGAAATGTCATACAGTGAATTACAACATATCCGAAATCATTTAAAGATGGCCAAATGTGCATAAAGGTTACATAACAATAACAACTGCAAGATAACGTTTTCCTTTGTGGTGCAGGCTCGTTGGCTTTTTTGAAAGGTTCCAGCTTAGTCCACAAAAATTCTATACAACACCAAAAGCAGTGTACTAGTACAATCTATTGAATTATGATTGACAGTTGACAGTTGATGAGCTGTGTTTCTATAGAATTTGCTGTGATTTTTCATCTCTGGAATGAAATTCCATAAGGAATTCTGTTTGACATAGGCCATATGATATATCCTTGGCAGATTTTTCAACACAGTATAGAGTCTGGATAGATAAGGGAAGGTTTATGTTTCCATTAAACCCGTTTAATCCCACCAAGTTTTATTGATTTTGCGAGTTCAAACTAACCAGCCCATGTTGTGCTTGGATTTATATTTTGTTCTCCTCCACCTGAGGGATTCGTAACTCTACTTTTAACAGAATTTAAAAATTTATGAACTGAAAATTTCAACACAAGTAGATTTCATAAACGAACACCAAAACATTGTAAACAATATATATAAACTACATGAAGCTTGGCTTTAATAACGCTTACATCTTTTGGTTCATTATCGAAGCCTGTACAGATACATTTGTACTTATAAGATGAAAAGCAGCAGTAAAAAAAACTTGCGTTCCACCAATTTAGGAGTGTTTCTCCATTTTATTTTCATTATTTTTAAATGCTGTGATCATGAGATTAATAATAAAATGAAAATGAAGTCCATTATATACCAAAACTAATATAGCAATAGAGCCATGGGAAATTTTTAATCTCTACTGTATAGAAAGAAAAAAATCTTAATTCATGTTTTATGATTGTATATTAGATATACAATAACAAATGCATTAAATATTTCACATAATTATACACAATATCACATCAATGACAACAAGTAAGGACGATCACAGTACATAAGCACTATGCAAAGGCAGTTTAGTGTCCCCTTTGTCTAACACTTTCGAGATCAAACTTCGTACCCAACGTGTGCGAAAATTCTAAACACGTGTAATGGTACATATTAGCATGTTAATTGCACTTACAGGAATGTTAAACGTATGTTGATTGCATATTTTGTAATCCACCACAAAATGGTCGCATATTTCTTTCCGTTGATGGTTCACCATCCATCGTAGTGTAACCATCCTCGTCCAGTCGCGGACGTCGACTTTCCTCCAAATTTATTCCCATGCCTTTTATTTTATTTTCTATTTCAAGTGATTCTGAAAAACACGCCCTTTTCTGTTTACTGTCTAACAAAAAGTAAAAGTTTTCTCTCCTCTTTGGAGGTGGCTGTCGGATGCCGTCGATATAGTTCAACAATTCAGCAGCCGACCACTTCGAAAAGAACTCATTCGGTACAGTCTTTGAGGAGTCAGATGGATCATATGAATACGAACGCGGTTTGTTAAATGGTGGA
This sequence comes from Mytilisepta virgata, assembly GCA_028015205.1. NCBI lineage: Eukaryota > Metazoa > Mollusca > Bivalvia > Mytilida > Mytilidae > Mytilisepta > Mytilisepta virgata. The sequence continues at coordinate 83,725,073 of CM051519.1, forward strand.
TTTTGTTCGTGTGAGGTAGTAGATACAATATTGCGATTCGTTTGTATGTTTTGTTCCTGTGGATTGCTGTCTGGAATATTTTGTTGTTGTTCACGAAAACGAGGATTAAAGTTATTGCGTGTAGGTTCTGACATTTTCCTATCATTAATATTCCTTGCAGGTAAAGCAGGAGGATTGTAGCGAGGGAGAAGTCCCTGTAATCGCATTCTCAAAATTTCCTCATATTGTAACAAATCATCCCCAGGGATAGTTTCGTAAACGTGATCCTCCTTTTCGTCACGTCTTGGCGTATGACATCCGGGTAGTCTAGCTGTTGCATATGGTGAGCAACCGGGTAATTTAGTTGTTGCATATGGCGCACAACCACTAAACATGATTTGATGTCTCATATCTCTAGAGTCAAACGAATGGTTCATTTGAAAGTTATCTAGATTTATATCACAATTTCTGATTTCTGGTTCACTAAATTGCCTAGAAAATTCTACAGGAGGAGCAGTCCTATTTGACATGCATAAATCGGGATATTCTTTTGGTAAATTTGGCTGCCTGTCAAACTCTGAACTATGAGGTAGCATTTGTCTGTTATGAAATGAAGGATCACTCCCCAGAGGGCGTCTCAGACATCTAACGGACACTTTTGCTGGTGCCGACATGGGGGTGGGTTTTGTACCTTCTCGAAATTGTACACAGTTTTCTGGTTGACTGATTTTATTGTTAACAGTATTTTCACAGTTATTGACAGGGATTCGAACATCTGTCCTATCCTTTCGAATTTGTACTTGCCGCTTTGGTTTTCGAGATTTAGCTTTGTTTTCTTGATCATTTTCTGTCTGCAAATCATGAATTATCTCAAACATTGAACGTGCGACCTTTTTCAATTGATAATTGTTTATTTGTACTGGAGAAAACCTAGCGGGATTTTGATTGTCATTTCGCTCCCGAAGTGTTTGCACCGGTGGTCTCGTCTCTTTTGAAACGGGATTATTCTGTTGTAATTGTACGCTCGATTCATTACGCACACCGTTAACAGTCTCCGGCTTACGAGTGACAATTGCACCAGTACAAACCGTTTGCCCATGTGGTGATGGATGACTGTCCGACATTGAGAAATAATCTATTGGTAAATCCATTAGTGGTACTGGTCTATTATTTTCCTTTTTCTTGCTTTGAACAAAGATATTGTCTATATCAGCTTCATTCGTAGGCATGGAATCACTTTCGTAACCGCTAGAAATTGTCACAGGTGAAGACTCGCAGGAAAGTGCTTTAGATGGCATTTCTGCTTCTGGTGTTAGCACATTATCGAAAGAAGCAGAACGATTCAGATCACTGGTTTTATTTCCTGAAGCACCAAAAATTTGTTTATTGGAAAAATGTCTCCCAGAACTCCTCAACAGAACTGGTTTATTTAAATCCAATTTCAAACGAAATCTTGCACTTTTAGAATCTCCATGATTAAAAGCGGAAACGTTTAGTATGTTGTTTCGACGATCCAAATCGTTTGGAAGCTTCAGAGAAAGTGGTGTATTGGTCGCACTACAGCTTAGATTGAAATGGTTATTATGTATCCCCTCCTGAGGATACGTTTGGCATGGACTTAATCCAGAGTGAATACCCACAAACTGATCAGCTGGTCGGTTTAAACACCTATTTGTTGATTTTAATGCCGGATTATCATGCTGGCACACTCTATTGTCCACAAGGTTTATGTTCTTAGGAGTTCGCTCAAAGTCATTATGGTTCACTAAATTATCACTTAAACGACAATTTTTGTTTGTAATATCTCCAGATTGACGGGTCCTCCATGAATTACCAAACCCATAATCCTTTGTTAATGTGACATTAGATATAATATCCTTCTTTCTACGTTCATGCATCCTATCTTTTTGGCGATACGGCATATCAGTAAGATCCGATCCGATACTGTTTAAATCTTTAACACCATGCACACGGTCTATTCTACCGTCAAATGACGAATTGTTTCGGCCTGCTCGATTGAGACGACGTTTTCTTGCAAAGCGCTGATAATAGATAACCTCTCCAATACTTAGTTTGAACTTGTTTAAATTTTGATGCTCATCGACTAGATTTGATGTCCGACTATAAACTTCACACGTTTCTCCGGTTGCCTTATCTGGACTATCGCGTGGACGTTTCTTTGATTTACGTTTTGTTGCTGTAATGGTTTGTGTATTAAGATATTTATTTACTTCAACTCTTGTAGACAAAACTGATGCTGATTGTTCGGGATATGACAGACATATGAAATCCTCAAATGTGACATAAAGTAACCACATCTGATTGGTCAACGCCGCACTCTGGTTACGGAGGTCATTCTGAAAATTTAAATAAATAGTTTTGTAAATAAACAATTTGAACAAAATGCATTGTTGGTGCTTTTGTGAAATGATGACCAACATAGAGCAAAAGATAATAATTACACTAGATTTGATTTTATGTCTCTAATAGACACCAGTTTATTAGAAAAAAGTAACATAAAATTCTGTAAATATACTCTTGGCCTAAGCAAACAGTCGGTTAATATTGCAGCCAGAGCTGTATTAGCCCAGCATCCAATTGTTACATTTATTAAATTACAAGGTATTAAATGTTTATGTAGATTCATGAGTGGAGATAATAATCCATTGTTAAATTATGCCTATTTATTATCTAAATCCCTTCATTCATCAGGTACTTATTCATGGTTTACATTTGTGGACAATATATGTGTTATTTATGATATAAATCAAAATGAATTTTAAAATGTTAACTATCAGCAAAAAAATAATAATATAACTTAAATACTAAAGCAAAATGCATACAATGGCAGAAGATAGTAAATTCTTCTTGTACAGTAAAATCAAAACTCAATATCAAATAGAAAAATGTATGAATAACTTAAGTTTTGAAAATAGAAAGAATCTTATAAAAATGAGAATAAGTGATCATGTTTTAGATATTGATAGAGAAAGATACAAAAAAATTAAAAGAAATAATAGAATATGCCAAAACGCAATTTAAATTTAATTATAGGTGAAAACCATTTCCTTTTTGTCCAATATATAATACTTTTAGACAAGAATTCTTTAATAATGTTTTAACCAAATTACCAGATATAAATATGATCAACTTCTGAGAAACTGAAAAGAATAATTCTCATAATGATCTTATGCAGTTTTCAGCTCCATTTACAAAAAAGTCTCTCGAACTTAGGAAAGTGTCTCTAAAACTGCATAGATTTTGTACAAGTTTGTGTATGCTATATTAATATGACTTTATTCTACTTTATTTATTATGTTCATTTTGTTTGCTGTCAATCCCTAGGGGTATAACCATGCATTTCAAATAAAAATAAGTCTATAGAAATTTAAAGTTATCTTTCTAGAGAAATCTTTTATCTTACAATGAGGTACTCGCAAGAATCTAGTTACAAAGACCTCTCCGACTTGTTTAAAACGATTAATTCGACTGCTTATTATCAACTGTGTATATTTTGCCCTAAAAACGTGAATGGAGCATGTATAAATATTTAATATGTTAAATGTCATTAATTCCAACTAAATTATACAACTAATTTGCATTTTATGAAGTGTGACATTGAAAAATGGCCCTTGGATAACCCTTTGAAATATATCGTCAGTTAGAAGATTTAGGTTATTATTTGAATGATTATTCAAGAACTCGACACCTTTATTTTGATCAAAGATGAAACCGTCCAACGGAAAGGGACAGGTGAATTATCTTAAGAACCATTCTTTTAATTTATAGGTTTTCCTTTTTTCATCACTCATCCGAAACATGTCATTATTTTTTTGGTATAAATGGGGATATGTTACGATTTCCTGTACTGAAAAAGTCAAGACTTTTTATACAATACCCGGAGTCGAGCTAGTTTATCCCCACTTTCCTCTTTTGAATTTAGTGACACTACAATCCTCTCAAATGTGTGTTGAACAGAAACGTTAGAACCTGTTTAACACAATTTGAACAAAAGCAGAAACAGCAGTTTCGTATCAGGGATTAAACTTGAAAAGACATTCTAAGTGAAATACTATGTCTTGATCTGATCAAAAGTTTGATTTAAATTAAAAACATGTATTACCTGCATTACAATAAGCACACCCAGAAAGGGTTTGAAACCTCGTTAAATACACTCGAATGCAATCCCAGTAATTAGGTTTTAAATTGAAACATGTTTTCCGCTGGTTTTCTTCGTCATTTAAACCTCTTTTGACATAATAAATGTGTTTGCCATTAAATTTTAGTAATATTGATCATTGTATAAAAATTGTGGTTTTTGTTGATGACACTTTCTAGTTTGATTATAGGCACAGGAAGTGAATCCTGCTGTCTCTCTACAAGACATATCATTGATCATTTTTCACACCTGCTGAACCTTTTCCAAGGTAAATAGGTATAATTATCATAGACTATAATTTATTTTTGTCATTTTATTGGGTAACAGCTTTTGATATTGACCACAGAACTGCGATAAATGTTTAAAATTATTATTTTTTTTTTTTGTGTGTGACACTGATCAATTATAATGGAGACAAAGAACTTTACACTTCGAGTCAGTTTCTCTATATATAATTCATGTCATGTTATTACCGGTCATATATAAATCCTGCTCTTTAATATTGAACAACTGTTTGTTGTTTTGCCTAACTCACTTGGGTTTATCATGTAAAAAGCTGGATAATTAATTTAGCTAGATTCCTAGCAATGAATTTCACATGTCATTGCATAAACAAACAATACTTTCAGTTCAATTATCGAAAGTCTTTTATAAGTACGATTCTAATTTTTTTTTCTTGCCTCAAACTGAAAATAACCAGAGCCGTGGACAGACTGAATTTGTTCACTGTCCCCATCATAAATAATTTGTGCGATTTTCGAAGAACAATTATTCTTGGGTATAGTAAAATATTTGATGGTTTATTGAGTAAGTTTTATTGACAAAATAGTGTCAAGTTCTAGTGCAAAAGAAACTGATACGGCTTTGTTCAAGGGCTGTCAGCAGACGACAGTTTACGTGCGACATTTGTTACCGAGAGTACTGGGTTGGCTGCTATCGATACACCAGATTTTCCACAATATGGAAAAAACCAATCAATATAATAGTTTTAATCATATTTAATTATGACTGACATACGCAATCTTCAAATACTTCTATTTTATTTCAAAACGGAATCTAGAGAACTACTCCATTATGTGCATTAGTCGTCAAACCCGCCAACAATCCTAACATCTATAAACTTTCGCTTTACAGTTGATCTCATTTATCAAATGATGGTACAAGTTTAACTAATATAAACGAATTATTTTATCATAAATTTTAAATGGGTTGACATTACCAGACTTGGTTTACTTTACCCCGATTTTATCTCTGTTAAAATGACCGTATAAAATTGATTTATATTTCAATAAAATGGTCATTTACCTTTTTCGGACAAATAGAATTATAAATAAATCCCACTTCTATTATACATTTTAACGTTATCGAATTCATATCATCTGATCATTTTAACATTATAATGTATCCATAAATTCAAGATTCCGAAAATTAAGTAGTTAACATTCGGAAATAATCCTACAATATCCATGCAGAGGATGACGAGAGAAAATAGGGACCAAGTATTATCTTCCATATATTTACAGACGCCCCAACATTAATTTTCGAATAAAAAGAATTTTCGACCCATTAATTATAAAAAAAATTATGAAAAATAATATATTGTCCTTGTTATTATCTATATATTGGGCTTGAATAATACCTCTCTGGAAGTGTTTCATTTGGTTTGACCAACGCAGATAATTTTGGAACCTAAATAGTATAATTTGGGGGAAATTTAAATTTCTAAATTTTTGGAAATATTTAGGTTTCAATTATTTCAAATGTTAATATCTTAAAATAAGTTTTTACATTATATATCAATAAGAGTATAAACTGAGACGTGAAAAGAATAATTTTAGTTAGTAATATTATTAAATAATTATTAAACAATATATTTTTACATTACTTACTTTTCCCTTCCAATATATAAATCCATTTCATATCCAACAATTATATAAATAAACACAAAATATAAGATATTCCAGAGATAAATTATTTCCCGTGTAACATTTAAGTACAGAGCCTACAAAGTAATACACCTGAGAATTTACCTGGCCAATTCTGTAACGGATGATTTCATTGGACTACTTAAGGTGACATAGTCAAATCAAATCGACAATCGGTGGCGTCGAACCGAAACATTAGTACAAAATATAAAAAAAGATTTGATCCAAAAGATAAAGTTTAAACGTTGCATCAATAACAATTAAATTGAATGAGAAGACAATTTCTCACGAAACTTGAACAACACAAACCAGTTATGTCTAATTATATCACTAATGAATTGCAATTTTGAAAGTAGTTTCCTACCTTTAAAACCCTTTTTATTCCAGTTCACCTGTTCTATATGGGTTAAGTAAATCTATACTTATTTCATTGTTGCTCCTTTGGGCTGTTTACTTTAATTCTTTTAATGTTTTACACAATATTTATTTTAGAAAATCTCAATGAAGAAGTCCGTGTGTTGATTTGAACAGGTCCGGAATAGTACTAAGAGATTGTTGGAAAGGGTCCTTATAGTATTTAACGTGTACCGTAAATTAAACCTATTAACACGTCGTTCTGGGGAAATTAATTACTATGTCCGGGGGAAATTGTTAAAACAACATTAATTTTAGCCAGTATTGGGCCTTTTGTCGACTAGATTATTTTGATAATAAAATTAACAAAATGATCAAAGATAAGGTCGGTATACCCTAATTTATTAATAAATTAGTATCGTTATCATTATTTTATTTTCCAATCAGTGATTAAATTAGTTAATTATCGGAAATGCGTTAATTATTACAAATTTAGTGCTTTTCGATAATTATTGGTAAAATAAATGAAAATGGTTGCTAGAACATGGTAAGCTGTAAATGGCTGGAAAAACCCCTGAAAATCTTTAATCAATTTTAGTTTAATAACATCCAGAAGAAATTGAAAAAGGAATGATATACTTTTTTCTACATTTGACACTGCGTGTGTAAGAGTTTAGAAAAATAAATTTAAAATGTATCAAATACCTTTCTGACACCAAGCTTATGGCTGCAGATTTCTTTAGCAATGAACTTTGCTATCTACACTTTTAGGATAAACCCCCTTATCCCAGATACGAATATATTCTTATTTGGTTTTCGATAGCAATGTTGTATGACTTCAAGGGGATTTAAAACCATCTTGCCCTTATTTTGTTTTCTAAGCTGTGTAAATATTGATACGTCACCTGTCAATGTAAGTAAAATAGAAAATATGTAATATTACAGGTGATTTACATTGATGTATCTGTATGACCAAGGTGTCACACATCACATTGATCATTGATTGATTTTATTTTAAACCTTCTATTAGTCCCTTCAACTTCCAAACATCCGAATTGTATGTGACAAACTTGCAAATAAGATGCAAAAGCACTGTAGTAAAAGGCAAGAAGATATGGGGAAAATGTTGAAATATGAAAGTCGTATAGCTACAACAAATTTGAAAGGCGCATCAAGAAGTACCTGTGAGATAAATTTGAGAATTTGTTAAATGAGATTCCCAACAGTATACTTTTTGGAGAGTTTTTTGGGCAAGCATATAGTAAAAAAGTTTTATCGTTTTGTAAAAACAAATGCCAATATCTCCCCCCAAACACTAGTTTAAGACTTCAAAAAAAAATACCAGAGAAGTATCAAATAAACCTTGACAACAATACTGTAAGGACAAAAGAAAGAAAAATTTGACTTACCCGAAAGAAAAAAGAGCGAATCTTCAAAATAACACTATATAAACATACTGAATTAAATTGATAAATTATTTTTTTCAGCTTCGGCAAAATAATATTATTCATTTAATTGTGATTCTTGAATAATGTTTGCAATGAAAGAAAGTCTGTTGTTTTCCAGTATATTTGCTTCAGATTTGTATGTGTTGCATTAAAAAAATCATGTGTAAAAAGTAAAATGTAAAGCTAATTTTGAATTATATACAAAAAAGTGTATTTTCTGTTCAAGAAATCATGGACAGTAACAAATTATATACATAAATGTGTAGTTGTGTACGGGTTTTCCATGTATGAATCAAAAGCCAAAGGCAACACATACATACAAGGTTGTAGTCTTTCATTGAAGTATATGTAAAACGTATGATACTTCATTCAACCAACAACAACGTGATGAATAAAAAGGGGAAATTTAAAGAAGAAATTTTTCACTCTCTCAAAATTCAGACATGAAATGCATGTACTCATTGAAACCTGGGCAAAACTTAATTATTTTGCGGGTTTCCAAAACATTTCGCCAAATTCATCGATTATTTATGCAATGATAATCTATTACATTGAAGTAGGATAAAAATGTCTTCCTTCCTGGTAATGTGGACCAAGTTTTATGAATCTATTCAGATCTTTGATTTAGATTAATATGAAGATCAATAACAGCCTCTGGACGAAATTACTGCTCTTGACCTATTCAATTTAATAAATCTGTTTGAAACTGCAAACTGTTTCAATAACCCAATTTATTAACAATTTGTCTGTTAGAATAATATTGCAATCTTTAATTTACGCATTTCATTAAATTATATCAAGAACTGATATTTAAATAATATTGAATTAATATGAGATAAAATACCAAAAATAGATACCTTCTGACAGAAAAACTAGACCAATTATTAAAAACAAATATTATATAATGTTGGTTTTGTCTTTAAAGTATAATAAATGACCAGAATTAAACCTTGTTTTTAATTGCTTATTACATTTGTTCATTACACCTTGAACGAAATTGACAACCGGAACAAACAGTACGTCTGAAATTAATGAGTGAATATGAATATAGACCGGAAAAACCAAAATGGAAATATAATTTAAAACAGGACCAACAATTTCAGTAAATGTTATATACCAATTTTATTTGCGCTAAATATGTTTTTTTTTCAAATTTTGACTCAGAAAAGTTCTAGACCCGAAAACATCGAAGGCCAAAATAATAATCCACAATTTGTTGAGCCGATTACGAAAAAGTTAAAACTAAGGACAGCTTGAAAGAGTGCTCGCATAAACTGAATCAAAGCATACAGTTTATCACGCTCGCTCGTCAGCAATTATATGATAAATAGCTATAGGGGAGATTGATATCTTCAAGAACCCCCATAAGAAGACAATGACCGATCGTACAATATATGAAATTTTTATTGCTGTAATTTAATGAATTTTTAATATGACGAAAAAAGTGATAATGAAAGTCACAATAGCATGCTATATGTGGCTACTGACCGTGATACAATTATTGACACATTAAAGAAGTGTGTTACATTTTTAGCAGTGTCAAAGAGTGCACATATTACCATGAATAGCAATGTAAAAACAGCTATAACCATTGTGCATGATGATCGTCAATCACAATATTAAGAGTAGTAGTCCTAAAGTAGTAGAATAATAGGTCGGAAATATCTGGGATACAAATTCAGAAATACACGACACAACGCCAAAAATAGACAACACGAAGTTCATTGAGAATCCAGAGAGAAGTAAGGTACTTGGAGTTGGGGATAATACATTGTTGATCTATATATATGTTAGGTCTTATGGTCCTTGTTTATTAAATAGAATGTGTCTCTGGCATGTATGAAAATAATCTAACAAATTGGGTAGATTTCGATTGCGATTTGGAAAAAAAGTATCTTGTGCGTAAATATCACAGAATGTTTATTTAAAGGTTTTGGCTTTTAAAGATCCTAACAATTAAGGGTTCAAGCATTCTGTTTGAGGTCATGGGACACATTTACTCATGACATGTGCGTATGGGTTTTGAATGCTTCTTAATAGAATGGTGCGAATTTACATCCACAAATCTTCTTTTTGGAATGTTATGGTTGAAATAATGTCCTTGGAACGAGTTGGACCATCGTAAAAACGTTTGTCAAAATTGTCCAGTTTGTAATATTTTATAAGGAATGTGTGCAAACAATCTCTTTGTCCTATAAATAATTAGAAAAGGTTCCATGGACCTCATGAATTCTTCAGAAAACTAACACCTGTTTCCACAGAATATTAATATCATGTCAAGAAAAATGATATTCTTCCACGTGAAACAATAAAGTGTCATCTTAAAATAATAAACATAATTATCAAATTAATTATGTATTATTAAACGTTATGTTCTGAATTTATAATTTGGCTGTTGACAACATGTTTTTACTTATGACCCATGAACATCACTGTAGGGGTTTTAGCTCAATTTGGATACGTTCTAAAGAATTCTGTGGACAAAGCATCACAAAAATATTTAGTTTAAGTCAAACGTTTAGAATTTAATAAAATATATGCGCACGTTTTTTGTAGAAATGTTTGCAGCAATGTCCGTTTTATGGAATCACTGAACAAAATATGCAGTGACTGAAACGATAATCTGGTTCTTTTGTCGTTAAAAATATTATGACCTAATATTCTGTTATCTAAAAGTCCCCTTTCCTGTTATTTATTGTCATTTGTAGATATTTAAAATCGAGAAAATTCTTCTTGAACTAAAAAGAAATCAAGCATAGCCACGAACAAAACAAGGCGGACTGACAATATATAAACTTTCTCACATTTTCCATGACAAAACAGATACACACTGATATAATGTTTCTAAGCCTACTAGGAGACTTACAAACAAAAGCAAAAAGTCGCCACTCTGACACAAAGTTTATATATAACAAAACTATAGAATTTCACAACTTCCAACCAAACAAATGCTGCATTATAGTAAAATGTAAACGAGGAATATATTCGCTAAATATTATGAAAATTGAAACTAAATAAACTCTTTCGCTGAAACAAAATACCAACCACTTAGGTGATGAAGCAAAACTCACAACAATGGACCAAGAATAGTTTGCGTGTCAGTTTCTATAGATAACAATTGTAAAACAATAGCTCCAATTATTGTAAGTCAACATGTCCAGTTAAGTGGCCCCTAATTATTTTCTACACATGTACAAGTGACAGGTTATTACAGGGTGACACACACTGACTCAATCGCTAACATATAAAACTGTCAATTTTATGTTCATAAATGTAGAAAAATGATGAAAAAGTTATCAATATTTTTCTGACAAAAAGGTGTTCGTCATATGGCCCAAGGTGTCTAGTAAACCATTTGCGTTCAAGAGAGCTTGGTGTTGAGTTCCCTCGAACCATTTGTCTCTATAGCTCTGTTTCGTTTACCCAATAAATCATTTTGCCATTTTACGACATATTTATCTATAATTACATTTTCACGGGAATTCCGTTCCATGATATCATTTTTGAAACATTGTTTTATTGATTATAACATTAATGACATATAAAATAGCATTTAAAGGGTGCTTAAATGTCATTTTGTATTTTCAGGTACTTTACAAAACTCGGCATTTCAAATATTGAACGCGCATGCACAACGATGTGGCTTCTTCAAATTTAACAGAAAATTTCTGATACCGAATTAGATGCAATGCATGTGCATTTTTCAACAGATATTTCATCAGAAGTGTTTAAGGCTAAAATATGTGGAAGGACAAAACGATAGTACAAAATGGTGCTTCACTGAAATTTTTTGAATAAATACAATAACATGGTGGCATAACATTGTCAAAAATTAACATCAAGCTTTCAAACAGTCAAAAAAGACAAATCTGCAGCATTTTCAGAGAATTTTCTTTTTTTAAATCAACCAATCAGAAACAAAATTGCCATGTTTGTCGCCTGATCTGGACAAAATCAGGAAACTTTGTAAGTAAAGTCAAGAAATACCTAAGGGATATTCGAAGGAGGGAAAAATTGAAACAATTGAAAAACTCCGGAAAACAACGAAGACAAGACCAAACAAATACATGCATTACATTTAAAAACTAAAAACATATGAACAACATGGACCCCACCAAAAAACCTCCCATAGATGCTTCCTGTCAAGTTCGTTCCATTTGGCCAAGCAGTTTCAGAGAAAAAGATTTCTTTATATCAGCCAATCAGAAACAAGAATTGCCCATAGAACCATGCTTGTCGTCAAATCAGAGTGAAAAAAATTAATTTCATAAAAGACTTTTTATAAATGCTTCTTGTCAAGTTTGGCTGACATTTTTGTCCCAGCAGTTCCAGAGAATTTTTTTTTTTAATCAACCAATGAGAAACAAGAATTGCCCGCGACGGCCATGTTTTTTGCGGATATCGGGACGAAATGAGAAAACTTTGTAAAGAACCTCCCATAGATGCTCCCTGTCAAGTTTAGTTCTATTTGGCCAAGCGATTTCAGAGGGGAAGTTTTTTTTTTTTTAAATCAGCCAATCAGAAAAAAAATTTCCCATTGCTGTCAGCTTTGTTGCTCGAGCGGGACGAAATGAGGAAATTTTATAAAGGACCTTACATAGATGCTTCAGGTTTGGTTTTCTTTGTCCCAGTGATTTCAGAGGAGAAGATTAAAATGTGAAAAGTTAACGGACGGACAACGGACGCCAAGTGATGACAAAAGCTCACATGATATTTGGTCAGGTGAGCTAAAAAGTAATCAAAATTAAAGATCACAGATCGTTACTAGTATATCTTTGTTTCATAAATGTCATAAACATTTCAATTTCCTGCCCTATAATCATACAGATCACTATGTTTTTGTTGCACCATAAATGATGAGACATTGGATGATCCTATCATTGCGAAAGTGAAAGCATGTCTGTAATTCAAGTCAAATTTCAGACAAAAAAATAAAATATTCGGCGGAAATTTACAATTTCTCTTATATTTGAGATTTTTTTTTTTCTTTCTCACTTTTAGTAAAGGTGTAAACGTTTGTATACGAAATCCATGAATATAGTTTCTTACTTGTTTGCATTTTCATTTAAAAAGCTAGAAATGTCCAGAAAAAAAACTAAAAATGCTGGATGTCTTAATGGAACGATTTTTCTACGCGTGACCTTTCTTCAAAAAGGTGACAGATAGCTAACTACAGAGACCATCATCCAAAAAAGGCCCTCATTAAACGTGAATTCACATTCTTTTATGCTCATGGTATTGCATTACATCCAATGTAACATTGTAATTATAAAACCGTTGTCAATAGATAAAACTTGCAAAGACCACTTATCCAGTGTGTATTTACCTTCTGTTCTGGGAATATGACCAGGAACAATGCTGTGTCATTTATCAAAATATTTACCTAAATCGGGTGTAATAATTTACGAGGAGAACTACATTAAGTTGAGAATTACATGGAGAAATTATTGTAATACAATCCTGTAAGATACCCTGTAAAGAACTAAGTCACGCGATGTGGGTGATAGTGGTTGCTGCTGATAAAATCTCTTGTTTACAGGTGTTTGACCACAACGTTTGGAATTAGACCAAATCTGATGACCAACTGAAGGACCACGTCAATCAAATCCCTTTAATTTTCACAGGTTAATTATATAGTAAAATATAATTAGAATGTGTATTGGATACATGCATAATGAGAATTTAGTTTTACTATTGGCTCGAAATTAATGTTTCTTTTTACACATTCTTGAATGCAGGCTAGCAATTGTCTTTCACACACTTTATATTTGCCTAACCGAATAATGAATTGACGTACAACGTTATATTATATAGATGATAAAACAATACGTAGATAAAGATTAGACAACATGTCTGGTGCATATTGCTCGGTTTTCAAAGGATAGGAACTAAAGGACAATTTGCATCAAACGTTCAAAGAGATAAATATTGTTTTTGGACCAACATACCTGATTTATTTTAAGAATATTTTGAGTATAAATGAATTAAAGATAATCATGATTTTAGTTAACAAACGATGTTAAATATTCACCAATATGATTTCACCAAGATAGGCAACCAAAAAAATTTGTAGTGTATCATCAAGATGCTAAAATGACCAAATGTTTGTTACATGTGTTACTTGGGGGTAGGATGTCACAAAAAGCATAAATGTACAAAATGTATGCTGGCAAGACTGCAAAAGTACAGCGAAAGAATGTCAGAAAGATGTAAAGTGTAACCAACAGCGTAAAATAGGAAAAAACAAAATAGATGCATGTATGGATGGATGAATTATTGTTTAACGTCAAGTGGCAGCCTGGTGCATATCGGGACGATATGATTCCTGCTTTGTACTAGACCGACACTCTGAGCCGGATTTGTAATGTGCTACCTCACTAATTAACTGTGCGTAGGAAGACATATCACCCCACTCGGACACATTATACTGACTCCGAGCCGACACTTCGATCTTTGCTGAAACTCCTAAATGCCGCGTGCTTGGCGGAGAAGCAGCAAATACCAAATTTAATGTCTTTGGTTTGACCTTGGCGTGGATCGAACACTCGAGGCGAACACGCTACCACGACACTAGATGCAATAAAACCGAAAAGTAAAAAATACTGAACAAAATGGAATTCTGAAGGACTTACGTACGGAGTATGCTGTGTAGCTTAAATGACTAATGCTTGTATCAGTTTATGAAAAGATGAAGCATTGTGTATGACATTCATATAGAGTTCTTATTGGCCAATATAACCAATATAGTGTTTGACTACACAGATCTATCCGTTTATCCAAAAAATTTACATCAATATTCTAGCAAGGTGTCTCTATTTGACAACAAATATTTGAACAATACAATAGGTTTTGATTTTTATTTCAACAGGAGAAATTGTATATAGGGTTAACTGTTTGTTTCATTTTTCTTTATATCATTCTGCGTAGTCATATAAAGACCCCCACTAAGTCGATCTTTTTTGTAATATGTTGACCGTTCTTATTAAATAACAACCCACGGTTTTATAAGTCAACATTTCATACAAGAAAAGTAACTTTAATATCCGTACTTAATTAACCTCATAAAGTTATCTACCTGGCTTTCACCGGAGTGACATGCAGGTGATACTTATCTATTTATAAGTGATTTTAAACATTACATGATATCATTTTCTTTAAGATATTCTCACTTTTGAAGTTTAATATCGTTTGTCAACAAATACACGTATCTCGCCATATACAGCCTATCTTAAATCTTGTATAAAACGAGAAGGACCATTCTAATATTAATTATTGTCCACTTGTCAGAATTGAAGTTATAAATCGATTTTGAATTATTTGAGTATTGGATACTTTAGTTCTGATAGAAACACATTCCCAGTGTCCTCTAATACAGGTGGTATGTCACCTAAAAACTTGGGTAACAACTGAATTTTAATGGAAAAGAAGGAAAAGTAAAAGGAATGTTTACATAAATAAAATGTGATAAGGATTATATATGCGTGGGAAACTTTTTCTCAATTATTGAATGAGTACTGTCTTTTTGATTCTATTTTATGTTTGTTGTTTTTGTTGTGTTTTATTTATCTATTTATTTATTTATTTGTGCTTCAGAAAACTAGAGGCCCAAGTGGTGAGACTGTATCGCTCACCAGGCATCCTTTACAACTTGTCACACACATTTAAACAAAATCATGCACGAATGATACGAGGGTGGTCCTCTACCAATTTTGAATTTTTGGTGCTGATCCGAAATCCAAGATGGACACTGTTTAACATAGAACCCTATGGGAAATACATACAAACAGCTTTTTGTGAAAAGGTAACGGACGGACGGATGACAGACGCTTAGTGATGATCAAAAATTGTTTGGGCTTGCTTAACCGTTGCTGTCGGTACATCATATGAACGTCGATTGAATGATGATCTCAAACAGTGTTCAGAACACGACTCCCATCATACCATCATAGCTTATGCAAGTTTAAGTCATTAGAATAATTTCAAATTGGACGATTTACATTGAATGCAGGCGTTTTAAATATTCATCCGTACACTGAGTTGTATAGGAGCTAGAAAGAAAACTAGGAGCTACCGGTGTCACTCATCTGGATTTAATTTGCCATTCAAATTGACAGTTGGGTCGAAGGACACAAATATGAGAAGAGAAACACCCAAAATCTAATGACAGTCTGACGATGCCAGCCATCTTGGATTTCTGATCAGCAGCAAGTGCTTAGCAATGAACACTTAATCATGACAAGTTCTTATTCCATTTATCCAGTAGTTTCGGGCAAATCGTCTTGAGGTGTGACGGTCACGTTTTAATAGAGGAACAACACCATTCTAACAAAACAAGATTGAGTCTTCATAAGCACCATTTATGCTAAGATTGGTTTCATTCGGTTCAGAGGTTATTCGGAAGAAGTCTAAAGTTTACAGAAGATGGACGAAAATTGATGGAAAAAGTTCACATGACCTGTTTGGGTAAGCTGAGTTAATAAGCAAATTTTCTAACAAAATAATGTATTAATGATCATATATCGAATTCAGACTAGTTGAAATGTCAATTTTGACATATACATTCTTTCTTGAATTCAATGTTTCAATGTCAGCAATAAAAATACATAGTAGTAAATAGATTCAAAATCTGAAAACAATCCAAATATTATTTAGATTTAACATTTATACAGTGACTATATTTGTTTACATTAATAACACTATAACAAATAATTATCAGTGAATCATAATGAATTTAATAATTAGTGTCCTTCAATTAATATAATCTGTATATACAATATACTATATCTACGGTACCCTTTGTAAATCAGGCAGATACACATCTCACGATTGTAATTACTCAATATTTATAATCTCCCATGCAGTTGTAAAAGCTGAGTAACTTATTAACAGACTGGAAAGATCTGTAGTAGACCTTATAAGATAAGGTAATGACAAATAAGCAGCAATATGTACATGTAAGTGACGCAACAAGATTAACCAGGAATCGAATAACTTTCTGACGGAATGGATGTTTTCTGGGTACAAAACTTGAAAGGATTTCATAAAATTTTGAAGAATTTCAATATTGACCGAATTGAATTAATTTTCCCTACGTGTACTTCGATGGTAAAATGCCGTACGATTTTTTTTTTTAAGTATTCATTGTGTAACGCTGAATTCACGCCTTGTAGTCCAGTCAATCTAGCATAAATTTGACCCTAACCTTAAAGTAATTGCAAAAGAAGATTTTTAAGTTTTAATCTTTAGCATTATACCCCAAATATACACAGAAAAAAGTCTAACAAAATCTAACTTGAGGAAGATTAAAAAAACACGATTTTAAAATTCCTATGGACATTTGCATTGAAAATGGGAGATAACTCTGCAAAAAAGGCAGAAATATCAATAAAAATTGATACAAAATTATAACTTTACCGCTTCTATTCAGCAGAATGTATTGATTCTTGATATTTTAGCCGTCTTTAGAGTATAACAAACAACTCTAAAGGTTTTTTCATATCTTTTATCAAGCTACAACCTAGATTTCGTAATTCATTAGTTGACCATTTATTAAATTTTCAACTTGTCAAGGTAAAGAATCTCAAATTTAATAAAAATAATTAAGCATATATTCTTCTTTTTGTGGTTTAAAGTTTCTTTAAACAAGGTGGATGCTGATCAAATATAATTTACAGATATAAGCAATATCGAATTTTCACATTATTTTTTCAAAATGGTCAAAAAGCCACTGAGAAATTTGCAATTTCTTTAATGAAAAATGTGCAAAAAAAAAAATAAAAATACCCATAACATTTCAGTTTTGTACATTTCATGAGCAGAAGATTTATAATATAGTCAAATACGAACTTAAAACCCCATCAAAGTATCATACTTTACATGAATTTTAAGAAAATGAACCAAAAACTGACAAAAAAGACTCATTTTTGCGGAGTTATCTCCCCTTTCCAATGTTAATTTACATAGGAAATTAAAACTGCTGATTTTGAGTTTTCCTCAAGTAAGATTTTATGAGACTTTTTTCTGTGTATATTTGGGGCTTAATGCTATAGATTAGAACTAAAACATTTTCTGTTGCAATTAGTTTGAGGTTAAAACTTAGTCTGACTGCACTATTGGATCTGAAACTTTCTTTGAAGTTTAAGTTATGATTAATTAAGCGACAATGAACATAAACAAACCAGCACACCAGCATGTATTGGGCATACCGAAGGCATAAAACAGTGGATACAATCAATAAAAACAAAAATCTAAAGATAATACGTATTCTTGAGAAAGTATAAAACCAAACAAATACTATTAAGATATAACCCCCACCTGAATTCATACCAAACTAGTAAACTCAGCACAAAAACTAAAACTATAGCAATACAAACCCCTACTAAAAAGGAGAATATCACTAGGTGATCCGGAAGAGTAAGTGTATCCTGGTTTCGTGTAGTGGCCGATTTGTCCGGCGCATTGCAAGTATCAAAACATTAGTAAAGATTGTCATAAGTAAATATTGTCCAAAAATACAGCTTCCTTTTGAATTTTGCGGATAAGGATATGCGTAGATTTACAAACGAGAAACTATACCACAAAACCAAATAAACTACGAAAAAAATAAACAAATAAATATCCTGAATAGTATCATGATGCCTAAACACGAAAAGAGTCCCGTTGGATTAAATTCATTTTCTTACTACTCGGTTAAACTGGATTGAGTACCCAGAATTTTGAATTTGTCAGTCACTGCAATTTTTATAAAACTTGCCATCCAGTTTAAAAGGAGATCGGAACATTCCTCATCGCATTATTTACAATACACTTATATTTTACTTGCACAAAATTTACATCAGATTACCTATAACCAATAACTTACCATTTCATATTTAAGTTTCAATAGCAAGTCGTCCATGTCCAAAAATACATCTATATAAACTGCAAGAGAATATTTCCAACCCAAAGTCAAGAAATTACTTTATCGTTCCACAAACCTAAAATTCATTTAAATGATAATTTTTGGTTTTAGAAAAATCTACAGTAATTAATGTATTTTGCCCCCATAGGTAATGTTTTGCCAATATTTGATTTATAATTCAATTTGATGTCACTTTCAATGACACAATTAATCCCAAACAAGCTAATTTACAACCATATATTAAAATTGAAGACACCTTCAGCAAGAAATATGGTCGTCATACTCTGACACGAACAGAAGTGGGAAATTAAACATCTTTATTTTCTGTGAAATTACTTAGGGATTATTATATTTCCCCACTTTTTAAATTAGAAATTGCAAAATGTATCTATATAGAACAACTTTCTGAATTCTTTAACTAACACCAAAAAAATGTAAAGAATCGACAATGTAAAATTCTACAATAATTGTCCTCGTTATCTCAGGGGCAAACTTGTACCAGAAATACATTATATGTAATGTACGTATAAAAGCCGAATTAACCATTAATTGAACAATGGTTACACGAACATTTCAATTTTCTTTCAAAACAAGAGGAATAACTCATTTTATAAAAGGAATAGTTTAAACTTTAATATTAATATTTTCTTTATTATCATGGACTAATTATGTTCATTAATTCATATGATTCAAATTTCTACAAGACTCGCTCATATGACACGTGTTTTAAAGTCTAAAATCATTGCAAAGGACTTGGTAAAAAACAAACCCTAGTAGTTTCCTTTCAAAGCCATCAGATACGTTTCTCGGCAACATTCCAAATTGCCGACTTTTCTGGTTTAATTTCTTTAAAACCAAATCCCATTTTACCGAATCCATATGCCGATTCTCAAACTGCAGACTCCTGCCTATTTTGGCTCCTTAAAACAATAGTTAAATAGTGCTTAAAACTTATTGACAAATTTTTCAACAACAATTAAGAGGTTTTAAAGAAAAGAAAATCGACACGCATGCACAAATTTCTAGATATCCGTGGATAGGATCCTATAAATAACCAACGTCACAAAAGCGCATTGTAAGTGTTACCGTTTTATTACGAATTCAATATTCATATGCACCGGTGTTCCTTTTCCCCAAAGAACTGTATTTTGTGTATCGTAATGGATAAAATCCCTTTTATTAGACGTTCTCAGAAAGAATTGGCAATTTGGGAATCGGCAATGTGGGAACCGTATGAGGCGCGGAATTACTCAAAATTATTATTATTTAAGGAGGTCCTCAATTATTTATTGACCTGCACAATTCGGTTTCAGGAGCTCCTCAAATATTTCTAGACTCCACAATTCGATTTCTGGATCTCCTGAATTATTTATGGTCAAGAATCGAATTGTGGAGGTCCATAAATGAGGACCTCCTTAAATAATAATAATTTTGACTAATTCCGCCCCTCATAGGAATCAGCAAACTGGTACTAATTCACGTTTCTCAAAGAGGACTATGTAAGGGCCATTACAGACAGGGTTTCAATTAACCCAATGGCTCCAGACATGAACAACTTTCTGTAAATTCTCTACAGGCTATTAAATTAAACTAAGTTACCAATGTCGGCGGGTCTTAGAACAGAATGATGAAACAAGACTACGGGTACCCGAGGACCATTGTTGACTGGTTCACTGTTTTCAGACTATCGTCAACCGTTTTTGATTTATGAGTGGGGTCATCGGCTAAATTCTGACAGAGGACCCAAGGACCAATTGCTGCTTAGTTTGGCACAGTGGTTTAAAACAAAAAATTACGATAAGTCTCAGCAGGGATCATATGATACTAACTTCATATACAGTTCCTGCTCTCAGTTAACTCAATAAGTGACCAGGGCCTTCTGATATGATTCTGAAAGAGGACCATTCTTGACAATAGAAATGAAAGTATTTTGGTTAAGATTTGACTTTATGGCTTCTGACGAAGTCTTTAAATGAACTTACCATTGGGTTCCATGTTAATTTTAGTTGACTGGGAGGGCCCATTTGTTTGGCACATGGAATCATTAGGAAAATTCTGAAAGAACACCATTTAAGGACTATTGCTGCCAAATTTGGTTCAGATTTGGGCAAATGGTATCAGAGAAGATTAAAATGTAAAAGTTAATGGACTAATAGCAAGTGGCATCATTTGATAAAAAAGTACAAGTACAATACTCAAGATATTTGTTTCAATATATCTATGTCAATCAGTTTCTGAGATTTCTTTTATTATCGAGAAAGACATAGTTGCAAAATATAAATCCACGTGCCAAAGTTAAATTTTATTGGTGGAGATCTGTTATTTATCATAGGTTTGTATTGGCTCATGTCGTTTACTACCGGTATTTTGTGTTCACCTGTACAATGTAATGCTTTCTCCTCAGGTGAGTAACCAAACTTGATAAAAGTGTAGACAGTAAAAAGCACTCTTTTAATGTAAGTTTCACTGCCTCTATTAACTTCGGATATGTCACTCATCTTCAGTTTTGCAAATATTTTTCAATGTTTTATATTATAATGAGTTCAAACCTTTTGTGGTAGGGATAATCGATAAATTTACTTGTACAAAACTACAGGCAAACATTTATCAATAATGTTCAATTGTTCCCTAAAACAATATAAACAGATTGATTGTTTTTTAATGCTACATCTACATGACTGGTCAAAGTGTGGTGAAATCTAATTTTACCAACAAACACTGCATTTTCCTTTCATTTAATTAATGGAGATAAAAAACAAAACAACAAATACGATTTAGACAACCATTTATAGACTGTAACACAACAAATAGTCAATTTGATAATCTATGATGTGAAAATTACAACAAATATGAATGGTTACATATATGTCTTCATACTACTAAAGTAAACATATCATGTATGAACATTATTATACTGAACTTAATTAAAGATTTAAACAAAAACAAAAATTTTTCTTCAGATATTGTAAATATAGACTAGGAAGTCAGATATCTGACTTTAAGACCTACACATTAGTACAAACAAAAATTCAAACTTTCAATAAATTAAAATTTGAAATCCTTTTGTGTGCAGGACAGTACCCAATCTCACCACTTGCCATTTCTACACAAAGTTTTCAGAAATTTGAAAGTTCTGTATTACTGTGAAGTTAAATATGTGCTCATTTCAAAGAACATGTAAAATTTCAATTCAAAAGAAATTCCTTGGATGGCAAGATCGGGTACCTGGCAGGATAGGGTAGTTTTTATTGAACCTATTTTGTGACCATGATCTTTACATTTTGAATCGATAAAAAACACTCTACAAAATGCAGTTCTGGTAAAAAAAAAAATGCAATTCAACATCATGTATTAAAATTGTATTTTAATTGAGCTTTCTGCAAAATTTGGTGAATTCAAAACGTCTCCATATAGTTTTAGCTGCGTTACAAATCATATTTCTCTAGTTTTAGATGCGTTACATCAGCTTCAGACAAGAAGATAGTTTTTTGCTACTCTTTTCTATTTTGAGCTACGGTGACTTTCTATAATTTCTGCAAAGATCATTAGATATAGTTAATATGAATAATAACCATCTTAACATAGAATTCAGATTTAACTGAAAGTAGTAATTTCAGAAAAGATTTAGATGTAAAAATAAATAGATGGACAGATGACAATGATGGCTGCTGATATTATATAAATGTATAGTTTAAATGATATTTATCTCTAGTGAAATACATAAAATTTCTTTGAAAATACACAAAATGTATAACTAAAAAAGATAAGTACAACAGTCTTGTATGATATTTTCAGCTACAATGTGTATTGTGCAATATTGCACAAATCAAAATGAACACAACAGTTGTAAATGCTGTAATATAAAATTATTATTTCAACAAAATAACAAAAATCGTCAATGAATGCATAAAAGTACCGATATCTGATGAGGATTGCAATGGCTAAATACTTGAAGCCATGAAAGACAGATCTATAACTATTCTTATAGAGTTTTGCTGACATCTATAGCAAACAAAATGTTACAAATGTAGACATTCAACAAGATAAAACATGCATGTCAATGTCTTTGTTCAGTACAGTCAGTGAATTGCAAAAAACATGTATGTATGCACTTACTAAATATACCTTTAAGTGTTTACAATGAGAAGCTCAATGATTCAAGTATTAACAAAGAAAACTGACACAAGGTAAACATCATAAATAATCTGAATAAACTATATATCATCCTAAAAACTATAATCTAAAGTAACAAAATGGAAAGCTGCTGTACCTCATAACACATTTTATATGCTCTGTTCGGAAACAAAACACCACCACATTTACCTGAACGACAGATATCAACACACTGACCCCTTTACATTAAATAAAAATGACCCTCACTTTTCAAGGTAGCAGAGTCTTAAAAATTTCTTGAATTTTAATTCATGTGGTAATTTAGCATCGTTAGTCATGGTAATGTATTGTGTCCATTTATTATTGCAAATCGTTTCTTTTATCCATCAATACTGTGAGATTAACTAAATGTGATTTTATATAATTTTCATAATCAAATATAACTATAAAAAAACATACAAGTGTCCATTACTTATATCAGAATCTGGTATTTTATTAACAATAAAAATAGGGCATTAATTTCCAAAATTAACAATACGTGTACTTCAATATATAGTTGTTCCTTGATATCTCAAACTTGTCCGAGTCCAATTTTTGGACAAGTAAGATTTTTAAAATGGTTCCAAATGTTTTACAGTCCAAATATATTTGAACTCCTGTCTTTTTTCTATCTCGAACTAAACTTTGAGTCACAATTATAAAAAACAATGTAAATCTTATTTGTTATGTTGAATTAATCATCATCTGTCAAAATATTACCTTGTAGATTAAATTATTCAGAGGAAAGTTTCATTTCTGGTATAAAGTGACAATCAGCATCTATCAATTTTTTGTGCTATTGAATAATGGTTAATATACCTTGATTTGTAAAAACAATTCACTGAGACTAGGGGTGCTTTCCATTATGCGGTACGTTCCAACTGAACTACAGATTCGTGTTCCATTATAGGTCCGTACCACAGTGGTTCTTTAACAAGAGGCTCAGCAGAGCCTGTATCGCTCACCTGGAGTGTGGTTTTCATTGGACAATTAATCAACTATTTGACCAAGTTTGTTGCAATTGGTTCAATTGTCCAGGGAAAATTTGTTAAAGATTTATTTTTCATAAGGTTTAATGTTAAAATATGTTCCCTGATGGTGGTAGTCCTGGCAGGAAGTTGACAAAATTGACCAGAAATAAGGGTGAACCTTAAATAAATGTAACAGAACCCGACCTCAAATTACACAAACCAATAACTCCTAAATAGAATTTGGGAATCCCTTCAAAATTTCAGGGTATGTAGATCTCAACATGGCAAACATTTTTCAATTTACATTTCACTTCTATCTCAAATAGTTTTGGAGATAAATGCAAAAATGTTAAAATTTTTAAAATTTGACAAAAAAAGGGCAATAACTCCTAAATGGGTTTTGAGATTTCCTTTAAAATTTCAGGGTATGTAGATCTCAACATGGCAAACATTTTTCAAATTTACATTTCACTTCTATCTCAAATAGTTTTCGAGATAAATGACGAAAAATGTTAAATTTTGAAAATTTGACGAAAAAAGGGCAATAACTCCTAAACGGGTTGTGGAATTTCCTTCAAAATTTCAGGGTAGGTAGATCTCGTCATGCTGAACAATTTTACCCCATGCCAGATTTTCGATATCTGTAGCGGTTTTTAAGTAATAAGCCAAAAACAACACATCCACCCCTATATTCTATTTTTAGCTACGACAGCCATGTTTTACGTCAGATCAAAATAAATTGAGGATCGTTTGTAGAGGACATGTCATAGTTCATTCCTATTAAGTTTCAAACCAATCGGCCCAGCGGTTTCAGAGGAGAAGATTTTTGAATGTTAAAATTTTGAAAATTTGATGAAAAAAGGGCAATAACTCCTAAATGGGTTTTGGAAATTCCTTCAAAATTTCAGGGTAGGTAGATCTCGTCATGCTGATCAATTTTACCCCATGTCAGATTTTCGATATCTGTAACGGTTTTTGAGTTATTAGCAAAAAACAGCAATTTACCCCTATGTTCTATTTTTAGCAACAGTGGCCATGTTTTTCATCGGATCAATATAAATTGAGGATCGTTTGTAGAGGACATGTCATAGATCATTCCTATTAAGTTTTAAACCAATCGGCCCAGCGGTTTCAGAGGAGAAGATTTTTGAATGTTAAAATTTTGAAAGTTTGACGAAAAAAGGGCAATAACTCCTAAATGGGTTTTGGAATTTCCTTCAAAATTTCAGGGTAGGTAGATCTCGTCATGCTGATCAATTTTACCCCATGTCAGATTTTCGATATCTGTAACGGTTTTTGAGTTATTAGCAAAAAACAGCAATTTACCCCTATGTTCTATTTTTAGCAACAGTGGCCATGTTTTTCATCGGATCAATATAAAATGAGGATCGTTTGTGGAGGACATGTCATAGAACATTCCTATTAAGTTTCAAACCAATCGGCACAGCGGTTTCAGAGGAGAAGATTTTTAAAGAAAAGTTTACGACGGACGGACGGACGGACGACGGACGACGGACGAAAAGTGA
Source organism: Mytilisepta virgata (assembly GCA_028015205.1). NCBI lineage: Eukaryota > Metazoa > Mollusca > Bivalvia > Mytilida > Mytilidae > Mytilisepta > Mytilisepta virgata. The sequence goes on from CM051519.1 coordinate 83,750,487, forward strand.
TGGCAAAAGCTCACATGGCCTTTGGCCAGGTGAGCTAAAAATGACGTACCAGACGAACCGGAAGAAGAATTAGTGAAAGCACCCTAGATTTATCTACAGGTTTTTAATCAACAAGTTATTCAACTTAATGGTTTAATTGTCATCTTGCATTTAGTGTGTATACATTATGGATTATGTCAATAAACTGTTGAATGTTTTTTTTATTTAATGTAATAAATTTACCTTCATCTCTATTATTTAAATATAAAAAGTTACACAGAGAGCTTTTACAAGCATTGTATATGTATCTTAACATGATTAAATAAACTAGGGTCTTCATATAATTTTACTCTGGAACATACAGATTTTATTAGAAAATTACCTCCCCTCTGTAACTATAAAAATTTTCCAGGTCATTTTTAAGTCAAACTCTAGAATTTTGTGGTCTGAAAGACTTCGAGATAACCAGAGTCAATTCTTTCCAAAAAATAATGTCTGTAAACTATTTACAGAACAATTCTATGAACGACAATAATGAATATGTAAATGTGACTACACAGGCATTATAAGCATCTTCCCATAAAACTCAATAATTTACATATGTCTTAGAAATTTAAAAACTCTGGATATCAATTATCCATTTTATATGCAGAAGAATTTCATATAAATAAAACAAGATGTGTCTATAAAACAGGGATGCACCATTCAAAAACAATATTTAGTTTTGATCTATAAAATTAAATGCAATATAAACTGTGAAATGTTATTCATGATGGATAATATATGGCTTACATCTTGTACTCGAAGTAAGACGGTAACTGATTTGATATTTTTCAATGATGAATTATCATGTTTCTGAGAAACAGACCTAAAAAGTTGGTCAAGCAGGAGGAAAGTAGATCATGTAAATTTACTTTATTGTTTAGTTGGGGTTTTATGCCGTTTTCAGCACATTTGGCTATTTTGCAGCGGCCATTTTTTATTGTCGGAGGAAGCCAGAGTAGCCGGAGAGAACCACCAACCTTCGGTAGGAAAATTGGCAATCCTAGTCAATTAAGATTGGAGTCGAACACATCCCACCACCAGTGAGATTCGAATTCACAACCTCAGTGTTAACAGGCTAATGATCATTAGTAGTCATGATGAATTACCTAGACCACTCGGCCACCGAGGCCCCTAAATTTACTTTATCAGAAGACTGTACTAATGCAGTATCACCGGTATAACATAATGAAGTTTTAACAGAGTAACTCATGCATGAAATATAGGTCAAATATTCTAATGTGTTATTGACCTGCTTTCTACATTAAAGGAGGAATAAATAGTAGACACTACAACTGATATACCTTATTCAGTTTCTGAAAAATGGACTTAAATGCATAAACTTAACCAATCTGGATATACAAACTAATGGAAAAAGAAAGTAAATCAATATCTGGACAAGAAGTAAAGATTTTCTAGAATGGAATGAACTAAAAATAAACCAATTGTCATATCATTCCTAAATGTAAACTTAAAAAATACGAAATGCCACATATTATCAATATGTTTTCTGAAAAATAATTTTGATTTGGGGAAAAAGAAAATTATAGAACATTGTCTACAAAACAGAACAAAATGCATAGAAACTCATAACATGAAATCAAGCTCTCAAAACAGAATCCTATGTCCTAAAAGACATATATACATATGCAGTTAGACATTTTAAAATAATTTCATTAGATTGAAAAACACAACACTGCCCTACTGATATGACACATGTGCATCCCTTCATCATTTAAATACATCAAGTCCAGTGTACATTTATTCTTTTCATTTTTTAAAAGTTGTGTTAACAACAGAGTAATTAACTGTCAACATGTGGAAGAATTCTGTTCTGAATTTCAGCTGCCAACATTCGGTCTTCTTCTAAAATCAACTCCATAATTACAGTTACGACATGGATGCCTGCAAAATAAAGCTACATGTATATACAATGACTATGGTAATAGCTGAGGAAATCCATTCTGAATTGTGTATCAATCTAATCCATGGGTGAAAGTAAAAGAGTAGACAAAAAACATTGAAGATATAAATATGAATGTTTTGTTTAGAAATATATAAATATTTTGTTATACAGATGCGAAATAACAAAATCTGGAAATATGGCGAATTCCAGAAAACTGTCACCCATGCTAATGAAAGACCCACCATTTTATGGAAATACTGACATCGTATCAATTTGAGCAGACTGTTTGCTTGATTTCATTGAAGTAACATGTACAAATACTTTTAAACTAGACTCTTGTATTGATAGATCTTATTAATCACTGGTTATGGAGGAGTCGTAGATGAGAATGTCCACCCACTTAGTACATGTAGTTAATACCGGTAAATAAATTTTACTGAATAAAATTCATAACAATGAACTACACTGTAACTTCCATCACAATACACAACAAAACAGACTCTACACAAAAAAACAGTGTAAAACAGACAAACAGAATCTATTACATGTACAACACAAGATGTTATTTTAAAATGTTTGCCTAGGACTATTAGAGTTGTTTCCCTTATGAAAATATCATGCACAGGTTGGCAATTTATGTCTATATTTTACCACTCACTGTCGCTTGTTGCAAAATATTTGGAATAAAGGACCTATGGTAAAATCAGGATATTTCGAAGCCACCGTTTCATGGAAATCCATTCACAAGTTTATGAGGAGTCGCAGATTCAGAAAGGGATCCCTATATTTTGAAATAACTATGCAGGCAACACAAAAAAAAGTTTTTTATTTGTCCTTTAATAATTAAATGGAAAGAACTGCCTAACAATATAAAATTTCCACTGTGTAAGTTCTATTATTCAAACAATCCTATATTGGCCAAGAAAAAATACATGTTTCATCTCACCCATTCAACCATATTTTTTAGGTCTACCTACAAATATTTGAATAACCACGATTAAATTCAGAATGTCTCCCTGTACAAACCTGTTAAAATTCTTTATAAATTTTTTTTTGCAACAATGTACCTACTTACTAAGCCAATTTTTAATAGATTGTTAATGAAAACTTTTTTCTTGGCCTAAACTGAATTTTTTTGTCAGATCTTTCTGTGTCAGTTAAACTTATGTTAAATACTCACATCAAGGAACAATGATGATACTTTTCCTGGTTCTGAATTCTGCGGTACTGTTTCTGTTATGACTTTGGTATGAGGAACAATAGTTTCTGTCACCACATTCTTTGCAGAACTAATTATGGCTGTTCCGACAACTCCAACCTCATTCTGAACAAATGATGTTGGCATATTGGAATCAGTGATAATGATGGGTTGTGATGGTGTATTGGCAGTATTTTGGACAGCATTTACTGATGTTTGTGGCAGACTGGATACTGTAACAATATTTGGCATTGTATTTGTCAATGGCAGAGTCATATTTGAATTCGTCAATAAAACAGGTGTGGTATTGACAGCCGTTGACAATAAATTAGGAGTTACTATAATGTTAGGTGTACTGTTTGTACTAAAATATTGCACATTAGAATTTAACGCGACGGATGTTGAAATAACAGAAACTGATGGAACAGGGGATGAATGTGGCAAAGTATTGACCACAGGCGATGCTAAAAATGTCACCTCTGGTATAATTACAGGATTAGTAATGTCTTGATGAACACGTTCTGGTTTTGACTCTGTCGTATTTTCCAGAGAAGATTTTTCTGATTTTGGAACTGTCATATTTTCCGATGAAGTTTTTTCTGCTTTTGTAATATTCTCTTCCACAGATCTAGATTTATCTGGTTCAATTTGAGTCTGTTTTACAACACAGTCATCTATAATTCTTGAAACATGCACAGAATCTTTACCATTAGTATCTTCCAACACAGTTTCTGACTGAAAAGAACATTTTTATATACATATAATTAATTGTTCATATAAATTTACTGTATTTCTTACATACATGTAATTAAAAGCATTTTTAAATGGTTTTTGTTCTTAATTTATAGTTTATGTCCATGTTTTAAAAAGTTTGCATGAGTTGTCACAAGTAAAAGTGGTGACATGGACACTTAGAAGCATCGATATTTAGGTTGTTTACTGTCTGTAAGAATTCTGCTACCCTAGGTGTAGGAGATATTTTTGCCATACATACTTTGGATTATCATTGATGAAATTTTTAAAAATTATGACAGGAAGTGATAATACTTTGCACACGAGAAAGATTTTCAAGTTTGAGCTGGTGCAATATTTTAAATTCAATTTTATTCTAATATAAAATTCACTATGACTTAATTGTGGTCTCTGACCTAATGTGTAAGAAAAGATATAATATTTTAATTCCTTAATGCAAGTCACAAAAAATGAAGCAATATAACAACTGTTTCATTGCTGTTCTTCATGTTTAAGTCCAGGGCCCCGGTAGACAAATTGTCTAGGTTGTTCATACTACTAATGACTTAACTGCAAGATACTGATGATGGGATTGAAACCAAATGATGTCAAGGTATGTTGACTCCAATCTTAAATAAGGATTATCAGTTTCAATAATCAAATCAATGTCATCAGTCATTTTAAAAAAAATGTTCTGTAAGTTAAATTTTGTCATAGATCTTTCCCTTTCCTTCATCTTTGATATCATTGACAAGACTTTTTCCCTAATTGGACACTTATTGGATATGGACCTTTTGTTGGTTATCACATGATGGGTGATGCTAGCATGGCAGGGGATGATTACTCTGTCAAAGCACCTGATCTTTCCCTTTCGGGGTTCATGCTATGTCTACATTGTATGAATGTTCATTAATCCATCCAGGGTACTCTATGCTGTGCAAGTTGGGGTTAGGTTACCTCAGACACACAGATCTCTTGGGTTAGCTTGATGACATTATTGACTTGAATTTCATTCACCTATTGTTGCTGTCTCCTGAAATTTTGTTTTCCGAATATTGGTAACTACTCCTTTTATTAAAGTAACAGATGCACAGAGAATACAAACCTCAGTCCTCTTTAGCTTCAATACATTATATCACTCATTTTTTTCTAAATGCCAATGCATAAATAAAACATTTTGAAAATAAGCCCTCTTTATGTCATAAACTTGTATAGCCAAAGAAATAACACACAGATAAAAGATATCACTACTTACTTTTTCTGAAATAACAATAGCTTTATCCTCACTTAAACCATTATTCTGTGAAGCTACTTCAACAGGTTTTGTTACATTTGAAGTTTTCTTCTTTTCATTCCCAGAAAATCCTTCCCATCCCTCCATAGTTATACCACTGATCCCTGTTACGTCATCCAATTCCTCCTCGTCACAAGTCATATCCAAAGATACTGGATTTTTTCTTGGCCTTCCTGGTCCTCTTTTCTTCTTTTTCACTTCATCTGTTGATTGTTTCTTCGGTGAATTTTCTTCACTGGATGATATAACAATACTAACATCTACATGTAATTTTTTAGGTCTACCGCGACCACGTTTTGTTTCACTAGAGGAAGTTGTTTCATTGCCAGATGTTATACTATCATTTTGTGAACTTTCATCATCACTTGTAAATTTTAAAGTCTGATTATTATGTTTTTGCAACAATTCTTTGGCTATCGTATTTTTTTTAGGTCTTCCAGGCCTGCCTTTTTCCTTTACTTTTTCCTGTATTCTAGGACGACCTACAGGTCTTTTCACCAATGTTTCAGTAAAATCTTTGTCATTACTTACAAAACTTTCATCTTGTGAGTCTTCCATTCCAGATGAAAAGTCAGATTTTGGACATGATTTTTTAGGTCGCCCTGGACCTCTTTTTTCTTTCACTACCGTAAAGTGTTCCAGTTCACTTTCCATACTATCATCTAGAGATTTCCTTACTTTTGAATTCTTTGGAGGTCGACCTCTTCCTCGTTTCTGACCACTTTCTGTCTTTGACACAATAGAAACCTTTATCCTTGTTTCTCCATCAGAACTATCTTCCTCTTCATCTTCCTCTAAAGAATCCTCAATGTCCAATCCCTCGGCCATTGCAGCATAATCAATTTTTGATTTACGTCTTTGACCCATTCCAAGAATTGTACCTTTTTTTGGTCTTCCTCTTTTAGGAGATTCTGGCTGGAATTTTAAAGTATTCATTGTATACTCAAAAGGCAAATAAATTAAAATCTTGTCAGTTTATCCATAAGACATGAACGTCGCACTAAAAGAAAAAGAGTTATGAGACACTGTAATTTATATACCTGAGAAATGGTATCTTAACCAATCTGGATGTACAGATGTACTGACATACAATGGAAGTCAATTCATAAGCTGATTCAATATTTGTGAATATGTTATTTATATTTCTTTTGAACATCTGAACTTCATATCAAACTACCTTAAATAAAAACTTTCAGCTCAATATTCCCACTATTGTAAGACAACGATTACTAAACATTAAGACTGGGACAATAATTACAAAAAAGTTTGTTAACAAACTTGTGACATTAACAAAAGTATCATTTTTTATTGACAATGGATAAAAAAAGATTGGACATGATATTATTTATATTGTATAAACCATATAAAAATATCATCTGAAGCTTTTCAACTAACTTACACTTTCTGATTTCTTTATTTTCTTAGTGTCTGAGAGAGGTGGTCGTCCTCCTTTTCTTTTTGTTGGACTCGGAGGTCTTCCTCGACCTCTTTTAACAGGTACAGCTTCTTTAATATTCTCTTCATCTGATCGGTCTATACTTTCACTATCCGATATAACCTCAATCACATCGTCCACAGCCTCCATGTAACTAACATCTCCTTTACAAAGTCTTTCTCTACTTTCATTTGCAGAAGACACAGTGTCACTTTTTACTTGACTAGGATTTTTGGGGGGTCTACCTCTTTTTTTTCCAGTAGGAGATTCTCGTATCATGGTCTAAAATGATCACAGAATTCAAATAAATGATATTTATAATATAACTAATTGAAAAGTTTAATTGATATAAACATTCCGTACATTTTCTAATAAAACCAAGGCACTCAAGCAGTTTTTGTGTAGTATGGTAATGAGCAATTAGGTCTTATGTTAAACTATGTTTGGCTTTGGCGGCCATCTTGGATGACTGGTGGGGTCATGGGATATAATTGTGAAAGAGAACCACCAGAGGACCATTGCTGCTAAGTTTTGTTCCAATTGGCTAAGTGGTTTCAGACAAGATCTTTAATTAAATTCCCCATAGGGTCCTATGTTAAACTATGTTCGGCTCTGGTGGCCAACTTGGATGATGGGCGGAGTCATCAGAAACAGTTTTGAAAGAGGGCCTTTTAACGACGATTGCTGTCAGGTGTTGTTCCAATTGGCCAAGCGGTTTCAGACAAGAAGATCTTTCAGTAAATTCTCCATAGGGTCCTATGTTAAACTATTTTCGGGTCTAGGGGCCATCTTGGATGGTGGACAGGGTCATCAGACAATAAAAGAGGGCCACCGAAGGATCATTGCTGCTAAGTTTTGTTCAAATTGGCCCAGTGGTTTCAGACACAATCTTTAAGTAAAATTTCCAAAGGGTCCTATGTTAAACTATGTTCGGCTCTGGCAGCCATCTTGGATGCTGGAAGGGGTCATCAGACATATATCTGAAAGACCACCTAAGGACCATGGCTGCTATGTTTTATTCAAATTGGCTAAGTGGTTTCAGACCAAAAGATCTTTTATTAAATTCCCCATATGGTCCTATGTTAAACTATGTTCAGCTCTGGCGGTTATCTTGGATGACAGGTGGGGTCCATTGGATATAATTCTGAAACAGGACCACCTAAGGACCATTGCTGCTAACTTTTGTTCCAATTGCCCCAGTGGTTTCAGACAAGAAGATCTTTAAGTAAATCTCTCATAGGGTCCTATGTTAAACTATGTTCGGCTCTGGTATCCATCTTAGATGACGGGTGGGGTCATCGAATAAAATTCTGAAAGAGGACCACCTCAGGATCATTGCTGCTAACTTTTGTTCCAATTGGCCAAGTGGTTTCAGACAAGAAGATCTTTAAATAAATTTCCAATAGGGTCTTATGTTAAACTAAGTTCGGCACTAGAAAATTAAATTGCTTGTTAAAATCTTCCTGATTATATTTGGAACCAATGTTTGATATTTCTTGCTATCCTAATGTATGGACATTATAAGAAGCAAACTAATTAAAAAACTATGATGTGCCACCCATTTTTATGTAATTGTTTGATTTTTATAAGGAACTGTACTTAATACCTTTAATAGATAATGATGACCAAAATAGCAACTGTAAACATATAACTACATTTAACATTTCAAAACACTCAAATACAGTAAACTGGGATATTTTGGTTTGGTTATATTTTGGTTTATCAAATATTTCATTCAAATAACGCCTATTTTGCATATGTAATAAAAGCATAATTTGATGTATGTTATTTGCCCCCGGGCCAGTAACATCATATGAGGGCCGATAACATGTTATGAGCTTTAGCAACGTCACTTTTTTCTACTTCAAGCATTACTCACAATAATTTATTATTCGAAATATGCATACCTACTAAGTACATAAAAAAGGCACCCTGTTATATAATATTACAACAATACTATTTGAGCAAGTATTGTTTTTATTTCATTGAAACCAAAATTTCATCTAGAAATGTCTAGAATTTAATAAACAACTGCTGCATCACGCTTGCATTTTAAAAAGGGGACGTAACTCTAAATTGCAAGGAGGCATTACCGTGTGGTAATGCCCATGGGCATTATCATGATAATGCCTGCTTGGCATTTTAACGCAGATTAATAAATACCACATGACCATGTTTTAACCAATAAAAACAACAAAATTTTCTCTGATATGAAATAACACTGTTTAATAGCTGTAGCACTGTGAATGTGTGACTTGTATTCAGGGATGTCGAAAACCTGACTTGCTTGAAGACTCAAAAATCTAATTCAACAGTAAAACTATTTCTTGGTAGTGGCAAAATATGTGATAAATAAATTAATACATGGTCTTTTTCATATTGCCCGTGGTATCATCTCTCAACTGATATCGTCCCTTTGGCTAAAGCCCTCGGGGCTGATATCAAGGTCTCTGCCTGATAACAAGGGCAATATGAAAAAGACCATGTACATTAGACTCCGGGTAATTGGATACGAAAAATGTCAGCCAAAAATATTCTATTTCCCGGAGTATTCGATTGTCCGGTAAACCCGTTTTCAGCAAAGGGAAATCACTCTGTCACCAAGATATTAGCAAGATATAAAGGAATTGAACTCACAACCATTGATAGGTTGTTATTTATTGACTTAAGTTGAAGGGTCAATTCATTTCCTGTTGTTTTTTTAATTGTAGATTAAAGAGTATCGTGTGAAGCATCGTATGCTGTCAAATTTGTATTGCTGTCATTGTCAGCTGTTGTGAATTATTAAAATGATAAAATGTTTGTCTGAGTGTCAAAAATAAAAAAAACTTCCTTTGTTGTGTGTTTTTATTTCCTCTGATGTAATCCTCGGTGAAGTGTATATACCATGACAGGTGTTAAACCGCTGATTGATTTGACCTCGAGCTATTTCAAATTGACAACATATCTACAGTGAAATCAATATCACATAGGTTTGTTTGTAGCTCATATTTATTGACCATTGACATGTGACCCAAGCTGATCATGAACGCAAAAAAAAAATATTACTTTTTAATAAACTAATGAATAAATATATCTTTTAATTTTTATTCATTTTGTAAACGCTTTTTGGTACATTTACTTAACTTTTCGTATAAAAGGTTCGGATGATTTCATTTTAACTGTATGTAACTACACAGGTAAAATATAAATGGTGTGTGTAACACAATCGATCTGTATGGGATGCATGGATTTTAACCGACCAGAAACTTGTTGAACATTTAATACACAACACGATACATTTCTAAAGATATCTTGTTTCTTTTAAAATAAAATGTGATTAAACATTTATTTTTTGTCACCACTACATGGACAAAGCGTGTCCGAGTGAACGACATTTTCTCGATGTACTTCCTTGCCACAACACACAAATACACAAAACCATTTCAGAAACTTTATAATTATACATGTAATAAAAATCAAAACACATTAAAGAACGATTTTTATTAATAAATTGTACATTTTTTACTATGCAAATCACTGACATCGATACCTGAGGCACTTCCGGGATGTTTACCTGTAATTAAAAATATTCGATTTCAATGACTCTGGTCACTACTTTAGCATTTTTTTTATTCAATTGGGCGGTATATTCTCTTATCGGATATCCAAATAGCCGGATATTTTAATACATAACATATAGGAAATGGTTTGGTGTTTTGAAATGATATCCCATTTGCCTATATATTCATTTACCCGATATCCAATTTCATGGAGTCTACTGTATTAATCTATAATTATCTGGTGCCTGTTGTTAATGTGACAAACTTAAACACTAAAATAAAACAAATCCAAAAAATAAACTTGTAATTTCAAAATCTTTGATTGATATTAATTTTGTTAGAACTAAACTGGTGCAAGCATATTTGTCTAATCAAAACAATTCATGATAGTTTGTATTTACCCTTACGCAAGACACTGCTTATCAAATAGATTAGTAATTAATACCCTCAAAAGGGGAGTTTTATTTATTTTTTTTTTAATGAAATTGCCAAAATTAAACACTGTATTGACACAAAGAGTCAAATTTTATCACACTAAAATTTAGCATCCATGTTTTTAGCAAAAACTGCCAAATTATCCCTATGCCAAAATAACCAGATTTACAGTATAAATAAAATTTAACCTGAAATAATTTAGGTGGTCGTCCTGGTCCTCTCTGATCTTTCTTTGGTCTTCCCCGTCCTCTAATTTTCTTTATAAGTTTAATTCTTTCCCTTTCTTCTGGTGTCCTGTTCTTGGCCCCCGGAGGTCTACCAGGCCTACGTTTTTTTGGCGTCTTTTCAGAATCTATTTCATTATCTGTGGTTCCCATGTCATCATGTGAATCATCTTTCCAATCCACTTCATCCTCACCTGTTGATTCGTCCATTTCTGTGGAATCGTCTTCAACACATGTACCATTTATAGCAGATAATTCTTCATTGACTTGCCGAACAAAATCTGAGTAACTCATTTGATTGTTACTAGAACTCTGTGTAATCCATTTTGGCTTTTTAATGTCCTTAACATTATCTTTATATGGCCTTCCTAGTTTCTTTTTATTTTTGGAGCCAGGTGGTCTACCTCTTTTCTTCCCTTCCCTCACAGTGCATTTCACTAAACGTACTTGTAACTGTTTTGTCTGCAAATTTTACAGGTTTTTAGTAAATATTTTAAAATTTAAGTTGAAATGGATTGAAATCATACTATGTATATATTATCTGAACTTCCATCTGTTCTCAAAATTCTCAAAAAGCCAAATGTTCAACAACCCAAATTTCGATGGTGATACCAGATCAAACGGTACAATTCATTTATACATAGAAATAAGGGAACCTTTTCCACTAATGAAATGGTTTATAATGTAAATATTTTCCATAAAGAACAAATTTTTTCTTTAAAAAGATCAGGATATCAAAATATAAAATTACATATAATAAACTTTCATACTAGAACTGCATTGTTTTTTTTTTAATGATTAACACCTTTGGAAAATGACGTACAATTTTTCTTAAATAACTCATATTAGGAATTTTTATTCGTGCTATTAAAAATGATTATGTACACATATATTTATTTTCATTATGCCATAACAAAACCAACAAAAAGAAACTTATTTCACTGTTGACCATACATTGCTGCAGCAATAACAAATTAATCATAGTAATAACTGAATGATTGAGATATAAATTATTTTATTATCCTTCCCTGTGATTCTATCAGCTTGTTGAGCAGCTCCGAAAAATTCGTATCAAGAAGCGCGTGCGCTGAGCAGGAGTTATCTACAAATTTTCCCAATGTTTGGCAGCTTAGAACTTATTAAATATCTTTCAAAATTGCAAAATATTAATAAATATATCAAGATTTGGTGTTCCTTTTTTATATTATGGCGTCAACGAGGTTGCATGTTTGAAAGCGGGTGCTTTAGTTTCCCTGAAAATCATGAACAAAGATTTCCAGACTGATTTTGTTTTTTAAAACATGAAAATACACCTTAATGTTGGTTTTTATATCGTTTATAAGATATTTTACATTAACATTCAGGAAATGTATACTTATTGGTATGGTAAATAACGTAACGGAAACTTGTCGTTGCGATGAAGAATCCATACTTTTCCCACGAAAATTTGGGAGAATTCAGAACGTTTACAAATATTTACTTTTCAGATAAGTAATTAAGATGATAAAAATATACAGACAGAATATGAAGATTTGAAGCTTCATATTCTGGCTCATGGGATATTTTACGATATCTAGCTGTTAAAATGCAGATAATATATACATATTGGAAGGGCTAATATATATTCAGGCTTATTATATTAGTGAATGGAGAATCTGTCTTGGGATATTTAATAGGGACAATTGTCTGAGGGGGGCATTTTTATTGATAAATAAGAAATGTACTTAAAAATAAACGTATCCAATCACTTTTTAACATTCTTACCATATTCATTGGCCTTGAAAACCTTTTCAAATCACCCTGAAATATAACATTTTACCTATGTAAAATAATATAATGCTACTTAATATACTGACTTTTTTTTTGGACAAAAAGTTACACAAAATATAAGTGGATCTATAATGCCACGAGGCCTCGGTGGCTGAGTGGTCTAGGTAGTTCGTCATGACTACTAATGATCACTAGCCTGTCAATGCTGAGGTTGTGAGTTCGAATCTCACCTGTGGTGGGGTGTGTTTGACTCCAATCTTAAGTGACATGGATTGCCAATTTTCCTACCAAAGGTCGTGGTTCTCTCCTGGTACTCCAGTTTCCACCACCAATAAAAACTGCCCACCGCAAAATAGCCAAATGTGCTGAAATGGCATAAAACCCTAACTAAACTAAACAATATAATGCCACAACAAGTATGACATGTTATATTTATCAAAATAAATATGCATTTCACAAACTGTATTCAAACTTTTGTACCTCACTTGCATATGATTAGGTAGGCAGAAACTTTTATTTTCTTAACATATGAATACATTTATCAGAGTATTATTTAAAAATAAATAACAAACTGATATCAAATTTGAAAAATTGTGTAGGCCTACAAGCATTGCTGTAAATGTATATAAAGCTACCAGCTAATTGACTTCTGTCTGAAAACAAAACAATATTCATGGTAGTCATAACAACAAAATTTTGGGCTACAAAAATAATATAAATTATACCTTGGGTGGATGTACTCTTGGTCGTCCTGGTCCACGTCCACTAGAGATTTTCTAAAAATAAACATTTAACATAATGTAGATACAATGTCAAGATCGGAAAGGCAAACATGAGAATACATGTATTACATTTTATAGAATGAAACATCCAATAAGATGTTTGTTGTCCCTTTGTCTGATGTTTTGTAAATGTTTAGTTCATGGTATTAAACATTACTTTGAAGCAATTGATATCTGACTACCTGCAGCTAACAACTCTTGTTGAATTTGTGACAGTAATATAATGCGGAGTCATTATATTTTATTGGATACAGATGTTTGTTGCTGCAGTGGAACTACTGATTTAAATATACGATAAAATGCATGTTTCTAAACAGAGTGAATTAACAGGTTTTTCTTCAACTGCAGTTTTTTTTTTTATTGGAACAGATTTTCCCTTCCAGGACACCAAAGCGACCTGTTAAACAGGAACACTCGGACAGTGGATTTAAAATCATGGAAATAAAACAGAACACTGAATCAGTATTGTTTGTTCTTAACAGAAATTTCTGTTATTTAGAATTTTACTTATTCATCCTGTTTGTTTAGTGAATGTAGATTTTAGTGTTAATCTACTTAAAATGGGCAAGAAAAATTCAAAAAATTTACTTATTAAATCAACTATTTTTTCACTGATAATTCATGTATAAAATAGCCATTCTCCTGTATTGCACTTTTTAAAAGAATATCTAAACTAAATAAATAATTTTACATGATTTTATGAAATATAACACTAGAATGACAGGATTTTCTGTTTTGGACTAACTGGAACATAGGTGAACTGCTCAGAAAAGATACTATACCATTGGATGTATTCTTGGTCTTCCTGGTCCACGGTCACTTGGCATTTTCTATAAGTCATAAAAAATTATCAAAATACATAAAAATAATTAAATTAAAGTTTTGAGGATAAATTGCACAGAAGAATTAAATCAAATACTGATTAAGTCTCAGTTTTTTTTTTTTTATATCCACAAAATAGAAATTGTAATGTGACATGTTGATTCAAATTCATAACAAACATGGAAATCTCTAAATGTATATATTTAAATAATTCTTACCGGTATTCGTCACCTTCGATTTTTTCCATAGGTTTCTACACAAATTCAAAATTTTTAAAAAAAAGTCATTTCTCAACCAATTTTCAAGAAATTTACGACTAATTATGTCCACTGACTGTAGCTTATGATATTTTATATCCAAAAAAATGTTCAGATTTGACAATATATTTAGTTTCTATTTATTACAATACAAAATTTATAGATATTACCAGTTTTGCTGAAAATATCATACAGAAGAGAGCAGTATATAATGGCAAATAATTTTGCTTATAAACCTTAACAGATAAATTACCACTTACAGGAGGGTTAATTCTTGGTCTTCCTACTGGATTCTTTATTTCTGATTTCTGAAACAAAAGAAATTAAAAATAACAGAGCTGTTTACCACTCCTGGCATGTGTCAGTATTCCAGCAGTCAGTTGTCCATATTTTGAGAATTTTGTCAGTATAAAAGGATGATATATGTATAACATACTATGGAACTTGCAGTAAGTAAACACATTTTATATACAGACAATCTGTACATGTAAACAGCTCTGAAATTAGTTAATAATACTTATAAAACACACTGGGAAGTGTGTGCACAAAGTGTTTACTTTCTATCATTTAAAGTCAGACAAATACACAGATGTACAGAGATTCACCATTGATGACAGAGGCCAGATAGTTGATTTAAGAAATAATTCATGGGGGGTTATAGAGTTGTAGTCATTTACACATGGACTGGGCTTTTATATTCGAATATTTTATACCGAACAATAGCGAGGTATAAATACAAATATGAAGGCCTAGCCCATGCATAAATGACCACAACTATATAACCCCCATAAATTATTTTTATTCTAATCTGACAACTATGCTAATTTTGCTTTGACATATCTGTTGTCCTGTATGTATCCAATATTGGTTTGGCCTTTCCATTTCTCTTGCAATAAATATGCTGCAATCTGTCTTATTAACTCAAATTATTTAATTCATCATTTACACAAGAAAAATTAATAAAACCTGTTTCAAAGACATACCGGTAACCGTCAAGTCAAAAATCAAGATGGTCCGTACTACGTAAATGTGTATTACAATGTACAACCATTGTTTCTTTGTAAAGATAAAAATTTATTGTGGAAAATTTTTTTCTTGGTTAAGACTGACAAAATTTGCGTTTACATAAGAGCCTCTATACGCATGTGCTATTAAAGGTGGATATACCCGGTAATATATATCGTTTGACGATATTTTGGATGTCATATTAGAATTCTTAATAGACCTTACAATAGCACATAATACTGATGTTATCAGATAAATAATTAAATCTCCTAGCACCAGTTTGGAAAGAATTATCGAGTTATTGGATAAAATAAGACAATTTTTAAATTAGATTGGGATTGATCTCCTTAACAATCATCCCATACCCATTCTTTTTAAATTTATAAATATACCGGTAATGAGTCTGGTAATACATTGGAAGGAAAAAAATACTTGAAATAAGGATGAAAAGTACCACATTTTTTTGTGTTTTTTTGGGGGGAATATTGGACAGAATTGTGTATTCAAAGCAAAACCTTTAATATATCATAATTATTAAGATTTTCCAATAAGAGATTACTATTCATTAGGAGATGTATGGCAGGAAATCCTGCAAATCGACAAGCAGGTGACACCAAATAATGATGATGGAAAATCTCACATCTCATTGCTTTAATGTACATTTCCAGTGAAATGAAATTTACTTATTTTCCTATATATCAGATGAATGTAAAATAAAATTGGATGATTAATAGGTTCCATTTCAGCCAACCACTTGTATAAGGGATCAGGAGATAGTATAAACCAAACCATGTATACACAATGGGGAAAAGCTAACATAAGTAACACACAGTTACTGACATCCTCAAGTGATTGCCAGGTCAGTGTTAACTATGTTTTCCTAAAAAGAGACAGTAATGTCCCTTTCTTTTAAAATGTGACTGAATGGTTTATCTTATGAAGCAAAATTTCTAATACTTCATAATTATTTAGTTCTTTAAAAATTTGAAGAGAAAATAACTAAAGCTGAAAAAATACTGATTTTGAGTATAAAATTAATTTCTTTATTAGATGACACAATCAACATAGAAAATTTGTAGTGGATAGGACTGTAGGAATTCAAATGAAAAAGTTTAATTCAAAGTGCAATATCACTTTTGAAACTATTATTTTTACTTAAAAAATAGCTTATATTTAAAATCTGATTAATTTCAAGAAATTTAGGAAAATTTGATTAAAAATAGCAATGATTCTGAAATAACCATCACCTACTCAGCCATACTGGGTGCCAGTGACTTGCAGTTACTGGTATTGGTCACCTGCCAGTAATGTTATAATGTTTAATATAAACTAAAAATTCTCATTTGGAAACATATTTTTTACTTACTGGAGGCTTTGGTTTAAAAGTGTTTGGAGGCCTTCCTCTTCCTCTTTTTAATGACTGAAATTGTAAAAATAATGAACACAGTATTAAAGTAACCTTTTTCTGAGTGTCATTGTTCCATACTAGAAGACAAAATTAAACAATTAGTTAAACAAGAGGCTCTCAAGAGCCTGAATCGCTCACCTGGCAAACAATGCACTATAAACTAAATTTCATCATCACCATTCACTAAGTATACCATGTTTACTTTAAAAACCAAATATTGTTGAAATCTGAGCTAGTGTAAAAAAATGGCGGGGAAAATGGCAGCAATTTTAAAAATGGCCGTCCAAAACAAACTTTCATCACCATTCAACTCGGGATACCATGGTTACCTTGAATGTAGCTTTCATCTTCATTTTCTTTCTATAAATCAGGAAAAAATAGCAAAAAACAGCATTTTGACCCCTATGTTCTATTTTTAGTAAGGGCAGACATGTTTTTCGACCAATCAAAAATCCAAGCATTAACTTTTTGCAGGATACCCTAAGGAACAATCTTACGAAGTTTCATTTGATTTTAAATAGTAGTTTCAGAGAAGAAGATTTTTGAAATAATAACATAAAAAAAAGCCAAAAATGTCAAAAAAGGGCAATAACTCCAACATCAGTTCACAGATTTTCACGAAAATCAGCACACAGGTAGCTCTAATCATGCTGAACACTTTCAACCTGCCAGAATTTGCCGTAACCTAATGATTTTTGAGATATTTGCGAAAAACTGTTGTTTGACCCCTATGTTCTATTTTTAGTAACAGTGGCCATGTTTTTTGACGGATCATAAATTGAAGCATAAACTTTTTGCAGGATACCCTAAGGAGCTATCCTACCAAGTTTCATTTGATTTTAAATAGTAGTTTCAGAGAAGAAGATTTTTGAAATAATAACATAAAAAAAAGCCAAAAATGTCAAACTAGAGGCTCTCAAGAGCCTGTGTCGCTCACCTGTATCTAATGTGATTACAATAGCTACTGAAGACATCTTATCATTATTATTTTTGAATATGTGGTCAAGTTGTGACCATTCAGAATTTTTTTTACAATTTTCTGATAGACTTCTAAACATCTTGGTTGATGGATCGGCAACAAAGTAACAACACTTGGTCAGCACCTCATAAGGAACATTCATGCTATGTTTTGTTACATTCCATTCAGTGGTTCTCTAAAAGAAATCATTTGTATGCATTTCCCATAGGGTCCAATGTTAAACTTAGTCCCCCGCTGGCGGCAATCTTGGATTATGGATCGGCTACAAAGTAACAACGCTTGGTCAGCACCTCATAAGGAACATTCATGCCAGATTTAGTTTCATTCCATTCAGTGGTTCTCTAAAAGAAGTCATTTGTATGCATTTCCCATAGGGTCCTATGTTAAACTAAGTTCCCCGCTGGCGGCCATCTTGGATGATGGATCAGCTACAAAGTAACAACACTTGGTCAGCACTTCATAAGGAATATTCATGCCATGTTTGGTTTCATTCCATTAAGTGGGTCACTAGAAGAAGTCATTTGTATGCATTTCCCATAGGGTTCTATGTTAAACTAAGTCCCCCGCTGGCGGCCATCTTGGATTATGGATCGGCTACAAAGTAACAACACTTGGTCAGCACCTCATAAGGAACATTCATGCTATGTTTTGTTACATTCCATTCAGTGGTTCTCTAAAAGAAGTCATTTGTATGCATTTCCCATAGGGTCCAATGTTAAACTTAGTCTCCCGCTGGTGGCCATCTTGGATTATGGATCGGCTACAAAGTAACAACACTTGGTCAGCACCTCATAAGGAACATTCATGCCATGTTTGGTTTCATTCTATTCAACGGTTCTCTAAATGAAGTCATTTGTATGCATTTCCCATAGGGTCCTATGTTAAACTAAGTCCCCCTCTGGCGGCCATCTTGGATGATGGATCGGCTACAAAGTAATAACACTTGGTCAGCACCTCATAAGGAACATTCATGCCAGATTTACTTTCATTCCATTCAGTGGTTCTCTAAAAGAAATCATTTGTATGCATTTCCCATAGGGTCCTATGTTAAACTAAGTTCCCCGCTGGCAGCCATCTTGGATGATGGATCAGCTACAAAGTAACAACACTTGGTCAGCACTTCATAAGGAATATTCATGCCATGTTTGGTTTCATTCCATTAAGTGGGTCACTAAAAGAAGTCATTTGTATGCATTTCCCATAGGGTTCTATGTTAAACCAAGTTCCCCGCTGGCGGCCATCTTGGATTATGGATCGGCTACAAAGTAACAACACTTGGTCAGCACCTCATTAGGAACATTCATGCCATGTTTGGTTTCATTCCATTCAACGGTTCTCTAAAAGAAGTCATTTGTATGCATTTCCCATAGGGTCCTATGTTAAACTAAGTCCCCCTCTGGCGGCCATCTTGGATGATGGATCGGCTACAAAGAGTGCACACAACAGTTTTTCTTAGAACTTTTCATGACGTCATGAATTGAAGGAACATACTCAAAAGATTGATAGCTGGACAATTGGCTGTATCATATACCCATAGACAACCATATATCAAATAAAACATATTTCTTCAAGCTTTCACTGTATATAAGTATTTTTAAGGAATTCCTTTCCAAATTCTTACCATTACAGAAAGATAACTGACAAAAAATAGGCCTCCCCCCTTCAAATATTTCAAAAACAGACCAACTTCAGAGCATCCTAGCAAAGATTCCTGCGTAATTTAGAGAACTGAGTATATGTGTTTTCCAAAGTACACATTCAACTGGTTTCAGCACATGTAGTTTCAGGGTACATTCGCCGCCTTTTAAAATTGCTACATGAAGTGGTATAAAAATGTTGTGTTTTCACCTACACTATTTTTGGATGTTTTCAGAGTAGTCTCCCATTAATAAAACTTTCCTGAAAATAATTACTTTTTTACATTTCATGCATTTTTTTAAACTTAAAATAAAGCCAAGACTCTAATTTAAACAATGAAACCAAAAAACAATCAGAAATCAATATCTAGAACTTATAAATAGAGGGAATTCCATACCTATGACATCATATATTTAGGGAAAAATCACTGGAATTTTATACGAAACTGTTGTTTGCATTCTTAAGGCATTCTTGATACCTTTATTTTCAAAATAAGAATAAATTTTCTCAATCTACAGACAATTACGAATAAAACGATACCTCGTTTGTCTATTTCTGACATGTGAATCAAATGTATTGAATAAATATTCAAAGGAGGGGGGTTTTGATACCCTGGGGCATAACTCACAGACAATGACATAAAATGTAAATTTGACATATTTTGATGTAATATGAGCATATTTCTCTCTTATGAACTGTTTTATGCTTGTATACTTAAAGATTTGATTAATTTTAAGAAAATACATGAAAAAAACTAAATTTTATTGTTAAAAAAAAGGTTCAAATGAAAAAAAATAAGAATGCCAACCATTCCTTGAATTGAATAACAGTGTAATTATGGAATAGTTTATTGACACTAACTTTTACCAGTGAAATGGAAATAAAGTTTATTTTTTCTTTTTTTTTTTCTTTCATTTTTTTCCCAATATTTATGCGAAAAAAAAATCTGCATATATTAAGTGCAATGAATCATCTAAAACTATAACCGGCTTCAAAAACTGCGAATAAATAATATGACCTCTTTACACTTGACATCAAATTATTACTGCAAATCTGTTATTTTTGGTTGCTAAGGCCAGATGGGACATAATAATGCATTAAATACCACTCTTGGTACATGAAATTCTTTCTATCTGACTAATGTTGCATAAACAATACAATACATGAGCTTTATAACCAAAATACTGTTCAAATCTGAGCCTTATCAAAGCCTTTAAGAGTGCACACAACAGTTTTTCTTAGAACTTTTCATGACGTCATGAATTGAAGGAACATACTCAAAAGATTGATAGCTGGACAATTGGCTGTATCATATACCCATAGACAACCATATATCAAATAAAACATATTTCTTCAAGCTTTCACTGTATATAAGTATTTTTAAGGAATTCCTTTCCAAATTCTTACCATTACAGAAAGATAACTGACAAAAAATAGGCCTCCCCCCTTCAAATATTTCAAAAACAGACCAACTTCAGAGCATCCTAGCAAAGATTCCTGCGTAATTTAGAGAACTGAGTATATGTGTTTTCCAAAGTACACATTCAACTGGTTTCAGCACATGTAGTTTCAGGGTACATTCGCCGCCTTTTAAAATTGCTACATGAAGTGGTATAAAAATGTTGTGTTTTCACCTACACTATTTTTGGATGTTTTCAGAGTAGTCTCCCATTAATAAAACTTTCCTGAAAATAATTACTTTTTTACATTTCATGCATTTTTTTAAACTTAAAATAAAGCCAAGACTCTAATTTAAACAATGAAACCAAAAAACAATCAGAAATCAATATCTAGAACTTATAAATAGAGGGAATTCCATACCTATGACATCATATATTTAGGGAAAAATCACTGGAATTTTATACGAAACTGTTGTTTGCATTCTTAAGGCATTCTTGATACCTTTATTTTCAAAATAAGAATAAATTTTCTCAATCTACAGACAATTACGAATAAAACGATACCTCGTTTGTCTATTTCTGACATGTGAATCAAATGTATTGAATAAATATTCAAAGGAGGGGGGTTTTGATACCCTGGGGCATAACTCACAGACAATGACATAAAATGTAAATTTGACATATTTTGATGTAATATGAGCATATTTCTCTCTTATGAACTGTTTTATGCTTGTATACTTAAAGATTTGATTAATTTTAAGAAAATACATGAAAAAAACTAAATTTTATTGTTAAAAAAAAGGTTCAAATGAAAAAAAATAAGAATGCCAACCATTCCTTGAATTGAATAACAGTGTAATTATGGAATAGTTTATTGACACTAACTTTTACCAGTGAAATGGAAATAAAGTTTATTTTTTCTTTTTTTTTTTCTTTCATTTTTTTCCCAATATTTATGCGAAAAAAAAATCTGCATATATTAAGTGCAATGAATCATCTAAAACTATAACCGGCTTCAAAAACTGCGAATAAATAATATGACCTCTTTACACTTGACATCAAATTATTACTGCAAATCTGTTATTTTTGGTTGCTAAGGCCAGATGGGACATAATAATGCATTAAATACCACTCTTGGTACATGAAATTCTTTCTATCTGACTAATGTTGCATAAACAATACAATACATGAGCTTTATAACCAAAATACTGTTCAAATCTGAGCCTTATCAAAGCCTTTAAGAGTGCACACAACAGTTTTTCTTAGAACTTTTCATGACGTCATGAATTGAAGGAACATACTCAAAAGATTGATAGCTGGACAATTGGCTGTATCATATACCCATAGACAACCATATATCAAATAAAACATATTTCTTCAAGCTTTCACTGTATATAAGTATTTTTAAGGAATTCCTTTCCAAATTCTTACCATTACAGAAAGATAACTGACAAAAAATAGGCCTCCCCCCTTCAAATATTTCAAAAACAGACCAACTTCAGAGCATCCTAGCAAAGATTCCTGCGTAATTTAGAGAACTGAGTATATGTGTTTTCCAAAGTACACATTCAACTGGTTTCAGCACATGTAGTTTCAGGGTACATTCGCCGCCTTTTAAAATTGCTACATGAAGTGGTATAAAAATGTTGTGTTTTCACCTACACTATTTTTGGATGTTTTCAGAGTAGTCTCCCATTAATAAAACTTTCCTGAAAATAATTACTTTTTTACATTTCATGCATTTTTTTAAACTTAAAATAAAGCCAAGACTCTAATTTAAACAATGAAACCAAAAAACAATCAGAAATCAATCTCTAGAACTTATAAATAGAGGGAATTCCATACCTATGACATCATATATTTAGGGAAAAATCACTGGAATTTTATACGAAACTGTTGTTTGCATTCAAAGTAACAACACTTGGTCAGCACCTTATAAGGGTTCATTCATGCCAGATTTAGTTTCATTCCATTCAGTTGTTCTCTAAAAGAAGTCATTTGTATGCATTTCCCATAGGGTCCAATGTTAAACTTAGTCCCCCGCTGGCGGCCATCTTGGATGATGGATCGGCTACAAAGTAACAACACTTGGTCAGCATCTCATAAGGAACATTCATGCCAGATTTAGTTTCATTCCATTCAGTGGTTCTTTAAAAGAAGTCATTTGTATGCATTTCCCATAGGGTTCTATGTTAAACTAAGTCCCCCACTGGTGGCCATCTTGGATTATGGATCGGCTACAAAGTAACAACACTTGGTCAGCACCTCATAAGGAACATTCATGCCATGTTTGGTTTCATTCCATTCAACGGTTCTCTAAAAGAAGTCATTTGTATGCATTTCCCATAGGGTCCTATGTTAAACTAAGTCCCCCTCTGGCGGCCATCTTGGATGATGGATCGGCTACAAAGTAACAACACTTGGTCAGCACCTCATAAGGAACATTCATGCCAGATTTAGTTTCATTCCATTCAGTGGTTCTCTAAAAGAAGTCATTTGTATGCATTTCCCATAGGGTCCTATGTTAAACTAAGTTCCCCGCTGGTGGCCATCTTGGATGATGGATCGGCTACAAAGTAACAACACTTGGTCAGCACCTCATAAGGAACATTCATGCCAGATTTAGTTTCATTCCATTCAGTGGTTCTCTAAAAGAAGTCATTTGTATGCATTTCCCATAGGGTCCTATGTTAAACTAAGTTCCCCGCTGGCGGCCATCTTGGATGATGGATCGGCTACAAAGTAACAACACTTGGTCAGCACCTCATAAGGAACATTCATGCCATGTTTGGTTTCATTCCATTCAGTGGTTCTCTAGAAGAAGTTCAAAATGTAAAATGTTAACGACGACGCCGGACGCCGGACGCCGGACGACGACGGACGACGGACGCCAAGTGATGAGAAAAGCTCACTTGACCCTTTGGGTCAGGTGAGCTAAAAAGGGCAACAACTCTAACATCAGTTGACAGATTTTCACGAAAATCAGCACATAGGTAGCTCTCAACATGCTGAACACTTTCAACCTGCCAGAATTTGCCGTAACCTAATGATTTTTGAGATATTTGCGAAAAACTGTTGTTTGACCCCTATGTTCTATTTTTAGTAACAGTGGCCATGTTTTTCGACGGATCATAAATCGAAGCATAAACTTTTTGCAGGATACCCTAAGGAACTATCCTACCAAGTTTCATTTGATTTTAAATAGTAGTTTCAGAGAAGAAGATTTTTGAAATAATAACATAAAAAAAAGCCAAAAATGTCAAAAAAGGGCAACAACTCTAACATCAGTTGACAGATTTTCACGAAAATCAGCATACAGGTAGCTCTCATCATGCTCAACACTTTCAACCTGCCAGAATTTGCCGTAACCTAATGATTTTTTAGATATTTGCGAAAAACTGTTGTTTGACCCCTATGTTCTATTTTTAGTAACAGCGGCCATGTTTTTTGACGGATCAAAAATCGAAGCATAAAATTTGTGCAGGATACCCTAAGGAACAATCATGCTAAGTTTTATCCAAATCCATGCAGTAGTTTCAGAGGAGAAGATGTTTGAAAAATTGTTAACGACGACGACAGACGACGCCAGACGCAAAGTGATGAGAAAAGCTCACATGGCCTTTTAGGCCAGGTGAGCTAAAAATAATTACTAGGCAACCATGGAAACACAAAAAAAAATGTTTCCCCTGGAAACACAAAAAAAATGTTCCCCATGGAAATATTATCAAATGTTCATAGTATATACCAAATATCAAATAAATATATTCAAACATGACGATAAAATGTTTGGAAAATTGTTCTGATGGACAGATTGACAAACTGGTGAATGGGCGGACATAATGCAAACCTGTCCGACATAAACAATGTTTCCCCTACTATCTAATAGAATCATTAAGAAAATAATTAATCAATCTATGAAATATGAATATGACCCCCTTTCTTAAAAATAAAACATTATTATTAAATTATCTGTGATCTGTGTTACGCTGTAATCAGTATCAAGGACGTATGTTAGTTATACGTCCTTGTTAGTATACACTGTCTGCTAAAATGGAAGTACAGTGCACTATTTTGTGCGTATGGTTTTCCATCGGCTACCGGTGGTTTTAAAAATTACATTGTTTCCCGGGGAAATAAATTGATGAGAACTTTAGTCAGCAGCATAAACACAATGAGGATTCAACTGAGTGAGAAAATTGAAATGTGAACATTTTCTTCCTCTGAGGATGGAAAACTTCATTTGAAATATTGTCAGTCAATGAGACCACTGTGTCCAAATTTAAAAATATAAATCCTTCTATTATGAGTCTACTACTGGTCATCTATTCTTCAATGTGATAAACACAATAGTTACTGATGTTGTCGGCAATATCACGATATATGGACTGCTCTTGGGCCATGGTAAGGACATCTGATCTTGTCCTCGCCTTGCCTCGGGCCATTTCAGTTTACCTGTTCCATACCACAGTCCTTGGGCAATCCATAAATGTGATATTGGCCTCGACATCAGTAACTTAATGTACTGGTACGTATATAATTAACAAAGATGACATCTTGAGACATTTTCCACATAAGCTTAAAGACAAACTGTTCCATGTCAGAAAATGTTAGATAAAAATATATCGTAAGTACTGAATCAGTTTAATGGTTTTTTGCAAAACACATGTTTTTCATATCATGAAAACAAATTTAAATTAAGTAAAATTTGATAAAAACTTATGTAAAATGTTTTTTTGAAATAAACTTATTTTAACCTTATTGTTAAAATATCAGCAAAATATAAACCTGTCATTGTGAGAGTAAAAAATAATTTAGAAACTTACTGGTGTGACTAGCATAAAATCTGTTCTGCACTCAATGTCTGAGGACTGCACTTCATTCTGTAAAACAAGAATCTGCTGGGTGACAGCAAACCAGATATTCCTGCATTACTGCTAGGAATCGCACACCCACCCATCCACCAGAGGGCTGAACTTCACAAAACTATAACTTCATTTTTTTCTGACGTAAAATTCAATTAATAAATGATTCTTTTTTTAACAGAATTAATTCTAAATCTTAAGGAAAATGTTTCCAGAAACTATCTATTCCTGATTTAAACTATTTTCTGTCAATATGAATTATTAACAAATTGACTGAAAGTTTCCTCATTCTGACAGCATTTCTGAGCAATACAATGTCCATCACTGGCTTGAGCTGTGAGAAAACACAACAAATGCTCCTTGACTATGTTAATCAGTTGCAAACGTATGGACAAAGAGATTAATAAAAATCCTAAAACTATGTCTCCAAGTGGTACACAATAATACTTGATCAGCCTGAAACTGAAACTTGATCTGTAGCTCATCATTATTACCAAAAATAAGATCACATGGTAAAAAGATTTGCAAAAAAAAGTCCGGAAAACTAATATTTTGACAACAATTCCTATGGCAATAACTCTCACAATAATTATCTGATCAGTTTGAAAGTGAAACTTGATCTGTAGCTCATCATTACAAGCTCACATCCCAAAAATAAGATTATTTGGATGAAGAGTTTGTGAAAAAATTCTGGAAAAATATTATTTTGCAAGGCAATAAATCTCACAATAATTATCTAATCAGGGCATATGCAGCGTCAAACTCAAACTTCATCCGTAGTTCATCATTATAACCTCACATACCAAAAATAAGATCAGTTGGTAAAACAGTTTGCTAAAAAAGTCCAGAAAGCTATTATTTTGGCAATAATTTCTATTTCCAAGGGCAATAATTATCCGATGAGCTTGAAACTTAAACCTGATCTGTTACTTATCATTATAACCTAATATACTGAAAATAAGATCAGTTTGTTAAATAATTTCTGAAAAAAAGTCTGGAAAACTGTAGTGTGACTGATGGATGGAGGGACAGAGTGCAAACCTATAGTCTCAT
Source organism: Mytilisepta virgata (assembly GCA_028015205.1). Lineage (NCBI taxonomy): Eukaryota > Metazoa > Mollusca > Bivalvia > Mytilida > Mytilidae > Mytilisepta > Mytilisepta virgata. Next base: position 83,777,250 of record CM051519.1, read on the forward strand.
TCAGTGCTGCCAGTAATGGGCTAAAAATTAATACACTGAAACAACTACTGTCAATGTAGTGAGCTGATTTTTATTGTCGGTTTATACCAATAACATATATGTCTCAATGCCTGTTGGCTTTACTTCCTATAAAATTATAAATTACAAAATATACTGACATGCCCAGTTAATGCATGTATTATTTGTCTCAACTTTCCATGAATTAGATTACATAATTAAAGAATCCACAGAAAAACACAGTGATACACGAGGACATCTTATACAATGTCAGAGCTAAATCCCAAAACACGACAGTGTAATACCAAGTGTACTTTGCATTTGGCTGTTTTTTGTGTATTAAATTCCATGATGTTTCCGATGATTTGAATGCTTCAAAACATATCAGTACCTTTAGCAAGCATGTATCTACTTGCTATGGAATGTCTTCCAAGATCTGAGGCTGTGCTATATGCCAAAGCCTTTCTGTAATTTTGAGATGAACTAGATGTACTGTGAGCAAAGCTCACAAAGGATACCCCCCGCTTTGCCTTGCCCAGGGTAAAGTTTCATAAGATATTTGCATCAATTTAAGCATACTCATGGTTGCCTTTACTACTCCAAAACATATCTGTTCATGTTTCGAATGGCTGATGTGGCTTGGGAAGTATAGGTACAGCAAAAATTGTTATTTTTTTTCAAATTGAACCTGAAACATATACCAATACAGATCTAGAATTAAGAGTATTAGTTATAAAATAGAAGTCCAATTATCTCCCTTGTGTAATATCGGAAAGCAAAAATTTTCCTTCATGCACATCTTTGGATGATGTACTTCCTTTGTGAAAAGTTTCGTTGAAATCCATTGAGCGGTCTAGGAGGAGTTGCGCTTACGAGGTTCATATAATGTATAAGCGAAAAAAAAAAAGAAGTCCAATTATCTCCCTTGTGTGATATCGGAACGCAAAGATTTTTCTTCATGCACATCTTTGGATGATGTACTTCCTTTCTGTAAAGTTTCATTTAAATCCATTGAGCGGTCTAGGAGGAGTTGAGCTTACAAGATATATGGACAGACGGACGTACAGACAGACGGACGGACAAGGTGATTCCTATATACCCCCCAAACTTTGTTTGCGGGGGGTATAAATAATAACAACTAGATGTACTGTGAGCAAAGCTCACAAAGGATACCACCCGCTTTGCCTTGCCCAGGGTAAAGTTTCATAAAAATAGAAGTCCAATTATCTCCCTTGTATGATATCGGAAAGCAAAGATTTTTCTTCATGCACATCTTTGGATGATGTACTTCCTTTCTGTAAAGTTTCGTTGAAATCCATTGAGCGGTCTAGGAGGAGTTGCGCTTACGAGGTTCATATATAATGTATAAGCCAAAAAAAATAGAAGTCCAATTATCTCCCTTGTGTGATATCGGAAAGCAAAGATTTTTCTTCATGCACATCTTTGGATGATGTACTTCCTTTCTGTAAAGTTTCGTTGAAATCCATTGAGCGGTCTAGGAGGAGTTGCGCTTACGAGGTTCATATATAATGTATAAGCCAAAAAAAAATAGAAGTCCAATTATCTCCCTTGTGTGATATCCGAAAGTAAAGATTTTTCTTCATGCATATCTTTGGATGATGTACTTCCTTTCTGTAAAGTTTCGTTGAAATCCATTGAGCGGTCTAGGAGGAGTTGCGCTTACGAGGTTCATATATAATGTATAAGCCAAAAAAAATAGAAGTCCAATTATCTCCCTTGTGTGATATCGGAAAGCAAAGATTTTTCTTCATGCACATCTTTGGATGATGTACTTCCTTTCTGTAAAGTTTCGTTGAAATCCATTGAGCGGTCTAGGAGGAGTTGCGCTTACAAGATATATGGACAGACGGACGGACAAGGTGATTCCTATATACCCCCCCAAACTTTGTTTGCGGGGGGTATAATTATGAAAGCACTATTATTTTATAAAGACATTCTAAACCATATTTCTGCTTTTACTCTCTACAAGCATTAACAGATATGTAAAACATAGATGTGGTTACTTTAGGCATCTAAAATTTACTCTAAATCATTATAGAGGTCTTGCAATATTGAGATATATGTACATGTTTATTACAAGAAAAGTTTTGATTTTTACTCATTTTGCATCTCAACTTACAAGTTTTTTTGGAGTATCTGATTTTCTTGGCCTGCCTCTTCCTCTTTTGACTGGTTCTGAAAGCTTCAAATTAACAATAAGATTACGTTATACTTATGAAGATGTAGAACAAAAAAAATTAACCTCTGTACCCAGTCTCTTTTTTTGCAAGTAACTTGTATTATTTCAGACAGCTAAATGGTCTTCTGGATCTAACACTTAACCTGTTGGTACAGAACTCCTATGACTGGACATGGGTATGTAAAAGTAAACATTTTTTACCTTGACCTTGCAGGTAGACATGACAATCCCTCTCATGGTAGTAATAAATATCCTTTAGTATCATTTATTGAATTCAAAGCAGATAAAAGTTCAGAGACAGACATGACCTGTTTATTTGAATATGTAAAGTTAAATTAAGTCTTTGACATTGACCTTTTCATCACACCCTCAGGTGGTGGTCAACAATATCATCACGTATCATTCATCTAAGGCATTTCAAAGTTCTCACCTCACCTGGATACAACTTGTACAGACTGATGGTTAGAGAGACTAACAAAGTGATTCCTTCACAGGGGGTAATTAATACTAAAAATCATTATTATTTGCTCACTAACGTTCATTTGAAAATTAAGATTTACAATTAATTTATATCATTTCTTGATCATTGTTTTATACATATATATTTTGCAACAATGTTTGCAAATATAATTTTACTGTTACAGAACATCATTTTTCAAAATGTTGGCAGAAAATATGTTAAGCTAAAGATATACAGCTATCAAAATTTCATTATCATAACAAACAGCAATAAAGAAATCTTTTTGTTAAATTTGTTTTCTGTTTGGTATTAGAAAGTGATAATACTGGCATACAATGGCTATTTAGAGCACTAATGGTAAATTAAACAAAAGCGTTGAAACTTTAATACTTTTATACATATTATAAATCATAATATTTTTTGAGTATTAAGTTCTCCAAGTTCCATTTACCTGATTTTCTTGACTAGAATCTGTATTGAGATCTTTGTGTGAATCTTTTGGTTCTGTAATTTCCCCATCAGGTTCCTATAAAAGTGAATAAAACGAAAAGGAAATCAATTTTTCATTTCAAAAAGAAAAAATTGTATGGGAAATTTTTATTCAAATTTACATAAATTTTAATTTTTTTTAACTATTTATACAATCTGAAGAAATTCAAATAGTTTCAAAAGTAGTACACATATATATATATATAATATAATAATAAAAATAAACATTGTTGCTCCCTGAAAAATATAAACATGTATAATGTCTACAGTACCCATAGAGTCTGGCAACAGTTACTAATTTCTTCATCATAATTTTATTACTTTACCACAGGAATTTTATATCATTAATACAATGTATGTATATAATCAAATACTGCAAACAGTCATAATGACAATCCTTATTTATTATGCTCATTCTGATACAATTCAAACGATCAGGTCTTAAACATAAATTTGAACAAAGTACCATAGTAAAACTAGTGGTTGCACAAAAAACAAGAAAATATCCAATATCTCTTTCATCCTGGAACTTACTGTGGCTTCCAAATAATTTACACTGGCAAATTTTGAGCTGGTCTTTCACTAAATAAAGTCTAGGTTTTCAATAATAAAAATTAGCATTAATATTTTACCATTTGAAAGGCATTTCAAACAAAAGATTTTAACACCAACAAATGTTATCCTTCTTACCTTAGTCAAATCCATTACTGATTCCTCTACCACTGTACTCTTTAATAAATGAACAAAAATAAGAAAAATTAAATATTTCTAAAATATATGTCATACATAAAAGAAGTGCAAGGATTTATGCCTAAAACAGAAGAAAAATGGAAATTACACAAGAATAGAATTTCTGTACAATGAATACATCTTTTTATACCCACTTTGGAAGCATACAATATATACCGTATATTTGATAAATGAACTATATTTAGCACAGCATAATATATTTTGATTTTTCTACATCAAAGATGACTGTAATGCAATATAATCTATTTTCATTTCCACTTACAACTTATTCTATTCTTCCACTGAAAAACTTCAATTACCAGCAATCATTGGTTTGAATTTAAATATTTGAATGTATGTTAACAATTTGAAACCATTCATATCCATTCTTCTTCATGTTATTTGTCTTAATACATTTGTAAGTGATATGCATTGTGTTCAAAGTTCAATTTTTTATTTGTGAAACTACACATGTACATTGTACATACATTATTGTTGGTAACATTAAGATTTTCCACTTTTTCTTCACCCTCCATCTGATGAGTCTGAGAATCTGTAAATCAAGTAAATCCAAGGTGAATTTTATTTTTATATCAAATCCATTATTCAAACCTGCATATTAGCAGAAATTAAGACATATATGAATAGAATATAGAATGGAAACGGGGACAACCCAACCAAAGTATTTTACTACTAATACTTTGTATATAGCACTACCATTATCAATATGTGTATACATCTAGTATATATGTATATACAGTATCTTGGTATCTTTTTCAAGAGAAATATATAACAATCTTTTTCTATATTTCAAACATTGCAATGTTAATTTTGTATTACAAAAATACTGCTGTTTCATCAGTGAAATTTGGAATATATATTTATGCGCTGTTATTAATTTTTTAGACACATGTAAAACAAACATATATTTGTAAGTCAGTGTTTTAGGCCTGATCTAGATTCAGCAGGTCACAACCGCAAAAATTCTGATCCACCCACAATTTATTAGCTGTGACAGTTCATCAAAATCCCCAGAAAAATCATTTTCACTCAACTGACCTCATTGGCAACATTTTACCAAAGAGATATAACACTTATTTGTGAACCTTTCATGTTATCTCCTTTGTAAATAATTTCTTCAAGAAACTCTTTTTTTATTTAGGAATCAATTACATGTCAGGGTTCCTCATAAGGTTTTTTCTTGGTGAATCCTGGATTCATCACTTTTGAAATTGATGAGACTCACAAAACACGTATAACCAGAAAAGCTGAATAGGATATGGCATGTAAAACAAATGGTGCAATTTTGAAAAAAAAAACAACAAACATTTGTAGGACAATGTTCTGTTCTGGTTTTGAAAATACATGATATGTTAATTGTGAGGCAGGAGAATTTTACATCTGCAGAATTACTTTTTGTACCAATCCTTTCATGAATAAATATTTACAAATCAAATTTATAAGGTGCCTGTTCTTTCAACCATTTTGAACAAAACATTCAATCATGTACATACTGGTAATCAAAATTCATTATCTTTCGGAATAATTTTTTATATCAATACTTTTGGGATAATACATATAAATATTTATAAAACAAATTTATTAGCTATGTTTGTACCTGTTCATTAAAACATTCAATCATGTTATCATTGTCTGTAGGAATCAATTTTTTTAATAAGACATTTATAAACAACAAAAATATAGAATTTGAACTTCTTAGTACTAAATGAAAAGACAAACAATTCTGATATAAGGGTTTTAATTTTTTTTTTACAAATACTGAATATAGTATTAGTAAACTGAATGGTTTATTATTAGTTTTCTCCCCTGAAAAATAATACTGACATGGCAGTGACATACATCAGTATCTTTCTTTTAATTTCAATTTGCTCCTTAGAAAAACCCAAATGATTTGATTTCTTGCATATCAGATAACTTGATAAAATACATGTATTAGTGACTTCTGATTGAATACTTTCTGAGATACCAGTAAGGCCAATTAAAATTAATTGATAGATTTTCATCCCCGCCCGCCCCGATTTTTTTATTTTCTAAAATTTACGATTTCCGGATTTTGTTCATCTCCGTTACCGGTATCCGTGTCAATAATTTCGTTTTTTGTTAACTTCCTGTAACAATTCAACTTGGGGTGCTTTCCATTATGCGGTACGTACCGGTACGTACCGACTTTCACTAATTCTTCTTCCGGTCCGTCTGGTTCGTCATTTCTAAAGAACCACTGTGGTACGGACCAATAATGGAACACGAATCTTTGGTTCAATTGGAACGTACCGCATAATGGAAAGCACCCATGGTTTTCGTGATTCGACTATTTTTGTGACCTTTAGATGTCTTTTGGCCAGCTTAAGTCTGCAGAGATTGGAGTTGAAATTTCTATTGTGCATGTTTCTGGAATAAAAACATATATAAGCCATTTTATAACGTTTACATATTAATAACACCTTACAAAATAGTTTCATATGAAATAAAAAATAAAATCCTCCCACCCGCCCGATTTTTTTCAAAAAGTTGGATGAAAATCTACTAATTAATTTTAGTTGGCCTAATGAGTGTGGTGATGTGTTCAAAATATCTCTAATGTGAGTGCTACAATGCAGTTCCTGTTTCATGTTTGATAAAAAAAAATTCACCAATCATGGGAAATGTCAACTTAAGGTAGGAGGTACAGAAAATGTACCTAATCTGCCAAATTATGGATTTTCATAAAATTTTACATGCAGCTAGAATATTCGAAACTGCATCTAAATATCAAAAAAATTTATATTTAGCTTTTATATTTCTTAAATAAGGTTGATTTAAAGTCCTTAAAATAAAGGTCTTATAATGTATATTTCATATAAAAACAGCCGAAAATACAATGTAATTAATAATTTGACTTTAAATCGTCGTTTCTCAAAACCTAATCCCTAGAATTTTCTATAAAAATGATGTGTTATTGTTGTTAACTTTTTTGTTTTAATGATACTAAATAAGCATAAGGTTACCAGCTGTGTTTTCATGTGGAAATCATTCAACCATACGTCCTGTCAGTAAAAACACTAAAAATCTACATTTTTTATTGCGACGTCATGATGATGTTACGTTTGTTTTGGCTTTTTACATTTATTTGCACTCTTAGTATAGTAATAAATCTAATATACTAAAAAAACGAATCTGGTGACCCCTAATAAATTTTATATAAAAAAAGAGAATTTCAATGGCAATAATATCTTCTTTTTTTTTAAAATTCTAGCAACTAGAGTTTGAGAAATCATAATATTTTACTTTTTGCAGCGATATCTATGTGCATTCTATGTATGTACACATCTGTTTGCCAACACTTGAAACACCATATTTCAGGAAGTATTTATTGGACATACCTTATTATTTTTATGTTCAGATGCAGTTCAAAGCACAATAGTTGCATGCTTATATTAATAAAGATCTGTCAGAAATATAGCCCAATTAGGCACCTCCTACCTTACTCATTGGTTCCATGTTTCCAACCAGATAATCAATTGTGAAAGTCTTGTATAAAATTTGATTCACTGGTAAATAATATTTCATAATCTTTGACTTTACTTTCATATCCAAACTAGAGTATTTGATACAATTTAAATCTTAAATAATTTTGCAACTTCCGTCCCAGCTAATGGATGTTGAATCTGAAGAACCTAGAAATGAGCATAAATCACAGATTTATGAAACACACACAATTGCCACAGGAAAAAAATTACACCCACAATAAAAACGAGTATTATAACTTATTCATTAATGTATGACAATCATAAACTAGAGGCTTTCAAGAACCTCTATCACTCACCTGGATTTAACATTTCACCTTGAGCAGGACTAAAAATTTAAGTGTTGCAGTCAATTTGGCTGGTTTTTCTATAGGGTTCTATGTTAAACAAAGTTCATCTGTGGCAGTCATCTTGGTTGACAGTCCAGGTCAATAGACACATTTCCAAAAAAGAATCATCATAGACCGTTTTTGCTAAGTCGTGTTCCAACTGGCTAAGTGGTTACAGACAGGAAGATTTTTAAATGAATTTTCCTATAGCAGTATATAGGGTCCTATATTTAACTAAGTTCGGCCGTGGCGGCCATCTTGGTTGACAATCCTAGTGATCAGAGATATTTCTGAAAGAGGACCTCCTAAGGACAATTGCTGCCAAGTCTTGTTCCAGTTGGTCAAGTGGTTTCAGACAAAAAGATTTTTCAATTAATTTTCCCATAGGGCCCTATGTTAAACTAAGTTCGGCTGTGACGGCCATCTTGGTTAACAGTCCGGGTCATCAGACATATATCTGAGAGAACCTTCGAAGGACTATTACTGCCAAGTCTGGTTCCAATTGGCCATGTAGTTTCATAGAAGAATTTTAAAATCCACACCCCTCCCCCCCCCTTTTTTCTATTTTTAGTAACAGCAAGTAGGTTGGAAGTCAGAGATGCTGGACATAGATTTGGAAAGGAGCCACGCAAGGACCATTTAACCAAAGTTTGATGGCAGGTAGATCTTGACCTGATGCCCCACCTAAAATGTAGGTCATGTATGAACGCTCATTACTACCCAAGGCACATCCACTGATGAAGTTTCATTGACACACCATGCTTAGTTCCAAAGGAATGAGCCTAAACGCAAAACTTAAAAATATCAAGTCTATATCATCTGCTGTCTATAATGATAACAATTGTTATCTTTATAGACAGCAGATGATATAGACTGATATATAAAAATACTAATTAAGAGAGGGACACATGTAGCAAGTCTACTTCATCCTTCACCTCCGTCGCAAAGAGCAATCAATCTCGAAAAAGTCTTATTGACATACATTAACATTACTAATTTTGTTTATATAGATATTAAGATTATTTATTTGAAAATATAACATTTGGCCGAAACGTCAATTGTCCAAAATATCCTAGGCTGAAATGTCCTATTACAAAATGTTCGTTGGCTGAAACATCCTACATGTGTACATTCGGCTAAGATTCCTCCTAACTAGGTGAGCAATATGAGAAGTTGCAAAACCTTCCATCAGTGAATAAAATGTGCACCCAGAATTTTTGATATTTTGTAGCAACTTCAGCTAATACCAGGCAAAAGGCATTCTATTTCCTATAAGTTATTTTTGAAGTCTACTTTACTGATTATTTATAGATTTGGGGACCAGATACAATGATTACAATCTATGTGCAGTGTTAAATAAGTACCTACTTATTGTGGTGTGGTGGAATCTTTTATAATATGTACATAATAAAATTTTTTTTTATAATGGAGATCAGAATATGTTGCAGAGAAATGGGAAAAGGGCAAATAAAAAAAAATCAAACCCATGTCATGTCCAAGGTGTCTGTGTAGAGACAAATTTAAACATCATTTTGTCAACACCACAGAATATTAAGCAAAAATACAAAATATCCTCATATGCTCAGTATTTGTACATGTATGATATTTTGTAAACTGCATCATCACAAACCACTGAAAATACAGCGGACAGAAAGAAAAGGGGGGATGTCTGTGGAACAAATCTTTTATTTTCAAGGGATAATAATAAACTATCTTAGTATGGAGGAAGCTGACAATTAATATAACAATCTCATTACTGTTGAAGGATGACATCAATATGATACAAACCAAAAACCACAAGCCGGTTTGTTATGATGCAGAAATACCCAGACCAGTCTGTATTTTCCCAACAGATGGCGTTTTTAAATTATTTCCGGCGTAACAGATAGTTATTTCAGCGCGAAATTCAAAATTGGGTCTACGACGCTACATCTGCTCCATTATGTAAAAGGTTTTCGGGAATATTCGGCGACAGAATTATTTTTCAAAGATTTTCCATTTGAGCATTTTATTCGTTTTCCACCAAAATTGTATCCCCCCATTTTTTTATTATACGGTCAAACCTGTGTATAGAAGTGCACAGATGGGACCAAAGAAATGTGCCTTTTACGGACTGGACCCCTTTATACAGAGGTTAATTTTACAAGTTTTGTTCATGACAGGGACATCTTCACAAAGCCCTTTAAATAGACGATTAATGCTATATAAAGCTACCTTTTATGACCTTCAATATTTATCAGGAGATGGGGCGGTGCATTCTTAATATTGTTTCATTAAAAAGTTGATGCCCATCCTTTTAAATTCTGTAAAAAGTGCTTGCCCATCTAAAAAATTCTATGAAAAAGTGCTTGTCCCTCTAAATGTTACAGGACCTAATTATTTCTAAAATGTTACATGTTTTCATGTTACATGATTTAATTATTTCTAAAATAAATATTCATATTAAAATTGTTATATTTGTTTTTATTATGTTTTGTGTGCCTGCAAAAGAAATTTCCTACACACCAACAAAATTTATAGCAAAATTTTTTCCTATAAAATAAGTTCTGGCCCATCCACTATACATATTTTAAAAAATCTCGCCCATCCAAATATTTACACAAAAAAGTGCTTGCCCCGCCCCATTTTGCACCGGCCCATCCATCTGATAAATATTGAACGGTCCCCGAAGCCGTCTTGAATGTACAAATCAATAATCCTTTTATACACATTACACACAACCCATGTTTTTGACCTCTTTTATAATGAAAGACCTGAACACGTTCTTGAATGCGAGGTTACTGAATTCTATATTTCAAATTTATCATGTAAAAAAACTATTAAATTTTCTTTCTCCATAACCGCGGTAGCTTCTTTAATATTGTTCTCTGATACGTAGTACGGATAAAAGTTTGCAACGAGACCATCTAAGGACAGCACCACCAAAACGTCGGTCTTATTTACCCCAAATGATTTAGGAGAGAAGATTTTTAAATGTTTTTTCTGTGTGTATTTTTCTGGACCTCCGGACACACTTTTGAAAGGCTACCATCTAAACACCATTCCACAAAAGTTTGGTACCATTGTTTTCAGTAGGAATGAGTAACGCTTGCAAAAAATTCATCACGATATATCGATAAAATCGATATTGAAATTGCGATACGTATCGAAACGTGCGCTATCAAAAACTGAAAAGTTTATAGAGAGAAATGTAGGAATTAAGGCCGTTAACAGGATTTTAGCAAGATGACAATTGTTTTATATAATAAAATCAATAAAACATGACAGATATTTAATTTTTATACCATATAAGATGAACAAAAATCCTTACTTCAAGTGTTCAAGTGATAAGCTTATTCTGGATTTTTCATCGTACCGAAAAAAAAGTTCTCAAAGAAAAGAAAAAAGAAATCGTACCACTAAGAAAAATATTATGTAACACCAACAGAGCGCAGCAGGAGTAGCAGCAGCAGCAGCGAAAACAGTGACAAGTAGCCCCCTAAAGAGCAGCAAAGAGCAAGAGAAAAACAGCAATGGGCAAGAGAAGAGAAGCGATGACGAAAAATGTTGTAAGATCTTAAGGCAAGTCTTCCCTATACCTAAATGTCCAGCCAAGGGGGTGTCAATAATTTCTTGCCTATAGACTTTATGCAACACCACTTGGTATACCACTTTTCATTCCTCCTCTGGGATAGCATCAGGGGGCCTCCACTTCCTCATCAAAATGCCGTCTTTATGGTAGTAACATTCGGCCACTTTGTCTGTGTCTTCTTGGGGTAGAGCCCTCTTGCGAAGCTGAAGAACCTCAGGGTCTTTATTTTGTTCTTCCATAAATTTTCTTTTGTCTAATGAATGACTGTTCACGTCTGGCGATGGCATAATTACATGCTTGTTAGTACCAGTTGGTCTTATTATGGCCTTTTCTGAGCTACTGAGACCTTCAATGTCGACAAGGAAAGTGTCAGAAAGATCCATATAATCGTACTGGTCTTCTTGTAAATCCTCATTTTGTTGTTTTCTTGCCATCGCCCTAGTAACAACACAAGCTGGATAAGTTCAGCATCATCTTGAGGTGATTTAACATCCACCACCGGTTAACTGGTAACAATTGGTTCAGCAACCACTTTGTTCCTAGCTAGATCATTTCCTATCCCACAAAAACACTTTGTACCATTGTACTCCAATAAGGCTTTGGCCATTTCAAATTTTGACCAATTTTCTCAAACTGTGGAAAAAATTTATCGACTGTTTTTTCACAAAATTTGGGAACCAAGCGTATATTTTTTGCTGCATCAAAATGTTCTGATTTTGATTCATATTTAGTGTTGCTTTCTAATTTGACCATTTCCATTTTTATTTTCTCCATCTTTAACCTTTTCCTCATTTCAAGTTCTGCCTGTGTTTTTCCAATTGTTTTAATTTAACTTCGTTTTCCAATTGTTTTAATTTAAGTTCATCTTCTTTTTCTAATTCAAGTTGTTTTAATTTAAGTTCATGTTCTAATTCAAGCTGTTTTAATTTGAAAGCATCAACATTTTCGACCTTGAGTTCAAGAGCCTCTTCACCTAAAATTTCTGAGTCAACTAAATTGTCTATTACCATTTTTTTTTTTATAATTTGTTTTCTCATAGATGCTCTAAAATGTATTTGTAGATGTTTAGCAAGCAACACTAATTCTTCTTTCTTTAGTTTATCAAACCCTTCCAGGTCTGGCGTTTTCAAAAATTTACAAGCATCAAATGCCATTTTGCAGAATTTTGTTGGCTAATTCTAATAAAAATACTAAAAAATTTTTAATAGGATATTAACGTTATCTCCCGGACGAGCCCCCAATTTCTGTTACGGCCAGAAATCACCTTTAAATTGTAGCCAACAAAAGACACTAATCAATAATAAAATTTAACAAGATTTATTATACGCAAGTCTACAAGAAATATTATACAAATTGAAATGTCAACTTAAGTGCTAAAATATATGTCCGATCCTTTTTGTCTTTTCTTTATCCGGAATTCGTCTCTTCACTGTTGCGGGAATCCAAAGAGAATATTATGTCCAATAAGTCACAATCTAGTATGATGTGTGTAACGTAAATAAAAGTGCCAATCCAACATCTGAGAACACAAGAATGTTAATGTCTGATCTGATCTTAAAGTCTAACTTTAGTGTCCGTATATTTAGTTGTCACGGAAATCTATAGAACACTGTAGAAAGGATCCTCGTAGAAAACTGTAGAACGGAAACTTCTAGAATACGGTAGAAGTTTGAATTACACATCGTATATTATGGTCATTCCAGAATTATTATGTAAGTCAAATAGAAAGTTCTAATCATTCCATCAGTATCTATTATTGTTCCAGTGATTTCTAAACAGCACAGTTATAACAGTATTTGGTAAACAACTATAAGTATTATGTAAGCATATTATACATGTTATAAAGCCACACAAAACAAATTAGGCCAAGATAAATAAATATAATAATTACAATATCATAACAAGAGCAAGAGCAGGAGAAGAGCAGCGATGACGAAGACCAACAAGCAGCAGGAGTAGCAGCAGCGAAAACAGTGACAAGTAGCCCCCAAAAAACTGAAATGAGCACGCGAGTAAGGCTATGATTAGCGATGAGCAGCAAAGAGCAAGAGAAAAACAGCAATGGGCAAGAGAAGAGAAGCGATGACGAACAGGACCAAGCAGCAGGAGCAGCAGCAGCAGCAGCAGCGAAAACAGCAACAAGTAGCACCAAAAAACCGAAATGAGCACGCGAGTAAGGTCATGATTAGCGATGAACTGCAAAGAGCAAGAGAAAAACAGCGATGAGCAGGAGAAGAGCAGCGATGACGAACAGCAACAAGCAGCAGGAGCAGCAGCAGCAGCGAAAACAGTGACAAGTAGCCCCCAAAAAACTGAAATGAGCACGCGAGTAAGGTCATGATTAGCGATGAGCAACAAAAAGCAAGAGAAAAACAGCGATGAGCAGCAAAGAGCAAGAGAAAAACAGCGATGAGAAGCAAAGAGCAAGGGAAAAACAGCGATGAGCAGCAAAGAGCAAGAAAAACAGCGATGAGCAGCAAAGAGCAAGAGAAAAACAGCGATGAGCAGCAAAGAGCTGAGAAAAATAGCGATGAGAAGCAAAGAGCAAGAGTAAAACAGTGATGAGCAGCAAGGAGCAAGGAAAAAACAGCAATGAGCAAAGGAAGAGCAATAGAAAAACAGCGATGAGCAGCAAAGAGCAAGACAAAAAACAGCGATGAGCAAGAGAAGAGCAGCGACGAGCACCAGGAGCAGCAGCAGCAGCGAAAACAGTGACAAGTAGCCCCAAAAACTGAAATGAGCACGCGAGTAAGGTCATGAGTAGCGATGAACATCGACGAGCAGCGAAGAGCGGCATGGATCAAGAGAAGAGAAACGAACTGAATCATAGAGCAACGAAATGGACCGCCGTTGCTAAGGCGGTTGGTAAGGACACCCCTCCATTGATCTAATGGCGACAACATCTGCTGGAGGTAAGGGGACATAACCCAATCCTACCTTTAGTCATCATAGAAAACATCACCAGTAGGGAAAAGCGCGGGAAAAGGGGGAGATAATCCAACAATACCTCTGTACTTTGATTACTCTCGGACTTCGACATAACAGTGAGAGTATCAGAGCTCGACGCGAGTTCCTTACCTATACAGACCGATGAAAGATCCAGAGACGACCGAGAAGTGCGGGAAAAGGGAGATAGGCCAATCAGAATTCTGGTCAAGCATGGCACATCCGGGTACCACCACGTGACTGACATCACTTCTGTAAACAAATGGCGGGAAATTATCAATAAATGCTTCGTATATTAACAGAGTAATTTGAGACCACTATTATCTGCCACAAATTATTCAACACCTACCCAAGTGCTTCGGGTACCTGTTTAGATCGATTAATAGGATCAAGGCCGTACCCATCATCAGCGACTCAAGACTCTGGTGTGTTATTTTTTTATGGACCAACCATTTGATTTTAATCGGAGGGGAGTGGGGTATGATCGATTTAGGTGTGAAAAAAAATGGAGGACGTGTGTCAATCAGGAATGTTTTTGGTTTAAATGAAAATGAAAATATAGGTCGCAATAGCGGCCGAAAAAAATCCATGACCAAAATTTTAACGAAAAAAATAGGCAGGATTAAACCTTTGATCCCAGCCCTTCCCCTCACGATAACGGTTGCTCCAGGGCTTAAGACGTGTTATCTTTAATTATTTTACAACGTATATTGAGAAACTGATACATAAGGAGTCGACACTTGGTAGTCAATATAGTCTGCTTTTCCATTTAAGTTTTTTTTCTCATTGTGCTAAAAAATTGTCTCCAATTGAGAATTTGTGGTATTATTTACGTATTGGCTAGGTTTGAGAAAGATATACTGTTTTTAGTTTGTTTTTTTTTAGCCGAAGTGAGGTAAATTTGAAGGCTTAATTTTTGAATGGTAGATACTAAACCAAAGGCGATATTAAACTTAATATTTCAAATTAATAGAACAGAGAATAGAAACGGGGAATGTGTCAAAGAGACAACAACCCGACCAAAGAGCAGAAAACAGCCCAAGAATACCAATGGGTCTTCAACGCAGCGAGAAAATCCTCCACCCGGAGGCGGGCTTCAGCTGGCCCCTAAACAATAATGCATACTACATGTAGTTCTGCAAAATGGACGGCACACTAAACTCCGAAACATACAAATGAACAAAAATTAACTTATTAATCATGTATATGATTTATATACTTCATCAAAACATTCGTTTTACAATAAAATAAACAAAGATTTCGAGAAACCCCTTTGCTGACTTAACAGAAATTACGACTTTTGTGACGTAACGGGGAAATCCATAGATAGAACGTATCTGAAAATAGTGCATATAAAAAATCGTTCTTTGCCCTGCTCAGTTCACCTATCGTAGTTATCAGTGATATGCAATAAATTGGAATCTAGATTTTAAAAAGGCCGGTTAAAACCTTTCCGGACTTCATACTTTTAAAACATTGTGAAATCTATGTGTCCGGATCCTCCCCCCCCCCCCCCCCCACTTAACTTTGAAAATCTGGTGTAGGCCTCAGTGGCGTTAATCCACCTTAACCCCTGGGTGAAATTAAAGCTATCGTGACTGATATCTTTTATTTATACCACAAGCGGTTAAAAACTTTGCCGGACTTCATACTTTTAAAACATTGTGAAATCAATATGTCCGGACCCTCCCCCACTTAACTTTGAAAATTTGGTGTAGGCCTCAGGGGAGTTAACCCACCTAAGCCGCTAGATTGTCAAAATTGAGTTGGGGCAGGGTCTGGACATATAGAATTCACACTGTTTTAAAAGTATGAAGTCCGGCAAAGTTTTTAACCACTTAACTCAATAACTCAATAAAATTATATTTGAACAGAACAATATAAGAACAAACAAAAAAATCAGACAAATTGACTTAATAAAACAACGAATGGACAACATTTTGAAAATGAACGTAAGACAGCTGTGGCGTTCCATAGTTTTGTATCTTCGACGCAAATGGATACTCTTATGACAATGAGAAGAACCAATGAAAATTGTTCACTTCCGACCCGCAAAATATGAATGTGTGATGTCAGGGGTTTGTAGGAACGAACGTGGCTTGGGAGAATGGAGGACATCTTGGGCTATCAAAAATTTGGTGGAGATCATTTATGAAACAATTCAATCTAATGGGAATTCAAATGTCTCCTTTCTAATCCCCAAAACATCTGATATTCTATTATCAAATTTCACAGGTCGATACATATTAAATACTTTTTGTCCTCTACAAAACAGGTAATTAATAGGTACAATAATTACCCTAAATGAGGGCCCCATAATCCTCACTAATGAGCACCTACAGTATTCTTTGATCTTATAAAATGTTGGCACTCAGGCACACAGCCGTCTGTATTGCTTTAGCAATGCACTTTTAGAATGCTTGTTTTCTTTTAAGTTTAAATGCAGAATGAGGATTATATTTTGTGGATATTTCATATATCCTTATTTATTGTTTCTTATTTTATAGCCTCTAGCGGCGTTTCAGAAGTATCGTTTGTACAATGGTCTATAGCATATCGTGTAACAACCACAATAGTGACAATTATAACCGATTATTTTTTTTGTTGGTTTGACATTTTAGATCATTTTACGCTTGTGTATGAAATATGGGATCATTATATTATTTAGCATTTCGTTAGATACTGAAATTCTAAAATCAATTCAATTCTTTATTCACCTCAGACATAAATTGTACAAGAGGACAAACATAATAATAAAGTAAAAGTAAAAGTAAAGTAAATTTTATTTTCAATCATGAGCCCGTGAGGGCATAAATCAATACAGTGTATATAAAATATAACTGTTTAAACTCTCATACATCACTCTCATTCATTCCCTTTTCATCCTGATTTGGTTAATTGGTGAACAATACAAAACGTTTAAATTTAATAATCAATACTGCAGAAGGGAGGAGTCAACACCAAGCTAACTATATCAATAGAGAATACGTATACATGCTGTCAAGTGTTTTTTTTAATAGTATATATATTGTTATGATATTGTAATTATTATATAATTTATCTTGGCCTAATTTGTTTTGCGTAGCCTTATAACATGTATAATATGTTTACATAATACTTATAGTTGTTTACCAAATAATGTTATAACTGCGCAGTTTAGAAATCACTGGAACAATAATAGATACTGATGGAATGACTAGAACTTTCTATTTGACTTACGTAATAATTCTGGTGTGATTCGAACTTCTACCGTATTCCAGAAGTTTCCGTTCTACAGTATATATACGGACAAGAAATTTAGACTTTCAGAGCAGAACGTTTTGGACCAGACAATAATATTCTTGTGTTCTCAGCTGTTGGATTTATTTATGTTTCACACATCGTACTTGACACACTTTTATTTACGTTACATCATACTAGATTGTGACTGATTGGATATAATATTCCGTTTGGATTCCCGCAACAGTGACGAGAAGAATTCCGGATTAGGAAAAGACGAAAGATTTTGAACAGTTAAGTTGACATTTTAGTTTGTGTAATATTTTTTGTAAACTTGTATATAATAAATCTTGTTAAATTTTATTATTGATTTGTGTCTTTTGTTGGCTACAATTTAAAGGTGATTTCGGCCGTAACAATATATAAATTATATATTATATATAAATTATATATAAATATACTAAATAAATAAATGATTTGGAAAATACGTTGAAGGTATAAAAAGACATGAGATTTCCGAATGCAATTAGGTTCTATCCGGGCACTCTGGTTCAAAACCTTGGTTCCATCCGGGTCTTTTGGTTCTGAACCTTGGTTCTATCCGGGTTCTTTGGTTCCTAACCAGGTAACTGGTTTCAACATCCGGGTTGTTTGGTTATAGGAACCCAACTTCTTGGTTCTAACCGGGTTCTTTTCTAATATTCCCGTTGAACTTTGAGAAGATATCCGCAAGTATCCGAATAAAGAAATAAAGTAGGTCAAAGACGCTTATCTTGTTTTATATCATTTATACATTTCAGCATCGCCGGAAAATGAAGCTGTAAGGTAAATACCTTCTCATTTTCATTATTTAAAATGGGAAAGTGGAGAAAAATATAACATCGTATATATTTATATCAACCCAAATATACAGTAACGTTATACCTAACATCCGTTTTTAGAATCTGAGTCGTTCCGTTTTCGTTTATTTTTCACTACTCATCCCTCATTTCATAAATATACAAATAATTAAATTGATTTTAGAAACTTAAAATGTGGGCCTCTATATAGAAGGTATGATATATAATTCATAGTTCATAATGACCCTAAGTCGATTGTTTTGATTTTTATTATTTTTGTACTACAAAAAGCTCTTTTTGGAAAAAAACCTGCTCACGCATTGAAATTCTCCCAACATTTCAATGATGTCATAGCTATATATAGGCAGCTACCTCGGATGTGGAGGTATTTATAATAATTTCCTCAGGAATTAAAACAAAAAGCATGATTTTTCGACGTAGTCGTATACGCTCGCTTTTGACCTATTTAACTATAGAAAAGCTTTCCCATGACAACAGACCGCATGTGATAACATTGAAGCCATGTGATTTGATAACATTGAGGAAAATGGTGATGTTCGAAAAGACACGAATGTTCTACCATCGGCCAAATGTGCCCGAAACTCTGCTTTTGAAAAGCTATCACTTTTCACAATTTTACTTTATTCATTTTTTTAAAACTTGAAAAAACGACATTCAAAAGGTCACCCATTCTAATTAGTTGATAAATACAGCTGTGATTTAAAGAATCGGCATTTCAAAGATGTGGATCAATTACGCCCGCGTCAATGAATTGAGACAAAACTGTGTTTATGTACATTTATATTTCTATTTATAGATCGTATGCCACAAGAAAATGCAGTAAAAAGTGTAAAAAATGGATTATTTTTAATTACAAAATATTTTTTAATATGAATGCAGTTCAAGCAGTATTCATGGACAAAAATCCCTTTTTTTCAAGTACTTTGTTGTTGATCTGAACTAAATGAATGTCTGGGCTACAAATAGCTAGAGGATCGAGGCACGGGACTGTGCGAAACTTAACAAATTAAAAGTTTCGTTTTGAATTTCTTATTTTCGTCTATTTAAGAAATTCAGGAAAAAATGTTCTATTTTAACCGAATCTTAACAAATTTAATTTTAATTCAATTTTCACTTCAGTTTCCCTTTTTTAGCTCACCTGTCCTAAAAGGACATTTCAGCTTTTAGCATCACTTGGCGTCCGTCGTCCGTCCGTCTGTAAACTTTTACATTTTCATCTTCTCCTCTGAAACCCCTGGACCTATTGAACTGAAACTTGGCCTGAAGCTTGGAAGGTCCTTTACAAAGTTTGCATAAATCATCCCGGTCGGTGAAACAAAATGGCTGCCATTAGCATTTTCATGTTCTGATTGGTCCAAATCTAAAACTTCTCCTCTGAAACCGTAAAGGCAAATTAACTGATTTTTGTTATGGGGCATCTATGGAAGGTCCTTAACAAAGGTTGCATAAAACATCCTGGTCCGTGAAACAAAATGGCCGCCATGATTATTTACATGTTCTGATTGGTCGAAATTCAAAACTTCTTCTCCTCTGAAACCGTGAAGCCAAATTAACTGATTTTTGGTATGGAGCATCTATGGAAGGTCTTTTACAAAATTTGCATAAATCATCCCGGTCCGTGAAACAAAATGGCCAGGTGAGCGATACAGGCTGAGCCCACTGAGCCTCTTGTTTAAATGTTGTTTGGTTGGCAGGATTTCAACAAAATGCACATTTTTAAATTCCAAATTCATACTTCTTTATCTTATGCCGCTGAATACATTTCTATTTGATGTTGAAAACTTCTCGGAAAACTTACATCCAGTTAAATCTATAATACATAACTTTATACCGGACAAACATTGTTTAGGTGTGACGAGACATTTACTGGCATTTACCATGAAAAAAAAAATAGTTTAATCCTATCACCTGAAAATTTATGTTTAAAATTAAATATTTCAATTAGCCTACGTTTATGGCATCTCCAATGTAGACACACCCGTCGGCGGAACTGGTGGTGGGAGTTTTATTGTTGAAATATTGTTTTTCAAATTTTATGTATAAAAATTCCGCATTGTGTGATATATACATGTACTGTAAAAAAATCCTTGAAATGCGATTTCAACTAAGAATGGCCGACCTACACATTATTATATGATAAGAATAGGGAAATAAATAGTCAGGGACACTACGTCGTCTATCTTTTTTAAAGATAGTAATTGTTTATATTTTCCCGGTGAACCTTTGAATGTGCGTCTGTAGCAATACATTTTTAACATTGGCTAGAATCACATGGTGTTTTTTTCTTAATTAACTTACGCTAGACATTGTACTATTATTAAAACATTACAGTCCAGAATAGCAACTAGTTAACATCTTTCATGGAAAATATAAAATTTATTAAATGATTTTTTTTATAGAAAAATACAATAATTCACGTCGTATATTTATATAAACGGTCAAACTTGTAAATGAATAAATAAATAAATTGCACTAGGACTTATAACCTATGCATTCATTAAATGACAAGGTACTGTATTAACAGTTATTATATGTATAAAGTAAAGTACATGTACCTGTATATTATATGATCACATATGGCATTTATCATTTCTCTATTCTTTCATTTTATGGTTTTTTTCGTAAATTGAAGCATGAAATTAAATAGTTACTTAATTTATTTAGTGTTGCCATATCTTCATTGCTGAGCAACCATATTAATTTATTATCATCTGCAAATTGTTCAAAATTTTTATTTGTAGATGAAATATAACAATATAATTCTTCTCGATTTTCTATCATATTAAGTGAACAATGCAAACATATTCTTTCTTTTCTTTCTAGCATAATTAATAATATATAAGCATATCTTGAGATCATAACAGCAATACTGAACACCAATAGTACAAAAATTCTATATCATATACAATTTGGACATAAATATATAATTATCAACAGTATGATAATAATGTAATAATTTTGTTTAATAAACTTATAGAACTTTAATGATATTTTTTAGAAATATTGATAGTTTCTTGTAAACTTGTACATGACATATTGAAAGTAATCCGTACATGTTACTGTCATTTGGATATTGTAAATAATATTTTGATATCAACTTCTCCCTTAAGCCACCTTTACACTGAACGAAGACTGCAATACGATCATAAAAAATGTTTTGATCGTGGAACATCTTAGTGGGGTCGTACTGAGGTCTTCAAGTAGCGTAGTGTGGTCGGCATTGCGCGTGATAGGTCGTAGTAGAATCTCCAGGTGCCACGACTGTTTTGAACATACTCAAAATTTACGTAGCGAGGTCGTCGCCACTTTTGATCGTACAGACATCGTACCGCTGTCGTAGAGGAAGCGCAGATACATCGTAGTGAGATCGTAGTGAGACATCGTAGTGAGAACTAATATACATTCAAGCAAGAAATTGTCCTTTTAGATAGTTTATTTGCTGGTCGTAGAGGAAGCGCAGAGACATCGTAGTGACATCGTAGTGAGACATCGTAGTGAGAACTTATATACATTCAAGCAAGTTTATTTGCTGATCGTGGCTAGATCGTCAGAACAGCGTAGCAAGGTCGTAATACTCGTGGTAGCAGCGTAGTGACGATCGTCAAGCCCGTATCGATGTCGCGTCACAATCGTGAGAGGTCGTACAACATCGGCCTAGGGGCGTCGTGTGATCGTGTTATTGTCGTAGCCTGAACGTACCACAAACGCAGGCATCGTAACGAAAACCAAGAAGATCGTAGTAACAACGTGAAAGATTATCGAAAAAAACGTATTTTGATCGTAGGGGTGTCGTGAATACCTTTACACTGAAGATCGTTTTCCAATTTTTCCACGATCCTGCTGCGATCTTGGCGATCGTAGAGGTCGTGGAGAGCGTAGCAGAGTCTTCAACCAGTGTAAAGGGGGCTTTAATTCTTTTATCCTATAATGATTACATATAAACAAATAATGAAATTCTAGACTGAATATGTTGGTGATTGTTTCTGAATTAGTTTTTTGTGTATCCTTACTGCCAATAAAGTATCGAAAATATCAATACTATATGTTTCACAAAAGTTAAATATGACTTTACTACAGTTATTCCTGAAAATAAATAATCTTAAACCTATATATACATCGAAAAACAAGAAACAGTAAACCTGATTTCCCTTCATCACTTTTGGGGTAGTAAATTTCCAGAGTATGAGAAATTCGCTAAATAAATGTTTTTTTTTAATTGAATAGAAAATAAATAAATAAAATTAAGAGAAAATTGCGAAATTCATTTGATAAACCAGAGCCAATAAACGTTGTACGATTCTTTTGATGGTTATTTCGTAGTAATTATAATCAGAGCTCGAGTAAAAACAATATAGAAAAAGCCTACATTATCATATCATTATGGAGATCAGATTCAGATACCAAAACGACAAAAACGTTTTGACGGGAGATCGATAAGTCTCTCTTTGAACCCAAAGTGGTATAAAGATTTGAAAATCACATAAACTATATACAAAACATGCAGAATAGACTTAAAAATAGAATAATACTGATTGAACCTTAAGTGAATTCTTTTTGCACCGAATGTAATTTTTAGTAAACAAGATATCATTAATACATCATTAAGTAAATACATGTCAATTTTTTATACATCATTTAAAAATAAGTTAGTTTACGTTAGAATTGTCTCTTTTGATGTCTCCATTTTTTTGAAGATTTGTTGAACGTTGCTTGTCTTGTGGCCATTTTTGTCTTTTCTCCAATCTACCTGAAATGATGAAGTAATATATATCAATCACAAAGAATGATTTAACTTTATTTAAGTCATATATATATTAAAGAAAAACACGTGACAAATATACAAATGACAATGGTGAACATAGTAATGTGAAGTAGAATAGGTATACAACCTTATATACCTAATGGAGAGTTTGTTTTTTGTTACGGTCTAAAACCGTGGTTATAATTTCAAATCATATTTAAAAAGACAGGCAGAACTGCAGGACAGTCAAAAGAACTAATGTTTTGAAAAGTTCACATTCGAAGGTCTTTATTGAAGTACAAAATCATACGAATACCGCAGAATTTGTTGTTTATGATGACCACACGAACTGTAATACTGTACACTCTATATTGCACAAATAGTTTCTTTTCAATTTTTGAAATTTATATGCGCGACTATGACATTTTTTCCTTAATCTAAACAAACTGTGATACAGATTATATTCATCTATAGATGCATACTTACTATTATAAATACTTCTACTTGGGTCTCTTCATTTTGAATCTTCTTGGTTTGGGTCCCCTGGGACACTTTCCAAATGAAACAGTCATTGTTATCTTCATCTAAATACGCAAAGCCATCATCACCATTTTTCTATAAAAAAAATTACTTTCATTATTCAAAGCTCGCATATGTAAACCCTGTGTGTGTAATAGTATCGTTTACCAAAGATATCAATCCTTGCTTTTACGGTGCATTTTTACTTTTTTGTTTTAATTTCGTAGATGTCAATGTTTTCTAACGCTCGGGATAAAATTTTGTTCAAATAATGTTACCCATATTAAAATATTAAAATCTCCAACGAATGTATGACTGTCATAAATTAATTCTTAATTTTACTGAAGCCCACTTAGGGACTCCAAAAAATATAATTTGAATTCGATATCACATATTAAAATCGTTATCACGAATTCACAGATTAAATTCGTGATTACGAATTTCTGTAATCAGTTATAACAGTTTTTGTA
Organism: Mytilisepta virgata; assembly: GCA_028015205.1. NCBI lineage: Eukaryota > Metazoa > Mollusca > Bivalvia > Mytilida > Mytilidae > Mytilisepta > Mytilisepta virgata. Next base: position 83,801,304 of record CM051519.1, read on the forward strand.
ATTCGTTATAACGGATTAAACTCGTTATCACGATTTTTTTGTAATTCGTGATAACGGTTTAAAATCGTTATAACAAACTGTATAATTCGTGATAATGAATTCCATAAATTCGTTATCACGATTTTAATCCGTTATCGCGAATTAAAAAATCTGTTATATCGAATTCAATCTGTAATAACGAATTTAATATGTTATCACGAATTATAAAAAAACTGTGATAACTATTTCTACAAATTCGTGATAAAGAATTTAATTCGTAATGACAATTCGATATCACGATTTATACAATTCTTTATCAAGAATTACAAAAAATTGTGATCACGAATTTAAATCGTAATTACGAATTACAAAAACTGTTATACGATTTCGAATTAAAATTTATATTTCTGGTAGGTCCTAAATGGGCTTCCGTATAATTTTATACTTGGGAATTCATTATTCTTTCATCAGATACATAATTTCTCATCGCATAGAAGTATTTATTTCAATAACACTATTCAGGATAAAATACCGCAAAAAGTTTTTTTTAATGGAGTCAGAAAAGAAATGCTGTATTATATATTATTTTTCAACTGAATTAGTTGCTTTTTAAGAAGAGAATAACTAAAAATATACTCACATCATTGTAGTCATCAATTTTATCTTCAGTGTCTCGTGATGTTTTTATGTTATCTGTCTGCAGAAGATTTTCTCTTAGTCCAGTTGTGATATATCCTATAATCACAACCATATGAATATCAGTTTACGTAAACATAAAAATTATCAAACTCTTTTATAAATGCATTTTTATTTATCATATTTATTATTTTGTAAAAATGGCATCGATATTAGGTGGACGATATCAACACGTTGGGGGAATATCTGGGTATTTAATGAAATAACCATCTCGACGTTGTATAAGATGGTGGATAAGATGTGCACATTTCGTAGATTTACGAATCATCAGTTTAGTTCAAGCCTGTTTATCAAGGATGAATCCAGACACTTACATTGCATCTTCTTTTTCGAAATAATACCACAAAAAACGTGTTGGATTGAAGTTTGAAACATATTCCGGTGTAAAACTTCATTAACATGCATCGAGCTAAATTTTTTTAATTCAACTTTTTTATGGCCTAAATCGGTGGTTAATAAATTAAAAAAAATTAAGAAGATCCTCGAAATTCATCATTATTCTGTTTTGAACGTTTAGTTAGTTTACCACCCCTAGTTTTCAATGCAACTAGAAGCATTTAATCTGTCAAACCCTTAACACGTTCCACCAGCCCTCTTTGTATAAAATACATGTAATTTATAACTACAAATTTGACAGGATTTCCTAACATTTCCTAGGCAAAGAGCGTTCCATTTGATGTCATATTTGCAAGCAAAAGAGTTGGATACTTGTAAAGATGGAGAACTATTACTACCTGATGTTGGTTTCATATACCTGCTGATACATGTGGAGTAATTTCTGGAACCACTGAAACTGCTGCTGTAAGTTGAGGTGATCTAGTGTAGTTGACTGTCCTAGTTTCTGGACGGAAGCTTAACGTTGGAACTGTTCTAGCACTGCTTACATTATCCACTAACTGGCCCAAGGTCACACTTTGAGTAACAGCACTATTAAATGTACTGTTAGATGGCACGACATAACTACCTACTGAAGCAATCTCCCCCAACGTTTCCTAACAAAATATAAACGTTACGTAGCACTGTGCTATTGGCAACATCACGAATACATTCTTCAGAGAAGCATATAGTCTGATCAGTTCAGAGATAGGATGTTCTCATCTGTATATTTTATAAAAAATAATTTTTTTGATACCAATTTTGATACACAAGATGTGCACATTTCGTCGATTTACGACTCATCAGTTGTGCTCAAGGCCTAAAATGTAAGAAAGCAAAACAATTATCCAAAAAAGTTCAAGAGCAAATTAAAAAAAATCCAAAATGGGTTATATATCAATGCCAATTCCATCTAAGGACAGAGGGAGATACTCTTTACTTTTTGCAAATTTAAATTATCAATTTCGGGCTCGTGGACTTAGAGTCCACCAGCTAAAATATTTCATAAAACTTTAGTACCGAATTCAAATTTGCTTATATTTTATTTGGGTAATTTGATCACAAGCTGATCTTACACGAATTTATTTTTAATCAATATTATTAAGCAATGATGTCACGCTCTAATTATAAAGAATTATTATTGAAAACGTAAAGTATTGTGAAGTTATAGTAAACAGAGATTAGATAATGTAAAAACTATGTTCGGTTGTTTTAGGATTTCAGGAAATCGGCAAACATAAAAAATAAGAAAATATTAGACTAGCATCTGTACATGTAGCGTCAATGCACTATAATTTTAGAAGAGTTCGAATATACTTCTGGAAATGTGACAAATATGGCCGATACATTAAAGAAAAGCCAGATACATTATGTGCAAGAAATTTTAGACTTGACAGTTCCTTGGTATTTTTCATATCATCGATATTTTGTCTGTTTCTGTCTTGACATTTTCTGTGTTACATGATTTAATTTGGTGGCAGTTTGGATTGATTAAAACTTTTTATTTGGATTACAATATTTTATGCCTTTGGTTAGCAGGTAGGTTAAAACCATCACTTTGCAATTCAGTTTAATCTTTATTTTAAAAAAAAATACCATTCAATTTATATCTTACACACCTTGTTCCAATAAACACCTCCTGGGTTTCTGCCTTTGAACATTCGAACATTCACACCACCGTTTCTGGTAGTTCGTTTTCTGTTATCAATATTGTTTACAACTTCTACATTTATTGTAGTACACTTTCCTAGTCTTTCTAAATGCTTAAAAACCCAAAGTCTTCTATTATCTGCAGTCCACCATTTTCCTTTTTCTTGCATGACACTTATTTGGGGGATATCTTCAACACGACATTTCCCCAAGACCAATTCGTCAAGAGTTTCTCCAATTTGTTTGTATCGATGCTCAGTAAATTTTCCGAAAGTATTGCTTATGTTATCTTGTGTAAAGTAAATCTCTGATGGTTTCAATCTAAGCATTTTCTTTATTATATCCCTATGTACATTCCCATGTACAATGTAGTACTGTAGAGTTATGCTTTATTAATTAATAAAAATACTACATGTTAAATATAGCGATTTGTCTAATTTGTTGCCAAAATAATCTTTTGTTTTTGCGACGATATTGTATTTCCATTTCCAATTCGTTTTAGTAAAATTTCGGGAAATCTTATTACTGACCTATACTCATTGTGAAAGTCAAAACGAAATTACATATATGGATCAGATTTAAAAAAATAGTTAACAAGTTATAGACAAAACCATACTCTTTTAAACATTTTTTAAAAATTAAGATTTGGAACAAGAATCGGAAAAAGTAAAAAAACCACAAGAGAACCATAACGTCAATATAGGTCAAATATAGATCTATATTTTATTATAATTAGAGCAGGTAGAACTTAAGGAGAGATTAAAGAATTTTATTTTTCTTACCTAGGAATAAAAAAAAAACAATTTGGGAAAACACTGTCGAAAATTAAGTGAAATCTACCACTAGACTGAATCCAGAAGCATACTGACACATATCCGACCTCCAACTGTTACTATTTATTGATATTTCATTACAGGCGACATATCATTAATAAACGGGAGAAGTTTGAGGTCCGATTTTAATTAGACTGACACGGAAGTTGATATTTTCACTCTCGCTGCGACGAAACTGAGTTTCATCTTTTCATACAAGAATGGGGTATATATTTAAGAGACGAATTCCATCAGCTTCATGTTTGTTCCTATGATATCCATGGTCATACTCTGTATAGATAGTTTTAAGTATATATCATCAATGTTTATCTTAGTATTCAAAACACAAACTCCTCAGTTCAAAACGTCTGGACTTCGAGAGAACAATGTATTACAATGACATAGTTTTTGCTTATATACTAATGAAATATTTACAAGTACTTTACTGTGCACTGTAACAAAAATCAAAAACACAATCATCACAGATTCTACAATCTACGTGGCGAGTTCGTGATGATGAGAGTTGAAATTTCAACCTTTAAACGGCCAATCCGTTGACTAGTTTTTGTGCCTTAAGTTCCTGTAAAGAAAATGGCTGTACTTTCCACAGCCATTGAATAGAATAAAGTTTTTAAAAAGAAACTTCATATGCAATTCTTTAGTATAATTCCTTTAGATTAACTAGAACTTTACATTTAGAAAAAAATACGTTTGTCGTTTTTAATATTTCTGTTTTGTCATTGTCCACCCCAAAATTTATAAGGCTAGCAATATAAAGTATAAATCATTCTATCCCATTTTCATGCACTGTACTTGCAAAGGAGTAGGACTATTTTCCTTGGAATTTTGTTTATGTTTTTGCTATTTTCAGATAGTTGTGTGTAAATGAGTTTCAAAATCTACCCGGACATATAGCTTGGTACGTGTCATTTTAAGATCTTCCAAATTAGTAACAAAAAATATAAGATAGATCCAAACAAAGCTTTGGGAGATGGTTTAAACATAGACTTGTGAATTTTAATTATTTAATACCTTTGTTCAACACAAAGAACACTCAGAACCCGGACTAATTCTTGCTATGAGTAATTACATGTAGATGAAGAGCAGATTTATTTCAAATGGAATTCCATGTATTCTTGGCAGTTTGGTAAATATTAGGTGATTACTAAATAAGTTGTTTTCAGCAGACAATGGGAATCGCTGTAAACTGGTCTTTTCTTACATTCCTAAGAAGCTACATTTGACAGGTTTATAACTATAAACGGATAAAATCAAAGATCAACAATGAAATATCTATCAATTAGCGCCTTCTAGTTGTCGAAAATTACGTAAAAGAACACCCCCCCCCAAAAAAAAAATATAAAATAGAATAGTCTCACTAGGTATAGACAATTTGCAGTGATGGGTCAAACAGTTTTTACGGGTATCAAAGCCTCCCTCTTATCTTTCCGGACCGTCTGGTGTATAAAAGTTACTACAAAAGAAATTCAGTGCGATTACCAACAATATGACCGCTATCTAAAAAAGATATAAGCAGGGTCTAAATGTGTACATTTTCAATGAAAAGCTTGCTAAAGTTGGTAGAATACTGTCGCGGTATTATATTTGTTACTCTAAGTAATCAAATATCATGTTATCTGAATCACTGTCATACAATCCTTCAGAATACATCCTGTCTAAAGATGCAGTTCGGTAATCTTCCTCATTATCAGAACTTTCTGAATCAAAATCAAATTCTACCGATGTGAAAATCTTTGTTCTTATTTCCATATCGTAATCCACAGTCTCTTCCATTGATGAATCACTTTCATAATTGTCGAATTCACAATCTTCATCATCGGTCAAAGTGTAAAAGTCCGGTTCGGACGAGGAAAGAATTAATGTCCCTAATTCATCATCATACTCCTGGTATTTATATTCATAAATATAAAATTTATATTCATCGTATAATGTGGTCGTTGTCAGAATAATAACTACTACTGTCGCAAGTTTCCAGTTCGTCCATTTCCAAACGGTTAAACGATTCTGATGAATCAAGATATTCTAACTCTGTATCGCCGTCAGTGTCGGAAATATAGTTTTTATCCCCTTGTCCTTGAATGGTGCGAATTTTACATTCAACGAATGTGTTATTTTCTCGGTGAAATATTACATGTGGATAAAACGAGTACTGAGAAATGAATGTAAAATGCGGATAAGATGGGAAACAAAAGCGCTCAAGTTTTGTTCTCTGAATAGATTTTAGATCCGACATGAAATGAACTCTACGTTTAAGCCGAGTTTTCACTGAAGTCGATTTCTTCATCTTTTCACTTCTAAGTCCGGAATGTTGAATTTTATGAAGTGTTGAAGTAAACGCATGTGAAGTTTGGACCATTTTCCCTTCTGTATATGTAGTTTGGATAATTTTCCCTTCTGTATGTGTAGTTTCAGTCATTTGCCGTTCTGTATGTGTAGTTTGGGTCATATGCCCTTCTTTATGTGTAGTTTGGATCGTTTTTCCAGTAAACCCAAATACTTTCTCAAATGATGCATATGAGCGGCAATTTGGTGTTTGTTTTATGGAATTCGAAACTATATTTAATGGTTCGGTTTTCTTTACATTTTCAATTTTCGAATCGGTTGACTTATCCTGATTGTTTATATTTTTGACCTTTTGCCAATGGATATCTCCGGGGTCCCTGCCCATGTATATTCGAACATCTACACCGCCGTTTTTAGTAGTTCGTTTTTTCGAATCAATAATACTTACAACGTTCACATTAATTGTGGAACATTTTCCTAATTTTTCTAAATACCTGAAAATCCATAGTCTTCTATATATTATCCGCAGTCCACCACTTTCCGTTTTCCTTTTTCACGCATATTCTTGGGATATCTTCGATGCGACATCTACCCTCTACCAAGTCATCAAGAGTTAGACCAATTTGTTGTCTGTTATGTCGAGTATGTCTTCCAAAAGTACTTCCTATTGAATCCTGGGTAAAGTAAATATCTGATGGTCGCAGTTTTTCCATGATCAATCAAACTGTTCTTGCGAAAATTAATATAGTGACATTTCATGAATTTTAGATTCGTTGTAAATACATTATAGGTCATAGGAACCATTAGGTTTTTTAAAAGCCTAGAACAAATAGCAAGAACACGATGATGTTATTATAAATTGTTCCTCTATATGTAAGGCAGTGAACCTTTACACGTACTTTCACATTTAATTTTAGAAAAAGAAACCTGCTAAATTTTCAGGAAATTTTATTTCAATTTTGTATTGAGTCATAATCTTAAAGTTTATTCTATCTCTTCAAATACTACTAAAACTAGGCTAAGTTTTTTAAACCACAGATTCACAGATTAGAACCCCCTCAAAGACAAGAGATTTAAATATCATAATGCAATTATAATTTTCGTTATTTTATGCTACATTAACTACATATCATTGTGCATGGATGGACATTTGTTTAAATGTGCAAGATTCTACTATAACGCCTGTTCTGTACTTTCAATTTGTGGTTTACAGCTTTATCTTAGGCGTAAAAACGGGTATTTATAGAACTAAATGAATATATGAGATTAATTTAATTATTTCAAATACCCGTGTAAATCACTTTCATATAGTAAATTTCGAATAACACTGATTCATGAAATGCAATTTTTGTCTTTTTCAAATTGGTCGTCCTGATATGCACCTGGTTGCCAGTTAAACAATAATTCATCCATTCATCAAATTGAAATGACCGTCATATCTATAAAATTCTTTGATACTAATTTTGATGCACAAGCTGTGCACATTTCGTCAATTTACTACTCAACAGTTGTGCTCAAGGCCTAAAATGTTGAAAACCAAAACAACAAAGATTGAAGAGCAAATTCAAAAACACCAAATAGAGACCAAAAGGAGCAAGTCAAATCCATGCAAGGACAGCTATGCACGAGCGAGATACTCCTTAGTTTTCACAAATTTTACAAATTTGTAACAGTAAGTTTTAACTGAGCTGGGGATATTTTATACAAATAAACATTCGATCAGTGGTTGATTGTTCAGCAAAATAACATCGAACAAAATGTTCGTCTAAAAATGGTGGTGCAGAAACTCGGTTCAAATTTCTGAATACAACAAACTTTATTATTTTTTTTGACACCTCAAGCATTACTTTTTTTACTATAGCGTATATGTAAATGGTACAACTCGAGAAAAAAACTGAGGACACAACAGTCTTTAAATGTAACAACAAAGGCAAATACGAGCAAGGAAATTAACAACTACTAATGCACTATCTTGGGACAAAAAATGATCATATAAGGTAAAAACTCATTGGGTACTGTTAATTCAATACATGTTGATACGTTCCACAAGGGACCAGTAATACTGTAGGTTTTTTTTCTTAAATTTATAAGATGTGAAATAACAGTGAGCAATCCAGGCAATATCAGTTAAATTTATTTGAAATAAATAGAATTTAATGATAGAATTCCACCAGATAATCTATTCAGTTTTTCTTTCAAAAGCAGTCAGTCTTTCACAATTTTATTGTGTGGAACTCCTCCTCTTGGCAGTTTTATTCCTAAAATTCCCGTATTTTGTTTGTAGATTGAAGGCCTCACTGTGACTTTTAAGATGAAGAACAGCATTAACATTGTTATTTCGTTGCTTGAACTTTAACCAATTATATGTAGGGATTTTGTTTGAAGTTTTTATCCTCTATATTTAAAAATTAGTGTTTCTGGATATTGAAAGAACCACTTACACATTATTTTGAACATGGAACCAAATATTTTTTGTGAACATGGCACACCAATAAACACCAACCTCCAGACAAAACATTATCATCAACATGAAATACCAACAAACACCAAATCTGAGACAAAACATTAATGTGAACATGGCACACCAATAAACACCAACATCCAGACAAAACATTATCATCAACATGAAATACCAACGAACACCAGTTCTGAGACAAAACATTGTTGTGAACATGGCACACCAATAACCTTCAATGCTGTCACAAAAACGTATTGTGAACATGGTACACCAATGGACACCAAACCTTTGAAAAAAACATATAATTGTGAACATATCACACAAATAAACTCCAGTCATGTCACAACACAATATTGTGAACATGAAATAACAATAAAAACCAAACCTTAGACAAAACACAACAATAAACTCCAATCCTATCACAAAACATTAGTGTGAACATGGTATACCAATAAACACGAAACCCGAGACAAAAAAACATTATAATGAACAATAATGAATATTTATCTTGTCTCACAGGTAATAGACAAAGGAATTGTATAGTTACAGAAGGTCATCTGAAATGAAATTTTGTGGCTTTTTTCATCATTTTTCTAAAGTAACTATGAAATATGCCTCCAATGAGCAAAGGTGAGAGCAGCACAATGATTACCTTTGAGAATACTGACTAAATGCTGAAACACCTGTGCTTTAAACCTCAATGAAAATAAAATCACCAATATAATCTTGCAAATTCTTATTCAAATATTTCAAACAGGGAAGTGAAGGTTAAACTATCATTTCTGACTGCAGCATCTAGATTATACTTATCAATAGCAGAACATACTGGAAAAAAATACAAAGCCAAATGAAACGCAGCAATCAGAGATTGCACATCCCCCCGCTCCCAGCAAAGTCGGAATGCACAAAGTCTGAACCCCTCATAATTTCAAATTGCATAAATAGAGAAAAAGTTTGACACTGATCTTTGGATATCAAGAAACAACACAGAAATATGAAATTGGACTTCTACTGCTCGGACAAAGTCGAATGCAAAAGTTTTAAGATGGATAAAATTGAAATGGCCTACATCAAATGAATGTAAGTCTTAACTTGTCATGTCCATTAAATATATATATTGTTTAGGGGTGGGGATCTCAACTGTTTTTGAGATAACTTGTAATTTTGTAAATGAGGGGGGTGGGGCCGACCCCCGGGGATGACCATTCAACTGGTCTTGTCATGCCCACTAAGAATATATATGGTTTAGGGGTGGGGATCTCAACTGTTTTTGAGATAACTTGTAATTTTGTAAATGAGGGGGGTGGGGCCGACCCCCGGGGATGACCATTCAACTGGTCTTGTCATGCCCACTAAGAATATATATGGTTTAGGGGTGGGGATCTCAACTGTTTTTGAGATAACTTGTAATTTTGTAAATGAGGGGGGTGGGGCTGACCCCCCGGGGATGACCATTCAACTGGTCTTGTCATGCCCACTAAGAATATATATGGTTTAGGGGTGGGGATCTCAACTGTTTTAGAGATAACTTGTAATTTTCTAAATTAGGGGGGTGGGGCCGACCCCCGGGGATGACCATTAAACTTGTCTTGTCATGCCCACTAAGAATATATATGGTTTAGGGGTGGGGATCTTAACTGTTTTTGAGATATCTTGTAATTTTCCAAATGAGGGGGGTGGGGCTGACCCCCGGGGGTGACCATGTAACTCGTCTTTAAATGTGGAATAAAAATATATATGGTTAAGGGGTGGGGATATGAACTGATCTTACCATATTTTGAGATTTTACATATTAGGGTGTAGCCCCACCCCCCGGGCAAAAATCAAAATTCCGAAACCTTTGGCACAGACAACTCTTCAAGTGTTACTAGTGTACCTAATTTCATGTTTCTATCTTCTACGGTGTAGGAGGAGTTCTTGGACAATCGTTTTTAGACATTTTTTAACTCCTTAGGGCATTGCCCCTAGGGGCGGGACCAAAATTTTGATACCCTCTTTCAACTTGGGAAAGGCAATATAAGTAGTGACATAAGTTCCAATATCCTAGCTTTAATACTTTTGGAGATATCTCCATTTATTGGATATCGCGAAATTCGTTTTTCGCTCATAATTTGGCCCCAAGGGGTCGAATTCCAATTTTAAGGGGTCTATTCCCTAGTGGGTCATATACTCTTCCATGATGCCAAATTTCAAGTTTCTATCTTTTACCGTTTCAGAGATATGCCTTGCCACTACAGACGTACGTACGTACGTACGTACGGACGGACTGTATTACATGATCCCCCCGCTTTCGCTAAGCGGGGGGATAATAATTTATGAATTCACATTTTTATAAGAATTTCCAAATATTTCTAATACAATTTATGATTCCTTTAGATAACTAAGATAGTTATGCTTAACAGATCTGGTCACCAAGTCATGTTTGACTGTAGTTTTAAATTTACAATTGGGTTTCAAAATTGTTTTTGAATTCTTAATGTGCTAATTTTTGGGTTTATACAGCATTTCTCTTGCTTCTGTGTTGGTTTATAGAAGTCTGATTCAGTTACAGAATTCTCGACAGGTCTTATTGAAGGCTTGAAAATATATTTACCATCTATTTAATGTATTTTATTTCATTTTCACTACATGTGGTGCAAACATTTCAGGATCTATTAAAGATTTCTCTAATGGAGTTTCAAATTTATATTCATGAGTCTGTTGTCTTCGTGGCAAACCACGCTTACTTCTCTGGGGTATAGGTAATTCTGAATGATGTGCTGGAAGGGGTTCTGTGAAAAAATATGGATGTAATAAAGCGTCTTTTGCAGATATGCGCTGATTTGATGAATAAACTAAAAATTTCTTCAGAAGGTCTAGTGCTTCAGGTGATGCATCAGGAACTATTTCTTCAAATGGTATAGGCTTATTTTCTGGGAAAGTTATCTTGTAATAGTCTGGTAATTCTGATATTCCCTGAAAAGAATGAACATTTTTCATAAAAAATCCTGAATTCCATTGTCATATAAAAGTTAGTGATGAATTATGTAGGTTTCAGTCAGGTAATATGGGCTTACAACTGTGTGGTGTTTATATAATAAGTAAATTTCATCATATCAGTATCCTCTAATGAGAGATGGATGGAAGAATTGTTGTTTAAAGTCCAGTGGCGGCCAGGTGCATATCAGGACAAGAACATGTATGATAATGAATATGATCCCTGTTTTGTACTAGACTGACAAGCTGAGCTGGATTTTTAATGTGAGGTAACTGTCTGCAGGAAGACATAACACTACACTCGGACACATTATATCGACTCCAGGCCAACCAGAAGATCTTTGCTCTTACTCCTAGATGCCATGTGCTTAGTTGAGAAGCAGCAAATAATTTCAATGTCTTTGGTTTGACCCTACCGAGGATCAAACCTGCGACCTTCAGCACTTGAAGCGAGCACCCTACCACAAGGCCACCAAGGCGGAGCTCTAATAAGAGAAGACTCCTCACACTTGTTGCACAAGCTCTGGTTTTATGTTTTAATACTTACTGGCCATATTTTTTCATTAGGAGTTCCTAACACTCTAAGGACACAACAAAGTTGCTCTATATCATTTTCTCCCTGAAAGAAGAAGTACTTTAATATGAGATAATGTAAAAGTTTTTGCTGATATATAATAATATCTTATGTCTACCAAAAACTCTGTGGTATTGTCCTGATCCTATCTGTACCCATTTTTTACTGCAAATACAATATCACAAGCAAATCGGCTATATTTGTAAAATTAGATGGAAACTGAAATTTGAACACAACTGCACCTCAAACAACTTTCTTTTAAGTCCAATCACATGAATTTTAATTCTTTAGAACAATGATTACTACTTGAAATGATTTTATAAATTCCTTGGGATTTTAATAGTTCTGAACTACTGAAATGTGATTCACTTGTAAAAAGATCTCAAAATTAATTCATACAAAACCTATATGACCCGAAGTCCATTCATTTAATACAAAATAGATCAAATTTATAGGAATACTACATGCATTTTGTTTTTACTTATATGACTCACAATGAATCACTATTCATCAGATCAATGTTTTTACTATTATCATCCTTCCCTGTGATTCTATCAGCTTGCTGAGCAGCTCCGAAAAATTCGTATCAAGAAGCACGTGCGCTGAGCAGGAGTTATCAACAGTCAGCAGGACTTATCAACAAATTCTCGCAACGTTTGGGAGCTTAGAACTTACTAAATAGCTTTCAAAATTGCAAAATATTAATAAATATATCAAGATTTGGTGTTCCTTTTTTATATTTTGGCGTTTTATTTAAATGAATGATGAAGAAATTTCTAAAAGTGACATCAACAAAATGTGTCTTTCCTCGATGCTGATAATGTCTGCTGGGACTTCATTCCATTGCATTTCATTATTTGTGATTAAATCAAATTTTTAAATGTACGCTTTATTTTTATATGTCCATATTTTCGCCTGAATTAGTACAAAAACGACTAAATGTTGTTTAAATATGTCGTCTCCTTGGTTAAATTTGAGTGATTATTTTACGTTGCGCATATTTCAGTCAGAAGTTGTTTTGCGAATGGAGACTGACTATGACGTCAACGAGGTTGCAAAATTGAATGTGGGTGCTATAGTTTCCCGGAAAATCATGAACAAAGATTTCCAGATTGTTTTTGTTTTTTAAAACATGTAAAAACACCTTAATGTCGGTTTTTATATCCTTAATAAGATATTTTACATGAACATTCAGGAAATATATACTTATTGGTATGGTAAACAACGTAATGGAAAACTTGTCGTTGCGATGAAGAATCCATACTTTTCCCGTGAAAATTTGGGAGAATTCAGAACGTTTACAAATATTTACGTTTCAGATAAGTAATTAAGTAATATATCATCTGCATTTTGACAGCTAGATACTGTAAAATATAACCCGCTCGACAGAATATGAAGCTTCATATTCTGGCTCACGGGATGATATTTTACGATATCTAGCTATAAAAATGCAGTTAATACATATAAATTTTTGTTGTGGGTGAAAGATGGCGATTTAATAAATTATTTCCATATCTGTTTTTCTAATTTACTTACAGGAAATAATGGTGAGTTGTTCAGGAGTTCTCCAAAGATGCAACCTACTGCCCTTTAACATAAGAACAGCTTGTTTTAATATATTTAACATATGTAATACTATAAATACTGAGAAAATATGTGAATTTAAACATATGAAAAGACCAAAAAAAAAAAAATTAAGTATATCAATAAGTTATATATTTTATCACTTTCTACAGCACTGTAATTATAGAATATTTTTTGTTCTTTTGAAATTATTTGTTCAATCTTCAGTCTTCTATAAAATGGACAGTCCACAGATTTAACAAAAAGAGGTACATGCTGTAAATTTTATAGCTTGCAAGAAGGGGCATCTACACACTGCATAGCCAGGTCTTAATAGCACCATATTAAAATATTCTGTACATATTTAACTGAATCCACAAAATGTCTGAAATAACTTTATAATCCAAATAAATATATACAACCATTGACAATTCCTCCTGACTTACCACAAATCTACTCCTTCATCATATTTTCTGGCTCCATACAACAGCTCTGGTGCCCTGTACCATCTGAAGAAAAATAAAATTTACATCTGTGTCATACTAAAGTCATACTGGTACATTAAATCTCATTAAGACAGCAACTGTCAAGATGAAGAATAGTAATTAAAGCATAGTATAATGGTTTTTGGTATTATGTTCTAGTCATTGGTTACTTTCTCAAGTAAACTAAACTCCTGACATTCATCTTTTCCTTTCCAAACTGCAATATTTCACATTTAAAATTTTTTTGTCAATATAAATTGATAAAAACATAAAACAGCAAACAGGATTTCATTCATCACAGCCCATCCAAAAGCTGTTAAATGATGAAAGTATAAAAAAAAACCCTTCAAGGTTGCACGTGTAAACAAGCAGGGCATCGTACCTTGTTGCCACTTGATGACTATACTGTCTGTTTCCTTCATTTTGGAAAACTCTAGCCAAACCAAAATCTGCTATCTTTAAATGTCCTGTGGAACTTATCAGGAGATTAGCTGGCTTCAAATCCTAAAATGAATAAATAATAAATAGTATAAAAATTTATCATGAAAATTTAGTTCAAATACTTGTATTATCCTTGATTGGTTAATTCTTCATACTGGAATATAATCTACATATACATGTGATAAATGAACAGCCCCGTTATTGCTCTTCTTCATCTTAAGGTATCTGGACCATAATAGTTCATGATCGAAAATTGTATCTCGTTTTGACCGTGAATGGCTGAACCAAACAATTTAAAGCTGGGATTTTGTATATATATTTTTCTCAAGTTGAAACACACTTTGTTGCCTATATGCAGAGTCTGTAAAATAAGTTAGTTATATTGACATTTCCAAAGTTTGCCGATAATTACCGAGGTCATTTCAATCGCGTTGTATGGAACATCCGGGAACTTTTGAATAATCACGTGGTCATTTATGGTCCGTATACCTTAATGGCAGGGTGACTGATGGATGAATTATTGTTTTTTGACCAGTGGCAATGGCAATTATTTAATGCAGGACAAGAACATGTTGATATGATATGAATATGGACCCTGCTTTGTACTAGACCAACATAAAATTATTTTTTTATTGAGCGATTTTCTACACAACTTTGAATTCAAGAAAAACATTGAATTAAAAATATTTTGTTAGAAAACAATAGCCGGACACAATGTGAAACCCAAAAGAGGAGAGAAAGTTTGTCATATAACAGAGTCGACAAATTTGTGATCTAAATATTGAATGTGGAAGTAAACATTACACCAACAAGATAAAATTAGAACAAGGAAGTAATAGACTTCAGAACAGTAACTAGAGGCTCATAGGAGCCGGTATCGCTCACCTAGATTCAATTTGCCAATCAACAGCCATAAAAGCACCTAAGAAACAAAAGTCTGTATTATTTGACATAATTCTGAAAGGGGACAATCTAATAAACATAGCTGCCAGATCTGGTTTCAATTGGCCAGTGCTTTCAGACAAGAAGATTTTTTTAATGAATTTTCCCATTGGGTCCTAAATTAAACTAAGTTTGGGTGTGGTTGCTATCTTTGTTGACAGTCTGGGTTATCCGACACATATCTGAAAGAGGACCACCAGAGGACCATTTCTGCCAAGTTTGGACCCATCTGGCATTGTAATTCCACAGAAGATTTTTAAAATTCATCCCCCATTTTTTCTATTTTTTGTAACAGCAGCCATGTCGGTTGGAAGTCATGGATGCCAGACATTTATTTGGAAGAGGGCCACACAAAAACCATTCCATCAAAGTTTGGTCCCAATTGGCCCAGTGGTTTTAGAGGAGAAGATCTTTAAAGAAAACTTAAGCCGTACGGCGACATACAACAAGTGATGGCAATAGCTCACAAGGCCTTTTGGAAAAGGTGAGATAATGAAAACAGTGAATGTATGGACGATTTTATTCTATTGTTCAAAATGACAGGGATGGTGAAATTGGTATAGATTGTTGTCAAAAACAAATGAAAACATCAGGTATAAAAGATGCTGTTGCTGAACAGGACAACAGTCAATTTGATCATATCAAAAAACATGAAAAGTATTCTATTATAAACAGATATTTTTGGCCATTTGAAAGGAAAGATATTAACAGAGATTCCTCTGAATATGACCCCAGAGCCACTATTATTAAAAAGGTAATTGTTTTTTCTGTGCTACTAGTATGTTCGAATGTTTTGTTCGCCACTTTCACTATGTAAACTTACCCTGTGCATTATATTGTTTTCATGACAGAATGCAACACCCTTAAGGAGCATCAGCATATAGGATTTAACTTGTGCTTCTGTGATTGGTTTATCTGAATTTCTAATAACCTCAGATAAATCTGACAACATGTACTCAAATACTAATACCAAACTACTTCCATGTGGGAAAACCTCACGTAATTTGACAACCTGTAAAATATAATGAGAGTTCAATCATCAGGTTCCTAATACCATTTTAAGGCCAAGTAAAAAAAATAAGTGTGGTTCCTGTTACATCACGATAAACCAGAAATTTACGATTACAAAGTTCACCTCGTTCCCCCAATAATTTTGGTGTGTGGCTGTGTAGCTCCCCGAGATGCAGCTTACAGCAAGTCATGATTGTAGGTTGCTTGGTATCGGAGAACTGAACTCAGATTTAAAACTTAAGCTAAGTCAATGAAGTGCAGTAAGTAGGTGAGAGTGACCTAATTTTGGTAGGAGGCTGTGTTACATCCTGAGATGCACCCTCACACTTATTAATATGATTGTAGGTCTCTTGGTATCGGAGATCTGAACTCGGACGTAAAACTTAACCTAAATCAATGAAGTGTGATAAGTAGGTCAGAGTGACCTAATTTTGGTAAGAGGCTGTGTTACTCCCCGAGATGCATCCTAAAACCAAGTAATGTGACTGTAGGTCTATTGGTATTAGAGAACTGAACTCGGACATAAAACTAATCCTAAGCCAATAAAGCGCAATAAGAAGGTCAGAGTGACCTAATTTTGGTAGGAGGCTGTGTTACTCCTTGAGATGCACCCTCACACCAAGTAATATGATTGTAGGTCACTTTGTATATTAAAACTGATTTTTAATATAAAACTTAAAAGCCAGTCAACCGTGTAATATGGGTCATGTGACCTTCATCTTATGTCACATGGCCAGTCTCTTCATCATGCACCTGCACACAAAAATATTTGACCCTATGTCAACTAGTAACTGAGAACTGGCTCTTTACGCGGGCGCATACTTGGATTCCAGGGTGACTTCAATAGTCCCCAACTTCGTTGAGGCGAACTAAATGAGGTAGGTAGGTAGGGATTTTTTCTTATTTTACAAGTTTTTACAGATCCTGTGATAGAGACATTCTGATTTCAACAGTGCTTATTGAAAAATGGCCAAAAAATCTAAGGGTAGGTGCAAAAAAATAGAGTAGGTAGGGTATAAACCGGAACTGCACATATTTTTTTATTTGGCCTAAGAAAGATACCTTCAATCAATTTTCAGAAACAGCATATCAAAATGCATTGTTATCATTTCTGCTTGATACAAATGACAAAAATATTGGTTCTTGTGAAAGCTGTATGAAATCTCTGTAAAATTGCCATGCAAAACCTGCTTTATTACAGTATCCTGGAAACAGTGATTTTCATGTAACCACATTTACTGCTACCCATGAAAATAAATAAATCCAATGTACTTGAAGTCTTTACTGTAGCTTTTACTGTCATGGAGAATTTATTATGCTTAAAGATTCATTTTTCTTTTGTGTTAGTTAAGTGTAAAATTTGTGTTTCGGGGATACAGAATTACATGTGTGTGATTTTGTAATTTTCTAGTGATACTGTGATAACAATTTATAATGAAAAATATGAATAATGAAATTTGTCAATTGAAACAACAAAAAACCGTTATCCAACAAATTGTAATGAGTCCACAATATTTCAGAAAATTGTATGACAATCAACATTAGATAGGGACATAAGTCTGTGGGGTTTTTCCAGAAAGTAAATTTAACTATAATCTTTAGAAATAATACTTACATAAGGATTATCTTCTATTTCCTGAAGGGCTTTGATTTCTCTGGAAATAGAACAATGACAATCAACTTAATCTCTCGGTCAAGTCTTGTAATTATCATGTAAAACTTTAACTGCATTATTTTTACAATAACAAATATGGATCTGTTTTGATCTGTGCTTTGTTGACATGTTGCAAGTCCCTTTAGTGAAATTTCATTAGTGTGTTGGATTAAACATGCTCTTGTGTGTTTTATATAATCAGTGGCCTAAGAAATAGACAAGTTAATAATACATGAACAATGAATTTTTGTGCATGTAAATCAAATTGTACTTACATTATTCTACTATTTACCTTAATGCAGTATGAGGAATACCATCCTCAAGCTTTCTCAATGGAACTTTTTTCAGTGCCACAACTTCTCCACTCTAAGAGCAAAAAAAAAACATTTTATATAAACAAGCTCATGTATTTAGCACTGTACGCTTTCAAGTGTGCAAAACATGACATGAACATCTTTCGATGCGCTACAGAGTGTTTACTGTGAATAAACCATGTATGTAAATGCAAGTATTTTGCATATTTAATATAACATCATGTTCATTCCTAATTTCCTACCTGTAGCTAATTTGTGTTTTTGTGTGAACTGTCATCGAAAATAGATAACTTAGGGATGGCAGTGGTGTGTCAAACTTAATGAACTGTATGAAACTCTGATTAATGAGTAGGCATAAAAAATTAGCCGGCAATGGATGGGGTAAAGAAGATATATAGAGAAAATGTACGATATGAAAGGGAAATGCATATATATATATATATCATTCTTGTCTATCATCAGTAATAAGTCATGGTAGGTTTTTATCCCAGGCTTTTAACACTGCAAAACGGTACATGTGTGGCTGGAATAACAATATGAAATGATTTTACTTAAGGAGTGAATGTCAATATAGTGTATTGAACCATCCCATGTAATGATTTGGCCTTAATGCTAAAAGTTCATGTATGTTAACTGATGAAATTCAAAAGCCCAATGTTCGTTAACTTAATCATTAGATCAAGTTCTTCTATCAATCATCTTTCACCTGAGAAATTTTAACTTTTACAAGTGTCAAGTTACTGGAGCCAGTTATGTATATTACCTCAATATGTTTTGCCTTTAAAACTATACCATGTGCCCCTTCACCAATTCTTCCAAGGATTGTATACTGTTCCATTTATGCACTAAAAATTTCAAATTTTAGTAAGATTTTAATGAAGGTATACAGAAAAAAAACATATTTTATTTAGTATATATGGTGTATGTATTTGTTTAAATTTATTTCTTTGATGTCCTTACCTACAGCTGAACCTAACAAAAAGTAGATGAAAAATTCATTTTTTTTTTGGCATACATTTTGTAGTGGTCTATCAAATAATTATTCACACATCAAAAACATTTCAATTGGCTGGGTAGTTTCTAACAAGAAAACCTTTGTACAAAATTCCCCATAGGCTCCAATGTTAAAGTAAGTCCGGCTGTCGCGGCCATCTTGAAATTCCAACCCGCACAAAAAACATATATTTTGTAGAGGTTCATCCAGTGCTTGTTCATACATTAAGACATTTCAATTGGCTTGGTAGTTTCTGACAAGAAGACCTTTATGCAAATTTTTCCATAGGGTCCAATGTTAAACATAGTCCGGGTGTTGCGGCCATCTTGAATTTCCGATCGGCACAAAAAACATACTTTTGTAGAGGATCATTCATGCAACAAATCAATTCAATTGGCTCAGTAGTTTTTGACAAGAAGAGCTTTGAAGATAAGTCCAATCAGAATGAATTATCTGCCACTGGTAGCCATGTTGAATATCCGATCGGCAACAAAAAACACACCTTTTGTACAGAAGCATCCAATTAACATTCCTGTCAAGTTTGGTTTAATTTGGATGGCGGTTTCAGAGAAGAAGATGAAAATATGAAATGTCGATGGACCACGGATGCAAAGTGATGGCAAAAGCTCATATGGTCTTTTAGGCCAGGTGAGCTAAAAAGAGATTAAACACAGTTCAGTAATGTTTCTATTTAATAATTTTATACATCTGATATAATTTGTAAGTATTGCTATAATCCTAATGGGGTTTGTCTGCAATAATGATATTTTGCTAATTAACAAGATGCAAAATATATTTTCTTTTCCAAAAGCATCATACATGTATAATGCTCAAAAGCCATTTTTTAACTTAATTCTAAGACTGAGAGACATTTCATATTATCCGCATCTTTTGTTCAAAGAGTGTCTCCCAATTATGAGAATAGGAACTCTGAATTATATGGCCCTGTTATCCATGTGACAAATTCAGAATGGTGGTGGGATTTTTGTTTATGTTGAAAGAAAACTTCCATATCTATGTTATTATTCATTTAATAATAATAATAATAATAATAATAATAATAATCATTTATTTCACACATAAATAGTCCATATTTATATACAAATATGATGAAAATTTTAAATATACAAGATGAAAAATGAAGAATTAAAATACCAATAAATATAATTAGAAATTCTAATTTGATAACATGTCAGTCAAAGTTCACATAAATTTCGGTATACCATTTTCTGAGTAAAGTCGAACTATACCATAAATCACTACCAAGAATAGTAAGAACAAGCTGTTTATCAGACTGTTGTAAACGTTTATACAAACTATAGATAGTTTTACGTCTCATTTCCTGAAAACATCTTACATCATTTCTGACAAACATACCACTAGCACTACATTGTGAATTGAAACCCATCAATATTCTGAAAGCATCATTATACATTATTTTCATTTTGGTAAGAGACGATATTCCACAGTTGGACCATAATGACACACAATAAATATTCATACAATAAGACTGAAAGAGCTGTATTTTAACATCAAATGAACACTTATTAAATTTACGTTTCAATTTATCTATATCACCACTTATTTTTATTCTCTAATTAGAAGATGTGACCAGTCATCCAAATCTAGAGGTAGGTAATCAGAACCCTTGAATGTTTACAATATAAAACAAACTCAAAGTTCTGCATTTCTATTTGAAATATCTCAAATCTTTTATATTAAATTCTTGATAAGGAAAAATTTCTTTAAATCAAACAAAAAATGATAAAATGTATAAAATTTATCCGATTTTATAACAATTGTACATAAAAGAAAACATTTATTATAAACAGTTTTATAAAATTTCATCTAAACAATGACCCAATTATACCCTAATTAGATTGTTTATACAGGTCTAAATATAAACAAGTTTACCTGTTCAACTGCAGGTTTAATTGCCAAGGATCATATATATACAAGAGGTTTCACACAATTATACCAGTAAAATTCTGCATATCTGTGACATATTCCAATATATATTGTAGACAGCTGGTGTTAGGAATCAGGGGAAGTAATAATAATGTTAAATTCGCTGGATGGTTAAATTATTGTTTAAAATCCACTGGCAATTATCAAATGCATATCAGGATGAGAACATGTTGAGATGATATGAATGTGTGCCTAGCCAAATTTTTAATATGCCAGCTCAAAAGGTAAGTCCACAGGAAGACATATCACCCAACCTGTATATAATATACAGACTCCAAGCTGACAAGTCCTGTGCTCTTACTCCTAGATGCCGCATGCTTGGCGCAAAGCAGCAAATACCAATTTTAATCTTCCGAGGTGAGTACAGTACCAAGAGACCACCAATGTTAAATTGGAAAGATTATTTCAAATAATGGTTGTCACCTTGTAAAAATCTTCAAATTCCAGTTTGTAAGACTAGTCTATAGACTATAGTACTGGCACTGTAGCAGTATTCTGATTTTGTCAATTCTATAAATTAATTTATAAAGAAAAAAACTTTTGCTCAATACTTAACCATATGTTTTAAGCCTAACAAACGCAGACGTGATGCTTAATAATGAAATGGGTCAGGTGTAACAGGGAGTTGAACTGATTAAGAGAAAAGGGGGTGTGACTATTTGAATGAAACATTTTTCAAACAAGTGCTTGCGTATACTAGTCTATAATTACCATGTAGTAGAACCGAAAGCTTCTTCTTCCGGGAAGATTAGAAAACCCAAAGGTAATGAGCAGATAACTTTATACGAAGCTACTGAATTAATGGTTTCATTTTCTGTTCATTAAAATTAGCCTGTTCTGTTAACAAAGGAAAATTTTGTTGTCAAGAAAGCATTTAGACACAATCTCTACCTCCTACACAAAGAACTTTTCAGGGGAGACTATTAATATTTCCCGCCAAACTTTAAATATCTGATATTTCTTTTTTTCAGGACATTTGTTTATGCATTGTTGAAAGTTTTCTCAATGCTTTATCCGTCTTGAAAATTAAATCTGATAGAAACAGATAATGGAGGAAAAGGACCGGTTCTGAAGGGGAATATATTCTAATAATAACACTGTGAGGGGGGGGGGGGGGGGGGGGTGTAGAAGGGGGTCTCATCCCATTCTCACGTGAAAATAAATGATGGATCCCGAATTCCCGATAAAAAGGGCCAATCCCGGTTTCCCGTAAAAAAACAACCAAATGTCATTTTTCAAAAGTTCGTCTGCTACCGGAAGAAATGTAAGCAAATGAAAGATACTGGTGATCGAAAGACATGAACAAAATCCGAATTCTTACCTAAGTCATACAAGATGACATATAAGTATCTACTTGTCATTTTCCCTAGTTAATTATCAAATAGTTTTAGATAAAACCTGATTCACGTAAAAATAGTGAAGAAAACATATTTACTTACGAAAAATTCTTTCCCGTTGAAATAAAAGACATTTTCCCGGATCCCGCTCCGAGTAAATCCCGAATTCCCGTCGACTATTTCATTAAATCCCGAATTCCCGTAAAATAAAATGGCCTATCCCGGCGTCCCGAAAAAGGTCCTTCCGTCCCTCCACTATAATAAAAAATAATGGTCTTGTACAATAATAATTAAAGAACAGACAAAGGATTCTGGGGCTAAATCAGACTGACACTTTTTTCGGACTTGTTTCAACATGTTTGACCTTCAGCACAACTGTTGAGTTGTAAATCGACGAAATGTGCACACCTTTTGCATCAGACCATATGACTTATTATTCAATTTCCACTGAGTCGATAGCTATGCTAGTTCAGTTCGATACTAAACCGGGCTGAAATTGATAATTTAATTTCATAAAAATGTTATCACATTTTATGAATATTAAGGAATATCTCCCAAGTGGATAACACTGTCTTGTAATGTTTTTTGCTTTACCCTTTTGGCCACTTTAATATTAAAATTGCCCTTTAGTGTTTTGTGTTACTGTTTCGGATTTCAAAATTTTATAGGACATGGGCACCCTAGAACAGATAATTCGTAAATCTATCGAAATGTCTACGGCTTATGCATCAGAATTGGTATTATAATATATTTACAGAAAATAAAAACTTTCTTACAACAGATAAAATCAACTCAAAAATCTTTTCTATCTGTCACGGTTTGGAATTAATGATTTACGCGACTTATTCCTACGCACTCCACATGATTAATACTTTAAACGATCTTCTTTATTTAACAGCACGCATATATACTTGCACCCAACACTTACACTAGCTTTACGTTTTAACCTTTGCAATTTTGAATTTCTGACCTAAAACATTCACCCCAGTAAATTTTACAGAATAAGAATTTTATTTTAATTTTTTCAAATATAAAAAGTGGAAAAAAATAAATGGGAATAGTATTTGAGACGCCCACCAATACCTTCACATTAGAACTAAATCTACGCTAAATATAATTTACGATCGAAAAGGATGTTTTACAGAAAACGCTATTTATATTGACGATCTGATTCTACTAGTTGATTTTCGCAAATTCGGTTATATTTCCGATCTGAAAAAAATATCCAATTATATGTTCAGGGTGCATTACAAAAGGGTGGATAAAGTGATGCGGGGACGAGAAAAAGTGTATTATAAGCGTCATTTATTTTACACTTATATATTTAGCTGCATTACTATTTCTAGTATATACTAAATACTGAATTTATACTGTGTAGTCTTAGGATACCTCTTGTTATAGTTATTTTAGTTTGACGGAAGAGTGAAATTAACGTTATTGTTGGCTGGCGTAAGAGGTAAAAGCCTTTAAATAAGATTACCTTTTAAACCTATTACATAGATACCTATTTACCTGTATTCTTGTTGGCATTTCATCCGCGCCAATGTAATGTAAAGTTAGTCTATAGCGTTAATCTAATGCAATTTCCTCCAAATTTTCACGGGAATCTGAAAAGCATCTTTAGAACTAAAACGAGTCACCGACGTTTTCAAGTATTTAGATAAAAGTAGAGGCGGACATGCTTAAAATAGATAAAAATTCTGAATTCGCACAAGATTAGCTCCCTGGATAAGATTCCCTGGAAAACGGTTAAAAATCCCACGACCAATGTAGGTTAACAAGACATTCTAACAACGGTTTGACTGGTATTCTTTGCTAAACTGTCATTCACATCACGTATATGTTTTATTGAAAGAACACCCCTATAAGGCTTTTTAAAGTTATTTATTATGCAGTTTTCATTCAGTGGGCGTGCCCGTGTTGCATACATCATATTGCAGTAATTATGACGTTAAGTTACCAACAGCGATATTAAGTAGTATGGCGCACAACTGAAAGATGATCTGATGGCACTGTTACCAACAGCAATCTCATTAAGTTCTTGTATGGCATGAACAAAGTGTGAAGATGATCTGATGGCATCCTTTTCACTATTGGAATGCAGAGACGATCTTGATACCCGAACTTCAACTTCAGCTTTTACAAGAGGGTATTCATCCCCGAGACCATCACTAGTTACAGAATACCTTTCGCCGTCACCAAATAAAGACCATTCATCACCATCTCATGTAAAAGGTTGCTCGTCTCATAACGGCTTTAAAAATAGATCAAGACTTGCAAAGGTAAGCTAATTACATCAGGTATCTTTCTTCAACGATCTGACAGCGCATGGATTGAATGTGGGATATATTCATTTATTTCTAAATAAGCTTTCATATATTTGGACAGATTTCGTCACTAGTGACAGTGCAGATAAATGCGCAGGGCCACTTTCCCCTGCGTAGACCAAGCTATTTATCGAGAGATTTTGAAAGGTATTGGGCGACTTTTGATCATGGCCCCAGAAGTGAAATAAATGTAGGGAAAATGACCCTACTTGTTTGCACATTATTTTCATTTTGCAAACTTGAAATGAACCAGTCAGTAACATTTCTTTATGTTTATCACAATCATCTTTAAACAAACTATAGACGAGAAAGGGTTATCTCATTTCACTACTCATTGTATGGAAATATTTTTTAAAAATATGTTATAATTTTCTCACCTTTAAGTGATGTTTGAATGACAATTTTTTTCTGAAGTCATTACTACGTAAAACTTTATTATGGTTTAAAATGCATATTTCTTCGCTTTGAATGTTATTACTTCTTTTGTTTGTTTGTTTTTTTTTTTTTGGTGCATAGATCGGAGGTTTAGCAGCCAGCAACAAATCTCTAGATACCGTCGTTCACAAAGTTGAAGGAATCAAAGGATTTTCTATTTTGGGTCCAGATTATGAACCCCCTAAAGTTCCACACACAACTCCTAGGGCGAATACTGCAGTGAGGATTAAAGAGGTACAAAAATCCATATTTTATAGTCTTATGTTTTTGTTTATATGTATAGTGGATATAATGGCTCTGCCTTATACGAATGTTTTGTTCAATGGATATTATAGCTCTGCCTTATACGAATGTTTTGTTCAATGGATATTATAGCTCTGCTTTATACGACTGTTTTGTTCAGTGGATAGTATGGCTCTGCCTTATACGAATGTTTTGTTCAATGGATATTATAGCTCTGCCTTATACGACTGTTTTGTTCAGTGGATATTATAGCTCTGCCTTATACGACTGTTTTGTTCAGTGGATAGTATGGGTCTGCCTTATACGAATGATTTGTTCAATGGATATTATAGCTTTGCCTTATACGAATGTTTTGTTCAGTGGATATTATAGCTCTGCCTTATACGACTGTTTTGTTCAGTGGATAGTATGGGTCTGCCTTATACGAATGTTTTGTTCAATGGATATTATGGCTCTGCCTTATACGAATGTTTTGTTCAATGGATATTATAGCTCTGCCTTATACGACTGTTTTGTTCAGTGGATAGTATGGCTCTGCCTTATACGAATGTTTTGTTCAATGGATATTATAGCTCTGCCTTATACAACTGTTTTGTTCAGTGGATAGTATGGGTCTTCCTTATACGAATGTTTTGTTCAATGGATATTATAGCTCTAAAGATATATTAAGTAGTTTTAAATTTTGTTGTATGCTTTTGTGTTCTCACAAACATAGGTCGATCCCGTATTCTTTGCAACGTATCCTCTCAAGTCAAGAATGTCCTGTCCAATTC
Organism: Mytilisepta virgata; assembly: GCA_028015205.1. NCBI lineage: Eukaryota > Metazoa > Mollusca > Bivalvia > Mytilida > Mytilidae > Mytilisepta > Mytilisepta virgata. The sequence goes on from CM051519.1 coordinate 83,827,615, forward strand.
GACCGCAGTTCCATGACTTGTGAGGATGTTACTTATGATTTTCATAGGTTGTGGAAACAACGTAAGTAAATGGTTAGCACATGAATTTTATTAGAAATCATCAAAGAGCTATAGTTTTCAGCAGCTACTTTAATATCAGTTTCCGCTTACTCAACGAATGTTGTTTAAAATGGCGGTACATGATTATGTCTTTGTAAAGAGGATGTTTTAGACGGAGAATTCCTCCATACTGATTGTGTTTATCACCATGTATATTTGCGCTGTTACGGTTTATTTTTAATCTTTTTAACATTATTAATCCGGTTTTAGCTTGGAAAATCCACTTATAAGTTGGAAGGGCGCGCGGTAGCGGCTCAAATATTGATAAAAAACAGACTTGCCGTCAATTTGGTAGTTCTTTTCTTGTAAAAATGTTAAATTTCCATGGTAATAACTATTTACAAATCTGATTGAAACGAGCGCAAGAAATGCGTAAACTTTCGAGAGACCAATGACAACTTACAACATCGCGACGTAAATATCGGAAAGAGAATACCAAATTCCACATGACCAAAATCCAAAGACAAAACCGATTCGTGGGAACAAAAACTAATATTAGCAAAGTCGCACATGCAAACCAATGAGAAGCAGAACAAGACAGTAGCCATGCATGCGGTTCGTTTGGTGTCAGAGAAAATTCATGCTATATGAATGTTATTCCATATTCTTTTTTTAATACAAATTACTATTTTTTTTTTTTTCAATATAATTTTATTTGTATTTCGTATAGATTGGAGTCTTAGCAGCCAATACCAGATCGCTGGACAATTTTCCATTCGTTCTAGAGGAAGTTAATGGTTTATCTCTTCTAAATATAACTCCCAGTGTTCATGAGGTTGAGAAAAGAGAGGTATTTAGACTCTTTTCCTTATTTTTTATTGATATTTTTGGTTTATCTCTTCTAAACAGAACTCCCAGTGTTTATGAGGTTGCGAAAAAGAGGTGTTTACACTCTTTTCCTCATTTTTATTGATAAATATTCAGAAATTGTTGATACAAATTGTTTGTTAATTGAAAAGACAGTTAGGGCAACCGAACGAATGTTGTAAAATGACAATTGTAATTTTACTCAGTCACTGGGACTAAATTAACTATAGAACGATTCCTTTCCACACGCGGAATATATTAAATTCAATAAATATAGAGACTTAAGGATAAAAGATTTTACATATTTAAAATCAGTTAAAATAAGCATGGTTGTAACAAAAGCTAAAGCTGAACCATTTATAAATAACAATTTTTGAAAGCGTTTTTCTTACTATTGAAAAGTATAGAAAAATATATTAGCTCAGTTGCTAGTATTCCGATACTAGCCCGAAATTGATACTTAAAATCTACTGTAACAATATTGCAAAGTTTGTGAAAACTAAGGAGTATCTCCCTCGTGCATAGCTTTGACCTTAGATGGTTTGGGTTTATCCCTTTTGGTCATTTTTGGTATTTTTGAATTTGCTCTTCAACATTTTGGATTGTTGTTTTGGTTTTCAAGATTTTAGGGCTTTGAGCACAACTGATTAATCGTAAATCAAAATTTTCAAAATTGATATCAAAGAATTCTTATAAAAACAATAAATTATTACTTTTTTCGTATATTTTAATTACAGAGTGTACCTTTGCGTCCTTACACAAGACAGTTGTACCAACACACACTTGTGGACCAGCCTGATTGTACGGAAGGTGAAAACGTTGAATCTGGACGTCCGCTCAATATTGTTGGTGAAAAAATGGATTCATTTTGTCATCTGGTAATCTGCTTTTAAATAAATAATATCAATATATTCATACCACTCTTAAATAATTAATCGTTTAAGCGACTGAACGCAGCTTTTTAGGTTTAAAAGGTTTGGTAAAGTATTATTACATTGACTGTAGGTGATACATTGTTCCCTTCGTTTTCTGTGCAGCTGATAGAAGGCATTGTTTTATAAAATTGTTTAATATTAAGTAATTCAGGCTAGAGGTAAGTATATACAACAATGACAAAATTCTTTTTTGAAGTTTTCTCATTTTGAATTTGTCGTCACAATGGCTTTGCATACATGTAGTTTTCGACCTTCTTCGTAACTGACCATTGACACGCATAAAAAACGCCTTTTAGTTTCGAAAGTCACCTATTCTGACAAACCAAATTGCTTACAAGTCTGGAATGTAAAATTAGAATAGCTAAAACACAACCAACGTATTTTGCCGCGAGGAAATTTTGTAATAGTTTTAAATAAATTCAAAAATATATCGTTGTACATATAATTTTTAATGCAACCCAATCCATTTAAAATATTTTGATTTCTTATTAATTAAAAAATAAAAAAAAACTCCCTCGGTACCGTTCTATGATAATTTAAAGCATCGGCAAAATTCACCTCAAAATAGCATGTTTTACAGTCTCAATATCAAGCTTGTAGTAGTATTTTATTTCATGCATTTTGTTAAAAAAATAATTTCTGTTATAGATAATTAATATAAGAAATTTATCCCATTCCGTTATTTGTTAAGTTGAATTTTTCGTATTCATTCCATTCAGTCAAATTTTAGCGTTGTCAGAATCTAAAATTTTCACTAATTTTCATTTCTTCAAAAATCTATTGACTGGCAAATTCTGAAGCGGAAAAAAAATTAGAGGGTATAATATCATAAACTTCATAAAAGCGTTTTCAATATATATAAACTTTTCTTTTGGCAAAATTCGTTTTTTGTACTACAGAAGTCTCTAATTAATGTTGTAGTCGAGTTCGCCATTATCAAGAAGAAGACAATACCACCTACAGGCGTCTGTTAGTAACAACAGTGAATGTGAAAGTTGTGGTCTTGTAATATCACCCAATAACCCACCACCGTCACCAGTAAAGCATTCTTCAGGTCTTAAATTAGATGGCATCAAAATATCTTATCCTGATCAAAGATCAAAGTCAGAGGTAAGGCAATGTTCTTACAATGAAATAGCTATATCGTCTTATCGTATTTCCCCATGCCTATATCGACCTGCTGATGCCTTCACAATTTCCCGTATTTCGGCACTGTGACGTCGTAAAGAGTTGACCCGACCCTAATATGAGCTGACCCGAATATATCAGCGACGTCATAATGTTTGACCCAACGTTGACCCGAATATATCAGGAAAACATCCGGTTATAGGCAGATGGCCATTGAAAGTAAGAAATTCCATTAAGATTGCTAGTTAACAATACGATAAATTTATCATCAAGTTTTCTTCAACAAATATTGTAAAATATAAGCCGCTCGACACAATATGAAGCTTTTTAGCTCGTTCGCTACGCTCACTCGCCGAAAAAGCTTCACATTGTGTCTCGCGGCTGATATTTTACGATATACGTTTGCAGAAAACCTGATAATATGTACATATAGTTTTTGGCAAGAGTTCCGTATGGCACCACGGTATGTATGCCGAATTTATTCTGCCAAGGGTATACGGTTGGGAATCTCTTTTCTGCGTGGTCATTTTGGCACGTTTCTGAGTTACATCTACATATGTTGATTAATTTTAATGATAAAACAAGCAATTAATTAATTAATTGGTGTATCTATAAATTTATTTTGGCTAACGAAGTCTAAAAGTTTTTTGTTCACTTGAAATTTGTGTAGAACATACATACATGATTTTTTTTATCCAATTAGTGTGAACGCAGTGAAGCTAAATATTGAACTGAATCAGGATCATGATGATTAATATCTATTGTATGAACTGTTCTTTGGCGAGGAAAAACAAAACTAAAATCCGGAAAAGCCATATCTAACAATTTATTTCCATCTTCTTTCATATATTTGGAGCAAGCACAATAAATTGATTTGGTTTGACCATAAAGCTTTAGCTTACCATAATTTTGACCTCGTTACGCATAAAATCATCAAATAAATGTATTAACTGGAATGGTACTATAAGGTATGACAGATGTCCTTGGTCCTTTCCACTGGTAAGTATAATAAAGCAAAAACACATTTTTGTGTCAACACTTGTTTGTTTTACAAATAAGAAGCAAACCAAATTATTTGAGGTACCCTTGTATATATTTCTTGTACATATTTTTCCTCAAGTTAAGCTTTACTTTTATCACTATCAAAACGGTCAATGCACTTTCTAGAAACACAAGTTTCTGTAATGAATCTAATGTATACATTAGAAAAAAGAATAGCCGCTGGCAGCTTCTCGCACTCTCCAACAAAATTCTCATTTTGTATATTGTCATAAATCTGTATTGGTTTAAAATTTAGTAAGCTGTGGTTTCTGTCATTGTCGAAGAAATTAGATACATCAGTATTTTCTATTGTATTTCGTTTTATTTAAACAAAAATTTAGATGAAAGATTTCAAACCAGGTTTCATAAAGAAAACGTCATATATTTGCGACAAATGCAAAGGAAGAATGACTTCTCAATGTTCTCAGAAATCGTTGATGTTAGAAACCAGAGGCCCATTCCTTGCCAATTTAAGACACAATAGTACTCCACATGCCAATTTCCTAACATTCGAAAGAATAACACCACTACGTAATAACGGTGACAAACGCAGGGAGGATCTAGGAAAGGGCGATAAATTCCACAAAGGAGATGTTGTTTCCTTGCCTCATTTGCCGTATGCCACATCGGCTGAAAAATCAAGATCTGACGCTATTATCGGAACTGTCAGAAGAAGACATATAACTAGGCATTCGATGATTATTAGAAGAAACCCGAGTAGAATAGAACTACATGACCATAGCAATGAAGAAGCTTCACCGTCAAATTATCATTCTACTGAAAAGATGTTACATCGGTTTGGTAAGTAACAAATTCGTTTTCAATTGAAAGGTTGATTCAGAAATAATTCACGGTGGCTTCCAAATATCCTGATTTTACCACGGATATGCCCTTTATGCCAAATATTTAGCCACGAGCGACATTTTCAAACCACTGTGAATTATTTCTATTCTAATATGACAGTTTCTACGACATTTTGAAAGGCTGCAACATATATTTAGGTATTCAGATACGCAGACGAAATTACACAACGCAAGTTATACTATGAGGTTGTTAAAGCTTGTTGAAAACTTTACTATAATGCTACCTTCACATACACAGATTTTTCTTACCAATCCTTACGTATGGCACAAATTCGTAAAAGTACACGGATACTAACGATTTTGGTCAATTTTACGAGCGATTTAAGATTGGTTACGAGTAATTACGAGCCATTTACGGTTTATTACGAGTTCTTACGATGTATTTACGACAAAAATCAACGATTTTTTTTCGTGTTACCACGATAAATACGAGTAAGTTACGACATTTTACGAGCTTTTTATGGATTGTAACGAGTATATTACGGAATGTTACGATTCATCTAAGCTTTTAAGTTTAAACCACGACCTGTTAACGTGTTTTTACGAATAGTTGCGAGTTAGTTACGAGTATTTACGAGTCCTTATGCTTAAGCACTCGTAATAATAAGTAAACAAATCGTAAAATAACCGTAACAAATCGTGAAAAAAAAAGTTGTTTACGAGACATTTATGGTTTCTTGCGAGTAGTTTACGTAGGTTTACGTGTTGTTGCGACCGGTTTACGATACTTACGGATTGTTACAAGTCATTTACGAGTTATTTTCAGAAAATTTAATCCATGGACAATCGCAAGAACATTTTTGACATATCAATAAATTGACTCTACTTTCACGGATCCTCACGAGTGTCTGCGAGTGTCTGCAGGTTGTGACGAGTTATTAACGGATACCAACGAGTTGTGTACGATGCTTGCGATTGACTACGAGTTGGCGATCCGTAAGGACTAGTAAGGAAAATCTGTGTTTGTGAAGGCGGTATAACGTTGCATAACAGGCCGTCTGATGTCTGTGACGTTGGAATCAAAATATCCATATTTTACCACGTATGTAAACTGAAAGCGTTTGAAGCATGTCATGTTATTATACATTTTTTTCAGTAAAGAGGTCATCTATTCTTCCACTTATGCTAACAATTCTATTGGGTCTTTCAAATTGAATGACTGAAAATATAACTGTCTAGTTTCATTTCTGTCTCAGATTTACACAATACCAATGATGGAATTGTACCACCTAATTCGTCAGAGGATGAACACGAGGATGTTCCCGAACAAGTAATATCTGATGAAAAACTTTATAGTGACGAATGTGATGAAAAAGAGGAAAGTAAAAAATACTTTAACAGTTCTACACAAGACGCTATGTGGTCCAACTGTTTTATCTGTTGTAAAAGCCCTGAAGCACCGAGGTCTTCTCCTGTAAAAGGCGTGGCAGGTTGTCCAAACAAAAATACACCCGGAGAAGGCAATTCTCCTGATATTTCAGATAGCGAATTACAAAGTGGAACAAAGTCATTCGTAGCAAGCATCCGGAAATCCAAAGGAAGTAAGAAAGACGACACTACACTGGGAACAGACAGCTTTAACGAACTTAATAAACTGGGAAGGCCACAGTTTTCCATGGAAGAGTTTTTAGGGCGATCACAAAGCGTTGACTCAAGGTGAGAAAAAGTCAATAAAACAGGAAACAAATATATAACTTGTTGAAAAATTAACTCAAGACTTGATCCATCGAGCTACCAAAAATATCACAAGTATTTGGTTTTAATAAGAATTTTTTCACAGCAGGTTTTGCGTTCAGTTTTATTTACATGTTATTTGGCCGATGTCTCGATCTATCATTACACTGTCTGTAAAAGGAGACTAGTCTGCACAGTACTTAGCTCGAACGTTTGGCCCCATTGTAATCTAACCCTATTGGTTTTTGTCCAGCCTGCGACTTTAGTCGCAGAAAGCTCGACATAGGGATGGTGATCCGGCGGCGGCGGCGGCGGCGGCGGCGGCGGCGGCGGCGGCGGCGGCGGCGGCGGCGGCGGCGGCGGCGTTAACTCACTTCTTAAAAGCTTTATATTTTAGAAGGTAGATGACCTGGATGCTTTATACTTTGTATATAGATGCCTTATGTTACGAACTTTCCGTCTGTCATATGTACATTGTCCTTGACCTCATTTTCATGGTTCAGTGACTAATTGAAAAAAAATTAAAGATTTTTTATAATGTTAATTTCTCTCTCATTATGAGTAATAGGATAACTATATTTGGTATGTGCGTACCTTACAAGGTCCTCATCCCCGTCAGACAGTTTTCAATTGACCTCGACCCAATTTCAAGGATCAGTGAACAAGGTTAAGTTTTGGTGGTCAAGTCCATATCTCAGATACTATAAGCAATAGGTGTAGTATATTTGGTGTATGGAAGGATTGTAAGGTGTACATGTCCAACTGGCAGGTGTCATCTGACCTTGACCTTATTTTCATGGTTCAGTGGTTATAGTTAAGTTTTTGTGTTTTGGTCTGTTTTTCGAATACTATATGCAATAGGTCTACTATATTTGGTGTATGGAAGGATTGTAAGGTGTACATGTCCAATTGGCAGGTGTCATCTGACTTTGACCTCATTTTCATGGTTCAGTGGTGTGTTTTGGCCTGTTTTTCGAACACTGTATGCAATAGTTCTGCTATATTTGGTGTATGGAAGGATTGTAAGGTGTACATGTCCAACTGGCAGGTGTTATCTGACCTTGACCTCATTTTCATGGTTCAGTGGTTATAGTTAAGTTTTTGTGTTTTGGCCTGTTTTTCGAATACTGTATGCAATATGTCTGATAGCATTTACTTTCATTAGAAATACACGACAGGCGAGACATTTTTGTGTGTCAACTCTTGTTTTTAAGTTATCTTATTTTGAGTTGATCTCTTCATAACATATTTACATTTCGGAAATTTTTAAATCATTACTGAAGATATTTTTTACATATATTGTCTTGTAAGGTTTTGTAAATTCACTTTTAGTTTATTAAACAGTTGAATTTTGTTATCTTTCTGTAGACAATCTCTCACAAGATTGTTTGATATTTTTGGATAAATTGCATTCAGCTTTGTCTGATCTTTTCATATTGATCACTACTCGGCCATGACAATTTTCGATGCATAAATTTTTATTTTATAACCTTATATTGCAAACTATTTTATTTTTTAGATTGTTATATAGCATTACCTATCACTACATACTGAAAAGGTCTAAACCCGTTTAGTAATATAATTTTAAGAAAGAATGAAATTTTTCATTTAGGGAGATGTTACAAGACATAATACAAGAATGTACCCAAAGATTGAGAGAAATAACACAACTAGGTTTCCTGCCAGGTAATATATTATTTACAACATACAGACAGGTAACTACGGTTTGCCACTGCATTGAATTCTGAATTATATAATTAAAAGAAAAAGTCTGAAAACTGAAATGATTATTTAGAATTTGGGAGATACCACGAACTAACTACACCACTTGGCTACCCAGGCCGCTCCTTGTATCCGATTTGTGTAGAAACAATGTAATTTAGGGCTAGTTAAAAACGCATAGTATAAGGGTTCAAAGATGCAATAGATAAATAGATCTAATTATTATACCTCCGTATGTGTTTTCTATATAAAAATCAAGATAATAATTTTACTATTTTGTTTATTTCTAAACTACGCCTCGAGGCAACAGTTGGTATCTTACTGTTCCCTTCATATACCCTCTCAATTATAAATATAATCTGCAATTCATTCCATAATCTTGCCGGCGAAATGACAATTTAAGTCGCCAAAGAATTTTCAAAATCGCTAAATCTCGCCGGCCTATTCATTTCTCGGCGAAATGAAGTCGCTATCGAAATATCAGTAAATGGGAGATAACTCGTGAAATTCTTGGATTTTTAGGTTAACTATTTTTAACAATTTTTTGGAAGCAAGCAGACTGCAATATTTAGCTCCTGAAATTATGCAATAATTGCGTGTAACTACACAGGCAAAATAACAATAGCTAAAAGTACCCACCAATGAATACAAGCTGTTAACCACCATTTATATTCCCTAATAAAAATAAAAAACTGAATCAGGTCTTCTAATACAAAAACTTTGTAGATTTCACTCTTAAGCTTCATCGAAGTGCTTTAAAAACGCAATCAATACAAAATTTGTCCCTATTTGTAGCGTAACTTGGGAAATGCAAACACAAAACTTCATGTAAAATCTGAATGACAAAAGAGAAGTCGCGAATTAGTTATGGCTATGCAAATAACATTAATTTCAATGAATTGAGAAGACACAATATTTTTTGCCAAATTAACAAAGCTATATTTAAAAAGTGATCGGAATACTTATTGTTCCATCGCTTTAACTTTTGTATAAATGATGCATCAGAAATGTTCGGAGTAGAAATATATGCATTCAATAATATTTCGATACTGGTAGTTCTCTAATATATATCGAATAATGCAGTAATAAAGTCAACACTCGTTACAGCGAATTTCAGATATCTTACAGTTACCTGTTGATCTCGGGATAATACTTACTGCTATATTTACTGCCGTAGACTCAAAAGCCATGATATCTCAAAGTAGCATAATATTTACCCTGACAATTCAAAAACGTAGCTTTTAGATCCCAAGGTAATATTTATCTCTATAATTAGTCGTGATAATTCAGAATCCATGATATCTCAACGTAGCTTTTAGATCCCAGGATATTTACCTCTATAATTAGTCCTGATAATTCAATATCCATGATATCTCAACGTAGCTTTTAGATCCCAGGATAATATTTACCTCTATAATTAGTCCTGATAATTCAAAATCCATGATATCTCAACGTAGCTTTTAGATCCCAAGATAATATTTACCTCTATAATTAGTCCTGATAGTTCAAAATCCATGATATCTCAACGTAGCTTTTAGATCCCAGGATAATATTTACCTCTATGCCTAGTCCTAATAATTCAAAATCCATGATATCTCAACGTAGCTTTTAGATCCCAGGATAATATTTTCCTCTATAATTAATCCTGATAATTCAAAATCCATGATATCTCAACGTAGCTTTTAGATCCCAAGATAATGTTTATCTCTATAATTAATCCTGATAATTCAAAATCCATGATATATCTCAACGTAGCTTTTAGATCCCAGATAATATTTACCATTACATTTACTCCTGATATATCAACGTAGCTTTTAATCCCAAGATAATATTTAACTCCATATTTCATTGTAGTTCGGATAATTTCAAAATCCATGATATCTCGACGCAGCTTCTGCTCCCAAGATAATATTTACCATTATATTTACCCCTGATATCTCAAAGTAGCTTTTAGATCCCAAGATAATATTTACCACTATAATTACTCCTGATAACTCAAATGTCCTGATATCTCAACGTAGCTTTTAGATCCCAAGATAATATTAACCACTATAATTACTCCTGATATCTCAAAGAAGCTTTTAGATCCCAATATGATACTTTGCACTATATTTACTCCTTATATAAAAAATCTTGCCATCTCAAACTTATTTTGAACGTCCCTGTTCAACTCTGAGACGACGAGAGTCACATGTATTATCATAATTTTTCTTGTTTCAGATATTGCTAAAAGAAAAGACTTTTATTTCGAACCAAATACTGATAAAAGATACAACAGGTGGAAAAGAAAGATGAAACATAGAAGAAAACAAAAGCGTTGGGATAAACAGTATGAAGAATCAACAGACGAAAGCTCATCATCAGAAGAAAATGCAGATCAATCAGATAATGATTTGCCTGGGGCATCTGTTTCGCAACCTAAATACCAGGGAAGACGTCAAGAAGTTTTGAAACAACTTTTTGGAAGCAAGCAGGCAATGATGGGTTGTGACACTAGTTCAGGGTTAAAATCATATGACTCGGATGGTTACAACCCTTTAGCTTATCTTCTTGGCACTCACGGCCAGCCTTCGAGATCTCTTTCAGAAGATAATGTTTCGCCTAGTGGACCGGATTCACAACCGAAATTTCCCCGAATTCGACATGAAGTTTTGAAACAACTTTTTGGAAGCAAGCAAGCAATTAATGACACTAGTTTAAGATTAACAGAATCTGATTGGAATCATTTCAAAAATTTAGCCAATCTTTTTGGCATACACGTTCCAGCTGACGTTTCAGGCAAAGATGGAACAGATCTGCATTATAAAAAAGGTACAGGTAGATCAATTAATCATGACATGACATAACTGCACGTATCCTCTATGTATATATTCAAAGTAAACCATTTCCCAAAGTATTGGAAAAAATAGTCCGTTCCTGTGGTTTTCTTGTCATCTTTGTCCATTAAGCATAGACAGTAATTGTTTACCTCTGTAAATGACATATTCCTTTTATTATTAACCATATGGTTTTCGAATACATACCACACATTGCAGTACCGTGATATTTGATCATTATTTTAAGATTTATTTTAATGTTTTTTTTTTCAGAAGAAACTTCTTCTTTTCAAAGCTCCTTTCCTATGCATGTTGATATAAAAATCACTAAAAAGCCATTGAATGAAGTGACAGATTATGTTGGATCTACTAAAATTAATGATAAGGATAATAAAGAAAAGGACCATTCAGTTACAGTAAACGACAGTAAATATTCAACACGGGAATTCTCAAAAGCGCATTTTGAAACCGAATCCAGGAATACCCAATCAGTTGAAGCGGAAAACGAAAAGAAAACTTATCAGACCTCGCAGAAAAATATTGCTAACGAATTTGCAAGCGATTTGCGCCAGTTGAAACAAGATCAGATTCTGAAAATTAACGCAGCCGAACCAAAAGTACAGAAAGTTGAACATCTTTTTTACGGTGTTCCTTACAGAGAAAAAACGCAAGATAGAGAATCACATCAAGGCAAAGATAGCATTTTTCGGTATAATGCCAGAAAGACAGAACACTCAGTTTGTCCCAAATCTGCTGAGATTCGTGATAGTATTCTTACAGAACAAAATAATACAACTGTCAATCAGTTTTCACTAACTTGTAATCGTGATCAAATCGGGGATCAGTCCGTCATATATGTCAGCGCATCAACAAAACAATCAGAAAGTACTATTCCTGAGATTTCAACAATAATGAAAGGAGATTCTAATGGTATCCGTAATGAAACGGAGGATAAATTGGCCAAGGGTAAAAGTCCTTTAGAAAATAAATCTGAAAATATAATATCCTCACAACCAACAGTAACAAGTGGCCGTTTGGAGGGTACTGGTGATCGAGGTCTGCTGGACAAAAACAAAGTCATAGTAAGAAGTGATTCAGAAAATAATGTTACTGGAATGTCAGAGACAACCAGTGATGTAAATGATTCTTTTAATCAAACCCAGGTTCAGTTTGTCAATAATGAAATTACAGTAAAAAACGACTCAGAAAATAGGGTTACTGGAAAGTCAAAGACAAATTGTAGCCCAACAGACCAAACTACCAAGAAAGCGTCATCTATAACACAAAAAGACAGTGAAAACATCGGATCTAATACTTCTTCAAATTTGGTTCAGTTTGTCAATAATAAAATTACAGTAAAAAACGACTCAGAAAATAGGGTTACTGGAAAGTCAAAGACAAATTGTAGCCCAACAGACCAAACTACCAAGAAAGCGTCATCTATAACACAAAACGACAGTGAAAACATCGGATCTAATACGTCTTCAAATTTGGAATTATCTGTGTTTAAACTCGCAAAGCAGAATCTTAAAAGAAGTCAGTCATTATACTATAAGAAATATAATGAGGGTCAACTGAAGTCCAAACTGCCTAATATTCCAAATACGACCTCTAAAACTGGCGATTCTCGGACCAGCAAGGGAAAGCGGTCGAAGAACTACAACTTGGGCAGGTTAGATTTTTAAATATTTTAATCTGAAATTTTATCATTCCTTATAAAATTTTCTAATGATGCATCATAGGAAGGTATTCAACCTACTTTAACAACAATAAACTAATAACCCCGAGTCTTCTAAATTCAATTTGATTTTTTTTTCCATTTTAGTTTGGCCCGGTCACTGTCATAACATTTTACTTTGGCCCGGTCACTGTCACAACATTTTACTTTGGCCCGGTCACTGTCACAACATTTTACTTTGGTCCGGTCACTGTCATAACATTTTACTTTGGCCCGGTCACTGTCACAACATTTGCTTTGGCCCGGTCACTGTCACAACATTTGCTTTGGCCCGGTCACTGTCAAATTTTACTTTGGCCCGGTCACTGTCACAACTATCATTAAAGGACCTTCGCCATTTTATTTTCGTGCTTGTTCATGTAAGGACACTGTATTTTCAGTATTATTATTATTATTTATTGATTTATTAGAGTAGAACGAAATATTCCCAGTATCATCATTTATTGTACGTCAGGAATTTTGTGCAAAAATATTCCTTTCATAACACAGTAGTCTTCGTATTCTTAGATTACTGAAACCTCTGGGCGTGCAGACCAACCCACGAAGTGTACATAATTTGGAATACAAAAGTATTCCTTACACGAAAGAAAAGGATTGGGCTTTTATCAATACGCTCCAGAAACATCGGAAAGGTGTCCTTCTGGTGAAGAACGAAAAAACAAAACGAGAAAGTGGAAACAGGGATAAACTGCTGTCCAGAAAACTGAATGAATCTCCGAGTAAGTAAATTATAACGTTCTCAGCGTTGGCGTACAGTGATACACAACCATAATGCAAACCACATTGATAATAAAGGCATTAATATTCGTATTTATTTATAAAAGAAAAAAAAATAATATCTAGAAGTGGCACCCCTGTAGTGGTATCCTAAGAAGTATCAACTATCATACATTTAACTTGATAAAGCAGTATTCGGCAGAATATCTTATCTAAATTATACTTTGTCATACACGACCTTTTTCCGAGCAAAACGACTGTTTGAAAAACACTATAGCAAGCAAATGTTTGAAGTGGTTCGTCACATTTTAAAAATTTGAAATTTCATGAGGTTACATGTTGAATGTTCATCATTTGCATCAGGCCTACAGTAATGCGTTTACCCATCGTATACATTTGTACCTTGTAAAATTACCGAAAGGCAAGTGTGGTATATAAGTATAGATTCGGGATGGTACATTGCTGACGACGCTCTGTTGAGAGTGATCAGATGTCTTGAAAAATGCTTTCGCTCCTGAACCATGTTTTGTTTTGTATTGGGATTTTTCTATGTTTGTTTTGGTTTTTGTGTGTGTGTGATACACTTTTAGCTCACCTGCTCTAAAAGGCCATAAATGGGAGGTCCTTTTATATAATATAACATTTTACATAACGTTTCCTCATTTCGTCCCAATCGGACTACAAATATGGTATTTCTTGTTTCTGATTGGCTGATATAAAAAAAACCTTCTCTGAAATCGGTTGGCTAAATGGAACGAAACTTCATAGGAAGCATCTATAGGAGGTTCTTTACAAAATTTCCTCATTTTGTCTCGATAGGGCTACAAATGTGGCCGCCATGTGCTGTTCTTAATCATTCTAATTGGCTGATATAAGAAAACTCTTCTCCTCTGAAATAGCTTGGCCAAATGGAGCGAAACTTGACAGAAAACATACATGGGAGGTCCTTTAAAAAGTATCCTTATTTGGTCCTGATCGGACTACAAATATGGCCGCCATGGGCAGGTCTTTTTCCTGATTGGCTGATATAAAACAATCTTCTTCTCTGATGTCGCTTGATCAAATGGAACGAAAATTGACAGAAAGCATCTATGGGACGTTCTTTACAAAGTTTCCTCATTTGGTCCCGATCCGACAACAAACATGGCCATCATGGACAATTCTCGTTTCTCATAGGTTGATTAAAAAAAAATTCTCTCTGGGGTTGGGGTTAGAATGTTTCCTCATTTTGTCCAGACCAGGCGACAAACATTGCCGCCATTGGCAATTCTTGTTTTTGATTGGTTGATTCAAAATAGAACATAGGTGAAAAATCTCAAAACCAAAGCACTTACAGCAAAATTGACAAGAACTAAAAATGATTGTGAGGTCAAGATCTACCTATCATGAGATTTTCAGACGAATCGGTCAACTAATTTTCGGTTTATTGCCCCTGAATTGTTAATTTTAAGGAAATGTTGCCGTGTTAGGTTATTAACTTGAATACTATTTTAGATAGTACAAAAATGTTCAGCATAACTTGAAATAAATTAAATGGTAGCTGTACAAGTAAAATTGAGTGTCGTCATTGAAAAAGTTCATAGCAACCGATGAAAAGGTCCCTAGCAACCATATACATTTGGTTTTAGGACCCTATAATATAGCTGTTCGAGTTAATATGGAGTCTTAAGGGTCAAGGTCATCGAAGAAATCCATAGCAACCAGATATATTTCGGTTCAGGATTATATATTTTAGCTGTACAAGTCAATATTAAATATAAGGCGAGAAATGCGACGGTATACATTAAAAGGCAAAAATAATCATTAATGCAAAATCTACTAAAAAAAATAACAGGCGAGCGATTCAGGCTCTTGGGAGCCTCTTCTTTGTTTTTTTGTATTTTTTCCGTCAACATGCAGAATAATTCAGTTCTTAAGATTAATTTCTTTAGTTTTTTTGGGTTTTTCAAGTCAAATAGTTTTTTAGCTCCAATTCCAAGCTTGTTGTGACCAAAGACAAAAATGCTTGTCATTTTCCTGCAGCTAGTTTAGCTATTTTTTTCAAAAATACATGTAAATTTTTTGTGAGTGGAGTTTGGATTGTTTTGGAGAATGGTGGTGTTTTCCTTGTTTAGCTCACCTGGCGAAACGCCAAATGGAATTAAACTTGGCAAGAAGCATCTATGTCAGGTCCTTTATAAAGTTTGCTGATTTCATCTTGATCGGACAACAAACATGGCCGCCATGGGCAATTGTTGTTTCTGATTGGCTGAGTTTTCAAAAATCTTCTTGTCTGAAACTGCATGGCCAAGTGGAACAAAACTTGACAGGAAGCATATATGGGGGTGGGTCCTCATTTCGTTCCGATCGGACTACAAATTTGGCAGCAATGGGCAGTTCCTATTTCTTATTGGCTGATATAAAAAATCTCCTTTGAAATTGCTTGGCCAAATCGAACTAAACTTGACAGGATGTATATATGGGAGGTTGTTTACAAAGATTCCTCATTTCGTCCAGATCGGGCAACAAACATGGCCGTCATTGGCAATTCTTGTTTCTCATTGGTTGATTAAAAAAAAATTCTTCTTCTCTGGAACTGCTTGGCCAACTGGAATGAAACCTGACAGGAAGCATCTATGGGAGGTTCTGTACGAAGTATCCTCATTTTGTCCCAATGGGCTACAAATATGGCCACCATGGATAGTTCTTGTATAAAAAATCTCCTCCCCTGAAATCACGGGGCCAAATGGAACAAAACTTGACAAGAATGATAAATGGGAGGTCCTTTAAAAAAATTTCCTCATTTCGTCCCGATTGGAGTACAAATATGGACGCCATGGGAAGTTCTTTTATTTGATCGGCTAATATAAAACAATCTTCTCCTCTGAAAATGCTTGGCCAAATGAAAGGAAACTTGACAAGAAGCATCTGTGGGAGGTTTTTTTACAAAGTTGTCTCATTTTGTCCAGATCATGCGACAAACATGGCCGCCATGGGCAATTCTTGTTTCTGCAGGCCCAGCCCTCTGAGCTTCTAGTTCTTTTGGTTTTTTTTTATAGTACATGTATTAATTAATTCTAAAATTTTCTAATATTTGGTTTATAGAGGGGGTTAAGCTCTAATAACGCAACGGGATATAATATTAAAAGATAAGCAATTATATTTCCCAATTAATATATTTTTACTATTGCAGCAGAAATGATGAAGAAAAATAAAATTGACAACAAAGACCTATCAACCGTAACGTTAAATAACCTGTTACAAACCATGCCAGAAAGTATGATATTAAAGACTTCAAAATCCAAAGAGAATGTGACAACTCACAACGAGAATAAGCGACGAAAACTACCAGTTCCAGAAGTAAAGGTAATGTATTAAATCGTTGCTGTTTGCACACGATTTATAAGTAGTAAATCTTAAACAAAAACTTTGAAATTTTTCTCTAACCCAACTGTTTACCCTTTGGTTCATCTCTTGAAAATAACACATGAAGTTTACTTAACAATTTTCTTGAAATTACTTTTTTAGCTCACCTGGATATGGCCAGGGTGAGCTTTTGCCATCACTTTGCGTCCGTCGTCTGTCCGTCGTTAGCTTTTCATTCAAACATCTTCTCCTCAGAAACCATTAGGCCAATTCCAACCAAACTTTGCATGAGTGGTGTATGGAAGGTCCTCAACAAAGTTTCCTCATTTAGTTCTGATTGGTCAAGAAACATGGCCACCAGAGGCAATTCTTGTTTCTGATTGGCTGATTTTCAAAAACTTTATCCTCTGAAACCGCTGGGCCGATTGGTTTGAAACTTAATAGGAATGATCTATGACATGTCCTCTACAAACGATCCTCAATTTATTTTGATCGGACATAAAACATGGCCGTCGTAGCTAAAAATAGAATATAGGGGTGCATGTGTTGTTTTTGGCTTATAACTTAAAAACCCTTACAGATATCAAAAATCTGACATGGGGTAAAATTGATCAGCATGACAAGATCTACCTACCCTGAAATTTTGTAGGAAATCCCAAAACCCATTTAGGAGTTATTGCCCTTTTTTCGTCAAATTTTCAAAATTTAACATTTTTTGTCATTTATCTCCAAAACTATTTGAGATAGAAGTGAAATGTAAATTTGAAAAATGTTTGCCATGTTGAGGTCTACATACCCTGAAATTTTAAAGGAAATCCCAAAACCGATTTAGGAGTTGTAGCCCTTTTTTGTCAAATTTTCAAAATTTTTTCATTCAAAAATCTTCTCCTCTGAAACCGCTGGGGCGATTGGTTTGAAACTTGATAGGAATGATCTATGACATATCCTCTACAAACGATCCTCAATTTATTTTGATCTGACATAAAACATGGCTGTCGTAGCTAAAAATAGAATATAGGGGTGCATGTGTTGTTTTTGGCTTATAACTTAAAAACTGTTACAGATATCAAAAATCTGACATGGGGTAAAATTGATCAGCATGACAAGATCTACCTACCCTGAAATTTTGAAGGAAATCCCAAAACCCATTTAGGAGTTATTGCCCTTTTTTTGTCAAATTTTCAAAATTTAACAGTTTTCGTCATTTATCTCCAAAACTATTTGAGATAGAAGTCAAATGTAAATCTGAAAAATATTTGCCATGTTGAGGTCTACCTACCCTGAAATTTTAAAGGAAATCTTAAAACCCATTTCGGAGTTATTGCCCTTTTTTGTCAAATAAATTTTCCCTGAACAATTGAACCAATTCAAAAATCTGACATGGGGTAAAATTGATCAGCATGACAAGATCTACCTACCCTGAAATTTTGTAGGAAATCCCAAAACCCATTTAGGAGTTATTGCCCTTTTTTCGTCAAATTTTCAAAATTTAACATTTTTTGTCATTTATCTCCAAAACTATTTGAGATAGAAGTGAAATGTAAATTTGAAAAATGTTTGCCATGTTGAGGTCTACATACCCTGAAATTTTAAAGGAAATCCCAAAACCGATTTAGGAGTTGTAGCCCTTTTTTGTCAAATTTTCAAAATTTTTTCATTCAAAAATCTCCTCTGAAACCGCTAGGGCGATTGGTTTGAAACTTGATAGGAATGATCTATGACATATCCTCTACAAACGATCCTCAATTTATTTTGATCTGACATAAAACATGGCTGTCGTAGCTAAAAATAGAATATAGGGGTGCATGTGTTGTTTTTGGCTTATAACTTAAAAACTGTTACAGATATCAAAAATCGGACATGGGGTAAAATTGATCAGCATGACAAGATCTACCTACCCTGAAATTTTGAAGGAAATCCCAAAACCCATTTAGGAGTTATTGCCCTTTTTTTGTCAAATTTTCAAAATTTAACAGTTTTCGTCATTTATCTCCAAAACTATTTGAGATAGAAGTGAAATGTAAATCTGAAAAATATTTGCCATGTTGAGGTCTACCTACCCTGAAATTTTAAAGGAAATCTTAAGACCCATTTCGGAGTTATTGCCCTTTTTTGTCAAATAAATTTTTCCTGAACAATTGAACCAATTCAAAAATCTGACATGGGGTAAAATTGATCAGCATGACAAGATCTACCTACCCTGAAATTTTGAAGGAAATCCCAAAACCCATTTAGGAGTTATTGCCCTTTTTTCGTCAAATTTTCAAAATTTAACAGTTTTCGTCATTTATCTCCAAAACTATTTGAGATAGATGTGAAATGTAAATCTGAAAAATATTTGCCATGTTGAGGTCTACCTACCCTGAAATTTTAAAGGAAATCCCAAAACCCATTTCGGAGTTATTGCCCTTTTTTGTCAAATAAATTTTCCCTGAACAATTGAACCAATTGCAACAAACTTGGTCAAATTGTTGATTAATTGTCCAATGAAAACCAGACTCCAGGTGAGCGATACAGGCTCTGGTGAGCCTCTAGTTGTAAGTCATTATAAAGCTATGCTATTGATGTACTGCCTTCCAGTGGGCATATAATTATATTGTATTGGTCTATGCATCCGTACACCCATCTCTCTGTTCAAATTCCCCCCCCCCCCCCCCCCCCCCCCCCCCCAAGAAATTAAAAATAAAAATCATTTGCCTGCTCCTAAAATTTTATAAAAAGTGTGATTTTTTTCTCCCATTCTAGCAGTGTGATTAAAAAAAATATATGCCCCAAAAAAACTAGTCCTCAAGAAAAAAAATCAAATTAAAATTTCACTCGCTCGCACCTATTTTTGCCATCCCAAAATCCAAAGAACTATGAATCAATTGGGCGTGGCCTTAATAGTACTGCTGTATCTTGATTTATCTTTTGGTAAAATTACATGTTGATAAATCCTCAATTTCATATCAGATTACACTAACTCTTCCTTGACTTTAGCCTGGTACAAGGGACTGTCCTGGATGTGAAGCGATGCATCTAATTTTTCACATACTGGCAGTTGAATTTCTCTAGTTCACAACAACCACTGCTCAATTGTTTAAGCTTTTTTCAAGTACTTGTAGGAATTTTGTATGAAAAAATTTATCGACCATTTGTTTTTTTTCTAGAAAATGAATATGTTGGCCAAAAGATATACAGATTCAGAACTTGAGAAGAGAATAATTCCAAAATCTCAGAACAAATCTATGATAAATCAATCTCCTCAGTCACAAGAGCAAGCTTTTGATGAAAGCTTTCCAGCACTGAAAACTTCAAGAGCATTTACATTTTCCTTTTTTCAGCTTCCCATTGCGTATAAGGAAAGAAACAGAAAAAATAAAAGACTTTTACATAATAAATGCAATGAACACAACACTCAAAGCTCAAAAAGTTTAAATGTTGTGAACATGATTATGACAATATAAAATATTTGTAAATTTAAAAATATAGAAAACACTGGTATATATTGTAAAACAAGAAGAAGAATTATTACTTTTTCAGTTATCAAAATTATCAAATTTTCCATGAATGTAAAAAGTATAAATTGGAGGAGTATGTGTTATGGAATAATATTTGTAGGTAAGGGTTCATTAAGTGTAGTTTTCAGGCAACATCAGTATGTTTGAGAAACAGATTGATAAAAAAAATATCCAAAACTCCACTATATCATCTCATAGAAACTGCTTATATATTTACTAAAATGAGAAGAAACTGCTTGTAAAAATCATATGAAACTGTTGAAGAATCAAAATAAATGCTCGAAAGTGAAAATAGACAGATTTATTTTGTCTTTCTTGTTGAGATCTGTTTTAGATTTTGTTTAGATACAATGCTTTGATCATTCTCCATGTTACTGATTATCTAGAACACCACTTATTTAAAATCAAGGATATATTCTATGGTAATTAAAGTTTTTTTTAAAATTTTCATCCAATGTTGTGCTGCAATGAATCCTTTGAACAAGACTGATTAAATGTCTGGACTTGCGTCACCATCATATGTTTGTCAGGGCATAGTTATTACTCTAATATGTATGTGGTTTAGATAAAAAGATGATTCCATTTACCTAGTATTATTCAGGTCATGATTGCATTTATATTTTTCAGGATATGGACCTTATAGGGATTTTGTGTCATGAATTTATACACCATATCCCTTCTTTATGTTATAACCCTGAACTTCAACACTTTAGTATACTGAAAGACTTTAATCATGCAATTCTTCTGAAAAGTTTGAGGATATAATGCTATTATGTAAATAAAGACTATATGCAAAGTTTGAAAAATATTGGTTTAATACAGTCGAAGTCACAGATTACACAAAGTATGCACTATTCATAGCATGTATTGCTGAAAAATGGCTAAGTTCAACATGCAAAAATTCATAGTAAAAATTTGTCAAATTTGTCCAAAAGAGGAGGTGCACACCTTCAATATGTATATAAACACTATACAAAGTTTAAAAAACATTGGTTTAATACAGTCGGAGTTACAGATTACACAAAGTATGCACCGTTCATAGCATGTATTTCTGAAAAATGGCCAAGTTCAACATGCAAAGATTCATAGTAAAAATTTGTCAAATTTGCCCCCAAATACCCGGCCCAAATTGGAGGTGCACATCTCCAATATGTATATAAAGACTATGCAAAGTTTGAAAAATATTGGTTCAATACAGTCGGAGTTACGGATTACACAAAGTATGTACCCCTAAGTGTGATGGATGGAGTCAAGCGGCTCCTAGACCTGCTTTCCCTGTTGGTGACGCAGGTAAAAACAGCAATTGGTAAGACAAAAACAAGAAGACAATCGATTCTATATTTTATTTAATTTTCTTTCAACTATGACATTCAATTATAAATAGACTGTTAGAAAAATATACAAACATATCTACTTCTGCTTTGCTCCATAAAGTGAAATCTTTCTCTTGAATCTGCCCAGCTAGAAATTAAGCCCAAAGCAAAGCTTTAACTTAACTAAGGTTTAACAAGCAAGGTTAAATCTAACATCATGTTTTCTTTCATGTAAAGATGGTTTGTCAGATCTGATTTGTTATAATTATGATTGCTTACAAGGAAAATCACATTATGATGTGAAAGTGCTTTAAAATATCATCAAAGTAAGTGTTACAGAGTGTATTATTGATGTTTAACAGTCTTTTATTATATTCCATGTGCTTTTCGTTTAATTCTAGACCTTCTATATTACGTTTTACTCAGCTCTAGACAAATGCTTGGATGTCACATTACATTATATTGAAAATATACTCGAGAGTTGACACACAGAGATGGGACATTTTTATAACTGATTCAAAGGTACAATTCCCATCAGATGTAAACCATGACACATGATTCTGTGGACAACCTTTAACAGGTATAATCTGGCATACATAACTGGTAATAAGTGGGGTCTGTTTTCCTGAAGGTATAGAAATATTTTATTAAAGCTATTAACAATCTTTGCACTTATGAACATAAATATAATACTAGAGGCTCTCAAGATGCTGTATCGCTCACCTGGATTTAACTTGTCCACCTTCAGCAGGACTGATAATTTAAGTGTAGCAGTTATCTTAGCTAGTTTTCCCACAGGTTCAATGTTACACAAAGTTAGGGTGTGGTGGCTATCTTAGTAGACATTCAAGGTTATCAAACACAATTCTGAAAGAGGACCATTGCTGGTATTAAGTTTTGGTTCCAAATGGCCAAGTTTAAGGTATTATGATATGCAAATTAAATTTTCCCATAGGGTCCTATGTTAAACTAAGTTCAGCTTTAGTGGCCATCTTAAAGATTTTTTAATGAATTTTCCCAAAGGGTCCTATGTTAAACTAAGTTCTGCTGTGACGGCCATCTTTGTTGACATTCCGGATCGTCGGACATATTTCTGAGAGAGGACCACCAAATGACCATTTCTGCCAAGTTTGGTTCCAATTGGCTTACTGGTTTCAGTCAAGTTTTTTTTTGATGAATTTTCCCATAGGGTCCTTTGTTTAACTAAGTTCGGCTGTGGTGGCCATCTTGGTTGATATTCTGGGTCATCGGACACAATTCTGACAGAGGAATATTTAAGAACCTGCCAAGTTTGGTTCCAACTAGCTCTGTAGTTTCAGACATCTTGGATTTCATATTTGCATGAAAAACATAAACTTGGTAGAGGACCATGTAAAGATCATTCCTGCAATATATCAATTCAATTGCTTTGGTAGTTTCAGAGAAGAAGAGTTTTTAAATTTCAACCAATCAGAGTGCATAAATGGCCCTGGAAGCCATGTTGAAATTTGAATCAGAACCAAAAACATTAACTTTGTAGAGGACCATCCAATGAACATCCCCATCAAGTTTGGTTTCAATTGGGCATGGGGTTTTGGAGAAGAAGATTGAAATGTGAAAAGTTAATGGATGGATGGACGACGGAAGATGACAGACACAAAGCGATGGCAATAGCTCATATGGCCTTTTAGGCCAGGTGAGCTAAAAAGTGATAAGTAATGATGAAAGAAAAAGAAAAAGAAAGATGGCATTTATATTTTGTAAAGGCTTCTTACAACTACCCAAAGCTAACAAATCAATATTCCGGAAAAATCAGGTGCAATTTTATAACTTACAGAAATAATTAACCAAGGAGTCAATATTATTATAACAAATTAATCTACAAAATATTTAATAATGTTACAATAGTCACTTCTTTGATGATTGTTCATTGCTAAAAGATCCAAATCATGTGATAACTTTTTTTTATTGCATGAGGATTATAAGAGTCATATTTGAACTGTATTATATCATAAATGACCAGGGAAGGCACATCAAATTATTCTACTTGAAAAAAAAATATTCAATCATCAACTTCCAAAATTCTAGAACTGCTAAGTATGCTAAATTTTTTTTTTAGCATGAATTTTTTTAAAAACTTACTCCTAATACATGTGTCCTGCTGTAGTAGGAACTCAGACTTCTACTTAAACTCAGAAGGAAGTTGCATACCTGCAAGAGAAGATGAATTGTATTTGACAAATAACTTGTACTAGTACATTAAACAAGAGGCTCTCAAGAGCCTGCATCGCTCACCTGGATTTAACTTTTCACCTTGAGCAGGACTAAAAATTTAAGTGTTGCAGTCAATTTGGCTGATTTTCCTAAAGGGTTCTATCTTAAACTATGTTCAGCTATGTCTGTCAAGGTCAATGGAAACATTTCTAAACTGGCTAAGTTGTTTCAGACAAGATGATTTTTAAATGAATTTTCCCTTGGATCCAATATTTAACTAAGTTGGGCCATGGCAGCCATCTTGGTTGACAATCCGGGTGATCGAATACAATTCTGAAAGAGGACCAATGCTGCCAAGTTTAATTCCAATTGGCTCAGTAGTTTCAGACGAGCAACTTTTTGAGTGAACTTCCCATAGGGTCCTATGTTAAACTAAGTTCAGCTGTGGTGGCCATCTTGGTTCACAGTCCACGAAATTGGACATATTTCTGAAAGAGTACCTCCTAAGGACCATTGTTGCCAAGTCTGGTTGACAGCCCAGGTCATCCGACGAAATTCTGAAAGAGGATCATCTAAGGACCATTGCTACCTAGTCTAGTTCTAATTGGCTTATTGGTTTCAGACAAGAAAATTTTGGAGTGAATTTTCCATAGGGTCCTATGTTAAACTATGTTCGGCTGTGTCGGCCTTCTTGGTTTACAGTCCACAAAATCGAACACATTTCTGAAAGAGGACCTCCTAAGGACCATTGCTAGGAACCACCTTGTCAATTAAGATCGTAGTCGAACACACCCCACCACAGGTGAGATTCGAACTCACAACCCCACCGTTGACAGGCTAGTGATCACTAGTAGTCATGACGAACTACCTAGACCACTCGGCCACCGAGGCCCCTGCAGGAATATAAACCAAGTCATTAAAGAATTACAAAGGTTTTACATAAAATTATATGTACAAAAAAGTTTGGGAAACATTTTTTTCAAAAGAAGAATACAACATTTTCTCAAAATTCATTTTTTATTTGTTATTCAAAAATTAAATATGAATTTAATGTTTTCCTTTGTCAGAAAAAATTTGAATTGAAAGAAAATTCATTATAAACGGGGAGCAAGTCTGCAGATTTTTTTTCTGTAACAGCAAAAGATACATAACTTTGAACTTAATTTGGTCAATTAATGACAACAAAAACATGTTCTGAAAGAAAGGGTACATTTATGAGACTCAAAGGGCATCAAGGGTGACCAAACTTCTATTTGTTTTAGGGAAAGCTAGAGCACTATAATAATTCTTTATTTCTACAAGGTACGTGTATGAAATAATAAGCAGACTTGAAAAAATTCTGGATTTTACTAAGAATAAAAACCGCCAATACGGGAGGTTTTTCGGATGTGGCGGTGCCTGAGAACCTAGCACCTTTATTTTTTGGCCTAAGGAATAGCAAGATGATTTATGCAGTTATTATTAAAGCTGTGCTGAAGATCAGTTCAACTGCCATTACAATCAAAACTAATGAATAAACTATCTAATCAAGACAGCATGTAATTGTTTACGATATTGATTTATTTTTTTGCTAAAAGGTATTAAATACAATCTAAATTAGGTGACTGAAATAATTAAAATTTAGAGTAATTCTCTTGTGAGATTAAATGAAAATATAAAATTTTGGTCTTTGTAGAAAAAAATGTTTTGCTTGAAAGATAAAATTAAATGGGGGATTAAAAATAAGAAAAAAAACTGGCAAACTAATGAGTTAAAATTAAAAGTAGATTTTATACATATTAAGCTTTGATTTCTTCGTGCAGTAGATTTTTTCTTTATTTTCTTTTAATGTTCAATAATTTGAATTGTAATTTCTATGCTTTCAACCTTTCTCAAACTGAAGTTTATGAATAAAATAGATGAATTTTTGCCATATTAATATATTACATTTGTACTTCAAACAATTTTTTTTTCAATTTTCCCCCTAAAAACTAAGACTTGTTATTGATTTTTCTACAAGTATTCTGCCCACTCAACTAGTAATTTCAATCTAAAATAAAAGCAGGTTCCCTGAATTCTTATTAACTCAAAAGCTAATGTACTAAATATTTTTCAGTCTCTTCACTGAAATTTCCATTCTTTAAAAATCTGACTACTTGAACAGCCCTCTAACATAAAATGTTTTCATTAGTCCCTGGTATATGTGATCAATTGTAGTTAAGATGTTACCTTATGAGTGTGAATTTTAGATATAATGCTATCTTCAGGTAAAAACTGTTCTGTTGATTCTGTGATCAGATCAATGTAGACATATATGTAGTTATATAGTAATTCCCATTCATCCTGTAAAGATAAATACTATGACTGACGATAGGATAAAATCTGGTGGGATTTTGTTTTCTTGATGATTTATAGTTCATTGAGATTTACACCACTTTGAGAGCAATTGTTAACCGGTATCTTTTTATTGGTGAAGCCAGAGTAGCTAAAGTTCAACATTAAAACGGCAATCCTTGTCAGTTAAGACTAGAATAAAACACACATTCAACATGAAAACTGGCCACCCTTGTTAGTTAAGACTGGAATAAAACATATCTTCAACATGAAAGCTGGCAATCCTTGTCACTTAAGACTGGAATAAATACACCTTCAACATGAAAAATGGCAATCCTTGTAAGTTAAGAATGGAATGAAACACATCTTCAACATGAAAACTGGCAATCCTTGTTAGTTAAGACTGGAATAAACACAACTTCAACATGAAAACTGGCAAACCTTGTTAGTTAAGACTGGAATAAACACACCTTCAACATGAAAAATGGCAATCCTTGTCAGTTAAGACTGGAATAAAACACATCTTCAACATGAAAACTGGCAATCCTTGTTAGTTAAGACTGGAATAAACACACCTTCAACATGAAAACTGGCAAACCTTGTTAGTTAAGACTGGAATAAACACACCTTCAACATGAAAACTGGCAAACCTTGTAAGTTAAGACTGGAATAAACACACCTTCAACATGAAAACTGGCAAACCTTATTAGTTAAGACTGGAATAAACACACCTTCAACATGAAAAATGGCAATCCTTGTTAGTTAAGACTGGAATGAAACACATATTCAACATTAAAACTGGCAATCCTTCTTAGTTAAGTCTGGAATAAAACACATTCAACATGAAAACTGGCAATCCTTGTCAGTTAAGACTGGAATAAAACAGCAATCCTTGTCAGTTAATACTGGAATAAAACACATTTTCAACCTGAAAACTGGCAATCCTTCTTAGTTAAGTCTGGAATAAAACACATTCAACATGAAAACTGGCAATCCTTGTTAGTTAAGACTGGAATAAAACAGCAATCCTTGTTAGTTAAGACTGGAATAAAACAGCAATCCTTGTTAGTTAAGACTGTAATAAAACAGCAATCCTTGTCAGTTAAGACTGGAATAAAACAACAATCCTTGTCAGTTAAGACTGGAATAAAACAACAATCTTTGTCAGTTAAAACTGGAATAAAACACATTCAACCTGAAAACTGGCAATCCTTGTTAGTTAAGACTGGAATTAAACACATTCAACCTGAAAACTGGCAATCCTTGTTAGTTAAGACTGGAATAAAACACACATTCAACATGAAAACTGGCAATCCTTGTTAGTTAAGACTGGAATAAAACACACATTCAACATGAAAACTGGCAATCCTTATCAGTTAAGACTGGAATAAGACAAACCAACATGAAAACTGGCAATCCTTGTCAGTTAAGACTGGAATAAAACAGCAATCCTTGTCAGTTAATACTGGAATAAAACACACCTTCAACCTGAAAACTGGCAATCCTTCTTAGTTAAGTCTGGAATAAAACACACATTCAACCTGAAAACTGGCAATCCTTGTTAGTTAAGACTGGAATAAAACACATTCAACATGAAAACTGGCAATCCTTGTCAGTTAAGACCGGAATAAAACAGCAATCCTTGTCAGTTAAGACTGGAATAAAACAACAATCCCTGTCACTTAATACCGGAATAAAACACATTCAACCTGAAAACTGGCAATCCTTCTTAGTAAAGACTGGAATAAAACACACATTCAACATGAAAACTGGCAATCCTTATCAGTTAAGACTGGAATAAGACAAACCAACATGAAAACTGGCAATCCTTGTCAGTGAAGACTGGAATAAAACAGCAATCCTTGTCAGTTAATACTGGAATAAAACACATTCAACCTGAAAACTTGCAATCCTTCTTAGTTAAGACTGGAATCAAACACACATTCAACCTGAAAACTGGCAATCCTTATCAGTTAAGACTGGAATAAGACAAACCAACATGAAATCTGGCAATCCTTGTCAGTTAAGACTGGAGTTAAAAACACCTTAGTGTTGAAAAGTAGTTATCGTCTGTAGTTATGACAAACTACCTACTCTCAAACCCATGTATGAATGTATGAATGGCACCAAAAGAAATGTGCCCTTTATGAGCAGATGCCCTTTATTTTACAAGATTTGTTCATATCAACTTTACACAGTACCCTTTACAGACAATTATTTGCTATATAGAGTGTCCTTTAAAGCAGGTTTGACTGTAGATCACTAAGCTTATGAGGCAGCCTCCCCTCTATCTTTCTTTGGACAAAACATACAGTGCATCATTCAAATTTCTAGAAGATGAAACAAATAAGTTTCCCAGGGAAGTTTCTTAAAAATCATATCTATGGGCTGGAGCCTTATACTTTTTTAATAATAAAATGTTTGAGAATTCTAAACTGTTACGTGTTTTGATATCCCAATTCAAAATGACTTCGTATGTAAAATATATATGTTTTAGTGGAACATCATTCTTACCTCTTCTCTTAATGTTGTAAAATCTATGGTGCTGATATCTGGTAAAGAAGGGTACACACCTATAACAATTTAAAATCAAATGATCAGCCCCCAATCTAAAATGTACAATAATAATTTAGAAAAGAAAGCATATGGTGCCAGGTGGGTCCTAACTTTGAAATTTTACTTCAGTCAAGTTTGATTTCCATTAATTACCCACTATTCTTTTGCCATCTTAAAAGAACCATTCCCATATAATTTATGGTGACTCTAATATTATTGGAAAGTGATCACAAAATAATTAATTTTGCATTCTGTTTTAATATAACATTTCAAGGTTTGTCCAAAAATCCAGTTTGTATAATTTAAGTCATTAACATGTTTGTATATTAAACTGAAATTCTGAACAGTGAAGTGTCCTGTTTCCTGTTTTGTTTGATGTATAAGTTAACATATTGCAGGAACTGCTTAACCTTCTAAAGCAGATACATTCACCTCTCGGTTTTAGCTTTGTGTGAATCTTTCATTTTTAAATTTAACCTGTGCATTAAAGTGTAAATGATTTCCACAGAATTCTAATTTTGACACATGATTTTCCTGACACATTTTGAATTTCCTTTATACAAACTTTAATTACAGAAAATACTGCTGGTTGTTAACTTAGGAAAATTTCAGTATTCAGTTAAAAAAGCACAGTATCTTTTTGAAATATAAATGAGGAAGATTCATCATTATGGGTGACTTCATTGCAGAATTGGGAACTATTACATTAAAACAAACATAATGAATCTTTAATAGAACAGCTACTATAACTGATACACCAGTTCCCCCACTGGCGTGCCAAGGAAGATATCATAACATACTGACTTTGAGTTTATCATGTCACTCTATTGTTGAACAAAGTTTCATGAAAATGTTTAAAGAAAAATGACAGTTCAATAAATACATGCCTACAAAGTTTAATCATTACCTTTGTCCACATTCTCTTCAAAATGTTTAAATAATGTTGCCAGTCTAGCACAGTTGTACATAACAAATGCCCCTGCTCTGTTGTCTACACCTCCTCCAAACTCATGACCTGATGATAAATCTAACTTGACCTATAAAACATTCAAATCAAATTATTCAATTTTATCTGTACATCTGTGTGTGATCCTTTACTGACATTTGTTATAAAGAAATTTGTATGAATGGAAAGAATACCTGAAAATGTCTAAGCATCCAATTACAATATAATATCTAAGTGTTCAATACTATACATTTGATTGTTTGTTTTGTTTGTTTAGTTGGGGTTTTACACCGTTTTCAGCACATTTGGCTATTTCGTGGCGGCCAGTTTTTATTGGTGGAGGAAGCCGGACTACCCAGAGAGAACCACGACCTTCGGTAGGAAAATTGGCAATCCTTGTCAATTTAGATCGGAGTCAAACACACCCCGCCACAGGTGAGATTCGAACTCACAATTCCAGTGTTGACAGGCTAGTGATCATTAGTAGTCACGACGAACTACCTAGACCACTCGGCCACCGAGGCCCCCTATACATTTGAAAATAATGTTTTTTTCAATCCTTTACACTGACAACAGACAATAATGAAAGGTTAATTAAAGGGACCAACACTATTTTATAACAGCTAATGCACTATTGTGTGCCCCCAATGCACCAGACAACTTTAAGGTATCCGGACCATAAATGACCACGTGATTATTTAAAACTTCCCGGATGTTCCATACAACTCAATTGAAATGACTTCGGTAATTATCGGCAAACTTCGGAAATACCAATATAACTAACTTATTTTTACAGACTCTGCATATAAGCAACAAAGTGTGTTGCAACTTGAGAAAAATATATATACAAAATTCCAGCTTTAAACTGTTTGGTTCAGCCATTCACGGTCAAAAAGAGATACAATTTTCGATCATTATCTATTATGGTCCGGATACCTTAAAACATTCCAATTGTAATCAGGGGCTTAGAAAAATGCATGATCTGCCATAAAGTAAAAGTGGTGATTTTTTCTGCTGTCAAGGTTGTTGTCTGAATTAATTCCGCTACACTAGGAGATAATGTTGCAATAATTTCTTTTTAATGTACAACAGATATTTTTTTTCTCAAATACTGATATCATTACAGGAAGTAAGTATGCTTTCCATATGAGAACAGTTTTTATCTTTGAGTTGGAGTAATTTTATTATCAAGTTTTATTTTAGTACAAAATACACTGTAAAATAAATGTGGTATTGGAACACAATTTGAGGTAGATGGGTTCAAAATTCAGGACATGCATGTATTATTTACACTATATTAGTTTTCAGTATCACAGCACGGTGAAAGTTATTTTTAATAAATTCAACCAGCCCTGTGGTTATTATTTTTTTTTGGTGGAGTGGATGGTATTTTTTCCAATACATGTACTTTTAAGTATGCAGTAAAGTAATTTCAAATTCTAACCACATTTCTATGGCTGGTCATTAGGAATTCAAACTTTAGACTGGCTACTGTCAGACTTGTTATTGTCTCATCCCAATTAGTACCTGAAAATATAAGAATTATTAATACTGGTGTCACATAAAAGGACTACCGGGTAATTAACCAATAAATTTCACTCCAGAAATAATGCTTAATTTATATAATTCAAGACAGTGTAAGAATCTAAAATTTAACTTTGTTCATAAATACCTTTAAAAGTAATGCAATGAGATTCTACAGAAGGAATTTTTATGGAAATATCCTTAGAACTTATATGTATAGCGACTCTTTTCAATTTTTAATTTTTTTTGTGAGAAGCCGTACTTGTGAAAGTTTAATAATGTCAAAGTTAAAAAGAATTTTGGTTCAGAGTTTCTGTTGCTTTTAGTAACATTTTTAATGTAAAAAATCATTTATGTAAATTACTTTTTATTTCAGCCTACCTTTCACTTTGTCTCCATATTTCATTATGGCTGCATCTTTCATCTGCTTAAATCTGATTCTAAAAATATTTCAACATCAAAGGTATATAATCTCAATTTATGCAGGTATCTTTTTACCACTGTAAATTCAGGACTTCTGATTTACTATACCATACCTTAATAATAATAATAAACATCCCAGTCCTAGGTACCTGTGAAAGACTAAGGTATGTTTTTGTAAATAATAGGATTTTGTCTTGTAGCACACATCTTTTAGATTTGAATTCAGTTGAACTGATTGCCCACTAAACTGTATGCTTAGGGGTGAAAAGGCTGCCAAGTGGCCATTCTTGGTCTTTGCTTGAAAATCGTTAACATGGCATTACTGAAAATTTTTTTCACATACAGGAAAAATATGGAATAGAGGGGTATTTAAATTTGAAAATGAAATTAAAAATGCTTCCCATACTCATCATAAAGATCAAACCTTCTTTTCCTAGCTTTTTTAAAATCCAGAAGTTTTGTCATTTTGACAAAAAATATATCAAGATGTCCCAAAGAAAGTTTTTCTACTTAAATATTTGAAGTCTCAACAAAAAAGAGGCTGTAAAATTTAATTCTTGGAAAATTTTCAATTGACCTTATTTACACAGAAAGTATTATATGGGCACTACATAATAAAAATTTTATTCTTAAATTTTCAGAAAACAATTACAAAACAAAAATCAACTATTTTTCTGATGGCACAAAACAAAAATCAACTATTTTTCCGATGGCACAAAACAAAGAACTCTTCGATTTTTATCACACAAATATAATAAAATATCAATTGGTTGACACAATGTGAAGTTTTTTTTCACATTCACTAAGTTCAGTTCTCTGAGAAAATTTATTTATAATATAGGTATGCTGAAATCATAATGCAAAATTATCTGAATTTTTTTCAGCTGTGAGAAGGTGACTTACTCAATGAACTCCTCAGCAGTCAGTTGTTTCTTGTCACCTGTTCCCTGTCTGTTGGTAACCACACCATAATTAATATGAATCTGAAATAGATAACTTTGTTTCATTACATCAATTTATTTGGAAGCTTTTTCAATGTTCTTAAAAAAAAATGATATTATAATACAACAAAACAATTATATTTCAAAAATTCATATACACGTATACAAACAATAACTATATTAGTTACACATTTTTACTTATATTGTTGCATATTTTTCTTTGTTTTAAATTTGAATAATCCAAAATCTACAAATGATTGAAAAGATTTAACGAAAAAAAATGAGGATTATGTTTTTTATTTGACTAGCTACAAAATTGGTAAAAGCTATTGTTAGGAGACTACAACATAAATTTCACATGTGAATTTTCAGACTTTCATTTACTCTGATATCTTGGTATTTCGTCAGAAGCCAAAATAATTTTGTGCTTCTGGTAACCAAAATGATACTATTTTTCGCTTGGAGACTTGAATTTTTTTCATTAAAAATTCATACAATTTCATATGTAAGTCAGGAATTACTTAATTTGCACAAAATTCATTAGAAGTAGGTTTTTTTTTTGATGAAACATGTTTAACGTATTCTAACGAGATAGCTAAAATTAAACTTTTACTACCTGTGCAATAGTCTGTCTGTTAAATAAAGCTTTCCATAACAGATCTACCTTCTGTTCATGGTAAAACCTTTTTTCTGATGTTACATGTGCTACAACTGCTTCGCCCGAGACCTGAAATACAAAAACATTAAATAATTAAATTTATTCTCTGTAATGTTTACTAATCAAAAGAAAGAAACTGCCTCAGTGGTCTCATGGTAGCGTGCTCGGCTCGAGTGCGGAAGGTCGCCGAGTCAATCCCTGGCTGGGTTAAGCCAAAGCATTTAAAATTGGTATTTGCTGCTTTTCCGCCAAGCACACAGCATCTAGGAGTAAGAGCAAAGATCTACTGGTCGGCTCGGAGTCAGTATAATGTGTCCGAGTGGGGTAATATGTATTCCTGTGGACAGTTACCTCGTGAGCTAGCACATTAAAAATCCGGCTTAGCTTGTCAGTCTAGTACAAAGCAGGGATCATATTCATTATTGTATCAACATCAGGGTTCTCACTAAGAATTTTTCATGATAAGTCCTGGGACCCATCATTTTTCAGAATGGTGAGTCCCAGTCCCAGGACTCATCACCACTTTTTTAACGTACATTGCTGCATGATTTTGACCATGGTAGGCCTATTGTACTATTGTTAAAGTTTAATTAAAATCATGTGCTGCCTTAAAGTACTGACGAATATAATTTGAAATAAAAAAAAAAAATTGAAATTATGCCATGGTGCTCCGAACTTGGAAGAAAATTTCTGTTACAGATATTAGCAAAAATATTTGTACCTTTTGACACAACTTATTTATTATTGCCATTTTATTTTTTAATATCTATTTATCTATAATCTTTACTATTATTTTTTCTCAAACATACTCTTAAAATCCTCCCATTGACCTTGCTTGAACACCTTAATAATCAATACATGTATTGACAAAATTTCCATTTGTGCATAGATATGTCAAAATCGGCTAAATTTATTTTTAAATAAGGTCTACATATTGTTACCAGTCGGTAAAAAACACTGTGACCAATGAAAAATCCTGAGAATTCCGATTGCCGCCATTTTCTAGCTTACTTTTTGTCGTTTCTTCATACGCAGCTGATTAGATCTGCGTGCGTCCCAGGGACGCATGAGTTTGAAGGATGACGCGTCCAGTCCAATTTTAGCACGTCCAGGACGCATATACGCGCCTTAGCGAAAACCATGAACATGTTCTCATCCTGATATGCACCTGTTAAACAATAATTCATCCATCCCCCCATCCATCAAAAGAAAGATAACAACTATCTGATAAACAATGGGGTTGCATTCAATATTGGTAGCTGCTATGTAGAATTGAAATAATTTAATGAAGGTAAGTACCATATGAACAGGGAACCAGAAGAAAATCTACATGGTGGCTAAAATATTGAATATCCCCTATATTTTTCACCAATTTTGACATAGAAAAATTCATTTGCAAGAATTTTATTAAGATGTTCTTCTGAACTTGTAGAATTTTTGGCCCGGAGATTGTATTTTTTCATCAGAGGAAACCTCTGAATATCAGATTTATACCTTCAATATTTGGAGGCTTATATGTATGAAGAAATTACCTGTTCTGTACAATTCTGAAGATAAACCACTTCATTCATGATATCTGTGCAAGTACCATCTCTTAATGAAACTGTAATACACAAAAATTCAAAAGTAAAACATGGTACCAGTAACCCACTTTACACAGATATTACTAAAATGCCATGTATATGTAAGAGAAATTAATTTTTGTTTTAATTTCTGGTCATAAAATCTACTACATAATGATTTTTACAAGATTCTTGTACTTACATGTTTTCCAAAATGTCATGAGTTAAATTGATTATCTAACAAACTACTTATCATGGCCAAGAGGTCAAGGTCGTTCAACATAACTACGTGTACCCGGTACATATGATCACCATCCTGTCAACACCTAGGTTGTGAGACTGAGTTCAAATCCAATTTGTGACGAGGTCCACTTAACTCTGATCTTAATTGATATGGATTGACAATTTTCCTGCCGAAGGTTGTAGTTATCTCAGGGACTCCAGCTTCCTCAACCATTAAAAACTGGCCATCAATATATAATATTCAAGTAGCACAAGTAGCACAAAACTATACTGAAAAGTGACAAACACTTATAAAACAATAAAACATAAAAAAAGGTTTTTACCAGTTACATTTTCTGATGTAACAAAACATACCAGGTGGTGTCAGCAACTTTAAACTTTTATCATAATTTCCTTTCCCAGTTTTTACATTATTCTCTTCCATAAATAACTTAAAATCAACAGAAACATCATCATCACTATGTGGACTGACTTCTAAAACCTTTTTATCTGCACTCCATCCAGAACATTTACATATAACTGTTTGTGTTGTCTTATTTTCATGCCGCCTTTCACATGCACTGTTATCAGTAGCATTGGTACTTTCATTAGATTTACTTTCTGATTGCACTTCTTTGTATATGAGGCAGCGACAGTTATGTAAATGATATCTGTCTTTAACTTCTGTAAATGTCTGATATGGTAGATTTTTATCACATGAAATTTTACTTGTGTCAAGTCCAATTTTCTTTAATAACTTTTTCCAACAGTCTGATAATGGCTGAGGAATAAATGAAACATCATACCTAAAAATAACAGCAAAGACAGTAAAAATTTAAATTTAATATAATACTTTCTTTTTCTGTGCTAAAAAGTTCAAATGTTAAAAACCCTAAAAAATGCAGTCAAATCTCAGTGGCTTGAATTCGGCTTCCTCAAAAGCCAATGACATCTTGAAACAATTTCTTAAGTCTATTAGTTTTTTTTCCACTATTTCTTTGTATATTTACTCTGTTTTCATAAACCTGATTTCTCTAATTTATGAATAAATTTACTGGTCCCAGTATTAATAAAACCATATAATATAACCTCACTTTAACTGTGATTTTTAATATGCTTTGTATTAAACAATGACTTACAATATCAACAATGAACATGTGTGAAGAATAAATCGAAGGTGATTTATATAAAAAAGATAAAAAAAAAGATAAAGAATTTTATTTCCAATTAAGGGCCCATTAAGAGCAAGCAATCAAATACAAGTGATTTATATAATTGGAGGTACATATACAGTTTACATATATATAACATGTATATATTTATTTAAACCCACAATAACCGCAGTCAGGTCAGAGCCATACTATCACCTAGTTTTTAACACAAAGACCTACCAAGACTTGTCTAATGAAGACAAAGAGGAATTTAAAAAACTTGGTGTTAATGTATAATTTTAGTTACATAATATACATGACAGTTTTGAAAGCTAACAGACTTAATATCTATATCTATATTATCACACAATATCTATATTATCATAATATATCAATTAAAATATTTGCATGTTATTATATAAAATTTCTTATTTCTAAACACTTATTTATAAATATACCCAATGTTTTTAGGACATTAATATTTTCACTAGTCAATAGCCAAATAAACTTTGCTGTTTTATTCAGGTTCCCAAAATTATTACAAAATAAAGATATATTTTCATAAAATACTTTTCTTTCATTTTCATACAATGGACATTGAGCTAAAAAGTGTTCCTCGTCTTCAACCTCTCTGAGTATGCACTTAGTACATAGTCTTTGTGAACGTTCAATATAATTTTTTGCATATCTATCAGTTTCTATTTTTAAACAATGAGCACTAACTCTAATTTTACAAACTGATTGTCTAATTTTAAAATCATTTAAATCAAGATATTTTTCTCTTTCAAAACATCGTTTGACAGTGAAGTATGTTAATAATTTCCCTTTGTCGGAATTTAAACTACTTTCTCTAAAGCCATCCCAAAAATTGAGGAAACTTTTTGATAGTTTATTTTTAACAATTTTGCATAAACAACCTAATTTTAGTTCCTTTAAATTTGATATTGGTAAGTCTATCTCTTTCAATATAAACATAATACTAGAATACCAAGTATTAACTTTACAAGAATGCAATTGCCTGTTACATAAAAAGGCATCATACAATAGACCTTCCTTCACATTTTCTAATCTATGATAATATTTCAACATTGACAAAATAATAGTAAAATATACAGGGATTCTGCCAAGCTCAGACATAACTGCTATATTACTGGATTTTTTATTAACACCAAGGATATATTTCAAAAATTTTATTTGTGATTTCTCAGAAATATCACCTGAAAATACCTTTTCTAATATATAATCATTATTTTTCTTGCAAGCAGAAGACTCAGGGGAAAACAGCCCCCAAATTTCACTACCATATATACATGTACATAGGTGATTGAAATTAATTAAGCTTTAACAAGCAGTGTTGTCTTGTCAATTGGCAAAGATAATGGGATATTAATTAAATTAAGGAAAAGGTCAAATATGTGAAAGGAAATATCCTAACAGTGTTACACAAATTCAATTCAGGTTTGATATTTTTACAAATCTTGACAGCTTATGAAACTTTTGCCTAAAACCTATTTCAAAGGTCCCTTCAAGCTCAAGGAAAAAGGGTTCTACTGTATATGAATAACAAGACAATACACACCCAATTACACAGACTTCTCACTTGGGACATGCAAATACAAATATGGGCAATAGATCATATCAACCTATAATACAGTAGAACTAAAATAAACTTAAATATTACCTATCAAATGTTAATAAATTGAAAATATGCTGTAATAATACAGCATTCCTTAGGTGATCCACAGTTGAGCTGTCTGAACTTTGTCTCCCAATATTTAGGAATACTCTTCTTGCCTTATGAACACAATAATTCTTTTCTGACAAGACATCACTTTCCCAAAGTGATGTTAGAATGTATCTGAACATGGTTTCCCTGTGGAAGTGGAATGCCAAGAAGCAATATGAAGGGAAGGTAACTCTTGAAACTTTCCATTTCTGATTTGACAATGTAGTCATTAATTCCTCCTTTAGTTTTTCTCTGAGCTGAAATAATATTTCTAAATCTTATCAATAACTAATATCCTTTGTAAAATATATATATCCAAGCAGTTTTAATATGTAATGGCTAATACATTTTGTACTTCAGGAATTAAGAAAAATGATAGTTGTTATGAATGCCTGACAAACTCCCCACTTCAAACTCGCCCCACATCAACTCTAACTTTTCACAAACTCACCCCAACTTGTAAAATATTAGTTACAAACTCGCTCCAACTGTGAAAATCATAGTCACCAACTCGCCCCAACTTGTGAAAACAATAGTTACAAACTCACCCCAACTTTGAAAATCATCGTTTTAAACTCGCTCCAGCTAATTTTATCTTTACCTGGCGCCGAACTGTTTGTATCTGAAATAGCATCTTTGAATTCGGGGACTACTATTTCAAGAAACGAGACAACACAGAAATGGAACAAAACTGTTTTGTTCCTTATTTTATTAATTTTCCACAGACAATTACTACTCCAAGATATGAAATTGTTTCGTTTTTCTTTTCGTTCTTTGCATGGTTTGGTAATCAAAATCATGTTGTTTCTTGTTTTAGTAATTTTTCTTTAACTTTCTTGCATATGTATGCCATGTACATTTATATATATTTCTGTGTGTGTATGGTTGCATAAAAGAGAAGTATCTGGACTTTGTTGTAAATCACCTAGTTTTTAACACAAAGACCTACCAAGACTTGTCTAATGAAGACAAAGAGGAATTTAAAAAACTTGGTGTTAATGTATAATTTTAGTTACATAATATACATGACAGTTTTGAAAGCTAACAGACTTAATTTGAACTTCTGTTTCAGTTAAATAGATGCAAGTTTGGCACTTATTTTAGAGTTTGGGCGAGTTTGTAACTATGTCATTCACAATTGGAGGGAGTACCAAATCGTTGCTGTCATTAGTTGGGGCAAGTTAGTATGAAATTATTATTTTCATCAGTTGGGGCGAGTTTGTAGCTCTTCTTTTCATAAGTTGGGGCGAGTTGGTGACTATGATTTTTACAGTTGGAGCAAGAAAAAATTGATATGGAATGTAAATATTTTTGGTAAAATAATTTCTTTGTACCCCTCACCCATTTTCTCAACATTTTGGCTGATGACACTGACCAGATTGGTTATAAAATTTGAAAATTTTATTACTCAAAAACTACTCAATGTAAATTACATAATTTTTTCACAGAGTTTAGTTGGATTATAATATTTTTTAAATTCCCCATTAATATTTTCCACTTGTATCACATATTTTGGAAATAATTCCAGAACATGATTTCAACATCAGAAGAATACATCCTTAATAAGATGTTTGTATTCGAACTACAAACTCAGACATGCTACATGTTAAAAATTTTGTCAATTGACCTCTTCAATTTCTAGTTTAACATTTATTACATCAAAATCATTTAAATTTGATTAAACTTTTTTTCTTAACCTGATTTTTGGAAAGTATTTTATGAAGAAAAAATCATATGGTGGTGCACTTCTTTTTTTGTTCATAAATAAATTACATCTTCTAATTGTAACTATTACTTATCATGCCTCTGTTATTATATAAAGCTGTTTTCTGGTCTTTGGTCAGGTTGTTGTCTCTTTGACACATTCGGATTCCCCTTTTCCATTCTCTATTCTATTTATAATATGCATTCTTTACCACTACATGTATATCATGTGCATAATATATATCCTGTAAGTGTTCTGAGGGCATCCAAATCAGAAAACTACTCTGGACACAGAATTCCAAATGTGATTATGTTAAACCTGATGTCAAATAAAAAAAAAAACTATTCCTTTCATTATGGGTAGATTTTATATGGTGTCCTTG
This sequence comes from Mytilisepta virgata, assembly GCA_028015205.1. Lineage (NCBI taxonomy): Eukaryota > Metazoa > Mollusca > Bivalvia > Mytilida > Mytilidae > Mytilisepta > Mytilisepta virgata. The sequence goes on from CM051519.1 coordinate 83,867,615, forward strand.
TTACTTTATGTACGATCACTGTTGTTTGTGAAAGCTTGAAGCATTTAAATTATATTTTTGCCTTATTAAATGAAAAAGTCCATGTCTTTGGAAAACAAGTTTTTCATTCTTGACAATTCTACCCTTCTCAAAAGGGAATTTCCCTCATGCTTGACTAAATTTTTTGTTAAATTTGAAAATATATCTGCACATATATGATAACATTGGTTGATTTTATTATGAAAATATGCACTTTTTATTTAACAATCCACTGAATATGACCAGGCCATAGGCTATGGCATGTGCTAAATCACCTCATCTGAACCAGATAAAATTTGGCCCCTTGGCATTATCATGTCACCATCTTTCAAATCTTTATTTCGTTTATAAAGGACTCTTGATGAAACCGGTATATTGTATGTATTTAAGACTGGGGTAATTGCTTCTTGTAGGTCTTTCAAACAGATTTCAGTCCACGTGAAACTTTCCATGTTTGTTTACATCAAATCTGCATCATTACAATGTTTTAATTTTCTACGGCTTATGTTGATTTCTCAAAACTAGTGGATTCTGTTGAAATTGTCATACTCCAGTAACACCAGTAAAAGATGAGTAAGAAATAAAACTGTATGAAAATCTAAAGTTGTCAAAATGATGAGCTTATTTGTGTATGCTTTTTATTCATTGTTGCCCCAAAAACATTACACATACTCTCAAGATGATAGCCCTACTTGAAAATAACAATAAAAGATTTGTACTTATTTTTTTGCATTTAGTCCAGAAAATATACACAAAAAAAATTAAAAATATATATATAAACAGTACTAACTTTGCAATTTAAGCACCAAAATCTACAAAAATTACACTATTTGATTAGTTTCGGCTCGATAAAACAAAACAAAATTTGGAATGAAAAGTACAATAGAATTCCATAGAATATACTGGATGGGCGTCGGGGTGTTTCAAAATTTACATTTAGTCAATTTATTCCAATTTTCCTGTATTAATATTAATGAGGCTGAAAATTTTTGGGACAGAAGTTAACATGATTAAAAAACAGTTACTGCAAAGATAGAAGTTTAGTTTGTTTTTTTTGTGCTTGAACTTGTCAAATTTTATATAATGTTAAATAGATTATGCTTTGGTTGCTAATTATGTGCTTTCCTTTTGTGTTTATACGATCAAAACATTCGTACATATGTCTCTGTATTATGTTGCATGTATATGTTTGTATGTTGCATGAAATGTCGATCAAAAGCTTAATTGAGTTTGTGTTATCTGTTGTGTACATGTATATCTGGCTTAAAATAAAACTTATCGTATGGTATCGTTAAAGATAGGTTTATGATAATAAGTTGAAAAGGTTATTAACAGCAATTTAATGCAATTTATATGAACTAATAATTTTAGAGAAAAATGATTTTCTTTATTCTGCACAGTTCACCCCCACCCAGTCAGTGTTTGGTATTCACGTTCGTTCCTACAAACCCCTGACTTTGTAACGGTTTATTTCTTCCTCTGTGATATTTTTTCCGGCGGAAGATTTGTCACGGTAAATAGTTTCCAGACATGGTATTTCACAGTTAGATTTCTTCCGGAGGAGTGAAATTCTTTCCATCTTATATGGAAAGTATTTAATAGTAAATCCTTTCCGGTTAAAATTTCACATAAGCTTGTGAAACAGAATCCCGCTGTCTACTATATAAGGTACTCACAATCTATATATACCTAACCATAATGATAAATGTGTCACTAAGGTAGAACATATTTGCATAATTTATCAATCAAAGGGAGGTAATTATGAGAGATTTTCATTTTATGGATACTATATTCCGGAATAAATTTCATAGTGAAATTGTTTCCTTTTTTCTTAATTTATTAAATATAAAATGATGACTTTAATTAAAAATTAAATGGTCGGAAAATATTTCATAGATAAATACTATCCAGCTGTGAAATATACTGTTCTTTTTGTCTTTTGTAATCACAAGTCTTTCAGATGAGTCTTTTATATAATAGAGTTGTCCATTTTTAACCAAAAAATCTTTCACTCTGTTTCTTATTTTTCTTTTTTGACTCTCACTTGAGCCAATGCGATATTCTTGGGAATTTATATAGTTGAATATATCATCATACTCTGATTCCTCCATTACTGTAGTGATGCAACTATATTTCTACCTTTACTTTTTTAATTGTACTCACATCTGAAAACAACTCACTTGTACCTGTATTTCACTTACCTTATTTTCTTATTGATCAGGATATTATTTCACAATTAAGATCTGTGAAATTATTTCTGGTTTTGTTACATATTTTTCATTATAATTTTCTTCCTTTTTATATTGTGATTATGAAATAGAAAATTTTGGTTTCAAAAGGATGATATTTTACTGTAAAATTATTTCCGGATATTATTTTACAATTAACATCTATGAAATTATTTCCGATTACAATACAATTGTTTGGTTTTTTTATCTCTACTTTAGCTTTTATTTAATTACTCCATTATGAGTCCATAGTATTTGCAAAGATTTAGTTTTTTATTAACTTTTCTATATTAATCTTTAAATATGACTACTTTGGCTCAAAACAACAATTTCACACCTTCTATCTGTAAACCTTTTCCGGTAAAAATTTCATGTCAATGGAAAATATCTCACAGTGAAATAATTTCCACCGGAAAGAATCTTACAATATCATATGTAATATTTTTTCCGCCGGATGTTATTTCATCCGGAAAGAATTATGCTTTACAACATCACACATTCATATTTTACGGGTCGAAAGTGAACGATTTTCATTGGTTACTTGTCTAGGTCCAGAGATATTCCATTTGCGTGGTAGGTAAAATTTTCTAGGTCACACACCAGGCGGCGATATGTTCGACCCGCAAAATATGAAAACAAATCTGACAAATAATGAATGTAAATCTCTGTAAATCAATATTTCATAATTCAAAATAAAAAATCATTTTGAAAAACCATTTCTTAGCCATATCATAACATTAAAACTTTTTTTGGTATGTGCTAGGCGGTGTACATCGAAATGGTATGTGCATTTTTTAAAGGCATATCATATGCCATACGTCTTGAGAACGATTTGATCGACGTTTTTAATAAAATGTAGCACTTGAAACAATAATTTATTATTTCATCACACTTTTGGTAATTGCAATCTGTTACAGTTTAAGGTCGAAACAACTTCAGTTTAATTATCCACCGGCCAAACCACAGGCGCTTGTCTCAGAAAAAAAAATTACTATATATGCCAAGTGAAATGGCATATATAGTAATTTTTTTTTCTGAGACAAGCGCCTGTGGGCCAAACATACAGAATTTTACAATCAAAGAGACATATTTTAAATGAATCATTGAAGAATATAAATAATTTCAAAATAATATTTTCTTAAATAAATGCTTTTTTAATACAAAAATTGTAAAAGTTGATTGTGGAGATACTAAAATGCTTCATACTATAATATTAAAAACTTAAGGGGGTAGGCCTGGGGTAAGGGAGATAACTCCTATTGATGTTTTTTTTCTTGACGTCAAACAATTATAGGAATGACCTGGCATTACTATGACGTACCAAATTTCCTCGCATTAGACGAAGGGGCATCTCCGTAACGAATCTAAAACTTTTTCGAAATATGTGTAAAATCGATAATTACGTAGGATTTGATATATTGATGAATTATTGTTTAACATCCAGTGGCAAATATGAAATGCATATTACGACGATGAAAAAGAAGCTCGAAATGAAGAAAATGCTGAGTCAATATTTCAAAATTGATCGAGTATTTTGTGAAAATTTGTGGTTAAAATTTCATAATTTTTTGTCATATAACACACATATACATGATATTTGTTTTAACAGTTTTTTGTAAGAATTAAACGACAGAATTTTTTTACAGCAGTGTTTGAATATTTAATGAGGCAACTGAAAATGAACGAAATTCCTAAAATGTCTGGTACTTTTTACCTTTAATTTGCATATAAAGAATGAATTTTGCCATCATATTTCATTTTTGATTAAGACTATATCCCTGTTGTTCAGTTCAACAATTATAACTATTTTTTATCAAACATATGTCCTATGAGAGGTAGTAATATTCATTAACTTGTGTCATCTCATGGAATAAAGGGTAGCCCTTAAATGCCCATTTTCAATGAACCCTGTGAAGGAAACGCGTGGTTGAATTTCAACAAAATTTTCTCAGGTGGTGTATTGTGCATGACGAAAATATGAAAAAAATTAAACGAGTGGAAAATTTTGGCCTAACCCAGGCCTACCCCCTTAATTTGCGAATATAGAAAAAATTTAAAGATTTTTCAAAATGACAGAAAAACCAAAACAACAACAATATATTCTAAATATTAATTATTTTTAATAAATATTTGATCATTAATAGATATTGATTTTTTTTAGATGAAAAATAATGAAATATGATTTAAAATGTTTTATGCACATTTGAAAATAAATTACTTCATATATTTTACTAAATATATAAACAGAAAGATAAATATACCAATTACTAACTACACATACTTTTTCATATTAATTTACAATTATTTCTCAATGTTTGATAAAAAAATTCATTAAACTCTTCAGTTACTTTGTCATACACCAAAACCATCCAATTACACATAGAACATTTACTGGGTTAAAGAAATATAAAAGTAAAATATACTTTTCAAATCCCTTTAAGATATAAACATGCCTTGGTGTAAAAAATGGACCCTTCACAAAACATATTTATATAATATATTTATAGGTAAAGAAAACGACACCTTTTATCACCAGCCAAATATACAGAGATGGAAAAAATTCACTAGATAGATTCCAAAGTGTATTGGTCATGCAATAAGGTTACCTGTTAAACGGACTAACGCCTTGTCTTTCTCACTATTTGCAAATGCAAAAATCAGCATTCCGTGATCATATATACATAGAAATGTATACAGAACTGAAGAGCAATTACAATCAAACGATATAGTGACAAGAAAAAAAACACCAAAACAATCATGGCAATATCAATATTGATGATGGGTACATGTAATAGGCCTTTGACCGACACCCTTTATAAAGTCACAAATCTCAGACAAAAGTTCTTTTGGAGGACAAAAAGTAGTTTTTAATTTAATAAATGGTGGATCGGTAGTGGAATCCAAAATTATTATTCAATTATTACAGAACAATTGTTTCCGAATATTTAAATTCAATTTACAATGTGGAAAAAATGTTGTTCATCGTCAAACTCAAAAGAATCATCTGAATTTATTGCAAAAATTACCGCAGACAGACATTTCAATCTTTATTATTCGTTTTCTTATGTTATGGTTTGATATCCAGATTTATTGTATTCAAAAGGGCGAATCATCACCTCTAGTGAATTTTATGTACGTAATGGTGTACGACAAGGAGGTATCTTGTAACCCTATCTGTTTATTTTTTTTTTATTAATGATCTGAACAAAGAGTTAGCCAATGTTGGTCGTTTTTCAAATGGAATACCACTAAGTAATTTTATTTACGCAGATATGTGTCTATTAGTCCATCAGTTGCAGGGTTTGAGAAAACTTATTAGTTAATCATTGTATCAACGAAATGGCCATAAGTGCATCAAATTTATTTCGGTATTTTGTGATACATTTTATTATCCATATGTGAAAGCTTTGATAACGAACACGATATATAGTTTAATATATTAAAAAAATATGTTTGTATGATTTTTAAGACAAAACTTTCGAAGATTTATAGCATTCTTAAGTGTTATTTAAATGGACATTTGTTGGAATTTGTTGATGAATTTAAACATCTGGGTCATATGATATGTAATGATTTAAATGAGGATTGTGATATCAAAAGACAGTATCCGAAGCATTTGTAGAAAGGTGAATTTGCTGAAACGTAAATTCAATAAGTGTTCATTTGATATTAAAATACAGCCCCTTGAATCTTATTGCATACAAGTAAATGTTTATTGTGTATCATTATGGTCCAACTGTGTAAATCGTCTCTTAACAAAATGAAAATAATGTATAATATTGCTTTCAGAATATTGGTGCGTTTCAATGTAGCGCTAGTGGTATATTTGTCCGGCAGAAATGATGTAAGATGTTTTCAGGAAATGAGACGTAAATCTACCTATCGCGTATAAACGTTTTCGATTGTCTGATAATAATCTTTATTGAGCACAATTATATCCAGATAGGGTTGAAGGCATACACACAAACAATAATAAAACATCCAAAACAGAATCAAATCTAACAATGAAGTATTCAGTCCGCTTTCCTCAGTAACAAAGACTTTTTGACGAAGGGACTAACGTAAAGCATAAGAATTTCATCTGTTAATAGTATGATAAGTTTGGATTTATTGATAAACAACTTGTTCTTACTATTCTGGGTAACGATTTATGGTATAATTCGTCTCTACTCAGAAAATGGTATAATGGTGTTTTGATTCTTCATTTTTCATTTTGTATTTTATAAAACTATGTATTTGTCATATTTGTATATATCTATGGACTATATATGCCTGAAATAAATGGTGATTATTATCATTACTAAACTTAACTGTTTGGTAGTTGTTAAGAATAAATTATTATTTGGAATTAGACATTCTATACTTTGGTCTATGGACAGTCAATATTTTTCAGTCGAAAAAATGTTGAAACTCTGCAAACACCGATACGCACCTAAAAATGTTCGACGCTCCAAATTTTTCAGGTATCCTCCCCAGGTTTTCCTTCAATAGCTTTTTACACGGAGCTTTTAATTACAAGCTGACTATTCATGCGTTTCCCTGAATAAATATGAAACCGAGACGTAATAATTTTATAAGACATAAATCCAGCAGTTTGACAATATGACGCTCCTTTCACTTTTCGTCCGCTTCGAATCCGCCATTTTCCTTAGCGCTTACCATATTAAGTGGTGCACATACCAATTAGATTGCACCCTCCTGTTCCTACAAACCCCTGACATCCCACATTCATATTTTACGGATCGGAAATGAACGATTTTCATTGGTTACTTCCCAAGGTCAAAGTAGAATCCATTTGCGTGGTAGGTAGAATTTTCTAGGTCACACGCCAGGCGGCGATATTTAAGTCCCGCAAAATATGAATGTGTGATGTCATGGGTTTGTAAGAACGAACATGGATACAAAACCCTGACTTGGGAGGATGGCACAGTTGTTCTTTTCTATATTAAAACAGTTTTTTGCCCTTAAATTCTTTATCCATTTACAGATTATTCTAATATTGTTGAACATCATTTCTCTTTAGGCCATTAATTACGGTCTCTATTCGTTAATTTTTATGATATCATTCAGTCAGTTATTTAGATATTAAAAAGAAGGATAAGCGGATTATCATAACAAAATTTCGCATTAGCAATCACTCGCTCAGAATAGAATCAGGGAGACATGAAAGAATAATAAATGGAAATGGGAAACATGTAATTTTACCCCGAAATGATAGAGTCTGTCAAAAATGTACAGCAGGTTATGTAGAGGATGAAAAACATTTTATGCTAAATTGTTCAGTGTATGAAAACATACGTAAACCCTTTTGTGAAAAATTATATGAAAATTATCCAAATCTTAAATATCTAAATTCAGACCAACTTTTCTTTTGGATTATGACAAATGAAGATGTTCAATTTATAAATTCACTGTCTGATTATCTTAAAATCTGTTTTGAGATTAGAAAGTCATATAAGAACTAACTTCAAATATAAGTTTTGTCTTTATATATTATATTTATACATTGTACAATGCATATATTAATGACTGGCTCTTCTCTGCATATATTGACTTGATATGGCTTTGCTATGTTTCTTCTGTTTGTTCTTAATTTGTGACAATCATTTTCAATCATGTTTGAATGCTTGTGTTTGTTTATATTTGTAATATTAAGTCTTTGTGTATGGAAATTTATGTTGTGATTTACATGCCTGTAAAGGCCCTTTGATTCGGAATAAAAGAATTTAATTTAATTTAAGTTAAGTATATTTTGCATGATTCAATGGAAAAATTATCTTACATTCAGTGGACATAAATGAGTCCCCACTTGTAAATTTCCCTATATAATTCACATAAAACTACTTTATTTTAAACTACTGTCCTAATTTTATTTCTTATCCTAAATTGTGAAATTTGCATGACCAATCTCAGAAATATTTATAGTGTCTTTAGTTAATTTAAAAAAATTTCTGTGATCCGAATTTTGGAAAAAGAATTATTTAAATGCAAATAAGATTTTTTGCGTGTCAAAATTACACAGGTTCAAACAGAGACATATAAAACATATATATGTTTTAAATGTGTCTCTGGTTCAAAGGAGAAAATGTTGCTGATATTAATATTTTTTTTAAATTAATTATTTTGAAAAACAATCATTGAAAATATTATAATGTTTTGATATTATCAGTATAACTTATAGATCTCTCTCTCTCTCTCTCTCTCTCTGCTCATCAATACAAATTTCATTAAAATATGATAAAAAAATAATTTCAGGACAAAATTTTGAAAATTTGTTTTTTTACATGTGTGTACATGTAATATTTTAGGAAAATTCCCAAGTGGGAACTCATTTATGTCCACTAATAATTTTAAAGATTTTAGTGGTGAAAGCCCGTACAGGTTTCCCATCAATTAACATGATTAATCTATCATATGAAATGAATAAACTTACATAAAGAAAAAACTGTGTAATTTTTTATTTAGGCGGGGAAACATACGTTATAATTCCTCATCGTCAAACGAAAGCGATGGCTCTACTTTCTGGTAGGAGAAGTCCAGGTAGCTAACGATTTTCTACTTTCAGCTCTTGGATTTCCACATTCCTCAGTGCCTGTGACATAAACTACAAAAATAGATTGCCATTCAAATGAACAAAATATTAAACAGACATGTTTCCCAATAAGTGAAGGGGGCACTACAGTAAATAGCTGGAGCAATTTCGACAGACTTGGAAAGTAGTACAAAATAATTCCTATGGGTTTCGGCGTCGATCTGTCACAACTAATGCCACAATCTAAAGCATAAACAAGTGAATTTATTCTGGAAAGGAATGAATACCCTACGAAATACACTTTACGGCATGTCAATAACCCTTAAAAGTTTCGAGAACTGGACATATTAATGCGCCTGTAGTTTGAAGTGATGGGGCAAATTTTCACCGGGAAATTTGAAATGAGAAAAAATTTCTTATTGGGTAAACAATGTACTGTTCAAGTACAATTTTCTAAGACAGCTTTTATTTGAAAAACATGTCAACATATCGCCCGACTTGGGAAAATTCATTTTATATTTTTCCCTAATTTTTGAAAATGACGAATTTAACATTGAAGTAAACGGGGGCTCGATTTAGTGGTGTGCCTTCTGAAATGAGATAAAAAATTAAATTATCTCCCATTGAGAACCAGCGTACTTGTCTGTGCTTAAGTGAAAAGAGCCTTTTTTCAAGCGTCTTTGATACAACGATTAACAGTCACAAATTGAAAGGGAAATAACCCAATATTATCGAATTTTGAGGCGGGAAGGAGATCACCCCTGTTTTCTGGCACAAAACTTTCAGTTTATGGAAAGAACTTTAGCCCAATTACACCTCAAAACATTGGTTATCATAGTTGTTATTATTCGACCATTATGGTCAATGAAGGTTAGACTATGAGCTGCAAACATATACACACAATACTTAAATCCTAAATTTATATTATATTTTCTGCTAATAAGAATATCAGGGTGGACACAAGGCTTCAACTCAAATAATATAATCAAGATTTAAAAAAAAAGATTTTGTCTGACCTGTTTATCTTGAATATAATATAAAATTCAATACGATATTCTTTTATTGCCAAAAGAAAGGTGCCATTACGGGCAGAGTTTACAAATGACAGACAATGACAATATTTTCACATCAGTTGAACACAGATAAATTTTATAACAGAATAAGTTCTCATATATGTCATTATTGAGGCCAAATGGCCTAGTCTTAATTTTAATAGGCTGTGCTCAATCAAGGATAGTCCTTCATTTCAGGATTAGATGTAATGAAATCATGGCTAAATTTATGCATCAGATATTTAAACAAAATTAAGGTGCAAAAGAAACAAACATTTGCAGATTTAATAACATTTTGAAAATATGCATATAAAAGTGGATTTAATTTTTAAAATTTTTCATGAATTAGCATGAATTATTTTTATTAATGTTAAGTGATTGGTAATGATGAACGAACACTAATCACAAATAAGTTTCATTGTTCTGTTCACTTATAGGTGCCAAACATGTTTTTGTAAAAATAAATCTATGCAGAAATGTTTTAAACAATTTATTTTGGTTAATTTATATCCTTTTCAGATCAATTCTAATTTGTTGAAATATTCCATATTATTAATTAGCATTGTTATGACAAAACTTTTACAACATATATATGAAATTACTAAACAAAATGGGAGTGCATCAATTTAAATGGTAAAATTTATTGATTTTCAACAATGTCACTGGTAAAGATATTTCTAATTTTGCAACTTTCGGTTTTTAAATTGTTTGCCTTATGAACTTTTGTAATTGTCACGTGCTACTAGACTATATATTTATTTTTGGTATTTTTATTTTGTAATGTTATGATAACAGAACATATTAGAAATTGGGCCATAATAAGATAATTTAACCCTTATACACTGTGCATATACCTATTTGATATAGTGGTATATGGATATTAAATACATAAATTTTGTGTTCAAAATTCCAAAAAGGAACATGCTTTATATTATTGTATTAAAAGAACCATCTTTAAGATGTTTCGGCTACTGGCTTTCTTCAGTTTCTTTATTTCTGACCTCAACTACATAGTAGATCAGCTATCTTTTTGAAATCATTTTTATAGATTATGTTGAGGGCAGTAATAAAGAAACTGGAGAAGGCCAGTTGCTGAAACGTCTTAAATATGGTTAATACCATAACATATATTTTATTTAAATGTTTCATTGACACGAATATATATAGTAGATGTGGTTTTTGAATAACTTCAATGTTTGTGAGAATATTTGCTCTACTTCAAATGGACAACATCCCCTAGGATTAAACATGGAAAAAAATTAAAAACTTTGGGAGTTATGATATTAAACAAACCATCTCACAATATGAGCAGTTAATGCCTCAGACACGATGTAAAAAATTCAACGAAAGTAACCATAGATCTTAAATACCAAAAAAACACACACACAAATTGTATTGAGAAGAGACAATCAATTAAAATGCAGGGCTGTTGGCTTTAGATATTTATATTTTATAGAATTTGGTGGGTTAAACATGATTATGAACACTCAACCCTATCACTAAATCTTAGATCAAATGTAAAATAAAGGCAGACCAACAGTAAAATTCAGTAAGTTCTATATTAAAACAGTCTATATAATTTAGCTGTATATTTTTTTTTGGTGTTCCCAATTTTCTGGTTATGACAACAACCAGTGTGACTTTCAAGGAGAACAGCAGTGTTAAGTATACAGTTATTTAACAGTATTGAGGATATAGCCATTTTATTTGTCCCGAGACACTATTTTTCCGACGCTTAGCGGAGAAAATAGTGTGTTGAAAGGACAAATAAATGTGTATATCCCAAAATGACTGTTAAAAAAATGTTTTATTATACCAAAAACTTTAAGAACTAGAGGCTCCCAGGATGTCTATCTTGACTGGTAGCCTGGAACATTACTGTCAAGCCAACTGGCTCACTGGTTTCAAACAAGATCTCTGATTTTTCTGATTATGTCCTATGTTAAACTATTGACGGCTTTCGAATCCATCTTGGGATGATGGGTGGGGTCATCGGATATAGTTCTGAAAGAGGACCAACTAAGGCCCATTGATGCTAAGTTTTGTTCCAAATGGCCCAGTGGTTTTAGACAAGATCTTTAAGTAAATTTCCCGTAGGGTACTATATTTAACTATGTTCGGCTCTGGCATCCATTTTGGAAGGTTGGCAGGATCATCTGAAACATTTCGGAAAGAGAGCCACTTAAGGACTATTGCGGTTAAGTTTTGTTCCAATTGTCCAAGCGGTTTCAGACAAGAAGATCTTTCAGTAAATTTCCCATAGGGTCCTATGTTAAACTATCTGGCGGCCATATTGGATGATGGGTTGGGTCATCGGATACATTTTAAAAGAGGACCACATAAGGACCATTGCTGCCAAATTTCGGTCCAATTGGCAAAGTGGTTGCAGACGAAGATTTTTAAATTCCCCATATGGTCCTATGTTTAACTATGTTCAGCTCTGGCAGCCATCATGGATGACAGGCAGGGTCATGGGATAGAATTTCTGAAAGAGGACCACCTGAGGACCGTTGCTGCTAAGTTTTGTTTCAATTGGCCAAGTGGTTTCAGACAAGATCTTTCAGTAAATTTCTCAAAGGGTCCTATGTTAAACTATGTTGGGCTTTGGTGGCCATCTTGGATGATGGGTGGGGTCATCAGATGTACTGCTGCATAGCGTTGTTCCAATTGGCCCAGTGGTTTCAGACAAGAAGATCTTTAAGTAAATTTCCCATACGGTCCTATTTTAAACTATGTTCGGCCTGGCTGCCATCATGGATGACTGGCTGGGTCATTGGATAATAATCTGAAAGAGGACCACCTAAGGACCATTGCTGCTAAGTTTTTTTTTCAATTAGCCAGGTGGTTCAGTAAATTTCCCATAGGGTCCTATGTTAAACTATGTTTGGCTCTTGCAGCCATCTTGGATGATGGGTGGGGTCATTGGATATAATTCTGAGGCCTAAATTAAAATATTGTTTGTTTGCCATTCTCCTTCCCAGAATTTTTTATGTGGGTAGGTAGGTAGGTAAATTATTTTATTTTTTTCTGGAAAAATATTTGTACTACCGGAAATCAAAACCGCATGTAACCCGGAAATCAGCACTCGATTCTAAACCGCAACCGGCAAAATTCCGGAATAAAAAAAAATGTTTTCAAAAACGGCAATAAAATTATTTGGGTCGTGGAGATTTTTTTGGGTCGGTCGGCTGACAGCAAACAAACAATATTTTAATTTAGGCCTGAAAGAGGACCTCCTAAGGACTATTGCTGCCTAGTTTTGTTCCAATTGGCCCAGTGGTTTCAGACAAGAGATCTTTAAGTTAATACGCCCATACGGTCCTATTTTAAACTATGTTTGGCTCTGGCTGCCATCATGGATGACAGGCTGGGTCATGAGATAAAATTCTGAAAGAGGACCACCTAAGGACCATTTCTGCTAAGTTTTGTTCTAATTGGCCAAGTGGTTTCAGACAAGAAGATCTTTCAGTAAAATTTATCATAGGGTCCTATGTTAAACTATGTTCGGCTCTGGCGGCCATCCTGGATGACGGGCAGGGTCATCGGATGTAATTCTGAAGGACTAAGTTGGCCAAGTGATTTCAGATAAGATCTTTAAGTAAATTTTGCGATAGGGTCCTATGTTAAACTATGTTCGGCTCTGGCGGCCATCCTGGATGACGGGCAGGGTCATCGAATACATTTCTGAAAGAGGACCCCCTAAGGACCTTTGCTGCCAAATTTTGTTCCAATTGGCCCATTGGTTTGAGAGGAGAAGATCTTTCAAGGAAAGTTTACGACAATGGATGGCAGACTCCAAGTGATGGCAATAGCTCACATGGCTTTTTAGGATATTAAGATATTAAAAATGTGTTTTCTTTAAGATCATGCGCAATGAAACTACAACAACGTGATTACAGATGTCATTCATTCTAACCTGACACGCCCATTACCATGACGTTGTCCAATGTAAGTCGAGGCTGAAAAGTGCTATTCACCAGTGAATAGAACTTTTCAGGGAGTTTGAATAAAATTGTATTTTTATGACAATGAATTTTACATAGCAAAAAGGAAGAAAGGTATAATAAAATTGCTTTTAACTCATCTAAGCCAATCTCCATGTAAGCTAATGACTGTTATGGTGATCCTGTGGTCTCATTCAGAATTAAATCTGTTAACTGCCAACCACAATCAAACTTAGTTAAACATATAACCCTTACAAACAATGGTTAGCATCTACATGTATCTGTAAATATATAGCATAAATTTAATTGTTATGAATTGTCAGCTTTTTGAACTGTAATCTTTGGTAACAACAACATTCTATTTATTTTTCAGGTTATCTACATAACATATGAATAGATGACATTGATCAGAAAAATGAGATTGATCACCAGTGTTAAAGTTCTCACATATTTATGAAACTTTGAATTAAAACCTCCAGGTTAATAGTAAGTTTAGTTTAAAGTATTTCATGGTTGTAAGAATTTGACAGTTATTTTAGTTGAGACATACCAAAAAAAAGATTATAAAATAGAAATGAAGAGAGATATGGTAAATTGCTAAGGAGACAATGATCCTGAAACTGAATACAAAAAAACAGAAACAGAAGAGGTCCTCTTACACCATTTAACACAGGATGTATGCCCATGTAATGCATGTCAAGACCTAACAGCATTCAACATAGGCTGTATGCCCATATAATGCATGTCAAGATCTAACAGCATTCAACATAGTCTGTATACCCATATGATGCATGTCAAGATCTAACAGCATTCAATATAGACCGACTGCCCATATAATGCATGTCAAGACCTAACAGCATTCTACAGGCTGTATGCCCAAATAATGCATGTAAAGACCTAACAGCATTCAACAGGCTGTATGCCCATATTATGAATGTAAAGACCTAACAGTATTCTACAGGCTGTATGCCCATATGCATGTCAAGACCTAACAGCATTCAACTTAGGCTGTATGCCCATATAATGCATGTCAAGACCTCACAGCATTCAACATAGGCTGTATGCCCATATGATGCATGTCAAGACCTAACAGTATTCTACATGTATGCTGTATGCCCATATAATGCATGCCAAGACCTAACAGCATTCAACATAGGCTGTATTCCCATATGATGCATGTCAAGACCTACATGTAACAGTATTCTACAGGTGGTATGCCAATATAATGCATGCCAAGACCTAACAGCATTCAACACAGGCTGTATGCCCATATAATGCATGTCAAGACCTCACAGCATTCAAAATAGGCTGTATGCCCATATGATGCATGTCAAGACCTAACAGTATTCTACATGCTGTATGCCCATATGATGCACGTAAAGACCTAACAGCATTCAACCTAGTTTGTATGCCCATATAATGCATGTCAAGACCTCACAGCATTCAAAATAGGCTGTATGCCCATATGATGCATGTCAAGACCTCACAGCATTCAAAATAGGCTGTATTCCCATATAATGCATGTCAAGACCTAACAGTATTCTACAGGTGGTATGCCAATATGATGCATGTCAAGACCTAACAGCATTCAACACAGGCTGTATGCCCATATAATGCATGTCAAGACCTCACAGCATTCAAAATAGGCTGTATGCCTATATAATGCATGTCAAGACCTAACAGTATTCTACAGGTGGTATGCCAGTATAATGCATGCCAAGACCTCACAGCATTCAACATAGGATGTATGCCCATATAATGCATGTCAAGACCTAACAGCATTCAACATAGGCTGTATGCCCATATGATGCATGTCAAGACCTAACAGTATTCTACCTGCCATATGCCCATATGATGCATGTAAAGACCTAACACTATTCAACCTAGTCTGTGTGCCCATATAATGCATGTCAAGACCTCACAGCCGTCAACATAGGCTGTATGCCCATATAATGCATGTCAAGACATAACAGTATTCTACAGGCTGTATGCCCATATAATGCATGTCAAGACCTAACAGCATTCAACATAGGCTGTCTGCCCATATAATGCATGTCAAGACCCAACAGTATTCAACCTAGGCTGTATGCCCATATAATGCATGTCAAGACCTAACAGCATTCAACCTAGGCTGTATGCCCATATGACGCATGTCAAGACCTAACAGCATTCAACACATGCTGTACGCCCATATAATGCATGTCAAGACCTTAATGGCTTGATCTGAAAATGTTTTGACAAAATTCAATAGAAATCAGACCCTAGGACAAAAATGTCCAAAAAGAAACTAATTTAAAAATAATCATCAACATAAAACATCAACATAAAGAACAGGGCTCACCAAACTGGGCGATTAGGGCGATTAAGTTGCCTAATGCTCGCCAATGTCGCCCTGTCATCGGCTCCAGAGCGACAAATGAGTCGCCCTGTGTTTTAAGTAAGGCGCCTCCGAACAACGTACGTAATCAGCTGCGTCTGAAGACCTTTATTTTCATTAAAAATCTCGAGCCGCCATTTTTTAGCTCACCTGACCCAAAGGGTCAAGTGAGCTTTTCTCATCACTTGGTATCTGTCGTCGTCCGGCGTCGTCGTTAACATTTTACATTTTGAACTTCTTCTAGAGAACCACTGAATGGAATGAAACCAAACATGGCATGAATGTTCCTTATGAGGTGCTGACCAAGTGTTGTTACTTTGTAGCCGATCCATCATCCAAGATGGCCGCCAGCGGGGAACTTAGTTTAACATAGGACCCTATGGGAAATGCATACAAATGACTTCTTTTAGAGAACCACTTAATGGAATGAAACTAAATCTGGCATGAATGTTCCTTATGAGGTGCTGACCAAGTGTTGTTACTTTGTAGCCGATCCATCATCCAAGATGGCCGCCAGAGGGGGACTTAGTTTAACATAGGACCCTATGGGAAATGCATACAAATGACTTCTTTTAGAGAACCGTTGAATGGAATGAAACCAAACATGGCATGAATGTTCCTTATGAGGTGATGACCAAGTGTTGTTACTTTGTAGCCGATCCATAATCCAAGATGGCCACCAGCGGGGGACTTAGTTTAACATAGAACCCTAAGGGAAATGCATACAAATGACTTCTTTTAGTGACCCACTTAATGGAATGAAACCAAACATGGCATGAATATTCCTTATGAAGTGCTGACCAAGTGTTGTTACTTTGTAGCTGATCCATCATCCAAAATGGCCGCCAGCGGGGAACTTAGTTTAACATAGGACCCTATGGGAAATGCATACAAATGACTTCTTTTAGAGAACCACTGAATGGAATGAAACTAAATCTGGCATGAATGTTCCTTATGAGGTGCTGACCAAGCGTTGCTACTTTGTAGCCGATCCATCATCCAAGATGGCCGCCAGAGGGGGAATTAGTTTAACAAAGGACCCTATTGGAAATGCATACAAATGACTTCTTTTAGAGAACCGCTGAATGGAATGAAACTAAATCTGGCATGAATGTTCCTTATGAGGTGCTGACCAAGCGTTGCTACTTCTTAGCCGATCCATCATCCAAGATGGCCGCCAGAGGGGGAATTAGTTTAACATAGGACCCTATGGGAAATGCATACAAATGACTTCTTTTAGAGAACCGCTAAATGGAATGAAACCAAACATGGCATGAATATTCCTTATGAAGTGCTGACCAAGTGTTGTTACTTTGTAGCTAATCGATCATCCAAGATGGCCGCCAACGGGGAACTTAGTTTAACATAGGACCCTATGGTAAATGCATACAAATGACTTCTTTTAGAGAACCACTGAATGGAATGAAACTAAATCTGGCATGAATGTTCCTTATGAGGTGCTGACCAAGTGTTGTTACTTTGTAGCCAATCCATCATCCAAGATGGCTGCCAGCGGGGGACTAAGTTTAACATTGGACCCTATGGGAAATGCATACAAATGACTTCTTTTAGAGAACCACTGAATGGAATGTAACAAAACATAGCATGAATGTTCCTTATGAGGTGCTGACCAAGTGTTGTTACTTTGTTGCCGATCCATCATCCAAGATGTTTAGAAGTCTTTCAGAAAATTGTATAAAAAATTCTGAATGGTCACAACTTGACCACATATTCAAAAATAATAATGATAAGATGTCTTCAGTACCTATTGTAAGACTACACTAAGATGACCTGTTTTTAATTTTAAATACTGTGTCAAATTAAACCAATCTTGGTCTCAATCATTATATAATTTTACATAATTTCCAAAATCACATTAGATACAGGTGAGCGACACAGGCTCTTGAGAGCCTCTAGTTTTTTAAAGAGGTGATTGGAGGAAGGTGAAAGAAATGACAAAAAGTAAGCTAAATGGCGACAATCGGAATTCTCGTGATTTTTCATTGGTCACGGTGTTTTTTTACCGACCGGTAACAATATGTAGACCTTATTTAAAAATAAATTTAGCGGATTTTGACATTATAATCTATGCACAAATGGAAATTTTGTCAATACATGTATTGATTATTAAGGTGTTCAAGCAAGGTGAATGGGAGGATTTTAAGAGTATGTTTGAGAAAAAATGAATAGTAAAGGGTATATATAAATAAATATTAAAAAATAAAATGGCAATAATAAATAAGTTGTGTCAAAAGGTACAAATATTTTTGCTCATATCTATAACAGAAATTTTCTTCCAAGTTCGGAGCACCACTGCATAATTTCATTTTTTTTTTTTTTTTTTTTTTTATTTCAAATTATATTCGTCAGTATTTCAAGGCAGCACATGATTTTAATTAAACTTTAACAATAGTAAAATAGGTCAAAATCATGCAGCAATGTACGTTAAAAAAGTGGAGATGAGTTCTGGGACTGGGACTCATCAAAATCAGCTGGGACTCACTATTCAGGACTCATCATGAAAAATTCTCAAAGGATATTGACTAAATGCACATGAGACAGAATCTCAGATTATGACTAAAATGGAAGGATATGGAGTAAATGTAGATAAAATCTCAAACAATACAGGATAAAACACAATAAAGGAATGTATAGTATACACTATAAGACACAAAATAACCGGTATTTACTCGACAGACGACAAATTGGGGCAAAAAACACAGTCTCTCTGAAGAAGCATACACACGAGAAAAATATCTGCAAAACTGAACACAAGTTAAATAGCTAAGATAAGTAGTAGAGAAATGGACTGACTATTATAGTAAAAAGAATGTGCTAACACTAATCCCAGTAAAATTTGGCTTGAGTATGTGTCATTTTTGTCGAGCCTGCGACTTAAGTCGCAGAAAGCTCAACATAGGGATAGTGATCCAGGGGCGGCGGCGTTAACTAACTTCTTAAAAGCTTTATACATTATGTATTTTAGAAGGTGGAAGACCTGGATGCTTTATACTTTGTATATAGATACCTTATGTTACGGTTTCCATCTGTCATATGTACATCGTCTTTGACCTCATTTTCATGGTTCAATGACTACTTGAAAATGACTATTATGAGTAATAGGATAAGTATATTTGGTATGTGCGTACCTTACAAGGTTCTCATCCCCATCAGACAGTCTTCAATTGACCTCGACCCCATTTCAAGGATCAGTGAACAAGGTTAAGTTTTGGTGGTCAAGTCCATATCTCAGATACTATAAGCAATAGGTCTTAGTATATTTGGTGTAACGAAGGATTGTAAGGTGTACATGTCCAACTGGCAGGTGTCGTCTGACCTTGACCTCATTTTCATGGTTCAGTGGTTATAGTTAAGTTTTTATGTTTTGGCCTGTTTTTCGAATACTGTATGCAATAGGTCTAGTATATTTGGTGTATGGAAGGATTAAGGTGAACATGTCCAACTGGAAGGTGTCATCTGACCTTGACCTCATTTTCTCATTATTTACAGCTTAAAATTTATAATGTATGTCTGATGGCATTTACTTTCATTAGAAATACACGACAGGTGAGACATTTTTGTGTGTCCACTCTTGTTGATAATTTAGTACTCAAACTATCCCCGTTTGCACCTGTGACAAATAAAAAGAAGAATTATTCAACAACAAAAAAATTGAGTTAGGCACTTGACATGTAAGACACACTGGAAAAATAATCAACTGATCTGGTGATAAAAAATCACTGATATAAATGTGTATCAATGTATTTCCAGTTTAAGTGAATGTAATTTTTCATATGTTGAGTTGTGCATAAACATGTTGTGCACAAACTAGAGTATGCCATGACCAATTTTCTTCAAACTTCACAACATAATTATAAATGGTGGTCCGATGGTTTGTACACTTTTCAAAGATTTTTTATTTATGTCATTCCAGAGTGGTGGGACTTAGATTTTGAAAAAATATGCAAACTCTGCTATTCTTTGACCAATTTTCTTCACACTTAAACAAATTATTAGAAACAATGGTATGAGAATCTTTTCACTTCTGTTGTTCCTGATGACAAGACTAGTATACCTGATGGAGGTTAATTATGAAAGGCCAAGTCAAAAAATAAGTGTTGCTCTAGAACCACAAATATTTATTTGTTTGGCCAAATGTGCATTGTATGCAAGCAATTTACTGTCTGTATTATTTGTCATATTGTAGGCCTGACAGTACCAGGATGCCACCCAAGCTGCAGCTGGATAAAGCAGCATGGCAGTGGGCTGAAACAACAGATCCCAAAGATGTTACTTTAGAACATGTTAGAATAGCATACAGATTAAATTTAAAACCGTGTCCAATAGGATCTTGTAAACGCAACTGTAAAGGAAATCCATTGTGTCTTAATGCGATAGGAGAGAGAGTATGGTTTGGGAAAATTGATGATGACAATTGGCATCAGATAGAAGATCCAAATTATGAAAGACGTGATAGTGACATGTTTGTAGGTCTCAAAAATTTAGGTGCAACTTGTTATGTTAATACATTTTTACAGCTATGGTTTCATAACCCAGCTATTAGAAAAGCACTTTACAAATTTAGAGAGCCAGACGAACAAATTACAAGGGATGTCACGGCTGAATGGTCACCGTCCTCTATTGGAGGTCATCTTCAAACTCTTTTTGCACTTCTAGCTTTATCTGAAAGAAAGTACTTAGATCCAAAGGACTTTATAACACATTTGGGATTAGACGCAGGGCAGCAACAAGATGCTCAGGAATTTTCTAATTTATTTTTGACTTTGTTAGAAGATGCTTTGTCTCGGCAGCAAGATGAGATGGTACGTAATGTAATTCAGAACCAGTTCAGAGGTGAATATGCGTATGTAACTGCTTGCAATAAGTGTGGCACAAAATCTGAAAGACGGTCAACTTTTTATGAATTAGATTTAAGCATCAAAGGCCATAAAACATTAGATGAATCGCTGAAAGATTTTCTACAGGAAGAGAAGTTAGAGGGAGATAACCAATACATGTGTTCCGCTTGTGCAAGTAAACAAAATGCCACACGAAAAATTCATTTGAAATATTTGCCACCTGTTCTTAATTTACAATTGTTAAGATTTGTATTTGACAAGAAAACCGGAATGAAAAAGAAATTGAACAGTTTTATTCAGTTTCCAGAAACGATTGATATGAGCAAGTACTTGATTTCAAATAATTCCACTGGAAATTCTGAAGTAGGCAATTTAGTAAGTGGAAGTCCATCAGTATTGTATAACCTTACTGCTGTTTTAATTCATCGGGGACCTACAGCTTATAGTGGGCATTATATAGCACATATCAAGGACTCAAAGACTAAAAACTGGTACAAGTTCAATGATGAGGAAATAGAAAAGATGAAAGGAAGTAAACTACAATTGGGAACAGAAGATGACCCAGAGGAGACTGGAGCAAAACAAAAAGGCAGATGTCCTAAGGGTTATCATTCTTCAAGAAATGCTTACATGTTGGTTTATACATTAGATCATGAGAATCAGTCTAATACTGATAGTAAAGCTGAAGCTCAACAACTTCTCCCAGCACATATACTTGATTATGTTATCAAAGACAATGAAACATTTGAAAATTGGGTTTCAGAACTAATATTGATTCGAGATCAGAATATTGAAAGTGGGAAAGAAAAGCAGGAAGAGATGAAAGATACGTTTAAAAAGTTGCATTTTAATAAACTTGAAGTAAATGAGGGAGAATGGATCAGTCAAAAATGGTTGAGTGCCTGGCTCAGTGACCCAGCTAAAGCACCACCTGTTGACAATAAATCATTCCTATGCAAACATGAGAAACTGTCTCCTCCAGCAGCCATGAAACTAAAGTTTGTGAACTTACATGGAAGTGAAGGTCTGTGTAACAAATATGAAGGTGGGCTTCGATTAATTGGTTCAGATAGCCTATGTATGTTATGTGTTCAGCAGCAGTGCCATGTCATTAGGACAAAAATAAAAATGACTGATGATGACAAGTTGTTCAGTAGCATGACGAAGACCAACATTATTTCAGGTCCATGTTACTGGGTCGGAAAAGCTTCATTCAGATCCTGGAAGAAGATGGTTCTCGAACAGTTGGGAGAAAATGATGAAGATAAAAGAGAATCGACTGATATGGAACCTCTCATTGAAAATGGTACAAAAGATGATAAAGATAACTCCATAAATAGGGATGATGTCCCAGCAGATAAAGATGGCTTAGAGAAAACAGAAAACTTTGCTACAAAAGAGGAAGAAAGCTTTAAATTCAATGAAGATATTCTTTGTGTAGATCACAACAGATTGGACCCTGATGTCACATGTAGAAAATTAGTTCCTGTTGAAGTATGGCAGCGGTTGAAAGAATATTTCCCAAACTGCCCAGAATTTGCAAAAGATGATCCAGTATGTGAAAAGTGCAATGATGATATGAGAAATGAGCAGCAGACAAAAGAATATTTAAAAAAAGTAGCTCATGAACAGAAGATGGCCTTGAGTGATCTTTTAAATGATAGAAAACGACCCCTAACTTTGAAAAGACCGGTAGAAATATTTCTGTTGAATAGGCCATTTATAGAGGAATTGCGGAAGTTTATAAAGGATCCGTTAAAAAATCAACCGATTCAAAATGTTGGAAATGCAATACTTGTTTGTGAGCACGGTGGATACTTGTATCCACACAATCCATTACAATTAGAACTACTTTCTAATGATAATTTTGTTTATCTATGGCCTCAGGAATGGGATAAAGTTAGTCAAATGTTTAATGTTGATTATGAAATTAGCATTGTTAGCTATGAAGATGATGATAAAAACTTTGGGATAGTAACTTTGCCGGTAGTTTGTGATGAGTGTGTGGCAAGCCGGCTTAACCAAGAAGAAAATGCTCGGTTTGATTATGAAGATGCAATTATATTTGTTAGAAAGATTCCAAAGCAGACTCAGAAATCATCAGGTTCAAGTGCAATAAATTCAAATGATTCAGAAAATTCTAAGGACTTTGATCCTGATTTCAACCATACTACTAAGAAAAGGGGTAGTACCAGTGATCCCCTGGATGAACCACCAGAAAAAGTAGCTAGAACGGAAAATGGGACAAGGAAAAGTCAGCGTCACCGTAAAGTGCGAGGAGAAAAAGAAGTTAAAGTAAAATCCAGCCAAACATTAAAAGACTTCAAACTACAGTTGATGAAACTTTTTTCAGTTCCGCCATTTGACCAAACTTTACTAATGAACGGATATTCTTTGTCAGATGACAGTGCAACACTTGGTAGTTTAAAAGTAGCACCTGGATCAATTATCATGCTACAAGCTGACGAGCCTGTGGAGGACCTTTTAGTCTTACAAGATATGATTCAAGTGTCATCAGGACCAGAGTCAGGTTTTAAAGGGACTGGACTATTAGGAAAGTGACAAGGGTTATTATTTATGCATTTAAAATTTAAATTTTGCAAAAAATAAATGCTTTCTAATTTTTATATCATTGATTTCACAAACTGAAAAAATTTACTGGGTCATTTTAGAAAAAGCAGAAAATGATATATAAAATTTAAAAAAATTCCTAAATGGTTGATTTAACATCTCAGTTGTTTTCACATCATTAGTTTTAATACTGAGTTTGAAACATTATTAACTGTTGTTTAGAGTGTTATCATTTATATGTATAACATTTTATTCCAGTGTATGGTCTGACATTTGCAAGTTTATTCAAGTGCAATTTTACTGTTTCTGTACTTACATGTACTTGGTGCATATGTTGTTGATAATTGTTTTATACATGTAGATTTAGAATAATAATGACTTTTTCAGACATGGATCACCATGAGATAGTACTATTTCATTTATCTTTTGTTTTAAAGAATTCCCAGTTTGCATCAAGGCAGCACAAGAGAATTCAGTCCCTTTACACCTGGCATTGCCCAAGCTTAGGGAACTGAACAACAAAAACAGACTTTAAGTAAATAGAATTGGAGCAGTCAACCTTGCACTGCATTTATATGACTCAAAGAACTACCCATTTTCATAAAATAATAAGAGTTTTTAGAATGAAGACACCAGGCGGAAAATCCTTGTCTTAAAAAGCGGCGGATCAATGATTTCCAGAAGGGGGTGGGGGTGGCGGCATAAACTTTTTTGTCGAGTGGAGCAAGGCCAAATAATCAGTTAGGTGTACAGATATTAAGATACTAGTAATTTCCCAAACTGACAAATATTTTCTATTAATATTATGGATATTTTCTAACATGTATAGTTCATCAAATACAGGTAAAATAACATCTTTCTTTTTTTAAAGTGAGACGTACATTCCCTTATGCCCCCCACCTGGATCTCCTACTGTTACATCACATGCAACAAAACCTTATGTTGCAGTGAATTATTTTGCTTTCTGTGTAAACCAAATTACCAGATAAGCATGGTCTTTCCAGATACCATGCTTGCTTTCTCTAGAATTTATTAGTTTTATTAAAGAACAAAATTTTCTGTCAGAAAAATCATTTTTACTTCTGATCTATTTGACTTTTTTCAGTCTGTAAATGTAAAAATTTATCTCTTCTACAGTATAAGAGAATTCCACACATTTTTTCATCTATCATATCATAGACTAAATTTTCTACTCTACTATGACGTCATTAAAGGGAATCCCAGCCCAGCGTTTTAGACGTCAAAACAACAGTTGGAATTAAATTATAAGGATTGACTGTAATTTTGTTTTCAGTCTATTCGAAATAACCTCAATGCACATGGTGCACACTTTCAAATAACCCGCTATGCAGGTTATTTAGTGTGCACCACGTGATTGAGGTTATTTCTTCATAGACTGAAAGAAAAAATACAGTCAATCCTTAAATATAATAATTTTAATTAATAAATTAATTTTATTATTAAAATAAGTTATTAAGTTTTCTTCTTTTTTTCTCCTGCCCTCTCCATTTTTTTGTCACTTTTTTGTCCTTGCAATTTCCCCTCTGCAGAATATGTAAAGGGGAAAACAAATTGTGCTAAATTTTAGTGCTGTTGTCAATATATATTAATAAGATAAATATTATTTGGAATTGTAGTTTTTAGACAAGACTGTTGTAGTCCTAGGATTTTCACTGATTTTTTACTATCAGATCATTACTATGAAGATTTCGTGTATACATAATGAAAAATGACAAAGCATTTAATCCAGTCAGATACAGAGGTCACTTATATTGGTAATAGTTAAATTAATGTATAGGGTTGTGTAACCCCTTTAGTGATGTCGGGTTTCTCCTATAATATACCATTATAGATCTGTCGAAAATGTAGACCAGAAAAGGTCAGAAATTAGACCTTTGTCTATTAATACTGTATTATAGGATTAAATACGATTTTGTATGAGTTTATCGATGTGTAAACTCGGTCGACTCACTCACAAACTGAATAAAGTCCAAAGGATCGATAAACTCATACAAAGTTGTATTTAATCCTTATAATTCCATTTCAAACATTGAAAAGTTGTTCCTAACCGAAAAAAAACAAAAACTTTTCCTTTTCAGGCCACATTAATCTTGAATCTGGTACTATTTTTGGCAGCTGAGCAATTGAATAAAAAAGTCAACAAAGTCATTTACAAATAGAAAAAACAAGGAAACTTACATTTTGATAGATTTTAATATAATATGAAGCGTACAGAATCCACACAATGTCTGTCTGAAGAATCGAACTTGCATGGTTTACAAATATGATGTTGCAATCTTGACTGTGACGTCCATGCAGCAAATTTTCGCAGAATTTTTGAAAACACAATTTTCATCAATTTTTAAGCCATTTCTCATTAAATTTTAAATATTATTGTCGGTATCATCCTTAAAATTTATTCTTTTACAGCATTCTTCACATTTAATGTCTCATTTGAAACTTTAAATAATCAAGAAGGCGCAT
This sequence comes from Mytilisepta virgata, assembly GCA_028015205.1. NCBI lineage: Eukaryota > Metazoa > Mollusca > Bivalvia > Mytilida > Mytilidae > Mytilisepta > Mytilisepta virgata. The sequence goes on from CM051519.1 coordinate 83,893,680, forward strand.
GAATATACTTGCCAAATACCGGTTTATCGATGTATAAACTTTTATGATTTCGCCCTTCCGACCAATGAAATTTTTGTATTTTATCTATTGCAAATTAAAATGGAATAAAAAAATTGGAGATTTAATGATTTTCATGCTATAGGAACTGTAATAAAAAATTAACAACCACAAACAATAACAAGTAATATACTTATTTCTATAAACAATAAAAAAAACAGTAAAATTCGTATGTAATCATATTTTAGGTATAAGTATTTTAATGTAATATTTTAATTTTGTTAACAGATTTAGTGACTTTAATAGTTGCAGTATAAATCTAACACAAAACTTTATTGTAAAATTTTACATTATTATTATCGTCTCAGTTATGTATAATTTTCTGCCATTAAAAAATAAAACTGATAGGCTGTATGAAGACTGTTAGAGATGTTCATCATGACTTTCTTTTAGGCGATATCTATCAAAAATGTGGCATTTAAATTTCCAAAAAGTAAAGAGGATTTATAATGTATCACTTTCAGCATTAATTCACATTAAATGGTCAATTTGTTTATCTGTGTGTTTATATTTTTTCCAAAATGGACATATAGTGAGAAATGTTTGGGTTAGCTTTGTAAATATAACAGTTAATTATTTAAATGGTTCTGGCATTTTGGTGCTTTTTTATGAATATCACATGTTTCTTCTTTGGAAATACATAATTCCACAACATATAAAATTATATTCTCTACTCAGAATTTGAATGATGAAACTACAATTACTTTAAAAAAAAAATTGCAAGTACCCATAATTATTGGATATACATATTTTGCAGATTATTTTTAGGCAAAGGGATGTGGAGTAGGATTTAGTACCAGAGAAGTTAATAACATTTTCATCATTTTTTATTAGTGAATAGAAATTGAAATTGAAGGTTGAAATAGAAAAGAAAGAAAAGTCATCTTTTTTATTTCTTAGAAAATTATTTAAGAAAAACAATTTTCACCGAAAAGAAGTATTTTTTAAAGGGACCCACTGTCCAGGAGAAATTAAATTCATTGTGGGGAAATATGGAATTAAAACTGATGAAAACATTGATTTAGTTCAGTTTCACTGGATGTAAATATATAAGAAAGAGTTTGACATCATCCATGTAGCACTATTTATATTGGAAGTTGTTTGTTTGTGAAGAAGTTTTATTGTTAGATATTTTGTATGCAAAGTATGCATCGTTGGTTGTGAAGGAAATGCAAGAAATGAATGTTACTGTAATGTATAAATAATCATACATTTGTAATTAAATGTTGTCATGTGTTAAATCTTTAGTGTTTTTTAATCATATTATTGGGAAGGATGTTTAATGTATATAAATATATAGTGTATACCTCAATGAGACAACATGCCACCAAATAAAACACAAGAAAAAAATCATAATAGTGGGCCATAGGCCATATTCTGTAACATACTTAGTTATACCCCTACTGGCCGAGTGGTAGGTACACTGGAATAACCTTGTTTGTTCATCTGTCTGGCCGCACATCTTGTGTACGGAACTAGTCATTTATCTTTTTGGGGATCATATATGGGTATCATGGCTGAGCATGACCTAGACATGCATATTATACTGATTTCTTGATTGATCAAATTTTGCAAGAGTTATTGTCCTTTTCATATCTTATCTGATAACCTTGTGTATACAACTAGTCATTCATCTTTTGGCAGGTTTTGTTATATTTGGTATCATGGTTGGGCATGACATAGACATACATGTATGCATATTATACTGATTTCGCGGTTTATTTTTTTCAAGAGTTATTGCCTTTTTAGCTCACCTGGCCAAAGGCAAGGTAAGGTTTTTTCATCACTTGGCATCCATTGCCGTCCGTCACATTTTAATCTACTCCTCTGAATCCACTGGGCCAAATGGAAATAAACTTGGCAGGAAGCATCTATATAAGGTCCTTTATAAAGTTCCCTCATTTCGTTCTGATCAGATTACAAATATGGCCGCAATGGGCAGTTCTTGTTTATGATTGGCTGATATCAAAAAATCTCCTCTGAAATCGCTTGGCAAAATGGAACTAAACTTGACAGGAAACATATATGGGAGGTTGTTTACAAAAGTTCCTCATTTCATCAAGATTGGGCAACAAACATGGCCTCATGAGAAATTCTTGTTTCTCATTGGTTGGTTAAAAAAAAATGTCTTTCTCAAGAACTGCTTTGCCAAATGGAATGAAACCTGACAGAAGCATCTATGGGAGGTTCTGTACAAAGCATCCTCATTTTGTCCCGATCGGACTACAAATATGGCCACCAAGGGTAGTTCTTGTTTCTGATTTGCTGATATAAATAAACCTTCTCCTCTGAAATCACAGGGCCGAAAGGAACGAAACTTGACAAGAAGCATAAATGGGAGGTCCTTTATAAAGTTTCCTCATTTCGTCCCAATTAGACTACATATATGGAAGCCATGGGCAGTTCTTTTTGATATAAAACAATCTTCTACTCTGAAGTTGCTTGACCAAATGGAACAAAACTTGACAGGAAAAAACTATGGGAGGTTCTTTAAGTTTCCTCATTTCGGGCAACAAACATGGCCATCATGGGCAATTCTTGTTTCTCATTGATAGACTAAAAATTAAAAAAAAAAAATTCTGGAACTACTTGGCCAAAACTCTCATCCAAACTGTCGGACAGGCAGCATCTGTGGAAAGTCTTTTATGAAATTAATGTTTTTCATCCTGATTAGACGACAAGCATGGCTGCCATGGGCAATTCTTGTTTCTGATAGGCTGATGTAAAGAAATATTCTTCTGTGAAACCACTTGGCCAAATGAAATGATACTTGACAAGAAGCATCTGTGGGAGGTTTTTTACAAAGTTTTCTCATTTTGTCCAGATTATGTGACAAACATGGCCACCATAGGCAATTCTTGTTTCTGCCATGTGAGCAATACAGGCTCAGCCCTCTCAGCCTCTAGTTCATATTGCCTTTTGTCATAAAACTTTGTTGATGTTTGATGCATTTGGTATCATGGTGGGGCATGACCTGAACTTGTGCATATTGTAACGATTTTATTGTTGTTTATTGCAAGAGTTATTGGCTGAATACCTTGGAGCTACTAGTCATTCATTGTTTGGTTGTTTTGTTCATATTTGGTATTGTGGATGGGCATTTTTGTTCACATCTTGACTGACGGGTATCTAGAGGGGGTTAGTAGCAAAACAACATGTACCTTTTCATTTCTCATGAAATAATTTGTAAGGAAGAATCCATTTGATTTTTATGGATGGGGGAGATGGGGGCTAGCATGATATTGGAAATAAGAAGGCAGGACCAGGAGTTTGGCAAAATAGAAAGCCAGGATCACTTTTGGTGTGAAAAAAGAAATGCAGGACTGGTGCCAATCAGGAAATTTTTGGTTTAAATGAAAATAAAATTTTAGGCCTCAATACGGTTATTCACAATTTTGCAATAAGAAATACCTGCAAAATGTCAATCTGCATGACGAAATTTAATTTTATTTTACGATAAAAGGTTTGTACATGTATTAGCACTTGGCATTTACTATTTTCCCTTCAGCTGTACAACATACTGCCTTCTCGTAGTATGAAATATTTGACAGGTGAGTAACCAAATTTTTAAATACATCACTTGCATGATGTTTTTCAGGAATAATTTTCACACCCATAATCCAGTCAAATGTACCCCAAGAGTGAAAAATCCTTAATCTGTGAAATGTACACTGACATTGATCATTACAAGCAGGACCCACTTTGATTGTTCCCATTACTTTTTTCTAATATTTCCTTTAATACAACTTGTGCAAGATAAGAGATTGAATGTAAAACTAAACCAAACAGGAATTAACTTGGGCTTTATAAACCGTAATAAGTGAACCATGAAATAATGTCATGACACCTTGTAGCACATACAAAGAATACCCTAGATGCATCAAGATCAACAAAATTAAACAACATATTATTGACAGGTGTTGATACCATTAAAAAATGATTGTCATAAGAAGATTTGAGATGTAAGGACGAATTAAAGTGCATATTCTTGGGCTACACCTTATTTTGAGATGTCACTAATTTCAAGATACTAGTAACAAAGAGTCACTTCTTAAAAGGGGTAGGTCTGATGTAACTTTGATGTCAAGGATAATGCTTTAGTTCCTTCCTAACTTAGTTGATGTAAATACTTTGGAAACAAGTGGCTACACACAAACAGGTTGTAACAAACTTAACATCAGCATAAAACTCTTAACCTTGCGGGTGGAGTCAAGCCCACGAAAAATAAGCACAGTAATATTGACAGTAAACAATGGCAGGTAAAAAACTGATGAGGTTATAAATGTACCCGAGACACTTACCAATGCAATACTGTAACATATAATACAGAAAGCGTTTATTGCTGTTCTTGATCTTGAAAATTGGTAAAACATCTTCAGCAACAAGGAAAAACGTAACCTAGAGTATGATAAAGTCAGCTACTATCATAATGAAAAACAGGGCCTCTCTTATGTAAGATTAATGCTACAGGTTTATTACCACCCTTGACTAGCTGGTCTATTTGAGTACTCGTTTTAACTCCACTGGTAGACTTTTGTGCCAAAGGTCTCAGGATGGAGTCTGGGTAGCAACAGGAAATTTTGTGGGTAAAAACACGTTTCAAAATCAATAATTGCCCATGAATAACCTCACCAAATATATAGTTTTCTTGGTCTTAAATGAGAAAAGGATATTAGGGGTCATCCATAATTGTTAACATTTTTCAGAATTTTACAAAGAGCCACTTTTTTGAAACCCTCGACCTCTCTTAAAACATCAACATTTGTTAACATTGTTGCTGCGAAGAGTACCAATCCTTACTCAGAAAGAGGACCTACAGAAATCGTTATATCCATTGAAAATACATGTACCAATTCCTGAACACTACTCATGTTATGCTCATGTGATTTGCTGTTTGTTGACTTTTTGTCATCTTATGCACTATTCACAATTTCTTCATTAACATGAATTCAGCATGTATTCTCTATCAATGATTTTTAAGTGTATGCTAAAATTGTTGAATTTGAAACCCCCTCCCTCTAGCATGTGTTTTGCAACCTTGTGAAAAATGTTTACAATTATGGATGACCCCTAAACCAATAATTTTCACAGTCACTAGAAAATGAAAATATCGTTGAGTAAGAAAATAAACCAAAATCAGAAATACAACCAATAAACATCCTTAATCATGAAAACTGCAACCTGACATTATGGACTCATAAAAAAACAGTGCATCTATGGACAATCCTGTCATTCTACATTCAATACAAATGGCTATCCTTATGTTTCACTAAATTTTTTTGAACAATTTTAATAGAAATTTACATCAATTTAAAGCATTTATCTCATCAATATGAATAAATGTACTGATATAACATCAATATTAGGAAAAATGCTATGCACATATAATAGGCATTTAAGTATTTAATACACTTGTTTCAACATGTATTATGTAAGACTGCCCAGTGATATAATTTGTGTGGAAACTGATCTACTTTAAAATTTATAGGTAGAAGGTAATTTTTTAACGAATACATCACTGTCAAACGAAAATAGTGAACTGTCAATATTTGACAATTGTATTTCTATTGAAACAGATGTACATGTATATCGGAGTAAACTGATGCATGCTATAATTTAATATTGTATGTAACACGTCACTGATTGGTCCAATTTTTTTCATCTATCATATCATAGACTAAATTTTCTTTTTTACTATGACGTCATTAATGGGAATCCTGACGTTTTAGATGTCAAAACAACCATTGGAATTAAATTATAAGGACTGACAGTAATTTTGTTTTCAGTCTATTCGAAATAACCTCAATGCACATGGTGCACAATTTTGGTTACTTAGTGTGGACAATGTGATTAAGGTTATTAATTCAGGCATTAAAAAAAATTACAGTCAATCCTTAAATAAAATATTTTGTAGATAACGTCTTTAACTGGACATTGAAGTAAAACTTTTTAACAATTTTTTCACTGAACTGCTACATATGTAAAATTCGAATTAAAACATGTTTGACTGGAAATATTATAGATTATATTCAGGTATTCAGCTTTCATTACTTTCAATCACAGACGTACATGTCAGACACTCTACAGTAAAAACTATATATTTCAAATAATTATTGGGCATCAATGAAATCTGAAATTTTATTTGTACCAGATGTAAACACATATAGTAAACAAGAAAAAAAGTTATATGGATTTTCAACATTTCAAATTTTTGGAGAAAACTGTTGCACCAATTTTTGCTTCTGGCCAATAATATGAGAAATTCCTCCACTGCTGTTGAGAAGTCACCTTATGAAATTACTTTTGTCCATCTATTTTATTACTTGTGTCTTTGGCTCTCACTTCAAATTTTGCCACTATCACTTTGTGTATAAATATTTATGAAGTCAAATAATGTCCATGACATCAACATACATTCATGATATTCTTTAAATCTTAAAACAAGTTCAATGTTAAACATGACTATAATCAACTGGACAGTGATTTATCTGTCACTTGACCCTGACCTTTATTGACGTCACTGATACACAACCACTGTCCTTCTAATGTTTCTTTCCACAAACTCACCTACAACAAAATAAAATTATAACATGAGACAGACTATACATTGCTCTGAATTTCCAAGAGTCAACACCTTTTATTTTTTTCATGCTCATGATCAAGGCCATATTGGTTGAAATTTTCACTTTTTACTTTGGTTGTTGTTTTTTTATGATTTTGTAATTGGTGTTGTTTGGCTTGTGTATTTTGTACATTTAAGTCATTTATGCCCCTTTTGACAGCTCAACATTTCCATTTTTTTCCCTCATTTTCTATAATAAAGATATATATGTATAAACCATGTGCAAACTATTTTCTGCTGTTCTCTTTTAATAAGTTGAAATAAACCAAAAATCCCTTTATATTTTCATGTCTTAACCTACAAAAACATTTTATAACATGGCATATTTGAAAAACTATATTATAATCTCTTGATCATATACTTCCAGTTGAGTAAAGCCAAATAGAGGTAAGTGATAAAGCTTACAAAAACCGATGGAAAAATGTGATATATATTCTGAAGCAGTTAACAATGGGTTTATTTGGCCCCCTTACGTGTTCTTACAAAATAACACAGGAATTCCTTTATATTTGTCATTTTACTGTCAGGTAAATATAAGCATTTTAAAATATATAAAATGTTTGATCAAATATTTCTCCCAAATTACACAACACACCATGCTCTTTACTGAGATCTCACACCAGAAAACAAAGACAAACAAAACAAATGACTAAGGTTAGGTAATCAGAAATATAATAAAGTAAAAATCCTGTATTCTCAGTAGTTTACTGATTATCCTTATAACTTACTTTATTATCTCCCCCTGAACATGCCAGTATATTTCCTGTAATGGACCAACTAAGATGCCATACAACATCATTAAATTTGTGGAGGATTTTTGATGACCAATCATTACCACTGCCATCATTTGTCCAAATAATTACTCTGAAATCCTGAAAATGATTGAAAATATATCTTTCATATCACAAATCTGGACTGAACCCTTGTCAGTTAGACTTCACTATTAATTATAAATTATGCCATGTATTGGAAACAGTCCTGTATTGTACAATTTTTGTAAAAAGATATTGTATTGTACAATTTTTGTAAAAAGATATACCGGTAAATTTCACTTTAAAGTTTCAATAATGTATTTAAAAATAATCACCAATTCCCATCCTAACCTCAATCAAACTGTTGATGCATTTTATAATTAAGGATGATCACTGGTCTAATAAGAAATAAATAGGATTTGAAATAGGTGTTTTAGTTTGAGAGAACATATGAATAGTAAACAAATAAGCAAGAAAAAAATACAGGTTCATGTGCTCATTTTTGTCGAGCCTTCGACTTTTGTCGAAAAAGCGAGACATAGCGATCCTACATTCCGTCGTCGTCGTCGTCGTCGGCGGCGGCGTCCACAAATATTCACCCTGTGGTTAAAGTTTTTGAAATTTTAATAACTTTCTTAAACTATCCTGGATTTCTACCAAACTTGGACAGAGGCTTGTTTATGATCATAAGATAGTATCCAGAAGGAAATTTTGTAAAAAAAAAATTCCAGTTTTTCCGTATTTTACTTATAAATGGACTTAGTTTTTCTGCCAGGAAACATTACATTCACTCTGTGGTTAAAGTTTTTAAAATTTTAATAACTTTCTTAAAATATCCTGGATTTGTACCAAACTTGGACAGAGGCTTGTTTATGATCATAAGATAGTATCCAGAAGTAAATTTTGTAAAATAAAAATTCCAGTTTTTCTGTATATTACTTATAAATGGACTTAGTTTTTCTGCCAGGAAACATTACATTCATTCTGTGGTTAAAGTTTTCAAAATTTTAATAACTTTCTTAAACTATCCTGGATTTGTACCAAACTTGGACAGAAGCTTGTTTATGATCATAATATAGTATCCAGAAGTAAATTTGGTAAAAAAAAAAAAAAAAATTTCCGTATTTTACTTATAAATGGACTTAGTTTTTCTGCCAGGAAACATTACATTCACTCTGTGGTTAAAGTTTTTAAAATTTTAATAACTTTCTTAAACTATCCAGGAATTTTACCAAATTTGGACAGAAGCTTGTTTATGATATAAAGATTGTATCCAGGAGAAAATTTTGTAAAATATTTATTTCTGTTTTTCAGTTTTTTACGTATAAATGGACTTAACATTGCATTCTATTATGTGCATTCACCTATCACACTGAAAATATAGACAACATCAAAAGTAGGCGAGACACTGGGTTCCGCGGAACCCTTACGAATTTTAGAGCTATAAGGCCTTTTTCTGGATTTTTCAATGTCATTGCATTGACAACTTCAGTCTCTCAAAAATGTATGAAAAAATAAAAAGGATTTCATAAAATTTTGTCAAATATCATTTTAAAATACATATGATCGAATTATAAAAGAAAAATTGGGGTTCATGGGCAAAATATTTCATGTTTAAGAAATGGATAAAACCTGAGGATTCCGAAAATCTGACAAAAAGACCAAAATATGACCAGCGAGCATCCTTAAAATTCTTTATTTTGAAAAATTTCAAAGATAACTCTGAATGATCAACAGCTTTAAGTCAATACAAGCAAAGTGTTCACCTATATTGTTCAGTTAAGTGTAAAGCAAAAACAAGCAAATATATTTATTAAAATTTTAAAATTCCAATATTCAGGTAAAATCAAAGTGAATATTAGTGTTCATGAATCTGTATAGCTGTCAATACAATTACAAAATACCTGTGAACAACTAGCTATAGTACTTCTAGGTAAACCTGTCGATGGTGCCCAAGCTACATCTCTGACCCAATCACTATGACCTTCTAATTTCTTCTCTTCTTTCCATTCTCCATCCTCCTCTCTAGGAAAAAAATTAAAATATTCTCAAAATATCAGACGAATTCAACTTGATAAAGAATATAACATGCGAACAAAAATTTTAAAATAACTATACTCTGTCAATGTTATCAAATGTATCATATTTCTCCACATTTTTAATAAAAAATTTTAATAAAAAATTCAACTGAACCAAGAGTATCTAAAAATAGAACATTGTAACGTCTAACAGTAAATACATTGTTTTAACTTTGAGATAAATAAAATTACCATTCATCATATATAAATGGATTGAACTTATATGTATTGGCTGTCTGACATTAATGGTAGCAATTGACTTTTAATCTTTTTTGCAGTAGTTAATAAAGTTCTCAGATGAAGTCTACAAACCTCCACATGTCATATTAAGTAATCTCTTTACTACTTTTTTTTAAAACCATACTCTTTAAACATTTCCATTATATTATCTTGTTTCCAGTTTATCTAAATATACAATATACCTCCATATTTTGACCAGGTTGTCACAACCCCCTGAGACAAGACGTTTGACAGGTGTCTGTTTACTGTAAGGATCTAGCAAGGCAGCTGGGCTAACATATGGTGCAAAACTTACTGCATTACAACCAATCTATACAATATAAGATTTTTACCTGTTATATGTAATAGACATTTAATGAGACCAATTTAATTTATTATATAATGTATTGTAATGTAATATTCCATGCATAACATAACCAAATTTTACAGGGGGCGAAAATATCATTAGCCAATGCCAGGGCTAGTGTTTTTGTTGTCAGACTATCATGCTTTGTAAACAAAGCATTCAAATGGCCAAAAGTTAAACAAAACATAAAAATAACCAAAAAACTAAAAGCACTGATAAAGGCTCAATATTTTGACTAACTAACCTTTATCATGACCACAAAAAATAGATAATAGTTCAAAATCTTTTACTTTTTATTATTGCTTTTAATTTTTCTCAACAACTGCAATATTCGTTTTGAAAGAATATTATCATTAAACATCCAAAAATATCCTGCGACTATAGTCCATGCTTCTTCTTCATGATTTTGAAAAGCACTGCTTACACAACTGTTTTATAAATACACTGTATTAAAGTACCAAATACTGAAAATTCCCTTGTTATTTACCATATAAACAGAACACCATGTACATATTTATTTAACATTTTGACATTTTGTGTCAAACTTTCCAATTATTACTTACACTATGTGCATTATTAATTTTCTTTGATGTCCAACTTCCATCACCTATAACAAAAAAATCTTTATTCCAAATCAATTTATTATGAGTGCAAATTTCAAATTTATCAAAATCAAATTTGTCAAAAAAACATTCTCTTAACTACTGGAAGGTTTCTGAAAGGTACATTCTCAGGGGTAAATTACTTTATAAATAATACAAAAAGTCAAATGCTGATTTATTATTTCTAATTGTAATACATGTACTAGTATCAAAATGTAAGTTTTGCATGTTTTTTGTTTGTTTTATTTTTTCATTAGTTAATAGAATTTGACAAACCTGCACTGGATATTATAGACATTGAACCATCTGAACTTCCACAGGCAAGAACCAATCCAAACTCATGTGGAGCAAAAATTACTGAATTTACTAAAAATGATTAAAAAAATTTTTTCACATGTACAAGACCAAACACATTATTAATTTTAATAAAACAAGTGTAAATAGGTATATCTATTTGAATTATCTGAGGAAACCAACTGAGATCTCTTAAGTAGATAAATACATTGCATTTACATATAATATTTTTCACACGGTTTTCTTATTCATGAAAATTTGAAATGTCAAATTTGATGTATACAGACTGTATTGCTATTAAATACATATAAAAGAGACATCCTTAGAAAGTCATTTCAATTCAAACTGGAAAGTGTAAATGTCGAATACATGAAATGAATGATCATGACAGAAAACAATTAATCTGTATAACCTCTATAAGGATATCAATAATTCAGTACTTGATAAAAAGTTCAACACAACATTATATTGTTAGATAGAATTAATAAATAAATGTGGAACATAAAACAAAGAAATCAGAAAACCATGAAAAGAGAAACTTTGGACATTTAGAGGATAAAATCTATGACTTTTACCTGAAGAATCATGATTATTATATTCGTATAATTTTCCCCAAGTACCATTAGTCTCTTTCCATATTATAACTTTTCTGTCATAACTACAAGATGCTATTAAATTTCCAAACATTGGATGTGCCCATGCTAATTGCCATACTGGTCCATCATGACTGTAAAAAAATATAATAAAAACAACAAACATTACTACAAATGTATCATAATCTCAAATGAATTCCCTGATGTGAAAAATTTTGAACAGATTCAAATCCTTAATTAAAATATCAGTACTATCAGTAATTCACAACAATTTTTATAGCATGTTTGCTGCAGAAAAGGGTCATAATTTCTGTAAAGTTGTCTAGATCAGGGTCATGATTTCTGTAAAGTTGTTTAAAACAGGGTCATAATTTCTGTAAAATGGTTTAGAACAGGGTCATAAATTTCTGTAAAGTTGTCCAGAGCAGGGTCATAATTTATGTAAAATGGTCTAGAACAGGGTCATAAATTTCTGTAAAGTTGTCTAGAACAGGGTCATAAATTTCTGTAAAGTTGTTTAGAACAGGGTCATAAATTTCTGTAAAGTTGTCTAGACATAAATTTCTGTAAAGTTGTCTAGAACAGGGTAATAAATTTCTGAAAAGTTGTCTAGAACCGTCATGATTTCTTGATAATATATCTCATGTACCTTTATAAGAAGTAATTAATCAGTGAAACTTCTTTTTTATCTGTTCATATTTATAAATATTTCCAGTTATTAGTTAATCCTTAATCTGAGATAAGGTTTTCTTCAGTTTTAATATCTACGACACAGAAACTTGTCTGTATAGTGTTATTTTCCTATCTTTTTCAAACTTTATTTGAATCTTACCCCTGCAGTTCATTGATAAGTGTCTGTTGGCCATCTTTAACATCAAATATTTTTATAGTTTTATCTGAAGAACATGTGGCTAATTTAGTTCCATAATAATCCAGTTGTGCATCATGCTGTAAAATATCCAGAAAAAAATTAAAATAAAAAATTTATCAAAACATTATACATGTATATATAGTTCTGTTGACAACAGGTATATTGGAAAATGTGCGTTGAAGCATTACTAAAGGTAGGTTTACTTTTATAAAAAAAAATTTTACATGATGTACTCAACCAAGTTACTTAAGGGAGATAATTGAAATATTCTCCCTTGGATCCTACTGGATATAGGGAGGCAATTTTTTTTCTCCCTTTGGAAACTTGGTTAAGCAATATAAGTGGTTGATGTATCTAATTTTTACCAAAATTATGTATAATCTTTATCCATTGTTTTATTTCTAGACATTATGAACCTTTGGCTTTGTTTATATTAGTATTAATAGTTTGCCAAACTGGTTTAATATTTAAAATTTTTCCTAATTTTTTATTTCCCCGAGATTACTTATTTATCAAACAACATTCGGATAGATATTTGTCTATCAACCTTCCAAATACATTTTATAGTTAAATAAAGAGAAAAATTTGGTATTTCAGGATCAGATGATCCCAATAATAGAAAATATTTAAAATACATGTTTATATAGATTTTCATTTCTGTAAATTATTTCAATGTACTTACAATCATGTCTTCATGAGCTGTGTCGATGGAATTTATTACTGATACCTGTAAATACATCAAAATACTACTACCTGTACGATGTCATATTAGGACAATAAAGCTCAATAGAATAAAGTGCAATCAAATGTAAAGGATAAATATTTCATGAATTATAAATTTGGCAATTAATATGTGCAGTGTGCTTTTGATATTTCCTGTATTTCTTTGATCTGATTTTTTAGGAGCTATTGATTGGCAAGTAAGGTAGACGTGTCATACATCATTGTGTTGATCAATTAATATTTTTTTTATTTATCCAAAAGTTTTGAGTGAGACCAAAAGGTGAAAGCGATAATTCTTTGGAAATCGAAGCAGGGGCGTAAAATTGTGTTGCCTGAGTTGGGGACATTTTCTTTTCTCTTGGCATATAATAGTAAAAAAAAATTCTGAGACAAGCGCCTGTGATTTTAACAGATAATGATTGAAATATAATATTTTTTTTACAGTTTTTAAACCAAAACAGGTGGAAAATATGCCTAAAACCGAGTAATGGGCCGCTTTGTAGCTCCGCTGAGTAAAACGTGGTCACAGGAGCTACATTATTGTAGAGCTCTACGCGCAACCAGTTACAATATCTTTGTCTTTGACCGGGAAAAATAGCAGCGACATGATCAATCACTTACCATTATTATGTTGTCGTTAAGTGTATATTATTTCAACTGAATCCGTTTTTATATGCAGCAACCTTATTAAATGCCAACTATTTCAATTTTACATGACAAATACGAACGTGGCAAAATTTACTTCCGTTGGAAAATTACACTGTTATCTCCCCTTATAAGTGGCGAATTGAATAGATAGAAATACATTATTTCGGTCCATTTTATTTCGCCATATTTTAAACATATATCATATTGTTAAAAAAATTGAACTTAAAAAGTGAGTATTTTTCAAGTTAATCATCCATTCAGTAAAAATTAATCATATGACCTATAGTTTTAAATAATTTTGTAACTTGGTTCTGAAACAAATTATATCATTAATATTTCCTTGAAGATTTGAACTGGAGGCTCCAGGGGCCTGTATTCATCCTAGAGTCATCTTGCATCTTTAAATATGCCATAATTTGTCAACATAAGAAAAACTAGAAAATGTATCTATAAGACACGGATGCCCAACCCTAAAAACAATATAGGTGTTGCTGAACAGCGTTGTACTATACAAGAGGATCTGCAGTGGTGAAATATCATTGATATATTACTATAGGTTTCTGAGAAATAAACCTAAACGCAAAACTTAACCAAAGTCACTAAAGCATGAAATTTAGGTCATAGCGACCCAAGCGTTGCTGAACTGTGTTGTACTATACAAGAGGACTGTAGTGGTGAAATATCATTGATATATTACTATAGGTTTCTGAGAAATAAACCTAAACGCAAAACTTAACCAAAGTCACTGAAGCATTAAATGTAGGTAATAGTGACCCAAATGTTGCTGAACAGCGTTGTACTATACAAAACAATATAGGTGTTGCTGAACAGCGTTGTACTATACAAGAGGATCTGCAGTGGTGAAATATCATTGATATATTACTATAGGTTTCTGAGAAATGAACCGAAACGCAAAACTTAACCAAAGTCACTGAAGCATTAAATGTAGGTCATAGCGGCCCAAGTGTTGCTGAACTGTGTCATACTATACAAAAGGACTGTAGTGATGAAATATCATTGATTTATTACAATAAGTTTCTGAGAAATGGAGCTAAACGCAAAACCTAACCAAACCGGAATGTACGGACGGACAAGGGTAAATCTATATGCCCCAGTCACATTCGTGGTTGGGCATAAAAAAGCAATATGTTTCTGCCAAATTTTCCATTTTCTATAAAATCAATTCTAACAAATGCTTTAGTAACAACTTACATCTTAATATGAAATCAGAACCTAGTTTTAAATATTGATTGATACCAATGGGCCTTAATTTCAGAGATTTTTTGAATATTTTTAACTAAATATTCTAATTTTATCAATGGAAACCATACTCACTCCTGGTCTTGACAGCGAAAAAAAGAATTTTGAAAGGGACCAACCTGAAAAAAAGATCATGCAATAAAACTATTGTCCAAGTTTAATTTCCTATGGAGAAATTTTTCAAACATTTTTGCTGAATTTTTAATTTGAATAATAGAAGAAATTTTGGTGCAAGGTATTTAAGGCCTGATAACATAATTTTGAAACTGCATCTCATTGAAGGACCAGTTATTGAAAGTTTGATTTCAAGTACCTAAGTAGTTACAGCAGAGAATTTTGCTGAATTTTCTAGTGAAAGTAATGGTAGCAATTTTGGCACAAGGCTGGGCAGCACTGATCCAATTTTGTAGGGGACCACCAACTGACTATTCAACCATATATTAGTTGTCATAGTCAAGTTTCAGACTGAAAACATTTTAAGTTTTTTGACTGAATGTTCTAAAAGTGTGTAGAAACTTACCATATATTAGTCCAATGTCAAGTGTTTTGTACAAAATTTTGGAAGAGGACCACCCGTGGATCTCATCCAAAAGGTTTCAGATTTTTTAAATTGATCAAAGTTTACAATGTCTATAATGACAGACATAATCAGTGCTACCTTAAACACAGTGTACAGAAAAATATAAAGGGGGGGGGGGGGCAGAGAAGCATATATCCCACAGGGGAGGGGACTTTTTACCCATAAATCTGCACTCGTCATTACAACAGGTGAGTTTTTGGCTGACAGGTTTTGTTTTACACAACACATTATATCTCATAGAACTCAGTAATAATTAATCTTTTCAGCCAGGTTAACTTTAGCCTTTGGTAAATGCCCAATTTTCCAAACACTTCGACAATAAACCAGAATTTAATATTTCCTTTGGGGGGGGGGGAAGTATTTTCATTTTTGAGACAATTTGTAATGAAAAAATTCCTTTAAAATAAAGAATAACACAATTGGCTTTTCATTCTTTTAAGTTTTTATCCTACTATTCAGGCCTAACCCTTGATAGACTCGAATGTACATGCTTAATAAGAGGCTTTCCCAAGGATTCCTTATATTCTTATGATACGGGTTCGAATATTCCACTTCACATTTATACATTTGGTTTAACCGTTTATGGCAAACATAAAGCACCTGAATTATCTAAAACAATAGAACAAAAATACAAAGATATTAAAAACTTTATTGCAAAAGTTAAGAGTATGATATATTAATAGTAATAGAAAACAGAATAGAATGACCATAAAATAAATAAAACATATACCCAGCCAAAATAAATGGCTAATATGCATTTAAAACCCTGTCTGAAATTAATATTAACAGAAGTAATTTTCAAATGCACATGCACATACTCATAATGGAAAATCATCTTCATGTAACAAAACTTGGAAATTGAACTTGAATTTTAAATGCTTCTGTTGACAGAAACAGCTTGATACCATGATAACATATAACTAAAGAATAAAAATTGATAAACAAGTACATGTACCCTTTACTAAAAACCAAAATAGACAATGATGATGTGTAAAATTTCTATGGCAAAAATATTTGCTATTTTCACTACTTCAAATGTAAATCTTCCACTAAAAATCATAATTTATGAAATCTTTGAAAAATTAACATGTAAATTAAAACATTTCAATATTTCTCACAAAAATCAATTTTGAATTTAAATAAGAATTAAGAAACTACAGCTATAATATTTTTTGTTAATTACACTAAAATGATCTTTGAAATGAATGAATGTAACACAAACAACTTTTTTACAGATGTTTCAGCAGTATTATGAAATGCAGACAACACTAAAACTCTCTAGAAAGACCATTAAACATAACACTTTCAAACTTTACCTTAAAAGTCATGGTAAGAACTACATCTTAATTCAGTAACAATCTGTGTACATATTTGTTCTTATTTTTTGCTTAAGATATGAATGAAGATCTTAAGAATTAAACCTTTTAGTTTGATTTTTGTTGTTTGTATTCTGATATAAAAAAAACTCATCAACTGTATTAATAAACCTTGCAATATTCTATGTTAATGATGATTTGCAATAGTAAAGGTATGCAAGAATTTGATTTTACAGAATTATCTGGCAAATTTCCATGCTAATTTTGTTATGACTATGTCACTAGATTGATAAGAACAATTAAATATAGGGCAATAAAAGATTTACTAAAAACCTATACCAGACTTACAATAAAATATTATCACTTCAACAATGCACATCCTTAAATCTACACTGAATTTTCATACCTTAAAGATAGAGAAAACTGTCAGACATGCAATCAAATATAAAAATTATGATTTAAAATTCACAAATGACAGACATTTATTTTGAATGCTAAACAATTAAAGAATAAAATGTTGTTTGGGAAACAATATCTGTCTTATGATCATGCAGTGTATATAAATAAATAATCATGTTACAATTGACTTTGCACTATCACAAATTTTATTCACCTCTGTGTCATAGTATTTCAATCAGTCTTTTATTGAACACTACATAATTCTAACATGATAGCCATGTGACTTTACAATGAGCTGGGTTTTGAAACCCATACAAAGGTTTACTGTTTGGACACCTCAGTTTGTAAGATGGATTTTTCAGAATTTGAATACCTTAATCAATGTGAATTGTCTAGTCACTTGGGTAAAAGATGCAATGAGTTAAGTCGTAACTGAAAAAATTTAACTTACATAATTTTGTTCAATCATGTCTTCCAGAGAAACAAAAAACATCCACCTATGGAATTTTCAATGTAAAAGGGAGATAACTCTTCCCATCAGATTTTCTGAAGTTAAGTATTACAGTCCTGCTATGAATGAAATATGCACTAAGTGCACTAAAATATTAAAAATAACAGTTTTACAAATTTTAGGATAGATCTGAGTTGATAATTTCAAATTACTTTAACATTTTTTATGTTTTCTTGGAAGACTCAATAAGGTTGATTAACCAACAAAGATTGTCTAATAATTCTAACGTTTAGACTTTCAAAATGCGAAAAATCCATTTTATGAGCTGAGATGTCAAGACAGTAGTATATTATATACAGAAATGAGTAAAAAGTTCACTCTATAATGTGAATTGTTTTCACTATGATGTGTAGTAATCTTATTAAGAGTTATTGCTAATAGTAATTAAATATTACTTTTTTCAATTTCATTTGATATTATAAAAATATATTCATTATTATAGCTAGTTTTAAAATGATTTAAAAATACTATATTCACATTTAAAGTTAAAAGTTTAATTATCTCTCTGGTAATACATTGCAATAAGGCATATAATAGTACCATATATATATATACTTGTAGCCCTATGTACAAGTTGACAACATGCATACAATTAGCAGGTATAACATATTGCATTTGTAGGTAAAATTTAAATAACTCTATCATGTTGAACAAAATAAATACATTCACATGCAATTATAAAAATATGATAGCCTACTAATGTTTAATTTACATATAAATAAAAATTCTTAAATGCAAACTGCAGTAAGATCTAATGGTTTTGTATAATACACAATTTTTCTATCATTTTTTAAAATACATTTATGAATTCAAAATGAAAGCTTCGGCAAGGAACAAATAGTTTTCTAATCAAATTAAGTACCTCAAACTAGTACAATTCTTAATAAATGATCAGCACACCCTGCATACAGTTCTGCAAACTGCGGAAAAATCTGGCTCCATGGTAAGAAATATCAATGTTTACCATTAGAACATGATATGAAATCTCTGGATCCAATATGTATCCGTGGATTTCATATCAGTTTGTAATGGATATTTCTTACCGTGGAGCCAGATTTATCTGCGGTTAGCAGAACTGTATGCAGGGTGTGATAAGGTCGTGTCTGTTTTTTTTATTTGTTTTGCATCAACTGAGTATGTGAAAACCTACCAGCCAGCCAGGAAAAAACACAGAAGCAAAAAAAAAAAAAAAAAAACCACAAAGCATTTACCTGTACTCCTCGTAAACATTTCACAAGACATGTAAGATTAAAATTGCAATTGAACAGTTAATCTGTGACACCAGAAAGAGTAGGAGATTCAAGTAGAAAGTAATTTGTGATAGGTTTTTGTCTGGTCTGGGGCCATTTAAAAAACTAAAACACTTAAACACAGTTGGGAAGAGACAAATTTCTGATTTTTTTTTACTGATTGAAAAACACGTTTGTGTTTGTTTTTGACCATATGAGGCAAAAAAACCTACCTGTATGCAGATGCAAAACAAAGAAAAAAACAACTTTGGCCTAAGTGTGTAATTTAAAGTAATTGATTTTTAATGCATAGAAGATGTCAAATGTAACATTTTCACCATTCTTGACAAAAAAAATTGATTAAAATCATTTCAAAAATTTATGTTGTCATGGATTTTATTAAGACAGTCAACAAAAACTGATGAATAATTTCATTTTGAAATATTCCAAAATAATTTTTTTTTGCAATAAAATACACCTGACATATTTAAAACCAATTTTCCTTTTTAGGACAATGATAGATGATGATGGTAACTTGTGTTTCTTTTTGATGAAAATAATTGAACCAAAATTTGGATGCAGGAACTGCAAAGATACAGTTTTTCAAAGTTGAAAAATACTTCGTAATTGGTAAAATATCAGTTGAACATAATAAATGCAAAATGCGTATGAAAGTTAAGTTTTTTCAAAGTATGCCCATGATAAAAATTTTCATTGTCAATTCTTTGCACATCTACAATAATCACACTGTAAATTAAGGTCTGGATTCCTAAATTTATGTTACAATCATATGCACATAGTATCCTCATTCATAACCTTGTTTAATTAAATACAGGCAACTCTCAATATCTCGAAGTTAATGGTAACATAGAAAAATCCATATTTCTGGTGCAGGCTAATTCACATAATAACAAGTTAATTCAGAATTGAAATGTGTGCCAATAATTTACTAATAATCTAAGATAATGAGTCAAGGTAACCTGAGGTAAAGACAGGACTGTCATACATCATTTATTGATTTTTACATATTGTATTTAAGCCATCTTTATCTTAAAAGAGGCAATAACTTGATATGTGTGTACTACTTCTATACAACGAAAAAAGATTAAATTCATTTGTAAATATAAGGACCGTAATTTTATTTTGAGACAACCGAAATTTAGACTTATTTAATTTCGACACATCAGAAGTCAAAATACAGGAATAAATTGTAAGGAACAAAGTTCGGGACCATGAGACAATTTTTAATCATCCAAAATTTCAATTCAAACGAGTTCAAGACAATGAGAGTTGGCTGTAATTAATTAACTTTTCATTAAATGAACTACATGAAACTGTAGTAATATTTTTGATATAATGATTATAGCTAAAAGAAGACACAATATGTTCAAACAAAATACTGAAAAAGTTTCACGTGTTCAAATGTGATTGCAGAATTTGAAAACCCTACTATAACACAAAATTATCAATTTGGTTTGAAACTGAGAGCTTCTGTACATGAGCTAGGTCCAGAGGTAGAAAGTCCACCTATCACAGCTAGCTTTCCGTCTTTAAGTAGATAAGCACAAGAACAATGTGTTGTAGGCATGTCTTTAATTGCTGTCCAATTGTCATTCTCCCAATCATAAACTTCTACAGTTTCTAATGGTTTTCCTTGACCACCTGCAAAACAAGAATCACATTCTGAACATTTATATAGGAGAACCACCACCGGTAACCTGCAGTCAATTATTCTATGTTCCTATCATTCCTAGGTCAAATTATACAAAAACCTTTCCTTTGATCTGAAGTCCATACTGATCAAAAATATATTTCTTTGGATAATCAGCAATTTAAAAACAAGTTCTTCTTAAAGCCATCTATTTTTTGTTTATCTACAGGTACAACAAAAAACAACTTTTCAATTATATCCATCAGAAACTGCAAATTGCTTTATGAATTATTCATGAGTACGAAGAATTTCTTATAACTGACCATTGGGTAAATGAGTGTGGAATGAAGGGTGACCAATCACAGATAACCAACAATGAAGGACAACGTTATAACAATTCTTGAGCAGTGGAAAAAAATTATAGGCACATGATGGTTATCAAATGGTCTTTTACATCCATCAGTTCACGGTGTTTATCTAAAATTAATTTTGGACTGAAGATGTTTTAAATCAAATGACAGCCAGCCAGTGACCAATAGTTATGTAAAAATTAAAAAAAAATATTTATCCATACAGAGCAAATGCATATAAAATTATTATGCCAAAGTTATGTTTGCATGTGAATTAAAAGAATGATGACAATATCTTTCACATCATATTTTCAATTATATTTTGATCTGGATTTTCGGGTGATTTTTTTATTATACGTAAATATACATATAAATTATGTAAACTTACCTAATCCACCAGCACATACTACTTTACCTCCTAAAACACCAATAGCAAAATCTGCTCTCTTTGTTGGCATATTAACACCTATTTTCCATTCTTCTACAAGAAAAAGGAAGCTAAATACTAAAGTTGACCATTTAAAAAAAATTAAAGTCAGTTTTAATTCACCTGAGAAGGCTTTATCTTTTTTAATCAGATAAATCAGAACCCAATCTCTATTTTGGGCTAATTCTGACAGTATTTCAAAATTCTTATAAAAATTAGGAATCTTTTCCAACTAAAGAGATTAACTCCAGTATTTATTGTAAAAAATAAAGTTTGATGTTATAGCCAGTACTTACTTTTCTCAGTATCAAAGACCTCACAAGCATCTGAAAATCCTTCTGTTGCAGGCTGTTTCAGACCTCCCATACTGAATATATATTTATCTGTTGATGCATACATTGCAAAAACTCTTTTACTAGGAATGTCTGGTAATTTCTCCCATTTATCTTCTGTAAAATCATAACATTCTAATGCTGTGTTAGGTAATTTTCCTTGCCTTCCTCCTAAAAACATAAAAAAAATACATTGATAATCTATTTGATATGTTAAATAACTTTCCATATATTCTCAATCTTTATCAAATTGACCCATTTCAAATTTATTATGAATTATCTCCCCTGGTTTCTAACTAAGCTATCAGGCCTTTTGAATGTACTGAAAATTTATGCGAATCACGTTGTTTATCTTTAACTATCTGTGCAGATTAAAATTTATAGATGATTTTGTGCTTACTTCTGAATTCCATTACAACAAAATACATGTAACTTCAAGACAACCTTTTGTCTTGAAGAAGTATGAAAAAATATTTCCTACTGGACGTTAAGCAAACAACAATCAATCAAGATAATCTTTTTAAAAACTGTATGGAATAGATTAGAAGATACCCCCAGTCAAATACACCAGGCCAAAATTATGTTGTCATATTTATCCTGCAACGACGCCTTTAGCTGACCAATATAGCCTGCCCAATATTGTTTTCAATGTTTGGTCAGTAGCCTAATATAGTTTCCTGGTACCCTTGTCCTCACATTCAACTATTGCTGGTATTATTTTCTGGTTCACAGCCAAAATCGCCCCTACTTCAAATCAGCTAGAAATTTCCGATTTTGATCCCTTTTCTCTAGATAACATTACAATTTAGTGTTGCAGAATAAACACAACATAAGTACATTGTCAGAAAATTTCAAGTTTATTTACTTGCCGTGAAACAGGTGAGATATAGTCGGTAAACCTTTCTTCCCTTTTCTAAGGCTTGTACAAATAAACTTTATATTTTCTGACAATTTACATATATTGTATATGTATCTGTTTATGGTGCTCTACTTTTTTGTGAAGTTTTATCTATCAGATCTTTTTATTCTATCAGACGGTTTATTAAGACTAGGCCACTACCATATGATAATCAATTAAATTTAAGTCAAATTATCTCAAGATGTTGGACAGGAATTATTTTATATCATGCAAAACTTCATATGGTGTACTACTTTTTATTGATTAATTTCTTCACAATGTATCAGAAGAGTTCTGCTTATAGGTCTATTAAATACCATATAACATATCAAATCAATCCTCTAGTCCAATTGTCTTCACTTCAAGTCATTATTTTGCTTCTTGCACATCTTCGTGTAGAGTACTGCCTTAGTATTAGGTTTCATTGAATTCCATCAGACAGTTTAGGAAAAGCTAAACTTACAAGATTCATTGATAGGCAGACAAAGTGATTCCTATGTTCCTCCAATCTTTGTAGGGATATAAAGTTGTGAAAATATATAGAAAGTATATTGCAGATTTTGATCAAAACCATTAAAATATGAAAACATTGTAAATAGTTATAATCAAAATCTTACCACAAACATATAATTTTTCATTGACTAGAAATGCAGAGGTGGCATATCTTGGTGTTGGCATTCCCTTTAGACCTTTCCATGTGTTAGTTTCTATATCATATGCACAAAGTGTATCTTTAGGGTTGGTATCTAATCCCATACCTCCACAAACTATTATTTTATTATCTGAAATGTAGATTATTGTATATAACTATATGAATATATGAAAAAATGAAAAATACATGATACCAAATAACTTTGCAACAGATCAGAATGAAATGTGTCAAAATCCAAAGTTAAGCCAACAGAACACAAGTAGCATTCATACCATATGTTTAGTGTCATTAATATAGCCCATATTTTGTCTTTAGATGACTTAAAGTAATAAAAACCTCTTCATTTCTTAATAAAAAAATAGAAAATCAAACAAAGATTTTTAAAGTGGAGTGATCAATGATAAATTAATATCAGACATGGATATAGAGTAAAACTTAGTAACATGTCAAGAAGAAAACATTTTTCCTCTCTGAAATGAATGATCAAACAGCATTTTAAAGCATACCTCTAACAACACTCGATAAACCAAGTAAAGCCTCTGTCAATGGACTCATCTTCTCCCATTTCTTTGTCTTAATGTCATACATTTCAACAGCATTAACCGGATTCTGTCCTTCACCAACGCCACCTATCACAACAATCCTATCCCCTATTATTGCTACTGCAGGAGACGCTCTTGCTGTTGGCATTATAGCTAAATTATGCCACTTTCTCTTTTTTGTTTCATACATTTCAAATGCCGCAACAGGTTTTCCCATTTGGTCACAACCACCAATAACATAGAGGTTGTCACCGTGTAATAAAGGTATAGCAAAGACTCTGCTGTTAAACATCCTCTTCCATGTCTCCCAGGTGTAAGTACCACTTGTCATGATTATTCTATGCTTCCTATTACTAAAAAAATTAAAACGTAAAGTAAAATAACCATAAACTTTTAAAAAGTTTATACACATACAGTCAAACCTGCTTTAAAGGGCACCTCTGTATAGCAAATCACTATCTATAAAGGGCACTGTCTAAAAGTCTCATCCATGACCAAACATGTAAAATAAACTTCTGTATAAATGCACCTGATCATAAAGGGCACTTTTTACTGGTCCTGTGGGTGCCCTTTAATATAGACAGGTTTGATTGTATGTCAAATGCAATATGCAATCACAATAATAAATTCACTATCAAAGATGAAAATGCTGAAAAAAGTATATTGAGGAAGAGATATTTGGTCTGTAATAAAATAAAGCAAGTGAAAAGAATAATTCAAGTTAAACATTAGTTCAGTCAAAGTAATGGAGAATAGAAATGTTGGTGAATAAACTTGTTGATAAAAGTAATTTGAGACACACTATCATGGTGTTTGAGTCTCAAATTAGGGACAGAAGCTCACTGTACATTGAATTTTTAAATCTAAAATAATATTCAATCCAATCATTGAAACCTGTAAGTGCAAGAAAGCCTCTAGCAATTGTCTGAGCAGAACTCCTAGTCAATTCATCCTCTGAACAAAGCTTTAAGGTCAGTCAACAATTTAATAGGCCAAAAAACTCTAAAAAATATCATCATACTGAGAAACAGCAATCAGTTATCTCCCTAGACCAAGTTACCTAAGGGAGATAACAAAATAGTCTCACTTTGACCCTGAGGATCAAAGGGAGACAATTTCAGTTATCCCCCTTTGTGAACTTGGATAAAGGAAAAGAGAATCCATTTGCGTGGTAGGTAGAATTTTCTAGGTCACACACCAGACAGCGATATGTTCGACCCGCAAAATACGAATGTGTGATGTCATGCCTGAAATTATTCCTGCTTTAAATTATGCTTAACTGTTGTGCATGCTTAAATGGCTCTGTTTAGTGTTTTATAAATGCTTATGCTGATTTTAGTTTGCTTAATATTTTACAATTGCTTATGCTGTTTTAGTGCTGTTTGTGTACTCTTTTATTATTAATGCTCAAATGTTTTTACTCAGTCTTAAAGATATGCTTGTGTCTGTTTTATTTTCATGTGCTCCAGTCTTTTAACATGGCCTATTAATATTGCTTTTATTTTGCATGTCGTGTATATATGTTATAGTCAGTTTAAAGAGCTAATATACTTCATGTTATTTGTTGTATGTATATATGTGCTGACTTTAAATAAAATTTACTTACTTACTTACTGCCAATAAAATTTGAATTAACTTTTTGCTAGTACTTCTTTTATGATAATAACTGATAAATAAATGTAGTTAACAAGTGTGGACCCTAAAAGATGTCTCGCCTGTCCGCGCTTGACCCAGAATAACATGCACTATCAAAGACCATGCTATCATTTGCCTACCATTATGGTACATTTGAAACAGACATGCGAAAGCTGTTATGTGATTACTTGAGCAATTAATTAATTGAGGTCAAGGACAAAAGCCATATGTCAGAAACTGACCTCATCAAAAAACCTTAATATGGTCACTGGACCGTGAATTGAGGTCAAGGACAAAAGGCATATATATATCCCCTGTCCACGCTTTATCCTAAAGCTTATATGACCAATAATACAGTAACTTCTATAGCTATAGTATATTGTCATAATTGCTTAAAACAATATTTTTAAAATCTTACTGTGCATTGCCAAGAACCATACCGGTCTATCAATTGCTATTGTCTGACTAATCTGGGAATTTGAATAGGCTACTGGTGTAATTTAAATGACCAACTTGATATAGCTTTACTACAACATAGGTTGAAAAAATTGTTCATGGTTTGCTTTTGTCTGGTATGTACAGATCTTGCTATAAGCCATGTATGATGAGTCTATTCATTGTAGTTGCTGTAAAATAGACTTTAAAGAAAAAAATTGACAAAGTCACTGAACCATGAAATTGAGGTCAAGGACACATGACAGGTGTCAGACTGGCATGTACCCATATAGATCTAGCTATAGACCATATCTGATGAATCTAGTCATTGCACTTCCTGAAATATAAACTTTTGAGGAAAAAATTGACAAAGTCACTGAACCATGAAATTGAGGTCAAGGGCACATGAAAGGTGTCAGACTGGCATGTACCCATACAGATCTTGCTATAAGCCATGTATGATGAGTCTATTCATTGTAGTTGCAGAAAAATGGACTTTAGAAGAAAAAATTGACAGTCACTGAGCTGTGAAATTGAGGTCAAGGACACATGACAGGTGTCAGACTCCCATGTACCCATATAGATCTTACTATATACCAAATATGATGACTCTAAACATTACAGTTACTAAGAAAGGGACTTGAATGTAAAACTATGTCGCAGATTTTCGAAGTTCACTGAACCGTGCAATTGAGGTCAAGGACAAATGACAGGTGTCAGACTGGCATGTACCCATATAGATCTCACTGTAGACCAAATATAATAACTCTAGGTATTATAATTTCTGAGAAAAGGATTTGAATGTAAAACTATGTCGCAATGTTTATGTGGGTATTGAACCATGAAAAAAAGGTCAAGGTCATCTAAAAATGTGCTGCTGAAAAGGTCATCACTTCATGCACCTGTGGACCAAAGATGAACATTGTAAGTATTATACTTTAAAAGTTATTAAGGTTTTACAAAAAGTTAACGCCGTCGCCGTCGCCGTCGCCTTCGCCGTCGCCGCCGGATTGCTATACCTATGTCTCGCTTCCAGCGACTTTCGTCGCAGGCGAGACAAAAATTGTTTTCAGACGTTAATTTGGAAAATGGTCAATTTAACAGATTTACTAATGATCATTCGAATCTTGACATTAAAACTATGACTGCAACAAAAAATGAACCCAAATTCTACAACATACTTTAATCATCTTCCTCACACAGACAATTGCACTTGATGCTTGTTTCATTTTTTAGTAAATCCTTGGGCCTTCATTTACATTAGAGGTCCCTCGTCATACAGGGGGATCCTATACTTACCCTAGCACTAAAGGAGTGGGACTTCTTAAGAAAATGAAGGCCAGAGGGTTTACTAAAAAATGAAACAAGGTTATGGAGAAGAAGAGGTTACTATTGTATTACATGAAACGATTTCATGTAGTTCCTGACCACAGTCGAATCGTCCCCAAGTCATTCCATCCCCATATTACGGTTGATGCGTCCTATATTCAGTAATTAACAATGCTTCGTTGGAATAGAACCATAATTTTGGACATAAATTATATATGAATAAAAAATAAAACTATTTTTTCATTTAAAAGAAAAATTTATTATGATTATCAGTGATTAAATTCAAAAAATATTAATCAATAAAGTAGATGACAGGAAATGTCAACATATAATTAATAATATACACAGCAATTAACAACGTTAAACATACAGAAATTTAGATGTTTTTACAGCAATGATGATTTCACGACCTATAAGTTTTGATGATAATTTAAAAGTCAATTAACTCTAAGTGCAGAACATAAAAATATAATTTGAATTGTATACATATTATAAATTAATTCACTTTCATATTTATATGATCGGAACAAGTCTGACTTCAGTAGTATATACAATCGAAGAACTTCAAACAATTTCTCAATTTGAGTTTAAATGCATATTTGTTATAAAATATGGGACAAAATGAACAGTATCAATTTTAATAATTTCTATATTATCAATTTTTTAATGTCTTCAGTTATAAACCTTCTACCTAGCCATATTACACGCTTTACTATTTGAACAAAGAATATATTTATATAATTTAATGCACAGTTTATCACATTATAAATTCTCATATTTCTCAGAATTTTGTCAAATCATTACCAACTCTTATTTTCATGAAATTTTTTATCATAACGCTATAAAATAGCTCTCCTATAATACCAGTTTTAATAAGTTTTACAAATAGTGCTGTATGCACAACAGAATACCAGTTTTAATAAGTTTTACCAATAGTGCTTTATGCACAACAGAATCTAAAGCTTTGAGAAAATCAATTGGGAAAACATGTAATAAATTTAGATTTCAACCCTCCTGTGTATTTCTCTATCAAAGTTCGTATATATATATTATTGTGTTCCGGATCGACTGGGGACGAATCGACTTTGTGACGGATCGACCAGAGACCGGACTGGTTTTTGGACGGAACTACCTGTTACCTAATGAAACATATGCCTGCCACAGGCGTTCGTGTAATACATTAAAGAACGGCCCCATATATGTACTTTGTATTAAACAAACATCTATGCTTTGCCAGCATTTGGCCAGTTTTGCCGGGTTGTGCACAAAACAATCAACTTTCACAAGTACATTTGCCTGCTGGATTGACCATTAAGTGAAAGAAATTGCTTGAAATTGGTAATCTTTTCAGAAAAAAAAACTGAATGTATATGTTCTATATCTGTGTTTTAAATTCTTACTAAGACTAGATAAAACTGTTGTTTACAATGTTGACATGCATACGAATTAAGGGAGACAACTGATAAAAATCAAAATTAATACTTCCGGGAAGACAACTCTTCACAAGGTCCTTGACCTCCAGGAAAGGTGTGTTGTTATTTACGTTTGTGATTGGCTTAAAAAATCGACGACTGTATAGATTGGTTGGATTTGTCCCACCACAGTGGAAAATATCAACAAACGGTTCGGTTGACATCTTGCTAAACTAGAAAGGGAAAAGAATAAACGTACGTCAAATAAAATATCTACACCTTTTTTAATCTTAGATGGTAATTTTAGGTAAATTATAATCATTAATTTGCAATAGAAACCTAAAACATCCCAATCCAGGTGATTTCCTGACCTTGAACAGTTGAAGTGGTCTAAATCTAGGGCTAGTAGGATCATGTATTTACTTGCATGGTGTACAATAATAAATCCATTATTCAACAAGTCAATAAGCTTACATTATGCCTGCAATTATTATAGCATTTCCATGTCTTTTCTGTTCTTTTAATTATTTCAAAGTTTATTTTTCTGAGTATTTTGTATTAAATTTCTTAATCCAAATTTATAGAATTCATGCTAAATAGTTTTCAGATTATTAAGAGCAAAAATGTTTCAATTACAATTACATCGAAAAAATATTTTGTATTGGAATACAGTCGAACCAACTTAATTGGATACTGCTTATTAGAATATATCTGTTATTTGTATATTTTTTCAGAACACCAAACCATTTCTTACATATTCAACTAAAAAAATATCTCTTATTTGTATACTGGATACTAGGATATATCTGATATTTGTATATAAAAATTGCTGTAAAATTGCACAGAATATTGTAATACATGTATAGCATGTAATTTCCATTTAGAAAAGATTGTGTATTACAAATTAGATACACAGTTAACCACCCTGTGCATTGAAAACTTGTGAAAATTTCCCAGCCGCAAACAGCATGATGCCTCAGCGTTTATTGCTGTAAAGGATTATTGGTTAAAAAATTAATGTAGAGAAGTTTTAAGAAATGTGGTTTTGTCAGGAAGAATAAATCACTGATCAGACGGTTTATCCCAACAGGAAGTGTTGCCTCATCCTGTTAAACAAAAAAATAAATGTTTAAAATACAGGATACTAATATATCCTGTGTTGCAAATTCATAGATTAGATTACATTAAATTTATATATTGTAATTTGTTTTACAGAATTACCACTTCAACTTTTTGTATTTTAATTTTTTAATATCCAGACAAAATCCAGGTCTGTTTTTCCTTTTCTTTTTGTCTTAACATTTAGTTAATGTAGGTTAACATTAATATCCTCTCTTAGACAGGATAAAAATAGGCACTCAACCAGTAACTTTGTGTAAAGAGGAAGAGAAGAATTTGGAAGTTTTTATTTGACAATTTATTCACAGTAGATCATTGTTCAGTGTGTAGTATATAGTAAAAACAGAAAAAAAAATGTTTTGTTCATTGTGATAATTGTATATCCCATTCATAGGTGCACATGGCCCCCTTTACAACCCTGTACAAATAAAAGTATCGCAGTAACATATTTTATTAAGGTATAATATTTGTTAAAAGGCAGACTTAATTTAGGAAATTTATTGTCAGTGTGTGATCAGATTGGTTCCACATTGGCCAAAAATGTTTTGAAAATTCATCATTTCAATAATTTTAACTTTTCCTCATGAAAAACAATTAATTTGTACATCAAAATGGGCTCAGCCTAACTTTTAAAATCCACACTAAAAGAATTCTTGACTTCCAAAATTTACTTAGTGACAAATAGCTTGTTAAACAATCTGAAATGTCTTGTTAATTTTTGGGTAGGTACGTGTATAAATGCTTGGTATCTTTCATATATAAAATACTTTTTGGAATCAGAACATACTTGTGATACTTTGTGAGATTATTTTTTATAATGATTGAAGTCTATAAGAAATATCATGTACATGTATTTGAAAAACAATCTGACAGATAATGAATGTAAATCTCTGTAAATCAATAATTCATAATTTAAAATAAAAAATCAGAAATTTCAGAAAAAAAAGGTGTAGAAAAAATTGTCTCAGTCTTCAGTCTTTCAATGTGCCTATCATCCTCTCAAGTCAGGGTTTTATATCCACATTCGTTCCTACAAACTCCTGACATATTCATATTTTACGGGTCGGAAGTGAACGATTTTCATTGGTTACTTCTCAAGGTCAAAATAGAATCCATTTGCGTTGAAGGTAGTATTTTCTAGGTCACACACCAAGCGGCGACCTGCAAAATATGAATGTTTGATGTCAGGGGTTTGAAGAAACGAACATGGATACTAAACCCTGACTTGGGAGGATGTGTCCCTGTTAACTTGAATATTTAGAGCTATATATATATTGCCAGAAATGAACACAAGAAAAATAACATAGACTAAAATCACTTATAATTTTAACAAAATTCATACATAGAATAGAATAAATAGGTATTTTCTACTGTTTTAGAAATTTAAACATATTCTAACAAATAATCCATTGACAAGCTGTGATCTCTGGAAAACAGGACATTGATTTTCATTTAAGGGGGTAGGCCTGGGGTAAGGGAAATAACTCCTATTGATGTTTTTTTTTCTTGATGTCAAACAATAGGAATGACGTGGCATTACTATGACGTACCAAATTTCCTCGCATTAGACGAAGTGAAGAGGTTCGGTAAGGGGCATCTCCGTAACGAATCTAAAACTTTTTCGAAATATGTGCAAAATCGATAATTACATAGGATTTGATATATTGATGAATTATTGTTTAACATCCAGTGGCAATTATGAATCGCATATTACGATGATGAAAAAGCAGCTCGAAATGAAGAAAATGCTGAGTCAATATTTGCAATAATTTCATGAATCCTTATTAGAATTTTCTACTCATCCCTTGAATTCGTAATATATAATCTAGAATTAGTCCCCCCCCCCCCCCCCCCCCCCCCCCGAGAAGTGTGTGTTTGTAGTGTGTGCTTATCTCGTCCTCATCTCAGTGCGTGGTTGCTTATATCACATTATCCTGTTAGTCTTATACTGTAAGAGTAATAGTCCATCACATAAAATGTTACACTCCTGACATTTTCAGGATTATTTTAAATAGCATTTAATTGATGAATCGAATGTTTTAGAGATATTTTGTGCCTTAAATCATATACTAGTAACCATGATTTGTTGTATAGCATATATAAACTACATATAATGAATGATAATGCAGCTTCAAATAGTATTATGGGAAAATCTTTATTTTTTTTCAATGTCTTAATATCAAAATTGATCGAGTATTTTGTGAAAACTTGTGGTTAAAATTTCATAATTTTTTGTCATATAACACAGATATACATGATATTTGTTTTGACAGTTTTTTGTAAAAATTAAACGACAGAATTTTTTTACAGCAGTGTTTGAATATTTAATGAGGCAACTGAAAATGAACGAAATTCCTAACATGTCTGGTACTTTTTACCTTTGAATTTGCATATAAAGAATGAATTTTACCATCATATTTCATTTTTGATTAAGACTATATCCCTGTTCTTTAGTTCAACAATTGTAACTATTTTTTATCAAACATATGTCCTATGAGAGGTAGTAATATTCATTAACTTGTGTCATCTCATGGAATGAAGGGTACCCCTTAAATGCTCTTTTTCAATGAACCCTGTGGAGGAAACGCGTGGTTGAATTTCAACAAAATTTTCTCAGGTGGTGTATTGAGACATATATAATGCATGACGAAAATATGAAAAAAAATTAAACGAGTGGAAAATTTTGGCCTAACCCAGGCCTACCCCCATAAGCATGATGGTCCTTCATGCTCAAATTTTATTCCCAATTCATGAAATTTTGAAATTATTTCCAAAACTATTTGTGAAATATTGCCCCAGACTTAAAATTTTATGAACTTTCATTTTAATTAGCAGGTAAAGTTATACCAGAAATAGAATGTGGAGACAGCCCCATTCATTATTCAAACATGTTACAAAACAAAAGGACTGCATGTTATCCAGAGGGATGTCGGCAGGGACACCAGGTGTTATGGCTATCAGAAGGGAGACAATAAATGTGTGGGAAAGAAGAGCCCCATTATCTCCTCTTCATGTAAGAAAACTGGTTAAAGATGGTGTTAAAGTGATAGTTCAACCTTCGAACAGACGAGCTTATAACATGCAGGTAAAGAATCACAGAGTATCAGTGTAAATGGCAGATATATCAGAAATTTAATATGCTTAAAAGAAATGTAATGATTAATCAAAATCCATGCATAGTTCATTTTATAGTAAATCATTGACTTGTAAGTCATTTATCACCACTAATTGTAATTGTTAAAAGTGTACACAAGTCTGACATTTAAAGTTACAATATTAAACTTTCTAAGTTAAATTTTCAGTTTCAGTTTTCATGGTTGATCTCTTTCATAGTAAGTACAATTGTGTTTGATATATATGTGGTCAATGATGGTAAATACCCTTTTTTAATGTTGGTTAATAAATATTACATTTGTTTTACAGGAGTATGCCAAGGTTGGAGCAGTGATACAGGAAGATATAAGTGAAGCCTCTCTTGTAATTGGTGTAAAGGCAGTTCCAATAGACGTACTTATACCAGACAAAACATATGCATTCTTTTCTCATACAATCAAAGCCCAGGAAGCTAATATGCCACTCCTAGATGCTATTTTAGAAAAGGTAGAATTAAAATTGAAAAGTTTTTACAGGATAACTAATTTTATATTTAAGACTAATATTTTTAACTCACCATCTACAATAACAAAAAATCTAATTCCATGAAACAATAGGGTCTACTGGTACTTTGAAGAAAAGTCCTGTGTTGGTTACTTTTTAGCTCACCTGGCCCAAAGGGCCAAGTGAGCTTTTCTCATCACTTGGTGTCCGGCGTCGTCCGTCGTCGTCGTTAACATTTTACATTTTGAACTTCTTCTAGAGAACCACTGAATGGAATGAAACCAAACATGGCATGAATGTTCCTTATGAGGTGCTGACCAAGTGTTGTTACTTTGTAGCCGATCCATCATCCAAGATGGCCGCCAGCGGGGAACTTAGTTTAACATAGGACCCTATGGGAAATGCATACAAATGACTTCTTTTAGAGAACCACTGAATGGAATGACACTAAATCTGGCATGAATGAAGACTTATAAGGTGCTGACCAAGTGTTGTTACTTTGTAGCCGATCCATCATCCAAGATGGCCGCCAGAGGGGGACTTAGTTTAACATAGGACCCTATGGGAAATGCATACAAATGACTTCTTTTAGAGAACCGTTGAATGGAATGAAACCAAACATGGCATGAATGTTCCTTATGAGGTGCTGACCAAGTGTTGTTACTTTGTAGCCGATCCATAATCCAAGATGGCCGCCAGCGGGGAACTTAGTTTAACATAGGACCCTATGGGAAATGCATACAAATGACTTCTTTTAGAGAACCACTAAATGGAATGAAACTAAATCTGGCATGAATGTTCCTTATGAGGTGCTGACAAAGTGTTGTTACTTTGTAGCCGATCCATCATCCAAGATGGCCGCCAGAGGGGGACTTAGTTTAACATAGGACCCTATGGGAAATGCATACAAATGACTTCTTTTAGAGAACAGTTGAATGGAATGAAACCAAACATGGCATGAATGTTCCTTATGAGGTGTTGACCAAGTGTTGTTACTTTGTAGCCGATCCATAATCCATGATGGCCGCCAGCGGGGGACTTAGTTTAACATAGGACCCTAAGGGAAATGCATACAAATGACTTCTTTTAGAGAACCGTTGAATGGAATGAAACCAAACATGGCATGAATATTCCTTATGAAGTGCTGACCAAGTGTTGTTACTTTGTAGCTGATCCATTATCCAAGATGGCCGCCAGCGGGGAACTTAGTTTAACATAGGACCCTATGGGAAATGCATACAAATGACTTCTTTTAGAGAACCACTAAATGGAATGAAACTAAATCTGGCATGAATGTTCCTTATGAGGGGCTGACCAAGTGTTGTTACTTTGTAGCCGATCCATCATCCAAGATGGCCGCCAGCGGGGGACTTAGTTTAACATAGGACCCTATGGGAAATGCATACAAATGACTTCTTTTAGAGAACCGTTGAATGGAATGAAACCAATCATGGCATGAATGTTCCTTATGAGGTGCTGACCAAGTGTTATTAATTTGTAGCCGATCCATAATCCAAGATGGCCGCCAGCGGGGGACTTAGTTTAACATAGGACCCTATGGGAAATGCATACAAAGGACTTCTTTTAGTGACCCACTTAATGGAATGAAACCAAACATGGCATGAATATTCCTTATGAAGTGCTGACCAAGTGTTGTTACTTTGTAGCTGATCCATCATCCAAGATGGCCGCCAGCGGGGAACTTAGTTTAACATAGGACCCTATGGGAAATGCATACAAATGACTTCTTTTAGAGAACCACTAAATGGAATGAAACTAAATCTGGCATGAATGTTCCTTATGAGGTTCTGACCAAGCGTTGTTACTTTGTAGCCGATCCATCTTCCAAGATGGCCGCCAGCGGGGGACTAAGTTTAACATTGGACCCTATGGGAAATGCATACAAATGACTTCTTTTAGAGAACCACTGAATGGAATGTAACAAAACGTAGCATGAATGTTCCTTATGAGGTGCTGACCAAGTGTTGTTACTTTGTTGCCGATCCATCATCCAAGATGTTTAGAAGTCTATCAGAAAATTGTAAAAAAAATTCTGAGTGGTCACAACTTGACCACATATTCAAAAATAATAATGATAAGATGTCTTCAGTTGCTATTGTAAGACTACACTAATATGACCTGTTTTTAATTTTAAATACTATGTCAAATTAAACCAATCTTGGTCTCAATCATTATATAATTTTACATAACTTCCAAAATCACATTACATACAGGTGAGCGACACAGGCTCTTGAGAGCCTCTAGTTGTGTCATGCAGTCCAAATATTGAACCAATATGCACATCATTTCTGAAAGTGAATTCAGCAAAAACAAATAAAAAAATCTACTACCAGGTAAATAAAGACAAAGCTTTCGGTAGCAGTTTCAATATTTGCAGTCATGGTTAAATAGATAATTGAGTAAAATGGTCTTTTTTTTTTTTAAAGCAGTGGTGTTGTCAATATTCAAACAATAAAGGTCAGTGATAAAATAGAAAAAATATTTGAAGTCTAAATTTCAGAATAGGCCAATTGGAATAAATGAATATTAGGCTGTTAATTATGTTGTAATACGATATAACTTTCAGATATTCCGCCTTGATTTCTTTCACATTTGAAAAAAAACGTAAGCAAAATGTGGAATAGAAACTAGAAAATTTCAAATTCTTATATTTCAACATTAAAAATAAATTGATTTGGATTTGAGCTATGAATGTGAAAAGACTGGGGGAAAGGTTAAGAATATTGAAAAAAATTTCGCTGTTGGAAAAAACATATCTGTCCTTCATTACAAATGTATTTGATTCATACACATGTATTTTGTTTTGTGTGAAAACATTTTATATTTTATTTTTGATAAAAGTTGCAATTGTTTACTTTTCATTCTAAATTGTTTAACTGTAAATGTAATTTTATTTATAGAATATAAGACTAATAGACTATGAACGTATGGTAGATGACAAAGGGAACAGAGTGGTTGCCTTTGGTGTTTATGCTGGAGTGGCAGGCATGCTGGATATACTGCATGGTTTGGGATTGAGATTATTGGCTCTTGGACATCACACACCATTTATGGTAATGTATAGTTCACCTAATTAGAATTGTAATACAAATTTAAAAATGTTTGGGGGAAAAGAATATTTAAGAATGATATTAAGCAAGAAAATGGTGCAAGAATTTGCAGAGAATCTAATTGTCTGTGATGAGGAAAGCAATTTTTACCTATTTCTAATTATTAATTGTGGATGTTGAATTTCATTAAGTTCAGAAAAGAGCTGTGTGGTCTCAACTTATGATACATATTGCTCAAAAGAAATTTTAAAGTTGAGTCTTTGGCAAATTTTGTTGAGTCTTAACCAAATCAAGTTAAAGCACAGTTCCCAGAAATCTGTCAGATATTTTTAGACCATTTTTCATTTCAGTATATTGGGCCAAGTCATAATTACAGAAATACTGAACAGGCCAGACAAGCTGTAAGGGATGCTGGATATGAGATAGCATTAGACAGAATGCCAAAGTCTCTAGGACCTTTAGTTTTTGTATTCACAGGGTCTGGTAATGTTTCCCAGGTATGCAAAGATAAAATGTAATAAAATACAAACAACAGATGAATAAAGTGAAATACAGACAATTATGATTATATTTTTTTTTTGTTTTAGATAAAGATATAATCTTAATTTATTTGTTTTCATGAGTATTAATATTTGAAGATTACAGTGCAGTAAACCTTTTTATTTTTTTAAGTGTACAAATGGTTTTTTTTTTGGTTTTCAAGAGACTTGTGTTAAGTACTATTTAAGTTGAAGATTCGTGTATTAGATTAGGGCATTTGACGGATTATTGCTAAATATATCACAGAATTTCTATTCATAATGTACAGGGTGCACAACAAGTGTTTCAAGAATTTCCACATGAATACATTGAACCAGAACATCTACCAAAAGTTGCCAAACATGGTGGTAAGTATACAATTAGTTGTTTCATTCATCATGTAAAATATTATGTTTAACCTACCTACAAATAAAAAAAAAAGTCCAAACAATTGTAATATTTCCCCATTCTGACAGTTCCTCTGTTGAGATTCAAAAGATGATGGATGAATTGTTGTTTAAAGTCCAGTGGCAGCCAGGTGCATATCAGGACAAGAACAGTATGATAATGAATATGAACCCTGCTTTGTACTAGACCGACACGCTGAGCGGGATTTTTAATGTGCTAACTCTCGAGGTAACTGTCTGCAGGAAGACATATCACCCCACTTGGACACATTATATATCTTTGCTCTTACTCCTAGATGCTGCATGCTTGGCAGAGAAGCAGCAAATACCAACTTTAATGTCTTTGGTTTGACCTGGCCGGGGATTGAACCCACGACCTTCTGC
The DNA here is from genome assembly GCA_028015205.1 of Mytilisepta virgata. Taxonomy (NCBI): domain Eukaryota; kingdom Metazoa; phylum Mollusca; class Bivalvia; order Mytilida; family Mytilidae; genus Mytilisepta; species Mytilisepta virgata. The sequence goes on from CM051519.1 coordinate 83,931,561, forward strand.
ACTCGAGGCGAGCACGAGACCAGCGAAGCTGTTCATTCAAGAGAATGGTGTAATTTTGACTATGATGTCTGGCATGTGCAACCCATAATACATCAAAATTTTAATACACCTTTATTTGCAAAGGGAAAGCAGCACACAATATTAGAATATGAAATTAAAGTAATAAATTTCGGTTTTTATTTTTTTTGGTAAATATCCTATAATGTGACAAAAAAAAAAACACTTTTAGACTTGCTTTCAACTATTTCTGATACTGAAGTGTTTGTTTTTCATTTACAATTTTTTATCCCAGCAAGTTCACCTGAGAATGACCATCTGCCTGTATATGTAACAGTAAATTTAGTCCTATAGTAAAATATGTCCCATGGAATTTATTTCCTTTTAAAGTAAGTCTATGTTTTGAATTTTACTAGACAATTTAGTCCCAGGATTAATTTTCCTAGGAAACAAGCCCATAATATGATTAATTATTAATTAACAATTTGCGTATTGGCTTAGTTATTGGTCCGACACTTCCTATGTTGGTCTAAGGCAAAGGCTAATACAGCAGGCCGAGGACCAATAACTCAGCCAATATGCAAATTGTCAATTAATGATATCTTTATTAATTAACTTTTCATAAACATTACATACAATTATCTTTTAAATATAGTCTGTCAAATTGAACCACAATTCTCTAAGAACTAAAGGGAATCTTATGCAATAACGTGAAGTTATGAAAGTAAACTTTTCGTAAAGAATTAAAAAAAATCATCTATTTTCTAGTTAAACTTTATGAGACAAGTAAAATAAATGGTCACAATCAATAGTTAAAAAAAATTTAAGTAGCTTTTTGCACAATAACAATGCGACGTCCCTATAGATTTGCATGTGTGAAAATCCCCGGATGTCGGCCAATACGGGAAAACTCGGCCAATTCAGACCGGAAGTTTGTATTGGTCGAGTTCTTCTGTATTGGCCTTGTTTGATTATCTGTATTGTATAGACAGATTAACTGTTATTTAAGCAAATAACACAGTAGTTAATTAATAATTAGTAATATATGTCCGGCATCAGTTTTCCAAGGAAAATTGTTTCTGGGACTTAATTGGATTGTCACAACAATTGTTTTTTTTAAGGGGATTTTTTTTTTCGTATTAAATCAGTTCACAATTATCCAAATTTACAAATTTGAGTATGTAACAGTAAATTTAGTCCCGTCGTAAAATATGTCCCCCCAGACTTTGTTTCCTAGTAAAGTAAGTCCGTGTTTTGACAATAGATGATTTTTCAACTCAGTTTTAAAGGCAGGAGTGAAATGTGTTCACCAAGAAGTATTAAGATTTTTATAGTGAGTATTTTTCATAATAGATGTAAAAGATTTTTATCAACATAACATTAGCTAGAACTCAAGGCAACAAAAATGGGAAAAATATATAAATCATTTAATAATAATATTTAATAATTATATCTCCAGTGGACCTATTTTCATAATAATTTTTTGTTAATTTCTATCTATTCAAAAGTGAGTATTATCTTTATCTGTAATAAATTCCATTTTTTGTATTAATATTCATTTTCCACAATATATCATATTTTAGAAGTATTTGCTTTTTTATTTCTTTCATAATACATCATACTTAAGATGGAATTATTTTCCTAGTTATTTTTTTCCGACAATTTTTCCAAGTAAAATTGATCCTCGGACTAAGATTACTATTAGTTGGAATGTTTTTTACTAGGAAAATTTTACACCATGGATCCAAATCCCTAGGACTCATTTTACTGGAACCAAATTATCACTAACATATACATTGCAGGAATAATGCACAAATTATCCATAGAAATTATATGTTTTTGTTGTGCCAAGCATATTGTTTTGCACACTTGGAATACAATATAGATTACACTTGCTACTGATTTATGGTATTATGATTACATTACATGTTTGTTTCATTAAAATCTGTAATTTTTAGAAAGATTGCAAATCGTTCCTATGACATCTGTCTCAAAAACCGGAATTGTGGCCTCATCGATGACAGTCTTACGCTAGCCTTTTGACCTTGACCTCAATTTCATGGTTGAGTGACCTGTTTCACATTTTCGTGATTAAGTCCATGTCTTAACAACTATAGTACCTAAGCTCACCATGCCAGGTCAATAGATAATTCTTAGTAGGCACATTGCCGTCTAACACCTGTCTCTGGACCTTGACTTAAATTTCATGCTTGAATGACTTTGTCACATTTTTGAGATTAAGTCCATTTCTCAGCAATGTAATATCTAGACCCACCATAATTGGTCAATAGATATTTTTTAGTGGGTACATGTCGGTTTGACACCCACCTTTTGATATTGACCTCAATTTCAAGCTTGAGTGACTTGTTTCATGTTTTGGGATAATGTCCATTTCTCAGCAATTGCAATACATAGACCAACTGTATTTGGTCTATAGATAGTCCTTGGTGGGTACATGGCTGTCTGAGACCTTCACCTGAATTTCACACTTGGGTCACATTTGAACACCTCCACTAAGATTTCGAATATTGACTCTAAAACTTGACTGTTGCTAAAAGCTGAGCCTTAATACACATTGAACTTTTACTGAAAATTATATCCTGGTTTCCATACCATGGAATGTACATCAATTTTGAAAAAGAACCTCAATATTTCAGGAAAAAAAAGGAATGCATTCACTGTAATTGATCTCACATAACAAAGAACAAATCTGTGATAAATTTCAATTTGAAATACTACAGTTGCAATCTTTCCACCACTGCCTTCTAGCACTTTGATTATTTGAAGACACTAGTTATGTGTTCTGAAAGGTAATGTTTTATAACCCAATAAAAGCCAAAATCTTGTTAAGCACATGCTTCCATGCCGACGTTGATGACAATGCAATGCAGCGGATAAATATTACTAGACAATATGAGACTATTTTACGATTGCAGTCATCTTTTTACTTGTCAAATAAGAAATGTAATTTAGTTAAGAATTGAATGCATCATTTTAGTATTTTAATAGGGTTATAAAAAACTTGACAAGGCACACATTTTTGTGATTCCACTTCATACAAAATGTGCTTCAGTCAATTATTTTACACCCCAATAAAAGAACAAAAATGAAGCATTCAGTTCTTAAATAAACATTTGACTCAAAGCTTTCAGAATAATTTGAAAAGTTTGACTTTTCACATATCTACACATTTTAAACCACTTGCACATATTGTCTTTTTTTTGTGTAGTATATTTGAAAGTAATTTGTAATTGATCAGAATATTGATCTGTTTTAAAAAATCTTTGAAATAACCTGTTTGATTTTATTTTTTTAATATAAAGCCACCAATAAGTTGTATATATGTGTTGTAAGTAGAGATGATCACTATATAAGGAAGGAAGGAGGAAACTTCAATGCAGAAGAATTTGAACAACATCCATCCAGATATGTTTCAACATTCGCTACAAAGGTTTGTATTGTTTGTAAATTTTTTAACTAATTTTTTTCTTTTTGTTCAGTCTATTATTTCACATTGCTGTGTAACTAGTGCAGTTGATTGAACTTTTATTTGGAGTAAAAGATATGAAGTCACTTCAAAACATCCAAAATTTGTGAGTGGTTCTTATTAATAAAATCCCAAACTCTTTTATCAATTATATTGGTCATATAAGAACTATTTGATTTGGCATGTTAATAGGTGTTTTTTCCCTCCAGATTAGCATTTTCAGTAACATACAGATGTCACTTTCCTCTATTTTAATTTTGTACATAAATGCAATTAATGAAAAATCTAATTTAGAACATATCATCATTGTCAATGTCAAATACAGAAATATATTCCGTGATTGATTTCTATGTACTTTGAAACCATGTTATTCATGGTACATCCTTTGGGGGATCAGTTGATGATTGTAAAACCCAACAAAATTTAAATGTTCTAATGATATCATGTTTGAATTAAGCCCTAAATGGTCATTTATAAATTAGAATTAAAATTAGAATTAATGAAACCAAATAATTTGATTGATTATACTTAAAGGGAAATCTATCAGATCAAAAACTGCTTTTATTTCAACATTTTTATGTGTGTTTAAAAATTCAAAATCCACAAAATTAAAGGACCACCCAATAAGCCATTTTCCCCAATCTACAAAAATTGATGTAAAAAAAAAAAACTGAATTCACAGTAGTGTTAAATGGGAAATATTAGTTACTATATAATGTCAACAAAAATAACTTATTTCATATATAGTAGTATATTTTTCCTGAAGATAACCTTGAATACCAACATGGGTAAAGTTTATACCAAAATCAGGTGACAAGTAACCTTGAAATTATGTTTTTGTTTAATAAGCGAAAGGTAATTGTATGACATATAGCTTTTTGTGTGTGTGTATATTTTATCCTTTTTAGCCCACCTGGCTAAAGGCCATGTGAGCTTTTGTCATCACTTGGCATCCGTCCATCTGTAAACTTTTACATTTTCATCTTCTCTGAAACCCCTTGACCTATTGAACTGAAACTTGGCCTGAAGCTTCCTTTACAAAATTTGCATAAATCATCCTGGTCTGTGAAACAAAATGGCCACCATTAGCATTTACATGTTCTGATTGGTCCAAATTTAAAACTTCTCTGAATCCGTAAAGTCAAATGAACTGATATTTGGTATGGAGCATCTATGTAAGGTCCTTAACAAAGTTTGCATAAATCATTCCAGTCTGTGAAACAAAATGGCCACCATTAGCATTTACATGTTCTGATTGGTCCAAATTTAAAACTTCTCCTCTGAAACCGTAAAGTCACATGAACTGATATTTGGTATGGAGCATCTATGTAAGGTCCTTAACAAAGTTTGCATAAATAATCCCGGTCCGTGAAATAAAATGGCCGCCATTAACTTTTACATGTTCTGATTGGTCGAAATTTAAAACTTCTCCTCTGAAACCATAAAGCTAAATGAACTGATTTTTGTATGGAGCATCTATGAAAGGTCCTTTACTTTGCATAAATTATCATAGTCTGTGAAACAAAATAGCCACCAGAAGCCTTTATATGTTCTCATTGGTCAAATTTTTAAATTTTCCTCTGAAACCGTTTGGTCAAATGAACTTATACTTTGTATGAAACATTTACGGAATGTCATTTACAAAGTTTCCAGAAATCAATCTAGTCCATCAAATCAAATCAAAAGTTTGTGACTCCTGGGTGAGCGATACAGGCTCAGCCCTCTGAGCCTCTTGTTTTAATATCTGTATATATTTTAATTGTTTTAAACTTCCACATTCTCATTTACCAAATTACCACTAGATAGTACAATGTATTATTATGCACATTTTACAGATTGCTCCGTATGCATCAGTAATTATTAATGGAATCTATTGGGCACCAACAGCTCCAAGGCTAATAACAATACCAGATGCAAAAAACCTTCTACGTCCACAATCATTTCCATGGATAAAATCCAGTGTCGGATGTCCCCAACTCCCTCATCGTCTCCTTGCTATCTGTGATATTTCTGCTGACCCAGGAGGCTCCATTGAATTTATGAATGAATGTACAACTATAGACAAACCATTCTGTTTATATGATGCTGATCAAAATAAAGAAACTGACAGGTAATCTCTATTTTCATACAGATAGTTTGATAAGAATTGTATTCCGTTTGGCTAAGTAACTAAGTAGCTAAGAATGCAAACCATAATTAACACACAATTCTTGACAATGTCCCTGACATTCCATGAAAATTAATGGCACTGACTTTGGTAATTATTGGCAAACTTAGAAAAAACTATTTCTGTAGATGTCACATTTAAATTACAAAGTATTTTTAGCATGGGAAATACATGTATGCATCTTTACAGCATGGGAAATGCATGTGTCTTTACAGCATGGGAAATACATGTATGTGTCTTTACAGCATGGGATATAAATGTATGTGTCTTTACAGCATGGGGAATACATGTATGTGTCTTTACAGCATGGGAAATACACGTATGTGACTTTACAGCATGGGAAATACATGTATGTGAATATACAGCATGGGAAATACATGTCTGTGTCTTTACAGCATGGGAAATACACGTATGTGTCTTTACAGCATGAGAAATACATGTATGTATCTTTACAGCATGGGGAATACATGTATGTGTCTTTACAGCATGGGAAATACATGTCTGTGTCTTTACAGCATGGTAAATACATGTATGTGTCTTTACAGCATGGGATATAAATGTATGTGTCTTTACAGCATGGGGAATACATGTATGTGTCTTTACAGCATGGGAAATACACGTATGTGACTTTACAGCATGGGAAATACATGTATCTGTCTTTACAGCATGGGAAATACATGTCTGTGTCTTTACAGCATGGGAAATACACGTATGTGTCTTTACAGCATGAGAAATACATGTATGTATCTTTACAGCATGGGGAATACATGTATGTGTCTTTACAGCATGGGAAATACATGTATGTGTCTTTACAGCATGGGAAATACATGTATGTGTCTTTACAGCATGGGAAATACACGTATGTGTCTTTACAGCATGGGAAATACATGTATGTATCTTTACAGCATGGGAAATACATGTATGTGTCTTTACAGCATGGGAAATACATGTATGTGTCTTTACAGCATGGGAAATACATGTATGTGTCTTTACAGCATGGGAAATACATGTATGTGTCTTTACAGCATGGGAAATACATGTATGTATCTTTACAGCATGAGAAATACATGTATGTGTCCACACAGTTTCTACTTTAAACTTTTATGTCAATTAAGTTATTAGAATAAAAATATATAATTTACCATCTTTATTAATTGTCCAGATATCTGTAACAGGTAGGAAGAAAATTAGGGCTGTTTTTTTTAAATTTGTTTAGTGTAAATATCTTAACAACTTCAATTTTTACATAGAATAGAAAATGTAAACAGGGAATGTGTCAAAATAACATTGACAACCAGAGAAAAGGGCAGAAAACAGCCAAAGGCTACCAATGGGTCTTAAATGCAGCGAGAATATCCTGCATGTATTTCATAGTAATTTTTCTCTGCTAAGATTAAATACAGTTAGAAAAAAACATTAATATTTGAAATTTGATTATTAAGTTTTGCAGGTATTGGTGTATTGATATGTTCTATAGATAACATGCCTGCACAGATTCCAAAAGAAGCTACAGATTTCTTTGGTAGTTTACTGTTACCATATGTTAAAGAGATGGTAAGTGTTAGTTGAAAGTATTTTGAATAATAAATTTCTATGAAGTCTTCTTTCAAAATTTTGTTTGATTGTTGGAAAATATGTAACTGTTTATTCAAATAAAGTTAACAAAAAATTTGAAAAAATCGTGATTTTCTAAACTCCATTTGGGTTATGCTTCTGCTGATAGATATAGATTCTACAATGCTGACCAGTTTATTATGAAATGTATCTACTCAAGGTATTAAATTTTCATTTTAAACTTCGAGGCGTGTCTGAGCAATTTAAAAAGATGAAAATTTAATTACAGAGAGTGGATAAATTTCATAATTAACATGTCAAGAGTTTTAGAATATTTTTCTCTAATGACAATATAAAACTCGGAGAGGTCTAATTAACGTTTTTTGGCAGGAAATTTCACCAGCATTTAACCAACATGTGGTGATATGAGAATTTATCAAATGGGTCAAGAAATGTATAAATGCACATTGAATTAGAGAAAATTAAATATTCAACATGATTACCGTTGGCAGAGATAGTTTAGTGATTTTATATACACACTCATTCCAGTCACATGCCTTTATATGGCTTAATATAGCTCTGTATATAGTTAAGATATTTGATTGAAACAAAGCTTTATTAAAGTGTGATTGCCATTTTTGAATTTTATTTACATTCAAGTCATACCTTATATTGATTTCTACCTTTTTTATTTGTCTTGTTTTTAGTTAAAATCAGATGCAACAACAAGTTTTGATGAATTTGACACAACACCAGTAGTAAAAAATGTAAGTTTTTAATATAAAGAATTTGGGAATGTTTAAAGTACAGGGTAAACTTATAATTTGCAAATAGTTTTAGTCACATTTAGAACTTAATTTAATAGGTTTGGTACTAGGACAAAAGAAACTATATATTTTAGAAATATAAAAAGATTCTTATAAATGGATAAAAAAAACAGTATTTCAATTACATATTTGTATGCCAGCAGCTTTATGCAAGATGTTAGATAGATTTACCAAAAAAAAAAAAATGTGAAAATTTTAAGAAAAAAGATATTTGTTCAAAAAAAATTAAGAAAAATGAATGATGTGTGAAAAAAGATTTAAGAAAAATGAAATTATTTGTGTTCATTATAGGCAGTTATAACCTCAAATGGAAAACTCACAGAAAATCATGAATACATTCAAGATCTACGCAGAAAATTTAAGTAAGTTTTTAATATCAGATGACAAAGCTAACTGCATGATATTAAACCAAATAATAAAAATTATTGTATTGGAATAAATATTACACGAAGATGAAAAATGTGTGTGTTAATATATACATAAAACACATATTTTCAGATCATTAGTGAGTGTGCTTCAAAGCCTAATACAGTATTTTGTTTTCTTAATTCAAATCAAGTAGTATTTTAGCTTTCAAAAAAAAAGAAAATCTGTTTGTAGATCAGCTCATAAAGCAAAGAAGATAAGTCCTGAGCAAAGGAAGATCCTGATTTTAGGTTCAGGTTATGTATCCAGTCCAGTGGTAGAATATCTGAACAGAGATAAAGATTTTGTTGTTTCTGTAGGTAAGGTCGGACTACAAATGGTTAGATAAACCTTTATTAAGTGTAATAGATGCAAATATATGTTATTTATAAATCAAAATATATGCTTGGGTTCAAAAGTAAAATTTTTCACATATAGAGATAGATGTATTGATTTCAATGACTATGTAGTACTTATTATCTGATTTCAGAATAATGATTATAAGCTGGCAATTATTTTGTTTTTATGATGACATAACCATGCTGTGGTTCATTTTAAAAAATAAATTCAAATATGTTTGTTTGTTTAGTTGGGGTTTTATGCCGTTTTCAGCACAATTGGCTATTTCGCGGCGGTGGGGGAAGCCGGAGTACCCGGAGAGAACCACGACCTTCGGTAGGAAAATTGGCAATACTTGTCGATTAAGATCAGAGTCGAACATACCCCACCACATGTGAGATTCGAATTCACAAACTTAGCGTTGACAGGCTAGTGATCATTAGTAGTCATGATGAACTACCTAGACCACCCGGCCACTGAGCCCCTAATTCAAATATGATATCAGAATAATAATGCTACCATTTTACATCTTGCATAGATTTACATTGCATTATGGTCTCAATTGTTGATGGTAAATTAAGTCGGATATTAAGAAAGGTGTTGTTTTTGTAGCTTTTTTTTACTATTGTGAGAGTTTAGTCTCTACTTGAGCATATGATTCATGATTCCAAACTTCTGTATCTTATTTGCAATCATCAACATCTTTAAAACATTTGAATATTGTGAACTACCTCTTTCAAAACAATCATCACAATTATATACTTTTGTCAGCATCACAGTACAAAGAAGAGTTAGACAGACTAGGAAAACAGTATCCTAACAATGAAATGATGATGCTGGATGTACATAGAAATAAGGAGGAGCTAGAAAATCTTGTACCAGAAAATGACCTTATCATCAGGTAGACATAATTTAATAGTAATAGAATTGTTTAAAATAATTATGAAAATCAAAGTTTCTGTGACTGACATATAATCGTTTTGTTATACGTTTGTGAAGTAGGATATACTTGAAAAGATTTACAGTCAAACTTCTGTAGCTTGAACTTGGATTTCCTGAACACCACAGATATTGTTTAAAAGTCCCATAAATTTCCCCTTTATTTCCATGTTAAAAAAATTTGGTTTCTTGAAAAGTCAAACAAAATATTTGGTCAAAACAATGATAGAATTGTGTATTTTACCATTGAAGACTCAAACTCAATAATTAAATGGACACATGTGTTATTCAATACTTACAGGTGTGATAAAAATAGATTAGTGTGACAGGTAAATGTTTACAGTTTGATGTAACAAAGTGACATTAAATTGGTGATTAATGTGTTTAATTTTAATTTAAAAATATTTCATGGCAATAATAAGTTGTACCAACTTGAATATGGTATGGCATTATAAATTTTCCATACTTGAACAAATTTCATTAACTCGAACTACGGATAACTCGAACAGATTGCGATAGTTGGAGTTTACTGTATTCATAGAATCTAAAAAATTTCAGAGTAATTTGTTTTTGTTTTTGTTTTTTTTCATATTCATGCAGTATAAAGTATGATTTTAGAAAATGGTTTTATTAATAAGATCTCCAGTTGAAAAAATCACGTTATTAGTTTGACGATCTGCATCAGGAGGGTAAACGAACCGCTTAAGCTCCAAATAGTGAAAATCCAGTTTGCTTTCACTCAGACACCTTTTTGTTATCTTTTCTGAAATTTGTGAATATTATAATATTAAGTATTACTGCTTAAATATATAAAATCCAAGTTAAAAAATTAAAATGTCTCTTTTAGTCTATTACCATGGCAGTTTCATGCAGACATTGCCAAATTATGCATCAAGCACAGAAGGAACATGGTCACAGCTAGTTATGTCTCTCCTGAGATGCAAAATTTACACAAGGAGTAAGCATTACATAGATATAAATATATTTTTTTTAACTATTATTAACAAAATTGAATTATCTCCCTTTATAAATTTAAAAAAGGTTAGTATGATTGAAAATATGAATTCTAATGATTTGATAGGATATCAGTTCATAAATTAATTACTTAAAAGTTTTGGTTCATTAACCTATTCTGATTTTTAAGGTTTGTTTAGAGAGAGTACATGTAATATAATATTTCTTGAATACATGTAAAAAATACATTTTTTTCAAAATTAATCTGAGATTTTTTTACAATTTTTTACAGTGCAATGGATGCAGGAGTTACAATTATGAATGAAGTAGGTGTAGATCCTGGTATAGACCATATGTTGGCTATGGAATGTTTTGATGATGTTAAGGCTAGTGGTGGAAAGGTAGGTAACTGTATACTTTTTGTCTGTGTCAGTTCTGTATTTTACATTTGAGTCATTAAACCAGTATATTTTATTTAACCTAAGTATATGAAATCTATAGTCAATAGAATTATGAATAAAATCACCTTTTTTCAACAATAACAACCACTGGCAGCAATTTTCCCTTGGTATTTTATTCCAGAGCACTCTGGTTTTATTGTAAAGTAATAGACGATGTCAAAAATTCTAAATGACAATTTTGCAGACAACAAAAGTAAGCGTCAGGAAGAGGACATTTGTATTTTAATGTTATATTTCGTATTTAATAAATTAAAATTTTCTAATTGATGAAATGGGAAATTAAACATTCACTTTTGTCTTTGGTATAATAAAATACCTATGAAATGGCAGTGAGCACAATAGCATGTTTATTGTTCCCCTCTTCATCACCTTTTTCCCCTGTTGAATTTGACAAAGTCAGCTATCTATGACAGAAAATATTACTACTTTTGACTATATTCAGGGAAGAATAAGCAAAGCTTATAACAATTTGTAATTTCAATGTTGATGCAGATATAGCTATAATTTTTTTCAGTTTTTAAATTGATGCATGGAAAAGTTAGAAATTAGAATCCAAAAACCAGTTGACAAACATGAAAGTGATCAGTATCCCTTAGTTCTTTCATTTCCCTCCTTTGCCTGTCTGCTCTAATTTGATTGGGGTCAATGCATATTAAACAGAAGTGGATTAATTATTAAGTTCAATCATATTTAATTTCTTTAATCTTTTGAATTAATTAAACTAATCAGTACAAATTGACTGAAGGTTAATTTCATATTTGTTACCAATCAAATTAAAAGAGAATTCTTTAAATTTAATTTATTGATATGATTGAAACCATACAACTAATTGAGTGATAATTAAACATAAGTTTTGTTTTCAGAAACTTTTACAGCCTCTTTGAAGTTAAAAGGGACAATAATTTTTTTCTAATTTTGAGTAAAAGGTAAAATGTCTTTAAATACTGTGTTAATGTACCCTGCTTTATACAGTAAAGAAGTGTTAATGCACCCAGATTTATACAGTAAAAAATAGAGTATTAGATCAGACTTCAGAGAAGAAAAAAAGGATCAGTCACTGAAGTTATATAGAACATTGAGCAAGCAGTAACTATGGTAACCCAATCCCTAAAACATGTTGGTGATGGCTATGTATGGACCATTCACCAAGTAAGCCAAATTACAGAAGACATTACAAGCCCTCCTATTATAGGGACTATTCAACGAGAGATCCAGTGGTGTTTAAAGGTCAAACATGATGGTAAAACACACCATTCAAAAAAATTTTCATTAAATGACTGGGTCTATGCCAACTTTGAGTCATCACTTATTAACAGCAGAAATGAAAAGGTTATGAAAAGGTTATGGTAAAGAAGAGAAACATATCAGCAGGTTTGATGTTTATCAAGAAAGGTGATGTTATTGGCCTAAATAGATTTTTCCTGAGAAGACTGACACAGTCTGTTATTCCTGATGACACTTTGACAGTATATGTTGAAATAGACATTCGTAAATTGTCTAACTGTAGAGCCTTCATTAATAGTACATCCCTGGAAAGGAATACAGAATCTGAAGATGAGAGAATTCCTAGAGCTTTGTACTAAAAATAGTGTGTAAAAAATTGTTTGAATAATTGTATGAGGACTTTGATATGCTTCCTTAATTTTATTGACTCCATTTTTGGTCTTATGGCCTTTTAATTTTCTTTTTATGAATGAGGCTTGAGGAATGTTCCTCTGATTTGAATGCAGTGAAGTTTATTATTGATAAAAGTAGCTTTCCATTAGAAGTAAAAAATGTGCTATCTTTCTGGTATTATATAGATAGCATTTGCATGAACTCCACTTTCTTTTGTTTATGTCATGTATATGCAGAACACATAATCTCAGTTATCTCATGTAGAATACTGGCATTTATATTATTCTAAAAATATATTCTTTCTGACATTGATTTCATGGTTGGTAGTTGTTGTTTTTTATGTCAAATACACATTTAATCATTTGTATACAGATTTGACCATAAAATAAGTGGTATTTATATTTAATTTCAGATCACATCCTATGTGTCCTGGTGTGGTGGGTTACCTGCCCCTGAACATTCCAACACACCTTTAATGTACAAATTCAGGTAATTTTGCATTTCGATTATTCTATGTACTATATAATGCAGTAAGTTAGTTTGTCATTTACATTAACCCCATATCTATAATTCATCTTACAGTGTTTATGAGTTGGCTAAAGTCAAGTTAATTCTTTTATATCAGAATATATAAAATATATTCAAATGATTATGTGATGAGTGTAAATAATTTCTCTATGAACTTTATTCAACAAACATAGAAGCCAAGGTTAAAAGCTACTGAGAGAAATTAAACAAATATTAAAAAGAGCTGTCTCTCTCAGATTTCATATTAATTGCCTAATCAAGTTCAAGTTTAAGCTATCGTTCATCATTTTTGTGGTCAAAGCTAAGTTTTGCCTTGAAATTATAGGAGTTAGATGAGTGATATAATTTTCATATAATTTCATTAGGAGATAACTATTTCATATTTCAATTTGTAATCAACATATGAGCTAGAGTCTGTAAATAAGTATTTCTAATCAGCATGTGAGCTAGAGCCTGTATATAGGTATTTGTAATCAACATATGATCTAGAGCATGTAAATAAGTATTTGTAATCAACATGTGAGCTAGAGCCTGTAAATAGGTATTTGCAACCATCAAGTCATAATTTATTGATGGCAAATACAACTTTTATCTCCATTTTAAAAGAAATTAGAAAACTTTGAGTTTTTATATTTTGGAAATAACTCGAACATGTGCTATCATCTTGAATGACAGTACCTGTAAAACGAAATTGTTGAAATTTTTGATGTAACGAAATAAAAATTGATGCTGCAGCTAAATTTGCATTAGAATATGAGTTATATTTTCACAAATATTCTTACATGTATTTTCAGTTGGTTCCCAATAGGAGTACTTAGAAATTGTCTGGCAGGAGCTACTTATCTTAAAGATGGACAGGTAGGGGAAATACAATGTGTTTTTCAGTAGTTACAGTAGAACTTCAAGGGACCATTGAAATCTATTTTATCAATAGTTGAGTTACTGAAATTTGTTCAAGTATGGAAAATTGGTAGTGCTACTGTATACAAGTTGATCATTTCTTTAGATTATTTTTAATTAAAAACTAATCAACAGTAATCATGACATCTTTATTACATCGAACAGTAAACGTACTTTTCACATTTTACATTTTTTCTAACCTATGATTTTTAACACACCTGTAGATAACACACTTGTCCATTTCATATCAAGTTGGTTTTCCTTGGTAAAATATACAACTTTATCATTTTGGGGACAAAAGTATTTGCTCGACTTTTTGTGAATTTGGTGTTCAAGAAACCAGAACTTTTTTTAACATGAAAATAAAGGAAAGTTGCTGGGACATTCAAAATGGCTTAAGCAATTAAGGTTTTACTGTAGTATTGCAGCACTGAATTTGTGTTTATTTATTTTCCATATAAATTAGACTTACAAGGGTAGTCATGTGATTTTTGTTTTGAAACCTATGAAGGTTAGTGTTTAAAGGTTAAAATTGATTCTGAACAGATTTAATGGTGGACTGTCATGAAGATTGATTTATTGATTGTTTTTTAATGTCATGCTAACATTTAGATAGAAATAAATGGATTATTGTTTAATGTATAGTGGCAATTATTACATGCATATCAGGACGGGAACATGTTGATGTGATATGAATATGAGCCCTGCATTGTATTAGACCGACATGCTTAACCAAATATTTTATATGCTAACTCACAAGGTAACAGTCTGCAGAAAGACATATTACTGCACCCGGATACATTATATTGACTATGAGCAGACCAGTTTTTTCTCTGACTCCTGCATGCTTGGCAGAGAAACAGCAAATACCAATTTTAATGTCTGGTTTGATCAAACCCACAACCTTCTGTACCTGAGGCGAATATGCTACTGAGGTGGATTTAGACGGACAATCTTCAGATAATTTAATGGATACATGTATTTCACAAATACTTGAAAACTGGTTTTTAGTTTTGATATTTTTTTGTAGAAAATAGAAATACCAAATGGAGAACTGTTGGGAAACCCAGAGGAACTGACATTTTTGCCAGGATTTAATTTAGAAGGTATACCAAACAGAGACTCTACAAAATATTGCTCAATCTATGGAATAGATACTGTCCATACAATGCTGAGAGGAACTATTAGATATAAGGTATATGATGTGAAGTAAAAATAAGGAGACTTCTTAAAGAACTTACCAATAAGCATCTATCATCCTCCCTTATCTATATTAGAAAAAGAAGGCTGTTGGACTTACTAAACATATAATAGGACTGAAACCAAAATTTATTAGAATTTATTTGAATAAACTTAATGGATCATTTTGATATTTGTTTATTATTCATTTTGTAAACAACTTACTACAAGGTTAAAATTCTTTGAAGGCTAAACAGATTTAGACACCCACTGGTAAAATCAACAGGAAATCATAACTTTTTTAAAATCAAGAATCTAGCCACAATTGTGCAGATGGTTTGAATATTTGGAAGCAGTGCAACTCCTAGCCAGCTAGTAGTTATATCTCTTAAGTGAAGTGTTAAAATGTGAAGAATAAGCTTTGTCAGAGGTTTCCATAAGAAAGTTTTAAAAAGTTGACTGTTTTTAACAATTTTGATAACACTTTTCTATGTTTTTACCTTGAAAATCAAATAGATTCTCTTTCAAGAAGGTAATATTTAAATAGCCATAGAATTTGGAAAGAATTTGATAATATGACCTTATTCCTAATTTTGAAATGTCATACTCCATTAAAATCAGTCTATATAAAATGTCTAATTCATGTACATTATATTTCAGGGATTTTGTGATGTTATCCAGGGACTGATTGCACTGGATTTGTTGAATCCTGAGCCGATTTCTAACTTACATCCAAGTGGACCAGACATGACATGGGTACTTATTCTATATCTTATGTATGATTTATACATTGTTGGGTATCATACATGTTTTTTTTTATGATCACATAACACATTGTACATGATTTAAGAATAAAGTAAAACATATTGACATATTAATGAGTATATACCGGGTAATCAGACCCTTCCTTAGAAAAAAATATCACACACCTACAAAAACAGTTCAGAATAGTCCATCTTCGTCTAACAACTCACCAATATTTGGGTTATACAGGTTTTATGAGGACTCAATTCTCCTTCCTGTCTAGTATAGAATTATGACATACATAAAAGAGCACAAAAAATCAATAAATGGACAATGCTATCAAAAAGATTTGATCTGATTTTAATACGAGATTACCTGGATATAGTGTATATCAGTGATCTCATCCTGTCTGACCTACTGTTTGATCTTATATCAGGATCACTTCCAGTCAGCTCAGAAAATAATGAAAAACTATGATATTGATTAATAAAACACTTTTTAAATACCAAAAAATCAAGTTTTCTTCACACAGGTATAAGTACAGTTGAACATAAATGAGCAGCAACCTGCTGCTAGCCCCACCACCCCCCCCCCCCCCCCCCCCCCATGGGAAAAATTCCATTCATTAGTTTAGCAAAGTAGGGTGTACTGGTGTTCGGTTCAGCAGGCAACCAACTCCGAACAGTGATGCAGGAAGATCCTGTTTTGAGTTTTTTGTCAATGTTATTTTATTCCATTACTGGCAAATTCTTATTCTGATATAACCTTACACAACTCAGGAATGTATGGCAATAAGAAAATCACAAATGAAATTACTTGTTAATTGTGCAAAACAAATAACATCCAAAAGTAATTCATTAAAAATTTTTTTTTCTTTTTATATTTTGCAGAAACATTACATATGTGATTTGCTAGGAAAGTCACATGATACATTTTATGATTCTCTCAAAGATATGGTTTATGAAAAAGTAGGTCATTCAGAAAGGCGTCTCCAGACCATTGTAGAGTGAGTATTTAATATAAGTTTTTTAATTATTGTTAGAACTTCAAGATGGTATATTTTTTTATTATTTTGAACATGTATTTTTTTATTCATATTTTCATTATTAGCTCACCTGACCCAATGGATCAGATGAACTATTCTCATCACTTGGTGTCTGTCGTCCCTCATCATCCGTTAACTTTTACAAAAAAATTGTCCTCTGAAACTACTGGGTCAAATGGAACCAAACTTGGCCACAAGCAACATTAAGGCATCTAGTTTTAAAAATATGTCCGATGACCAAGCCTACCAACCAACATGGCTAAAAAGAGAACATAGGGGTAAACTCCAGTTTTTGTCTTATATCTCAAAAACTAAAGCATTTAGAGCAAAACTGACATGGGGCTAAAAATATTCATCAGGTCAAGATCTACCTGCCATGAAATTTTCAGACGAATCGGTCATCCCTTTGTTGGGTTATTGCCCCTGAATTGTTAATTTTAAGGAAATTTTGCAGTTTTAAGTTATTATCTTGAATATTATTATAGATAAAGACAAATTGTAAACAGCAAAAATGTTCGTCAAAGTAAGATCTACAAATAAGTCAACATGACCAAAATCATTGATTGATCCCTTATAGGAGTTTTTGTCCTTTAAAGACAGCATCCAGCGTAAACTTTCCTTTAAAGAACTTCTCCTCTGAAACGACTAGGCCAATTGAGACCAAACTTTTGTGGAATGGTTCTTGGATTGCCCCCTTCCAAAAATTTGTCAGGCGTCCCCGACTTCCAACCAACATGGCTGCTATTACTAAAAATAGAAAAAAGTGGGGGGATGAATTTCAAAAATCCAATTGGAACCAAAGTTAGCAGTAATGGTCCTTAGGAGGTTCTCTTTCAGAAATATATCCGATGACCCGGATTGTTAACCAAGATGGTCACCACAGCCGGAATTAGTTTAACATAGGGCCCTATGGGAAAATTCTTTAAAAAATATTCTTGTCTGAAACAACTTGACCAATTGAAACCAGACTAGGTAGCAATGGTCTTTAGATGGTCCTCTTTCAGAATTGGGTCCGATGACCCGGACTGTCAACCAAGATGGCCACCACAGCCTAACTTAGTATAACATAGGGCCCTGTGGGAAAATTCATTGAAAAATCATCTTGTCTGAAAAAAACTTGACCAATTGGAACCAGACTAGGCAGCAATGGCCCTTAGATGGTCATCTCTCAGGTGTCCGATGACCTGGACCGTCAACTAAGATGGCCACCACAACCGAACTTAGTATAACATAGGGCCCTATTGGAAAATTCATGGAAAAATCTTCTTGTCTGAAGCAACTTGACCAATTGGAACCAGATTTGGCAGCAATGGTCATTGGATGGTCATCTTTAAGAGGTGTGTCCAATGACCCGGACTGTCAACCAAGATGGCCACCACAACCGAACTTAGTATAACATAGGGCCCTGTGGGAAAATTCATTGAAAAGATTTCTTGTCTGAAGAAACTTGACCAATTGGAACCAAACTAGGCAAATTCTGACCACAATGGTCCTAAGATGGTCCTCTTTCAGAATTTTTTCCAATGACCCAGCCTGTCAACAAAGATGGCCACCACAGCCGAACTTAGTTTAACATAGGGCCTGTGGGGAAATTCATTGAAAAATCTTGTCTGAAACCACTTGACATATTGGAGCCAGACTTGGCAGCAATGGTCCTTAGGAGGTCCTCTTTCAGAAATGTGTCAGTTCACCTGAATTGTCAACCAAGATGGATGCCACAGCTGAACTTAGTTAAATATAGGACCCTATAGGAAAATTCATTTAAAAATCTTATTGTCTGAAACCACTTAGCCAGTTGGAACAAGACTTAGCAGAAATGGTCCTTACATGGTTCTCTTTTAGAAATGTGTCCATTGACCTGCACTGTCAACCAAGATGACTGCCACAGCTGAACTTAGATTAACATAGAACCCTATAGAAAAACCAGCCAAATGTACTTCAACACATAAATTTTTTAGTCCTGCTCAAGGTGAAAAGTTAAATCCAGGTAAGTGATACAGGCTCTTGAGAGCTTCAAGTTTATAAATAATAATCAGTAAAAATACTAGTCAGGGAGTTTTCTTAGCCATATAACCTAAGCATGCCTTAAAGATATTTAATAAAAACTCCATGAATTTGTGCAAACAAGTTTCTTACTTTTTACCAAACAAATTATATTAACAAATTTTTGGCATGACACATGTTTCGGCAAAATTTCTGTATCAGGAGAGCTACTCCATATCCAGTGAAAAGGTTTGTAGTATTATAATGAGTAATTTGCATTTTATTATTAAAAATATCACAGTGCAAAAAATGTGCTAAATTTATGCTTATTTGTTTACAGTCTTGGTTTACTGGATGACAAAGTCATAGACAAGAAAGGAACTCCATTAGATACACTATGTCATTACCTGGCACATAAACTAGCATATGGTATGTACAAAGATCGTTTAAACCACCTAAAGTCTGTAAAGCTGCAGCACATTTTGACTTCATAAGGGCACAATGTCAAACGTCAAATTATACTAAGTGGTGAAATACCAAGTCAACAAAATGAAGATAATCTAATTATTATCTTACCAGTTATTGTCAGTTCCATAAAATGAAAGCCCTTCTAAAGTTCTATGGTTATACTGCTCCAAAATGATATCAAAATCAAAACTGCATCTTGTTTTCAGAACCAGATGAAAGAGACATGATATTGATGCATCATACCATCGGTGTACAGTGGCCTGATGGTTCGTCACAGAAGAGGACTGTGGGATTGACAGTATATGGAGACTACACTGGATATTCTGCCATGTCAAAGACTGTTGGTTATCCTACAGCTATTGCTGCTAAAATGATTCTGGATGGTAGGATATTTTTTGGCTCACCTAGACTATAAGTCCTTATGACCTATGGTAACCTCTGGGGTAAATGAATTGGAATGAAAGGACCTTTTTTGTAAAGTTTAAATGTTTTGTTGAGGTTGAATCATTACCTTTAAATGGTTGCCAAGAGTAATTGTTTATTTCTGATTGGTCAAATCGAATTTCAAAAATTTCCAAAACTGCATGGCAAACTAATTTGAAAATTAATTTGATTTCAGGGAGGATCTCTATTTCATTTGCAGTTCAGACAAAAAACTAAAAAATATATTACATACCAATGCTTTTTGTGTATACATAATTTTTCATCTTTAGGTGAAATCCAGAAAAAAGGTGTACAAGTTCCAATGTCACAAGAAATTTACAGACCCATTTTGTCCAGGTTAAAAGAGGAAGGTATCCGAGCCACAGAAAATATATATGATCTGTAATATAACATTCTTTTATGTGTGGAGTGATATCCTTTAAAGATGTCTATTAGATCATATAGGAACTTTGCTAAAAATAAAGTAATATGCTGCCAAATATTATAGATCATATCAGATGAACAGTTAATCATTCTGGAATTAATTGTTGGCTCTACTTACAATGTTTTTGTTTTATGTGTAAAATAACTGTATGCTTGATGTAACAAAGTACTTTTCCTGTTCATGACACTGTTAAACAGTTCTTGTGATAATCAAAATACTGAATAGTCATGTAAGTTTACAAAAATATGTATTTTAATATATTTTTTTTCATGAAAATATGATGTTAGTTGCAGCCATTATTTAGAAACTGCCAAAAAGGCCATTTCAAACATTTTTCCTGAAAAAGTATTTTGATGTCTTTACCATTATTTTTGCACTGGAGAATATTTTGTTCATTTCTCCTGCTAGATTAGGCCTAAAAACTCAGAAGTGATGGAGATACTTTGGGTTTTTTATGACAGATCATGTAAAAATGTTTGTGCCACATTCCAAATTCTCGTATGGTCAGTTGTGACAGTTTTATGTAAAGTTTTTGTTTTTAAAAATGTTCTTTTACAAGACAGAGAAAATACAGAGCAGCATTAATGTTATAACACATTGTTTCTAAGTTTATACTCAGAGGGTCCAAGAAAGAGTTTTAAAAAAAACCAGTAGGTTACACATTTTGTGAAAAAAAAACAGGCTCAAAATTTTGGCAAGAAAAAATACAATTGAATATTACCAGAATGAAATACATTTGTAAATTCATATTTTGAAAAAAATGTTGGAGAAAAAATTTTATGATCCAATGTACTTCCCTTTTATGGCTGTTTGGTTAGTTTGTCTTAGTTGCTTTAAAAGTAAACTGCATTGCCTATATTCTTTGGCTTTTTGTATGAAGGTTTCATTTTTTCATTGAAAGATGTGTAAGGGCTGGTATACTACTTATATATATAAATTGACAAGAAATTTAAATTTAGTCATAAATTCTGTGATCTGATGAAATATTAATTTTTTACCTTTGTATAATTTTATATGCATATCATTCTTGTTACCTTTATAAATCCAGGGTATTGTTAACTTTGTTCTTTTTTTTTATTTTGAAAGTGCTATTTACAAGAAGAAAAACAGTGTCATCATAAAATGTTTTTTTTTCAAATTTATTTTGTAGAATATTAACAAATCTATCTTTTTTGCTTTTTTGTTTTTTACATATTTTGAGATCTAGTTATTTATGTAATTGTTGCATACACTACATGTATTTTATTTGTATAAATAAAACAGACAATGTGATTGGATATCAGAAGACAGATACAGGTGACTGGAATGTCTGAATAAGGCCATGAAAATATAATTCCAATGGTTCTCATCCAAACCAGTATGATAAATCAGTAAGATAGGTAAATTCTTTTTATAAAATTCCTTTTTGAGATTTTTTTAAATAATACAATTAACAATTTTGATAGTTAAACATATTATTCATATTTAAAATGAATTAAAAAAGTATTGAGTTGGAGATGTTCGTTTGATTAGTTGGGGGTTTTACAGCTGAGTTGGAGATGTTCGTTTGATTAGTTGGGGGTTTTTCAGCTGAGTTGGAGATGAGAATCAATGAAATCATTTCGTCTGGTCTCGTTCAAATGAAAAGTAATTACTGCATGGCAGTATAAAGATAAAAAGTGGTTAAAAATTGGATTATTACTGCATTTTTGATATAACTAAATTTTATTAAAAATGGAAAACATTTGTCAGTTATCTCCCTTACCAAAATAATTATTATTATCTCCCTTTGGTCTTTAAGACAAGTGATAATTTTATTATCTCCCCTAGGATTAATGGAGATAACTGACTGATGTTTATCATTTGAAATGGTATCAAATAAGATATTTTTATAAAGGTATATTACTGATATTGTTTATCCTGCAAGATGGATGTCATGTAATCTGTATTTTTAACGTATTGTTTAAGTAATATGCATTTTTAAGTGCTGCATTAAAAAACATTTAACATTCATTGTACTGTTGAATATTTAAAAAAAAATATGTATATAAAAATTTGTTAGAACTAACCTCTATAACATAAAAGAAAATCTTGGGATGTTTCATGTTGACATAAAATCAAAAGATAGTGTGTTTGGGAATGTTTCTTGTAGCATCAAATTCTAAGGTGTTTGAATTGTATGTTGTTTCAAAGTAACTTACATTACCAGTAAACAAAATGAGAGGATGAAGGCTTTTACAAATATATTTGGACTAAAGAGAGAATGGGAAGGCTTTTACAAATATACATGTATTTAGAATAAAAAGAGAACAGGAAGGCTTTTACAAATATATTTGGGATATAGATGTATTTGTATTTTGTTAGTTCCAGGATGGAAACAATAAACTATTTTGTAAGTTTGTATACAGTCTAAAAGTAGATAACTTTTTTTATATTTATAGTCAAGATATATACTTTTTAGCTCACCTGACCCAAAGGGTCAAGTGAGCTTTTCTCATCACTTGGCGTCCGTCGTCCGTCGTCCGTCGTCGTCGTCTGTTAACTTTTACAAAAATCTTCTCCTCTGAAACTACTGGGCCAAATTGAACCAAACTTGGCCACAAGCATCATTAGGGTATCTAGTTTAAAAAATGTGTCCGATGACCCCGCCTGTCAACCAACACGGCCGACATGGCTAAAAATAGAACATAGGGGTAAACTGCAGTTTTTGTCTTATATCTCAAAAACTAAAGCAATTAGAGCAAAACTGACATGGGGTAAAAATGTTCATCAGGTCAAGATCTACCTGTCATGAAATTTTCAGACGAATCGGTCAACCCTTTATTGGGTTATTGCCCCTGAATTTTTAATTTTAAGGAAATTTTGCAGTTTTAGGTTATTATCTTGAATATTATTATAGATAAAGACAAATTGTAAACAGCAAAAATGTTCAACAAAGTAAGATCTACAAATAAGTCAACATGACCAAAATCGTTGATTGACCCCTTATAGGAGTTTTTGCCCTTTAAAGACGGCATTCAGCGTAAACTTTGCTTTTAAGATCTTTTCCTCTCAAACCACTGAGCCAATTGAGACCAGACTTTGGTGGAATGGTCCTTGGCTGGCCCCCTTCCAAACTTATGTCTGGCATCCCCGACTTCCATGGCTGCTGTTACTAAAAATAGAAAAAAAAGGGGGGGTGAATTTCAAAAACCTTCTTATATGAAACTACAAGGCCAGTTGGAACCAAAGTTGGCAGTAATGGTTTTTAGGAAGTTCTCTTTCAGAAATATGTCCAATGACCCGGACTGTTAACCAAGATGGCCGCCACAGCCGAACTTAGTTTAACATAGGGCCCTATGGGAAAATTCATTGAAAAATATTCTTGCCTTAAACCACTTGACCAATTGGAACCAGACTTGTCAGCAATGGTCCTTAGATGGTCCTCTTAGAGAGGTGTGTCTGATGACCCGGACTGTGAACCAAGATGGCCGCCACAGCTGAACTTAGTTTAACATAGGCCCTATAGGAAAATTCATTGAAAAATTGTGTTGTCTGAAACCACTTGACATATTGGAGCAGGACTTGGCGGCATTGGTCCTTAGGAGGTCCTTTTTCAGAAATGTGTCAAATTTCGTGGACTGTAAACCAAGATGGCCGCCACAGCAGAACTTAGTTTAACATAGGACCCTATGGGAAATTCAGTCAAAAATCTTCTCGTCTGAAACCACTAAGTCAATTAAAATTAGACTTGGTAGCAATGGGTCCTTAGATGGTCCTCTTTCAGAATTTTTGTGCGACGACCCAGACTGTCAACCAAGATGGCCGCCACAGCAGAACTTAGTTTAACATAGGGCCCTATGGAAAAATTAATTGAAAAATCTTCTTGTCTGAAACCACTTGACATATTGGAGCCAGACTTGGCAGCATTGGTCCTTAGGAGATCCTCTTTCAGAAATATGTCCGATCACGTGGATTGTCAACCAAGATGGCTGCCACACCGAACTTTGTTAAATATTGGACCCTATAGAAAAATTCAGTTAAAAATCTTCTTGTCTGAAACCGCTTAGCCAGTTGGAACAAGACTTAGCAGAAATGGTCCTTAGATGGTTCTCTTTTAGAAATGTATCCGTTGACCTGGACTAAACCAAGATGGCTGCCACAGCTGAAATTAGTTTAACACAGAATCCTATAGAAAAACCAGCCAAATTGACTGCAACACTTAAATTTTTAGGTCTGCTCAAGGTGAAAAGTTAAATCCAGGTGAGCGATACAGGCTCTTGAGAGCCTCTAGTTTCTTTTATTAAATAATTTTCATGTACAAAGTACTTGTCTACATACTTGAATCTCAGACTTTTTTTATATTGTTAAATCATCATTTAAGCATTGATATTTACTCATGCACTGTAGTAATTTTGCTAGATATCAATTTTTTGTGTATTGTTGGTATTTATTGTCCAATTACAAATTTAAGTATATCACAAAACACAAATTTAAAACTGTGTTATTACAAGAATATTTCAAAGCTACGAAAATTCAGTATGCTATAAGCAATGAATTTTCAGTAAACCAGAAAAATTGGTACCCAATTAAAATTTTTAAAATCTATTTATCATATTTAAAATGTCTTTGAAAATTTCTGCTGTAAATGTTTTAGATTAGTTTTACAGATATTAATGATCCAGTTTTGTTACATGACCATTTTTTGTTATTTGTTGGATGTTGTTTACATGCTATAATTGTGATAGAATTGTGCCAGATATTATTGTTGCTTAATATTTCACTTGTTATGATACACAGACCTCAATACATTTACTGTTAGTGGGTCAAAATTTAATATTTTCAACAATCAATAATGATCAGAAGTTTAATCATATATTTAACACTGTAATATTTAGTTTTGCCAATATGTTACAGCTTACCACCAGGTGAAAAGACCATGTCAATATTATGATGAGACTCAAAATCCATATCAAATACCTTGTGATTTGTTGCGCCATGAAAACCCACAGCAGTTTTCTTTTATTCTTTACTTTTGACATTTTATCAAGTGATAAATTTTGTTGGTTAAACCAGAAACATATGATAAACAGTTTATAATTACCTAATTTTTCATATGAGTCCCAATATGATCCCTCGACCAATATCAGCCACTGTCCAAGGTTTGGGGTGATACAGAAGTTTCGGGATGATAGCGGGACTGAACATTACCGAACTTGAAAATTATCACGCTTTCCAGCCGAGTTTTACCGATTAGTATTTCACTTCTTGTACATTTATTGTCTCTTCAGACACTTCTGCAAAAGCCATACCAGCAGAATAATGGACACAGATTATAAATCTTGAAAATGAAGACAACCAACTTGTCGACTGATGTTTGTCAGCTTGGGTGGAAGTGAAATACTACTCTGTAAAACTTGGCTGGAAAGGGTGATATTTTCCCAGTTCGGTCTCAGAATATTTTCGTTGCTATGCAAAATTATCACATTGCTAGGGTAGTGTCATTTGGGTCATTTGTCTGTATGATTCTTTTTGTTTTCATCTTGTACCTGAAAAGTACATGTATTTTTACAATTCTATAACAGGTCATTACAGTTGCCACAACCCTACCATGTGTTGGTTCTGCAGCAACACTATTATCCACAGGTGTTTTTATTGATATTATATTGTTGACTTAAAATACAGTTAATTCATTGAGATACAGTATTGTTTATTCCACATCAACTAATCCAGATGAGATCAAGGCATTCAGAATAATAAAAAACATACTGCCTTTAGTTGAGAGTGTTATGGTAGATTACCACACTTAGAAACTCCCATAACACCTTCAACTAAAGCCAGTATGTTTATAATACTAACCCAAAACCATTGATACTTTAAAGTTACTGTTCAGTTTTGTTAAAAATAAGGATTGCATATGGTTTGGGCTTTACCTTTTAGTCAATTAAGCATTTTCAATTTGCTCAACTTTTTGAATTATTGTCTTGTGCATCAAAATTGGTATCAAAGAATTTATTACATTTCTTAGAAACTTCATACTAATACTTTATTGCTGAAATGATCACTTTGGCTATGTTTGACAAGCAGACAGGTGGGCACTCGGTCCAAACAGTGGAAATCAGACAGCTTCTTGTTATTAAAAATCAGCTGTTTCTTAAAACTATTTTTGGAAGGTTAGAGGACAAGACATTTATTGTCAAAATACCACTATTGTAATTATTTCCACAGTTTCTCTACTTTTAAACACAAATAAGGTCTACATTAAAAAAATGATACGGAAGTATTTATCACTGCTATAACTCTTTAGCTATGAGATTCATTTTGAACTCTTTTGTTACAAGTGTTTATCAGATTTTTTACTTTTGGAGTGAAATGAAAAAGCAACTCGGATTGCATTCATTTTGTGTACTGTTAGTAATGCACAGTAACGAGTATATTGCAAAAATTAACATCTAAATAAGCTCATATTTAATAAATATCAGGGAAATGTTAGAGATATCATGAGGAAAAATCATTGATGTTGCATTGCATTATATTACAATGCAATATAGTGGGAGTAGCAGTTTGTGTTTGTAGTGTATTATAAGTGAGTAAACAGACATCCGTCATGATTACTCTATTAAATTGCACATTTATAAATAAGCAAATTTAATCTTTTAGGATTAGGGTTTTTTTCCATTTAATTGGCGCACTGGTGCAATTTGGGTATAAGGTGCATTTGTCCACAATTTCCGCTTTTTTATTTTTACAGTAAATCCACAGGACCAACTGCTGTGGAGGAAATATAAGATTTACCGGTAATTTCCAATTATTTATTGTGACCCAGATTCTTTTTGGATTAGACTTTGTAATTAAAACATTTTTCAGATATTTTTAAATCATTATGGGTAAGAAACTTGTGTCAAGAAAGCAGCTGTTTGAATTTAGTAATGTTATACACTCAAATGAACTTGTAATCACTTCAGTGAATTTGTTACTGTACTGTGTGCTGTGTTATTTGTTAACATTTTAAAATAAAGATATTTGTCTTGAATTCTTTTGGTAATTTACCACTTTCATGCCTCATTGAATCTGTTCTGAGAAAGGGGAGGGAGACACTGGTTATGTCCAGATGATTTGTCTATCTCAGTCACAGGTGGTCAATTTGGGTTTCCAATCAGTACCAAAGTAACAAAACAGGTAATTTGCAAAGATCATTCATAAGAAGTATTGATTGCACAAGTCAAGTGGTTTCAGAGAATTAAATCTCGGAAATGTGACAGATCAGAATAGTCCCTTTTGGGGCTAGGCGGCAATATTCTCAGTGGAACAGTGCAAAAGTAACAAGAATTCATCATGTCCTCATCCAGATCATAAGTTTGGTTTCAATCTATTCAATTTTTCTTAGCAGAATTGAAATAAATTTGCCAAAGCTATTGGCCATCTTAGATTTCTATGAGCAGAATGGCACCAAAAGTGAGAAAAATTAATCAGTCCCTATAAATCTGTTCAACTTTTCAGCAAATTTCACATTTTAACATTAATGTAATCAAAGTAAGAACGCTTATTCAGATAAAAGAAACACAAGTTTGTTTCAACAGGATCAGTGATTCTTGAGAAGTTTTTCTAAGTTTCATCAAATCAGAAATTAGAATTGGCACTGGAGATTATTATTCTTGATCAACTGGCACCAAATATACAATACTTACCTGCCAGGTTTGATTAAATTGAGTTTGATGTGTCCAAAAATGTGAAAATGTTTTGGACACAAAGAAATGTCTTTTGGCTAGCTTAGGTAAAAACCAATTCAGATGGGAGTTGGGGACTATCTGGAATGTGTATTATATCAGATGAACATTGTTCCCTCAAACTCAAGTATCTTTAAAACACCTTGTGCATCTCCAACTTCCTTTTCAGTCAATTAGTAACAGAATAGAGTTTCCTCCAAAACAATGGTTCCAACTGGCAGGAATAATGAAGAAATATTAAAGAATTTGTTCCTGATATAAATAACGGTATAGGATATTTGTTCCAACAGGAACATTTACTATAGAAAATAAAGTTCGAAACAATAATACACTGTGGCTTGAACTGTTTTCAAAGACATAAAAAAATATAGTTTATTAGTGGTATATATATATCTGTAATCCATTAAAATAAAGATCATGCAAAAATGAAAAATAAATGGAATATAACAAAGTGTGTAGATATCTGTAACAAGTGATGCTGATAACTTTCTTTATAGCAAAAACAATCACACTATTCTCTTAACTTCTAAACACCAACCTCCACACTTCGCATTTTACAAATTTGGTTTTCTTTTAAAATTCTCTTGTGAACACAAAAATATGAAAATTAGGTTTATTTTCATTTAAAATTTTATGCTTAAAAAGAAAGTTTCAAAAATTCACTAAATATTGTTTTATACTTAAATTGTGTTATTTTTAAATGTGAAATTGAAAATTGATGATTTCATGTGACAAATACGAGTACAATGTATTAAAGAAATTATTTTCTATCCTTACAATAAGATACTATCATGGCCATTAAAACATCTTGTATTCAGTTTATATCATACACACAAATTAAGCATTAAAGCAGGAATGTAACTCTCTATAATTCTCCATCACGGACAAAATTACAATGCTGCAAAAACAAATAATACACTAATACATACATATTTAGAAACAAAAATAACTTTTAAAAAATTACATCAGAACAAGGTTTGCTATAAGCCTTCACCACTTCCCAAAAATATCTAAAACAGGAAACTAATATCCTGTTAATACACAGAAAATAAAGCTTTTTAAAATACTTTTGAAACACATTTGTTTATTATTTGACATATCTGCTAAGTTTTGTTTAGATTTTGGCAGGAACAAATATCAGATCTCATGGAAAGTGAAAAATTAGCAAGAGAGGATAACAAATTATTCTATTTCACACAAATGTTCAGTCCTCCAAAAATATAAGAGACAAAATAAGATTAAAAATCAATGTTAAATATTGTATAATTTCTAATAAAATAATATTAATGGCTTTTAGAACTGAAGTGTTGATCTCAAAACCCATGCCCATTCTGGGTATAATTTTAAAATTCCAAGTCCATACTATACCAACTGTTATAATTTTGAAATACCAAGTCCATACTATACCAACTGTTATAATTTTGAAATACCAAGTCCATACTATACCAACTGTTATAATTTTGAAATACCAAGTCCATACTATACCAACTGTTATAATTTTAAAATACCAAGTCCATACTATACCAACTGTTATAATTTCGAAATATCAGTTAACTGGTTAATACTAATACAAATGTATAATTTTAAAATACCAAGTAAATAGAATATCAGATTGTGGTTTCAGTCAGAAGTCATTATTGCCATATTGAAACTAAAGTGGACTAAGACAAGGAATGAATTGCAAGTTTTTGGACTACAGGACAAGGTAAAAATGTGTAATACATATTTTGACACTACATTTTCATTTCAAATGTTAAAATTGTGACTTATACATCTGTATTAAAGGACTAAACACAGATAAATTCAGAACCTACATATCATAT
Source organism: Mytilisepta virgata (assembly GCA_028015205.1). Lineage (NCBI taxonomy): Eukaryota > Metazoa > Mollusca > Bivalvia > Mytilida > Mytilidae > Mytilisepta > Mytilisepta virgata. The sequence goes on from CM051519.1 coordinate 83,961,531, forward strand.
ACAGTAGTCCCCCTGTTGAACGACCACCCGTGTTTTACGACCGTAAACTGTAATCCCCAACTCCTTTTTTAAGAAAATCACCTCTCGCGAACGACCACCCCTCCAACGCGACCAACGACCTCCGTTTTGTGGCCTACTAGATCCTTTGTTGTAAAGGGTGATTCTTGCAATGGAGGAAAAAGGCAAAAGAAAGAATCACTGTTTTACTCTGTGCAAGTGGAAAAGGGGAAAAAATGAAACCTTTGGTAATTGGACGCTCTCAAAATCCACGATGTTTCAAGGGATATAAAAATCAAACTTTAAAGTTCATTATGAGGCAAACAAAAAGGCATGGATGACAGGGAAAATATTTGAATCCTGGTAATATTAAATGGCTAGAAATTCTCTCTTTTCTGATTAGATAAAAGCCTACACTTCTTCTTATGAGAAAACATTATGACCACCGTGCAACTGTGCATGCGAGGTAGACATCATATATCCCGATGGTCGTGTGTCTAAATATAGAAACGGGGATAACTACAGTCAACCCTCTTTATAACGACATTCTTTACAACAGAATCCCTCTTTATAACAGCAAAGCTCTTAAACAAATTTGCATTTTTCTTGAAGTATGGATTCTGTATAACAGCAAATCCAGTTTAACGTCAAGACTGTCAGGGGACAAACATGGTCGTTGTAAAGAGGGTCCACTGTAAATGTTTTTTTTACCTTTCAAAATATGAGGTTGTTAATTTCTTGAACCAACCAGCTGAGTGTCAAAATGTAATTGTTACTTGTTTAAATTTGTTGAAACTTCACTGTTTTTGAAATGCCAAAATACACATAGCAATAAATATATAACATTCTATGATTCGACATGTGATGAGATAAATTTAATTTTATAGAACAGTTGATGATTTTGATTTTGGTTGATACGAAGATTTATCAAAACTGATTTAATCATCCCATTCATCTTCATCATCAACATCTTCGTCATCTTCATCCTCGTCGTCTGAAAGTTAAAAAAAACTATTTCAAAGCACGGAAAACAATAGGGTGTGACATGTATATAATAAACTGCTGACACAGAGATATGTCTTACCTTTGGTATAAAATTTTAAACTAGAGACTCAGAGGGCTGAGCCTGTATTGCTCAACTGGCATGAAAGCCATTTTTATTGATGTACCTCAAGGTGAGAAGTCACTTCTCCGTATCATTATGACGTCTGGTAAGCCTTGTAGGAAGGTCCTCCTACTTACAGGTCAGCATATTCTAAAATTTGGCGGTTCTCCAGAAGATTTCTGCATGTTTTTCCGATAGGGTCTTATGTTAACCTAAGTCCTCTGCTGAAGGCCATTTTGAATAGGGATCGGCACCAGAGTAACAACACTTGGTGAGCGCTTAAAGAGGAACATTCAGATCAACAATGTTTGGTTTTAAGCAATTCTGCGGTTCTGTAGATTTTTGTTATACAGTTGAATTTTGTTACCTTGAAATCGCCCCAGTTGAAATTTCGATTATGTCAAACTTTTTTTTGGTCCCGACCAGCCAACAGTATAATTTATATATTTCAATTCCTTTTTATCTCGAAATCTGATGAGTCAAAATTTTGGTTGTGTTGAAGTGATATTATGTACAAAGGAAATATTATTAGTGCAAATATAAACTTGTTATATCAAATTTATTAATCATCTGTACAGGTGAACCAAATTTTTACACCTGTCAAACAGTTTGTAGGAAAAATATGTTTTGATAACAATCTTGTTAAGACTTAAATGTTTTATTATGTTTTTACAATTAAACAATATATCAGATTTTGTGATAAAAATAAATTGAATTTTTCTTTCAGTATGTGATTGTCCTTTTTATTCACACTACTGTTGTAAAATTCAGATTATGAAAAAGAATTTATAAAATCAATATTGGTAAACATGAAAGGATTATCAATTTGTGATTTTAAACAAATTGTAACTAGGACACAATAAAAATTTTTGAGACAATCATCATTAATCAAAATCATTTGATTACACTAACAAGTAAAAATGATCAGTGAAAGCATGGAAAGGAATATAGAAGTCATTTAATGTTTATCTCCCTTGTCCCAAAACTCAAGAATTTCCAGCTCCTTTTTAGTCAAACTTCGGCTACCTCGAACCCAATCCCATGGTTCCTTGCACTACGAGATTCAACTGTATGTCACAGACACTTTCTGTCGAGTTTGGCTCTATTTGGCCAAGAAGTTTTACGGAAATTTTTATTTTTTAAATCAACCAATCAGAAACAAAAATTGCTCATGTTTGTCGCCTGATCTGGACAAAATGAGGAAACTTTGTAATGGACCTCCTATATATGCTTCCTGTCAAGTTTCGTTCCATTTGGTCAAGCTATTCCAGAAAAAAAAAGTTTTCTAATCAACCCATGAGAAACAAGAATTGCCTATGGCAGCCATGTTTTTTGACCGATCAGGACGAAATGAGGAAATTTGTAAAGAACTCCCATAGATGCTTTCTTACAAGTTTCGTTCCATTTGGTCAAGCGATTTCAGAGATTTTTTTTTTATATCAACCAATCAGAAACAAGAACTTCCCATGGCAGCCATATTTGTATTCCGATTGGGACGAAATGAGGAAACTTTATAAAGGACCACCCATATGTGCTTCCTGTCAATTTTTGTTCCATTTGGCCCAGCAGTTTCAGAGGAGAATATTTTTGAAAACTCAGCCAATAAGAAACAACAATTGCCCATGGCGGCCATGTTTGTTGTTGAAATGATTGACTAACAGAGATTTACTGATAGTAATTTAACTTTATCAAAATATCATTGATCTATCACAAGTAGTTCCTATCAAACTAACTTAAGCAGAAAATTTAACATTGAAAATTGCTTATTAATTGAAAGTCACTGGACCATGGCCTCAAAATGGTCGACTAACTGAGATTTACTGATAGTAATGCAACTTTAAACAAAATATCATTGATCTTTCAAAATTAGTTCCTATCAAACTAACTTAAGCAGAAAATTTAACACTGAAAATTGCTTATTAATTGAAAGTCAGTGGACCATTACCTAGGGGGCAGGGCCTCGAAATGGTCATCAAACTGAGATGTACTGATAGTAATGCAACTTTCTAAAAAATATCAATGATCTATCACATGCAGTTCGTATCAAACTAACTTAAGCAGAGAACTTAACATTCAAAATTGCTAATTAATTGAAAGTCACTGGACCATGATCTATAGGACAGGGCCTCAAAATGGTCATCAAACTGAGATTTACTGATAGTTATGCATATTTATACAAAATTTCATTGAGTTATCACAAGTAGTTCCTATCAATCTAACTCAAGCAGAAAACTTAACACTGAAAATTGCTAATTAATTGAAAGTCACTGGACCATGTCCTAGGGGGCAGGGCCATTGAAATGGTCATCAAATTGAGATGTACTTATAGTCCAACTTTATACAAAATTTCATTGATCTATCACAAGTTGTTCCTATTAAACTGACTTAAGCAGAAAACTGCCGGAGAAGCAAAACCTATGTTTCGCCTTCCGTGACTTTCGCTGCAGGCGAGACAAAAAGTCAAATGTACAGTGAAATTGGGTAGATTTGGAAGGAATTAATGCCAATGTTAAGAGAATGAAGATAAACATTCAGCGAAATGATACCCCCACTGCCCATTACTTTACAACATATCAAACACAGTATAAAGACCATGATGGTATGGGTGCTTTTCAATGATCCAAACTTTTAACAGGTATTTTCCCATAGGGCCCTATGTTAAACTAAGTTCGGCTGTGTTGGCCATCTTGGTTGACAGGCCGGGTCATCAGACATACTTCTGAAAGAGGACCATCTAAGGACCATTGCTACCAACTCTAGTTCTAATTGGCTCAGTGGTTTCAGACAAGATTTTTCAATGAATTTTCCCATAGGGTTCTATTTTAAACTAAGTTTGGCTGTGGCGACCATCTTGGTTAACAGTCTGGGTCATCAGACACAATTCTGAAAGAGAACCCCTAAGGACCATTACTGTCTGGTTTCAATTTGCCATGTACTTTCATAGAAGATTTTTGAAATTCATCCCCTTTTTTTCTATTTTTAGTTACAGCAGCAATGTCAGTTGAAATCGAGGATGACGGACATAATTTTGGAAGGGGGCCACCCAAGAACTATTCCACCAAAGTTTGGTCCCAATTGGTCAAGTGGTTTCAGGAGATCTTTAAAGGAAAAGTTTACGCCAAGTGATGGCAATAGCTCACAGGGTCTGAGCTAAAAATCAGACTGCCACTTAATTATCTTGTTCCAAATTTTTGCAATAAAAAATATTGCATTTATCTCCAAATTCACAGTATATTTGAAGGTGAAATATTTGATATGAGTGTCTATTACAACTAACCAGACATTCGTAATTGTTTCTGTCTATTAGCTAATGCCATAGCTAAAGCCCCGACTATACCACCTTCCTGTGCTGGATCAGCTGCTTCTGGTCTGTCGTCCTTCCCAGCCTAAAATATACATCTCTTTTATTTTTCTTCTGTACAAATTTTTAACTTCTACGCTGGCTACTTCATACATTTGGAAGTAGTATTTTATCTCTGTCTGTTATAAAAAATTTTTAAAAGTATGTCCAACTATTGTGTGTCCCACATACTTTGGCAACTTGTTTCTTGATTAAAAAATCCAGACTTTATAGCAGTTCTCTATATTTCAAATAACAATAAAGTAGATCCTAAAAAGTCAACACTGATCAAACTTTCAGCAGTTGTGATGTCATACTTTACCAAAAAATCAATGAAATGCACACAAAAAATGGAAGATAAGCTCTTACGAAATGGAAAAGACAATAATTACTTAGGACTATTAGAAACTAAAGGTAGAGTAATACCTTTTACTTTCATTTTATTAATCAATTTACTATACTCTCCACCCCCTTTCCAACAGAAAAAAATTAAACAAAAACAAACAAAAGATTAATCCAATGTTCATTATAAAATTTATATCAATATTCAAGGAAAAGAAGATGTCTGACTGACAACAAATTGCATTTCCCCTCCTGATTGTTGGTCCCTTAGGAAATCAGTTTAAAATCTTTGATTGCAATAATAGGTCATTTTTAGAAAAAAAACTCTTGAGACAGTATTTTAAGAAATCATAATTTGAAATAAAAAGATTTGACTTTTTTAAGTGACACTGATATGCATTGTTAATACTTACAGGTTTCAGTGTTTTTCCACTCCTGATTGCATCCAATAAATTGGCTCTTGGATCTCCACCTCCATGACTACTGGTACTTTCTCCTGCAGGTTTCAGCTGTGCTCCTTGTCGAATTGAATCCAATAATGCTCCTCTACCTGACCCTGCAGCTGGCATCCCGGGTGGAGGTGCTGGTGCTGCTGGAGGGGGTGGGGCAGCAGGTGGAGCTGGTGGTGGAGGGGGTGGAGGCACTCCTGCTGCTGGTGGTAGGGGAGGCACACCTTTAGCTGACTGGGGTGGGGGCTGAGGAGGTGCATTGAATGATGGTGGAGCAGGTGGAGAGCCCATTTGCCTTGCTGGGGGTGGTGGAGGCATTGATCTCCCTGGAGGTTGGGGAGGAGGTCCCCCTCTCTGTGGGGGTGCTGGTCCTGCATTTCTTGTTGGTGGAGGTGGTGCAGTGCTTCTTGGTGGTGGTGGTTGTGGAGGAGCATCTAGAAAAAAAAGTAATTATATAAATAGATATTCTGCATTACATACATCTTTACCTAACACTAAGTTAATGAGTATTAACACTAACAGTAGTTGGAATTTATTTTATACAGTAGTTGTTCTAAGTTTTATCACATTAAAACTTTGGATTTCAGTGAAAATTCTCAATGATTGTTTTAGGAAAAATCCACATAACATCAAATAACATATAAATTAAGAATTTTTTTTGTAGAAAAATGCAACTGAGGAAAATCTGTCAGTTTAATATAAAAGTTCATTAGAGCTTGATCAAAATCACAGTGAAGAAATATTAACATTAGGCTATCACAGAAATATAATGTTGTAATTATGCACGTGATCAATCACAAGTGAATTATTTTTCCAAAAAGGGGAAAAATTTTGAAAATTAACAAATAAGTCAGAAGAATAGGGTGAGATTTCATACTTTAATAAAAATTTATGTTTCTGATTAAAAAGGTGTATTATACATCCTAAAGTAAGAGGTATCACATGTATATATAAAATCACAATGTTGAGGCATATTTTTGTGTAATTAAAAACTTTTTTTGAAAGATTGCCCCCCTACACCTGATAATAAAAGTTAATTGATTAAAGTAAATAGTCTTAATTGTGGATGTCAATAACATTACAATTAAAGTGATGGCACAAAGTATAAAGACTCATTCCTCTTTTGTTTGGATACAAAATTTTTCACCAAATCATTTTTAATGACAAAATGAGTACAATTTTTCTATTCTCAAAAGTCAGATCATGAAACTTACGAGAAGATGGAGGAGCAGGAGGTGGCTTATTTTTCATTTGCTCCTTGATCTTCTGTATGCCACCATGTTGTTCCACAAAGTCATATATGAATTCCACTGTGTCCTTGTCAATGTCAGTAGTGTTATTAATACCAACTTGTTCAAATAGTGACTTCATGTCATGGTCCAGATTATTCATCTGTAAGTTAACAATCATTTCATGAACTTACTTTTATACAATTCAAAGGAGATGCTCTAAACTAGCTGAAGAAGCATATATAAATTTGACCGTCAAAAATGCTATCATACTACTGTATAAATTTCTCCATTGTCCAGTCATACTTTTTTTATGAGATTAAGATTTATGATATAATCTTTTGAAATCTGATCAAATTTTTGACCAATAAAATAATGCTGTACTTTCGACTGGATTTGCAGAGAAACTGTGAGCTTTTTCGTTTTGCATCTGTTTTAAGTCATATGTTAGACATATTTTGTATTTCAGGAAGTGACTAAACATTTGCATGGATATGACAAAAAATCAAATATACTACACAAACAGTTACTAACATCAAATCCTTTATTTGGATCCCATCCAACATGGCTGACATGTCTGAACTGTGTTGGTGTACTGATATCGTCTTTTGTCAGCTTTTTCTTCTTGTCTTTCTTACCACTTTTTGCAGCGCTCTTCCCTACAGTGTTGGATCCTGATTTTATATCAATCTGTGTGATAGGAGTTTGAACTTGGCTATCTAAAAAGCAGAAAATGAATAATCCTTGCAAACAGATTGAATGCCTTCATGATATTTTCTTTTAAGATACAAGAATAAATTTACCATTGCTTTGAGAAAAGTAAATGCCAACAAAATGTCCAACAAAAAATAATTTCATGACATACAGATAAATTTATTTTAAGTTTACCAGTAATAGTTTATTCTATTTTTCTTTCTTAAATTAAATGTAAACTTTGTAATTAACAATTGCTACGTCAGACAAGCTTCTTTTCAACTTTCAGTCAAGTTCGTTTACAAGTACAGTAAGTTTGAAAATTACTACTTGCATTTATTTTTAAAAATAAAAAATTACAGTAATGCAAGAGTAACTTATTTCTTGTGGAAGTTCTAATAGAATATCAGGGGAAAAATGATTATTGTGAGTTTTAATTATTGCATTCCCTTCCTTTCACACTTTTCATATGTATCACTGTGTGCAACCAGTAATGCCAGAAATACGGCACAATTTTTGATTTCACAATGAAAGGTAATCTGGACATTAATAAATTATGGTGCATTCAGGTTTAATGGAATTTTTCTTCACCATGCAACTCAGACATTTATGGGAAGTGTGTTTTTTTCCCTCAAACATTCATGAATTATAGTTTCCGAGATATCAACAGTATGCTTGGATGTTTGAGGAAACAACCAATTTTCTAACACATATTCTAATATGATGTTCTGCTTTTGCTACAGAAACACAATGGTGTTCTAAATAGAACAATTATTATTGACACATGCGCACAATGTGTTGTTGATGTGAAACGTGTATCACATATGAAATCACTATAAGGCACTAAACTGTGGTATTTTGTTGATAAAATTAAATACTTCCATTTCACTGGATCTATCTAACATTTTTCGCTTTGCAAACAAAGCAAAGCTTGAAATACAACTGTTATAACAATCACAGTCGAAAGTGCCAGGTCAAAATCAAAGGTATAACGTTATGCATTCAAATGACATCAGATCGACAGTTAAAAATAAAAAATTATACATTGTACAGGATCTGAAACGCTTTGATTTGCCTTAAAATCTCACAAAAAATGTAAGTCTGATTTTATTTTGTTTGTTTTAAAACATACATTTTTGGGGGATTGTTAAAATCAACATGGCTGCCCCTTAATGATGCCTTATAGGGTTCCCTTCATTTACAGAAATGATGCATGTTGTCGCTATCACTCAGAGAAAAAAATTAACAAGTAAAATGACTAAAATAAGCTCAGAGCATGGCATCAATGAATTTTTTGTTTATTATGTCGCACCAGACGAAGTCCGTCGGGACGACATATTGTTCTTTGTTATTATTATTCTTTCTTCCACCCATTTTTGTCCGGCTATTATCTCAGTGATTCCTGAACAGATTTCATTGATATTTGGCACAGAGTTGAATCACGATGAGGGTGCATGCAACGACAAAAATTTTCAAAATTGCTGCCCGTTAAAGATGGCAGCCTCCAAGAATTTAAGAAACTTTGTACTTTTGTAAAGTATGATTATGACTAATAAAACATGTTCATGAACAAAAATTGTGATCGGTTGGAGACATTTGGCGGCCATTTTGAAAAATGTAAAAATGACGAAAAGCTGAACATTGTCCCATTTAAACGAAATTTGATACCTAGGCGAAGTTTGGCATGGCAGACAAGCTGCAATCATCGAAATACAATTTTTTTCAAAATGGCCGCCATGGACAACATCTGCTATAGCTCACAATTGCAATTCTAGTTAAATATGCCCTTTGTTTAATAACCCCTAATGATCTGATTACACTCTGGTTAATGATTGTTGAAAGAACTGAGAAAAGAACAATTGTTTCATCATTCCAGTGGATACTGTAGTTATAAAAACATTGTATTAATTTCTAAATTTAAAGCAGATAGAAAAATAAATTAGTTTGAAACTTTTCCAAAATCTATATAGAGCAAATACTATGTAAGAATTGTCAGAGATAAATTCCTTAATTTTTCATTAATTAAAACCACCAAGGGACATAATTCCCTCAAAACTGTAGTTCATATGTTCTGTCCAAACTTACTAATAACCGGTGATGTGGCTGGCTGATTAGGAGGCTGCAGAGACTGATTTCTCTTCCTGTCTGTAAAATATTACTAATAAAATTATTATTACTACAATAATATTTAAAACAAAACAAATATTTCTATAACTTGGTCATATATTGTACTTAATCTATCTTGATTTCTATAACACAATTTATAAAGAAACAAAATTTTTAAAACTTACACTATATTATGTACTTTTATATTCACAATAGCTGATGGAAGAAATTTAGTAGACCTAAATAATTTAACATGGCTAATGGCAAATAAAACTTGATGTCAAGAAATAATTGTAAAGTCTGTTACTGTGAAATACTTATTAATAGTGGTACACCAATTATTATGGACTTTGTGGACAGATCAGATGAAATAATTAATCTTCAGATCACTCTACTAAGAGGAAACATTGAAATATTTGGGTTTGTGACCCATAATGAGCATATGATGAATATGCACATTCATACTGGTGAAAGAGTGTGTAAAATTCAAATCCTCAACATTATACATTTATTGCATTGTAGTGGGGGAATATGAAGATTTATTCACATCAGAAATATCATATTCCCCAAGGGTTTGCCCGAGGGGAATATGATATTGAGATGTGAAGAAATCTTCATATTTCCCCCACTATCATGCTATAAATGTTTTATTATACTGAATAAAACCCGATATTTTGATTTTCAATGTGTAATTCACACAATTTTTTACCAATATATTTAGAGTACAATTTTCCACTTTAAAACATTTTTTATTATAACGAATCAAACAAGTTGTATTGGAATTACAGTAAAGAACATGCTTTTTTCAATCTAATTTGTTATTTAGTTTGTGTCAATTCCATTTACTGATATCAATACTGGAAAAGTAGCGAGATTTCCGAAAGGGTGGAATATGATTTGAATTTGATGGAAAATATGAAGATTTATTCATGTCGATCACATGATCGCAATAACCAATGAGCTTTAGTTTTACATACAATAACACATCTGAGGTATAATAATATATGTCCTTTATTTGTGATATTAAATGTCATTATCATACAGGAAACTGAAGATCAATTTCCAGGTATCAAGTTTCAAACTGGTGCTTGCAGTCTTCCAATTTACAGTGAGATGTGAGATTTTTAATCATGCTGACAACTTTACTGTGATTTTAAGAATAGATTCTTTGCTTTGATAATTGCATATATGAATTTTGTGTCAAGAATTTATCCACCATAAACCTTTTTTTATTGTGTTTTAGTTATTTTTACAAAACTTTTTCTAGCTTTTAATCAGTATTTCAATGGTGCTTGCAATACCATTTGTGGAAGGTAACATCCTTCATATTTCTTACCAAGTTTTTTCTGATGTCTCTCCAATAATTTCCCTTCCACAACATTCTTGAATTTCACAGCTTCATCTTCACTAGCAAAGTTCAGTCCTGCCTGTACCTCCTACACAAAATACATGTATTACAACAGAGATTAGTTGTCATTTCATGTCCTTATGTTCACTTACAAGCACTATAGTGTCTTAAATCATGATTAAATTAGAAATCGGTTTTCACAGTAAGCCAATCAAAAATAAATCAACAGAATCACAGTCTTACAATTTTTTGTTTTTGTGCACATAGTATTGAATTTGTACAAATAAATATGAGTTAATTTACATTTTTTTTGTCCAATTCCGGCATTATTTACTGAATAGTAATTAGCTAACATGTTCCTTATTGTGTCCTGTAACTCTTATGTGTTTTGGAATTTTCATTGTGAAAATGATATTTAGCAAAAAAATCCATTTCAATTTTTAGTAGAAGAAAACTTGAAGTTTTTCAAGAAAAGAATTCATCATGACTTTACTAAGAAGAAATGTTGAAATAAAAAAAGCACTCCTTTGCCCGAACTTTTGTTACATGCAAATAAGGATTTTTTGAAAGAATTTGAGTAACTAAATGCCTCTTACCTATTTACTGATAAACTGTGCATTAATTAGATTCAAAATTATTTTGAATTAATATTTTTTCTCTTTTTGTCTGTCTATGATTAAAAATAATTACACTTGAGATTAATCAATGATAAATAAACAATTATATATTCTTACATCTGCCTCGAAGGTATGAAAATATTCTCTAGGTGTTTTGTATTTAAACTGGTTATAGATTTCTTGCTCCCATATAATAGCATCTTTCTACAAATTAAACAATCAAAGCTTTACAAATAGTATATACCCATAAAAAATTAAACTTGAACTATAAAAAAATATATATTTGTGTGCTTAAAAAAAAATTCTAAATCCACAATCAAGCTAAAAGTAAATCTTTCAATTATTTCCATATACTGATGTATGTATGTGAATATTTACTGCATTTAATTTGATATATTCTGGTCTAGAAGCAGAACTTATCTGTGGTACAGATGTTTACAATATTTTGTCACTGTCTACATGTAAGAGATATTAAAATGACTCTGAGCTAATATACAAGATTACGATCTTTTTCACAAAATTAACTGAAAATTAAATTGGTTCAAAACATTGGCTAGTACATAATTACTAGTATTGCATCATATCAACACCAACAGATGTTCCGTCTCTGAAAATGTTGTCCTTGGTGGTTGGGATATAAACATATCACAACATGGTGACATAATTCTATTTGTCAAGGTCCAAATAAAAACAAATTGAATTCATGACCTACTTTGTCAAAATTTGAATAAAAACTAAATTATTCACTCCTTCCCTTTAAGTTTATATGGATCTACCTGTAAGCTGATTAGTATATGTAACAGATTACTGTTACGTTGAAACAGTTGAACATGTCTTGTGCTAGCACAACACCACATCTTATGTATGCTTCTACCCATGGTACAGAAAAAAACAGACTAATGCAAATGCTTAAAACATCACAATCACCTTGAGTAATTTTAAGCATACATTATACTGACAAACATAAGGACTTAGAGTTTAATTTAATCTATCATAGTTTAAATCAAGAGTTGTCTCCCTTCACATTTAAGTATATTTGATATTGTTTGAAGAGTTTCTGAAAGAGTGATCTGTTGTTAAAAAACCGCATCAATTTTTAAACATAAAATTAAGTATTTTTTTAAGGTATATACTCGGAAGATCATGTTAGAATGAGTGCCAATTCAAGGGTTTATCAATTCATAAAGCTTACAGGCTAGTTAGGGGTAATCAATTTTTTATGATACACAACAGAAAAAACTGTTTTTGCATTAAGTTATTAAGTTAAGGGGTCCCCCTCTCTAGCCTGTGATTTGTGTATTTGGAAAAATGGCTGACAATTATGGATGACTCTTAACTTTCCTTATTAGCATAAATATACTAGAGGCTCTCTAGAGCCTGTATCGCTCACCTGGATTTAACTTTTCACCTTGAGCAGGACTATACATTTAAGTGTTGCAGCCAATTTGGCTGGTTTTTCTATGGGGTTCTATGTTAAACAAAGTTTGGTTGTGGCAGCCATCTTGGTTGACAGTCCATGTCAATGGACATATTTCTAAAAGAGAACCATCTAAGGACTGTTATTGCTAAGTCTTGTTCCAACTGGCTAAGTGGTTTCAGACAAGAAGATTTTTAAATGAATTTTCCTATAGGCTCCTATATTAAACTAAGTTCGGCTGTGGTGGCCATCTTGGTTGACATTCCAGATGATTCGACACATTTCTGAAAGAGGACCATCTAAGGACCGTTATTGCTAAGTCTTGTTCCAACTGGCTAAGTGGTTTCAGACAAGAACATTTTTAAATGAATTTTCCTATAGGCTCCTATATTAAACTAAGTTCGGCTGTGGTGGCCATCTTGGTTGACATTCCAGATGATTGGACACATTTCTGAAAGAGGACCATCTAAAGACCCATGCTGCCAACTTCAGTTCCAATTGGCTGAGTAGTTTCAGACGAGAAGATTTTTGAGTGAACTTCCCATAGGGTCATATGTTAAACTAAGTTTGGCTGTGGTGGCCATCTCCGTTCACAGTCCACGAAATCGGACATATTTCTAAAAGAGGACCTCCTAAGGACCATTGCTACAAAGTCTGGTTCCAATTGGTCAAGTGGTTTCAGACAAGAAGCTTTTTCAATGAATTTTCCCATAGTGCCCTATGTTAAACTAAGTTCGGGTGTGGCAGCCATCTTGGTTGACAGTCTGGGTCATCAGACACAATTCTGAAAGAGTACCATTGCTATCAAGTCTAGTTCTAACTGGCTAAGTCAGGTTTCAGACAATAAGATTTTTGAGTGAATTTCCCGTAGGGTCCTATGTAAAACTAAGTTCGGCTGTGGCGCCCATATTGGTTGACAGTCCCAGTCATCAGACAAATTTCTGAAAGAGGACCATCTCAGGACCATTTCTGCAAAGTCTGGTTCTAATGGGTCAAGTGGTTTCAGACAAGAAGATTTTTCAATGAATTTTCCCATAGGGCCCCATGTTAAACTAAGTTTGGCTGTGGCAGCCATCTTGGTTAACAATCCTGGTCATCGGACATATTTCTGAAAGAGAACCTCCTAAGGACCATTACTGCCAAGTTTGGTTTCAATTGGCATTGTAATTTCATGGGAGAAGATTTTTTAAATTCATCCCCCCTTTTTTCTATTTTTAGTAACAGCAGCCATGTTCTTGGAAGTCGGGGATGCCGGATATAAATTTGGAAGGGGACCACCCATGGACCATTCCATCAAAGTTTGGTCCCAATTGTCCTAGTGGTTTCAAAGGAGATGTTCTTTAAAGGAAAGTTTACGCCAGACACCGTCTTTAAAGGACAAAAACTCCTATAAGGGATCAATCAATGATTTTGGTCATGTTGACTTGTTTGTAGATCTTACTTTGATGAACATTTTTGCTGTTTACAATTTGTCTTTATCTATAATAATATTCAAGATAATAACTTAAAACTGCAAAATTTCCTTAAAATTAACAATTCAGGGGCAATGACCCAACAAAGGGTTGACTGATTCGCCTTAAAATTTCGTGGCAGGTAGATCTTGACGTGATAAACATTTTTACCTCAGTCAGTTTTGCTCTAAATGCTTTAGTTTTAGAAATATAAGACAAAAACTTCAGTTTACCCCTATGTTCTATTTTTAGCCATGTCGGCCATGTTGGTTGGCAGGCGGGGTCATCGGACATATTTTTTAAACTAAATACTCTAATGATGCTTGTGGCCAAGTTTGGTTCCATTTGGGCCAGTAGTTTCAGAGAAAATTTTTGTAAAAGTTAACGAATGATGGACGACACAGGACGACGACGGACACCAAGTGATGAGAATAGCTCACTTGACTCTATGGGTCAGGTGAGCTAATAAAAGGGTATACAAATAATAAAATATGCAATCACAAAACCACACATAGTATATAAATTATAGAAAATAAATTTGTTCTTACATGTAAATTATGTTTCATGCAATCTCAAATCATGTTCCTATGACAATAAAAATTCAATCAGAAATAAAAATGGCTTCAAATATTTTCCATACATTTATTCCAATAGTGACATATACTTTGTATCCATTCATACTACACACAATCAAAAGAAGTCTTAAACCAGTCTTTTGGACCAGTAGTTTCAAAGACTAGTCTTGTTCCATATTAATGGATCACTCAAATAAGTTTGCATCTATGCCATCTTTTTGCAGAATTTCTCAGTCTTTAAAATATAATAATTAAGATGTCTCAGAGGATGTCCTGGAGAATAGAGGAGGCGGTAATTTTATTTTTTTCGATAGCAGTTAAGGACCAGGCAAAATATTAATTGATTCAAGAACTTTACACCAAAGTTTGGTCTAACTCCACACTTTTTCTATTTTAAGTTAAGAGGATCATATTTTATTGGTGACAGATTAAGAGGATAACAGGATCAACAATGAAGAATCCCATCAAGAGGAGGATGTTTTTTTGGGTGACATTGTTAGACACTGAACACCAATTATTTTCAATACAAACGTGCTGCAATAATAATACCTATTTTCAAACTTATAAACATCAAAATACACATGTATTACATCTCATCACTTACCAAATCAAATTTTCCTGTTAGCTGAATAAAAAGTTGTATATAATATACTTTATGAAAGTCATTTTTTTATAGAATTTCATAATCTTAAAAATAAACTTTGTCTTTTCTCCATAGCTTATTCAATGTTTTTCTTTCTTTTTGGTTTTTATCTTGTTAATTTATACAAGCAATTAACACTTATTTAACCTACCCAATAAAATATGACTGTGAAAAAAAATTTTCAGACAAACTAAAAAAAATTATTTTCACTTTAAATTTTTTATTTTTTATTATTAATATCGTAAACATCTGTGACAAAAGCGGGATGACAAAAATATCCCTATCCAGTTTCTATAGTTTAAATCAAGCAACAACATACAGGAAAATGAGACCAATCACGAATTTTATTTACAAAAGAATTTTCTTTGATATATTTGTGGTTATAGTTTATATTATCTATTTCCTATCGAGTCATATTATGATCAAATGACAAACAATTAATTTGCACTGTGATAACAATAGAATTTACAGTATATGATTAAAAAAACATATGATTGATTTGTGGTATTTGGACATACCACATGCTTCAATATGAAATATTCCTCTAAAAATCGTGTGATATAATCTATAAAAAGATTCTCATTAATAATTGATTTTTATCTCACCATGTAACAGGTGATTTTATGAAAGACATTTTTTTTTTGTATTCCACTGCCCAAGGGCATTTTTTTATATGTCATTTTGGTATGCTTTCATGAATTAAAAAAGATGAAATATTATTTTAATGAGCTTTATGTTATATGTAGATTTCTAAGTTTGATAAAAATAACACAAAAATGTGTTAAAAAATGTCATCCATCCTGTATAAAGAAAAAGGATGCCACTGGCTACAATTAATGTCATATATCTTTATATTATATTGTATTAATTATTTAATTATTCGAAACAAAATGTTAAAATGGTTTGTAGTAATATGTAATATCTAATACATATAGTATATAAAACAATTTTTGTAATAAAGATACATGTAAATAAGCATGACTTG
This sequence comes from Mytilisepta virgata, assembly GCA_028015205.1. Taxonomy (NCBI): domain Eukaryota; kingdom Metazoa; phylum Mollusca; class Bivalvia; order Mytilida; family Mytilidae; genus Mytilisepta; species Mytilisepta virgata. The sequence continues at coordinate 83,977,828 of CM051519.1, forward strand.
TCATCAGCCCAGCAACGTCCTTGCTGTCAGGTACATGTTCTTGAAATAAATTGTTTGGACAAAATACTTTTTTTGATTAAACTGAAAACACACAATTAATTTATTTCGGCTTCAATTAAAAGCAAAGACTACAAAAACTTTTTCCTCCATCAAATTCAAAACTTTACATTTACTAAGGTATCTATGACAATCCCTTCAAATGTAACAGGAATTAGCTCTTTTTTTGCCATTTTTATGATTATCTTTTATGACTATAATCATGTTTATCATTATTGCGTTTATCATATTCCTGATTATTATACATATCACTTGAATCTTTCCATACCTTTATATCATACAGTCTGATGTAATACGACCGTTTAGGATTGTCTTTAATGAAACAAACAATACCACAAAATCTTTTACTCCATCGCTGACGAGCTGGTGGATCAGCAGTATACAGCTGGCACACACCAGTTGCTAGAGTCTGGAAGAAAAAGAGTAATATAACAACTGATTATAAAATTCGCAATGTTTCTATGGAACCCAGTGTATCACATGCTTTCGCTGTTATCTAATCTATGTTTTCAGCTAATAGCTGAATGTACATAATTTTTCTCCACATGTTATCTATTGATCATGAAGAAGCTTCTGTCAAAGTTTGGTGAAAATCCAGGATGGTTTAAGAAAGTAATTAATGTTTTAAAAACTTTCACTGTAGACTGTATGATAAGTTAACTGGGAGAAGCCCATTTATAAGTAAAATAAGGAAAAATGGGAACAAATTTTTACCACATTTTCCTCTGGATACTATTTTTTATCATGAACAAGCTTCTGTGCAAGTTTGGTAAAAATCTAGTATTTTTAAAAAAAGATATTAATGTTAATACACAAAGTGAATGTAAATATTGACGATGCTGCTGACGGAATTTAGGATCGCTGTGTCTTGCTTATGCAACAAAAGTCACAGGCTCGACAAAAACCCCAGACTCCAAACAAAATTTCACTAATAAAATATGCTTGATATAGATCACATGTATGCCAAAATATAAGAAGGATCAATGAGTCAAATATCTTTATCTACAAACAAGAATTTATATGTTCAACAGAAAATGAACAATGATACATGAATATTCTCTTTTTATTGTAAAGGCAGCCATATTGGTTAGCAATCTTAAATCCTGGACATAGTTTTGAAAGGGGTCAACTTATGACCATTCTTATAGAATCTGGTCTCAATTAACCCCTCAGATTTTTAAAAAGAAATTTTTGAAGAAAAACACCAAGTGATGACAATAGCTCAGTTGACCCATTGGTCTAGGTGAGCTCATACAGAATATATTGTTGAGAGGGTCATCCTGAAATTCAACAATATGCAGGAGCCATACCACAAAACAAGCAATAAATGGCCTCTAACAAGGAACTAACATAAACATTTACATCTACACATATTATATCTCATGAATATTAATAGGGATATATCAGCATTTGATTAGCTGCACTTAGGCATGTGATTTTAAGTTATATTTTTTCTCAGTTAATGTACTAGATATTTATACAAGTGTAAAAGGGCAAAGGATGATAACAAAAATTTCTATTTAAAAATTTTAGACCAAAATAAAACCAAACCATTGGACAACTCGCCCCACTGCAAACTCGCACCAACTTCTCACCAACTCGCCCCAACTAAGAAAATATTAGTTCCAAACTCACTCCAACTGTGAAAATCATCATCACCAACTCGCCCCAACTTTGAAAGTAATGATTTTATACTAGTTCCAACGGTGAATATCATATTTACCATCTCGCCCCAACTTAGAAAATATTAGTTCCAACTGATGGAAATAGTATAGTGTCATTATCATAAATAAAAATCTGAATGTACTTTATAATCTTTTATTTATCATTATCATTATTATCAACATAAAAAAGCAAATGCAACAATCAAAAACAAATGGACACATGAGCACTAAAACATATCATATAATTACAAGAGAAACGAACAAGGAAAGTCTCATGAAAATTCGGAAAAATGTCTCATTTCTTAGCTGGTATCCTGGCTTCTTTGTCCTTTTGAACCACAGAACTGGTAGTTTTGTTTGCACAAACACAGTTCCTTTAATCTTTGGTTAATGAGCAATCATTAACCTTAATTGTTTTGACAACTTCGGAAATAGAAAGTAACCTAAATTTCTATTGATTATATGGCTTTAATCCAATGACTAATTATTATTCAATCACGTCTTCAAAGGCTGAATAAACAAAATGTAATTGGTGCAAGTTCCACACTTGAAATTCAAATCGTTATTGTAATAAGTTGGGGCGAGTTTGTAAGTAGTTTAACCACCCGTTGGGGTGGGTTGGTAACCATGATATTTACGTGTATCGAGTATGGAATCATTATTTTCATGAGTTGGGGCGAGTTGGTAACCATGATATTTACGTGTAGCGAGTATGGACTTATTATTTTCATGAGTTGGGGCGAGTTGGAGAAGAGTTGGTGGGACTTGGTATGGGGCGAGTTTGAAGTGGGGCGATTTGTCCTGCACCCATTAGCAGTCCAATAATTTATATATTTTTCATTACTGTACAAATGTAGGTATTTTGAAATATTTGCTTGTCACTCTAATTACTTTGCCAAAATTACATAGTTTTGTCCATTAAGCAGAAATCCAAAAATGTAAAAAAAGTCTCTTACATTAAATTGTCAATCATTACTTATTTGACATTTTACTTACAAAAATTCCCCAGGAATTGCTTAAAAACGTGGTTAACTCCATACAAGTAATATTTGTTGATTTCAGCCATAACATTCAATATGAGCTTTGTTTTTAAGTGATATGAGGTGTTAACAATTCAAAATCTCCATTTTGGATGAGATTGCTAACTAGTCTTGATCATGAGAATTTGATCTTTCTTAAGGATATTTTGAACTGTTAACATCTCAGTGATAAAACTTAACTGATCTCTTTAGGAACCCTGGTCTTCAATTTTGAGATACCCAACAAATTAAAAAAAAATTAAGTTGCTCAACATTTCAACTTCAAGTAATTTCCATTCACTTTAAAAAAGTCATTTTAGCTTGCTTCAGCTTTTTAAAGTGCTCTTCTTAAGATTTACTGTGAGAGACAATATTCATGATGCAATAACCATTTTATTATATAACAAGAGTCTCCTGTGAACCTGTATGGATCACATGGCTTTTATTAGGCCATTTGAGAATGTAAGCTCTTCTTGTATCCTGACAAAGCTGTTAAAGAAATGTAAAATGTCAAAGTAACCTTGATCTTTGACGTAAAAAAAAAAGTGGATGATTTGCATCTGTCCTTCAATATGAGATTCATGAAAACATTAGTTCATGAGAAAATGACAAAAAAAGTCCTTTCCCATATGGTTTCAATGGAAAATTTGAGCAGCCGCAGCTGTCGGTTGAGGGCTTGTTGTCATCAAACCTGCAAAATTTCAAAACATCTCATAATATAGTTTCAGAGAAGATTTTTTAAAATAGGCCAATCCGTATCAAAGATGGCCTCTGGCAGCCATGTTATTCATCCGCCCCGAACCAAAGGTGGAACTTTAGTAGATACCTTCGATACATCATTCCTGACAACTTTAATTACAATCTGCCCATTAATTCCTGAGCAGTTGAGAAAAAATCTTTTCCCATATGGTTTCATTGGGAACTTTGAACGGCAACAGCCAGCAGTTGAAGAGATGAATCTCAACCAAAAGTGGATTGTTTGTAGAGGGTATTGCTTCTATCAATCCTGCAAAGTTTCAAAACATTTCATAATGCAGTTTCAGGAGATTTTTGAAAATTGCCAAATTAAAATCAAAGATGGCCTCTGGTGGCCATGTTGTTCATCCAACCAGAACCAAAGTTGAAATTTAGTTTAGAGGTCCTTCCATACATCATTCCTGCCAACTTTAGTTAGAATCTGCCCATTAGTTCCTGAGCAGTTGACAAAAAAGTCTTTTTCAATAGAAACTTTGGACAGGCACAGAGGAGAAGAGTTTTGAAAATTGGCCAATAAAAATCAAAGATGGCCTCTCGATCTGGTGGCCATGTTATTCATCCAACTGGAACCAATGGTGGATCATTTGTAGAGGTCCTTCCATACAACATTCCTACCAAGTTTTGTTACAATCCGCCAAGTAGTGTCAGAGCAGAATATCATTAGAGGCTGTATCACTCATCTGGAACATGTCCACTGTGTTCTCCCCAGATTTTTAATAGCTCTGTGGTAGAAAATTCACATAGGTTTGTATCTAATCGTATTATTGAAATAAAAGCATTTATTACAATTTGAATAAGATTTCTGATGATTTATAAGAAATAATTGTGCAAATTTTACTGGATTTTAATTATTCTGGTTTTCTCCTAATTTAAACATGTAAACTAAGGAAAATGGGAACATTGCATCAAAAGTAAAAAGTACAAACATTGGTCAAATTTAATAGCACAGTGATAAAAAATTATAGCACAGTGGTACCACTGTGGTATATAAGACTAGGGAGAACACTGGTCCATGGTGACTGGCAGCCCGGAACATTGCTGTCAAGCCAACTGTCTCACTAGTTTCAAACACAAATATCTTTCAGTGGTTTTTGTCGAGCCTTCGACTTTTGTCGAAAAAGCGAGACATAGCGATCCTACATTCCGTCGTCGTCGTCGTCGTCGGCGGCGTCCACAAATATTCACCCTGTGGTTAAAGTTTTTGAAATTTTAATAACTTTCTTAAACTATCCTGGATTTTTACCAAACTTGGACAGAGGCTTGTTTATGATCATAAGATAGTATCCAGAAGGAAATTTTGTAAAAAAAAAATTCCAGTTTTTCCGTATTTTACTTATAAATGGACTTAGTTTTTCTGCCAGGAAACATTACATTCACTCTGTGGTTAAAGTTTTTAAAATTTTAATAACTTTTTTAAAATATCCTGGATTTGTACCAAACTTGGACAGAAGCTTGTTTATGATCATAAGATAGTATCCAGAAGTAAATTTTGTAAAATAAAAATTCCAGTTTTTCTGTATATTACTTATAAATGGACTTAGTTTTTCTGCCAGAAAACATTACATTCATTCTGTGGTTAAAGTTTTCAAAATTTTAATAACTTTCTTAAACTATCCTGGATTTGTACCAAACTTGGACAGAAGCTTGTTTATGATCATAATATAGTATCCAGAAGTAAATTTAGTAAAAAAAAAAAATTTTTCCGTATTTTACTTATAAATGGACTTAGTTTTTCTGCCAGGAAACATTACATTCACTCTGTGGTTAAAGTTTTTAAAATTTTAATAACTTTCTTAAACTATCCAGGAATTTTACCAAATTTGGACAGAAGCTTGTTTATGATATAAAGATTGTATCCAGGAGAAAATTTTGTAAAATATTTATTTCTGTTTTTCAGTTTTTTACGTATAAATGGACTTAACATTGCATTCTATTATGTGCATTCACCTATCACACTGAAAATATAGACAACATCAAAAGTAGGCGAGACACTGGGTTCCGCGGAACCCTTACGAATTTTTCCAATAAGGACCTTTATTAAACTATGTTTGGCTTTGGTGGCCATCTTGGATCACGGGTGGGGTCATCAGATATAATTCTAAAAGAGGACCATTGCTGCCAAGTTTTGTTCCAATTGGCCTAGTGGTTTCAGACAAGAAGATCTTTAAGTAGATTTCCCATAGGGTCCTATGTTAAACTATATTCAGCTCTGGTGGCCATCTTGGCTCAGGGTTCCTCATAGGATTTTTTCTTGGTCAGTCCTGGACTCATTACTTTTGAAATTGGTGAGTCCTACAAAATTTTCATGAGTCCCAAATTATCTGTAAGTCCAGAATATATGACATCACTACATACAGTTTGATGTTTTTGGATGTTCACAGGTTTTATTTTCAAAAGTTTGAATCATGTTGCTTTAAGTACATGCCCGATCCTTCTTAAATATTTATTATTATTAATTGAAAGCCATTTATGACTTTTTCACCTTATTTTTTTTCAAACTGTAGAACTTTTCAAATATTTTAATCACCTAAGCCAATTAAATAAATGTATAACAAGGTTAAAGAAAATTAACATTTTGAAATGATCTTTCAGTGGTTTTTCAAATAAGGTCCTATGTTAAACTATGTTCGGTTTTGGTGGCCATCTTGGATCACAGGTGGGGTCATCGGCTCCAGAGCGACAAATGAGTCGCCCTGTGTTTTTAAATAAGGCGCCTCCGAACAACGTACGTCATCAGCTGCGTCTGAAGACCGTTATTTTCATTAAAAATCTCGAGCCGCCATTTTTTTTGTTTTCTTGGTGATCAAAGGGGAAGGGGAAAGAAACAAAAAAAAGTAAGCTAGAAAATGGCAGCAATCGGAATTCTCGTGATTTTTCATTGGTCACAGTTTTTTTTACCAACCGGTAACAATATGTAGACCTTATTTAAAAATAAATTTAGCGGATTTTGACATATCTATGCACAAATGGAAATTTTGTCAATACATGTATTGATTATTAAGGTGTTCAAGAAAGGTGAATGGGAGGATTTTAAGAGTATGTTTGAGAAAAAATAATAGTAAAGATTACAGATAAATAAATATTAAAAAATAAAATGGCAATAATAAATAAGTTGTGTCAAAAGGTACAAATATTTTTGCTCATATCTGTAACAGAAATTTTCTTCCAAGTTCGGAGCACCACTGCATAATTTCATTTTTTTAATTTTTTTTTATTTCAAATTATATTCGTCAGTATTTTAGGGCAGCACAGCACATGATTTTAATTAAACTTTAACAATAGTACAATAGGCCTACCATGGTCAAAATCATGCAGCAATGTACGTTAAAAAAGTGGTGATGAGTCCTGGGACTGGGATTCATCAAAATCAGCTGGGACTCAGCAAAATCAGCTGAGACTCACCATTCTGAATAATGATGAGTCCCAGGACTCATCATGAAAAATTCTTAGTGAGAACCCTGTTTAGTCATATATTTATTATGTCTGTTATGCTGGATTCAAATATATTTTGACCAATAAAATAATCATTAACTAAATTTGCATTGCAGGGTTTCTTTTCAAGTAGTTGTCTAAGTCAATGTATTAAAAAGGAAAACAGACCTGCATGTAGTATGGCCATTTTTGGTTAAATAGCATTATTATTAGCTGATACACAATTTCGTACTAATTATTTAAAAAATTCAATTGTACTTATTGCAAACTTTCTAAATTATGTCGGGGAGAGTAAGCTTGAAAAGTTTGTTGCCTTCGCCTCAAATGTTTGCATACACAATACACAATGATAACCTGTTACTTATAAATGTTTAAGACTCATAAAGTTTTAATATGTACTGGTCTCAGAAAAATCATGTTTCAATCTGGATCTGAGAAGATTTCTTTTCTAAACTGAAATCCGATTGTCACTGGAAATAAAATATTCGGCCAATTTTCCTTTAAAAATTGATCATCGGAACATCACTAATTCTAAACCTAGGAAATACCTCAGTGTATGTATAACAGAAAAAAAATCTAACGATTTGAAATTTGGCACTCTCGAAATTGATTCCTCCCTTTTGTTATGCCTTATGCAGTTATGGTATTATAGATCGGACCGGATCAGTCACAGATGACATACTGTGTCAATTGTAACGAGCCCCTGTGCTCCCTCCGAACCCCATACCTAATGAACATGTTTTAAGGAGTTTCAATACCAGTAGTGTAACTGAAAACACAACCCCATCCCTCCTTGAGCTTGTGTAAAAGTACATTGTACTATTATATATTTAAAGCTGTTGTCGCCAGGTCCGTTTCATTACTCAGTTCACACAAAATTCGATTGTATCAACTAAGGGTAACCCTAAAGGAACTACTTACCACACTACCTCTACCAAGAATGTTAAAAAGTGTATCATTCTCAGCCTCTGATAATAGAATCGATGGAACATTAGATGGCTTTTTTTTAACTGATGACATTTTCAAGTTTTCTGACTCCCAGTAGAAACTTCCGGGTTGTTCTTTCGGTCCTTAGTTGAATCCTTTAATCTCTAACAAAACACGAAAATATATTTCTAATCTCATTTATACATAGATATTTGAATTATTAATAATTGTATTCATTTTAAATCTTGTTATAAAATTTCATCTTTTTTTCCATTTTTGTCCTTTATTCTGAAAACACAAAAATTTATGGCGGGAATTCCATTCGGAAGCCTTGACATCCGAAGAACCCAGACACACGACAACAAGCAGAGTGTGAAGCTCCGCCCAAATCTTAAGTGGTAAGCTTGTTCAATACTGATTAGACCACTAAAAATAATCTAGACTTCAAATCGAAAGCAGGATTTCATATCCACGCTTGTCTGGTTGTCATTTGACATTTCTTACACATAAATATTTGGGAGTTAAAAATTTTTAGTGACTTTGACAGTTAATTTTTTGATGTGGAATTATTCATTGTCTTCTAATTCCATTTTAAACTTGTTAATCAATGATATATTGCATAATTTTATGAGACAGCTAAGTGCAATAGATCCAAAAGCAGGCTGATGTGCAGTGTGTTGGACACAAATCTATGGAATCCAGTGTGTGATGTAGCCATGCCTGCTAAGATGTCAGATGAAGAGATGATAGGTCTAGAGGAGATGCTGGACTGTTCTGTTGGACCTGGAAAAAGAGTATTGCACTCACATAGGCATAATCTTAGGAATAGATTTGAATTGGGAAAAACTTTAGGTGAAGGCATGTATGGAAAAGTTAAACTTGCAGTTGAGAAGGCCACAGGGGAGCAGGTAAAAGATAATTTTATGATACTGAACATTTTTGATATTTTAAATTTTCTATTGAGTTAAAGTTAACTATTACATGTGAATTTATTTGATTTCCATCTGTATTTAACAAAACTTTTGGTTTCATTTTGCTTTTGAAGTGTTAATTGTAGACGGCAAGTCTAATTGTTTAATCAACTTTAATCACCAGATACAGATGAAAAGAATTTAAAATTGCCTACTTTGTGTATTCCTTTTGTCCACCTTATAGTCAATTATCCATTGTATCATCAATGGATTATATTATGTGAATTAAGAAACTGAAGTATCTTTACATCTTTCTAAAATTTCAGAAATTGTCCTTTTTCATGTTAGTTAATGTTCTGTTCATCACCAACGTTATCATAATGTTCAGAAGTCTTTGTCATGTTAATGAAGCACCACCATTATCACCATCTGTCCATTGAATGTGACAGCGGATTTATTCAAGTGTTGATTAATATACAGCATCATTTTATCAAAATAATTGATTATGAAAAAATGTCATATTTTTTCCTTTAACCATGTGTTTATTTTTTCAAAAAAGTTATGTTCATTTGATCTTAATAGCTTTTGTTATTTTTTAATTAATTGCATTGATAGAAAAAAATAATGCAATAATTAAAGTTATGTCAGGTGTTGTAATTAGCACTGATGCAACAACAGTTTGTCACATATAACTTAAAAATAGTTGGTGTCATTTACCTGGGAATTACCTCGAGATGAATTACATGCAATATATATGCCTTGGGGGAAAATTCCAATGTCTGCTAATTTGTTCAAACAGAATTCATAAGTGAACACTTTTTAATAAAATGTATTAATTAAATCAATCTTGTGAAAATTGTTTTAAAATGAAATTTGGACTTGTTAGTGAAAGGGTGTAACCTCATATTCTATTTTTATCAGTAATTTAGTATTTGTTTTAATCAATATATTTTTTATCAATTTAAGGTGAACATAATAATGATATTCTTAAATTGGAACAAAATCAGCTCCTTATATTTAAAATAATTGACAAGTATAATATCAGTTGACAATTTATATAAGTTTATTAATGTCAAATTAATATCTGACGTCAGGGTATTATTTGTAAAACAAAAGACCCTTCGAAATTACCCCAAGTATATCTTATCTTTTATTTCCAAACAAAGCACACACAAGACCTAATTATATGTTATCAGTGAACTGCAGGTAAATAATACAGGTAACATAATAATTTGAAAGTGTGGTGCACTTCTCCACCTATACAATATATAATGACAACAAATTGTGTTTTGTCTTTGCCATGGGTATAATGTGACTCAGATGTGAAACTGATTATCAGTCATATTTCAGATACAATGCTTTACTTATTTAAAACCACTTTTCATTGTTTACTTACTTATCAATACATCGTGTTCTATTTATTTTTCATATATACATTGATTTCTGCCATAGTCATAGATACACTTTTCTTAAAACTTTTAAGGTTTATAAAAGATGATAATTTTTGGAATGTTATAGATTTACCTATTTTTATATCATCTAAATTAGAAAAAAAAACATTCTTTTGTCTTTTTAATCTAAATCAAAGCATTGTTGAAATAACACATTCAAAACACTATCTTTGCCTTAATAAACATACTGTAGTAAATAACATTATCACATTTATTTTGTTTATGTAAGGGATATTGATACAAATGAATTTTTACCATACCAAAGTTAGATAATCAAATTTTAAATCCCAACTAGGGGTCTGATATCTAAAGAAATAAATACATAAATCTGACCCTTGTTTGTTTCATAGGTGTAAACTATTCTGAATGACCCTGTGACCTTTTACTTTAAACAAACAAGTAAGTGGGGCTGGGGTCAAATGAAATGATTCTTATCCTTAATTATATCACCATTCCATTATGGGTGTTATCCAATCAATCAATTATTTCTGATTTGAGCTGGCAGGGGGTAGTGGACTGTGAATATGAATTTGATTAAATTGCTGATTCAGCTAATTTATTGGGAAACTGTAATAACTTTTAATCTTAATTTTATTTTATCTGTTCATGTTGTATACAATGGATACTTGAAAAATTTTCTTGACATGGTAGTTTATATAATCTACTACTAAAAAATTTCATAATACCTACATCTACATACATATATGTTTATGTCTACTGTAGAAAAGGGAAAATGAAACCTTTGACATGTACAGTACTTACTGTTTATATAAGTTTTCTTCATAAAAAGATTATTTAACTCATTTGATCTTTGGTGTGTTCCATAGGATTCTGGCATTTTTTAAAGATTTTTATCAAATTTTACCTATTAAAGTCATAACTTTCTTCCCAAATTTAATTTTTTTTACCAGTAGATAAATTGATACATCACTCAGTTTACCTGTTTTATGTTGACCTGTCCAGGTAATATTAACCACACTCGATTTTAATGTTATTACCTTATTATTAGCGCTTTAACACAAACATCAATTTATTTTATACCTCTGATCAACAAAAGAATACACATTCTATTTGTCACAATTGACCAACTGGTTGTAATTTATTACCCTGAAAAATTTCAAATATTTTGCTATTTAGTAAAGTTCCTCCCAAGTTTCTAATGTACATTCATTTTATTTTGCTTAAATATATAAATAAATTTGTGATTCTAAATTATTTTTTGTGAGATCCTAATTTATCGTTTTATATGAGATGTCTTGGTTTAAATAATTTGGACAAGTTATTTCTTAATTGTTTATAGTTTCAGAAATTCACAAGAAATTGTAGTTAACTTTTTACAACATAAAGTTAGAACCAAACGCACAGGAAATGAAAAGTATGGGAAGGTGTCAGAGGCCTGTTCTTTCAAGATCAGAAATGTTAGAGGAAATACACACTTAAAAATTTTGTCTCATCCATATTATTTCCTTGTCATTATTTTTCTTTTGATGATGGGAAACAATAGGTCACAACCTGTCAACACATAGATATCACCTTTAACTCCTACAACAAATATATGCCTAGTCTCATGATGGTACCTCTATTCTAACATATTATTTTTATGTCTCTTTGTTATGAATAAGTACTTAATATTACCTACTAATTTGTGGTCAGTCACTGTTTATTTAGTACGTGTACTTTTCCTGTTTGAGGTCAGAGTTGAGTGATGACTAGGAATATATATGTTTAATGTTTTTATTAATATTTTATATATTTGTATTTTTCCAAGACAAAGAAGGACAAATTTTGAATCCTATTAAAACATAATAAAGATCATTTGTAAACAAAACGTCTCAAAAGTATTGACATTCATTATATTAAATCAAATATTTTTTAACAAATATGCAGTTCTGTCTATTTTGGGACATTTAAATGTCATATATTTTAAATGGAATGAGGAAGATACATATTTTGTTGCACTTTTGCCGGAAATATTTTTATGTAAAAGTTCCACATGTATTTATTAATTTATAGATCTATGTATATGAATAGTTATGAAGAATATGAAAAGAATGTAAATTCAATGATTTACTGCTGTTACTGACACCCAATCCTTAAACACTAATGTTGCCATAATAATTAAGCTCCATTTAAACTATGACTCAATGTATGTTTAATGCGCCTTTAGTTTAAATCATAAATTTTCTTATTAGATTTAATTTAAAACACATTTGATTGTTCAAGTCCTATCTTTTTCATGACCACAAATATTTGCAGGTGTTATAATTACTAACTGTTTCCTTGATCTTTGAGATAAAACTGGATCAGAGATGTGAAAATCCTGAAATTCAAGGCCCTATCTTAACCATTTATCTGTTTGATATTTTGTGGTCATTTGTCATACAATTATCAATATCATATCTTTTGTGGTCATTGATGTGCTTTTAGTCATCTCTTTTATAAAACAATAATGCAACATTTGAAATTGGAAAAAAAAAATTTATGACATAATAATAAAAAACATGCCTTATACATTGTATATATATTATTCCAAGTGCATGTATATTTTCCTTTTTCTGTTTTTTTTTTCAACAGATAAGGCATGGGTTTGTGTCCTTAGAATATATCTCTTTAACAATCTGAAGATAAATAGGTTGAACTAATTACTTTTTAATGGAAGTTTTAATTGATTTGGATAACTGACTTCCTTTTCACTGTTTTTAAATGTTTTATAACAGACCATAACCTTAGGTCATTAAAACTGAAAGAACGAAAGAATGTCTTAGTTCACACTATCGGTTGTTATAATGACATGTCTAAATTCATCAGGTACTTTCATCTTTTTAATTTTTATAAAAGAGGTATGATTATGCCTTTGTTAAAGTGAATGTCACTGCCATTTAGACTCTTTTGACATTTTTTCGAGGACGATATGTTGAAGGATAATATTTACTTTAGTTTCTATGGCAAAGAAACCACAATATCCGCTACTTTAGTCTAGTTTTATAAATGTAGTCTAAAAAGGATTTTTATCATTATTATGACATCAGATAAAATGTGACATGATTCATATAATTTTACATGAAATTTGATTCAGAATCATCAGACTTGATCACATTCACTTAAGTTCATGTGCATCAAGGTTTGCAAAATTTGAGGGAAAAAAATAAAAATTATCAGTTTACAACTGACTTGGCAGCTAATAAGCTTTATTACTTTTAGTATGAATAAAAACGTTGTTATTTCTGACCACCTTAATATTGCTGTATCATTGACCCTCCAGCGAGAATATTAAGAAACTTAAGAAATAAACAAAATATGAATTCAACATAGGAAGTATACATAAAAGATTTATGAGGAAATACGAACTGAATGACATTTATCAGATCGGTCATCTTGGGCACTAAGGGGTAAAACTGTAGTGGACAATTTTTATATTCTTTTTTACTAATCTTTTTGATTATACAGATCTTTTACCTGAAGTGGCAGAGTTGTTTGTAGGAAAATATTGATATTTATCATATTGTTAGGGTTGATATAGGTAATTTTGATACCCCTGGAAGTGAACTTGCCATATTATCCCAGCGGCCACTAGAATTCCATATCATACCCCAAAAGAATCACTTGATCGCAGTTTACAACAGATGTCAAGAACAATATATGATAAAGAGAATCTGATATTTATAGATTATTACATGGCATTTTCCATATCGGCCCTGGTATCATCCTGAGACTCCAGTATCAGACTGAGAGCTCTGCCTGACGTACGATAATGGTCGAGGGATGATACAAGGGCTGATATGGAAAATACCATGTCATAATCTATTTATCACATATTTTGAATTTAAAATCTATACACAACTACAGAAATAATATGGGAAATGGCTGAGAAATAAAAATTTTAGCAGCTATATGAAATTTTTTAAATTATGGCAAACTACATGAAAAATTCAGAGGGAACACTGTACCTTTTGATAGTGTTAATAATCAAATTTTTAACAAATCTCCCATTTTGTTTTTTAAGTTTCAGACGACCTGAAGGAGTCTTATAGAATTCCTTTATAAATCCGTATCAGCCCTCAGGACTGATACGGGGGCTGAAACGTATTTCCAATAGAATTTCTTTATAAATCCATATCTGCCCTCAGGTCCATTTTGGAGTTGATATGGATTTCTGAAGGAATTGTATTGGAAATTCATATATGACTACATAAGACTTCAGATCTTGATATTTGAGCTCCAATTTGGTTGTATCAGCTATGCAGAAAAGCCCTTATCAGATCAAAATATGTTGTAAGGTTTTATTTTCATATCATACCCCATATCAACACCTCGACCCATATCACCCCTCTAGTAAGCTTTCCAGTTGATATTGGTGTCTTGGGTTGATATGGGATATTATATGAAAAAACCCATAAGATTCTATATACGTTTATACAGAGAATCTTTGTATCTGCATTATGTAAGGAAAATATCAAAGCCGTTTCAGCTTTCATGTTGGTATTTGAAAAAAAATTATAACTTTACTGTATGGATTCCATTTCATTATTGTTCTAATATGGATATTTATTCCATCTCTTCTCTCTGTAGACTAAAGTATATGTTACTGTTAAAGTGAATTATTGCTCAATTGTATACATGTATGTACAGGTATCAAAATCATAAATATGACTGAATTTTAAAAAAAAACTGTCATTATTATTCTTTCAATTTTTCTTTTGGTCATTTCAGGTTGCAATAAAGTATATTAAGAAAAATAAAGTACAAGATGATACAGATCGATGTCGATTACGACGTGAAATCCATATTATGTCATCCTTAAATCATCCGAACATTATCAACATTAGAGAAGGTAGGTTTGTCCTATAGGAGCACATTTGGTACCCACATATATGTATATTAGGTGTTAATGATACAAAGCCATTTAGAGGTACATGTAGTCTTTCGGTTAATTGTATTAATTTATCTACATATAGTGGTACTGTTCTGTTGTGCACATCCATTTGTTTAAACAATCTATTTAAGAAATAAATTAAGAAGACATTTTAATTACCTGTCAGTTTCACTGACTGGTTTACTGCACTGCTAATTGGTACCAGTACATTTTCAGTTTTGAAGGTTATAAACAAAAAATGCAAGAGATCATGATACATGTACCTGTTAAGCCAGATCAAATATTGAACACAAGGATAAAAATTATTTGAAAATTTTTTGATCTTTAACTTCACTTTTAGGAAATATAGTAACATTATCACAAACATTGATAACATTGAACAGTTATCAAGAGTGAGTTTTCATACCTTAGGTACTCTCTTGACCTAGATCTCCAGAGAAATGATTTAGTTGAAGATGATCAATACATCATCAGATAAAAGAAAATTACAACAAAACTAATAATTAATGTTCATAACTTAGGTGATAATCTTGTAACCCAATACACAAATTGACACATCTCTGACATGGTGTGGAATGTTGACTTGTCTTATTAAATTTCTCAACTTACTGTATAAAATCAACATGAGTGAAAGTACAAAGACAGATTTTAATGAAATTCTAGATATAGAACATGCATAACACCAATCTGAATTAAATTATCTCTCCACTGCATCCAGTTTGAATACAGATCAGAAAAGTGTGTAGTGGTTTGGAAGATTCATTGACTTGTTTGAATATAAAGAGGAGTAACCATTGGAAATAATATATACCTTTTTGCTGTTAATTTGTTTCCTCTCCAAAGTGCTGAAACTGATTCTGATCAAATAGAAAAGTACATATCATTTTGGAAATTAAATTCTTGCTAAATCATGCATGTAATCATATCACTTCATCAGACAAAATTGTAAAACAAATGAGATTCAAAAATTTTAGATCTGATAATAAGATTACATAAACCAAGTTATAGAAGTGGGACAAATAGATGGGAAACCATCAATGTTTGGTGTGATCTTTCCTTTCAGAAAACATTCTCAGTTTATACCGTCTTTTGTAGGGGATGGATATATTGGGCCTCATTCCATTTTTAGCAATTTTTCAGGTTTTTATCTTGTTTTTTAACAGAAACTTCCGACTATAAGTCTTGAATAAGTAGTGATTTCTTTTACTATATTAAAATTCTCATGAAAAAAGTGAAAATTGTATAAGCTGATGACCTATTTAGGTTAATTAAATGACACACCACTTTTATGTTTCCAAACAAATATAAAAACAGGAAACGTGGTCTATATTAATATCCTGGAAGTTCGTATACAATTAAAAAAGACACTTATGTATTTATGTCCCTAATATAAGAAAACAAATAACCAATTATCATTGTGTATTGCATGAGAAAATTGATGAGAATTGCACCAGAGATATAAGTAGACTATATATTTTACCTTCAGGGCCCACTTAGATGGATGGGTCAGACATGAAAGAAAATATGAATAATTTAGGTCACCTTATTTGTAATATGAATGAATGATGTGTATCTCGTTCATAGAAGTGATAATTTATGCCAGACTATTTTTATTGATGTTTCATGGAAGCTATGAATGAGATTTACTACATATGTATATATCTGTTCTTCCTAATATTCCTCACTTGAATATTTGTTTCAAAACTTTTGATAGGGACATTGACAAAAAGTTTTTTCTGGATAAGTTATCTCAATGGTATTATGTACTGAGGTCCATCAGTTTTAACCATTCATCTTTTTATGCTTTCTTTATATTTAGTTTAGTTTTGTTCATTTTAAACATATTACTATGGGATTTGCTCAAAACATGGTCATCAGGTGTACCAATGATTATGTTGACTGAATCTCCAAAGCATCACTTGGATCTAAGAGAAATGGACTTAAATTGCTTGGTTCAAGTAATGTCGGGAAATTTTGACATGCACAACAAAAGAAGGCTAGATAACTTTAGGAATTTTTTGTTCATTGGAATAAATGATCATAATAATAATGAAAATTATCCATTTGTTTTATATATTTTTTTCCAATTTACAAATAAAAAAGTAGGTTTCTTTGAAAATTTTAGGTTTAGTACATTTGTATATCCATGTTTGTCCATGTGTTTGCTAGTTTTTAATTTAACAGTCATGGTATCCTTTTAATGCATAATTGTTTTGAAGTTCAGGTAGAATCCTAATCAATGTTTGTCTTCAAGTTTGAAATTGAACCTATTGACTTGTATTTTGACCAGCAGTCTTTTCTATGTACTTATCACAACTATAATGAGTTAACTTAGTACCTTATACCAGGATTAGATATTAAACAACTGGCTAGCTCAAAATTAAGTACTGTTAAATAGTATGTTTGGCAAGGTTTAAAAGACGCATAAGCAAATATTTTTGTCCCAGCAGAGTTTCTTTGTATCAGCTATTACGTTTGAAATGTAGGGGGTAGTGAGGTCTAATCGATCAGCTAATTTGGCATATCCTAACTGATTTCATAAGTAGGTTTATTTTACTTTCCATCATAGCCTTATCTTTGTAAAATTTTGTATTTTTAAACTGTCAAAACATTTAAGTTATGGATATTTTTTTGTATGAAACTTTGGCAAAATTTCATGGAGTAAAATAAGGACAGTTTTGTGGGAATAGTGTACCTCTATAAGGTACATGTATACAAGTACTAAAAGACCTTGGGGTTTATCCAGTTAATAGTTGAACCTGCTCAGAAATTGTTTTAAATTTAAAAAAGAGGATCCAATGACTTAAAATAAGTTAATCAACATTTGGTATAATATGGCATTTTCAGGTAGAAATTTTAGTGAAAATGTTGTATAATTTGTAAAAAAGTATAGAAAGCAGCATCTCTTTCAATGCCGGGAGACAAACTTTAATGATTTGTTTGTGGGGGGGGGGGGGGGGGGGGGGGGAGGTAATTGTCATGTTTCTGATATCTCTAAACCTAACACAGTTCAGTAAAACATATTGAAACCTTTGTTGTCAATAGTAAAGCTTGAACATTACATTTAAAAGAAGTAAAACATGTAATTAGGATTTGAAAAAAGAGTGTACTTATATGTAAAATCTTGGCCTTTACTATCCTCCATTATAATACTGTCTTTGCCTATATTATACCTATCTTTGCATATATATTATGCATTAGGTAATTGTCATGTTTCTGATATCTCTAAACCTAACACAGTTCAGTAAAACATATTGAAACCTTTGTTGTCAATAGTAAAGCTTGAACATTACATTTAAAAGAAGTAAAACATGTAATTAGGATTTGAAAAAAGAGTGTACTTATATGTAAAATCTTGGCCTTTACTATCCTCCATTATAATACTGTCTTTGCCTATATTATACCTATCTTTGCATATATATTATACCTATCTTTGCCTATATTATACCTATCTTTGCCTATATATTATACCTATCTTTGCCTATATTATACCTATCTTTGCCTATATATTATACCTGTCCTTGCCTACATTATACCTATCTTTGCCTATATTATATACTGATCTTTGCCTGTATATTATACCATTCTTTGCCTATATTATACCTATCTTTGCCTATATGTTATACCTATCTTTTCGTATATTATACCTATCTTTGCCTATATTATACCTATCTTTGCCTATATATTATACCTGTCCTTGCCTACATTATACCTATCTTTGCCTATATTATATACTTATCTTTGCCTGTATATTATACCATTCTTTGCCTATATTATACCTATCTTTGCCTATATGTTATACCTATCTTTTCGTATATTATATCTATCTTTGCCTGTATTATACCTATCTTTGCCTATGTTATATCTATTTAAAAGAAGCTCATGTTGCTATTACATAATTTGCATGAGACCTGTGTGTAAATCATAATGCATTAGTTAATTTAAATATCTCAAATTGCATATGATAACAGATAATGAGATGTGATACAAATCTTTATGATATGAATATTTTCCAACACGCATAGATATAAATGGGTGTGCAAAAATTCAGGATGTTTAATGTTTAATTAAAGATATCATCAAAACTATTCAGACCACAGAATTGCTTTAGTATAAAGTCCTGAGTTAATTTGTTTGTAAATTTTTGAATTATTTATTCACACTTGATAAGGAAATTTGTATTATTTGTATAACCTATAGTTTATTAAACAGTATATATGACAACTTAAAGATTGACCATTTTCCTTTCCACATGTTAGTACCAGGTGGCAATCATAACATCACCATTCCATTTTCCACACCTGTTGTGGCATTCCTGTATAATTCCATACATCTTATCGCAAGATGATGACAGTTTTATTTAAATCAAAATTAGCTTATGGTCAAGTTTCGGTGCTCACTAATTATTAGATGAGTAAAAAAAATAATATATGATAATGCTATTTTTAACCACATTTTCCAACTGAAAAAAATCTTGTGAGTTTGAAAATTTATGATGGCAGGTGGCAGAAGAAAAACCTGGTTTCCTGTCGCTTAGACAATTCTTGTAGTAGGTTTGAATTCTCTCAAAAAGCTACTAGACCACATGGCATGCTGTTTATGAAACTTGCCAGTCCTGACAATTTGGAACTTCCAAACAGCCGTTCACATCTGCCTGCAGATGCTGTGAAAAAAGTCCATCTGCTGTCAGGCAGGCTATTATTTCAAACTGCTTTTAGTATTGATATTTTGATGCAGATAGGGTAACAATTGAGTTTATCTCTTTCACCCAAATTACCTAAGTGAATAAGACAATTTTATCAATTTTATATAAAATATCCATAAGAGAAATTTTATTACTCTGGATATTATGTCTGCAAATGTGGGTCAAGAAGACCATGCATTATTTCATTTTGCAATTAAAAAGAAACAAAGAAGATAAATTTTCTTGCAAAACTATAATGCTGACTAAGTTTATAGGGTTGGTTAAAGAGAAGATCTTTATACTTATGTTTTTACTTACATGTTTTAATGATTCACAAAGGAACAAATGTTCAGACTAAAGGAAATTATATAATTTCATTATCTGGGTCAGTTTATTAAATTACAGTTTTTTTCTTATTTTAACAAAGGCAAATGATATGAGAACAAATCTTATGTGTTTTCTAGGACAGACATGTATGTGCCTGTATAACAAAAAAAAATGTTTAGTCTAGAATTTCTTGCAGAGGAACATTTTTGTTAAATTACATGTAGTTCCAAAGGAACCTAATATCCAGGTAACACATGTATGTTCTTGGAACAAAATATACTGTGAAAATGGTTCCATATGGAAAAAAATATTAATGAAATAATTTGTTCCGCTGGAACTGACTTTGGAGGAACTTATTTTAAATTAAATCTACGTTCTTTTTTCGAGGGATTGTAAGTTTAAGTTTTAATATTGTCCTGTGTTCTGTACATGTATATCCAATTGTCCTGTACATGTACATATAGTCACAAATCTCTGAAACACAATATGGATGTATATTTCAGTAAAAGCATTAAAAAGATTTGTTACTCAGATATGTACATCACATTTTGGGTTATTGAAGAAAAATCAAAAGTGATGGATTTTAAAATTATTACAGATAAGAAAATTATCATATCTTTTATTTATCGATTACTGATGACACTAAAGTTCAAAATGAACAATCAACAAGGTATAGGTGTTAGCAGGGAAACCATAATTTTCCTAATATCAAATAAAAGTTATCTCACAACAGATAAATCATTGTCAGACTAAATAGTTATGTAACAATTTCTTAAATTTCAGGGCGTTGTGTCTTTTTTTAGAACTTTTGTTTTGTCCAAGGTAGCTTAGGAACATAAATTGATGTTGGTTTATCAAAAGATTTGGGGGAAGTCCAGAACTTTCATTTGACACCTGTGTGGGTAATTAGATATATTTTAAACTAATTAATATTTACCACATAATTACTCAAGCCATTTGTGATAGTAACCCAATAATAATAGACAATGACTTGTTATTTTTTCAAAAAAGAAATTTAAATTTCTTACTATGCATGTACTTGCCTATTATGATTAGGTCTGTAAGTTCAAAAAGTACTGAAGATTCAATTTTTCAGAATTCAACAATCAGAGTGCCATATACCTCCCCCCCCCCCCTTTCTTGTATAAAAAAGGTGTTAGTCTACTAACGAATAACCTGATTTGTTTAGTGAATTACCCTCTCCATACCACACGCACCTTTAAAATTTACTCTATAACTTTTGTTATTTGTTAGGCAGAAAGTTAATCAGAATCTTACAAGTTCTGAAAGATTTTCAAAGTATAAAAAGTTTGGTAAATTAAAGCCTATCAGTAGCAAAAAACTATTAATTAATGATAACTACTTTTCAAGAACTATAATCTTTTGCCATCCGGAGATCATAGAATACAGGTCAGACAGGTGCTGACAGGGAATATTTGATAAATGATTTTAACATGGTATTATAAAAATTACAAGAATTTTTTTCGGTTGATTTTCTTTATTAAATAAATATTTTCATAAATTGGTGAAAAAAAGCTGCAGAATCATGGTCATCAATCATGGTTAGGAAATGTTTGGTTAAAGGTGATATTAGAGATTAAGTGATGAACAGCTTAAGTTATTCATAAAAAAAACCATGTTTGTCTTGGGGAAATTTTAATTTCTCTTCACTGGCGTCTTTGTCCTTTTGAGAAGATAGGATCTATCCACATACCAAAAAGTCCTGACCAATAGCCCCAAGTCAAATAATTTATCTAATTAATAATAATGTGTCAGAATTTCCTTTGAAGTGAAAAATAATAATAAGTGAATCTTAATTGGTGTCACTTTATCAACAATGAGGTATTTAGTGATATTTTATCATTGGACAATCTCACCATAGATAAGTGACCATGGTCATTTTAGACAAGAATTGGCATTGATATAAAGTATGAATGTAGGACGGAAAGTCACAAGACAAAAAGTCACAGACAAAAAGTCACGGACAAAAAGTCACTGGACAAAAAGTCACAGTTAAAATTTTGTATAGTGACAAAATGTATAGGACAAAAAGTCACAGGACAAAAAGTCACAATTTGTTTTCTCCAATATTTTCAAGACCTATAGGACAAAAAGTCACAATGAAGAGATTGTAATATGAAAGACCACAATGTTAAACATTTCACAATTAATTTTATTTAATTTAAATGGTAATTATAATTGCAATTTATGATATTTATTTTTATTACTTAAAAAATGCAAGGATGTCATGAACATTAATTATTTTAATTAGTATATCATAAAAGGGGGACATCATCTTGAAAAAGGAAACAATAATGTTTATATTATAATTAACTGTTTAATTGGCTTCTGTTTGGCAGGATATATGCACCCTTTCTGGAAATAATGACAATTATGTTGTTTTAGTTAAAAAGCAGGAAAAACATCCTTACTTTCATGTATACCTACAAAAGGCATGTATGTTTTGACAAAGCTTTCCTTCCCCTTATTGAAATCATGGCTTCCAATTTTGAGTAATAAACACCAGATGATGTTGTTTTTAGCAAAAAAGTACACTATAATAATGCAAAAACTGTGACTTTTTGTCCTATACCCAAGTCAATACACACAATAATAATGCAAAAACTGTGACTTTTTGTCCTGTGACTTTTTGTCCATCAAGGTAAAAATATTGATTGTGACTTTTTGTCCTGTGACTTTTTGTCCTAGGTGTTTTGTGATTTTTTGTCCTGTGACTTTTTGTCCTGTGACTTTCTGTCCGTTTACCTAATTACCTAAAGTATATTTGTTTTTATATACGTGTACATTAACAGTAATTAGTCAAAAGAATAATAGTGACAATAACGAATAATTCCAGTCAATAAGAAAACCTAACAGAAAAATGATAATTAAATATATGAAAATAAAGGATATGGGGTATGCATCAATGAGATAATATTATGTTATGTAATGAATTAACAACATCTTATAACTTTGTTTTGTGTCCTTTTAACTGTGAAATGATCAGCAAACACTACAAGATTGGCACAAATAATTAAAATTTATATATAGGAAAAAAATTAGATTATTTGAATAAGAAAAATAAATGAAAATGAAAACATATCAGAAAAGGCAATAATATAGACATTTAGAAAAAAATCTATAATTGAAGTATTTCTGTCAGCAATCTTTTGTCATGTATAATTTATGCAGTTATGCTGTTTTTTTTTAAGTTTATTAAATTTGAAAGCTGGTGACAAGAACATTTGATTACAGTTGGGTGGGAGGAATGTTAAATTATTTTGACTTACAAATAACGTTTAAAATGGAAAGATGTTTACAGTTTAGTATAGGATATTTTTTCACACCATCTATTTTAAAATTCACATTAAATAGTCATTTTCAAAAGTAAAAGACTTTAAAAATGACAAGATGTGTGGTTTGTGTACTCAAAACTGCATCTGCTTGATTTAAATATTATTTACTAATAATAAAAATGACTTGACAAAATTTCCTAAAGAATTTCTACTTTCCATATGAATTTAAGTTATTGAATAATTATTATTTAACTGTTTAGTCTATGGGTTATTTAACATTATGGAATGTGTGAAATATTTATATAATTGAACCAGTTGTCCCTGAATTGATTTTATAATAATTAGAATGCAATTTAGTTTAAAACAGGACAATTTTGACCATTTTGTTTCCAGATGGTGTACCTTTCCTTGACCCAGCTTTTGGTTTGACAGTTGACGTCATTAGTTGGAACATCTTTGTGTTAATTATGCCTCGACATGCAAGGTTTTTTTTGTTTAACGATTCAATCTGGCATCATGATTTAAAACCCAAACATGGAAAAAACTACTGATTAAAATGTAATATATTCATTTAACAGTATATCATGTAACATTTTAATATACATGTATAGCCCACATGTTCATAAGTAGCATGTAAGAATTGCAAAAACTTTCATCCAAATCAAATTTGATTCCGTGTATGGTTATGAAAACGGTCTTAAATGTCTGACTTATTAATTTGTAGTTGGCATGTATTGACATTCCACCATTGAAATTTAATCCAACATATTATGCATTTTTGGGAAGAATATAATGAGTTTGATATAGATTTTTTTTTCACTTTTTCAAATCATTAATAATATACAACTGTAATGTCTCTCTGGTACCAACTATTGCTCTCAGGTTTTTTTTGGGACATTGGTTAATATCTCAAGGACAGTGAATTTACTGTCTCCTGAGTGTTTTATATTCTTGGCACATAGGGAAAATGACACAAATGAAATAGATGAAAACATAAATAATTCCAAAATCTTTTCCTGATCTCATATAAAATATTCATTGTGTAACAAATTTAATTTTGATCTTGATCAATTTTATTTTGGAATTCAAGGTCAGAGCATTCATCTCCAAGATAAGTTATAATGCTAGCCATTAAAATATTGATAATCTTTTGTTGAAACTCATAACTCAACCTTGACAACACATAAAACTTTCTTTTTATTAATTTCTAAACATTTTAAACACACAAATCCATCTTTAGAAACTATTTAACTTGTCATTTAAAAATTGAGATATAGAGAAGATGAAAAGTTACACAATATCATTTTGGAAGTGCATTTTAATCCTTTGGTATTATATATACATTCCATACATAGTTTTGTTGGCTAAATGAGGCTTTTTGTCATAAATTAATGAATTCCGTTATTAAGTTTATTGTCTCAGCCTAATGTAGTGTATAGATTTATTGTCTGTGATTGTCTAGATATAATTATTTACCTGGGGAATACCTGAATGCCCCAGACAAAAATCTATCCCACAAATATTTACTTCTGTCATTAGATAATATAGATATTAAGGAATAAATTATTTTGTACAAACATCAGTGTTCCTTAGTAGCAATATCTGCCCGACCATAATTTGGTACAGGACCTTTTTTATTCAGATTTTCCAGTGGAAAAGTTTAGTGATGTAATACAATGTCGAGGGGGCAGGGGGGCTTAATGGTCACAAGATAGACTTGCCACAAGTCTCTGTAATATGTCCCATTTATAATTACTTTTTTTTGTTACAAAATGCACCTCTACTATCCTTATTTACTATCAAACAGTGTGCACACATTGATAGTAAATAAGTATATGTAAAGAGAAGTGCCTATTTCATAAAAATAATTAATGTAAAAATTAAAAATTACATAGGGACTTTTAGCAAGTCTATCCATATGGAGAGAAACTCAGTTTCTATTTCATAGTTGTATAAGCTTTAATGTTGGTTGAATGCATCAGGGAGTGAGGAAGAGTATTTTCCAGTACAAAATATTTTTTCTCCTCTTATCTTTCAAGGTCTGTCAGAAGTTGCAGAAAGATGAACTATAACTTGATGCAATTTATAGCAAGGTGCACTTCAGTGTCAAATTAAACTGCTGTTCAAAACAATCTTAAAATAGATCCCATTAATTAGCTGACAGTTAACCAAGAATTTTAAATACATTTCAACATTCTTTGCATATCTATGGCAGAATATGATATGCAAAGACTTGTATTAAAAATATCTTGTTGGGATCCAATAAATGGATAGTAAATATAGGTGTAAGGCATTTGGAATTACCAAATATTTTCTGTAATATTGGGTAACAGCAAACAAAAGGAGAAAAAATAATCACATTTTTATTTACACAATCGTTAAATATTGATTCTTTTATAAGTAATCAAACTATAGGTAGAAAATATCTTGAATTTTATAAAGTTGATATTATTTGAACAAGTTTTAGGGGTTCATTCTTATTTAGTATGCTTTTCATTTTAATAATTTCCCTTTTCCATGACACACTGATCCCACTTAAATTCCTAAATTGAGGTTTTTGAGATATCTAAAATAGCATGCAAACAGTATTGAGTGGATTGATTTAGACTTGTTAAATCAATAGAGTCTACTGGCACAGACTGTGTAGTTCTGTCGTTTAAACAATGAAATGTAGAGGGTTTTGTCTGGACTCCTTTGTTTGATGTTTGATGTTTGATCTTCATGGATCATCTTCTGTAGTTGTATCGAACAATTACATTATCAGAATGATGTCAATATTATTTTACATCCTAAAACATTTTAATATGAAATTTGAGACATCTTTTGGAATAAATATACAGGAAAATGCTTTTAATCGTTACATAGATTATTAAAAGATTTAAAAACCATTTTGGTTATATTTAAATTATTAATTGTTGTTTCCTGTCTATTAATTGTTCGGCTTGTGGACAGTAGTCATGCATAACTATCGGAACAAATTCCATCTTTAAAGTTATTGGTTCAAATGTGGAAATCGACACACCCTAATGGTACAATAGTAAATTATGGAATTTAATGTCATTTGTGAACCCATGTTTTGTAGAGAAACCTTTAAATGCTATTCAGGATTCAATTTATAAATGTTTTAAAAATCGTATATCTTTATCAGAGAGTGAATTTTTATCAGGGTGTCTGCCTATAATATTGGCCCAGAAATTTTATTGATACATCAAAGATCTTTTGTACTTAAAAATATAAATAGTAACGGCAAAAATATTTTGATTGGAATATATGGAAACAGTTCATAACTGCCGTTAGTTTTGGTAGGTGAACAGGATGTAACGTGACATTATTAAATTGACGATTAAAAAGTATTATTTATATCAAATCATGGACCTATTTCGTGGAACAATTTGTTTGTGTCGAACACTCTTAATACCATGGATTAAAAGTTGAGCATCTATCCCAATTTTTCGGCCTATTATTTTAAGTAAATCCAACACTGTTAATTCGAACATGCTTGAGTCCAATATAGCGGTTGTTTTGGACAGCCCAAAAAGAAAACAAATTATTATTTTACCTTTTTCAGTCAAACTTTTATATGAAGCAAGTGTAAAACCTATGGAATAGATCATAAATGAAAACAATTATAAATGTATAAGAGGAATGAAACCACAAAAACACATGGCATAATGGTTATAATAAAACACACATTCAAAAATATTGTCCAAAATGAATTTGAAACACAACTGAGTTATGCCATTTTAGTTGTTTTACCTTGATAGACATGTACCTTTAGTATAAATGCACTTTAAAGAGTTTTAAAATATTTGGACCAAATCTCCTGTGGTTGGCAAAGGGAGAGATTGTCTGAAAACTGAAATAGGACTTGTTTTATCTTTATTAATTACCCTATACTTCTATTGAGACCGTAGGGTACTTGACGATTTACAAATGTATTTTGTCAAGTTTATTATTATTAATATATCTTGGATCACATGACTTTCCAACTTTTCCTGGTAGGAATAACATTTAAAGTGCACTGTTTGACAAACTTAAACATTTATACAAATATGTTGTTTCCTTAGCAATGAACATATAAGGATACAATGTTAAATTGTACAGGGAAAAAAACTAAAAACATTTCTGACAGAATGTCATATTTATGTATTATTATAGTAATGAATGAGCGGAAATGCAATATGTATTGTAAAATGTTCATATGGTTAGTGCATCTACATTTTTATAATTTCTTCATAGACTGAATTGTCAGTTGCACTCTTCATTTCTCTTGAATCCAACTTCAATTTATCCTCAAAAGTACAAATTGGGGAAGTAGTTCTCAAATTTGAAGGGCCAATTCAGAAATTGTAGAATATTGAATGGCCCATGTATTTCCTATATTTACCAATCCTATTGCAATTTCCTTCAAGTTATTGGTAATTAAGTTTAATTGACAACTTGAGTATCAGATGCCTTCTTGACACTAGGAGTAGACATTTCAGTAATAACATAGTACTTGTCAATTATTTTATATGTAGCAGCATGCAGTCATTATCAATTTATGCAAAAGGTAGCAAAAAGATAGAGATGTTATTTAAATATTTTACTGTCTGGTTTAAACCGCAGACTGGAAGATAAATTTTTCAGTTGCTTTGTGTTAGGTACATCAGGCCCAAATTCTGATCTGATGGAGTAATCTTTATTTAAATAGTTGAATTAATTTTATGGAAAACCACATTTCTTTATTATACCTGTAACATATTTATTAAATTTTATTGAGGTGAAATAAAAGATCAGCTTTTCCCAAAAATATTTAACATCTTTTGAAAGGAATTATATTAGACAACATTATGGCAGATTCCAAATAATCTGACATAGGCAATAATAAGAACTCATTATTTTGTGGGTTTTTTTCTAGCCAGCATTAAGGTGAAGTTTCAGAACAGTTTTTTTTTGGAACTTGGCTTGATTTAACTAGTGAACTTATGTAGCATCAGATCATTTTGCTCAATGGTTCTTTTAAAAATTTACTGAATTCACACTGTGCATGTCCAGTTAACACAAGAAAAATGTATATATATTATTTCACAGTGAAAGCTCTTTCTATAAGAAAATGGTGTGGTTCATTTGGATCTAGAGGAATTACTCTTCACAAGGCTTCTCAGATGTTATGGCAAGGATGGTGTTTTTTTCCACCATTCAAGAAGTATATTTTCAAAGATATTGAAAATATTCTTAAAAATTTCATTGAACAGGCAATTTTCTGAAACATAATAAATATACCCTATGTTTAATAACTTTAAAGATCTTTTTGCACTCATATTAACCCTTCTTGAAAGTACCTGTAGCAAAATCTAAGAAATCAACAATTGAGCTGCTTATCTGCCCTTGTGCAGTGAATAAGAAAAGATAGTGTATCAGTAAAACCTCCATAAAATGTTTTCAAAAGAAGAGTAGATTGCTGAAATTACCTAGTAAATGTTTGGTTTTATTTTTCAGTTTTTGAAAATAAAGACAAAATTATTCTAGTCATGGATTGTGCATTAGGAGGAGAACTGTATGATTACATCAACGATCGGCAGAAGTTGACAGAAAATAAAGCTCGTTCACTCTTCCGCCAAATCACATCAGCCATTCATTATTGTCACCAAGTAAGTTGGATAAATATTAAAAGATTGTAGTGTTATATTCTTGTTTTTTTTTCAATAATTTGCAGAAATATTAAAGAACATTTGACAAATATGTACTAAGGCCACTCCAAATTGATTTTTAGTTCTTTGGATTTTTGGATAGCAAAAATAGGTGCAACAAGCGAAAGTTTAATTTAGGTTGTTTTTCTTGAGGACTAGTTCAAAGATCAAATTTACGTGTGGCATACATTTTTTTTTAAATTAAAACAGTGCTAAAATAAGGAAAAAAAACTTTTACAAAATTTTAGGAGCAGGCAAATAAGTTTTATTTTTAATTTCTTGAAAAATGGAGAATTTGGAGGAAAGTCCAAAGAACTAAAGATCAATTTGGTGTGGCCTAAATATTTATTGTTAGTATTACCATTATGATATCTTTATGAAAGGACGGTGATACAATGATATAGTGTTAACTTTATCGTAAAAATTTCATTGATAATATAATTCATAATGAAACAGAGATAAATTATTGTTTCTTGAAAAGTGATTTTTAAAAATGATGATGAATTTTATATGTTTCAACTGTATTCCATTGTATTTTTTGATTAGCTTGTTGATAAACAGTTTTGAGGACACATGACCTCAGAAGTTGTATTATACTGTATATGAAGTATTATTTCCACAAACATGATCTTAAACATTTGGATAGGTTGTAGAAATTTTGAAGCAGCAGTTTATTGCAGTACTGAAATACACTGAATATGAATTTGAATATTGTTTTATTTTCAGAATGGTATTGTTCATCGAGATCTCAAATTAGAAAATATAGTTTTAGACATTGAAGGCAATGTTAAGGTAATAGAACAATCCAATGGTTTTATTCAGTTCAAAGATTTGAAATTTAAATCATAGGGTCTCTGTGCATTGATTCAATGAGAACATTTTTGAAAAAATTATTGCACAACCTAAACTATTATGTTGAAAAAATTTTCAAGTTTGTTACCCATCTTGATCTTATAGTCTGGGTTATAAGTAAAATATTTTCAGAATTTCTTTCCTGGGGTTCAAAACATCTGCAATGAAGTTCATGGATTACCTAATATATGATTTTGAAAAGAATTTGCAAGGAGAGACAACCAACATCTTCATAAAATTAACTACATGGATAACAGTCCATTTGATAAATTCTTTTGGAAGATTATCCCCATAATTTGCTAGACAGTTGACAATACTTTACTTATGTTTGCCAACACTTAGCCTCAAACCCTGCAATTATCTGTGCAATTGACACTTTTTTCGTTATGTGATGTCATAACAGATTACAATCAAAAAGGTAATTCATAGGTAACATGGCATACCTTGACAGACTCCCGCAGGTGACACTTAATATTGTAATCATATCTAAAATGACTTTCTATTTTTGGCTGAAAATACAACTTTGTAGCCTTGTTGAATTGAAATGATCACTTTACTTTGCAAAAGTCAATTCCTTATGGGCTAACAAAAGAATCCTTTTTAAGTCGTACAATTGATAATTATATATGTCATTAACTTAAGTGGTTGCACAAATTGAATTGCCGAAGTTAATAGGTGAAATGTTTTTTGTGCTAATGTCTGAAACAAGAGTAGAATTGTCAAAGGATATTTTGTTTTGTGGAAACTGATATGTAAAAGTGACAAACGGATGCTGTGACAGAATTTTTAGATCATATGACTCAATTTCATACCTGGCCTGTTGGTTTTTATGTTATCCTACTTCATAATATGAAGAAAAACAAATTTCTTGACAGGATATCAGGTCAAGTTCATTATTATATCTGTCCCTACACGGTTAAGTGCTGTAAATTGCAGATATTATTATGATTGAAGTCTACCAGGATATGATGGATTTCTGGATTTTGGTAAATTCTGCATCTATATATATTTCTTAAAAACAAAGGTATTCCCTGATTTCATATGTCTCCCCCCCCCCCCCCCCCCTCCAAAAAAAATGTGTGGACTAAATTGTTTAGAACACTATTTCAAAACAAGTTAAATGAAAGTCCATCTTAAATGTGTACCATATGGTTATTCTTATGATGACTTTTGAAAACGCAGCAGAATGAATGAAATGCCCTAAATGACAGTTCTGCGACATTAACCTATGTTCAATACATCAGGTCACACAGCATGACATACATAAGGACATATATGGATTGAATTATTCACTGGTTATATAAGGTATAATTAGTGTGTTATTTCATCCATCAATTTTTAAATTTTTAGAATGATATTGAGTAATATAATTGGACTCAAAGGTCAAGACTTTTTAAGTACAATACTCAGGTCATAAGACTTTAAGGTCATAGGGTCAACTTCAGAGGTCATTCAGAAATTTACGTCAGATATTAATCACTTGTTTATTTATTTAGAAAAATAAAGGTCATGGACTAGAAGCCATCAATGTTTGATTTCTTTATGAAAAAAGTTTTTATCACAACTTGAAATATAAACATGTATTTATAGAACATTAACTTGTAAAGAACTAATTCTTTGCCAAGAATCAATTCTCACCATCTGTTATGCCAGAAAAACAAAGAGAGTTGATAAACTGTTTTTGGTACAAAAAACAAACACACTTGGATCTACCACATGATTATGTTATGGCATCTTTATTCCTATTCTTTTATATAAAAAAGGTGGAGTGGCGAGAACTTGTCACTTGCCAATACATTTAGTTACATTTTAGAGGGGAGACTCACCCTTTTTTACCCTGAAATGCTTACATTTTTGGTAAATCAACTTTCAGATAACTCTGTTAATTTTCAAATTATGACCCCCTGTCCCCTAATTTAGAAAGGTCTTTTGAACTTATCAAAAGTATGTGATTTCTAAGATATGAAATTTTAAAAAGGAGATTTATTTAAAATGGAGGGAATGGTATTTTCTGTTCCTAAGATAAATATATGATTTTACTGTCAAAAGAAAAATGACCAATAGAAATTATGTTTTATTTTCAGATTGCAGACTTTGGTTTATCAAATTACTACAGTAAAGACACATTACTTCGAACATTTTGTGGAAGTCCTCTTTATGCTTCTCCAGAAATAGTAAATGGTCAACCTTACCATGGTCCTGAGGTAAGAGTTATCTTCCTTATATATTGAATTATATCCCCCTTTGAATGGTTAGGGGAAAATGAATGCTTGGTTCAACAATTTTGAAATATTAATTTTTACTCTTAGTGAAACAGCATGCGAAAATAAAACTTTAAACCAGAAAAAACTTAAATTTATTGGAAATTATTCAAAAAGTTAAAATATTTTCTATGGGTTTTACGCCAGCTGAGATAAAAATTGACAGAGAAAGGTACATAATTTTTAAATTTTTAGAAATTAATTATGAACTCTAATGATTGTCCTGTGACATTCATATTTTGTCCATTTTCATCATGACGTCACTGTTTGATCAAAGTTGAAATACATGTTAGAAAATATTTAAAATAGCAAGCTGTTCACCTCAAAGTTCTAAATGTAGCCTCTAAATGATATAATTAATAAGATAACCTTTATAAATATTTTGTATGATGTCATAAATTTACAATGTAGTTACCTTTGATTTTTCTCATGATAAATCGATTAATCTTGTTTTAATCTATATATTTGATAACATTTTTGTTGATTGATATTTCACGCCCTCTTAAATGTTTGATAATTTGTGTTGTCTTTACAGATAGATAACATTTTGTACAAATTCAAATTTCAGGGCAATTTAATTAGAAATATCTTTTAAAAATTGAGAAGGTCATAAATAACTAAAAAATGGGTAGTGTTCCAGTTTTGATTACTGATTAATTTTAAAAGTAATTATAATTTCTTTTGTTACCTGTAATTTCCCTACAAACATTGTTTTTGACATTTTGTCACCTTTCCCTTAGAAGACAGGTAGAACCAATTAACAAATAATTTATAGGGCGGTTGACAAGTAAAGAAATATATTGTTTCAACTTTATCAGATTTTTGTAATGTTTAAAGACAAAAATTTTTCTGAATTGGTCATATTACAAATATTTATTGTTTTTGTCAAAGATAAATCTATTTTTGGAACTTGTATTGAATTTTTTTTAAAGTTTTATGTAAACATTATTAGTAAAATAATAAATTGTGCATTTTATGTATTTTTAATAATGAGAAATGCAGCTGTACAATTACATTAAATATGAATTTGATATAACTTTTTCTTATATCAATATTTATATGTACAGGTAGGAACAATTAACCTCTTATATATGTCTATAATTGGCAATTAAATGAAGGTTATGCACAGAAAGTTTTTCACAACAGCTTGTTTGTCACTTGGTCCTGTTTATAGCCTTTTAAATTTTCCTACCATTAAAAGATTTTGTGTAAACAGTTGATGAAATAATGGTACATCTGAAGAGCATGAACTGGTATATTTGACAAATTTTTGTTATTCAATTTTCCCTGTCATAATAAGTTATATGACTGCAGTATATGAAATGTTTATTGTTTTCAGTGACAATTTAAAGGATTTAATATCACTAAGGTGTGAATTTTTGTTCAGTTGTTTTCAATAAGGAAGATTTTCATATTTCAATTCATAAGAAATATATCATTTTTGTGACTGACATATTTCAGTACTTGCACTTTAGATGCATGTGTCTAAATGCTTCCTTTTACAGAGTTATTGTGTGAAAAAAATATATATCAACATTAATTAATATTACAGTTTCATTTATTAACTTGTCTTTAACTCCTATCTTCACAATAAGGTACTTATCAGTTGTATATTTCAAATTAGTGTCAATCCAAAATAATGAAGAAAATAATGGTATATGAAATATCATATGCCAATTTATTTTCACCAAACAATATATTTATTGATGGCTTAGTAATAAAACTGCTCTTACAACTGTGTAATTAACAGTTTATTAAAAGTTTCATAATATATACTGGCATGAGGAAGCAAAATATGAAATTAACAGTTTTCCTCTATCGTTAATTTCTTATAATAAAACAGTCTTTATTCCTGTGTGAATTAGTTGTTAATCAAAAATATACCAATAAAAATGATGTATAATGGAGCTAAAAGCATGTTTGGCATGTTACAAGGCAAATGTTTAGATTTGCAATAAATTTCTATGTAAAATATTCAAGACATGTGAAATTTATAGGGAAAATATTAAAGAGATTTTATTTAATTCACCCATAACAAGCAGAAAAATGTAATCTTTTCAAGCTTTAATTCAAATAGGTTGTAAACAAACATCTATCAAAAGCTTACTTCTTTTGTGTATAAAACTTTAAAAAGATGGATAAATATGTTTGTGTCAAACTCATATAGACAGTAATATCTTCTTGTCTCAGTCTGTTAAACACTTTGTACAAAAAAATTAATAGAAGTATATGTAGATATAATACAATGATTAAAACATCTACATGGTCAAAAAACCAATAATGAATAATAGATTTTACAAATAGATGTTTACACATAAATTTGCATTTCCATAACTTTTTTCTTCATAATTTTTTTATTTTCTTTTATTGTTTTTCTAGTGTCCAATATCTGTAACATGGCAAGTGCAAGGGCATCTCTAAGGTCTTATTGGAAACTTGTTTCTTTGAAGTTTTGTCTGTTTGGCCAAGGTTTATCTCTGAAAAGTCAAGTACCATTGACTGTATATAGTTGCCTGGCCACTTCAGAAATAACAAATTGAGACTAATGTTACCTGGACATAAGTTGGACTGGGGACAGGTTGAACATGTGCAAAACTGATAAACAGAGGGCAAACATTGGGTGTATGTTCTAAATTAGGAAGGATGGGGTCAGGTGTTATAATTTATTCTGGAAATAGTGAAATAAAAAAACATAATACTCTGGGAAGAATTATAGAAGTCTAAGCTTCAAGTATTGCAGAAATTTATTCTTTAATTTTAATGCATTTAATTCAAAGCGTAACTATGGCTCCATTTGAAATCCTTCATAAAATATTTATGTTTTTAAACTTAAATAATTTACCTGTTCTTGTATATTTGATTGATAAAATTCTACCATATGAACAAAAATGAGAATGTATCTTTATTTATCATAAAACTTGTATACCAGTGAGACTTGAGGATCTTTTATAAGTAACAAATATGTCAGACCCTACCAAACCATCCTCCTTTTACAGTGGCAGTCAAACTTGGTTTCCCTTTGTGTCCTGTCCCACCCCTATTTGATAATATTGAACTGGTTCTCGTCCTGAAGAAGCATGAAACATTTGCCACAGGACGTTAAGCCACAATCAATCAATATAACAAATATGGATTTTAGAAGTATATTCAATTATCAAAGTTTAAGTCATAATGAAGTGCTTAAATCCTGTGCTTTAAAGATTTAAAACTTTCAAATTCCTGGAATTTTATTTAGAATTAGGTTATTATTATAAGAAAAAGTTGTGAAAAAAAGGTGAGCTCCAAACTTTCAAAATTATCTTTACAATTTGAACACTTTAACCAACTTCTCAAGGTAAACAGGAAGAATTGAGGAATTTCCCTCAATATCTGTTTTTCAAGATCACCACTTTTATTGCATCAGAAGAAAACATGATATCATTTTGATACAAACATAAAACGACAGAAAACTGTAATATTTGCATGTATACAAGTGAATCATTGCATAAATGACACAGTTTTTTGTTGTTAAGATGTATTTAGGAGTGGGATGTTTAATAAAATGAGTTATAACATGCAAATATTGGATAAAATATGATGTACAACTCGAAAATAAATCGAGCATTTGTAGGATAATGACAGACTTAAACAGGCCATAAGAATCATTGTTAATCAAAAAATTGTAAACATGAAAGAAAAGTGCTGTAACTTATAAATAAAATGCACATTTCTAACAATTGACGTCATCCATGCATCCTTTGACAACGATATAAGTTCAAATTCACATTGTTTTGTATCGCCGAGTCAAAAAGTCTTGTTTTATAGAAAACATTATGATACGTCTCGTCTGCTTATTTTCTTGGTCTGGTAACATTCCGCCGCAAATAGGGTTTATTGAAGTACAAGTATTTGATGTTTTCATGATCCACGTTCAAATAAAATTGTTTGAGGTGCTTTTTGTTCAGAATAGACCTTTGATACATAGCCCTATTATAGTAATATTTTATTTACTAAAAGTAAACCTTCAAATAAAATATGCAATTAGGATGAAAGTGTCATGTAATCCTCCTTTAAAATTATTGTTTGTCCAGTTCTCATCCGTTTCTTTCTGCTTGGTGATGAACATGGACATTGGTATTGAGAAGTTTGATATTTTAAAGTCATGTTTCTTCAAGGTGACCAGGATGTTTGGATAAAATTGGTATTTTTACTCATTTCATAAGATCAAAGATAACACGGATTTCTACGTCAATATACTTCTGAAAAACAAAATAGTCATTGTTGATAATTTGAAAGAATTGAAAAGAGTCTGTTTCGACCTAACGTTCTATGCAAATACAACATTTTTTGATAAACCAAGCTATACAAAATCTGAATTTGTTTTTCGAAATGTTTTTTAGATCAAGGGGGTAAATAAGATCTTGAGATATTTGATTAAAAGGTTTCAATCAGATAGTGAAACTTTTGTTATGTTTTAAATATTTACATTTATGCCGATTTTAACCTTGCATTAATATCTCCAACGAAGTCTATGATTGCATTAGAAAACAGTCATGTGCCTTGCCATTCTGGGTGTCATATTGTGTCATTGACCGTCATTATAAAGATTTGAACTTTTAATTTTTGTTGAATTCACAAAATGTGGTTTAAAGAAAAATAAATAATGAAAAAGGGAGGTAATCAGAGCCAGCAACAGCATTTAACAAATCGCAGAACAGACTCGAAAATATATTTGTATATTATGTATTTTTTGGTACGAGAAAACCCCCTTTTTATCTGGATATACACTGACACTTGATTAGGATAAATACCGATTAAGATAACATTTTGAAGTGTAATAAAAATGTCTGTTAATACTAACAAATGAAGTTTTCATTGATTTGTATTAAAATGTTGTGTAATATTGTATTAAATATGTTAAAAAGAAGATGATGTTAGAATTTTTAAGTTACTAGTAACTCTTTAATGCATACGTCAACTTGTTAAAATTTGTGGCCCTTATAAACATGATGTTTCTAATACAACACATACATCATGATGGTTTTTGACAGACTCTAAGACTCCTTTCGCTTTGCAAATTGTAAAATTTTTTGTAATAAATTCATCAACTATCAATTAAATCCTGTTTTTATAATTCTAAAATATCAACACAAATAAGGTTTATTTACTTGAAATTTGGTAGCTCGTAACAAGACCTTAATTCTTTATTTAAATAGTGTTTTTGGCTATAAATCTTTGCATAACATGTAAACAAAACACTATCTCAAGATGTTTAGTTATCCGTGTGAAAAATCTCAATGGTGACTGCAGATTATGCATTCAATTTAAAGTGTTAAATCATATCACCGAATTGATTCAACACATCGTAAAAGACGTCACACAGTCTGTTAGTTAAAAACACAGGGCAGTTTAGGGGATTTATTTTTTGGTCCAGTTAGGTCCTTGAACTTTCAGACATTTAGAACTGTGACATTCTTTTGTATTATTTAATAGTACAGTAAATAAGCCAAGTTGATAAAACATTTAAACTGAAACAAATGTTTAAAAAAAAAGGCATTGGATTAAGGGAGGAGTAGTTTTAACTAAGTTTTACATTAAACAGGACCAAAGATTTTATGTAACAGGATTAATGTCTAGGTTCTGTGTCCATTACTTAATAAATACAGGTGTAAACAGTTGTTATAAATCCCATAATTTGTGTACACATGGCTTTGTAAAATATGGTTAACATATACAAGTTTGAGCCTCTAGTTACTGCTTTAACAAGGTGATTCATTATAACATGTAGTTATATTTTGTGCTTTCTTAAAAAAAATATCAAGTATGTGTTTTAAATTATCAAAAAGTTATGCTTTAAAAATGTGATTAGTGGTCTTTTATACTAATGAAAGTTTGGTCTTAGTCCATCCTCCCAAGTCAGGGTTTTGTATCCACGTTCTTTCCTACAAACCCCTGACATCACACATTCATATTTTGCGGGTCGGAAGTGAACGATTTTCAATGGTTCTTCTCAAGGTCAGAAGAGAAGCCATTTGTGTCGTAGGTAGAATTTTCTAGGTCACACGCCAGGCGGCGATATGTTCGACCCGCAAAATATGAATGTGTGATGTCAGGGGTTTGTATTTTTTAATTCTCAACCATCAAGTTTGTCTAGATATTACAGCTGCTGAAGAAATAGTAAGTTTGAGACAGTTTTTGAGTAACCAGCAATAAGAAATATTTACACAAATCTTTCATCAGTTGTTCTATTCAGTCATATTTGCTGTATTTAGTATCATCAAAAGTGGAATTTTTTGTTTTTGTAAAACACAATTTCATGTAGTTATGTTATATTTCAGGTTGACTGTTGGAGCCTTGGTGTTATCCTGTACACACTAGTCTATGGTGCTATGCCTTTTGAAGGAACAGATTTCAAAACTCTGAGGAAACAGATATCCAGTGGAGACTATTATGAACCAAACATACCATCAGGTACTAATGAATAACAATGTATTTCTTTGTACAATCATTGCAGGCATTCACATAACACTCAAAGTTAACACTTAGACCAAGTCTGAAAAAACCATAGAATTCGACCTCTTACAAATTTTAAGAACTTTTTGTTAGGGTTCATTTATTAACTCACAAATTGCCAGTGTATGCATTGCACATATCAACATAGCTATGAAAGCTTATGTAACAAGGCTGAATTCTTTTAAGTTTTTGGAGCATAAAACAAAACAGTGTATTTTTAGGCAGAAATGAGTTCAATGTGAAAAGAAAAATAACAAACACATGTTTTACAGTGAAATAATTGTAAATATACCTTATTAAGATTAAAAACATTAATTATAGATCATTATGAATTCATGTTAAAATGACCTTGAAAAGAACACAATCATTTTAGTTAGATTCAAATCAAAATCATTTTAGCGTTTCATTAATTTCATTATCTCGGCTTTCAATCAAACTGTCGACTGCAGTATTGTGGTCGATCCATAGAATAACCATGAGAAATATTACTGATCTTTGTTTTTGAAAAGGTTAACAAAGAAAGTTGGCAACAATTAAATTTCTGGATTTTTTTTTTTTTATAAGAAAATTAAAGTACCTTGCAGGTTTTTAAGGTTATCCCTTCTGTTATTGTAAAATAATGAAAAATTTTCTCATTGAACATTTGTACAGATTTGTAAAGTTTCTTTTACAGAAGGAATGTTATGAGTAGAAATAAACAGCAGATTTTATAAATAAATAATTTTGAAATGACATTTTGAGATATTGAATTTAATAGATATGATTATGAATGTTGGTATATTTTTTTATTTTTTTTTTGATTTATCCAATTTCCCAATGGGAAAAAAAAACTGCCTATTTGTCTGGCTATGTGCTGGAGATGGCAGGTGGGCGGTTCCAAACGGTGATGACGAAAATTTTCTGTAACTCAGACAGCCTCTTGTACTTTTTTTAATGGAAATTTACTTGTGTTACTCATTTCTTAAAAAACAGGAAGATTAGTTCATTGGTAAAAGTAAACAAAGCATCAAGATGTATAAACTTTAATTAAGGTGTAAATGTATCAATATTTTTAATTTGCACAATTTTAACTTACAGGAATATTATTATATTATTTCAGAAGCTGCTGGTTTGATAAGACACATCCTCACAGTCAATCCTGCAAAACGAGCTAAGATGCCTGACATTCTGAATCATTGGTGGGTCAATTTGGGCTACAAAGAGACTCCAATTGGTGACCAATATCCTAGTCCTGAAATGTTTAAAACATACAAACCTCGGTCATCACCCAGTTTGTCCTCTGACAGTGAGAGTGAAGGGGACCAAGTTAAACCTTTGCAACCCTTGAAAGGTATACTGAAGAAGCCAAAAACCTCATATAGCTCTACAGAAGAGGACCAGAAAGTTCCTTTGCAGCCCTTGAAGGATGATAATACATCATATATGACAATGCCAGAACAGGGACCAAATGTAGTCTGCAACAATTCTTGTAATAACTCTGACAATAATAATTCCGGTGATGATAATAAAAAAGTGTTTGACTCGGAGAAGAAACCTGCGAGAAGCATATTGAAAAGGAAAGGAAAATTCAGTGGTGGTGATAGTGGGTGTATATTAAACGAATCTGGGGCTAAAAGTCCAGGGTCAGATACAAAGGAAAACCACAGTATGCTTTATGACTTGTCTGATATTGACAATGTATTGAATACAACTGAACAATCACCGACAGAAACAGTACAAAATTTTGGTTACATAGAGAGTAATGGTAATGGGAACAGTGTAGCAGTGGTTCCAAGACGAAGCATATTAAAGAAAAGCAGCAATAATGATCCCAAAAAGAGACTTTCAGCATGCAGTACTGGATCAAATTCTTCTGCAGATATTTTAGACTTTTCCTATGATAGTGGGGATGAAAACTATGATACGCTTTCAAAGTGTCCACAGATGTCTAGAGAAGGAAGTTTAGTCGGAGTGCCAAATTTTGAAGAAATGAACAGTGAAGGGGATCTGTTAGATACATTAACTCCGAAAACATTTAGTAGTGATGATAATGAATTTTATGATTCACCAAAAGCCAGAGAAATTTGTGAAAAAGCAATGGAAATAGTCAAAGACATTCAGTTGGACAGTCAGTAAATAAATTGATCATTACCATTAACCTGTGAAATTCCATATTTTGTTTTGTTGGAAAGAAATCCAAAATGATGTGAATCCATTGACTTACATTTTGGTATTATTATAGAATGTGCCCTATTTCTGAAGTGAAACTTTATACTGGTTCTGGCATCAGTCTTCTAAAGTGATTGTAACAATAAAAAAAATACTGGTCTTGGCATTCCATTTTGGCCAAGACGGTAACTTTAAGAAAGAAATTTATAAAGTTTCACATTATGAAAAATGAGCGGCAGATTGGTGCTCTGTGGATATTTGTAAATGTTTTGTTCTGATCTCATTTTGCAGTGAAACTGTGTCATATTTATTTCATTTCATAAATAGTTTATTTTGAATAGCATTTACCTCCCTTTGGTAATTATAAATAGAGGGAGGTAATTCATTTTCACCCCTGAATAACTTACAGTTCTCAGAAAATTTGAGAGAAAAATGTACCTATATTTTGAAAATTAAAAGTAATTATTCAACTATTGAAATATTCATATTTTCGTCAGGTCTTTAAAAAAATGAGGATATTTGAAATGAGCTATTTATGAAATTTTTTTTGTCATGTCAGCATTTTTTTTTAGCACTAGAGTGCTTGCATGTGTCAAAAAATTGATTTGTCAATCAAAGAATGTATATCACATTATGTGCCTTTTTGTATCCTACACATTGTGATATGCAAAGATTTTTGCTCATCTGAAGTATTGTTTTTAGAATTAAATATTTTTGGTTTTTAATAGATAAAAATCTCAAAAAAAATGTTTATGTTGATTATTGGTAATTGGTATTTTATGAAAAGAAATTTATTTTGGTTAATGTTCAGTCAAAAAATTTCAAAACAAGGAATAAAAGTGTTAATATTTCAGTGTTTTATATATCTTGTTATGAACTTTTTTACTATTAGGAGTCTTTTGTGCCAATTGAGTCTGTATGAGCAAGGTCTGTGTGTTTATGACCTTTGAGGTCTGTCAGAGTTTTTCAGATAATCATTATTTTTTTCATAGTGTATGATTTTGTTGTGATAAATGTTTGCATGTGTGTACATTTTTATAAACATTTTTTCATCAAAGCATTTTGTAAATATGTTCAATATTTATTTTGCTAAAGAATATTGCATTTAAAGGTATAAAATATGATGGTGCTTTTATGTAAAGAATGGGACGTATTGCCTTCAAAATCTGAAATTTCGCATTTTTTAAATTCCATTGAGGAACGGCAAAGATTTATTTTCAATTAATGTAGAGCAATTTGATTCATATTCTTGGAACTTGCTGACTTATGTTATTGAACTTTTTTTTTAATTTGAAAGCCTTGGTACATCAATTATCTAGACTCACTAAAATACCATCTGCATTGTAATTGCAAACACTGGACAGAATATTACCACAGACATAGGACAGAATTACCACAAATATTGGACAGAATATTACCATAAATACCTTTTATTGAACAATTATTTAACACTTGCTGAAAAATGGCAGTTTGAAAGGTATACAAAGATATATTTCCAATAATAAGTATATTATAAGTCAAAACAAAATATCAATTGTGTACAATCTGAGTCTACATATTTTTTCCCGGTTTTTCTTTTGAATTCTTTCTTGGGGCTGGTACCCATTGATTTATATAATAGAGGGTTAGATAATCAGCTGGTCTGATAAGAAAAGAAAAATATCTTATATATATCTACAACATTTTAAAATTTGGTGCTGTCTTGTGTTGCCACAGGTCGGAATAAATCTTTTCAGAACCAAGACAGATTTAACATCACTAGAATGAACGTGTCTTATTGTTTATTTCTATGAAATCCATTTATTTTTATTTTTCAATTACCTTGCAAAACTTACAAAATTATTAAAAGGTCATTAAATGGCCTTTATAATTTAATTTGAAGTGCATTTGACTATGCAGTATAAAAATTGTTGTGTGTGCTACAATCAAATAATGATGTTACCTTGTATAGAGTTTAAATTTTTTTAAATTTCTATTGTCAATAGTAATGTTGTAAAGTGGAAAAAATTTCAGAAGTGTATTTAAAGTCTTTTGATATTGTTGGCAAAACTAAATTTGTAATGCTCAATTTTGTTACTTTAGAATTTTATTATGATGTACATGTATTAATTTTGGGTTTGAACTTA
The DNA here is from genome assembly GCA_028015205.1 of Mytilisepta virgata. NCBI lineage: Eukaryota > Metazoa > Mollusca > Bivalvia > Mytilida > Mytilidae > Mytilisepta > Mytilisepta virgata. Next base: position 84,020,776 of record CM051519.1, read on the forward strand.
TAAAAAAGAATTAGTAAGTTGTATCCATGACAATGCAGTATTCTGTGTAGAATACAGATCTCCATTAAAACCTAAGTCAAGTTTATTTATATTGCAAACAGTCATTCTTATGTTTGTTTTTTTCGTGTTTGGACCAAAACTTGTCAAGAAGTAAGGCATTCCAGAAGATTATTAAGTTACTCTTCTAAAAAAAATGTGAAATAATATCTCACTATTTTTAACTTTTAAATTTATCTTGGGTGGCATATTACAGAAAAATTTGAATAATAAAAGACTGAAAGGATGCTTTCTGCCATAAATTATCTAAAAATATACACTAAGTAACTTAAATCTTGAATCAAAGTTTTGTTTTTAGAAATGCAATCTGACCAGATAAGATCATGAACATGATCACATATGTTTGTCAGATCATTAACATGTTCATCTGTGTCAGGTTTCCAAACATCAAATGCATTGTAGTGCTTGTTCATGGCTGTGGTCGCTGTTTAAATTGCAGTAGTTTGAATTGCTCACAATAATGTGTAACTTAGTTACATTATAAACCATATACATTGTGAATGTCTAAAAGCAGCTTTAAATAAAATCACATTTGTGCTCAGTTGTATTTGTTAATGTTTTAGTTACTGTAGCAGTACATTATATAGATAGGAATCTACAATTTCATTATAGGTACACCATACCAGGCTGTATTTATGTGTCATTGTATTTAATTTGAAGAGAAGATGTCGGATGGTCAAGTTAGAATTCAGTTCTTTGTTCCTGTGGAAAAACACAAGTTATATATTCCTTGAAGGATGTTTTCCAAGGTTATTTATCAATGAGAACATCTTAATGGATTGAACTGTAGTAGTAGACAGTTCAGGGCTCATGCTAGTGACCAAAAAATCTTTGGAAATCCAAAAGTCACGAAAAAAATAGCAGAGAAGTTTACATTTCCCAAAATATAAGTTGTCAAATCAATATAAGGTTTAATTGAAACCAATCATCATTTTAAAATTGGGTGATGACTGTGGTTTCATGTACTTTCTAGAATGTGTTTGAAGTTAAACATTGGTCTCGTTTTGTGTGTTTTACAACGTTTATGAATTGTGTCGCAATGCTTATGACCTGAAAATTGGATTGGTTATAGGTTAATTTCCCTTGGCAACCATTACATGCTTATCAGGATGAGAACATACTGATGTGGTATCAATATGAACCCTGCTTTGTACTAGACCGACACCTTGAGCCAGAATTTCAACGTGCTAGCTCTAAACAGCCCACAGGAAGATATATCACCACATCGGAGCAGATTATTCCGACTCCGAGCCAGATATTCTTTGCTCTTGCCCCTAAATGTCGCGTGCTTGGCAGAAATGCAGCAATTGCCAATTTTAAGGTCTTTGGTATGACCTGGCCTCTTTCCACACTGGGGGCGAGCATCCTACCTCGAGAGACCAGGATGAGCTAAAATGTAAATATATTAGAATGAAAGGATATTTTTACAATCTTAATAAAACATTTTTTTGCCAGGAATCACCAGATGGGAGTGATGCTTATATTTATCACAAAGACAAAGTGACAGCAAAGAAATATAAAATAACAAACATAAAATATTTCTCCCAGTTACCTAGTGGACCTAAAAATGGTAAAAATACTTCATGTAGGGTCAACTTTGCTTGAGCAAACTGAAACCCTAAAATAAATTTATTTTAAAAGGTAGGAACTAAAACTGGGTATTAAAATCGTAGTCAGTGGATCACACATATCTTTGACAGGCGCAAACTCGCAAACTGATAACGGGAATCCTTTATGGCATGGGAAACCACATGAAGCATCTTCTGTATTGTGATGTCTGCAAACAAGTCTACGACTCCTATCATTAAAAATGTGGACCAGTTATTGGACTTCAAATTAAAGATATCTAAACACCTAATTTTGACAAATTCTATTCATTCTAACACGAAATGCTGTCTAATTAACAAAATATGACATTGTCAAACAAAAGATTAAATTGCAATAGGTTATTTAAAAGTACAGTAAATAGAAGATATTTGGATTTCCAAGGTAGAATACCGTATAAACACGTGTTGGTTTAACTGCACCAGTTATGAACTTGCCACATGAAAGGAAAACTTAACAAAAAGAGAACAGATTTTCTTTCATTTACATTCAGAATACAAAGGGAATTTAAATCTGATAGTATGTCAGTGAAAGGAACTGCATATGTTTTCAAAAGAAATTCATTATAAACAAGATGACCTAAGGCTTCACATATGACCTTGGCTCGATAAGAAATGACACAACCGGTTACACTTAGTAATTGTATAAGGCAATATGCATTGATTAAAGACCGTGGAAATTATTACCTTCGTATAGATATGATCTATTTATTTCTCAAGAAGTGATTGAAGTCTCTCATATCTTATGATTTACTAGCTATTCTGTGCCCAAAGAGAGTGTGATAATTATTCGTGTCGCAATTTGCATGTTAATTTTTTTTGTAAGACACTGTAATGGTTCGTCTTTAAAAGGATTTTTAACAAATTATAATTTGAATGTAACGCATATATTATAGCTTTTAGCATTTTTACTTATTATTTCTTTTTTCTTTTTTCTTGTTCTCCGTAAGCTATCAGTCAATGCATACTAATAATCAAGTTTGCCTCTTCTTCAATTTCAACCAATCAATAAACCCATTGCGCTGGTTTTTGATCCGCAGAAAGACAGACCCCTTTTCATGTGATTATATTAAGCTTAAATAAGTTTTGCCAGAGAAGCCTTGAAAGCTTAGACTAACGGTCACGATACAACATCGGAATGAAGAGTGTTCCAATACTAAATGGTTCCTTGAAAAGATTAATTATTTCAATAGTTATCTGTATCTTCCGGAAGTTGTTATCATTCGTTCCTCGTGACAAACTTCTGTTGTGCATCCCTAGAGATGCTGTGGAAGCTTTTATCGTGCAAGGCTTTCGACAAGTGTTTAGGTGGTATTTTGGGAAACTTTTGTTGTGTAAGCTTCACGTCTTTCGACAAATATCCGGACGTTGTTTGTCAGCTTTTATTGAGCATGAGTTTTCAGGTAATATTTGGAAACCTTCTTTTGTCCATATTTCATCAAAATTCAGAGTGCAGCCTCCAATTGCAATTTATAAGCTTTTACTGCGCAACCTTCTCGACAGTTGGTATGAGATGAACTTCCTCAAGACTACCACTTTGTCATGCGATCTTCAGTGTTGCATCTTTTCTTCTTTATTCTTATGATCACCACTGTTGACAATAGATTGATGCTTTTATAAATCTAGTGCCTACACCAAATGAAAACAGATACAAAAGTATGCATATGTAGGCTTTATCGGCAATTCGTTCATATTTCCTTTGATCTTTTTGCCTAATATTTTCGAGTATCACATTCAGGCTGTATCACTGAAAATACCGGTATTAGGCAATACATTACGTGTGACGTAATGCGGAAGGATCTACTTATCTGATCGTTCAATGAAAATTAATTACGGAAATTAATGATGTCACGCGCCAAGGATTGGTCAGCCGCATTACAAACCTCTTCGGCTATGAAAAATAGTGCACATTAAATTTTTTTATAAAGGTGATATTTTTCAGAAAAAATGAATTACCGATAAAAAACAATAATAGGTAGTTTCGTATATCATGTGAAATATCCACACTCGCCCTTTGGGCTCGTCTAGATATTCCACATGATATAGTCAGTATCAAAAACGAAATTACCTATTATTCTATATATAATCATTATAGGATAACAATTTGATATACTCTTGCAATATCAAATATCACTCATGACCAAAAAATGAGGAAAGCCGACACATGAAACGGACGGACACGTTTTTGGGCAGTTCAAATCGAAAAATGAAGTCAAACATATAAGGATCAATAGATCCATCAGTGAGGGAAATACTCTATTTTTCCTTGTACACTTTTATAACAGTAAATTAAATATCAATATCACAATACCAAAAACGCAAGCAACTGAGCTTGTGACAAGTTCGGTCTACAGACAGAGGCAATACCAATTCGGATGCAGGGAGTAAGTAGTAGTTTTGCTCACACACAAGTTGTAAAAAACATGCTCTTCCTGCATGAAATATTGTCATTGTTCCAGACGATGAAAGCCCAAACAACATTGTTCTAGTATACGTCAGCCAGAATATTGACTGTCACAGGAAAAGAAAATTTTCGTTGTCAAATTTATACCTGCTTCCAGAAAATTACTTATTGACGGGCTTCTTAAGGAAAAACAGAAGAAGTTAGCCCGTACCTTTAATTTCAGCTTCCGCTACATAGATGATGTTTTATCACGCAACAATTCACGTTTTGGGAATTTCTTACATCTCATCTAACCCAGTGAGCTCGAAATTTAGGATACCACAGGCACTGCCAAGTCTGCATCTTGTCTTGACCTTCACCTCGAAATTGATACCACAGGAAGGTTAAATACAAAACTTTACGACTTTGACTTTCCAATCGTCAACTTCCCATTTTTGAGCGGCAATATTCCAAAAGCGCCGGCGTATGGAGTATATATTTCACAAGTCATATGTTATTCCAGAGCTTGTGACATATACATTGACTTCCTGGACAGATCCCGGCTCCTGACAGAAAAGGTGCTCAGACAATGCCGGTATGTTGCTCCTCTGTTGAAGTCATCCTTATTAAAGTTTTATGGACGTCATCATGACTTGGTTGACAGGTATGAAAAAACCGTTTCCCAAATGAAAATTGACTTGTTCCATTGATGTTATCCCTTCCTCATACCGGATTTGACATGGACAAGCATGGTGGGTGTCCCGCGGGAAACAGAGACTGCTTACTCTTCCAGAGTACCTGAGTCTACCCCCGTTTTTTGTTGGGGTCCATGTTGTTCATATGTTTTTTAGTTTTTAATTGTAGTGCATGTGTTGTTTTGGTCTTGTTTTCGTTCTTCTCCGTAGTTTGTCAGTTGTTTCGATTTCCCCCTCCTTCGAATATCCTTTTGGTATATCTTGACTTTACTTATGATGTACGGTTTACACATCTTAGTTTCTACCGTAAAATTGTTAAAAAATGTAATAGTCTCGGCAATAAACTGCAGAAACATGGAAGTTACTTAATATTTGTGCACAAAAAGTCTGGGCTACAAATACGAACCCACAACTGTTAAGTGTCTGTACCAAAATATACTATCCTGACTCTCTGTTGTTTATGTTTTTTGCCCGGAGTTCTGTCTAGCTTTTAGTTGCGTTTATTGCTTGGTATGTCATTGCTGACCTTTACTGTTATCTATTTTCTTTGTCATGTTGGCTAACATGTAGTATCTATGAACCCTAACCGTAAAGGAATAAGCCCCCTTAAATAAATGGATGCCAAGATTTTTGCCTAGATATACACAGTCATTAAATTTACCTTTTTACATATTTCAGTTCATCAAGTTTAAGAAAAAAAAGGCCAATACCCCTTTGTATATTACTGGGTGTTTGAGATAGGTACTTATGAATTTAATATTTACGATTTTCCTCATTCCATAAATGTGGCTTCGAATCGACAATAATAATAAAACTGACATTGAAATATAATATCACATTTGGACTAAAAATCAAAATTATTATTAAAGTACCGAAGATCTTCATAAATATAGTTTAATTTTATTTCTTACCCATAAATTTAAATATTATCAACAAAAATTTGCATTCTAGACAAACATTATGTTTTTTAGTGGTATTTCCAACCGCAGAGTCTCGGCAAGCAAACATTCGTCCTTTATAGAAAACCGAGCAGCATAAATATTGATATTAACTGCAATATTTCATTTAATTCAAGGACGTTTGTTATACAACTATCCATTAAAACGTGTTTATAAATAATAATGAGTATATAGAGTTTGTATACAGTACGGACTCTAGACTTATTAAAGATTGAATCTGAATTCAGTATATTTGCATCATTAGTTTTTAAGAAACAAACGCCCATCTATTATAACTTATAAGCCTAAAATTAAATTGCCAATAAATAAAATGAAGGTGATAAACATAAACATAAATGTTTTTTGTCTTTGGGGACTTTACATAATACAGGGCGTAAAAGGAAAACTACTTTTACACTCTACTATACTGAACTGGATACGAATACCTTAGTAGGAAATACCTACAGTGAGAAAAGCCTGGAATGCATAAAACAAATACAAAACGACAGACAAATATTGAATATAAATGTATAAATACAAACGACAGACAACATGTTATAGGGTTAGGATTTAGGTTTAAGGGTAATTTAGAGTTAGGGTTAGGGTTTAGATTAAGGATTAAGGATAAGGCTATATTAAGATTAGGGCTAGGGAAAGACTTAGAGTAAGGCTTAGGTTAAGGCTAGATCAAGGTTAGGGCTAGGGAAAGACTTAGAGTTAGGCTTAGGTAAAGATTAGGGTTAGGTTTAGGTTAAGTTTAGGGTTAGGGTTAAGATTAAGGTTAGGGCTAGGGCTAGGATTATGGGTAAGGGTTAGGATTAAGGTTAGGGCTAGGTTAAGGGTTATTATTATAGTTAGGGTAAAATAGGGTTAGTATTAAGGTTAAGGTGATGGTTAGGATTAGGGTTGAGGTAAGGCTAGGGCCTAGGGATACGGTTTGGGTTAGGGTAGGGTTAGGGCTAAGGATATGGTTAGGGCTAGGGCTAGGGTTAGGGTTAGGGTGAGGGTTAGGGTTAAGTTAGTTTTAGGGTTAAGGTAATGGTTGTAGAAAAATAAGACAGAATGCGAAAGAAGTTAACATCGTATTATCTGGAACAAAAACCACTATTTATTACAATAAGATCATAGACGTAAATACATGTTCTAATTTACAAAATGTTCTACTAAACCTTCTAGTGACATTTAAAACAAGGGTCACGTTGGGATTATGTTAGATTAGGGTTAGCATTAGTATTAGGGTTTAGAGTTAGAGACAAAAGGACAGATAAAACTGGAACATAAATGTATATAAAAATAAAAGAGAGTTGCACAACCATATTTCGCAGGATCTAAAATGTTTTTTTCAAGTAATTTATTTTATGTATTTATTTAGGTTTTTTTTTATTTATATCAGGGCATTTTCTTTAGGAAATGCTTTAAAGAAAGGGAACACTGAACTTAGGGTGTAGAATTTTACTATAAAATCAACCCTTTCCGGTTGAATACAAAGCATATTTTGCCAGAAATGTGGTACAGATAGTTATGGGAGAGGATATTCTATATTGTAAAATTTTTTGGCGAAAACCTTGACAATTTTTAACAATGATAATTCAAATACCAAACCTGTTTTTGTTTCGTTTTGTTTTTGCTTTTTTTTAAAAATTTTATTCATATTGAGATGCACATTTGTCTAACGATCGTAGTTAATTTATTAAGTAAAAAATGATATTAAGGAACAATTATTTGATGAAGACGATAGAATGCACAAGACATGTACTTCTAGATAACATAGCAAGTTACTACTGGTTATTATTATTAATTATTACAAAATTATTATAAGTGTCAACTCGTTTACAATAAAACAGTTGATTGGGTATTAATATGTCTTCTTTGTCCTTGTCATGTCATAGGAGAATCAGATTGGGAAAGCTATCAGGTGTTAGTTTGTTCAAAGATTCGTGTTTTCTTGCATTTTTATAAATGCAGTTTGTGTGTTCCATATAATGATGTGCTAATATCATAATCATGAACAATAAATCTAGATAGTCATAGAAAGTTATCTTGCCTTTGTCGTGGGAAATGGCGTTTAATTTCTCCCGTGATTTAGACAGACATGAGTATTATACATTTTATGACAAAATTTTTATGAATGATATACAATAAACCTTAAGTAAAAATAGTTATACAAGGTGTTCTTGGAGATATCTAGTATTTTTTATTGGTTATCCTTTAAGGAGAAGAGAAGAAAACAAGGGGGTGTATTCGTCACTGTAAACTGAACAAAAATAAACAAGTTTTGGTTGAGGTTCGGCTTTGATCTGTTCTTCAAATTGGATCTATTCAATCTTAAATTTTGGAAATTTTTGTAAGTCTAGTTCAAATTATTTATAAAAGTAACTACTTTTACATTTGGTAGTGCCCATTTCTCCTAAATCATCTTGTTAGGTTATCTTGATTATGTCCTGGGTTTGTTTCAATCTTTGATTTGTATTCAATGTATTTGTTGGACAACAAGTGACAAAGTTTACAAGGACATTTTGCTAGTACTTTATTGTAGTGGTGCTAGATATGTGCCAAATAAAAGGGGTACCTATAGGAGTTATTGGTAAATCTCATGAAGTACTGCTTAAGTCGAAGCTAGAGGTCACCCTGGTCTTGCTGTATGAACCTTTGAATGGTTGATAAAGACCTTACTTTATTACAATTACTGATGTAATTTGTAATTTGGCGTAAGCGTCAGTGAACATCATACCATTGGATTTATAAAGGAAAAAGTCGGATTGATAACAACTGCGAGGTCGTCATGGAGAACACTCCACAAATTAAGACAAGAAACTTCGATGAAAAAGTGCAGGAATACGTATATTTGGAACATACAAGGTCCTAGTTTGGCATAGAATGTGGTGGGATCAAACATGTTTTTAGTTAGGGTTAGGGTTAGGGTTAGGTTGTATTTCCAGGGTCCAAGATAATTTCTCCCATCATTAAAATCAATTAGCGTCTGACTTAAGTTTAACAAAACATTACATTGTTGTATCTAAAGGGATTACTCTACAAATAAGACACGACCAGTCATTTTTTCCAAAATTTAAGTAGTATACTTTTCAGTTTGAATCTGAATACAAAAGACGAATGGCAAGGTGTATGCGTTGAACAATCCCTCCGGATCCGAAAGCATGCTTTACATTCTTAAAAGAAGATATTGAGAAATCAAAAATATTCTTGCGTTATCCGTTGTTCAAAGTGTAAAATGGTATGTATATTAAACTTATATTCTAATAACACTCTTAAAAATAAACAGTGGTATAATTATTATAGGCCTAATATATTCTACTTTACATCGTTTGAATGGATTAAATGTTTTGCAAAAAGGCAAATTTTAATGACGAAGGCAAGTATGACATTGATGGACTATAAAAAAATATGATGGATAGAATGCTTGCAATTGCATTTTTTTTTTAAATTGTTATATATGATTTTTCATAACAAGACAAATTACAAATGAATATGATGAAACATACAAAAATAATAAATGAGTCACAAATTAGATATAAAAAAGGTGCAATCTAGATTGCATCAGAAAAAAGAGTAGTGTAAGTGCTAAAGCCAAAGGGCAAACATCATAACGGACCGCTTCAACAAAAAATGAAACAATGCAGGCACAAAATAAATACGAAAAATACATGTAAAACAATAATAATTTCCATAAAACTGAGATATGGATCGATGATTTACATGAGCATAATAAGCATTGTCTACCAACAAACCCGATGCGACATTGATCCAATGGGAGTACATCTACACGAATCTGTACTCTGTTTCTGATCACTATATTGGTCATAGAAGTTAATAATCACAAAATAGCACGTTACTTCTGTTTTAGTCATGAGGTTGCTGATGACAAAGACATATATTTTTTATTTAAAAAAGCACTATTATAATCTCAAGTGAGCACTAAAAGCAAGATATTTACAATATGTACATATCAACATTTGCTCTGTATCGATCTAAATCCAACACTGCATAATTAGTGGTATATATAAATGTCACTAATGCTGAACCTTTCTGGTGTTCTGGGCAACTAACATGAACTAACATGAAGTCTTCACCAAACAAATACAACCAATCAATAAAATTAACATGTAAAAATGTTCCACTAAAATGTCCATTGAATTCGTACAGGTAAACAATTTTTCTTCCGCTAAAATGTCCCCTAAATGTCCATTCACACCTTTAGAAAATCTGCTAAAATGTCCTGTGCCCAAAAATGTGATATTCGATTTGACACTGTGGGAATTTTTGGGTTATTATAATAATTTATGTTTTGAGACAAGATAAAGCCTTGTTGGTTCATTGGTGGGAAGCGTCAGTGCTTATTGATTTCTGTTGTTTGGCCAAGAGCTTCACTTTTCAGAAATTTAACTTTTTGTTTTGCTATCAGTTTTTTTTTTTAAATATGAAATTAATCTGACAAATATGCCACCTATTGGAAAGCCTTACTTACCGAAATAGGCAGTAAAATATACATGTACATTATATATTTTTTAAAAAGTTGCCTGGACTTATTAAAATGTTTCAACTTTCGGTCTCCAAATTATGCTTACACAAATTCTATATATATATGTACCATATGCAAGACATTTGAATCTAGCTGCACTTAATTTGAGGTAACATTTTATGACTGCTGACGGGAAATATATATTCAGTGAAGTAAAACTAGAATGTTTTAATGTTGAGTACCAAATAAATGTTGTTATTTTAAAATGTTTGAATAAACTGTTGAAATTTAAATCACTTATTACGAATCACTATTATTTTACAAACAGCAAAAAAGTTTTACAAAAGGCCGATTTATACATGCAACAAATTTGCACACCTGTGTAAATTTGAACACGTGCAAATTTACACACGTATATGAATGCATATATGCTAAGCGTTTACATTTCATTTTGCATAGAGTGTATATTTAGCCATAATTCTGTCACGAAAGCCTGAGATGGAAACATATTTGGCCTTCAAAAGAAGATAAAGGCAATCGCTGCCCTATTACTTTAGTCCAGGAATAACCTTTGGATCATGTCGTCAAAAATCAGTATGGTCACTGGAGAGGTCGTCTACTTGGTAGGAAAATGTGGTGTTAGGAACATTTACGGACCAGCAATGGTTTCAGAATTTTAGAATGACTCGTTTGGAACCCAACGAATATTGTGTAAGGAATCAAGCAGATGTGGACAAAAACAAGTGGCCATTTATTTCTTGGGATACTCGGTGGAGTACAGGGCTGTATTTGCACCATTGCACAATAAATGTTCATATATGGTTAAGTTTTGCGTTTAGGTCAATTTCTCATCATGTACAGTGCAACATATCCCAACATTATTTGGGTCACATTGACCTTCATTGCACGCCTGGGTGACTTTGGTTAAATTTTCTATTAACGGGTCTATTTCTTAGAATTTGTGCAATGGGGAAGCTCATCCGCATCTTACAGATATATCCTCTAGTTTGCTAGGTTTCTGCAAATCTTTTCACAAAAATTCTTAAGATAAATCTTAAGATTTCAACTTACGAATATACTAAGAGAAATCTTAAGTCGTTTTCACAAACGCTGTCGTAAGATTTATTTTAAACTTAAGAGTATTCCTAAGTTTTTATCTTAAGTCAAATTGTACGACTACTCGTAAGATAAACAATTGCATAGCAACCTACTTTCATTTTCGTTTTACATGCGCAATTTGAATTAGTTTAAGTTTAGGAAATAAATTCATTTATCTCTACAGTAACGTATATATATATATATATTTTTTTTGCGAAATATTTTTGGTGTGTGTTCGGGATTGACATTACATAATTTGTACCATAACTATACAGCGGACGTGAAAGAAAGCACCAAATTCAGCATGAAGACGGAAAACATAGGTTTGATATGTTTTCGTCAAATACTTACTTGTATATGTGGAGGGATTGCATTGGATCTGGCAGAAGGTCATGTAATGGAGTCTCTAAGCGTGTCTGTTATATCCAGAATGGACCGTCTTGGAAAACGATACCGTGCGATTAGCTGGTCATCATTTAAAAGATCAAGATCATCAGTTCTATCACGAAAAACACGATCTCTCCTAAAAGCTTTTCTGTTCAAAACATCGAATATAATAAAGGCGGCCATATTGTTCTCTCTTAAGATTTCTCTTAAGTTTAAAATATATACTTAAGAGAGGGTAACAGCACTCTTAAAGTTACGATAGTTTTCTCTCTTAAGTTTCACTTAAGATTTTTTGTGAAAAGCCTCAAACTCTTAAGTTTTCTCTTAAGAGTAAAATCTATCTTAAGATTTTTTGTGAAAAGGATTGCAGGGCGTTTAGTTTATGTTGTATACAGTAAAATTATTGAATGGATATGGTTTTATTTGTGTCATTGGTGTAGCTTTTGAAATACGGCTGGCACGTGCAGCTACCTTATCAGGAGGAATGTGAGCCTTGTTTCCGGAACGGTATGTTCTCTCTATCGTTTTTTTAAATATTCTTATTGTACTTGACATGGGAAACTTGTCGAGCGTTTCATAAAAAACAGACTGAGATGTTTCCCTACGGTGTACCGAGGCACTTGTCTGGGTTCGAGTTGTTGATATTGTGTTACTTTTTGAGGTTTGACTTCGACTTTGAATATCGTTTTCGTGTCTTCTCTTTGTAATTTTGGTGTTGTATTTGCCCCAGAATGTTCGACTTTTTTTCATATCTCAAATGGAATTTCCATGAATTTTCGTAAGAAGAAGATGGAACAGAAACAACATCCATTTATCTTACGTTTGGGCATAGGGAGCTAATAGGATTGAAAGTGTAATGTGATAAGTATGAAATAAAATTGCATTGTTCTGCAAATTATCAACATTTATATATAAAACTATACGCATTTCACAGTACACATATCATTCAATACCGAAACTTTAAAAAAATATTTCTGAAGTCACAATGTTATATACGGATATGCTTTTCGGGTCTCTAGTTTTATGGTTTGGCCGAGATTTGTCACAGTCATGTTAGAAATAGGTTAGTTTTTGTTCAAGCGAATAAATCAAAACCATACTTACATGCGTTTACATGTACACGGTGTGCAAGTATACTTTTGCACCTGCCTGTTAGCTCGTGTAAATTTACACTTAGTGTATATTAACTGACGTATTTATTTGCATTTACATGCAGTATTTGCACACTGGTGCATATTTATAATACATAGGTATGGAAAATTGTGCATGTATATGAGGCTTTATACAATGTACTCACATATACATTTAATTTATAAATGTAATACCTACTAAAGAAGTATACACATTTACTAGGGCTTGATTTGAACACGGTTTTCTGTTGAAAAAAATCAATAAAAGTTAAAATATACTGTATATATAGCAAGCCAATTTAAAGTATTTCACTTGGAACTCGTTTCACTGTTATTTTCCGGAAAGTTGCCTTTACCGACAAGAAGCTTATTCAATAAATTAAGTGCTTGAAATAATAATAATATATAATTTTGTATAATTAAGGACTGCCTGTAATTTTTTTCCAGTCTATCACGTGGTGTACACTAAATAACCCGCGTAGCGAGTTATTAGTTATTTGAAGGTGCACCATGTGCATTGAGGTTATTTCGAATAGACTGAAAACAAAATTACAGTCAGTCCTTATAATTTAATTCCAACGGCTGTTTTGACGTGTAAAACGTTGGGATTCCCTTTCATGACGTCAGAGTAGAAAAGAAAATTTAGTCTTAGCCTGGTTACTGTCCTATATGAGAACGTAGTGCATCATGGGATTGGGAAACACGTTAATTTAGTCTATGATATGACGGACAAAAAATTTGGACCAATCAAATGACGCGAAACATTCGATATTAAATTATTAATATATAAAATGTGAAAAGAATAGATTTAGAAGTCATTCTTTAAATTTTTTTTCATATTAAACATAAAAGCGTAAGTACTCATATAAACAGCAAAGAATGCAAAATGGCAGAAATGAAAATTTGAGGAGAATTAAACAAGCCGTAACAAAAGATATGAAAAATAGAGAAAAAAACCCCAGAAACAGAAAATGAAACATGACGACGAGATCTAATTGCTGATATAACAAATATTTGAGGAGAATTGAACAAGCCGTAACAAAAGATGTGAAAAATCGAGAAAAAAAAAAAAAAAAAAAACACCGGAAAATGAAACATGACGACGAGATCCAATTGCTGATATAACAAATATCTACTGTTTCAAATATTATCGAATCGTGGGTAAAATCAATTTTGATTTTTCTAAATCTTAACTTGACTCTTTTCCAACAAATGAATAGCTATTTCAAACTTGATAAGACTCAAATGCCATCACTGCTAAATCCAGTAGTGTCTTCGACGACCATTCTGTAACAGTACAACACAAACAGATTGGTACAGGTTTACATCTTAGATCCCTCATGCAGGTTTTGATGTCCGAAACACTAGATTATTTAAGATGAACAATAGATAAATTTATTTGCTACAAACAGAAAAAAGTAGTACATATACAATTGTTTTACAATATATATTAGGTTACAAAGACCAAGTCTATTTCAGGGAATTTTATTTAAAAAAAGGACAAATATACCTAAGGAGCAATAAAAAACGTAATCCATTGGACAGACAAACCCGGGAAGATAAATGAACAACCACAAGCACAACAAATAAACACAGAAAACTTTAAAAACCAGGAGTGCTCCAGAAGGGTAAGCAGTTCCTGCTCCGTCGTGAAGTTCAACAAAGTCAATCCGGGGGAAGTCACAAATCGGTGGAGGCACATGAAAGGTTTTCAATCTAAGAAACCCTCAACAGATTTGAAACAGATTTCAGAAAGATCTATCAAACTGAAACAATTTTCAGAAAATCTACAAATATATCATTACTAAAATCTTAAAAAATACCATACTAGAAACTTCCTGAAGGTTCATAAAATACTAAAAACCCCTTTAAAGTTAATGTACATAGCTAAATATTTGTGAGAAGCCACGCTGTTTCATTAAGGCAAGGTCAAGCTTTCCGTGTAAGTGAGCTTTAAATGTAATAAATCATTGACATTTGTAAACAATATTAAATGTTATTTCCAAGTATCTATACATCCTGTTAGTATTTTTTCCAAAATTATATCACCTATCCGTGACTTTTAAGCAACATATTATGTAATTTAAATGCTATATTAAATTTCAAGGAAATAACAAGGAAGGATAACCAATTTTCATGTCGTATATTTATTGTATCCCTAAATAATCAGGAAATTATGCAATTCCCGAAACTGTAGGTGATACACCTAGAGATGTCTACCTTTTGCTCTCCTCTACATTTTTAGCTCATCTGACTAAAAGGGACAAGTGAGCTATTCTCATCACTTGGCGTCCGTCGTCGGTCTTCGTCCGTAAACTTTTACAAAAATCTTCTCCTCTGAAACTACTATGCCAAATGTAACCAAACTTGGCCACAAGCATCATTAAGGTATCTAGTTAAAAAATGTATCCGATGACCCCGCCTCCCAACCAACATGGCTACAAATAGAACATAGGGGTAAACTACAGTTTTTGTCTTATATCTCAAAAACTCAATTTTTTGTTGGGTTATTGCCCCTGAATTTTAAGGAAATTTTGCAGTTTTAGGTTATTATCTTGAATATTATTATAGATAAAGACAAACTGTAAAAATGTTCAAGAAAGTAGGACTACAAATAAGTTACCGGGTAAAATGACCAAAATCATTGATTGGCCCCTTATAGGAGTTTTTGCCCTTTAAAGACACTGTCCGGCATAAACTTTCCTTTAAAATCAATCCACTGGGCCAAATGGGACGAAACTTTGATGGAATGGTCTTTGGGTGGCCCCCTTTCAAAATTATGTCTTACATCCCCGACTTCCGACCGACATGGCTGCTGTTACTACAAATAGAAAAAAAGTGGGATATAAAACGTATTTCAATGGTTAATTCTAGTAGAGATTATGTTTAATAACAGTATGATTTAGAAATGGAGTTCCTCAAAATTTTAGAGCATTTTTCGTATGAATAAATTTACAACAAAATTTACAGATTAAAAAATACATCAAATATGGTAATAAATATATATGTACAGAAAATATTTAGATAATATTCAAGTAATGTATTATCTTTGAAACGCCTTCAATACTAAATTATTTTACAGAAATGTCTTTCTTCGACAACCATTCTTTTACATTTTTTTTCGACATTACAAAAAGATTGAATGGTTCACATAATTATACATTGTTACATCTTAGATACCTTTGACTAGTTTAAGATGAAACTGTTATAAGATATATTTATCTGCTGCAAACAGAAAAAAGTATTAAATATACATTAGGTTTCGAAGACTCTGTTTATTTGAATTTCCTTATTGAGGGAATTTTGTATAATTTTAATTTTTCAATCTAAGAACTGCTTCGTATAAAAAGCCTCGTAAATCTGAAACATTTCATAAAGATCTATATAAACTGACACACCTTTCAGAATACTTAAAGAATACCTCTTTCTAAACAGCCAAAAAAAAATGCCGTTATATACTGCATTAAAAAATGAAAAGAAAAGTTTTGGAACAGATTCCCCTTTTTTATTTTGGGTATCGACTTGGCAAATTTTAAACTTTTATACATTTTTATTATTTCGACCCCCTCGATCTTACTCAAGATTTTCTGGTCTAATTTTAAAAAAGGGGATTCTCAACACGTAGAATTACTAATTTTCAAAGTATGAAAAAACTATCCGACGAAAGGGGGATATTTACCTCAGGAAATTGCTTTTAGATGAGCATAGAGTGAAAAAAGTCAAAGTAAGGATCATGAGAAAGGTCAACAGTAAATAAATACTCCAACCAAGAAAAGCGCACGCAGTACACCATCTCAAAAATGAAGTGACTTGTGAATTCAATTTCCTTGTTAACGACCAACACCTGTCCGAAAAAAATCAGGAAAGTGTGCCAAAGGTCATATAAAAGGCTTTTATTCTTTTATTGTTTCACGACCTTTTGCCTGTGTAACGGGGCTTCCCTTGCGCTGGTGGAGTACTCCTTGGTAGATCGGTGGAATACTGAACCAAAGGTTGTGGGTTCAATCCCAGGTTGGTGCGGTAGGTAATTTTGTGAGACAAATCATGCTCTACTGTTACATTGGCGCCTAACGTAGGGCCGATAAAATCATGTTATTTTATGCCATAGTCGGTGCAGCCTAGAGTTTACTTTTACATCTGTTTTTGTTATTTCTATTTATTTGACTTTTCTACAATATTTCATGGCTACCTATATTTTTGGAAAATTGTACAATTGTTAAAAAATGTTGAATAAAGTATTATTTAAACTAATTTGACTGATTATTTTACGCCATAACTTGAGTCCCTGCTGAACGAACTTTTAACTATACGACACAAGGGGACGGTATCACATTGAAACCGACCCTCCGGTTACACATGTTTTAGAATTGGATGGGGCAATTGGACATCAGAGCGCACTGTAAATACAAAACTGGTAAATAGTGCAAACAACATTTTTCAATATTTTTCCACTTCAAACTCACTTTCTGAAGCCTTTTTTTACTTCTGTAACCATCTGAATACTTATTTCCAAAAATAATAGTTTTTATCAACCCTAGATAGTCGTTTTTGATGTAACAAATATAATTTTTTTTTCAAAATAAAATTAGGCGGCTTTAATAAGTCATCTGTACCAAGACGTTGTTAATAATTAATTTTTGAACAATAAAGGGAAATAACTTGAAACTAGGAACTAAAAGAGAATAATGGTAATAGAAGTGAAGCGTACAAGGTTTTCTGATCGTTTGACGTCAAGGTTCAGACTACAGGTGTAAAACAGTTTTCCCCTTTTTTCAAAGATACATGAATTGTATTGAAAGTATGATCCAATCCGTACTAAAATTTGATTCCAATGTTAAAATCTCAATTAACAACTCTCTTTTGTTTTGGAACACTGTGGATCTGTTTATACCTCCTCCAACAAACTGATTTTAATCTTATGTAAAATAATATTTCCCCCACTAATCTCCAAGTCATTAGTTGTATAAAGACTATGATTAACCTTTTTTTCAATGAACAATGGATTGATGAGTAAGAAATGATATGATATAATGATAAACTTAAAAACAGAAATGTGATACAATTATTATGGATACGTCATTGTTCATATTTTACGCTCTCTCGTATATACAATAGTAATATTTATGAATAATAAGAATAAAAAAACTATAAAAGAATGAATCAAAATTGGTTGTGTAAATTAAGAAATGAAACTAATCATACCACCATCACATTTAATGAGATAAAAGAAGATCGATATAAGATATAAGCAAGTAAACAATGCTTGAAAAATATCAGTTTTAAAGTTTGGAAAACATGGAAGACGACTTTCTGCTATTTTAGCCCTTGCAACTGAATGCTGCATTTCACCACCATGTTTTGTTATAAACATTCAATACAAGAAAAACCTTGTCACAGTGAATGGTGCAACAAAATATATTCCCTTAACTTGGCATGGTCAAACAACACTCAGAGTTCAGAAAAGACACAAAATAACAATCCAAAGATACTAATATTAGATATAGTAAATTTATCCTATGCTGTATACGACGCATTTCAAGGAGTTACCTCTCATCAGCAACTACCAGTTGTTGTTGTGATGAAGGTGAATTAAATTTTCAACTACAAAAAAATATAATTTTCTTGTTAAATATAAAAACAAAAACAAAAAACAAAAAAACGCGTTTGTATATTGTGCTTATGTCATATCAAAATATCAAACCTAAATTCCGATTCTTATGAAGCTAATTCTTGTTTTGTTTACTTAAGTATGTGTTCAATTCATGATTGTTCTTGAAAATGCAGAAACTTCAACAATATGATTTGTTTCTGAAGGCAACCCAACAAACTTTTCATTGTTGTCATCACGAACGAGAAGACTTAAGACTCTTACGGGATTTCCATTCTACCGTTGAAAACCGACACCTATTACAATAACCGTCGGATTTTCTACCCTCCATTATCATTGCATCTCTTTCTGTTATCCATGTCCCATGCATTATTTATCATTTCCTGTCCTTCCCAATGGCGCCAGCTTTGTCGCTCTTTATCAATGACGAATTCTTTATTGTTATTTTGGCACACCCGCTTACTTTATGTTTTATAGACTAAGCAAAATGTTTAAAAAACATCTGAACGAGATATATAGTTAATTTCGTGTTTCAAAACAATACTTTGTACCTTGAACTTTAAGAAAAGATCAATGTTGGACTGATACCATGGAAATGAAGTTTTTAGTAAAACAGTAGAGTCGGCAATATTCAGAAAAGGAAATAACTATTATGAATTCCTGCATGAAAAAAGAAAAAGAAACGATAAAATAAAAAAAAAATAGAAACCTTTAAACAGAAACCAACATTCAGTTGTAAGAAACAAGCGATCTTAATACAATCTGAAATATTCGTTTTTATATTCCATGTTCTATGAAAAAGATGCTTTCTCGACTTTCCCTATATTGATTCAGAAAAAAATTATTAATTGACATTTGAAGTAATTCTTTGGTTATTTGTCAATAGAATTTTGAGACATTCGTAATATAGTATAATATTTGTTCATATTGTTCACTTGAATGTTGTACAAAAATCTGCTTTACATGTTTAAACAAATCGGCGATTAAAATCAAAGATTTGTTTATACTTTAGTGTTTGAAAACACCAGGCCATTAACAATGCTTCATATACTCATTACAAAGTTGTATTTTGGTCTCGCATGTGACAAAGTCGCGAAGGCGAGACATAATGATCCTGCAGTCAGATTGATTAAATATTGTTTAACGCCGAGTTGGGGATATTACAGCCAATATCACGGTGATCCTGCAGTCAGAAGGCGTAGTCTTAAACATATGTTTTTAAAATTTAAAATACTTTCATTAAATAGAATGAACAGAATTACATAAACTATGTACAGAAAGTTTTTTTATGGTGACAAAGTAAACCAAATTTGTTTGATAATGATTCATGACAAATTACTAGAACTGAGGTCATAGCTATAAGGTTTCTTTGATGAGATTGAACATATAGTCTCTTACACTACTATCCCTTGGAACAGCCTCTTTACCGCTATGTCTTTGTCTAGAAGAACTTGGAGTCCACTTGGAAGAAACATAGTCTCTTCCAAAATGATATGGGACTAATATCGCTTGCCACAACCTCTTTACCTTTAGGTCTTTGTTTCGAGCCCCCTAGCAGAAGAACCCAATAAGCGGTAGCAATAACCATTTTACGTTACTCTGAAAGCCGTTCGACCCTTCTTTCCAAGCAGTGGGACATTGTCAGGGTTTACAAGAAAATAGCAACAACGTAAATATTGATAATAAAAAGACAAATTTCAATAATGTCCGAGCTGACAGCAATATTTCCCTTATAAAGACAGAACAAAATAGAGCAAAAATGTGACAAGATAATTAAGTTCACTACTACAAGTTTAGGAACCTGAAAATTATTACTTTTAACTTGTTCTGCTTTATATCACATTAAATAATTGAAACCATGAATTTTTTTCAGGTTAAACACATGCAGGTGAATGTATAAATCACAGAAATATGAAAATATTCAAGGAATTAATAAAACTAATACAAAGGATCTTCAGAACATAGATTTTGACGAATAGTCCACTCATCATTTCAATATTTGCTGACAGGAAGCCTGTGGAAAGCACAGATAAAAATTACAATTAAAATCCATAATCAAATTATAATGCTGCATGGTATCTTGAAATATGACACGCGCAAGCTATAGCAAATACTGTATTTTTGAAGTTTGGTTCATTTGTATGTTTCCGAGTTTAATGTGGACTTCATTTCGCTGAACTAGTAGGAATTATAGTCTAGGGGCCAGCTGAAGACCGCCTTCGGGTGTGGGATTTTCTCGCTGCGTTGAAGACCCATTGGTAGCCTTGGTCTGTTTTCTGCTCTTTGGTCGGATTGTTGTCTATTTGACACATTGCGCGTTTCCATTCTCTGTTCTACAGAACAGAATGAATAGGTTTTTTTTCTTATCAGAAATACGGGACTAAGTAAAACAAAAGCAAGTTAGTGGAAACATTGTTTTGTTATAGTCCAGCTAGTCGGCATGCTATTGATAAGAAATTAATACTATATGAATTAAGTGTTACAAAATTGAAAGATTTTGGGTCAATAAGCAGTATCTCCTTCAAGACAGCACTGTTCTAAGACTGATCCTTTCATTTAAGCTTTGGTATTTTTTAAATATAAATAAATTTTAGAACAATCAGGGTTATAAGCACATTATCGATGAGGGAGTTTGCGTAACAATGAGCACATCCGACAAGACAAAGTCGTAATGAATAATAAAAACAAATAACAGGAAAGGACAATTCGACCCATCCAATCGACTGACCTTCGACGAAAACAACTTAAAAGTGTACGAAACACAGAAATAGAATAAATAGAGAGAAAAGAATACTACACAGACATATAATGAAAACATTTTAAAACACATAGAAAGATAATTCAAAAAGAAAGCACAAAAGCTAAGTGACAGCTTTTGTCAAAGAAGGGTAAACAGGTCTTGCTCTGTTAACAACACGCGTCATATTGTAAGTAGGTAATATCTCCGTGCTCTGTTAACAACACCCGTCACATTGTAAGTAGGTAATATCTCCGTGCTCTGTTAACAACACCCGTCACACTGTAAGTAGGTAATATCTGCGTGCTCTGTTAACAACACCCGTCACACTGTAAGTAGGTAATATCTCCGTGCTCTGTTAACAACACCCGTCACATTGTAAGTAGGTAATATCTCCGTGCTCTGTTAACAACACCCGTCACATTGTAAGTAGGTAATATCTTTTCGTTTTATTGACGATATCTTATTCGCAAATAGAAAATCATTTTGGTCAGTCAAATCATAATGATACCTTGAATGTAATTCTAATTGTGTGAATTTTATTTATATTTACGATCGCTTCTTTTTAAAACGGTCATTAGAGCTGAGGTCTTGACAAGGATTGCCAATTTTCCTAACGAAGGTCGGTGGTTCTCTTCGGGTATTCCGGCTTCCTTCACCAATAAAAACTGGCCGCCGCGAAATAGCCAAATGTGCAGAAAACCCCAACTAAACAAACAAATAGAGCTGAGGTCAGAAGTCATGTGCACATTTATTATTTAGCTCTTTTGTGTTTGTATGTGTTGTTTCCAATGTGTATCATAAACATTGTAAGGATTTTTTCAAGACAATAAAGTTATATATTGAAACATACAAAGTTTACTCATTCAAGGCATTAAGGTTGTTTCCGCGTTAAAGCTACGTAAAAAGACTATTTGAGTTGAAAGGCATTCTGCTGAACTTAATACATATCAGTAAAACAATGATATTGGAAAATCCATAAGAATTTTAGAATTCCAAGGACAAAGTTCATCATACATTTCTTGAAGCTCTTGTTAAAAAAAAAACGACTTCACAGTGTTTTATAAACGTTCTGCAATAAGAGATATATTTATCATTTTTGTTTCTCGGGAGGTTTTCATATCAAATATCATTAAATACGTAGATCACAATGAAAACATATGTCGATACAGTAATGAACATAGCATACCATTTAAAATTTATCAATTAATGTCATATGAGAAAGACTAATCCGAGATGGGGGACTAAATCTTATGCAATATGTCAAACCAAGGGTCAAAACATTACATTTTTCTTACTCTAAATACACACCAGCGTGGTATTTGTTCGAATAACTTCTTGTCATGCAATATTTTTGTTAGGTGTGATTTTTCTGACACGACCTTGACTTAAAGGAAGTATTTCATTTCATTAGAAAATGTCACCATAAAATGTCATTACGAAAACGGGAAATCGAAATAATTTGTCTTATTCTTCTTGAATGTTACATAAATAGCTTTAAATGAAATTTTTTTTTAAATGAGAGAATTAAATGAAACTCCTTTTGTTGACGGTAGAGTCTTACGTGATTTTAATATGAAGAACCACAATAAATGTCAATAACATAGAGAATAATGGCCTTTAACACTAATGAATATAGAACAAAAGCCTTAAAAATTAACAAGAGAAAATAATGACGTTCTACAGTTTTAAGATTATTTTAAAAATTGATAAGGAATTTGAGAAAAAATTATTGAATACAGAAATCAACAACTGTACAGAATAAAGAAGATTGCTCTACAAAAAACTCCTATTATTTAATACATATTGCAATTTGTGCTAGAAACATGGTATGTAAATTAACATTGGCGGAGCTTAAGCTATGGAATAACATCACAATTGGCATATTGTACCATAGCAAAGCTCCACCCACTTTCCCCTTTGAGACAAGTTGGATTTATTGTTCTTAGACCAAGCCTTTCGTTTTTACAACTTTTAAGCAAATTAATGAATAAAAACATCAAAAGAAAAAAATCATTTATATTTATTAAAAAATGGAAGTGACACATTTGCGTATTACTATAGTAATAAAGGTAATTTTTACCGAATTTATTAATGTGTAAACTCGGGCTATTCACTCACAAACTAAATAAAGTCCGGAGGACTTTATCCAAAGTTTGTGAGTGATAAGCCCGAGTTTACACATTGATAAATTCCGTAAAAATTACCTTAGTTTATTACTTATAATTCCAAAGTAATGCAGAAATATGACGTTTTCCATTTGAAATTAACATTTCCCCCATGCACTATATTGCATGCGTACGTATTCATACGCACGACGTCATTAAAGGTATTTATCCAGTTATGAACTTTTTACGGAAGTTGCTGTTAGCCAATGAAATTACTGCATTTGATGTTTAGAAAACAACATTGAAATTATAGCATATTAGGTAAGACTCCACAATAAGATGTGAAATTTTACGTCTTAAGTGGCCTCACTGATTTCTTGATCATGGGAAAGTTTCAGAGTTAATAATATTCATATACATGTATATATATTCAGAAATGGC
Organism: Mytilisepta virgata; assembly: GCA_028015205.1. Lineage (NCBI taxonomy): Eukaryota > Metazoa > Mollusca > Bivalvia > Mytilida > Mytilidae > Mytilisepta > Mytilisepta virgata. The sequence continues at coordinate 84,044,439 of CM051519.1, forward strand.
AAAATACACGCAACGCTTCAAACGCCAAAAAAATAAATGGAAATTGATCATAGGAACAAGAAATTACTATAACAACGTTTCAATTTTTTTGTGAGAAATGGTAAAAAATACGAAATTTGGCATATTCATCAATACGAATTATAAACCATACTACATGCTTTTGTTACTTTGCGACATCGCGCTCAAAACATTTTTATATCTAAAATACCTGTTAAGTATAGCTGTTTAAAAATTATCCAGATTTCAGTTTACTAAGTTTACACTCATGTATATCTATAGGTTTTCCAGTTTTTAGGACAGTTTGTCTTGAACGAAAACGTGTCATTCTTGGGTTTAAAGCATTTATTTCGAATTCAAACCTCCCCCCGTCTATCCTGACTGACCTAATTACCAATAGCTATAACAATAACGAAAAAAGTATAGAAGATACTTAGTTTAAACACTGTAAAACTAGTCAGGTACATGTAACCACAGCTGCGGAACTGATACTGTCGAGCTTTTAAACAAAGTATGCAGCAATACCCCACCCATGGATAGAGTTTAATGATATAATACTAAGTTTTTAAATTGACAGTATTTGTGAAGGGTTTAGTATAAACTTTCATGCAAGGGACTGCTTGCGCTTCTACGGAATACTGTTTTATATGCATACTCCTTGCTAATATAAAAGTAGAATAAACAAAATCGTACTCCTTTTGGGGTACTAGAGGTCATCTTTTGAATTTATAAATGTACCAAGCACTACTTAGCCTCAAACAATCTATAAAACAATGATCTTAAGATAAACTAAACTAGTACTAGTTTTGTATAAATTCCTCATCTTGTTTTCCATTGTTGCTTAGGAATTTGAAATAACAACAGTTTATGTTTTCACCAGTTCACTTTGTACAAACTTTTAATGAAAAAAGCAACGTCATTACCTAACAAAGCCACCCACAAATGTTAAATAGCTTGTTGTTTTTGTCCGTTCGGGGTTACACAGTTTAATTCTGCGAGGTTAGATCATATCAAGAAAACACTCTGCACTTTTACACCATTCATTGTGCGATTTACAAAATGATATGTCCCTAAGTCACGACATTTGACGAAATGCGTACCATAGCCAACGTTGTCTTATTTCATTTAAATAAAACAATTTCCATAAAGAAATGAGCATCAGATCGCAATTAAACAAAAAAAAAAAAAAAAAAGAAAAAAATGAAGGGTGATTGAGCCGTAAAATGGGTTAAAGGTAAACTGAACTAAACACAAAAAATACAAAAATACAAAAAATGAATAAAAACAATACAAAGTATTATTATAATTCAGTATTTACTTTTCTATATGAACATTAAGACAATAATTGTAGTAGAAGTGTTGAAACTCGGGAATTACACATTCTACATTTCCAAATTCGATGTATTACATTTTCAAACATTTTACTAGAAACTTAAGGTAGAAAACGATAACAAGTTATTTAATTTCACTCTGTACAGTGTTTTGAAGTACTTGGAAGATGGTGACACGCTTCTAAGACACGTTTGTACTTATACCATCTAAATTTGGAATGTATTTCCATGAACGAATTCTTTTTGTGTTCTTTAGAAAACTAATAACTTCAATTTGTAAGAAAGGGTATTGTGGATAAATTCATGAAACAAAGTACACACCAATACTGTACAATAATTAAAGACACTCGCAGGAAGGCGTTCTAAAAAAAATAATTGGCCAACTCACATAAGAATCTAAAGCTATCACTTGAACATGCAACCAGTCACACATGGATTGGAAGTAAATGCCTTTTCATGTGTTCCAGGATGAAGATAAAACAATTTATCTTTTCATACACTCGTTTGTTAAATGTTTTTTGTAGTTGCCACTTTTTTAAGACTTGATACGTTAGACATTGTAGTTGCCACTTTTTTAAGACTTGATACGTTAGACATTGTAGTTGCCACTTTTTAAGACTTGATACGTTAGAAATTGTAGTTGCCATTTTTTTAAGACTTGATACGTTAGACATTGTAGTTGCCACTTTTTTAAGACTTGATACGTTAGACATTGTAGTTGCCACTTTTTTAAGACTTGATACGTTAGACATTGTAGTTGCCACTTTTTTAAGACTTGATACGTTAGACATTGTAGTTGCCACTTTTTAAGACTTGATACGTTAGAAATTGTAGTTGCCATTTTTTTAAGACTTGATACGTTAGACATTGTAGTTGCCACTTTTTTAAGACTTGATACGTTAGACATTGTAGTTGCCACTCTTTTAAGACTTGATACGTTAGACATTGTAGTTGACACTTTATTAAGACTTGATACGTTAGAAATTGTAGTTGCCATTTTTTTAAGACTTGATACGTTAGACATTGTAGTTGCCACTTTTTTAAGACTTGATACGTTAGACATTGTAGTTGCCACTTTTTTAAGACTTGATACGTTAGACATTGTAGTTGCCACTTTTTAAGACTTGATACGTTAGAAATTGTAGTTGCCATTTTTTTAAGACTTGATACGTTAGACATTGTAGTTGCCACTTCTTTAAGACTTGATACGTTAGACATTGTAGTTGCCACTTTTTTAAGACTTGATACGTTAGACATTGTAGTTGCCACTTTTTTAAGACTTGATACGTAAGACATTGTAGTTGCCACTTTTTTAAGACTTGATACGTTAGACATTGTAGTTGCCACTTTTTAAGACTTGATACGTTAGAAATTGTAGTTGCCATTTTTTTTAAGATTTGATACGTTAGACATTGTAGTTGCCACTTTTTTAAGACTTGATATGTTAGACATTGTAGTTGCCACTTTTTTAAGACTTGATACGTTAGACATTGTAGTTGCCACTTTTTAAGACTTGATACGTTAGACATAGTAGTTGCCACTTTTTTAAGACTTGATACGTTAGACATTGTAGTTGCCACTTTTTAAGACTTGATACGTTAGAAATTGTAGTTGCCATTTTTTTAAGACTTGATACGTTAGACATTGTAGTTGCCACTTTTTTAAGACTTGATACGTTAGACATTGTAGTTGCCACTTTTTTAAGACTTGATACGTTAGACATTGTAGTTGACACTTTATTAAGACTTGATACATTAGACATTGTAGTTGCCACGTTTTTAAGACTTGATACGTTAGACATTGTAGTTGACACTTTATTAAGACTTGATACGTTAGCCATTGTAGTTGCCACTTTTTCAAAACGTGATACGTTAATTCGTTGAACAAAAGCAGACAAACCTTTAAAACAGTTGCAATTAATACTTAAGTCGGAGGTTCGTCCTAAAACAAGAATCGGTGGTTTCTTTATAACGTCAGACAGAACGAAATACTGTTCCCAGTATGCTCGCGCACAGAAATTTAGCCATATGGATTAAAATATATTCTTATTCTGATGTATGAATTAACGTAGCTTTTCGAGGAGATAAAATCAAAATTACCTCTTTTCATAAAAATGTTGCAACTGAAACATTGAAGATAATAAAGCTACAATCCATGAATATAAAGTCTGAGGAGAGGGAACTTGAAAGTCAAAAAATTATTTAACAATTTTATAAAGATTAAACAAGTGATGAAAGACAAGTTTGAAAGCCAGATTTATAAATGTGAAAATTTTATCTGTACCTTATTTCTGGGGAAAATTTCTCTCAAATCGTGTATAGTGTTTATATAACACTTACCTAAAAATGTTTGGACTATTTTAGTAAACGTCATTGAAAATTTACAGGAAAAATCTTGTTCTTGCAAGTTTATTTTTCTATAAGCAGAATAAATTTTATCGTTTATTTCTCGGTATATTGACAAAAAAGAAGAGTTTTTTATATAGACTTTTAATTATTTTCTTAATGCACACAGAATTTCAGTAAGTTCAGTACTATATTACAGTCAGGGTATGAAATGTGAAAATTAAAAACCCGTTTATCTGTTTGTTAACCAGCCACACGATTGTAATAGGTAAAGTACATTGCTGACTGCTTAACAATAGATATTGTTTCCACATATAAATACTGGAATTTAATAAAAGTGTTGTATTACAAAGTTAAAATAGATGTTTTTTAATCGGTAACGAGCACCTGTCGGTGATTATATTAACAAGAAGATATTAAGACGTTAAACGACCGTCTTTGATGTGGTATATTGTGGATTTAGATTAGTTCCCATCAAACTGAACGCTGTGTCAATTTGCAATAGTACTTCTAACCCCGGTCTGACACCTGTATAGAGATCATAATCTTAGAAATAACAGTTTTTATCTTTGTTAAATAGATGCCATTCATTTAGGCGAGAAAACGTTATGTTTATATAGAAACAAGGTGGTCACGTCTAATTCAATGGTATTGATGTCATTCAGTCTAATGATTTGATATCGAGTCCTGATTTTTTATTATACGAGCGTTTGTATTGATTAAGATAAATTTCGTTTTGTTTGCGAATTAAAAGTGCTTTACAATGGAAAATGGTCCCAATTCAAAGACCGTATTTGTCATGTTTTTTTGTCAAAATTCTTGCATCTTTTATATTAACGTGGATTAAAATTCTTTGTTGTTTTCATTACGAGCTGCGGAATAGTACGTTAATGACGTCAAATGCCCAGAATAATCTAACAATCAAGTTGATCGTTTCATTTCAAATTGAATTATGTTAAAGTCTGAAGGTTTACCCCGATCACTTTGTAGTGGCTGTACCAAGTCAGACTATCTTGATACCCTGTTATGTTTTGTTCACTTCACGTAATTTTTCTGAGAAGGTGTATGTTGTATGTTGATTGGTGTGTTGACCTTTCCAGAGATCATTTGTTTTACGAATTCACAGTGGCGTAGCTAGCCTCTTTCTAAATGTTAGGCAAACATTTCGTTCATCGATGGACGGCTCTAATTAACAGTGTTGTTAGAAAACTTTGTTTGCTATCACTTAGAAAGCTGATGATGTTATATTGCCTGATTTCAGATTGTATAACGTCCATTGTATGATCTAAAATTATCCTGACACGGGTATAAAGACGAAGACTGGATGATGGTGATGTTAAAATGATCTCACATTAACTATAATTATACCTTGCATGGTATATATAATTGTATTAGGTCAATTTTGATGTTTTTTCTGAATATTTGTAACATCGGGAAACAAATTTGATGTCCACCGGGCGACAAATGTGATGTCCCATGGCTGTCTGGAATTAACCGTCATCGGTACATGATATTTATGTTTAAGACTCATGAAACAAATTTCCTATGGCTGTCCGAAAACAATCGTCTTTGGTTCCGAATGTATGCACCCGTTGTTGTGAAATGTTTCAGTTAAGAACTGATACAAAAAATGATTGATTGATTGATTGTTCTTTGCCTAACGTCCAGTGGCAAATACTTCATGCTCCTTCAGGACAAGAACCAGGTCAACAATTTATCAAACACAATTTAAATAGAGGTTGGACTGGACACAAAGGGGAGCTAATTTGACTGCCACTGTAAGAGGAGGATGGTTGGGTAGGGTAGGATAATTTAGCCCTCTGTAGCGGTCACCAGCCTACTCTTTTGTCGATGTAAATAATGGGTATTTAGCGTGCAGGGAACATTCTTCAAACACGTAACCCACTATGTTCCGTTGTCAGGCTTTCCGTATTATGACCCGACAACCCCCAAACGAAGGGGGCTTCCGTATCCACCACCTGGACACGCGCTATGCAGCTATGTGGGTTGAGCTCCCGTGATCCATCATAGGTCTATAGTACAAAAATTTAGTGTTTCGGAATACACGCAGAGTGGCGTGTGTTTGTTCTGTAATAAGATAATTATTTCCTCCATCCGAGACAGACATCACAATCGATACCATCGAGATGTTGTACTGTTCCCTCGGACTAAAACCCTCGTGAAGACAACACACCTCGGGTGGAAAATAGTGATGTCTATCTCAGATTGAGGCAATAATTATATCAAAGTGCTGGAAATCACCACTGGAAAGATTGCAACTGTAGTTACATATTATTTCAAATGGAATTTTATCACAGATTTTTTCTCTGCTGTGCAAGACCAATTACAATGAATGTATATCTTTTTTCTTGGAATATTGAGTATTTTTTTAATTCAAAATCGATGTACATTCCGGGATACGAAGAGAATTTTCAATGAGAATTCAATGTGTTTAAGTTATAAATTTTACTAAAATATTTACTGGATCGTAATTTTACTTGACATGACTTAAAAAATTTAGGTTCACGGAAATGTCTGAGATAACAGATAATCGCAAGGATTTTCTCGAATAATGGGTCCATTAAATAAATAATCGTCACATTAGTAAATGCACAATTAATTTTGAAAATGTTCTGAAGACCGGAAAATAATTCGCTACCATATTATACGTGAATGGAACAGAAGGTAAACAATCCAAATGGATGTATTTTCAAAACATGGATAGAAATGTGTCAAAACTGTTAGTTTTAATGTATTTGGGACCAGGTCTCAGTCTACTTCAGGACTTTTCTCTCTGAAGCTAACAAGGAGAAGCGGTGGGAGACAGGGAGAAGTTAGTACGTGACGTTCCAAAGCACCAATCAGCACTGATTATGTTTTTATTTGAAGAGCTAGTCTTATTCTAATGTTTTTTTTTTTTTTAAGAAATTAAGATTCATTCTCTGATTTACAGTTCAACTGGGTTAAGGCGAATTTAACTTGCATGCCTTCTAAGCCAGTCTACAAAATGTGTACAACAGAGTCAAGATAAAGACGTTCATAAAATCGAATCATTACTTCAAACCCCAACCCTTTTTACACAAGTCTTATAAAATAACCTTTTCATTATAGATTCTGATGTATGTATAGCGTTTTTAAATAACAATTATAAGAAAGTTTAATTCGAGACCACTTAAACTCTAATTTGTAAATATATGCAGTTGTTACTTAACGTTTTCTTACACCTCAACACATTATGAACTAACTTTATGATGACAATCCTATGAATTAATTATGATATTTATTATTTAGTGATTATTATAACCAAATTCAGTCATCTGTATATAATTAAATGTTTCCTTATGTTTTAAGGTGTATATTTATGCAAAAATTATACCCTTTGGGTAGTGCTCCACAATTAATGGAGGAATATACAAGAAACTAAACTGAAGTGAACTTCATTCATAGTATCTTTCTCATTGTTTTAAAATTATTGTTATTCCGGTCCGAGTTGTCAGCGGGCAGAGTAAATTTACCCGTATTTTTCTTATTGGATTATCTCCCTATGATTATTGATTGGAAAAAGGCGGCATGGATTTTATTTTTTCTCTACACGAGTCGGAGTTTGCTCAAAATAACGGCTGTCATATTCGCAAGGTTGAATATTGAAATAGACCAGGCGAGTAATTAAATTTATAGTCAACTCAAACTTCACTTTTGGCACGAATTCAGGCGACTTCAATTTCACTTTTGATGAGAGTTGGGGCGAAGTGAAACACTACAAGGTCACTTCTCCGCCCGAATCGCCTTCCAGGTTTAGCAAATTTGGACAATACAAGTCTGTTATACATAGAGAAAAGAATAAGCATTCATTCTTGCTTTTCAAATTTCAACTCCAAAAAAAAACATCTTCCAAATCTATTTAGATAAACGATTATTTAAATCAAGCACATGGAAGTTTTTCTACCCCTTGCCAATGCGCATGTATGGGGATTCCCGGAGTTATGTTTGGGTTCCCGAAATAACTATATCCATTTCACTATATAAATTCTTGATCCATTTCACAGTCAATATTTTGAAATTGTTATATACATAATTATCAATGGAAATTTAAGCAGAGGTTTGGCAGATTTATTTTTTATGATAAACAATTCAAATGAGTAACTTAAATGCCTACACACGTTTCTCAGACCGGAATGTAAACATACGAAATGCTGAAAGTTCAAAACACGCATAATTTAAAAGGGTCAAATCCTAAAAGAATAAATATTCGTTAACATTTATAAAAGCAACATAATATAGTGTTACTAACTTGCTGTTTCAGTATTGGCCCTTGTATTGATTCAAGGTTAGCTGTATTGGTCCCGAGGCCCGTAGGGGCAAGGGCCCATACAGCTGACCGAGAATCAATACAGGGCCAATACATATTCAGCAAGTTCGTAACACTTTTATTAAATAATCCTAACAGTCCATATAGCTGGTCTATGACAGGAAGTAGCGTCAGCTGGTCCGTATGGCCAGTCCGTATGACAGGAAGTAGCTACAGCTGGTCCGTATGACAGGAAATGGATACAGCTGCTCCGTATTGCCCTGTTGTCTATAAATTTTTGTTATTTATAAATCAAGGTATTGTTCATTGATTTAGAATCTTTTAGCCATTTGTCTCTTTCTATTTATAGTATTTTTCTAGTATATGTACATGGAATCCCTATTTGTAATTTGAGATTCAGATCATGATAGTTTGAAAACTTTAAAAAATAATTAATAAAGTTTAAAAATTAATTATTTTTATAAAAAATAATTTAAATGTCATGGAAATACATACTGTTATGATGGAGATGCACTATACTAAAAATCTCAAAAGTAAAGCTGTCTGTTGTGTTTGTTTGTAAATTAGTTGAAAAATGACATATACCCGGCAAGACAGCGTGACCAGTTTAGATACTGAACGTAAAATCACATCATGATCTCTTCCCAGAAAGGTACATATATATGATGAAAAATTATTCTCAAGGCATCCAAAATTTTTCAAGCAGCGTTGTTTACAACAAATTAATAAATTTGGCACAAGTTCAACAACGTCTATTCCGGGTCACCCGGAAATGAAAAGTCTTGTATTGGCCCTGCTTTTTATTACAAGGAAATACAGAAAAAGTTATTAACCAAGCTGAAAAGCTGTATTAAGATGGTACCCAACACTTTCACTAAAATTAATTTGGCTCGTTTAATTTTCATAAAATTTTGACAAAGTATTTACTTTTACCCATTGACAAAAATTTTAAAATTTCAAAACATTTGAACCAACCAATTCATCAGAAAAATTACACTGATTGTATAGCAGTTTGACAAACATTAATATTGATCACTGAAAAGCTTAATATTCCCTTAACAACACAACGTTATTAAAACGTTTAGCTGATTTTACACAGTTATCTCCCTGTAGTGTTAGGTACCACCTTAAACGTATGGTTAATATGAGCTGATCTTTTGAAACCCATATTGATCATGCCTATTTTAGCATATTAGGGCCAATTTAAACATATTATTTAATAATACTTTTTATTAATCGATAATCTTTAAAATAAAACTATGATTGTAAAAGCCTTCTATATCTGTATACATGCCCTAGCTCAGTTGAAATGTAACGGGAAGCTGTATCTTCGTAGGTTCGTTCTGATAAATTCATCCGCCGTGCGTCATGTCTTCGAAATAATGTTCGGAAACTCATTTTATTTTCTCCGAAATTTCGGTAAATAACAAGGTTATGTTAGCCCAAAATATAAGTTCAGATATTATCAACAAGAAAGTACTCGTAATTAAAAAAAATGCTGTCATTATTGGAACTACATTTTATGAACAAATGTCTAATAATATAGAAAAAGCCACACTTCCGGTTTTGTAGACCGATGCCATAGGAACGATTTGCAATCTTTCCAATAATATTTCATTTGGGATATGGCCAACATTGTTTCTGATTTCTGAAAAAACACCGTCTGAAATAGTGACAAAAAGAGGGAGAATTATAAAATATAGGAAAAAGTAAATTTTTACTCATTTCTCCTTCTAGATTAGGCCTGTCAGTTTGGTCTGGGAATCCAGTGGGAATGGTAAAATGTAAATAACCATCACGGACAATTTTAACTTTTTCAACAATTTTTCGGTGAGCCAATTGCGTCACTGCCTCAATGGAAGCCACGACAGCCTATCGTAAGATATAATATAAGGTAGATCAAAATTAAATCTAATAATGCTTTTCAAAATAAAAACCGTTACTCAGTAATTATATCATACCAATATCTCCTGTGAGAAATTACAAACATCAACTTTTTATTTTCTTTATCAGTTTTGTGCTGACCGGAAATAATTGTATCAATTAAATTACCAGTTATTCAGTTTCTAATCTTTATTGTTTTTTTAGCGGATGCTTTTCAACGTTTAATCGTACAAGTTAGAGACATTCTAAGAGAGACAACCCTAAGATAACTTACCCCAGTATATCATAAAAAGGACAAATATACCTAAGGAGCAATCAAACAAAACGTTATCCATTGGACAGACAATCCCGGGAAGACAAAAGAACAACCACAGGCAAAACAAATAAACACAGAAAACTAAATAACAATGAACAACACGAACTCCTATAAAAACCAGTAGTGAACCCAGGTGCTCCGGAAGGGTAAGCTGTTCCTGCTCCGTATACGGCACCCGTCGTGAAGTTCATCAAAGTCAATCAGGTGGAAATCACAAATAGGTGGAGGCACATGAAATGTTATGACATTGGGAAAAGGTCCAACATCATCTTAGATATTGGAACACAGTAATGGTCAATCAGTTCGTGATGACGACCGTAAAATTTCCCTAAGTGATGACATCAACTTATCCCTGATAAAACCCTGGTTAAGAAGCTTTTGTGACAGCAGTAATCCTCTTTGTCGAAAGTCAGATTACCTCACGCACGCCCATGAAAATCGGATAAGCTGAGAAACGTAGACGCCATATGCAGGCGATGCTGGTATATTGCTACTCAAGAAGGGAAAATTAACAATAGGAAAGTTTAAGTCATCAGGTTTGTCATAAAGTTTTGTCTTCAAATGTCCCTCATTGTCTATTTCAAGAAACAAATCCAAATATGAAGCGGACTTTGGTGTATCCGTAGTATCCTTAATTTCAAGCTCACTGAGGTAGATTAGATGTAGAAAGTCTTGGAATTTGTCGTTATTTAACGACAACATGTCATCTATACTAGTCAAAAAAAGAAACGTTACATGGTAATGTATTTCTAATGGACACAAGATTTCAACACATCGTAATGAGCTTAAAAATTGTCCGATCCTTCTCATGTTCACAGGGCATCGTTTTCTCGTCAAAACCTTAGATTTTGTGCAAAAAACAAGAGGTTTTTCTTCGCATTTTTTGAAATTTTAAAAACCACTTTTTTACCAAAAAAATTTAAAAATTTAAATTTTCACATTAAGTTTGAAGCACGAATAGTGTCTCATTGCCATATTGTTCGGTTTCAATAATAGTGAATTTTCCAATTCTGATGATGATTTTAGTCATGACTTTTGGTGAAATTGAATTTGAGCCTTTCGATAAAAAATCCCGATTTAATACCTGTTCTTGTCATATCAGATTATCGAGATCAATCAAATAATTTTTATTAAATGATAAATTTTAGCAGTAATTATTACATTTTTTATCACTTTCAATATTCTTTGATAAATTTGGATTTAAAGGTATGTAACGTTTCCTTTTTTTACTAGTGTATACAACGAAAAGTGAAATTAAAGGATTGGGCTAGTTTTTTTTGTTTCCACGTAGTAACCCTTGAATGAAGTCCGCTTCATATGAGTACCGAAACGATCGGCGAGGAGAGGAGCACAGTTGGTTCCCATTGGAATGCCAATTGTTTGTTGAAAAATTAGACTACCAAATTCAACAAAATAAAATAAAATAGATAAATAATCTATGATACCAATTTTCAGGCATTTAAACTTTAAAGACATCTGGAAACATGTAATTTTTATTTTACAAACAATTATTGTTATTTGATTTTAACCACGGATTGAAAACAAAAATTATGTAAACTAAATGAATTAGACGATGGACTTCTACTAAAACATTCGGATTTCCTTAGTTTTCGGGTTAAACAATGATTTTTAAAATATTTCTTTGAAAGAATAATTGATAACAAATCATATCGAGTCCTGACTACATTATATCAATGATTTATCTATAATTTCAACAATATTTTACGTAAACAGTTTTGTTGGACGCGTGTCCTTATAGTCGCAATAAAACACCACCGGTATTTCATTATCATCCTCGTAAACAATATCAGAATTTCTACTTTGCCAAACAGATTTTGCAGCCTCTCTGTAGGTTTCGGCATAACCAAAGGGCCATTTGGAAGTTACCTCAACGGCTCCACTACATTCCTTATAGTATGGATACCTATTATTTCTACGACTCACAAGACAATATGCGCGGCAAGATATTCCGCATTGATCAACTGCTGTAAAAAGAACTCTTGTAGGTGTATCAGCTGGATCTTTAACCGCTATAAAGGATGTAGATGTCGTTACCGGTTGTCGATTGTCTACGAACACGTGGTCACTATAAGTACCATCGTAGCTAAGTCCGTACGAGGTAATACGCACTTTCACCAAACCAGATTTATCGTTTCGACATTTATCTATCGTTGGACGCTTGTCCCGAGGTTTCCCCATGAAAAATTCTATCCACTCTCCTTGTGAATATATATCTTTCTCTGAATATCGGCCATCTTCGTCCATTTCGTATGTAGTGTAACTGATATCACCGTGACGTATATGCACGACTTTTACAGGAACAAACACCCACAGTTTTGTTTTTGATTCACAGTTCACAGTAAATGTATTCTGAATAGGATAACCATCACAGGGTTTTTCTATTTCTGGTATATAAAATTCATCAATTGTCCAAGTTATTGGCACTCGCGGTGAATGTACAGAGTTTGCTTTCTGACTTGGTGTGTCGGTGACAGGACGAACTGGTTGATGACGAATTGGGACAGAACTTGTCTTTACTGGTTGTGAAGTGGTATGAATAATTGGGTCAACAGGAAATACTACCCATGTCCGGTGATTATTAAAAGGACGTGTTGCACGATGAACCTTTCTGGTTTGTATTTCTTGAATTACGTGGTCATGGCTACGTATTGCGCGTTTTTTGATATGATGAGAGATAGAACTAAAGGACTTTCTGACATAAGAATAAAACATTTCACCAGAAGAAATCATATCATATGTTAAGACTGGAAAGTCAGAATGAGTTTCTAGTGGTTGCATATCTGAAGGAAGACGATCAGGAAAACATTGGTACATTACATTCATCATCTGTTCCGGTGTGACCTTTGGAAGAGCAGCCGCAGCTCCTTTAGAGACGCATCTTTGTGTGAATATGTTACACTCCAGCCATTTCGATCCGCAGTTAGGCCTTTTATAGCTGCATTCTGGAAATGGCGCACACCTATAATAGTCATTGGTCCAAAAATCGCGATAACCATCCTTATTTGTCAGTTGTTTACCATGAAAATTCTCAGATCGTCGTCCAGGAAATCTAGGTAAGTTAACCATAATTTCATCGGCTGCATGAGCACCTGCAACAACTGGGTAATCTTCAGCAGGTTCGATATTGCGCATTTTCAGTTTTTCACGAAACTTTTCCCAAACACAATCAATATAGGCATGATGCATATAAAATACAGGATCAAAGGGAGCTAACTCTATATCTCCCATTTGTCCACCCACCCATGTATGAACATTATCATGTTGTATTTCAATATCAGGTGAAAAAGTCGCATGGTTGTAGTTGTTTTCTATTGAGGCTAGAACTCTTTCTTTATTCATAAGCTGACCTTGACCAATAGCTCTGGTTAACGGTCCTACTTGTACATTTGTGTTCCAGTTTGCAAAAGGCCCTACTCTAACAGACCCATTGCCATTTCCTAAAAATAATTCCGTCCATATGACAGAGTCAGTTGGATCAGACATTTCTGTGTCCAATGTCGTATCTAAATATGGTAACATGACTCCTGGTACCTCTTCTTGCAAAGCCTGTTCATACCTAAAAACGTAAAGTATAACCTGAGTATGGGCACCGCGAATGTGTATTTAGACCAGGAAAGATTCTCAGTGGCAAAACTTTAAACTAGCGTTCGTCTTTTTCGTCGGTGACAAATTTATTTAGAAAGTGGCGAATTTCTTGCAAGTAAATTCATCACTTTAGTTTTGCATATGACATTAAACTGAATGAAAATCCTTTAAACTACAAAACAAGTTTATGATACCCCATTTCAAAGTCAGAGACCGCAATAATCGACAAGATGGACACAGAGCAAGAACTTGAAAAAAAACTGATAATTACTCGGCGACACAACCATGTTCTAACAGGTCAAGCCGGTACGGGAAAAATCAAGTGTTGAGAAATAATCGCAGAGAAAATTGCTTTCGATATGTCTCGGCGTTGGTGAGAATCTGAGTTGCTTCGCGTTTGACGGAAAATGATTATTTGTACAGCAAAGTTGTTTTGGACGCAAACTATGAAAACGCTTGACTTTGTTTTAATGTTTTTTCTTTGTAAAATGAATATTGTACGTTAAAGATCTTTCCTTTTGAAGGAAATTGAAGGAAGGAATATGATAAATTGTCACATCGAAGTATTTTGAATTACGTTTCTATCATGAAAGGCGAGTTTGCAATCAAAAATTATGGACTGAATCCCTTTAGAATTTTTTCATTATTAGCACATTCTCATGATATAAAGGATAAAGGAAAACATTCAGTTTCGTTTGTTACGACCTGACAAATAAAAATCTGTTGTGGTCTAACACAAATAAAATAAATAGGTCTTAGTGACGAGATCAAAAGTTCAATGTAGGATAAAAAACTTAATTCAAATAGTTTGGGGTGGGGGTAAAAATCGCTGCAAGTTTTGTTATCCGAAAAACAGGACCCATGATACAAAAATGATACTCTCAAAGCAAATGCCCATATTGGTCAATCAATTTTTCCCAAATTAAGTTAAGAGAGGGGGTGGGGGGGATGGTTGGGTGAGGGAAAAAACTATTTAAATTAAGTTTTTTATTCTACATTGAACTTTTGATCTCGTCCCTTGAAAACTTTTCTCAAAATATTTAAAAGCTAAACACAATTTTAAAATCTAAGAATATGAGTAATTATGAACAAATAAATAATGAGTTCTGAACTAATCAACACTGAGTTCCTGGAACGTTTAAATCAAGGACAACACAAAAAATGTCTTTAACAAGACAAAAAAAAAAAAAAAAAAGATGGGCAAGTTATAAACCCAGACATAGGCCGACAATAACACAAAATGAAAATACTAATATAATATAATAGACAATGTGTCTAAGAACGACGAGCTAGTCTCTTAAAAAGTAATACAAAACCCTAAAAAGGGGCGAGTACCCCGAAAATGGGGAAATACAATCCTGTTTGAAACCGTCAAACGACCAAACACAAATTAATATAAGTGTGGGTGCCCAGTTAAAACTATTCAATGTGAAATAATCCAGCGAAGTCAATATCAAGTCGACGACGACAAACCGGCATAATTAAACAAAACAAAGTCAAATCTGACCTAACATAAACTGAATTCACAAGTAATTCCCGAAAGAGACAAAATAATAGCCGTCTTCTTTGAATATCTTTCAACGAGAACTCAGTCCCCCAGGTAAAACAACACTTGCCACGTGATCATCCCCTTTAAATCTTGATCTCTGTACATTCAAACATCTCTATACAAGTACCATTTCCTCAATATTGCCCTTTTACACTATTTAAACGCACAAACAATGAATCCCAATCATACTCCAACGTAAAACGTTATTTAACAGTAACAGTAAAAGTCAAGCGTTTTCATAGTTTGCGTCCACTGAGGAGGAAACATGTATACATAAAAACTTTATCATTACAATTCCTTACCAATGTTATTGCTATTGAAACTGTTACTAAAGGAAGAAAGGAAACGTACTTAGTCTTTAGGCATTTCTGACTGAAAGATTTCTTTTGTGCAGTCATGAATTTTGCGGCTATTACGTTTTCCAAAAAAAAAAAAAAAACTGTCTGCGTCTCATATATAGAATAAAACGCAACTGTATAGATATTTTAGAAAAAGTCAGATGCGTTTTGAACATGAAATGTACACTTGAATTCACATGATTGGATTTAAATGCAAACACTATTAAACACAGATTATACTTACAGAAAAAGAAAATACCGATGCCATCCCAAGAAAGCAGCTCCTCGGTGGGCAGCTGTACCCGCTAAACCACGATGAAACTCTGCAAACGCATCAAATTTATTTGGAATCATATCCTGAAAAATAACTATATTGTAATGTAAAAGAATTTAAATTTCTTCCTTATATTTTGTTACTTTCACAGCTAAAAAATGAATTAGGGGGACTTTACATCTGGTACACTAAATATAATAAAAAGTACATTAACAGAGCTTTTATTGTTGATAATCGAATTAGCAGTATCTATATATCCCCTTTTATGATGATATAAACGCTTACATCTTACAATAGGGTAAAGGAGACACATAGCATAACTATTAGTAGTACCATTATGGGCTAAATAATAGGGGTCATATCTTTATTTAATATCAAGAGAATTTTGTTTTAAATTTTATTTTATTTACTGTAATCAAACTGCTGGTCGGTATCTGTTTTCAGACATAATATATAAAAATCTGTACATTTTGAGCACTTTTTTGTTTATCTTGACTACGGGAGCACTACACCTAACGACGGGACTATACTTATTTTCTCGCGATTTTTCAAAAGGTTTTTAGTTACGATTATTTCCCTGTGATAGAGAGAGCGTAACAATAAGTTATCTTTTGCTAAAAAAAGATGGCTGAGCAGCCAAGCACAAGGTTTAGCAAATTTTGTGATTGTTGATTTCTAAATGTTAACAATTTGCTTTTGTTAATAATATTTACGTATTAAAATTAATCTGTTTCTTTATTTTGCCAACACAACAATACCTTAAATGACACATTATGTACTAAATGTATTATGGAATTCTCCCTTAGGAACAGTCTGATGAGGTATAGTGCCAGAGCCGTTACGCGGTTCCTTCGGGAGAAGTCCATATAGTAGATTATTAAGTACAATTTTCGCAAACCTTACAGTGTTTTTCTTAAGAGCGTTCACAGCTCTATGATAGTCATTTCTTTCGTCATCTGTTAACATTCTGTATTCCTTTCTTTCTTTCGGCCGAATGTGATGCCAACTACTCTCTCTTGTTCTGTTAACGGCAAGTTGTGCAAACCAACTGATCGTCCGCTTAGATAATCCGTTGCACTTCCTGTTGTTCAACCACATAAATTCAGTCATACACGTTCCAATTGCTTCTTCATCAGTCAAACGCTTGTAGTTCTGATTTTTATCTTGTAAACAACGATCAAGTACACGTGGTAGGGGAATGGTTTCAAATTTGCACCTCACACACACAGTCAAAAATCCTATTATTGCCGATGATAATATCTGAAACTACAAAAATAAGGATAAATTTGACAATTCAATATGAGTAAGATGATACCACGCTTATTACTTGAAACAGTATACATGTAAAAAGTTTTCAAAGAAAGATAATCAAAAGCTTAAACCCTTTATAAAAGAATGAACACAGTTGTTTGTAACTGATATAAAAACCTACCTTAACAATTTGATCCATTTTCACATTCGAATATCAGAACTTTTTGAATTCTTTAAATAGAACTATAATCTTTGCACATACCTGTAACAGATGGCCCTTTCGTTGTATTGGATACCAGTAAAATCCCCTTTACGACAATAATATACCAGAACGACGTGACCATCCAGAGGATACCACGCTGCGTTTATTACCCAAAACATCAATATGTCAGATTTACAGGGTTAAATTCATTCGATTTTTACAATGGAAACCGCGTACATAAAGTAACGTTCATACCGAAACATTAAGTTTTTCAAAGTGATTACCATATTCAATGTTTTCCATACAAGTATACGGTATTTTAGTGGTTTTTTTCTTTGATCATACATGTATTTGTATTGTTGATATATCATTTGACTTAAATTAAAAAAAAAGATATTATGAGAATTCTTCATGAAATATCCATTTATATATGCGAGAAGAGTTAAAGGCAGTGAAAACAGCTTTAATGAAGAATTTCTCACACATACAGCAAAACGGCTCTTATTAGAAACAGCTCAAGAGGAATTCCGTTGTTGGATACCCTTAAATAAATCTATGCGATTGTCAAACACAGATATGAGGCAATACCAACAAATTAACTTTCTGGTAGTTATGCAAAACGTTTAATTCTATCGTTTAGATACACCAAAATAAAACCATGTGGTAGGTATGCTTGCCAAATTTAATCTAAATTATAGCTTGTAGATTCAACAATTATACTGGTAAAATCAGTTGGAAATACAGAACCTTCTACAAGAGTAAAGTTATTCATCTAAATAAAACCACAAGTAACAGAGAATTACATGGCGTATACATTAAAGAAAGTTTTAAGGTAGAAATTCAGGTCAAACACCAGCATCAACAAGAGGCCTATATTAGTGTTCAACATTCAAGAACTACAAATATTCAGTAAGTGTTTATCATCAACGTACTAATATAAAAATTTAAAAATTGCATCCTTGAAGAGTTGAATACAGTTAGGTCAATCCAATGCTTCTGAAGTGTATAGCCAGTACAAATTAATAACTGATTAATTTTTTTTATCATTTAATCCTATTGACAAAACTATAATGTAACAGAACGCATGGATCAGTTTCTTTGATGCCAGACTTAACTTAAACTGAACCATTAAATGACATCATCACTAATAACATGTCTAGAAAATGTAGACAAAGATCTGTGATTCAAGAGTCACCAAGAACAAAATTTATTGTAAAGTACAAAGTATTATGTGTATTAATGCAAACCATTTTAGAATATGTTTCTGTGTGTACTGAATCACATTTCCTTATACACAATAAGGTTCAATGACACACAGAACCCCCCTTTTTTGTGCGATTTCTTTAAAATAAGCTTTTTAACATAACTGTGCGACACTTGTTCGGAACACGAATGTAATCACTCTGGGTTTATCCAACAAAATTGGTTAAATCTTGTATAAATTTTGTGTTATTTATTTTTCACCGGGGCGCTTCTTTATATACTGAACCGCAAAAGAAACGTCGCTTTTTCAAACTGTTAGCAAAATTCAAAATAAATATTAATTAATGATTTTTATATAATCAGTATTACGATTACATCACCAGGTAAGATTAAATTACCTGTGAATTAAATTTTCGGTTGAATAATTTTCAGTTGATATCGTAGAGCGACCGTACCTAAAACCGCTCGTGGGACACACTTGGCGGTAATTTTTCTTAAATCTTAAATGTTCGTGAAATTCATGCTCCTTTATGGGTATAAAAGGCCGGAGAAAATTAAAGAGTGTTAGTATCAGTGTTGACACAGAAGCTATGCCACGTCTGACTCCACAACAGAGAGAACAGGCCATTGATCGATTGGATGCTGGGCAATCTGCCAGAGTTATTGCCAACGACTTCAACTGTGCTGTTCGAACAATTGAACGTCTACGGACACGGTACAATGCAACAAACAGCACAAATGACCGTCCACGGAGTGGTAGACCCCAAGTCACTACCCCTAGACAGAATAGAGGCATTTTTCGTCACCATTTGATGAATCGGTTCACCCCAGCTGCCGAAACTGCCAGAAACAATGTTGGAACACATGGACGACCCATAAGTGATGATACGGTTCGTCGGCGATTAGCTGCTAGAAACATGAGATGTCGCCGTCCAGCAAGAGGACCTATTCTTACTCCTCGACACCGTCAAGCTCGTCTTCAGTGGGCCACTCAGCGACAGAATTGGCGAAATCGACAATGGCGTAACATCATCTTCTCTGACGAAAGCCGTTACTGCATTTCAACAGCCGATGGCAGAACCAGAGTGTGGAGAAGACGCGGGGAACGTTACGAAGACAGCTGCATTCTGGAAACAGACGCGTGGGGAGGACCTAGCATCATGGTATGGGGTGGAATCGGCCTTAACGTTAAACTTGGTCCAGTCATCTTTCAGAACCTTGGCCCAGGCAGAGGAAATGGCGTAACAGCTGCCCGTTACATCGACCAAGTCTTGACACCCCATGTTCAGCCCCATTTCGCACGTCATCAAAACAAGACTTTCCAACAGGACAATGCACGTGCGCATACCGCAAGAGCCACAAGAGACTTCCTACAGCAGAATAACATTAATGTTATGGATTGGCCGGCTTTGAGTCCAGATTTAAACCCTATTGAACATTTATGGGACGAAGTTCAAAGACGGTTGAATAATGAGCAGCCAAGTCCGACAACTGCAGCTGAACTTTCACAAGCGTTTCAGAGAGTATGGGCACGTATTCCGATGGCGTTTATTAATCGGCTCATCAACTCCATGTACCGAAGATGTGCCGCAGTAATTGGTGCCGGTGGAGGACATACACGTTATTAACGGACGTGGGAGCACAGCATTGAAAACATGTGACGTTGCGACAATTGTGACGTTTTTGTGAACATTGTAACCAAAAGACTGTAAATCATTCATTAAATTTTGTAAAAATTAATTTAAAATATATAAATGTCACTTTGAAATAAATGTATGTGAACATGTCATTTTGTGCGACGTTTCTTTTGCGGTTCAGTGTATATACGGACATGTGCAAATATGCTACAGGTGTATTAAAAAAATTGTTTACAGCATAAATTTTGGGAGCGGTTTTAAAATTCAAACATTACATAATTATATAAAGCTTTATGAAAACCCTTTCAGCCAGTTTACCGTTAAGGGAAAAACCTCTGCATTAAATTATAATTTACGAGTCGAATTACTTCAGTGTTGCCAGATAAATTATGGAAATATAATGAGATAAAAATTCTTTATAGGCATAGGATTGGATACACACTTTACATATAATATAAATACGCATTATTTTGAATACACAAATAAAAAATATTGACTAAATTTTGCATGTATATTACAATTTAATGATATTCCATCAACTTCGTTAAACACTATACATGAATTTAGAAATTACACAAAATAAACCCCCAAACCGAAGGTCCGCCAATAAAAGTGTTTTAAAAAATTATTAACAAGCATTATAGCAGAGTTAGTCAACGAAGGCCTCCCTATGTTCCCAGAAGGGATACAAAAAGGGGTCTGCTAAAGTCAACCCTCTGAAATGACAAATGGAAGAGAAATCAGCTTCAAAATTCGCCCTCCATTGTAAGAACGGAGGTCAAAATTCTGTTTAACCATTTTCTTAAAACTCTAATAAAATTCGTACGGGTTCCACGGAACCCAGTGTCTCGCCTGTTTTCGCTGGTTTCTATGTTTTCAGTGTAATAGTTAAATGTACACAAATTAATTAATGATGAAGCTTCTGTCAAAGTTTAGTAAAAATTCAGGATGGTTTAGGAAAGTCCGATCTCATATCTTAGACCATGACTGATTATTGTAGTTCTTAATCAGTATAGTAAACAGGTAAAAGGGTGATATTTTGTACTATGTCGATTTCATGTTGGCTCAATTCTGTCACAATCAGAGGTTCATTAGAAATAAGTTTGAAATTTGTGTTACCATTTAAATGGCTATCAATGTATCAATTTGAGTTGCTGTATAAAAAAAAATATTAGGTCAATGTCAATAAAATATAAACTTTTTTTGTATTCGGCACAAAACCGTAGAAGGGCAAAGCTCGCCCTTCCAAAGTTTCTTGGCCTCATACAAAAATGTTAATATTTTTCTGACATTGACCTAAATGTTACCCAACTTGGTAACCATGTAAATATAGTTACACCCAACTTGGCAACAATGTATATATAGCTGCACCCAACTTGGCAACAATGTAAATAGCTGCACCCTACTTGACAACAATGTACATAGAGCTACAATGAGTTACCAAACTTGGCAATAAATTATGGAATGAATATGATATTTAGAACAATCTTGAAAGACGACGGTATATGATAAATATAGATCTTTTTACTTTTGTAACTGTTCCCATATTTTCCCCCATTGTATCTTATCTAATATATGTCTGTTGCTCATAATATAGCAGCAATTTTTATCCATCATAAACTTGAGTAAATTGCTAGTAATTATTTTTGCAGAATTAATAACTTGATCACTATTGATCATTTGAGGTCTTCTTTGACATTTGTGGATCTGTTTATGTGACTTTATAGCATTCACTCTACGTTTTTGACAATATATGATGTTCTAACTTTACATAGAACAACTTATGTAAACAGTTTAAATTCAAAATCGAAATACATGTAGTATAAATTGTCCTTATGATGACCTATATTGATCTGTATCCGTAAATATCACAGATACATATTTTTTTTATCACAGTAGTCTGCTTTTTTGACAAGAATCGAATGCTGCTTTTGGTGCATTTTTAGGTGTGATGGAAATTTTACATTTAATGCATAATGCATAAATATATTATCTATTTAGATAAAATATAGCAAGAGCACAAGTTTTAACATACGCATGATAGGTATAGATGTGCATAATATTCTCCCATTTATTTCATATATTTGCATGCAAACAGGGATAATTGGAATACCATTTTGATTCCAAATATTTTTTTATAAAAAAAATACATTGTAGTATTCTCTATCACAATTCTCTTACACCGTATGTTTAATACCTTAGACATGTAGTCAGATCAGTGAAAATAAATATTTGGCATGTGTATTGATTCATGTATGTTTTTCTTCATAGTTTTAGACATGGGATATATTATAGCAACACCCTACACTTCTGTAATAATAGCTGCAAACGACATGGTTCTAGCAAGTATCATCTCAGGGGATGCAACCTCATTGTCGATGTTCATCTCGGGCGTATCATCCTCATTGTTCCACATTTGGATCCCGCTTGTCTTGATATCTATTTTACACATTCCTCTAACAAGCAATTCAGTATGAATTTGTCTTCTTCTTGCTCATAACGTATTAATTGGCAGATGTGTGTTTTCTCTGGAGGGTGGCGGGGGTGTCTCAGTCTATAAGTAAAGATATATGTAAAGTTCCTCAACTAGAAGTATTCCTGGTGAAATTAAGATACAAATATGGTCAATTTATGTTCGCCTAATTATATAGCCATGATTAACATGCTCAGCTTATACACATGTACATGTACCCGGGTAACCTAATTATTGCGTTCAAATTGTCAATACTCAACTTTGCTCTAATATATAGCACTTCTCATTCATATATACATGTAGTGTAGAATCAATACAATATATCAAGGTTGAAATTCACTGTGAAATATATCAAGGTTAAAATTCTCTGTGAAATTATCAAAGCTCAATATTACTCTAACATTAAAAAGCACAGATCAGCTTAGACATAAGCCCAAGTCAGGTTTTTCTCAATATAGTGTAGCATGCTCATATTATATCACATAAGGCTCGTGTTCGCTCAAAATGCGATCATCTTCTCAAACATATACATGTGTTCAATTTAGTTAGGCTTGACATGTTCAAGTAATACATCATTAAATATCTCTGGATTGTTACATATGTAGGAAACTGATCACTAACGAGTAATAACTGTAACAGTGAACTGTTACGAAGTCTCCCAAACGAAGTAACTGATATCTCGAATGCCTTACATTGCATTCAAAAAAATATTTGTTTTTCAGAGACTGAAATTGGGAATCGTTCTTATAAAGTTTATGCATACTTAATGAAGAGGTTACTTGAAAATCGTGATATGGGTATATTTTGTGACCCGAGTTTTACAGTCATACAATGTCACACTTGATCAACTTTTGTTTGTCGACATGCTGCATTGACAGAGATATATCCCAATATTTCTGAACCGTTTACGAGAACTGATTTTATTGTATGGTGTAATAAAATGCATTCGGTTTCATTAAATAGAAATAATAAGACTTCTTACCTGGCGTGATAAGTCCTCCCAACATCAAGTCAGTGTGATTTGAATCATATTTATATAAAACAATACATTCGAACACAACAAGATTTTTTTTAATTTATGACCAAGCAAATGAAATAATATCTATTATTACGTATTATGTCTGATACATTGATGTCTTCCTTGTATCAATATTTAAATGGTTTATGAGATTTGAACATTGCGTATTAAAACGCGTTAAAGGGATAAACATTTTTACGGATTTTTGAAATAATTAAAAATTATTGATTTGAGGGGCGAGGATGACCCCCTTTTTTGGTGGGGTTGTTAGGTTTTTATCTATATCTTTATCTTATCATGGGGGAAAGGAAAATATATGATTTAGGGGCAGATATTTCAATGTTTTACGAGATAATTAAAGACTAATGATTCGAGGGGGTGGGGATTTTAATTTTATATAATTCAAAATAATTGGCTTAAGGGGGCGAGAATGACGCCCATTGAGTAATGAGGTATGTATCATTTAAAGGGGAGTCACGGTATTGTTTATACGCATCGCTGTCAGTACCACTATTATGCCGTTTCTTCCTTGACGGTCGAAAATGTATGAGATAATTGAAATTTTTTGATTTGATGAGAGTGGTGATAACCCCCTCGGTATGTGTCATTTGGTGCGTCTTACCATGGGGAATAAGAAAATATATGGTTTAGGGGTGGGGATTTTAACGGTTTTTGAGATAATTGAACATTTTTTATTTGATGGGGTTGGTGATAACCCCCTGGGGAAGCGAGATATATCTCATTTGATGAGTCTTACCATGGGGAATAAGAAAATATATGGTTTAGGGGTGGGGATTTTAACGGTTAATGAGCTATTGGACATTATAGATTTATGGGGGTGAGGATCACCCTACTGAAAGAATGAGGTACATGTCATTTACTACAATTTAATTCTCAAAAATTAAATTTATTTATTTTATTGATAAGAAATTTGATTTGTCTCCCTTTGTTTTATCATAAGCAGCTTGATTTCGGTTTATTTTTTATACAGACATAAGTGGTAACGATAAGCTCGTGCAAATCTAAAGGTTAAAATGAAGTAATTATTTACATAGGCGACAATGGTAGCCTTTTTGGGTTCTGCGTTTTCACTATAAAAGTTCCGTTGAAAAAACTGTCAAATTCTGAATTTTCAACACCTTTGGGTGTGAATAAAACTGCAAAACACATATGGTGCCGCAGCTTTTTTGATAGAAAAATGGCATTTTTTAAGGGTACTCTATGGTTCCGGAATTTTCGAATTATTATGAATGAAGAACACCCCTTGCTGAATTATGCACAGAAAATTTTGCTCATCACAGAGAGTTTCCTCCAAATTTCTCGTTATTTCTACACCAATAGCCAACACTCATTTCTCACTATTTCAATTTTCTTTTCTACTTAACAGGGCAGCAGAAAATAAATTTACTTCTACCTATTATCTTGGATGTAAAAACTAGGTGGCGCCAGTCATCTTTAATTACTTCCTTTCACCCTAAACGCGGCACTTTACCTTTAAATAGACTTACAATATTCATTTCGTCCATTACAAATTTAGCAGTTCGGAGGACCACGTGGAATTTTCCAAAAGGAAAAGAGTCACCTAAAAGATAAGTAGCTTTTATACTTTGTTTTCAAATGTTTCTATTGCGTACAATTTTTCTCTGGTCTAATAAAATTCAAATTGTTTTAAATGTTTTTTCGAATATGGCCTTCTTCAGAAAACGTTGCTTATATGTTTACATTAGGCAGTTCGCTTTTATTTGTTTTATTTGGCATGTAAGTATGGTTTAAAAAATAATATAAGATATCTATTTGAATGCACTGAAACCTGGCATTAGGCAAATTTAATTTAACATTATAGTTTGCGCGTTGACATATATATTGACCCTAGAGTTATCGAGCCTTAATCGTCAAATTCTTAAAATTTCAAAACATTCAACGCTATTTAATTGTTAAATTTAGTTGTTTGGTATTGCTTATAACTTCAGACATGTATTTCATTGTACACATGACCTTCAATAATTTTTATATTTGCGTTATTTCGTTATTGCAGTTTAATGCAAATGATATTAGAAATAATTCTATTCTGAATTACAACATTAAATGTACCATGTAAGATGCCAGCATACACGTACCATTGTTATGAATAAATGAATACACGTACATTATAATTGTATCTTATGTATCATATTTTAAACTAGAAACG
Source organism: Mytilisepta virgata (assembly GCA_028015205.1). Taxonomy (NCBI): domain Eukaryota; kingdom Metazoa; phylum Mollusca; class Bivalvia; order Mytilida; family Mytilidae; genus Mytilisepta; species Mytilisepta virgata. The sequence goes on from CM051519.1 coordinate 84,070,360, forward strand.
TGTAATTGACCCATGCTTTAATTTGTAAAATTTTACAGAATGCCGAGCCGTCAAAGAAGAGTGCCAAATGCACAACAACCACGACGGAATATGAGACGTCGTGGGGAAGCTGCCCCTGCTCTTGATGAACAGCCCCCAAACCGACGTAGGCGTGTTGAACGGGAACCTCAACTTAGACAGCCTGAGCCCGAAATACTAAATGACCCACAGCTGGCCATTCCTGAGAATCCACATTTAGGTGAGGTTAATATTGAGTTTGAGGAACCTGCTTAGTACCAAATGTTGGTGAAGTAGATGTTTTTATTAGCCAAACTATTAAGGAAAAAATTTGGGTTTTTGATTATATCGATTTGGCAATTATGCATAAAAGCAACTTTAACAGTCAGTTTGATCAACAAAAGTACATTGGTATAAATGAACAGGGTAGATTAGTGGCTCAAACAAAACTTAATAAAACTAAAGCCATCAGTAGTATTGAGGCCTGGACTGATGCATTTATTGCATATTCACAAATTCTCATTCAAAGGCATCCACAAAAATCCTCTGAACATTTTGCATACATTGCAATTATTAGGTCTGCAGCTGTGGAATGTGTCATTGAAAAAGGGTAAACATATTATCAACAATTCCGCCTCAGAGTAGCTCGGGATCATACCAAAAAATGGAGTGTCATAGATAGCCAACTTTGGTTGCAATTTGCTGCTTTGGGAGTACAAAAGCCACGAGTGACTACACCTTCAAACAATAAATGTTTTGACTATAATTTTAGAGGTGAATGTCATAAGTACAATTGTATATACAAACACATATGTATTAAATGTTCTATGGTTCACCCTGCCATCAGTTGCATAAAATATGTAGGTTGTAATATAAGGGAGGGAAATCAACGATTTCCAGGTAATAGGCTTGTACGACCTTTGTTTCAAAAACCAACAAATCCAGTACAAAATTTTTATAGAATCCGTTAAGTGAAATTTATTTTATTTTCAGCAAAATATCAATTTGTGTGGAATTTAGGATTTTCCCCTATTAAGACAGACATATTGGAAAATATGTTAAAAAGTTATCCTAATAAACATGATGGAAATATATTACTTCAAGGTTTTAAATTATACAGGTCTACAAGACTACAAAAATTTACTATCTGTTGAAAAAAATTTGGATGAGGCAATCAAAAAATTGCAAAATGAAATAGTTCTTGGTCGTATGGCTGGTCCTTTTAACGCCAAACCTATATCCAATTTGAGATGTTCGCCAATAGGTTTAGTCCCCAAAAAGACGGGAGGTTTACGTTTGATTACGAATTTATCATACCCAAAAGACTTTAGTGTAAATGATTACATTGATGAAATTCACACTAAAGTATCCTATTCATCATTTGATAATGCTGTTACAATGATTCAAAAGTTGGGGGAAAATGCACTTTTAGCAAAAATGGCTATAAAATAAGCTTTTAGATTGTTAAAAGTTTACCCTGGGGATTTTGATTTATTGGGTATTAAAGTCAATGAATAAATATTACATTGATAAGTGTATGCCTATGGGGTGCTCCATCTCATGTTCAAGTTTTGAAAAATTTTCTACTTTTTTGCATTGGGCAGTTAAAGTAAAAGCGAATTCTGATAATTTGGATCATTATTTAGATGATTTTTTATTTGCTGGAAAGGCATACACAGATGAATGTAGAAACCTCATGACTTTTTTTGAAACAATTTGTTATGAGTTGGGTGTACCTATTGCTTCAGAAAAAACAGAAGGGCCGTGTACAGTCCTGGATTACTTGGGTCTTACTTTAGATTCTGAAAATATGCTTATAAAAATACCCACAGATAAACTTAAATCTCTTCTGAAACTAATAGATGATACTATAGGCAAGAAAAAAGTTACATTGAAGCAAATGCAACCCTTAACAGGTTCTCTGGCCTTTTGTACTAAAGCTTTGCCTTCTGGAAGAGCATTTTGTCGACGACTATATGCATCATTTTCACAAGCTAAAAAACCATACCATTTTATTAAGGTAAACAAGGGGATTAAAGAAGATTTATTAATTTGGAAAACTTTTTTGAATAAATTTAATGGAGTCTCCTACACGCAAGATATAGATTGGGTTTCAAGTACTGATCTGGATTTATTTACAGACAGTGCTGGTAGTTCAGAATTAAGTTGTGGTGCATATCTGCAAGGTTCTTGGACAAATATGAGTTGGCCGTTACATTGGGACAAAGATGTTTTTACTGATATAACTTACTTGGAAATAATTCCAATAGCTTTGGCAATTTGTCTTTGGGGTGACAGATTTACAAATAAAAAAGTATTAATGCATTGTGACAATGAGGCTGTTGTTTCAATTTTAAATGCTAAATCATCAAAATCAGAAAAGAGTGATGTCTATATTAAGACAAATTGTATATTGGTCTTTGATATATAACTGTCAATTTAAGGCAATTCATATATCATCTACTGATAACAAAGTAGCTGATTATTTATCTCGTGGACAGCTAACAAAATTCAAAGAAGTAGCACCTTCAGCAGATGAAACCAAAACACAGATACCAGAGGAGTTCTTCAAGCTATGGATATAGAATCTGCTGCACTGGCTGTAAATACAAGACTAGTGTATGATCAGGCTGAAAAGTCTTTTAAACAGTTTTTAACAGTTTGTAATATTCCTTTTGATTGGCCACCAAATTTGGTCAGATTTATTGCATATTTGTCGAAACATAATTTTTCTCCGTCTACGGTTAAGTCTTACATTTCAGGAATAAGTTATAAATTAAAAATGTCTGGTTTTGAAGATATAACTTCAACTTTTTTAGTTAAAAAGATGATTTCTGGTTATCAAAGGTTACATTCACGTTATGATGTGAGGGAACCAATAACATTAAAAATGATGCATCAAATGTTTAATGCTTTAATACATGTTTGTTCTTCAAAATATGAAAGCACTATGTTTTATGCAGCATTTTCTTTGGCTTTTTGAGAGTTGGTGAAATAACTGTTAAATCTTAATTAGATTTTGGTTATGTTTTGGGAAAAGACGACATTCGTATTGATCAGCATAAACATACTGTCTTTGTAACTATTTAATTTTCAAAAACTGATCAAAAAGGTTTGACATCAACTCTAGTAATTGAACAAGATAAAACTTTTATTGGACTTTTAACCGCATTGAATTCATATCTGAATATGAGACCAAACATTCCTGGTGAAATGTTTTGTCATCTAAATGGTACTTTTGTCACAAGATATCAATTTCAGTCTAGATTGTTTGCTGCTTTAAAATATTTGAATTATGATGTTAAAAGGTTTAACACACACACATTCCGAATAGGGGCAGCAACTAATGCATTTTTGAATGGGAAGACTGAAGATGGGAATGGGAAGATGGAATTCATCTACATTTAAACGTTACATCAGGGTTAATTCATGGAATTAAAATTTTTAATTTCATTTTTCAGTCTCTAATGACATTTGGATTATTGGTTCATCCATAATTAGGAGGGGCTTTGAGCATTCCGTCCATCGCCCGACAGGTCATCACCTTGGTTTGGATAAAAAAGGGTTTAATGTGGTGTGGATTGGTAACTCTGGGATGACTTGGGATATGGTTGTAAATACGATATATACTTTGTTAAACACTAAAGGTTATCCTTCTGTAGTTTTGTTACACTGTGGTGGAAATGACATTGTAAATATTGATAATGGTTCTTTGTTGTTTGAGATTAGAAATACTATTTTTTACTTGCAGTCAATAATGCCGTATACCTTGCTTATTTGGTCATATATTTTGCCTCGTTTATTTTGGTGTCGTGGGCAAAATAGAACAAAAATTGATAAATCAAGACGCCGCATTAAGCGTGGCGTTCGATCTTACATTGTTAAACTTGGTGGCAAAGCTATTAGTCATTTAGATTTTGATGACCACCATTCTTCTATGTTTGATAAAGATAAAGTTCATCCATCATATATTGGTTTGGATATTTTTATGCTATTCAATCAGGACTGAAACTATTTTTGATGAATCCGAACAGAACGCTCTATAAAGATGAGCTTTTTTGATGTTTTATATATGGAATATTGTTTATATGAAAAATATAAAATGAATTCGAATTTTACAGAACCAGTTGTGTTTTAGTCGATAAGTTGATAGTTAAAAATACGTTGAATGTTGTTTTTGTTGGGAATTTTGTCTGGGCTTTTCCTTTGTTTGATAAACTGTTGGCGATGTTAACACTTTGTGTGAACATTTGGCAGAATTTTATCAAACAACTGTCTACTGGTTGTCCAGTGTTAATCACTTGTTCAGTACTGGTAGCCCTTTACTGATCAACTTTCAATCATTTTTGTCAACGATAGTTTGTCGTTGGCCTGTTGTAATTGTTGTTGTAATTGTTGAATTTATTTGATTAAAAAGCCGTGACAAATTCCGCCAAACATTAGTTGTTCTTTATATTTGACACATATTACAATGGCTATTTACAAACCCATTCAAAAGTTTTTCTCCCATACTTTTTTCTGTCTTAGATGGCTATTTGGCTTCACACGTTCCAGCATATTTGGTATTTGAAATTGTTTTTTGAAATGGTCTTGGATAATTTTGGAACTTCAAAATTTTGAATCATAGCACTGCTGTTGATTATTAATACATGAGATGAGTATATATACAGCGAACAAAATATTCTAGGTTTTGTTTAGTCATATCTTATCCTCGTACAATAATGCGTCTTGTAAATATATGATTTAAAGCTATGGATTTTAATTGCATATGATATTTTTCAAAATTATCGACTTTGGGGGTGGGGATGACCCCCTAGAGGAACGAGGTATATGTCATTTAATAGGTGTTGTCACAGTGTATAATAAAGTATATGATATGAGATGGTTATTGGTCACTCTCGTAGAGTATTTCGATGAAACAAAAATTTCCCATAGGGTCCTATAGTAAACCCCTAGCCTCTTTGAACTGCTCATTATACGTCTCAGTGACCCCCATCGAAAAATGAATAGTATCAGGCACATTTAGAAACATTGATCTTTTATCATAGAAAACCTCAGATCCATATCTCTGGCGGTTATTGAGAACTCGAACGAACAAAATCGGAGAGGAAGAGAAAAATGTTCGATAAAAATTGCAAATCAAAATCTACAGGTCTCCCACTTCGTCTGCACACATAAACATTATTTGTCCATTATGGAACGATTATATAACTGAAGATATTTTTAGAAATTAGTAAAATTACATATATATTAATCTCAAATAACTAAACAGTGTGATAATGTTACAGCTCTTTTCTGATTAAAACTGCATTATATTCGCTCGTGTAAATCATTTACAATTAACACGGTTTCGAAATCTCAAAGGGAGGACACTGTTGTTAGCTTTAACCCAAATGACATACTTATCAGCTGATATCCAAGATGCATGGCGACAGGGGACGCGAAAGAAAAATTGTACCCGATTCAATAATTACTACACTCCTTCGACAATATCTCGTTAATATATAGTATATTAAACTATGATTAATGCTCTATCAAGTATAATATATTTACCTAAGTTACTGATCACCTCTCATTTCCTCTTCGTCTAACCTTTGACTTCTGAAGATGATACTCATCACCAATTCAGGAATGTATCTGCGTTTATTAATATATATTATTATCGGTACAATACATGTTGATATATAAAACATGTCATTATAAATATGTTCATGAAATTGTTTTGCATGATAGCAATATTCAAATATACGAGTTGATAAATAATCTATTTTGTACTAGGTAATGTCAGCGTATTCAGACAATAAAACACGAGTAATTTCGTGTTAAAAACAACCCAGATCACCATCTGAATAAACTGGTTTTTCTCCCTTCGAAGTGAGCCAACCTAGTCTTAGCGGAGGTTGGCCAGCTTGCCGGTTTAAGATTCAGGGCGATAGCTATACTACGATAGCCACCCTTGTAAAAAGCTTCTCTATATCCATATTTGAAGAGCAATTAGCCAATGAGAGCGCGCGTATTAAATATTAAAAGGTCCAAGGCCACAATTAATGCGCAATTTTCAAATATAATCCCCTGTATGAATTTACTGTATTTCTTTCATATTTATTTTTTGCCTCTTATAACAGTAATTTTAAAAGGTATTTATTCAGGATTTATAGTAGAATGTGTTCAAGGTTGATGTTTTAATTTTTTTTTTACTGATCTCTTATAAGTAAAAGTTACAAAACTTAGATGAAAAAGCGTCAATATATAGGTCCTCGTATGCTGTCTGCAAACATTCTGCTTGGTGATATTTTTGTCAATATTTTGAGTAAGCACTGATGATTTTTTGTAATGTTGATATTATGAACGGATTAAGTACCGGTCTACTTTGCACATGAGAAAGATTTTCAAGTTTGAGCAAGTGCGAGTTTTTGAATTCAGTTGTATTTGAATATAAAAATGTACTAGGAATTAACTGTGGTCTTGTGTTAACAAAGAAAACAGGAAACAGAGTTTGTGCTGGTTAGTCTAATTATTTCTAAATAAAGTCAAAAGGCCCTGAAAACAAGGGAAGGCCCATGTTATGGACAAAAAGTAATATCAGTAAAACGTCATTTTAACAGAAATTTTAAAGAAAAACCACATGACCTATATTTCCCCCCCCTCACATTTAGTTGGATAGATTGTGTTGTATATTAATGTATGGGGCTGTTATTTGTATAAAACAAATGCCTGTGGATTAGGTCAATTTCTCAGAAACCTAATGAGATATCATTGATATACCAATTCATTTATCTTATATAATACAAAAAAGTCAGCAACATTGAGTCACCACGACCTTCATTTTACGATTGAGTGACTCTAAATTTTTTGGCATTTTGGTGAATTATCAAAGATCTTGTGGTAATGTATTAATGATATGTCAAAATTAAAGTAATCTTATACAAATGTAGTACAATACAGCTTAGCGTCATTTGAGTCACTTTGACTTACATTTTATGGTACAGTGACTTTAATTTTTGCATTTAAGTCTATTGCTTAAAAAAATGTGTTGATATATCAATATTTTACAGCTTCAATCATATCACCAACATATAAGTCCACATGACCTACATTTCATGCTTTAATGACTCCATTACAGTTTAGCATTTGGGCCCTGTTATTATTAAAATTTCATATACATTTGTACTTAAAATAATTCTCAAAACGATTTCCGTCAATGTTGGGAATTACATGTGCAGGAGGACGGGGCATCCATCTGTCTTACAAACACACATCTCTAGTTATAAAAATATAAAGTAATGTATATAAGCATTGTATATTTCTTTCTGTCTTCCTTTACATTTCTGTTCGATCACTACTGGAAAATAGATTACGTCTACGTATCTTGTAATTGAGAAATTTAATCCAGTGACAATAGTTCAAGATTGCCTTTTAAATTAAAATAAAACCTTTGTATCAACCTTTCACGACTTAAGAAAAGTATATTTATTGTATAGATAACAATGCCATATGCACCGATTAACTCCAATTATAGCCCCTCTTGACTATGGATTTTTTTTCTGTAGGAAGATGATAAAATGGAACCTGAACAAAATGCTTGAATGACGGTCGTTAATGAAATTCTGTAAGTTCTACAATCATTGTATGATAAACATAATTATAAAGTTACTGTTTTCCTCAGTCAAGATCAGTGGTACCATTGCGTGTTCTAGATATAATTCAAGATAAAAGCGCATTTCGTTTTATACGAAGGTTGAGTGTCTGTTCTTAAACCCAGAAAAAGGTGTTTAGTTCATGTAACTGAAAACCAAAAGGTTTTTTGAATATTTAATTTTTAATTAATCTTTTTAGAGATAACATATTTTTCTGTGATTCATAATGTTTTATTGTAAAGGTAGCCAGAAACAAGCCTCATATTTTTCTGTGATTCATAATGTTTTATTGTAAATGTAGCCAGAAACAAGCCTCATATTTTTCTGTGATTCATAATGTTTTATTGTACAGGTAGCCAGAAACAAGCCTCTAATGATCCAATATGTTAAATAGTGACAGATTACGTGTTTATTCTTTAATATATAGAATCTTTGTAATTTTATATCCCTGGTGGCAGCGAAATTATTACAGCAATTGAGGAGAGAATGATGATATATAATACATGACAGGACAAAAACTAGAGTATTCTATACGTGCTATTGGTGCGCTGAGTGTAGGTCAAATTTACGACAAACGTTTTTGATTTAGAAGATTGTCACGAAAACATTCCAACTGTGCACGAGCATATGAACAGAATTCAAAATTGTAGGAAAACAGGAATTCATGCCCTTTGTTCGGTTAAAGAAGCCATAAAACATTTCACTAGCGTTCCGCTGTTAACATTGAAATGGTAGTTTTGCAAGAATATTTTAGAGATCGGGAATATTTTCCTAAATTTCAAAATATCATTAACTTCTATGACCCATACATGACTGAAAAATGTTTAAGCTTTTCCACAGTTTTTCTACCCTTGTTTGTATACAGGTTGGATGAAAAAAAACTTGTTCTAAGACCAAATAAAACCCAAACAAGCCAATGACTTGGACATCAATTCTGAAACATGCTCGATACAACCACAGTGATGTAAAATCCCTCAAACAACAAACATTCTAAATTTGCAAATTTAACCTAAAAGCGAATACTACCAACAGAGCTGCTGATGTACTTCCGAAAACAGCAGAGGCATACATTGCAATTATTGTTTTTTCCACTCAATACTAGAGAAGTATAAATATCCACGTTTCAAACAAGTCGTCGAGTGTTCAAAGTTGTTTGTTAATTTGAACACTAGTTAGGTATCGTTGTAAGCAATTTGAACACATTAGAAGTCTGACTGAGATACTCATAAAAAAATTCACAATTCTATTACATTAAAATTACTGCAATACCGAAGCTTAGGAAATGGTTCTGGTCAAACCGATGGCGGGTATTCTTCAACGGTGTTAAAAAAAAGACTTGAAAGCTACTGTCGGAATCGACAAATATCTCCGCACCCCCAGTAATTAGTTGGGACACTGGTCACAAGCTTAAATTCATTCATTTTTGAAATTCGCCCCTGTGGGCCCCAAGTTTTCAAAATTTTAAAAGCATATTGCATATGGTGTGTGACAATACTGAACAAAAATAAAATGCATAAATTGAAAAATGAAAACTTAAATTGACAACATTCGAAATTAAATCCCTGTGTGCCCCAAACCTTAGTACGCATCTACATACGGTGCATGACAATACTTAATAGAATAAAATGCATACATTTAAACATAAAAGAAGAGTTTAGGTCACAAGCTTGAGCTGACACTTTTTAAAATTCAACCCCTCGGACACCAGTTTAAAAAAAATTAAAAACTTATTGCACATCTACAGATAGCACATGACGCTGTCGTATAGAAATTAAATGCACAAATTAAAAACGAAAGACGAGTTTACTTAACAAGCTTGAATTTAAACATTTCGAAGTTAGACCCCTGTGGACGAAGAAAGTGTAATGGACAGACGGAGACAATCGCTGTACCCCGAACTTTCTTCGGAAGTATGGGGATAACTAAGCACGAAACTGTACACACGGGAAATAGTGGGCAACATTTCAATGTTCTAAACAATACGATCTCGAGCATGCGTATGCTGTAATTGGTTGAGTGACATTTCTTTTGTTGTTTAATATGGTCTATTGTGTTTCTCTCTTTGTTATGTAACCGATATTATCGCTAATCAATATACAATGAGCGTAATTACATTTCTGGATTAAGTTACAAAGTATTTATTAACGTATAAAAAAATATGAGCATTATGTGGAAAGAGAAAAAGAGTATTGTTCCAGGAAAAAAATGATTGAATTTATGACAAGTAGGAGTTTTAACGCAACTTGAATGTTAATACACGTCTAGTCGATGTTTATCAGTTTGAGGTTTCTTTTCACATTAAGGTCGGATGATTTACGAAATTTCCATTAACAAGTTACACACTAAACAAATTAAAATCTTTGTTTTGGTTTTCAAAGTTTTAGGCACCGAGCACAACTGATGAGTCGTAAATGGCCGAAATGTTCACATCTTCTTCATCAAAATTTGTATCAAAGACTTTTTTTAAAACCACAGAGTCGATGCTACTACTGGTGGATTCCAACCGCTTATATTAGATGCTAGTTCTTTGTCCGAAATTGATACTTTAGATTTTACTAGAAAAAATTTATGAAAACTAAGGAGTCAGATCTCCCTAGTGCAAAGCTCTGTCCTTAGATGGTTTTGGTTATTTTGGCATTTTAAAATTTTATCTTCAACTTATTGATTATTGTTTTAGTTTTCAATATTTTAGGCCTTGAGCACCACTGATGAGACGTAAATCGTCGAAATGTGCACATCTTGTGTATCAAAATTGGTATCAAAGAATTTATATAAGCATTAGCATGTAATTTTTATTTTCAGAACAAACTGACAAAAACATATTCAGGAAATCACAGAATAAAATCTAATTATCTATATTATATTTTTTTCAAAAGAATGCAAAATGATAAAGGGACAACACACCGACATGGTCAGCTGATGTTCAGGATGACTGACGGAACAGATGATTTGAACCTTGGAAGTGTTTGGCGATATTCAGTGCATTTTAAGTGTTTTATAGAACCCCTTAAATGTAATTTTTTTTTCTATATTCATTCAATTCGAAGCCATTAATTTCAGTTTGGTATTAAATGACTCGTAAACATTTGAATTAAGTATTATGTTTAAATTTGATGAAAATTGGAATTCCATTTAGAAATTGCGTAAGCTTTCATCTTTGTCCTGCTTTTTTAAAGTCGTAATAAATTATAATGAATGATATTGAATAAAAAAGTACTTGTGATGTCTTCTTTAGAGCCAGTAGCATGTTGTATAAAGCATAAAACATCAATTAGTAATTAGTAACATCATTTGATAAAAATAAAACCAATCAGCATTACTTTTTAACGTCAGATGCTTAGATAAGCATTAACCCAACTGTAAACAAAAATGAAAAAAAGTATGAGCTATTTTACAGATAAATCTTTGCAATTTCTTTTCAGAAAATAAAACAAAGACCAAAGTTTTTGCCTTTAAAAGCTACATCGATGAATATTTTTTCATATAGTGAATGAGAAACATTAGTCGGCTAAAGTGGCGGATCCAGAGGGGAGCGCAGAGGGCGTACGCCCCCCCCCCACACACACACAAAAACAAATATGGATATATAAGATTTTTTTAGCATAGAATAGTCAACAAATTTTTTTTTCTCGCTCCGCTCGGCGATACGTTTTTCAATTCTAAATTTTACGACCCTCCCCCTTTCAAAAATCCTGAATCCGCCCCTGGGTTATCCCCAAACAATCAAAGGGAGATATCTGTAATTATCTCCCTTCTGTCCATAGGGCTAAAGGTAGGCAATTTTTCAATGTTTGGTCAATTCTTTGGTTCGTTGTTTTCACTTGTCCATGCTTCCATCCAGTTTTTAAGTTATTTCTCTGCATTTAAATAACAATTCCTTCTGTTCCTTTATATGATAAAACATTCTGTGTTAGAAATCCTAAAAGGTAATTGCATTCATTCAGAAGACATGTATACACCAAAGAAAAAAATGTAAATTTTCATTATTGGACAATTGAACAAAACGCATAATGTAATCATGAATTGCTAAAGTTGTGGGAGAATAATCCTAAAGGTCTACACATTTTCTGATATTGTGCATTTTTAAATGAACAATTACATAATGACAAAGAAATAAATGAAACATAAAACATATTCGTATTCATTAATAATCTGTTTACACAGTCAATATGTCTTCCGATAAGTTTAATATTTCGTAGAAATGCTGGAAAGATTTTCAAACTGCAGTGGGAATAAATAATAGTAAAAACTGTTTTCTGTGGCGTAATGGAATAAAAGACTAAATTAATCCTCGAGTTAAATGGTAATAAAGCTGAATGTTAACATGATGTTTTCACTAGACTTCAAAATAACCACTAATCGTCGATTCTACGAAATATAAACACTGAAAATAATTTTTAAAGAACTCTATAAAACAATGATCTAAGCAAGGAAGAAGCTGGATAACTATATATGATGATAGATGAGCATGCATATACCACCGAAAAAGTGTATAAATATAATGGTGTTAAGCATTGCCATGGCTTTTATTATCATTTTAACGTGCGTTGCTCATTCTGGAATTCCAATGTTATTAGCGTTATGTTACATTGTCTGCTTCAAATACTAAAACACATACATGTATATGTACACGTTTATTTCAATTTTATAAAGGGCAAAATAAGCCCTAATCGTTGATTCTAAGAAATATAAACCAGTCACTGAAAATAATTTTTTTATAGATGTATATAGAACAAAGTTTGGTCTTGTAAGTCTCTAGAACTTTTAGAGTCCATATATGATTCACGACACTCGTAGAATAGGCTCTATCACAATATCCCTGAAGGCCGTTTTTAACAGCCTGAAGTAAAATGGTAAGGGCTTCTGACAAGGGTTTATTTGTGCTCTTGGAAATCCCTGCGATATACGTCTGTTGTATGGACACTTGTGAAGTTTGGGTATCCAGTAAATGAATGGGGGATAATTGTTATCACTTACAGTAAGTTACTTAACTACGTTTTCTGATGTAGAATATATAAATTTATCGCCTTTCATGTTTCTTTGCAGGTTTCACTCTAAAGCTCGTGCAAGAAATAACGTCTTAAGTAAAATACCCTTGATCAACTACTTGATGAATGCAATTCTTAAAAAGTCACAAAAGAAAGGGAAAACAAATGATAAAATAGGAGTCCATAATAAAAGCTAAATAAGATTAATAGCGTTTTTACGAATTTAAGGCAAAAATTAATTCATCAATATGTCGAATATTGATAGATGAATTAATATTTGCATCATTTCCAACGATTTTATTCTTTAAAGCAGTTAATATTCAACCTATTATTCTAAATTTTTAAAGCTCTATTTATAAAATTTCTATAAAATCTACGTGTCAGTGAATTTCTTGTTTTTTTCTAAGAAATATAAACCGGTCACTGAAAATGTTTAAAAGAACTCATGAACTTATTGTCAGTAGCAATAAACAATTAATTGGAAATCTGCACGTAACCTTTTCTCATCGTCCTATAAAATTAATCATCTTTGTATTCTATCTCATCTACACAATTTAATTTTTACCCCGTAATTATTCCTTTTTATAGTGAAGTTCTAATTGTGAATACAGATAATGATCTTTAGAAACTATATCCTGTTTTTTCACATTTTATTTTCTCACACAAGAGTTCATGATTTTTTTTTCTTTTGTAATTTACCATTCAATAATTAATCACAACGTCTTAATTTAAGATTGAGGACACTTTTAATTAAAATGCAGTTACTAAGACAACATTTGTTTAAATAATAAATTCGGATATGATCTCGTATTGCCAAGATAAAAACAGCTTTAAAAAGAACTTCTTGGCGGGGTAGATAGATGAGAAAAGAATGATTAATTTCATATATGTCTGACTTTTAAAACGACCTTATAGGATAGGCTTTTAGACGCTAATATATACTGAGAAGCTTACAAAGAGATTGATTAAAATACATCAGCTATTATTCTTTGAAATTATGGAGTTTCATTTTTCTATGGCTTATTTCAGGTAATTATTTTTTCGAAAACCAATGAAGTGACATTTATCAGCAGGGGCTGATTACAAAACATTTATATTTGATTGCGTGGTAGTGAAGGTAATATACCACAGCTACGTTAACTATAGGACATGATGTAACGTTGTAATGTAAGCTTGTTCTGCTTAACTATTGGTGAACATGCAATATTATAACAATGTAATAATGATCGATCTATCGATGTAGTATACTGAGCTATACGATTTTATTTTGAAAAGTCATCTTTACAGTTAGCATGGAATTTACAAAAGTATGAATATAACAGAAGGAACAACGCGTGTAAAATATGCATTTTTGGAATCTTTTGCCGTGGAAATTACAATTATTATCTGTCATGTTATAATTATGTCGTCTTCCGTTATTGGTTTGGCTGTTAATTGTCTTATTTTATGCTGTATAAAAAGACAAAAGTCGTTACAGACTTTTACAAATTCTACATTAGTGAACAGTTGTGTTGTAAACATAATAGGATGTACCGTTTTATTGCCTTTGCGTTTTATACTATTTGGAATGTTTTATGATGACGTTGATAATTTAACCATGATGTGTCAAACTGCTAGTTTCTTCCGTTCTTTTTGTGAAATATTTCAACTCTCAGTTTTAATTACAATAAGTTATGAACGATACCATGCAGTTTTGTTACCATTTGACAAAGATGACAGATTTAAGCGTATTGTGGCTTTGAACATCATTTCTTGGTGTGTTGCTCTACTGTATGGTTCTGTATCAGCGGCTTTAATGGTGGATAGCTCTATTTATGTGCTGTGCAACCCATATAAGTCCGCAATGGAGAAAAGCTGGCCATTTTTTGATAGCTTTGTGATATTTCCATTTGGAATTTTTACTTTTACACTGGTGCTGATATTTTATGTTTGCATAATAAGAGCTTTGTTCAAACAATCCCATAAAATGTTGAGTCACTCAAAGGTAAGAAACAGAAAAATCCATCCGATTGAAAGTAATATACCGACTGCTTCAACGATTGACACAACAAAAACTCCTACCCATGCTCGTTCAAAAAATATAGACACTGCTAAAACAAACATTGCTACGAATACTCTAACAGTGCCTGTAAAAACACGCCGCAGTGAACTTAAAACAGCTAGTGAAAGTACTCAAACTACAACGATACTGGGTCACAGCTTTGTTTCAAATTCACACGATATCACAATAAAAATCGAGTCTGCAGGGGCGACTGATGTCAAAACAACTGAAAGTGCAATAAACGAAACTATTGGTAAAGTAACTGGAGATAAAACTACAAAAACCCAGTCATTATCAGAAAAATTAGAGGAAGTCAAGACTTACGAAGTTTACGATGCTGACGGATCAATTCGTGTGGAGAAAAACGTTGAAGATAACGTGGCAGGGGCTGTGTGTATGTTTAATCCGAAAAACAGAGAACACGGAAAAAGAAAATTAGAAGCTAAAATTGCCAAAAATTTTGCAATTGTGATAGGTTTATTCGGAATTGTTTGGATTCCACTGCCATTGTTTGTGATTTGTCATAATGGTACAACTATACTGACCGAGGTAGAATTTCATATTTTAGTTATTATTTCAACGATATCTGTAACAGTCTATACGATAAATCCAGTAATTACTATTATCATGAATAGAAAAATAAAAGTCGAATGTATAAAGATTATAAAATATTTCAATGTTTTTATTAAAATTGAAAAATTAAAATAATTGTGCTAATTGCTAATCGTTTCTTGTTTGTTTATTTCTATTCAGAGATTGCAATTCTAACACCGGCCTCTTTGACATCAGAGGTATCTGATTCTCATAATATTTCATTACTTATTTTGGTTTAAGGTCAGAAAATTTAGATACACATTTCGATACAGGAAGCAATAACGACTTTTAGATTTGCATATTTAAACTGTTTAAAAAATAATATGTTACAGTATATTTTTTAATGAAATACTTTACTACTTTAGAATTAGATACTTAAATAATTTACTGATATAAAAAAGTTCAAAATGTTTAACTGTTTAACTAAGGAATATGCTTTGAGCATATCTCTGTATCTAGTTGATTTGTAGCTTTTTTGTTTTGTTCTTTCAATATTTGAAACTGCTCTTTGCTCTTTTTGGTTGAACAGATTCAGCCTTGAACTCTAAACAAGTCATATTTATAAAAATTAATAATTCTAAAATAATAACATAATAAATGCAGACCCTCAATGTCACGTAGACAGAAAAGACAAATGATAAATTAGTGTTATATTAAGAGTTTCATATATGTAGCTTTTTGAAATCAATTCAGTCATTAAAGCCCTCGATTTCAATGGATTATTTGTAAATTTCAAGGCTTTGTAACAACATTATCACAGAGCTCTACGTGTAAAATATCGTTTCAAATTAATCTTCAAATATTTCTTTTGTGAAAGTTTTAACTATTTTTTTTTTATGTCGGTATACTTACTTCAATGGTTTTTAGTCATAAAAATGTTTGCCAACAGCACCCCCTGCCCTTGCACCAAATGGTTGCACCCTTATGTCGTTATCTTGTTATTGTTCATTTCAAACCATGTATTTTAAAGTCAGTTCACATTATAAATACACCCTTCATAATTCAAATAATGCATTCCAAAGATTAAAAAAAGTTAACCTGCTAATTCAATAGTAATATTCTGTGGTTGTTTGCATAAACATTAATATGCACAAAGGTTTATGTACCACAACAATGTTTACAGTGCTTTTCAGGCTTTTCATTTTGTTTTTATACGTTACAATTCTAACATAGAAATAATACAGGAAACATTATTAGAACTTGAAAATTGTTTGTTTTCCTCTTGATTTTTCTTCTCATCTCAGATTAAATCATTGATCTGCAAATTAATGGTGGCTTTATAATTATACTTTATTGTATCAATTTTTGTATTTCTCGTCTTTGTAACGTAGATTAATATATTGATACTGCCCAGACCAATTCTGCTGATTTGATTTTTTTTCTAAAAATAATGTATTTTATGTATTGTTTATATTTTACGAACTTTTTAATCATTGAATAATAGAATTAAATTTTCTTAACAAACAATTGTTAATCTGTTCATTTCTCTCTGTTAATCTTACCTACATGTAGATGTTAGATACCCTATCTTGGCCCGTTTGTTTCCACTTCTTACCTTTTTTTGCTAGAAAACTGTAAACAATATTATCATCAGATTTCTATAGATTTATCTTGAAATGTTGTAAATTCTGAAACGATGACTTCTCCAGAGAATATACATCCGTTGACCCAACGTCCACAAACAATGGTTTATGTCCGAGTTTGTATAATCATTCGCAGACGAACAAAAGCACACTATGGATTTAAGAAAGCTACATTCATATGTAGATAGTCTATATCGCCGATATGGACTTAATTTGCTTACCATGAAGTCAAAGTTTAGCTTTGCTAGCCATCATGATTTGTAGATGGTATCAATAGATACCATTCTGACAGAAGACAGACTTAGGTGTATCACTGCCAAGTTTTGTTCCAACTGGTTGAGTTGTTTCAGATAAGATTTTTAAACAAATTTTTCCCAAAACAACCGATATTACACACAATTTGTGTGTGATATTGGTTTGTGAGCAAGATCAATAGATATAATTCTGAAAAAAAAACAGCTGAAATGACCTTTGCTGCTCTGTTTGGTTTCAATTATTCAAGGATTCAGACTCAATATCTTTTTTTCACTACATAGTACTAAGATTGACACTAAGGTGGGTTCAAAGGAGGAGATTCAAATTAAAATTTTACAACGACAAGAACGAGTGATAGCAATAGTTCACATGGGCTTCTCGATCCAGATGAACTTTACTGTTCTAAATATTTTATTTTTAACAGTACGTAGATGTATGTTTCTTTTACATCACAAAATAATGATGTTTACTTTGTTACATTAACAAATCTGATACATTGTGTATTACATTTAATCCATAAGATCGGATATAACGATTTAAATACTAAGAAATTCTAATTCAAAAACTAATTATGATGAATGTCATAAAGGTTTTATCTGATCCACAGGGAAATTGTATGCTGAGAATTATTGTGATCAGACAATAAACCTGTAATATTATACGTTCTTTATTGTGACAGAAACAACTGGGTGATTGTAATATAAAATTTACAAGTGATTATTTCCAATCGTAATATTTTCGATTAATTACACAACGATACTTTTCACGACAAATTGCAGAGGTTCATCATAACCAATGTTGGTACTGAGAAAAAAAATCATTTAAATATATTTGTGAATAAAATTCCGAAATAGTGCAAATCAAAATAATTGTTCATCACAGGCTTTCAAAAAAGTTAAATATTAAATTGTCTTAAATATAAAATCATTTGCCACAAGATGTCTGTACCACACAAAGAAGTTAACTGATTAACTGGTATCGTGACAATGTACTAAAAACAAAATAAATAAATGAAAACAATAATAATATAAAAAAGAAACGTTTGCGACACCTGTAATTATGCTTCATTCAAAGTTTAAAAAATATACCTTTCAAAATTTATTTTATCAACAACTGTTTTCCCCAAAAGTATGGTATGCCGAATTACCTAATATAGGACAGAAAATTTCGTTATACGAATTTGATCAATTGTAAATAGTGCATTTTTATGTAATTTTACAAAATTTTCAAATTCTTTGAACAGTTATCAGTGTTGAACATAAAACCCTGATGTGATAAATACTGATACATGGTTTGTGTATCTATAATTATCTCCCTTTATATTAATATCATCAAATATTGCGTTTAAAGCTTCAAATAAGCACTCTAAAATATATATCTTTTGTAGAATTATCAAAGATAATATTAGGTTATTATACAGTATAACGTACAATATGGTAAGATAAAAATGTATTGAACGAGTTCGTATTGTACTGAAAACCCGTATTTGACGGGACGCCGTCGAGTACAATACGGGTTTTCAGTACAATACGGACGAGTTCAATATCTTCCCATATTATACGTTATACTGTATAATTTATTATATTGCTCAACAAAATATTTAAAAATAGAACAGTAGGCTTTTCTAAATTTGATTTTTTATAAGTAACAAGAATATTAACAGAAATTTTAACATCATAAGAATACGGGCATTATGAAGTTGAGTGCGGAAAAAATATTATTTTTCTTCACAATGTATCACAGTGACAAGGCTATACTTCATAAAAACTTATTTGACCTATTTATTATTCAGCTAAAACCAAGATGGCCTCTGTCGTCCAAAATGGAAAAATACAGCTTTTTCTGTACGTATCCGGTTTATACAGTAGCGATTTGAAAGATTGCGTCGTACAATACAATACGGAAAAATATGGCTTTTTGTACATTTCCGGTTGTAAACTTTTTTATCTGCAAAATATGTAAAAAAAAATATACAATCAAATTTGTTTCTTCTGTCAACAACAATTTGCTTTACCCTTATGTGTTGGTTATCAACAGAACAAAAACAATAAGACAAAACTGAGCATGTACACAAAATCAATATCCTTGGATACCTCATTTTTACTGTCATTTTAAAATTTAACACTCAATTTTAACCTGTTTAATAAACTGCTCGAATATGAAAATTAGAAGTTAAGGGTATGAATCAATGACACAACATCCCATTTAATAAAATAATGTATTAGAATGATGTAGGTGTCCGAAGTACGTGCACATGTATGCCCAGAGACGTTTCATAAAAGCGTACAGAAATATCTTTTCAATTAAGATTCATTTAATATATTTTATTTTCTGTGTTTAAAAAGTAATATTTTTGGAATATTCTAGAACTTCCTTGTTGAGGTTTCCACAACTTCCTTGTTCACGTTCACAATCTGATGATTCGTCTAATCTTCTTTGTGTCCCTGATTCTATCTAGATATTTGTGATTAACTACATGCCCCATTTTCCTGAGTATAGTATTTCAATCTTTTATTTATGACGGTAAATCGTTTTGAGAAGTATTAAAAAATATCTTACAGTTTCATAATATATCCGGATTACATTAACTTTTACCCAATTAAAAATAATAAATCAACAGTACTCAATTCCATGTCTGACATGAGGACCCAAACGCTAAAAATTAATGAAGTCTCTCAAGCATGAAATTAGGTCACGTGAGCTTATATATTGGTGATCTTGTTGAACTTAAGAAGGTGATTGTAGTTGTAAAATATCATTAATATATTCTCAATGGGTTTCTGAGAAATGGCCCTAAAACGAAAAACTTTACCAAGCCGGACGGACGTACGTACGTACGGACCGACAAGATTAAATCTATATGCTCCTTCCACAATGGTGGGCGGGGCATAAACATATAGTGATAATGTATGTTACATAACACTAGCATTTTCTAAAGGACAATAATTACACTACTGATTGTAATGAACAGATGACTGATTGATTGTTGTTTGCTTAACGTCCAGTATCAAATAGTTCATGCTTCTTCAGGACGAAAACCAGTTCAACAATTTATCAACAAATTGAAATAGGGATGGGACGGGAACAAATTTTGACAGGCACTGTAAAAAGGTGGTCGGTTGGTTATGGTCGGATAATTTAGCCTACTATTTTTCGAAAAACACAGAAGGGGTCTTTAGCGTATACGGAGCTTGGCATTCTTCAAAGACGTTACCCACTATGATCCGGGAATACTCTCCGTATTATGTCCTGACAAACCCTAACGAGCATGTCTCCCCTATCGGCCACCCGGTGCGCGCTAGGCAGCTCTGTGGTTTGAGCTACCGTCAACCACCACAGATGCCTAGATAAATAGATGAAGGTGGTCAAGGGTATATTTCAAATAACAATCGTTGTAAGAATCATCCATTTTTTATATTCTATTATTCTTCATAAAAGTCTACATTTTTTGTTATTATTGTTAAGTTGTACTATGAAAGGTCTACATAATGAGATGAAGAAAAGTTGTCTTTACTGCCTCGTGATGGGAGATAATTCACATTGGATTTACCTTAATTTCATCGATATTTCTCCGTATTTAGATTTTTACAATAGATGTAATAGATGTTTTGTGAAACCCAGGCTGGAAACTACATCTGATTTTTTTATGGAAGGTCAGAGTATCCAGTGTCAGTTTTAAGTGACATTTTGTTTTACGTGTCGAGTATTGTGCGGTTTAATTGTTGCTGATGTTGTCAATTAGTAAGGATTTCCCTTTAATATTTAATATTCCTATTTAACTGTCATATATGTTTGTACGAGATATATGATATAAATAAAATAACAATCCAAAGATACTAATATTAGATATAGTAAATTTATACTATGCTGTATACGACGCATTTCAAGGAGTTACCTCTCATCAGCAGCATTAAAACCGAAACATTTGGAAGACCAAAACCCAAACTTATATTAAACAAGAAGTACTCAACCAAACATACCGAAATAGGAAGCCAAATTTCAGCTAAGGAGATCTACCATGTGCAATACAAGGAATGAACCCTTAGTATTTCTATTATTTTTGAATTTTGCTAAATACTGGTAATTTCTGTAACAAATCAATGAATAATCATGTCAGACAGGTCTGACGACTGGGTTGGCGAATACCCTCGGGGACCTAGGGTCCACCAGCAGAGGTATCATCCCAGGAGTTTCAAAATAACAATCCAAAGATACTAATATTAGATATAGTAAATTTAAACTATGCTGTATACGACGCATTTCAAGGAGTTACCTCTCAGCAGCAGCATTAAAACCGAAACATTTGGAAGACCAAAAACCAAACTTATATTAAACAAGAAGTACTCAACCAAAACTACCGAAATAAGAAGCTAAATTTCAGCTAAGGAGATCTACCATGTGCAATACAAGGAATGAACCCTTAGTATTTCTATTATTTTTGAATTTTGCTAAATACTGGTAATTTCTGTAACAAATCAATGAATAATCATGTCAGACAAGTCTGACGACTGGGTTGGCGAATACCCTCGGGGACCTAGGGTCCACCAGCAGAGGCATCATCCCAGGAGTTTCAAAATAACAATCCAAAGATACTAATATTAGATATAGTAAATTTAAACTATGCTGTATACGACGCATTTCATGGAGTTACCTCTCATCAGCAGCATTAAAACCGAAACATTTGGAAGACCAAAAACCAAACTTATATTAAACAAGAAGTACTCAACCAAAACTACCGAAATAGGAAGCCAAATTTCAGCTAAGGAGATCTACCATGTGCAATACAAGGAATGAACCCTTTCTTTTACGTAGTACCAAATTGCTGGATATTTGTTGATTGTATGTAATGCCAGTTCTGAAAATGAAACAGTAATATACCTTCTTGATGATGTACTTACTGTTGATAACCATGAGTTTCTTAGATATGCAAAAGACTTTTATCTTAAATAGGTACATTTGAACAAAGCTCATACGAATAGTAAATGCTGTTCTTTTTTTTAGATCTTACTATAAACATCGAAAATGAAGCGATACATACTAACATGTATGATAAAAGGAATGACTATAATTTTCCAATAACTACCTTCCTCTGTCTTGACGCAGGGGTTCCTGTCGCACCATCGTATGGTGTGTACATATCACAGCTTGTACGTTCTGCACGAAATTTCTAAAGGTTATAATATTTTAACGAACGAAACCATACTATTACTAAAAAACTAATTTTACAGGGTTATAGATTTCATAAGCTTTTAAATGCTTTTGAAAAGTGTTGTAACAAATATCAACATCTATTTGCTAAATATCCGGCTTCCAGAAAAAAAACACTTATCAAGGACGGGTTTTCCCTATCCTAGTTTCTATTGTAATATCGTAAATAAATTCAAAAGTTTGCAGTGTCTATAGCAAGTACGACTATCCTGACTTTCTGTTGTGTTTATGTTTGTGTTTTATGTTAATTTTTGTCTGAGGATCTGTCTGTTTTGTAGCGTTGATTGATTGGTATGTAATTTTTTACCTTTCCTGTTATCCATTTTTATTGTTTATTTCAATTTTGGAAGCATTTTACTTTCGAATAAGTGTGAAGTCTAGTAAATCATCTCTATATTGTTGTTTGTACTAAATAATAATATTAGAAATATGTACTTGAAGTATGCATTGCTTATTGTGATTATAGTATAGTTACGTTTTAATCTCAAAAAGTTTCCAAAGGTTGATTTTGTTTCCTCCAAACAAAACATTTTTACTGTTATTTGAATCATCTGTTAAAGTTAAGCTCTTTGTTGTATAAGACATTTTTATCTCAGTGAAACAAATGCTGGCTGGGATCCATTTGATATGTCAACAACTTTTCCACCAAGGCATGCAGAAAGATATCTATTCTCCTTAAATATGACTAAATCTACTGCATCTACTGCAAATTTGATGTTATTCTTTGCTTTAAATTCTGTGTTTTTTTTAAAATTTTCTCTTCCTGTAAGCCACTTCTAGTAGCATTTTTTCAACGGAATATTCTACTAAAGGATATAATTCTTTAACTCCTTTCTACTTATCCAAACTTTTGCCATGCCATTTTGAAGTATTTTCTATTTGTTTTATCGAAGCATATGGTATGTCAATATTGTTTTAGCTTTTCTGTTTCAAGTTCTTGAAAAGTAATGTCACTTTCTAGCTGGATAGCATTTTTACCATAAAGTGTTTGTGCTCTTGAAGAAATTGATTCCTTGCTGGTTTGCATTTTTTGCTTCCATCTCTTTTTATTACTTCTGGAGACTGTTTCAAATGTACATTTATGGCGACAACCAGCACATCCTGACTACACAGTGACAGCTAGTCCGTTAATTGTAATTTGAGATTAAATTTCTATTGGTTTCTTCTCTATTACAACAATGGCTCTTGCAAGTTCATAAATGGAAAGGACAAATATACCTGAGGAGCAATCAAAACAAACGTAATCCATTTGACAGACAAACCCGGGAAGACAAATGAACAACCACAAGCACAACAAATAAACACAGAAAACTAAAAAAACAATGAACAACACGAACTCCTATAAAAACCAGGAGTGAACCCAGGTGCTCCGGAAGGGTAAGCAGTTCCTGCTCCGTATATATTATCGTACAAAAAAAAATGCTGCAAAGCTCCGCCTTAGTGACATATCCAAATGCGGGTGGTAGCTGTCATCATAAAAGGCTTGTTTTTGGACGATATTTTCTGTGTGTAGAGAGCAATTTTTTACTATCCACGCTTTCGTCAAAATTTGGTTACTCACCTGTAAAGTATTTTACAACAGCACGTGCTACAACTTACGACAAACAAAACTTTTTAGTTTAAACATTGAAAATACGACGTAATGCATACCCAAATTTAAATACTATATTTAGAAATCAGTGTTCGAAATTTAAATATATGATAAAAAAAATAATAGATAGACTTGAAAAGAAATACATGTACATTGTAATTGTTGTTCGGTTGAATATGAAATTTCATTCACATATCTTGTAGAAAGATTAGGAATAATACTCGAAATAAGTTTTGCAAATGGTTAGAAATTTTTAAAAGTTCCGTGTCAAATATTTCTCTTGATTACCTTCTGTGCCCCTATCTATTCATTGATGACATAAATTTTATATTTTCCGACAATGACTAAGTATTATATATAAATTGTTTTGCGTTACTATATTCGTTTCATTACCAGGCTTTACCAAATGAAGATTTACATTAAAGTGCAACGAAGTTTTACAAAGAAATTGCCTTTGGCCATTGAGAAATTTTGAAATTCTACTTTTACCATAAATACACCTGTACAAGTGTTAAAAATGACTACAGAAGGTATCGGAAAATGGTTTGCCCTGAGTTTTTATAAAAAAAAAAAATTCTGCACGGTAAAACGAGATATGACAGTATAATCTGTGTCCGTGATATAGACCAACCCTACTTCTGTGCGTAGTAGTATAACCAGACTATTTTACATTGGACATTTCAAAAATATTTCTAAAAGACTATTAACTGTTTTCATAGATATTCATTTAGTTTAATTTAATATCAATGTCGTAAACTTGGACCTAGTGTTTATCACAATTGAATGGTCGTAATTTGGACAAAGACTTTAGATTAATTATTTCGTTTATACATGTTTTTATTAATTAACTCTTTTATTTTAATCTATATTTATAAAGTTGTTTGTAAAGCTTAGGTGTAAATCTCTATTTCCGGATTAATTACATAATATTGAATGGACATTAATTGCAACTTGTCTTTTACATGTTTATACGTTTTAATTTGGTTTCTATGTTGACAGTTGTTACTTAGCGGAATGTTAATCTGTTATTGTTAATACTTGTATTTAATTGTTGAAATTAATATTGTTATTCAGTTTAGATTCGAAGTCCGGTCTGTCCGGACTGCTAAAATAAAAGTTTAAGAACGGACGTTTTCCTTCTTGATACCATATAGCCGGAACGCCAACAATTTACCCCGGTTATATTTGGTGCTAGAACTCCGCGGCATTAACTATAACAACTGCTCGATACCCGTGTACCAGCCTAACATATGAAGACTAGTTTACCCCAGCAGAAACAGAACAAGAAAATGGATCATCATACGTGGAGAAGAAATAATTTTAATGGATATTGGAATACAAACCATTCAAGTGAATATGGATTACCTTATTCGTATGGAAACATGCAGTATATAAACAATTGTTTATGTAAATTTTGCGGTAAGTCCGTGAGCGCGAGACATTTAAACTTTTGTGGTGCAAAATCATCACATTGCTATACTTGTAAACAGTTTGGACATTATGCGAAAGTGTGCAAATTTCATTATAAAAGTGACGGAAAGTTCATTAAAACAAAATCCAAGTCAAAATTACGCAGAGACGCAGAAAGGATGAAGAATTTCAAGGAACGAAAAACGATGACAATTTTTCCATGCGCCGAACTAAATAATGTTGAACTCAAGGAATTTCTTCCGAGTTTTGACAGTAAAATGCACTTGATTGGAAAGCTAAGAGATAAAAACATACGCTTACACTCGGAAAAAGTAAAATTCAAAATGTCGTTTCATGCATATCAAAGAAAATGGGAAGCTGCAAAACAGGAAACCAGTGAAATAAGAAAAGAATTCAATGATTTTCAAAATCAAATCAAGAACTATAAAATCAAACAAGACGATGAACTAAAAAATGAAAACGAAAGACTTAAGGACAAAGTAAAAGATATGAAATGTTGGGGAATGCAACTTATCGATTCAGAAGAACATTGGAAAAATGAATGTGAAATATTGAAACGCAAAGTGTTAACTTTAGAAGGACAATTAAGTTCATTTAATTGGAGACAACCCCACGAACAGAAGACAGCTTACAGAGAGCGCGGACGAGGACAATATAAAAACCAGAGACACAATTATCGGCGATAAGTGATTAGACCAGGGACTGGTCTTCAGAAGCAGAGGAATATATAACCAGACTATTTTACATTGGACATTTCAAAAATATTTCTAAAAGACTATTAACTGTTTTCATAGATATTCATTTAGTTTAATTTAATATCAATGTCGTAAACTTGGACCTAGTGTTTATCACAATTGAATGGTCGTAATTTGGACAAAGACTTTAGATTAATTATTTCGTTTATACATGTTTTTATTAATTAACTCTTTTATTTTAATCTATATTTATAAAGTTGTTTGTAAAGCTTAGGTGTAAATCTCTATTTCCGGATTAATTACATAATATTGAATGGACATTAATTGCAACTTGTCTTTTACATGTTTATACGTTTTAATTTGGTTTCTATGTTGACAGTTGTTACTTAGCGGAATGTTAATCTGTTATTGTTAATACTTGTATTTAATTGTTGAAATTAATATTGTTATTCAGTTTAGATTCGAAGTCCGGTCTCTCCGGACTGCTAAAATAAAAGTTTAAGAACGGACGTTTTCCTTCTTGATACCATATAGCCGGAACGCCAACAATTTACCCCGGTTATAGTAGTAAGGTTGCATATGTATCGCGGAAACAGGTTGCACTGTCGAATTTCGGCCGGAAATAATTTTTGATCATGCCTAAAAGAAAAGAAAACTTAATCCAGTCGTCTAATGCCAGTGCATATGACTGCACAGTGACGTATTACGCTACTACAATGCGAATTAAAAAAAAATATTCGTAGTAGCAGTGTTGGACGTAACTCCACGGAAAAATATTAAACAGTCGCAGAAATGGGGAAAACAAGGCCTAGATTTCTTCACATTTTTTTATGAACTGTGGAATCTGCACTTTTAATATATGTATTAATGGACAGTAAATCGATGTATTTTTTATTTCAAATTTAACTGAAGGGTTATTTTTATTTTCTTGTCATTAAAATAATAATGTATTCTACATTTTTATTTTACTTCTAAAGCTGTAGAATACATGTCTGTTTATCTCAGTCGACTTATATCACGAATTCCATTGTTACGGAAAATCACGTGCAAATACAAGCCTTTTATGGTGATCGCATTTACCAATATTTGGATACGTTGGTAAGGCGGGGCTTGCAGCATTTATTGGCATGACCATGTATCTATTTACGTGTAATGGTCTTGCAATTAGTCTTACTTTATTCGATAGCCTGGGCCAGATACAGTTTCCTTCTATATCACTTCTAGGTGCCATCTTTTTCACAATATACATGACGAGACAATCCCATATTCCTTCTGCGAAGATTAATGCGTCTTCTAGTGAAAGCATTCTTATGACAGGTATTTGTTTTCTTCCAGGGACTTGCACTGGTTTAATTATCTATATTTATATTTTTTGCTTACTGCCAGAAAAAAAGCCCCGAATATTTCTACATGATTTTCGGATTAACTGTTGAACCATTTTTATCCCCCGGGTAATTTTGATATGTGGGAGTTACTTTGTGATGTAGAAAACAATTCAGATGCATTTTTTAATATAGGGACCGTAATTTTATTTCGAGACAATCGAAATTCGATTCATTGAATTTCGAAAAATCAGGAGTTGGAAATCACGAGACAATTTCGACTCAAACGAGTTCGAGACAACTAGAGTTTACTGTATTTTACTTTTTGAAAACGTTGAAAATGGTTACTTTCACTTTGCATTGACAAACGTCACTGCTTTCGGATTCAAGGGGAAATAACTACACAGAATTATTACCAATTTAAAAACTGACATTAATTACGACAGATTTTTCATTTTTTCTGTATTAAATTTAAAGAAATAGTATTTTCGCAGCATCTGTATACTTAAATGTGAAGATTTACTTTGCAAAACTATTCAGGCACATTTTCCACCGCGTCGAGAAAGAATGAAATAAAACCAATATTTACATAATCTTTTCATTAATATAAATTTATTGCCACAATAGTAAGGGTAATCGAATGGTGCCATTATAAGGAAGGAATGATATATGCACAGAGTCATTCATTTTTGTACTGACATGTTGAAAATGAAATGACCGATATGTTTTTAAAAATTTCACCCATGGCCAATGCATAACTTCAAGAGGAACGGATTTATTTGTATTCTATGTAAGTGATTGAATGCTTTAATACAAACAAAATGTGGATGTTTTTGGTAACCATATTTGAATGCAATGGTTATTATAAACCTTAAAGTATCTGACTAGATTATGATGGAATGGATTGCTTTAGACAAGATGACGAGTTTTTTGTTAGAGCATGTTACAATACTAACACCTAAGAGGATGACATGAACTCTGTTTAATATTTAACTAATACTAGACATTGAACCCGCGCGGGCGCGGGAAAATAACCATTTTTTTTTATGGTGGCCATATTGACTATAAAAAGTTGCTGCAGCCATGTTATTCATGGAACAGAAACTCAATATGGATGTTGTGGTTGGCTTCCCATAAACTTTCTTGTCAAGTAGGTGGTATTAACTGATAGTTTCATGTCTATATATGATGTAGTATTCCAGAAATGGATGTTAATGCAAACTTTAACCAAAGTCAATGAAGCGTGAAATGTAGGTCAATGCGACCCAATTGTCATATGCGGCTGTTCGTTACTACCGAAGATGTATCCACTGATGAAGTAGACTGTATGCCACGTAGAATTACCAAAATGGACCTTAATGTTCCATCAAAGTCAAAATCTATGACGAAAACACAACCACATAAATTGTCAATATTTTTATTGTTAAAATTAATTCTGAACTGGAACTTGATGAAAAGTTCATTTAATACACATTTCATAGTGCATTACCTTTTTCCTTCAGAATAAATATGAAAGTAAATATTTCCTTAGTGGCGGATGAATTTTTCAAAAGATGCCGTGAGTTTGGTAGAGCAAATTTTTGGAAAATAATTGTTCCAATTGTTCCATTGCCATCATGGGCAGGGCAAGTGAGGCTTAATTCACAAATATATCCAATAATCAGACGATAAAAGCATTTTTAGTGTGTGGCTGCGTGTGCTGTCCACGTTTATATTTATCAAAGATGTCCGAGATAAATTTCGCCGTTAATGATAAAGATGACCATTTGTTAAAAATATTTTTATCTAGGGCTTACAGAGAATTGTATGGTAGAGATATATTTAGACAGGTCAAATGACAAATAATGTGAAAATAGTTAATGGTTGGTTTTATCACTTTGTGCAAGGTAAACATCAGAGCAATCCAAAAAACAGTTAGGAATTCCTCTGAACTTTACCTTACTTCTTCATAATCTTCAAAGTTCATAACCTTTACAGTTAGGAGAAATTTGTTATTGTAGAAAAACAATCCATGAAGCGGAAACATCCCACTCGAAGGAGAATGTTTTTAATTTGTTTTATTCTTTTTCCGTAATTTCAAACAGAAAGACATTTAAAATATGTGCATACTTATTGATTTAAATCAATGTGTTAAAACGGTGCATTCGAGAACCTTCTAAAGGATATGTTGGGAGAGTTCATATCGGAAAAGTGCATAAAAATTCCATTTGCACATAAACAAATCTGCAGTTTAAATTTATAAATGCAGATTGTCAAATCCGATAATAACATTTATAATCTGAACCATACATCGTTTATTTTAAACCACGCATTTTGCCGCCTATTCGGCTAATTCGTAAATTTAGTATTATAGATTAGCACGTTTTCTTTTATAAGTATAATATAAAATTTGACCATGGTCCTGTATGTAGCTTTCATATCGACCTATAAAAAGAGTCAAAAGAACGAGTTCTCAATACTTTTTACGAGTTTCTGTGAGATGTCACAACTTTTCTTAACTGAATGTCGCTTCAAACGTATTTATCTACAAAAATACCGATGATAGCAAGGTTTTCATCATAATAACAATAATACTATCATTGTTAAACTTTGAATATTTTGTGTTTAGGGTGCAACATTGATTCCATTGTGAGATCCTTGACACACTACATTTGTTTATACAAGTCTGAGGACTGAAGCCCACACACTATATATTTACCCTTGAACTATTACAGTATTGGCCAAGAATTTAAGAGGAGATACTTTTGAAAGAGAACACTAGGAACTATCGCGCCACACTGGCCTGAAATCTACGGACATCGATGGGCGCAAAGTGACGACAACAGCTAAAATGAGCCCAAGTTTGATATCAATCTTCAATTTTTCTCAAGAATAACAATTTTAAATATATTTCTTTTAGGGTCTAATGATAACAAAGTCCTTTTCTGGTGGACATTTTGTGTTTCGTGTCGGTAACCGAAGTAACAATACTTATTAAAGTCCTTTATAGAAACACATCTTTTTAGTTTCCTTTCATAAGGGCTAGTCATTCTTGAGAGGTTTTTTCAGAGATTAAAATATGCAAAGACGTCGAATTTTCTTGAACAATAGGTACAAAAATAACAACACTCGGAATGGAACTTATTAGGACCATTTCAGCCAAGTTAGGTGAAAATTTGTTAGTGTTTCTGGAGCTGTGAAAAGGTTACGCTGAGACTAACCCATTTCAGTCCTCAAAATTAGAATTTAATCTTAAAACTTAAATTACTCAATGTTTTTAACATCCATTGTGATTTTTCAAAATGTCACTCATAATTTTGGAAAGTTTTTTGCTAGACCATTTTGGATTTATCACATGCATGTTTTGAAGTGATGACAGTCCGGCAATTAAACCATTCATTATTGGGTGTTCCGTCAAATACGGATAATTTAACTAAATTGCAAAATCTAGCTAAACAATTGAATAAATCGAACAGTACTGTTTTATTATATTTTTAGAAATCACACAATACGTGCATCGTGTGAATCGTGTGCGTGTATTTTGGTGGTTGCATGTTCAACCATCTGTAGAGTCAGATGTTTCTTATGAGTGATTTATCAAAGCTATATATACATGAATCCTAAAACACTTCATAACCCTTTTCAAAAATATTGTCACTTCTTGATTAAATAAAGGATATAAGACGCTAACCTTTTCTTCCGAATTAATTGATAATATACGTACTTTAAAAGAAATTGACAAAGAGTAACACCGAGGATTTTTTTATCACGAAGTATTTAATTATCATCTTATACTAGTACGCAATATTCAAGTCGATCATCAATATGAAAGATCGTGGTATTATCATCACTGGAAAATGTCGGTAAACCACAGAACCAAGATTTCTGACGCCATTATATAGAAAAAAAATATGTCTACAAATTCATTATTAAAACAGTAATATTAAAGTTTAACATCTAACAGACATATGGCTTTCCTACAGGGATTTAAATTGTATGATGTGTTTCATATATAAAATATTTAAAATGTAATAAGGATCAAAGATGCAAAAGACGTGTTGGAACATAATATTGGATGTATTCAGGCATATAACCATGACAACAATAATGTTTTTTAATTGAAATTCTGTTGTTGATTCCTTAACAAATAGATGCCAGATATGTTTCCCAACAGTTAAAAGTCTGGAAATCTTCCAGGAAATTTATTAAAATTGAAATAACCTAATTGTTCCAAGCCACTTCATGCTCCATTTTTGATATATATTTATCCCTGAACTTTCTTCGAAATATATATATAGCGATCGTCTCCGTCCGTACGCCCGTCACACTTTCTTGTGACATCAACTCCTCCTTCAGTTTTGGTTTAGGGATCTAATGTCTATATAGGATGGTTGGATACCACCTGTAGATGCACAATAAGGTTTTAGAATTTTGATTTTCTAAAGAAGGGGCCCACAGCGGTCGAACTTTTGAATTTTGAATTCAAGCTTGTGACCTAAACTCGTCTTTCATTTTCAAATCTATGCATTTTATTTATATACAGTATTGTCATGCACCATATGCAGATGAGCAATAAGATTTTATATTTTTTTCTAAAATTGGGGTCCACAGGGGTTGAATTTCGAAAACTTGTGAAGCTTGTTACGTAATCTCCTATTTCATTTTTAGCTCACCAGACCCAAAGGGTCATGTGAACTATTGCCATCACTTTTCGTCCGTCGTCGGTCATCAACATTTCACATTTTAACTTCTTCTAGAGAACCACCGAATGAATTTAAACGAGTACGGCACAAATGTTCCTTACAAGGTGCTGACCAAGTATTGTTACTTCGGTGCCGATTCGTCACCCAACATGGCCACCAGCAGGGGACTTAACATAGGATCCTATGGGAAATACATATAAAAATCTTCTAGAGAACCACTGAATGTATTGTAACCAAGCATAGCATGAATGTTCCTTAAGTGTTGTTGTTTTGATGCCGATCTGTCATCCATGATGGCCGTCAGCAGAAGACTTTGTTTACATACAAACGGTTTTTTCTTGAAAATTACTGAATGGATTGAAACCAAAACATTGCATGGATGTTAATCTCAGTGATCTTTAGCAATGAACAAATGGAAATATCGGATAAGCGATACAGGCTTCTGGGAGCCTCTGGTTCAAATTATGATTCTATTTTTATACAGTAGTCTCGTGCGTCGTATATAGATGCACTATAAGGTTTTAGAATCTTAATTTTCTAAAATTGGGGCCCACCAGGGTCAAATTTCAAAAATTTTCAATTCATAATTATCACGCAAACTCTTTATTTTTCAATTTATGGATTTTATTTCTATACAGTGGTATAAGGCAAAAATATTTTCATGTGCAGTAAGGTTTTAAAATTTCTATTTTCTAAAATTGGGGGCTACGGGGGTCGAATTTTAAAAAATTGTCAACTTAAGAATGTGACATAAACTTGTCTTTCGTTTTCCAATATTGGCATTTTTTCTCTACAGTATTGTCATCCACAATAAGGTTTTAGAATTTGAATTTTCTAAATTTGGGGCCCACAGGGGTCGGATTTGAAAAATTGTCAATTCAAGTTTGTGACATAAACCTGTCCTTCATTTTACAAAGTATGCATATGTTTTCATAACAGTACTGTCATGCACAATATGTATGTTTGCAAAAAGCTTTTTAAAAATTTTGATTTTCAAAAACTTGGGGCCAATAGAGGTGAATTTAAAAATATGATGAATTTAAGCTTGTGACCTAAACCTTTTTTCATTTGTAATTGGAGCTATTGGTTTAATTTCTCCATAGGATGATTCCATAACATCTTTAAATTGGCCTAAGGTTTTATATTTCTGCATTCGGGTAAGTATCCCAACTAATTGCAGGCTACCGTGGATAACTGTCGATTCCAACAGTCAAGCTTTCTAGTTGTATTTGAAGCAATGTTGCTAAAAAATTCTCCAAACAGTTAATATCAGAATCTTCCAAAAAAATATTATAAAGTTAGAATTGCAATGTTAAAAAGTTAACTGTTCAAGACAATTTTTATTCCAATGATGATTTCTGATTAAGCTATTATATTGTTGCTATGTACTTTTTCCCAAAAAGTAAAGGTCTGAGAGTCTTCCAGGATATTTACTTAAATTAAATTGCAACTTTTGAAATTCATGTGTTCCAAGCAGTTGCCAATTTTAATTCATAGTTGTTAATAGTTTTTCTCCAAAATTAAAGGTATGAGATTCCTCAAGGACGTTGCAATATTTGAAATTCAATTGTTCCACACAAGTGTTATTTAATAGTTAGTTACTGAGAAATATAGTTGTTAAGTACTTCTCCCCAACATAAAAGGTCTTGTCAGTCTTCCAGGAAACTGGAATTGCAATAACTGTAAATTGAGCCAATCAGCATTACAACAAACTTAAGGTGTTATTTCTATTAAGTATTTAAGTAAAACGTTATATTGTAAAGTAAGTTATCAGAATTTGTGTTTTCTGAATAAAAAACCCGAGACCCCCCGAAATTATATTATTGACTGACACAAAAATCAATAAGCTTCGGAGTCTCATATTGGTTATCAACATATTGGAGTTTGATAGAAATCATTTTAGGCAAACTAAAGAGATTGTCAACTCTCAAAATCTGTCATTTCGGAGTAGTAAACAGTTTACCACTGATTGCCACTAAAATCAATAGGCTTCTGAGTGTCTTATAGTTTAACAACAATATTTTTAGTTTTCTTCAAAACATTTGAATGTAATTATTGTAGTTTATTGGTAATGCTGTAATATTCATTGTTATGCAATGTAATGGAGACTATATTTTCCATAAAAATATTGATGCTGGTTTACAGACTCGCGCAAAAGCTATTAGTTGTTGAGAGGATTTAATAAGAATTTGATTAATAATGATTCAAAAGTAGTTTTCGGTTAATTTCTAATAAATATCAAATTATCAATACTTCGACCATGATATTGAAATATATTGATAACATGCGATATGAAAATTTGATACTTTCTACTAAATGTATTTTAGACAAATAAAATGGAATCTTTCACATTTAATAGGAGAATAATAGTCACGTATTGTACTTGTCTCGAATAAAGAGAATCATTCTTCACATTTAAAAAAGTCAAAAAGGTAGGCTTGAAATCTTCAAATCAATTCTAAATTTTCCTTTTATAAAAATCCTCTTTGTGTTATAGGGTTCACCTTTAAAGCATTAACGAATGAAAGACTCCTAAATGCATCTTGTCGTGTTAGAAATCTTTATCTTAAAAAAAAAGAAACAAATAAAATAAATAACAATAATAAAAATAAACAAAAGAAAAAAAACTGTTATCGCAATTACGTAGTATAAAGCAACTTGGATATAGTGCATATCAAAAATGCATATGTGGATTGAAACTTATTTTTCAGTGAGTAACAGATGACCTTGGCAAATGATACAAGATTTCCGTTTAATAATCGGATCGAAAAAGGCACGAACAATAAAGTCAACACTTTAGAAGTTATTTAAAAAAAAACCCGAATACGCCATAACTGTACAAAGATACAAATCATATACCACAGGCTTTTAGAAACTTTCTAGTGTTCATATGATAGCAAATTCATATAACAGGCGAGTCAGTACAGACACGCCGATATCATCTTTGGGAAACTGTAAATTCACTTCAAGTGCAAATTCCAATCAGATACATTTAAAAATTGAGCGTACAGACGCAGTTGAAGTTTTATAAATAAACAAAATCTCAAGTTTGCTAACTGAACTAATTTTGTTTTATGTCTGTCTACAGTTTTCTCGGCTGAATATAATTTAATTCACAGAGTTTTCGATCAACATTTGTATTGTAACAAAAAAATTGCTTTTCCATTTATTTTGTTCAATATTAGTAAAATATAAAATTCAGTTCTCACAAGTCGGATAATACTTGTACTTAATAATTGACCTTTTAAATGTCCACTCAAATCGGTTGTCATGATATGAGTGACCACTTCAAATATAAATATAAATAACTGATATGTAAAGATCACGCATAGTAAACAAATTATGGTATAGGTGACCGTAATTTGAACTATGTTGACGTCATTTGCTTTCATTAAGCATACTGACCCTTGGTCATTTTATGAAAATATCGTGATTAATTAGTTTATATTTAGGCAAATCTGCTGACCAACGGAAAATTTATACAAACAAATCCAAGGTCGTGTTCTAATTATTCCAAACAAAGGGGCAAATTTAGTATAAAAGGGGGAAATCAAGAGTGTTCGTCAATTCGAACCTCTTGATTATTTTAGGTACGTACTATTACTTACTAAAGGTTTTTCTTGAATATTTTACATGTTAATTTAATATTTTTCTCTTGTCTGTTGGTATTTATAATTGTTGTAATTAATAAAAAAATATCTGTAATTTTGTTTTATGATATGCAATTTTATTATTGGGTAATTGTTATCATTGACTTAATTTTTCTTTTATTTCAGAAGAAAATGACATTTTAAAAGTAATATAAAAATTGTATTTCAAACTTTTATCTGTATGTTTGATATTATATTTGGCATTGTTTATTTTATTATTTTATTTGATATTAAAGAATTCGAACCTCTTGATTATTTTAGAGTTCTGCGGCCCTATTTTCCCTGACCCGACCCGGACCTTGATCTACCAGAGCATTCTATTGGTTGCAGTAGGCTAACTGTAGATATTCCCCATCACTGATATAAATCAGAAGAAAAGTGTTACAAAAGATGGTGAAGAATGTATAAAGGTCAGGGAAAAACACCAGTAAACTACAGCAGGGCAGCAGAACATAAGAAATTGGACGATCTGTTAGCTGAGCTTGACGTGATACAAAACGAGGAGGAAGTACAATTCAACTTTCTACCAAATAGAAGAGCACCGGATCTATTTAGCCAACAACAGACGATCCCGCTAGCTCCATTTAGTTCACCTCCTGTGTATAGAAGATCACCGTCAACGCCTCCAGGACACCTGTCGAGGACAGTGTTTTCACCAGTAGAAGAGGTACAGTTACCTACATTTGAGCCAAAAATCATCGTAAAACAGACGCTGCCTTCCCTGGTTTCTAGTACACCTGTAGGACCGGCTCCACCACCAACTTCAACATCCATACTAGCTTCATCTACACCGTTACCGGCAGTAATTCCACCTGTTCCGGTAACATCATCACATATAGTTCCGCCGCATTCCACGACAGTTCCATCGTCATCAACAATAGTCCCTGCAACAACTTCAACTATAGTGTCTCCTAATATTTCAAACTCAGGTAGGACAACTATGAACATTTTTAATATGTCGTCATCCTTAAAAATAGAAAAGTTCAAAGGGGATTCTTCCCAAAATGCTGAGACTTGGTTATCAAATTTTAATCAATATTGTAGCTTTTATGATTTGACTAAGAAAAAAAGTGCAGAGTCGTTCCCTTTTCATCTTGAGGGACATGCAAAAATTTGGTATGATACCATACCAGATACAAAAAAATCAAATTTTGATCTGTTAATAACGGCATTTAAAGACCGATTTAAAGACAAACAACATTTGTTAGACTTAACAATTTTACAAACACATCAAGGGAGGAACGAGTCTGTACTGGACTATTTAAGTAGGTTATTAAAATTGGCAACAAATCGGAATATATCCGATGATATTTTATTAGCTGTTGCAATGAATGGCTTAAGGGCTGATTTTAAAACCATAGTCATGACTAAAGAGCCCAAAAACATCGAGGAATTAAGGCATTGCGCAATTTTGGCAGAAAAAGCCATCAATTCAAGTGGGGGTTCCGTCAATTCCCTCAATCAAACTGTTTTGGAGGAAATTCAGGCCCTAAAAGAACAAATTAAGGGTGTAAATGCGATTCAGGAAACCCCTATAACAATGGCATCTGACAATCCTAATCAACAAATAGCGTATTATCAACAACCATATTCCACGCCTGTCCTTGCCCAGCAACCCACATTTTATTCAACAAGACCCCAATTTTCTTACACAAACCCCAGTTTTAATAAACCAAGACCAATGAACACTAATTTCAGACCAAGAAATTCTCAAAGGCAAGTTAGGAACTTTAGGCAACCATTCCGTCCCGATTTTACACAGCAACGTTTACCCCGTTCATGCTTTTATTGTAATGGATTTTGTCAAAGTCGCTCACAATGTCCAGCCCGCGGTGTTATTTGTCACCTATGTAACAAAGTGGGTCATTTTTCAAGGGCCTGTCTATCGTCCCGCAGATTGCCACAACAATAGCAATTTGCGCCCGCTCGAGTTTTTCCCTCGAACGGGCATAAAAAGGTAAAGAAATCAAAACAAAATGTTTCAGATATTGATCCAAAAGAAATTGAAAAGAATGTTTTTACTACACGAATGCATCAATGCCTGATTCCTGTTTCTATAGGGAACATTAAATTGAGATCACTTTTGGATACTGGGTCCTCTATCTCGGCAATTAGCGAAAAGATATTTTTAAAATCAAAATACGGGAATCAATCTTTAAAAAACCCCGACATTTCTCAAATAGTGGGTGCAGGAGGAGGAACATACCCTGTAAAAGGAACAATTGAAATTGATTTTGAACTAGGTGGGATTTCTCTAAAACAAAAATTTTACATTATTCCTGCATTACGTCATTCAATGATTTTGGGGACTGATTTTTGTAAAAACAATCATGCTTGCTTAAACTGGAACAATAATACTTTATCATTGATAAGAGATTCTGTAAAAGTAAATATTATACGAGTTTCAAAGGGCTATGCTCGAATTTCAAAACAAACATCCATACCTTCAAATTCAATCGCCAATGTTCGTGTAAGATTATCTAAAGCTGTTCCTTTTAAAACTTTCTTACTAGAACCAATAGAAGATAAAAGACATAAATTTTTAACAGCAAAATGTTTGGTTAAAAATAACAACAATAATAATTGTTATATACAGGTTTTAAATCCTACTAATGACCCAATTCACCTTCATGCTGGTTTAATTTTAGCCGCTATTAGTGAAATTGATCCGAAAAATGTATTTAATCTAGATCGAAAACAAACAGATAAAGATCAAGATGTTTGTTCTGTTAAGGTCACTGACAGTAAATCTACTAAAATTGATTTTAATTTATCCAATTCAGATTTGAATGACACTGAAAAAGAACAATTGGTTCAATTTTTAAACAACAATAGGGATATTTTTGCAACTTGTCTGAAAGAATTAGGGAAAACAGATATTTATGAACATAAAATAGATACCGGAGATGCCAAACCTGTTCAATCTAGGCCATACAGAACTACACCCGCTGCTAAACGGGAAATTCAAAAACAAGTCGATGAAATGTTGAAATACGACATAATTGAACCTTCAAAAAGTGAATACAGTTCTCCTGTTTTATTAGTCCGGAAACCTTCTGGTGAAATGCGTTTTTGCATTGATTTTAGGCGGTTGAACAAAATTACAAAATTTCAGGTTTATCCTCTGCCGCGTTTAGATGATGTTTTTGATGCAATAGGTCAGGCAAATGCAACCATTTATTCTAAATTAGATTTAACCTCTGCATATTTTCAAATGGGGGTGGAAAAGAGTTCTAGAGAAAAGACTGCTTTTATTACCCATGAAGGTTTATATCAATTTAAAAGAATGCCCTATGGATTAAATAACGCTTGTCAAAGTTTTCAATCTTTAATGACACATGTTTTAAAAGGTCTCACTTGGAAACATTGTTTGGTTTATGTAGATGATGTAATTATTTGGTCTGAAGATTTTAAATCACATTTAAATCATCTCGACTTGGTATTTAAACGTCTTAGGGACGCAAACTTGAAATTAAGACCAAATAAATGTGAATTCGCAAAACCGGAAATTTTGTATCTAGGACATATAATTTCAAAAGAAGGAATTAAAGTTGATACATCAAAAATAAAAGCCGTAGAAACATTTCCACTTCCAAATAATCAACATGATGTTCGTAGTTTTCTTGGTCTTTGTAACTATTACCGGAAATTTGTTAGAGGCTATGCAAAAATAGCAAGTCCTTTAAATAGACTTTTAACTAAAGATTCTTTATTTAAATGGACATCGGATTGTCAAAAAGCATTTGACACGTTAAAAAGAGCTTTGACCACGGCTCCTATTTTAGGCTATCCAAATTTTAACAAACCATTTATTCTTGCTTGCGATGCTTCAGGACAAGCAATAGGTTATGTGCTTTCACAAATTGGCAATGATGATAAAGAACATGTAATTGGATATGGCGGTAGAGCATTATCACCTGCAGAGAAAAATTATTCTGTCACAGAACAAGAATTATTAGCCCTTGTTTCAGCAATATCTTATTTTCATGTTTATTTGGCAAATAACAAATTTGTAGTTTATTCAGATCATTCAGCTTTATGTTGGTTACGTAATATAAAACATACAAATACCAGATTAATTAGGTGGGCTTTAAAATTACAGGAGTACAATTTTGAAGTTGTTCATAGGCCAGGGAAACGTAATCAACATTGCGATGCTTTATCAAGAAGGGACTATGATAAGAAAGATCTTAAAAACAAGACTAAGAAAAATAATCACTATACTGAAATAACATTTCTTTATCCAGGTGAAACGTTACAACAAATTCAAAATCAAAATGATTCGATTACAATTTCAGCTTTAGATGACTTATCTAACTTACAAAAACAATGTCCTTATTTTGGACCAATCATTGAATATTTAGAAAATGGAAACTTGCCAACTGATAAAAAAAGAGCAAAAGCAATTCCTTATGAAAGTAATCAGTATGAAATTTTAAATGGTACTTTGTATCATTTCTTTCAACCAAGATCAAAAACTAAAACTTCAAAATATCAATTAATTAAACAAATAGCAGTTCCAAAACCCCTTAGAAATGATATTTTATTAAGCTATCATGATCAAAAAGCAGGTGGTTCACATCTTGGAGTACAAAGAACATATGAGGCAATTAAACAGAAATATTTTTGGCCGAAAATGTATCAAAATGTATATGATTATGTCACCTCATGTTTAATATGTCAAACTGTTAAACGCGATACAACAGCAAAAGACGCACCGTTGAATCCATTGCCTATTCACGATGTATTTTCTCGTTGGCATATGGATGTCCTTAGTGGAATACCAGAATCAAAAGGATACAAATATATTCTTTTAGTTACAGATTCGTTATCTAAATGGTGTGAATCTTTCCCAATGAAAACTCAAGAAGCCGAAGAAATAGCCGACATTTTGTATTCACAAATTTTCACTCGTTATGGTGCATGTAGGTACTTGGTTTCAGATCGTCATCAATCTAATATGTCAAAAATTGTTAATATTTTATGTAAAATGTTCAATGTTACACAACATTTTACGAGCTCTTATCATCCACAAACTAATGCTAATTGTGAAAGATATAATTCTATATTAGCTCAATCATTAAGAGCATATTGTTCAACAGAGCAAACAAATTGGCCAAATATCTTACCCAGCATTATGATGGCGTTCCGCATGAGTCCATGTACTCAATCGACCGGATTTTCTCCATATTATATGTTGTTTGGGAAAGAAATGCCTTTGCCTATAGATATTTCCTTGATCCCGGAGGAATTAATAACTACAGTCCCAGAAAAATACATAGATCAATTGATTAATAGAATAAAGATTATTCACGAGTTAGCTAAACAAAATGTTCAAAACGTTAGGGACAAAAGTAAGGAATACTTCGATAAATCCTCAAAACAGCCTAATTATAAGGTAGGAGATCGTGTCTTGTTAAAAGTACAAAAAGTTCAAGAAGGCAAGAAAAAGAAATTAGAACCTAAATGGGAAGGTCCGTATTCCATTATAGAGAACAGACATAATTTAATATACAAATTATTAGATTTACAGACTCTTAGACCAATGAAACCCTTTGTTCATGCAAATAGGCTACGAGAATTTAAAGATCCCCGGGACTTTAGACCTCCTCCGCGTATTAATCGAAATGTTAATAATAACGGAGATAATGGTCAAAGGAATCAAAATGGCAATTTAAATCAAAATAATCAACGGGTTCAAACTCGAAATGGACATAATGTTACGAAAAATAATGACAATAAAGTTCAAAATGGAACAAATGAATGGTACGAAGTAAATAAGTTATTAAAGACAAGATGGGTGTCAGGAAAAAGACAATATTTAGTAAAATGGAAAGATAATTCGACCCCAAGTTGGGAACCACAAGAAAACATAACAGAAGCTTTAAAAACGGCATTCCATGCAGAAAAAGCCAGAATAAGTGCACGTAAAAGACGTCGTCGAAGATATTGACTTAGTTCTTAAGCTATAGAAATAGGTTAATCAGTAAACACATTCCACTTGCATATCTTTTCAAAATTGTCTTCCTATTTTTTCGGCCGCATGCAACAAATTTAACCCCTTCTTTTATATTTTAGGTATGTCAAGATTTGGATTTGTGTTTCTACAGATTTTCCTAGTCTCCTTGCTTTTGCAAAGTTCAATTGCCGACGAACAAAGAATAAATTATGGAGTAATATTTGAAAAGCAACCAGATATTGATTTTGCAACTGATTATTGGACACATATCTATGAAATTCCTATGTATTTGCAATTTCAACATACATTAATACGATGCCCATCACAAGTGAAAAATAATTGTAGAGAATATAAGAAAGTTATAATGCAAATGAATAATATGAGAACATATATGAATTCACAAATAGAAGATACAAAATTATTAATACAAGCAATGGTACCTCAGCTAAATATGTCCTTAATTAAGAAGTCTAAACGTAGTCTTCTGCCATTTGTAGGGTCCATATTTTCAGGCGTCTTTGGGCTTGCAACTGAAGGCGACCTTAGAAAATTAGCTAGACATATAAATGCCTTGACAAAACAAGATAATAAAATAACTACGGCCTTAAAACAATATGGGGGTAGTTTCGCATCATTTGTTCAGCAGATAAATGGAAGGGTCGAAAATGCTGTTCAGGGTATAAAACAAAACAAACGCGCAATTTCTTTTGTAACAGATTTACTTCAAAGAGATTTACGTAATATTGAAAAACATTTCACTGATTACTTTGAATTACTGTCAAACCAACATAAAGATACAACAGTCCTTCAAAACTATATAACTGATTTAAAAACTGCTGTTATTAATTTAGTGGAAGGTAAACTTTCACCTCTTCTTTTAAAACCTCATGTTATACAACAAACCGTTAATGATATTCAAGTCATTCTTGATACGAAGTACATAGGATATAAAGTTTTAACTTCCAACCCTAATTATTATTATAATTACGCACAATATGTTGTTTTAAGGAACGATTCCAAACTATATTTGTCAGTTA
Source organism: Mytilisepta virgata (assembly GCA_028015205.1). Taxonomy (NCBI): domain Eukaryota; kingdom Metazoa; phylum Mollusca; class Bivalvia; order Mytilida; family Mytilidae; genus Mytilisepta; species Mytilisepta virgata. The sequence goes on from CM051519.1 coordinate 84,113,030, forward strand.
AATTTCCAATAACAACACATGGCAAAATTTTTAACACTTATAAAATACATTCCTTCCCTGTTGAGGTAAATCGGTCTACAAATCATGCAACTCAACTTTTAGATTTACCTGATTATCTTTTAATAACAAAAGACGGAAATTATTATGATACTCTTAGTTCTAGGGATATCGATAAATGCAAAGGTTTTAATCCAAAACATTGCGACATTAGTTCTTCATTTAAATCCTCAAATGTAACGGAATGTGCACTTCATATTTTCCAAGATAATAAAGAAAAAATCAAAATATCTTGTAATTTTAAATTTTTACCTTCTGTTATTAAACCACAGGTTAAAGAAATATCTCGCACATCGGTTTTGATTTATAAAATGAATCCTTTACATTTACAATGTAAAGACGGAAATAAAACAATAGAAGGTTGCTCCTTTTGTATTTTTAAATTTCCATGTCACTGTGCCTTACTTGCAAATTCAACATATTTTTCAACTCGTATATCCACTTGTAAAGATAATGATTCAGATTTCACTAAATTACATCCTATTAATCTTGCTGTTTTGCAACATTTCTTTGACAACACTAAAATCAAAAATATTTTTGGTAACACTACGTATCAAAATCCCATATCTATTTCTTTGCCGAATTTCACAATTTATAAAAACAAGATGGATCATATCTTTGCAAATGATCACACATATGACCTTAGTTTGAAGAAATTGGCTACCAGGGTAAAAAAAGAAAATGTTGTATATTCAACACTAGCTGAATCCATGCTAGATGGTCAAATTGACTTGGATTTTCAAGAATGGCCAACAAAAAAAGATATTTTTTCAATAATAGCCACAGTAATTTCCTCACTCAACATGATATTTTGTATTTGGTTATTTTATAAATTCAGAATAATTTCTGCTGCTATAGCACTTTATCAACCTGTTCAAGTTAAAGCTACAACTCTTCCAAATTTTAGATTCGAATATCCTACAACAGAATTGCCTTCCTCCTGGATCGATGTTTTAAACGCTAATCTCAAATGGGATCACGGAATTTTTGCATTCGTATTCATTTCTTTACTATTCATAATAGTTCTCGTAATAAAATCCACAAAACGAACAAATATGCATACTAAATTATGTTTAGAAATAACTTCTGGATTTCAATGCATTTCTATTCCAATCATGAAATTACCTTTGTGTCCTGTATATTGGGATATAACTTATCCAGATATCATTGATGATCTTAAAGTGGTTAATCATCTCTGCCCGAAACTACATGTGCACTATCCAAATTTCCTTGTCAGAAATAAAAATTCGTCCAAATCTTTACAAGTACCCGACGTTATTGCTCTAAATATTTATCAAGCCTGGATGTTAAGGTCAATATTTAAACACCCGTTCTCTGTTTACATAATATTACTTCATCATAATGTCAAATATCCAATTGACACGATTATTTGCTCTAATGACCAACCTTCTGATAATCACAGGAAAAGACTATATCCAGTTTTATCTTAAATTTAATATATATTTTTCTTTCCTATGATTTCAGATCCCTTCAAAGACAAAGATCCTCAAAATGGAAATCCATTGTATTTTTCAAAATAAAACTATTGTTTTATTAAGGAATGATCAAAAATTAATAGATATTGCCGAATATTTTCAAGCCTTAGGCAGATTTAGAGAAAATAAAATTAATCTTCATGACTTCGATGCAGAAGCATTTTTATGTTTACGACAACGTGTTATTCATAATGTACAAATACCATTTGATAAAGATATTTTAATACAAATCCTTAATTTAGCTTCTTTTCTTAATATATCTGAGGAAAATTTTAAATCATTAATCCCTATTAGTCAATTATCTTTTGACAATGTTGAAAGTTTTCTGCCATTTATTCACCGTTTACTTCGCTTCCAATACCCTACAATTGCGAAAGAATGGTCAATTCAAGGCAGGTTACCCCTTTCTCTATTAGATGACCCCACAGTATCTTATGATAAATTCAAGCGTGCTTATAGAAAAGCAAGGTGCTTGTATGAATATCAAATTAAGGTTCTTGCTGGATGCCATTGTCATAAATGTACATTGTTTAAACATAAGAAAAAATGGTACGACCCAGAGGCCCCTTTTAATGAGGAAACATATATTCCATGTTTTAAATTTAGGGGTAAATTCATGAATATAGTTTAAAAATCAAGCTTGTTTAAAATTAAATTTTACTTTTCAAAAGTTGACTAATGTCATAACGAAAATTGTTTGATAAACGATGTCACTTTTCAAAAGTTTAATTTCATTTTATGTTGTTTTTTTTTCCTCAATGATCGATCTTGTATATATTGTAGATATTTGTGTTTTATTGTCTTTGTGAATTTACTTATTATATTATTTTATGATCCTTATATGTGTTTTAATTTAATGTTACATTTTCAATATATGTACTATAAAATACATTATATATATATATATATATATATATATATATATATATATATATATATATATATATATATATATAAAAAAACACACACACAACCACGATGTATTTAAATTGTGAGTGGTTTATAATTCATATTATTTATTGAAGTATCATAATTTTAAAGATTGGTGGAACAATCTCCTTTTTCCAAGGGGGAGCAATTATTGTAACAAAAAAATTGCTTTTCCATTTATTTTGTTCAATATTAGTAAAATATAAAATTCAGTTCTCACAAGTCGGATAATACTTGTACTTAATAATTGACCTTTTAAATGTCCACTCAAATCGGTTGTCATGATATGAGTGACCACTTCAAATATAAATATAAATAACTGATATGTAAAGATCACGCATAGTAAACAAATTATGGTATAGGTGACCGTAATTTGAACTATGTTGACGTCATTTGCTTTCATTAAGCATACTGACCCTTGGTCATTTTATGAAAATATCGTGATTAATTAGTTTATATTTAGGCAAATCTGCTGACCAACGGAAAATTTATACAAACAAATCCAAGGTCGTGTTCTAATTATTCCAAACAAAGGGGCAAATTTAGTATAAAAGGGGGAAATCAAGAGTGTTCGTCAATTCGAACCTCTTGATTATTTTAGGTACGTACTATTACTTACTAAAGGTTTTTCTTGAATATTTTACATGTTAATTTAATATTTTTCTCTTGTCTGTTGGTATTTATAATTGTTGTAATTAATAAAAAAATATCTGTAATTTTGTTTTATGATATGCAATTTTATTATTGGGTAATTGTTATCATTGACTTAATTTTTCTTTTATTTCAGAAGAAAATGACATTTTAAAAGTAATATAAAAATTGTATTTCAAACTTTTATCTGTATGTTTGATATTATATTTGGCATTGTTTATTTTATTATTTTATTTGATATTAAAGAATTCGAACCTCTTGATTATTTTAGAGTTCTGCGGCCCTATTTTCCCTGACCCGACCCGGACCTTGATCTACCAGAGCATTCTATTGGTTGCAGTAGGCTAACTGTAGATATTCCCCATCACTGATATAAATCAGAAGAAAAGTGTTACAAAATTTGCATGAAAGCGTTTGTGTTTGTTCTCTGCACTGTTTATCTTTTATGTACTGTAAATATCGAAAAGGTGATTATTCTTTGCTGGTATACATGTATATGTAAAACATTAATATCTGAACAAAACAATATATTTAGTATCCCAGTTTGGAATTTAGCACAATCCTACGAAAGCTCATTTTGGGTCAAAATTTATGGTGAAGAATTTAATTATAACTTTATTAACTCGTGACCACGAATTTCTAACTGCATCGTGTGGGCAGTATTCATATCTCGCATTGAATTATAATATATTAACAAATAGTTCATGACACTGAGGGTCATATGGCAGTATATGGATCGAAGCGAAGCTGAGGTCCATATAATTTTTGGAGGGCGACCAACCGGTCCATATACCGACATTTGACCCGAAGTGTCATGAACTATTTGTTATATTATACTTTTCTGGGATTTAATTGAATTTAATCGATCTCGCCAAAACGAGGCGGTCCATATAATGTACAGCTGGCCCATATAACATTATATGGACCGGCTTAGATAACATAGATAAATAGAGTAGCAAAAATGTAAAAGTATAATATTTAGAATTATTAATAATCACTCATGTACATCAACATTTTAGCAAATGCTTAGAAAGACTCTCAAACAACAATTATTTTCCAGATAACAGACGCATTAAAAGTGTAATGTAGAATAAAAGCTTCATAAAATAGCTGATAAAATGTTCATTAAAAATTCATTTTTAAAAAAGAAATCATTAATATTATACTTCCCATTTTGTAAATTAGAAATTTCAAAATATATCTATAACATCTACATGTATTTAGCATAAACATCAGAACTGTATCTTTGATTTATGGATTTCATTTCGTTTTCATACTGCTGTTACTTTCAGAAAAACACAAAATGTTTCTAATGTTTAAGTATATCATTTAACATGAGGCAGCACAAAAAGTGTAAATAAAAGTTATTTAAAGGTCTCTTTCCAATACCTTACGTAAATAATGTAAAAATAGGGTATCAATAGGTTCCATTCAGATATTTGTCATCGTATGAGGGAATGTTTATAAATACAGTTTTACTATTGCATCCAGTAGACTAATGATAAACATGCAGCTCAATTATTAAAACGTGAATTTTCCTTCATTTTCTTTGGGTCTTCTTAGACTGATGTTTCTTTATGAAAAGAAAGTGGGCCAATTACGTAGTCGTGTCGGGAACATCAACTTTAAGGTACCACTTGCCTTTAGAAAACCATACCTGGATTTTATCTGTCCTATTTAGTCCCGTTTTAATGTTTATTTTGTTGAAGATTAGATCGCAAGAGTGTTCGTAAGCATCGATTTCTATATCTGTACCAAGGGTAATGTGGGTCAAACTGTCTGTGACGTTCTTTACTAAACCATCGATATTCATTGAAACGGCTAATAAATTTGTGTCTCAGAATGCCGAATTCTTCTGCATGCATTAATTTCAGTTTTATTTAAGTAACCCCAATCTATGGGCAACATAAACCTGTCCTAATAGCTTTTGCGCAGGCCGCTGAGCCCTTTCCAGAAAATCGGTATATGGCCGCAAATTCTAGCAAAACGTATGAGTTGGAAGATAAATAATCCATACGCTGGAGCAGCTAGAATGTTACTACACATAAATGGGAAGTTGACAATGGGCAAATCAAAGTCGTCGCGTTTGTCATAGATTTGTTTGTTAACTTCCCTCCATTGTCTATTTCCATATGAAGGTCAAGATAAGAGACAGACTTCTGCGGTCTGTAGTGTCTTTAATCTCAAGCTTTTTGGGATAGATGAGGTGAAGATAGTCACTAAATCGAGGGTTATTTAGTGATAAAACATCATCTATTAAAAGACTGGGCTAACTTATGTCTTTTTTCTGTGGTAGGATTTGGATTAAGTATGCCTCATATGAATAGAGAAAAAGATCAACAGGCAGAGGTGCACAATTGGTGCTTATTGTCTGTTGAAACACTAGTCCACCAAACTGGACAAATATATTGTCAATTAAAAAAATCCAATATAGTGGTGATGCCAAATGCGACACTATATACCCTGTCTGCGACTTGAATATCTTTTATATTATATTTCACATTAATGTTTCCCTTCGGATCCTCTGTTTTCTTACCATTTGTCTCTGATGACCAATCAACCCAATAAGACATTTTGCATATCCCGCATCGCACGCCTGCATTCCATTCTGACATATGACTAATCAATGATCAGTATATAGAAGTTTAAGGCCCTTATAAGGGTTGTTTTCTATAATATTTTTAGAACAAAGAACAAACACTTAGATATGGATATTGAAATTTAAACAATAAATAAGCATCAATTTTTAACAAAACTATATCACAAATAATCAGTAATATTTGATAAACCCAAATGAAACCTTTAAAGGGAACATGTCAATGTACACAAAACTTCTTCCTAGGATAGTTTCCCCTGTTGCACGGATTGAATGGTTCGTATAAATTACTGAATTTTTGGCATCAATTTGAACACACTGTCCCTGTCAATTGGTTTCCTAACCAACAACCGTCTGTCTTTCGGATACTGCTAAAGGCGATCACAGTTTGTGTTCAACTTACTGATATACGTTTCAAAATTTCAACCGGACAGAATCTTTACAAGTTTTATAAGCTGGCATATGACCTGATATCGTCTAGCGGTCAGATTCTCTGTGTTTTTTTTGTGGGTTCGTCAACTTTTTTTACAACATATTTACCGCCTGAATATGCATACTGCATGACAGTAAATGTTTCTTTTGTCATAGACTCCATGTTTTCATTAGCACGGCGACAAAAAAAAACGTAACCCTGTTAGCAAGTCCGGATGGTGTACTTGGATCTAAGTACATGGTATTTTTAGATTTTAGACAGTTCGCTCTGTAAATTTTCTTGAAAGTGCTCTAGTCCCACTTCCCAGCGGATTTTATTTCTGTCATGAAACATTCATTTGCTTCTAAAAATTCTTGGCCATAATATGTCGTACTTTTTCAGATGAAAAGGGTTTTTCAGTTGTCTATTTAGTGCATGCCGTGTGTTAGCCAAAATAGTCGCTTTGTATAATTCCCCGTGTTTTGTGCGCACATCCATGTAAAATGGGATTGAGTTTGAGCCATTGTCTCAACACAGAATGATTCAAAGTCACTCTCTAGATTTTTTTCTACATTATACATCCTTAGAATGTAAGCAGCAGACTTGTAGGGTTCGATGTGTTTTTTGGAATGACATTGAAAGTCTCTCTCTAGATTTTTTTCTACATGACACGTCCTTAGAATGTTAGCGGCAGACTTGTACGCCTTCGATATGTTTTTGGAATGACATTCTGCCTTTTTGCTATAATATCCACCTTCGAATGGAAGCAAACCTCTTTATTTTACTTTCGATATTTGTAGCAGACGATGTTTTTTTCATACCCCTTCTATCATTTATCAAAATGTGAAATCAAAATTGTCTGTTTTGTTATGAAATTTTAATTGTTTTTGTTTTTTTAAAAACAATGATATTATGTTTTGTTCTTGGATTTATTCGTATAATGTAAACAATGCGTAGATTTTGGCATCGGAGCGGAACAGATGCGGCCATGTTAATTGTCTTTTTTGGGGGACCAAATCATAAAGATTTATCCTGACAAACACGGCTTGTCGTCCAATAATACAACTGGATTTTTATATGAACTATAATATAATTGAATATCTGTACCACGCTTTGACTTCCAACAATAAATTATTATACGAAGAGAAATCTGAGGTTCGGAAATTAAAAATTCACGTCAGATTATATTTCTAGAGTTATTATTATTTATTATCATCGAAGTGTCGCAATAATCAAGTGTAAATTGTTTTTTTTAAGGAAATAACAAGAAAATTGTCGTATGATCGATATCTTAGGATCAATGAGCACCTGATGTCACTTTTTAATGGAGTTTACGTTGCTATTGCTTTAGTTTCTGTGCTATCTTGTTCTACTTATATTGAGTTTATTATACGTTTTTTATTCCTTTAGTTCTATATGTATCCTCGTAACATTTGGTTGTTTTATTCCATTCTCATGAGTTTGGATTTAGATTTTACGGTCTTTTCCCGCTGTTTTGTCGCTTTGGTATTCTTTTGTCGATATTCCAAAACAGAAAAAAAAATTAATGTACAGATATATATTTCATAACAATTATGATCGACCAATTGTTACTTTCTGTAAAAAGCGAATTTTTCTTTTTAAAAATTATAAAAATATTGTTTAATTACTTACTCTCGTGTGTACCATGGGGTTAATATATGTGCAACTGACCCCTTTTCAAAAAAAGAAAGCGAACGTCCCACTTATAGGGGTGTATGTCTTCAAAAAAATAATATCTTTGTTTTATGTATATAAATTGACTATCTATAATACAAAAATTAAGGGCTCGTTTTCTTTGGGCCGTCATCACGTAACAACTGCAATAGAATATGAATGACTGAGGATAATGAGTTATCAAAATCAAAGTACTGAAGTACTGAACATCAGAGGACCTCAAGTTATGTTGGATTATTGATAAATGACAGGTGTTTTATACGTACCTGCCAGACAAATGTTCACCTTACAATATAGTACACATAATATAATTTGCTATCATATCTGAGATACTGTCTTATAGTAAGAAACTTATCTTTGTGAATTATCCATGAAATGTTGACGTGGTCAAATGAGAACTGCTAGATTGGCATTATGACCGTATAGTTGCACACTTGCAAAAATCTTTAGCTTATTACTTATGACAGAGAATCAACATAGCAAATATTTTTTTGACTAGTCACTGAATTATGAGAAAGAGGTCAAGACAATCATATTAAAACAGATAAATTGTAATATTTGGGTGAAAGATACCACATGAACAGTAAACTCATATATCTGTTACGCTGAGCTTTTTGGTCTAATTTTAGCCAGTGATGATACTGTTGTATGTGTGTGTGCTGGCTACAAGTATGGGGAACAGGTACCGAGAATTATACTCCTTGCTCAACGCAACACAACTCTCTCAACACAGTTAAGGAATTCAATCCTTCCCAGAATATGCACAAGCTGTTTTAAAGAAAAGTAAAAATCCAAAATGAGGAGGACGAAATGTGTTTATTAAATACATGAAGTCAATAAACAATAAACATTAATAACATTATTTTTCTCTTTCCGCGAGTACAATAGATATCTCTCTTTTCTAATTAGTCATTTCTTATTCATTAAAAATAAAGACGAGATGCCAGTGATTATTTTTTTACTTCTAATACATATCTGCGAGGAGAAATATTATTCTTTGATTCACTTCAACTTTGCTCCACAACCTGTAACTGATAATTCATTTACAAACTAGAGGTGTGAATGACCCGTTATCAGTACACTTTAACCTCACAAAATTATGATAATTAATGGAACTGTGCTTCCCTACTCTACAATATAACAAACCGCTAACTTAGGATCATTCTAATTCTAATGATATCTCTTAACAAGAAAGATCACATCAAATGTCTAATAGCAGTTTTTCACAAATTAGAGCAACGAAATCCAGCATGTATAAAATATAAGAACTACTATGCTATCCCACTCTACAAAATGCAACAAGTTGACAATCAGACCACTTTAATAGCATTTCTTAATAAGAAAAGCCACATCAAATGACCAAACATCTCTTTTTGCAAATTCCTCTACCAAAATAAAGTTTTTCTCATGACAACCTGAACAAGAACACCTATACCAAAATCAACAAAGACAATGCTATTATTTCCATGAAGTGAATCAAGAATATTTTAATTTTGAATTATAAAATTGCCTACATAACACCCAATCATTTTAATTAATAATTAATGGTTAATTATGCCAAAACATATAAATTTCAGACAAAATTGACCAAAAATACAAATAATGTATAATTATGGGGTCATAGCTTCAAGATATTTAATAGTAGGTGCCAAAATAGTATATTTTAGTCTTAATAGAATTATCACAAGTATTTCTATTTGAAATTTGTAATCGCTTGACCAATTTAGGGCCATTCTAACCCTTCGTGAACCTCTCTTTTCCCATAATATGTAGTAAATTCATCCGCAACAACAATTTTTCGGTACGTCATTGATATTAAAGATTGTTTGATTAATATACTAATATTTCTAACGACAAAACATTTTCATATTATTAATTTGGATTTAAAAAAAAAAATCTGAGTATTCATTGAAAACATGAATTTAAAAGAAGCGATAAGGAATTTTATTTTGCACTATATAATGTCCGCGGGTCTATAATTTTTATAGGTCAGTTATCATTCCAAAACTAATTTAAATATATGCATATATGCAAATAAGCGGGAAATTTAGGCGATGGCAATACACCCGAGGCCCTGACGGTCCTCTGATGTAAAAATTCACACGTTTAGGTCGATACGGTTCTTTAAATGTTGGAATTATCGATAAGTTAATTATAACATGATCTGAACCAATCCGACATGTTTTCATGTTTTTTTTTCATTCGTCTCCAGTATTGGTGAGCTTTTAAAACGAACACACTTAATATAGATACGGCACACAAATAACAAGAGAACCTGGGGCGAATCCGTTTGGAAAAGCAATATAATGTTTTTCGTCAATTGCTTTCGAGAAAAAAATGTCTCACTCTCCGAAAATGGCAGAGTTATCTGTCCAATGGGTTAGATAAGCTATGATACTGGTCCTTGCACGGGTAGTTAGCTAGTTCTGATTAAAATATACATACTCTGATAACAATTCTGATGAACTGAAAAGTCAGCAGTGTTCAAATCCGAAAATTAAGAAGCTGATTAGGGAATAATGTTATCTTAATGGTTATATAGCAGATTTAAATTTAAACAAGAGGCTCGGTGGGCTGAGCCTGTATCGCTCACCTGGCAGTCACAAACTTTTGATTTGATTTGACAGACTAGATTGATTTCTGGAAACTTTGTAACTGATCTTCTAAAAATGCTTCATACAAGTATAAGTTCATTGGCCAAACGGTTTAAGAGAAGTTTTAAATTTCGACCAATCAGAAGATATAAAGGTTTCTGGCGGCCATTTTGTTTCACGGACTAGAAAGATTTATGCAAAGTTTGTAAAGAAACTCCATACCAAAAATCAGTTCATTTGGTTGTACGGTTTCAGAGGAGAAGAAGTTTTAAATTTCGACCAATCAGAATATGTAAATGGTCATGACGCCCACTTTGTTTCGCTATCCGGGATGATTTATGCAAACTTTGTAAAGGACCTTCCATAGATGCTCCATACCAAAAAATCAGTTCATTTGGCTTTACAGTTTCAGAGGAGGAGAAGTTTTAAATTTCATCCAATCAGAACATGTAAATGCTCATGGCAGCGATTTTGTTTCACGGACCAGGGTGATTGATGCAAATTTTGTAAAGGACCTTCTATAGATGTTCCATATCAAAAATCAGTTCATTTGGCTTTACGGTTTCAGAGGAGAAGAAGTTTTAAATGTCGACCAATCAGAACATGAAAATGCTCATGCAGCAATTTTGTTTCCCCGACCGGGATAATTTATGCAAATTTTGTAAAGGACCTTCCATAGATATTCCATATCAAAAATCAGTTCATTCGGCTTTACGATTTCAGAGGCGAAGAAGTTTTAAATTTCGAACAATCAGAACATGTAAATGTTCATGACGGCCATTTTGTTTCACGGACCGGCTTGATTTATGCAAACTTTGTAAAGGACATTCCATAGACGCTCCATACAAAAAATCAGTTCATTTGGCGTTACGGTTTCAGAGGAGAAGTTTTAAATTTCCACCAATCAGAACATGTAAATGCTCATAGCGGCCATTTTGTTTCACGGACCGGGATGATTTATGCAAACTTTGTAAAGGACCTTCCATAAAAGCTACAGTTTCAGTTTAATAGATCCAGGTGTTTCAGAGGAGAAGATGAAAATGTAAAAGTTTACAGACGAACGGACGACGGACGGACGCCAAGTGATGACAAAAGCTCACATTGCCTTTACAATACTAGCAATTTGGATAGTACAGTAACAGAGGAAGCAACGCATTTGTAACGAAATGAATTTTCTAACGCACTTAATGACTCATTAGCAATACATAAGGCAGAAAATGTCAAAAGCTTCTTATAAATTTCCCTCTTGCAATGTTAATGTTTGAAAACATTTGAAAATCAAAAACAGATCACCATCTTCTAACCTAATACGTATGTTCCTATTAGATAGAACAAGCTAGTTGAGTTGCATTTAAAAACCTACCGATGATATATTTTCTTTACTTTCATATTATTCCCAAGGTAGAGAAACTTTAGACGAAAACAAATATTACTTGATGACGCAATAGTGTTATTTTGTTTCTTTGTTGCTTTTTTATTTCATGGGAATTATGGTGATTGTCGTTGTTCAGGTTGAAAAATTATCAGGTAAACAGATTACATAAAAAGTAATGCAAAAAAAAATGTTCAAATTAAGCAGTTATTCCTTCGTTTTCTTTCATTTGTATTTCGTCTACATGTATAAGTTATCAACAAAATTAAATATCATTAATCCATAAATATGAAAAGCTTCATTCTAGGCACTACCTTAAAATGGCAAATGTAAAGGTATTTTACAGACAGTGCAGAATTTTATAAGATATGGCATTGCAGCGATCTGCTAAAGCACATGTCTTCACCAAAATCTAGAAATTTGATATTGTTTCCTAATAACTGATTTTTAACCGAACGAATGTACACTGAATGCATGTAGTAGAACTAATATATTGTCAATGATATATTTGGCCTTGTTCTATACAACTTACTAACCATACACTTCTGTGACAAATACTTGCCACTGGAAGTTAAGCAACAATCAATTAATCAACCATACACTTCTGCATCAAGTTTTCATCTTCTTCAGGACGTTCTGTTTCATTCCTAATTCTTTAAAACCAACCAACCAACCAACCAACCAACCAAAAAAAAAAGATTGAGACAAAGAAAACCACAAATTTGTCCATTCCAAACATTACTTTTGGCATAAACATACCTTAACTAAACTTGTTGAAAAATTGTTTTAGTTGTATGTTATAATACAAAGAAATATGCATTCAATTCTACGATATCGATATAAATGAGAGATTGGCGTGATTGCTAAAGGTTCATATTGATGAAAAAAACTGCATTAGATGTATAAAACATTTTTATGTACTTTCATAATGGGAAAACAATGTTATTTTTTCGTCAAGGTACCTGTGATGAAAAACGAGAGGTCAACCCATAGAGCTTTCTAGCGCATTTCAGATGAGGACCTATTAATTCTCAATTAATTCTTATGTATTTTTGAACTTAGTTTACTATGTAATCTTGAAAGAACGTGAGATATTGTCAGTCATATGGGGGATCCTTGTCGATTATTTATGTTCTTTCGTAGAAACTGCAAATGATTTCAAGCGTGTCAACACTGAGGTTATGTTTTTGGTGAGATGAATTCTACAAATATTGGTTATTTTCCTACCAGAGTTCATTGGATATATTTAGGTTCTCTACTGCTTTATATGGCAAGAAAAACTGAACGCTGCAACATAGCCAAATTTACATAAGTGCCATAAACCCCAATACCAATACGTCTGTCTGTCTATCCGTACAAACTTCATATAGTAAAGAATAATTAATTGCAAACACCACACTAAAGACACATCCCTCTATTCCCTTCTGACGTTAGGAATTCCTTTAAAATCAACCCTAAGGTATTTCAAGTAATACTGACCAAAATAAGGTTTTAAAAAAATGAGGTCACAGGACTCATTTTCATGTTATTCTATCTCGAATTTTTCTCGTTTTAAGAAATCATTAAGAATAACATGTCTTTTTCAAAGGTTTGCTATTCTTTTGAAACACGACAGAAAGTTTACATTTTGGTACCAAACTTTCCAGAATTTCTTATATTTCAAGATTTGTTTTTGATTTAATAATTTTCTTTGCTCTAATTGGGAAAATAGTATATTATTCAATTTCCCGCCAATAAAATAGTCGTATCATTTGTTGTACAAAATGATAAATAAAACATTCTGACGTTAAGAATTGTCTTAAAGTTGTCACGCAAGAAGAAAAAAACACTCTTTAACAAATAAGCTTTTAAAAAATATAGGTCACCGGCCTTTTAGGAAAGAAAAACTACTTTTTATCCATTTTTCAATTATTGTTATGAAGATTAGAGTTATCTTCTCTTAAAAGAAACGTTGAATGTCGTTACGTCATAATTTACCTCAGAAAATTTATTGGGGAAAACATGTAAAATACAATAAAGAGCACAAATTAACATAGAAATGAACGGAATATATATTCGAAATTCTAAATGAAGATATAGTAAGCTTCCATTGATTCGAGTCGTCGTTCTATTTCTGTTGATCAACGCTCACTCGCCAAAATATTCATATTCTGACTCGACTGCTGATATTTTTCGGTATCAGTCAATGCACGTTCAGATGACATTTTTATCATCGTTCTAACAACATATTCAAAGTGTATAAGAGGAGACGGGTTGATCAAATTTGCAATTGTCCGGGAAAATGCTCGTGTCAATGAATATTAATCCGCGACAACTTCTTTTGGCAATAAAACGCGTCGTAACTTAGATCCAAAATGATTACTGCATTACAAGGACTGGAAGAGTTTTTTTCTATCTGAAATAATAAATGGGGGTGGGGGTTAAAATGGTAAATGGTATCTCATGATTTACACATGGGCTGACATCCTAATAGGACTTGATAAAATATGGTGACACTCCCCCCCCCCCCCGAACAATTCGCCACAAGCATTAGCAATAAATGTTCCTGTATTTTCTGCCTATGATACAATTAAAAAAACGTATCCCTACTTCATTTGTTGTTTCCTATTCGAGTCTCGAGATCCAGTGGTTGCTTCCATAAATTCATGATGCCTTTCCCCACATCTGTCACAGATAAAAAATGCAGCGCTACAATAATGAAACAAAACATTGAAGCGATGCCCTTTCGTCAGATAGAAATGGTTCCATCCGTAAATTATAGTGAATAAAAGCTATGTAAATCAAAAGAGGACACACAAAAATGTTGTGCATTTTTCAGTTGTTGTTTTGGTTGTGACGTCACAGACATTGTAATTTGAACGCCAGATCGGTTCGAACTCGTAAACTAGTTTTCCGTAACCGAGGGGGTTATTTACGTTATTTCTTGGAAGAACAAGACTTGAGAAAAATAAATGTTTGATTTTTTTTTCAATGTACGTCATTTTAAATGTTCAACACAGGATCAAAGTTCATGACCTCTCTGCTGTGACGTGAAAAAGTAGTCCCAGCAGAGGTTATCAGCGGACTGTTGGAGTCCTGAATTTGGAATATAATTTACTAATACATTTCGATGAATTTAAATCAATGTATGCTTTAATTCCCTTCTTATTTATTTTCATTATCTTATTATAGTTATTATTTGTATCCATTAAACGTATTAACAAAGTAAAGAGGGATAAAACGTTGGGAAAATTTTGGTGATAACTCCACCTGAAAGCTGATAAGTCCTGCTCAGCTCACGTGAATTTTGATACGAGTTTCGCTTGTCGGCTCAGCAGGGTGAGATAGCGGGAGGGAAGGATGATAATTCTTCTGAAACGTTAGAAGTAAAGTCAAGAAATACCAAAGGGATATTCGAAGGAGGGAAAAATCGTAACAACTGACAAACTCAGAACAACGAAGACAAGACCAAAACAATACATGCACTACAATTAAAAACTAAAAACATATGAACAACATGGACCCCACCAAAAAGAGTAAGCAGCCTCTGCTTCCTTCAGGACACCCGCCATGCTGCCCATGTCAAATCCGGTTTGAGGAAGGGATAATATCAATGGAATAGAAGTTTGCCGAAATCGTGACGTCATAAGCCGCCGACGGCGTAATACCGTTGCGCTGCTATATGCGCAAAAACAATAGAGGGGTTCATGTAAATCTTGGATATGTGGTTCTTCGGAAGTTTTGACCATGTCCAGTATTGTTGATATATAGTGTTGGATTGGTAGTTTTTAAAAGAGCTTTTGATTCTTTTAACTTAGAAATTTTTAAACGATTAAATCTCATCATATTTGACATTGTTTGTTGGTACATGTTTAATGTGTAAATATGTATGTGGCTTAATTATTATTGTCCACTGAGATTGTAGATTGTAAAGGGTATGGGTTTAGCAAAAAAATAAATGCATTTCTCGAAATTACAGGTGTTTCGATACTAGTGAAACTGTTAATTTTCTGTGAAACAAATTTTTGAATTTTATGAAAATTAATATTCCGTCGTGCATAGTTCTTTCTTTTATATTATTTTTTTTAATTTCTTTTCGGGTTTTTTGGGGGGGAGAGGCTGGGGCGTTTCATTTCGGGCATCTGAATTAGCTCTTCAATGTTTGGGGTTGTTGTTTAGGCTTTCATCATTTTAGGCCTCCAAACATAACTAATGAGTCTTTTATTTTTTTGTGAATTTCAATTGAATCCACGGAATATTTTTACTACTAAATCGATACTTCGGCTTGTAGACTCTAAAGTATTGGAATTTTGGGCCATGAACACAACTGATGAGTCGTAAATCGTCGAAATGTGCAAATCTTGTGCATCAAAATTGGTATTATAGGATGTATTGAAAGCATACTTTTACGACAAATTTGATGGATTCACGTTTGGTAGTGAATTTTCTTTTCTCTTAAGGCTGCTCCTACCATCATCAACTGCGCAAACTTTATTATGCGGCGTTAAGAATCTAACTATGCAACGCAATTATCGCATGCAATATTTTTTAACATTTTTACGAATGATTTGAAATGGATTAAATCATAGAAAACTAGTCAAAATACGGTAATGATGAATTATTCATTAAAACAAAACACAAAGGACAAATTCTTTATTAAAACCCATTATGTCAAAGGAAATTTTAACACATTTCGTCTCAATAGATAATTACGCAATATGATTCGGAAAATTACTTTTATATTTGCTCCCCCATTAATGTATAGGCAATGTTGATAATGACTTGATGGAATGATTTTAAAAATCATCATTCTGTTATTCAAGGACATACGGCTAGGGAGATTACTCATTCGTAATGGTAGATATCCCATTTTTATAATTTTTTATCGATAAAAATAAAAAAATTTTTATCGTCTGGATGTATTATGTTGTAATATTCATAATTATACGAGCGATTTATCCAAATTTAAATCAAATTTAAATTAAATAAAGTTTAAAAGTTACTTTATGTTTGGTAATTTTGTAATAAAATCTGCAAACAACACAATTATTTCATATACCATTACATGTATTACATAAATATGCAAATGATTTATTCTTGCGGTAATATTCATCGAGTTGATTAAAGCCTGAATACGTATTCAATTTGACGTCCATTTGCGGAATATCAGTGAATGTCGGACAACAGGTGTCACGCTCTATTTAAAGTATAGATTGCTTTTATCAGTGACGTAAGTTGTGTATTGAACTCCATTTAAATCACATAGGATGCACACATAAATATTCAAAAACTTTTTTCAAGGACTGTGGGGTCTTATGAACAATTTTTAAACATATTTTATTTATCAAAACATATAACTCAATACAATTACATACATATTAATACAATAATATACAATTGATTAATGGGATTGGGACAAGATGTAGGTATTGGAGGTCCGATTGGTCCCACACAATGGTTACCGAGAGAGGACTACGTACTGCCAATTGAAATTAACACATTAGGCATGGTTGAAACTAGTCGTATTTTTCTTCCATTGATTATTAAGACGAGGGGTCGTATGGTTAACATCACAGGCGTGATTGATAGAATAGCAGCTGTTGTTTCAAAATATGCAGGAAAAGGATACCCAGACATTCTAAGGTTTGTTTTCATTGATTTTTACATAAATAGAAGCATTCTCAGCTTTGATTTATGATACAAAGAGTATAACTCTTCTTATTTAGTTCAGTTGATTACTGTCGGTTGTTCCGTGATATTTTAGACCTTATGCATTTTGGAGACAGTATAATTGTCAACCTTTGCAATGCGATTAAGTATGTTGTTTTATTCAACATTTTAAATACTACAAAACCATCGTTTGTAGGTTTACCATTGATTAATTAAAACTGAAAGTAACTTACCAGAGATATGTTTGTTTCTAAGCATACTTTTTGCTACGAATATCACAAATTCAGAAGATATTTGTAGAGCTGACGAGAACACGTTCCAAATAATGTCAAAGGCTCAACTTGAGTATATTTTACTCTCTTGATGTGTAGAACTTGTCTGTAATTTTAAATAAAACTTGCAGCTATTGCAAAAGACAGAAGGTACACTTGCAGGACCATTGATCCTAACTTCTGACTGCATTGGGATTTGTGTCTCTCCCTTAGAAGCAAGTTTGATTGCTTGTGAACAAAAAAGACAAAGTAATTTCATAGATACGGGATTGCACACAATCCAAATAAACCACCCTTTATCCATGTGGATGTGGATCAGTAACCTGATCTTTGGTTATTTTCATTTTAACAGTACGACAAATGTCATTAAGACGTATTTATATGCTGACCACTTACAAACACACAAATAATGGATCAAACGTGTGCAGCGTTCCAATTTGAATTTTTTAGACATATTAGTCCTCTTTTCTTAGTCTTAGATATTTTCTACATGTACATGTGTATAGGTTTTCCAACATGTTTTGATTGTCTGATGCACTTACACTTATAGCAGTACAAAAGATTAGTCTAATAGCCGCCAAAGAAGACTAAATTATCAGACCCTACCCAACCCTCCACACTTTTACAGTGGTAGTTAAAAGTGGTGTCCCGTCCCACCCCCTATTTGAATTGTGTTTGATAAATTGTTGTCTTCCTGAAGAATCACGAAATATTTGTCACTGGACGTTAAGCAAAAAACAATCAATCAATCATTCAAATACATATTTCCAAAAGCACTGAAACTTTGTTCGTTATAAATGTTAAAATCACTATACAACGCATGATAAAAAAAAAATCAGCCGTTTCATGATAAATCAATTGTTGCTTTATAAATCATACGTTGTTAAAAACCAATCTAAATCTAACAAAAAATATACAGAGGACGAAATTGTCCTGACGATTGCATTTTTGATCGACAACATATTTGTTCAATGTGGTGGACGTGTTTTCCAACAGACATGGCATTCCTATGGGCACTTATAGTGTGCCACTCCTAGTCGACCTTTTTCTTTACTCATATCAGGCAGATTTTCTTGACGGGCGTCTTGAGGAAAAACAGAAGAAGTTAGCCCGTACCTTTAATTTCAGCTTCCGCTATAAAGATGATGTTTTATCACTCGGCAATTCACGTTCTGGGAAATTCTTATATCTCATCTATACAAATGAGCCCGAAATAAAGGATACCACAGACACTGCCAAGTCTGCATCTTATCATGACCTTCACCTCGAAAATGACACCAGAGGAAGGCTGAATACAAAACTTTATCACAAACATCGACTTTGACTTTCCAATCGTTCCACTTCCTAAGTTGCAGTCATCCTTATTAAAGCTTTATGGACGTCATCATGACATGGTGGACAGGTATGAAAAAACCGTTTCGAAAATGAAAATGGACCTGTTCCATTGATCTTGCCCCTTCCTCATACCGTATTTGACATGGGCAGCATTGCGGGTGTCATGCAGGAAGCACCTGAGTCATCACCCGGTTATTTGGTGGGGTCAATGTTGTACATATGTTTTTAGTTTTTAAGTGTAGTGTTTTTGGGTCTTGTCTTCGTTGTTCTCCGGAGTTTGTCAGTTGTTTTTGATTTTCTCTTCCTTCGAATATCCATTTGGTATTTCTTAACTTTATCTATAAAGTATGTACCAAAGAGGTCACATTTGCAACGGAACTGATTTATCTACGTTTCTAGTGATAAAATAGAGGGGGGATTGTGGTTATTTTTTTTCTTACCTGACGCTTTTATGCAACCTTTGGTTTAAATGTAAACTTTGACTTCGAACTTTCGGCCATTTTGAAATCGGCTGAAAAGTAACAACACTTATCAATGTCGTCATATGAAAGACCTCTAAAAGGTTTGGTCAAATTCTAATAAGTAATTCGCTAACAGAAGACAAAATGTCATTTTCCATTGGGTTTCAATGTAAACTTTGACCATGGCTGGCGGCCATTTTGAATTTCTGATTGGTACTATTGTAACCACACTCGTTAAGCATCTGCATTAGGACATATCTACTAAGTTTGCCTTCAATACCTGGATTTGTTCTTCAAAAAATGATCTCTGAAAATCGGCCAATCAGAAACTTCAACTGGACATTGCAGCCATGTTTTTTTAACCAATCGGCACCAAAGTAACAACACGTGTGAAGGAATGCATAGGGAGGATCTCTGCCAAGATTGCTTAAATTCTGTTAATTGGTTCTCAAAAAGAAGACAAAAATATTATTTCCCATAAGGTTTCAATATAAACTTTGACCTCGGTTGGTTGACAGTTTGAATTTCCGATCCGCATCAAAGTAACAACACTTCTTAAACACCTCCATTGGAAGATATTCATTAAGTTTCACTTCAAACCCTGCATCTAGAAGAACAAGTAGATAGTATGACTTCAATCAAGGGGGAAAGTCTAGTATGGATTCGGTCTAGGGAGGGGGATCTAGTATATACTCATTTTTCCTGCCTTAATGTCAGGGAGGGGGGGTAAATCATTATATACTCAATTTACCGGGCGAAAACTCAGTATATATCCACTTTTCCGGGGAAAAACTGAGTAGGGGGAAAATCTAGCATGTGACACCGGTCCGGCAAACTTAACAATTTCTTCCAAAATATATTTTTCCCTTGGATACCCATAGCAACGGAAAATGCATTTCAGTGACCCAATTCTAGGACAAGTTATCACCTTATTGTAGAATTTCACGGGATATGACTTATGGCATAAATTAACGATAGCATTGGGCCATTTCCAAAAATAAATAAAATAGGGCAGGTTTTTCGGCTTATTTTTTCGTAACTTACATTTCAAAACTTCGAGCAAAATTTACACACTTAAAAAACACAATATGCTGATCTACAAGGTCAGATTTAGATGACGTTTAAATCCATCCATATACATTGAACCATCAAAATGAGATTAAATCAAATGTCAAAACATCCTCTCTTTCAGCATAACTCAGCTTCATGGTCAGAAATCATAATTTTCAGAAAATTTAACCCATTAGTTTTAAACATTAGAAAAATTGACCGTCATATTTTCCGAAACTAAACGAGAAATAAAATTCAAATTCTATAGTGAAACCTTTCACAGTGTAGTGATACTCGATTACCGAACAGAAATGACACTGCTACGGAAGTTGGCTGGTATAGAGCAGTCTTGAATGCCGCCAGCTGCTGTTTTAAACCATTCTAATATATCTACAATGAATTGTGTAAGGGATACTGGTACCATCACCCTCCACTCAAAGGCATTACCCTTGCCTCCAGACATCATCCTTTATCAGAAACCTGGATACATTTTGAGCATCATCACAGAAATTAAGCAAAACTGCTTTTGACGCCAAATTATAAAAAAAGAAATATTTTATTACTTACAGGAACTATTTTATATGTTTATTTTTTTTTTGAAAATTATTTCATTTATAAATTAATCTAACTTGTTCAAATTCATTGAAACAGTTAAAACCCTATAGAAACTAAATTCATTTAATGTTTTTTAAATTTAATTTTTGTAAGTATCTGACCCCTGTGGTAAGACAGTTTCAAACTTATCACCCTAAAGTAGAAAAGGAAATTTCATACCGTTAAAAATTGGAATTTTATATTATTAATACAGTCAAACCTGTTTCTACGATCACCTTCATAATATGGTCACATTTATGGTCTCCCTTCTGGTTTTCCATTATAAATGCGGTCACCTGCTCAACGCGGTCATTTTTGCACTATTTCTGTATTTTATTAATAAAATTGTGTTTTTATTAATATTTTGTTTTTGCAGATATGTAAGCCATAAGGAGACTTTAACATCAAATACTAGGCACCTGCGATGGATTTAAACCCACAAAGCTGTCTAGCGAGTCCTTAGGTGGCGGACTGGGGAGACCCTCTTGTCGGAGGCCGGGGATGTTAGGTCATAATACGGAAAGCCTGACCATGGACTATAGTGGGTAACGTGTTCGGAAAATGCCACGCTACCTGCACGCTAAAGACCTCTTCTGTAGTTTTCGAAAAACAGAAGGCTAAATTATCCGACTCTACCCGTCCGTTCACCCTTTTACAGTAACAGTCAAAGTTGGTTCCCCTCTGTGTCCCGCCCCATCCCTATTTGAATTGTTTGATAAATTTTGAACTGGTTTTCGTCCTGAAAAAAACATGAAAAATTTGTCACTGGACGTTAAGCAAACAATCAATCATTTATTTAAAATATAATTACATGTACATCTGTAATACAATTAAAATGGTAAACTACATTGCTGTCAACATACCATATAGTTGTGTAGAAACGTTACCTGTGTATAGTCGTCAGTTTTGTATACTCCCAAAGATGACCGTTAAAGACAGGTTTGTCTGTAAATGTGTGACCTTTATGTTGAAAAAACCAATCCGTTAAAGTCTTTTTAGTCTTAGAAAAGTTTTTCCGGGATGAATTTAAAGGTCGAGAAATGTATGTTCAGACTTAGAAGTTTTACTCGTATTATGATATGATCTAAGCTGATATAGAATATCAATCATAAACATGAAAGAGAGAAAAGTCGGCAAAGCTCATTCACAGCCATTTTGTAGTCATTAAAGAGAAAAGTAATTGGTGTTTTGCGTTTTCATTATCTAATGATGTTTCTTAATATAACACTGAAAATCCTCGCTGGTCAAGGTCAGCTAAATATCGGTTGGAGAGAAAACAGAGGAAAAGCAGTCGTCATTTAGCATTATGCCCATGGCTTAAATTAATGGACTTATATGTCAAAAAAAAGAAACATTACTCTGTGAAATGTTACATTCACTCGAAATTCAGATGGCTATACGAATTTTATAACCTATCATGCAGGTTTTGAATGTAACTCGATGGTCCCACTGAAAGATTAAAAAAAAACACAAACAAACAACAACAATAAAAAAATACCCCAAAAAACAAACAAACAAACAAACAAAAACCCACCAAGAACTGGAATTTTTAAATTATAAAAAAAAAAATATTAAACATTCATATGTCCAAAATTGTAATTCACACTCTGCATATTTGAAGCCTACATATTTATTGATAAATAAATTTTAGTTCTTTGGAATATATTTCCTACGTGTATTTGAATTCGCCTATTCAGAATTGGTTTTCACGTACAGACTACAATTTTTTTAAACTTTCATTTCTGAGCCTTTCCCCAGCTAGTTGGTAATTTACGATTTTCTGTCCTCAGCATTACGTGCAATCAATGCAAGAATGAATGTGCTTATTATATATATTTCATGAAATGAGTTATTCCAAACTTATGTACAATATTCTATTTGTTACTAAAAAATAGAAAAAGGAGAATTGAATTTTAAATATCTTCTATGAAACTACAAAGCCAGATAGAACTAAACTTGACAACAATGGTTCTTAGGTTGTCCTCTTTCAGAATTTGGTCGGATGTCAAACAAGGTGGCCGTCACAGCCGAACTTAGTTGAATAAAGGATCCTTTGGGAAAATTCATTAAAACATCTTCTTGTCTGAAACAACTTTGCCAGTTAGAACCATACTTGGCACCAATGGTCCTTTGATGGTAGTCTTTCAACCAAGTTTGCTGCCAAAACCGAATGTAGTTGAAAACAGGACCCGACGGGAAAATTCACATAAAAATCGTCTTATCTGAAACGAACTGGATCCAGAATTGGCTGCAGTGGTCCTTATATATTGCCCTTACAAATTTATGTCCAATGACCTGGACTGTTAGATGTTCCTCTCTTAGATTTATTAATAACATGGAATGATACTGCGAAACTACTGAGCAGTATGGGAGCTGAACATGGCACAAATGATGTTT
This sequence comes from Mytilisepta virgata, assembly GCA_028015205.1. Taxonomy (NCBI): domain Eukaryota; kingdom Metazoa; phylum Mollusca; class Bivalvia; order Mytilida; family Mytilidae; genus Mytilisepta; species Mytilisepta virgata. Next base: position 84,136,591 of record CM051519.1, read on the forward strand.
ATGACCAATACTTCGACTTAGTTTCTTCCGTCAAACTTGATCCAGTTTAAAAAAATCTTTTAAATGTAGATGATCTAATTTAAAAAAAATGTCCAGTCTGTCAGTTACTGCTTTTATGGCTTTTAATTGTCAAATTGAATACAGGTGAGCGATACAGGATCCTGTGGCCTCTAGCAGGACTACTTTTATTAGTATATACAAGTATTGTCGAGAACCCGGAGAATCTGGCTGTTACAAAAGCCTCTAATCCTGAGTTTTATCAGGGAAAGATTTTTTGTGATCAGTACAAAGATCTTACGAACACAAATAGATTGATCGTTACAATTTACAGTAGAGCATGAATTGTCTCCCAAAATTACCTACCACACCAACTGGAAATGGGGTTCAAACCCGGAACCGTTGGTTCAGTAGTCCACCGTTCTACCAACTTAGCTAAAGGAGTACTCCACTAGCTCAGTTAAAACAGGGAGGTTATAAACCAATTACGGCTTCATATTTTTTATCGTACACGAGAAAAGCCCCGTTACACAATAACAATAAAAAAAAATGAACTTGTTTCTTACTGAGGTAGCACATATCTCATGTTCCTTGGTTGATTTTCTACTATTCCAAGACTAACACTATAGCAACATTTGGTCCTTTATGGGGAATACAAGTAGCTCCTTCCATGTGACAAAAAATCTGAGTGTCCTTCGTGGCGAATACATGTATCTCCATCCATGTGACAGAAAATCTGAGCGTCTTTCATGGCGAATACATGTATCTCCTTCCATGTGAAAGAAAATCTGAGTGTCCTTCATGGCGAATACATGTATTTTCTTCCATATGACAGAAAATCTAAGTGTCCTTCATGACGAATACATGTATCTCCTCCTTCCATATGACAGAAAATCTGATTGTCCTTCATGACGAATACATGTATCTCCTTCCATGTGACAGAAAATCTGATTGTCCTTCATGGCGACAACATGTATCTCCTTCTATGTGACAGAAAATCGGAGTGCCCTTCGTAGCGAATACATGTATCTCCTTCCATATGACAGAAAATCTGATTGTCCTTCATGGCGAATACGTGTATCTCCTTCCATGTAACAGAAAATCTGATTGTCCTTCATGGCGAATACATGTATCTCCTTCCATGTGACAGAAAATCTGATTTCTGTGTATCTCCTTCCATGTGACAGAACATCTGAGTGCCCTTCGTGGCAAATACATGTATCTCCTTCCATGTGACAGAAAATCTGATTGTCCTTTATGGCGAATACATGTATCTCCTTCCATGTGACAGAAAATATGAGTGTCCTTCATGGCGAATACATTTATCTCCTTCCATATGACAGAAAATCTGAGTGTCCTTCATGGCGAATACATGTATTTCCTTCCATATGACAAAAAATCTGATTGTCCTTAATGGCGAATACATGTATCTCCTTCCATGTGACAGAAAATCTGATTGTCCTTCATACATGTATCTCCTTCCATGTGACAGAAAATCTGATTGTCCTTCATGGCGACAACATGTATCTCCTTCCATGTGACAGAAAATCTGATTGTCCTTCATGGCGACAACATGTATCTCCTATGTGACAGAAAATCTGAGTGCCCTTCGTGGCGAATACATGTATCTCCTTTCATGTGACAGAAAATCTGAGTGTCCTTCATGGCGAATACATGTATCTCCTTCCATGTGACAGAAAATCTGATTGCCCTTTATGGCGAATACATGTATCTCCTTTCATGTGACAGAAAATCTGAGTGTCCTTCATGGCGAATACAAGTATCTCCTTCCATATGACAGAAAATCTAAGTGTCCTTCATTACGAATACATGTAGATCCTCTCCTTCCATATGACAGAAAATCTGATTGTCCTTCATGGCGAATACATGTATCTCCTTCCATGTGACAGAATATATTGAGTGTCCTTCATGGCGATATTCCAAAAAATTATACAATGACGGTGACCAAAGCCGCCTGTATTCGCGACCTTTACGGGTAGAAGACGTGAACTTATAAATGATTTAGAATGTAATTATATACCACTGTTTATTTCAGACGTTGATAAATATATATATAATTAACTGTAAAGAGTGAAACAAATATAGGGGAAAGTGGACCTACTCCTTTGATTATCTCGAACCTACATGTAGACATATTCTAACCCACTTGTAGTGTTCTTAGTACGATAAAGTCTGTCTTCACAACAAATACTCGCGGACGCTCGTATTTATTAAAAGTTTCTCTTTCTTTTTGGTGACTAACGTTGTGATTTAGAAAATGGCAGCTTCTAATCTGATGACGTTCACATTTTGATATATGTATTTAGCTTAAAGAACTAAATACGCGCAAGTCGAAATTAATTTTTGGATTACATATTCAGTTTTTATGGTGGATGGTAATTTTATATCAAAATTTAATTTTTATTAGTTTTATAATCCTAAAAACATTTCCAGTATTATATCATGATATTCGACTCTCTTCTACTAGGAAATTACACCTTTGAAAGCTGTTAGCGTCATATGACAGGTATCAGGTGGTTTTCCACTCGTAATTGTTTTTTAATGTAGGCAATATTTTCCAATATGCAGTACTTTAATCCAATTCTTTCAGGGGGTAACAAAAGGTCATTTCTCAATAGGTAATAAAGGGTTATTTCACACTGACAAAAAAGCTCTCGGGTTAGATTGTCATTAATATGCTCTAACAATGGCTTGTATCAAAAAAGGCTTTTAGAGTAACTTTCAAGCATTATATTCTAGTAGTGATAACTAAAGGTTAACTGTTACAAGATTTCGTAACTTATCACTAGTTCCTAGAAATGTCAGTATATTTCAACAAAGCTTTTCACATATTTCTAGTCTTGAGCAGGGAGAATCTTAATTTGTGAAAAACCAGTCTGATTCTAACAAAAAGTATCCTAAGATGACATTATGAACCTGATAAATTTTCTTATAAACAACACGTTTTTTTATTCTCTGTATAGACATTAGGTATTCGTATGGATACCAGATTTGAGCATCTTCTCGTCAACCTGTTTCAATCTTTACTCAAATAAAGCGGGCCTAATTCAAGGGCGTTTATGTAAAAACAAAAATAAACTAGCTGAATCTATCAATTATATATGATGTTTATAATAATAAGATATTCCAAAACTTAGTACAGTTCATTAAATACAATTAATTTAGAAATTACAGACACTAAAAGTCCTCTTTTTGTATTGTAATCAGGAACACCTGAAGACGACGTGATGACTTCAACTTTCCCATTGTTGATTTCCCGCTTTCTTTGAGTGGCAATGCACCGACACTGTCTGCATATATGGCGTTTACATGTTTTAACTTATCCGATATTCAAAGACAAGTGTAAGTTACCATTACTTCGTGTAGAAAATATTACGGATTAGCACAAAAGCTACTCAGTCAGGGTTGTATCAAAACTTTTGTCATTATCGTTATAATGATGTGGGGCTAGTTTCTGCTCATGTTACATGACATGTTTCTTTACAGATTTGTGACTCCTAGAGTTGTACTTTATAGGACAACACGAATTGTGTTATATACGGAGAAGGAATTGCCTGTAATTATGCTGCTGATGTTAAGTAAAAATATACCCTATAACAAACAAATTTTACATGAAAAGAAATTCGATTAGACATGACATCAGACATTTCGGGTTATTATCTTGTATTTTCGCCATGGAGTAGGATAAAAATTGTCGACGAAAACAAAAACATAATTAAACTTTGCCTGATCATACTGGAATTTATGAAAATAAAATTTCATCTCAAAAATATGTTAAAAACCCCAAAAAACAAAATGAATAAATGAATAAAATCAAACGTTTTCACATTGTATTCCACTCAGATCTCGGTTGACAAGAACAGTTTTCCTTCTGTAGGTCGATGGTTTTCTCCGGGTTTTCTAGCTTCCTCCACCAGTAAAAACTGACCACAATGATATAGAAAAATTCGCAGAAAGTGACGTAAATCCCCAATAAATCAAGGAAGTTCTACTTAAACCTACACTAAAAAGGACTGATACATTTATTACATTTTTTCATACTTTTTCATCATTTAAATCACAAGAAAACAAATTTGTTTGTATCCCTGTATTGTGATCTTTTGTAGTTCTCTTTGCAAACTGTTCAAATTTTCGAAGATATTAACTTTTTTGGTGACACTACAGACTAGGCACGGTTACATCTATTTTACCAAAATAGATATTTTTTTTAATTGAAAATCTTTTGAAGTATGCCATTTATTGCGTTTGAGGTCTTCTATAACATGACCACATAGTTTAGTACAGTAAATAAAATATTTAAGCTAAAAATTCTCTTTGGTGCAGGTGCTGGTATTGATTATGAATTTGATCAGAAAATTACCAAGTATTACCGCCTACTTAATAGTTAGCCTAGAAGTATTCTTTTTACTTCGCTTGAAATTCGATTTTACTGCTCCTCCATTAGCGCCTACAAAGTAACAGTCGGAAAATGTATTTCTTTCAAAAATTGATTTTTGTTTCATACAAAAATTACGATAAAAGTAACTATATTGTTTGTAAAGACTATTATATATTGTTCATTTGTTCAATGTTCCAATCAGTGCTAAGGTAGCTACAAAAAATTTCACGGCGGTCTGAATTATTCTTTACCAGAATGTTAAATTAATGATTAAAGCTTTCAGTTAGATGACTACAAAATATTTTGTTATTCAGTTATAAGGGCCGTATAAATATCATAAAATAATTATGCTGTATAATTGTTAAATCAACTCAAAATGTTTTAATTTTAATTACTTTTCAGTAGAAAGCATTGAATTCCATGTATTTTGTTATTATTAATGTGCAAGATATTTATTTTTTATTGATTTTGTATTTTGTGTTAAGCCATGATTTACGTTTCGTTAAGTTTTGTTATATTTTGGTTGCTTGATCAAAAGGGCTCTTGTCATCACTTGGTGTCCGTCGGCCGTCCACAAATACTTCCCATTTCAATCTACATGTAGCTATAAATTCTCCAAAGAAACTTGGTTAACATATATAGAACGGGCGCTGTATAATTCAAATATTTCGTTTTGGTTTGACATTAGACAATTTGCAGTTACAGGTAGAAATAAAATCGCCTACACCTGTTTAGATTTAACACAGTTAGTGTATTGTCTATTCAGATTTTCCCTTAAGGTTCCCTTACTTTTGCCATTTGAAATTAATGAGAAATATCGTATTTATGCAACCGATAAAATCTCGATTTAAACCTATTTTCGTAGTTTTTTTGATATTTTTGCCATTTCTAGTTCTTATAATGCTGATGGCATATGTTCAATGTATCCAAGTATGTTTTAAGAGATTATTTATTATGGAAATTAATGTAAAACTGGTTAACAGTCTTTTTGTTCTGTCTTTAGTAATGAATCAAAGGAACGCCTACAATTTGATTTACAAATAAAACCTGCAGCTAAGAATTTTTTACTTCGCCTACATGAGCAACGAAATAACAAGATACATTCAGTGCATGCCGGGCTATTATCGTCTACGACTATAATTAAGAAAACTGCAGAGTCCTACATATGTGTAATGGACAGCGGGTTGTTGTCCCATTGACACGAACCCTTATCCTTTCATTTTATATTTGAAATAAAATTTTCAAAGGTATTCTTGTTCACAGTTTATCCACCAAACTCTTTCAATGCATTATCATAACTGTCCAAGGAGAATAAACAAAAACGGATACCTTTGACTAAAATTGCCAATATTAGTTAGGCAGTTTTATGGTCGGTTGCCATCATAAATTGTTGTACATGACGAAAAATAGTTACAAATACATTTTCTTTGCCGTGTACATGTAGTCTACTACGGTTGCCATCATAAATTGTTGTACATGACATACATCCAGGGAGTTATCACCACTCCCATCCAATCAATAATGTTCAATTATCTCATAAATGTTCGACGGTCAAGGAAGAAACGGCATAATAGCGGCGCTGAGAGCGATACGTATAAACAATACCGCGATTCCCCTTTAAATGATACATACGTCATTACTCAATGAGCGTCAGTCTCGCCCCCCTAAAGCCAATTATCTTGAATTATATAAAATTAAAATCCTCACCCCTCGAATCATTAGTCTTTAATTATCTCGTAAAGCATTGAAATCCCTGCCCCTAAATCATATATTTGCTTTTTCCCCATGATAAGACAAACAGATTGATAAAAACCTAACACCCCCCACCAAAAAAGAGGGGTCATCCTCGCCCCTAAAATCAATAATTTTTTATTATTTCAAGATCCGTAAAATTTTTTATCGCTTTAACACGTTTTAATACGTAATGTTCAAATCCCATAAACCATTTAAATATTGATACAAGGAAGACATCAATGTATCAGACATAATATGTAGTAATACATATTATTTCATTTGCTTGGTCATAAATTAAAAAAAAATGTCTTGTGTTGCAATGTATTGTTTTATATAAATATGATTCAAATTACACTGACTTGATGTTGGGAGGACTTGTCACGACAAGTGTTATTATTTTTTTTATTTAATGAAACCGAATGCATTTTATTACACCATACAATAAAATCAGTCCTCGTAAACGGTTCAGAAATATTGGGATATAGCTCCGTCAATGCAGGATGTCGACAAGCAAAAGTTGATCAAGTGTGACATTGTATGACTGTAAAACTCGGGTCACAAAATATACCCATATCACGATTTTCAAGTAAACTCTCCATTGAGTATGCATAAACTTTATGAGAACAATTTCCCAATTAATTCTTTGAAAAATAAATAATTTATTGAATGTAATGTAAGGCATTCGAGATATCAGTTACTTCGTTTGGGAGACTTCGTAACAGTTCACTGTTACAGTTATTATTCGTTTTCTGTGATTTGCGTAGTTTTTTTTTATATTCCGCACATTAAGGTGTTTTTTTAATTTCTTTTATGTCCCCTCCGTATTCTAAAAATACAATCAAGTATAAAAACCGTACAGAAGTCATACCTACACATGTATTTACGCTACATATCTGTTTTGTTTGTTAGTTATTTTTTATATGGTTTAAGAGGGTTCAGTAATATATGATTTTAGTGAATAATAATCAAGAGTCCTTAGGTATAGCGTAGTTGTTTTGTACTCATTTTGGCACATTGCTTGCCTCCCACTATATCGTTGGAGGGGTTAGACGAACTATAATAGCTGAAATATATTAGAAATGCATGTATGGTAAATATATAAAGATCACTTTTGTAAAAGGTTAAGGCATGTAACTATTCCGTGAATACTTAAAATAAAAAAAATTGAAAATTTTCATTAAAAATAGATGTTTAGATCAGGTATATTATTAATGTCAGAATACCAATCTTTTTCTCAAATACACTGAAAACTCTTATCTTAAACTTTGTAAAGTTAAGTACTGCATTGTATAAAGTCTTCAGACTTGTCCGATGGATGACTCATAAGGACTGATGTGGAAAATGGGTTGCCATTTACTATATTTCTCTTGTGCTACCAGCGAATTTTACAAGTGACAATAAATTTTATCACATTTCTCTCTAAAACCTTAATAATCTGTCATATCAGTATAGGAAATTACATGGAAAGTAGCAATTCTGCAGTTGATACGGAATATTCCTTCAGATTTTACGATATTCTTTACATGTATGTACGGATATTGGAATATAAAACGTTCCATGTTTGCATGTCAAATGTAAAGAATAAAAGAAACATTTTTTTGGAGTAACAATTCACGAGGGGCTTTGCATGCTAGTGCAACCTTAAGATAAAAGAATTAGAGAATCATCGGAATTTTCAAAATAAATCTAGATCCGAAACCAAACAGAAAAGTATAAATACCGTTATCTAAAATAAAGTTGTAATCATAATGCTATTTCAACTGATTATCTGTGATTGCAATTATGTTACAAGTAATGTGATAGAAGCTATTGAACATATATGTATATAAAAATAGAATCGTTTTTGGTATTGGAAATTCTAAAAGCATAAACTATGGCCACGTTTAAATAACTGTATTAAGTACATTGTGTACGTTGTTCTGACATCCCGGACCTAATTTTAGTCAATACATACTGAAAGCACGGTGTTTCAATTGTTTTTGTAAGTTAAAAGTGTCCTTTTATTTTGTGAGGAAATCAATGTTTACAATGTTTAACTGCCACATTTTCTCGCTTAAAGTTACACAGAACAGGAAACGGAAGTCTATTGATGTTGATATCCACAAACAGAACTTCCGAAGTCAACGGATATCAACGCCTTCTGAAATGTTCTTGGCATATTAGATGCATATAACACTTTGCTGTTTATATAGACTGTTTCGATAAAAACATGCAGATTGTACTGAATTCACGATAATACAGACTGGTTAATGTAAGGTTAATTATTTTTGAGGATGAGATTTACCGAAAGTTTAAATACATTTATAACAATAGATAAGAAAATAATATAACCAGGAAGAATAATGTCATGACCAACCATTTCGTTAAAAACTATTACATACAACAGCTGTAAACATAACCAATCTAAGTACGGACGTCTAAGATATCTCTCCACTAAATTTCTCTTCACTTTCTTCACAACAGAAAATCGCGGTTCACAATTATTTAAGTACACATGGCAACTCCTCATGTAGGTAAACCACACATCCTTTCTTCTTGTCGCATGATTAGGTGTGATAAAAGTCACGTGTCGCCCTTCACACAAACTTAACAATGACTGCTGATTTGATATTCGCCTTTCTGTCAATAATAAAATAACCATGAAAATTCTTTTAGCCCGAAATACATGTACAATGTAATTTTAAAATTGTTTTGAATATATTTGATTTTTCCATATTTATTTCAGATCATATCATGATGTTATATTTAAATATTCTGTGAAAAGGGCGATAAACTGAGCAAAGCAGACATGAAAATTGTCGTTTTGAATGTAGACGCATCCATTCCATTAAAAAAATATTTTTTGGGGGAAAAGGGGGGGGGGGAAGGGGTGGTATAATGGCGGTTTTAGACAAAAAATAAATGGAATAAACCTTTAATGGATCCTTTTCATCGCTGACATAAATGGTCACTACTTCTATAAATGGAAATCCAGCAGATAAATTGTAGGCCTCATCTTTATACTCCATTTATTATAGTTGACATTTGGTTTCAAATGATACAGTTATAAATAAGGAATACCTATGGTCAATGTCAGTCATCTTGGATTTCCGATCGGGAAACAATGACATACCAGTTATCCAATCGACAGGACCCCAGGCAAATAACACGAATGAGCCTAAAACACAAATATAGAAACAACAGAGAGAAAAGCAATACACAATTGAGTACTTTTGCAAAGATGATTCCTGAAAAGTTTCTGTCTAATTGGAGAATTAATTTCGGAAAAGAAAGATTTTGTAATTTACCGGAGCAGAAGAGCCCCTTTTCGGGCCTTTCATCCACGTTTCTGGCAGAAATTCCAAAAGTAACGAAAAAAAAAATTAAAATGATCATTTATGACAAGTTTCAAATCCATGGATCATCCATGCGATATAAATTGGATATAACAACTTTTAGCAAAGTGGAATGTTTAAAAGCAGCAACAGCTGTCGCCTTTCATATAGGAATGTATTGCTTTTTTGGTGAAGGTCAAAAATCAAATGCAACCATTAATCATTGTAACAAGATATCTTTCGATTTGTAGCGTCAATTTAAAAAAAAATGTTTACGACGACCAGCCCGGTCGTCGTAAACATTTTTTTTTAAATCTCCTTTTACCAAGTTGGAAAAGTTTTTATCTCAAAAACTTCAAATTCAGAAATTAATATACAAATATGAACAAGTTAAGGTAGAATGGACATTATGATTCCACTTCGTAATTCTGAAAAGAGTTTTGACTTGGACCAATATGGTCAAGAAATATAGAAATCAGCAACACACATTTCAAAGCTTTCTCTAAAACCACTGAATCCTTTGGTGATCCATATTCAAAACTGTATAGTAGCATAGCGACCAATACTACAGCTCTTTCTAGAAATTCGAAATTTCGTAAAAACAAAATCTCTGAACCCCTTGGTAAGTTTTTATCAAACAACAGAGAAGAATGTTGAAATGGTCCGCCTTCGACACTATTATCGACGTGCTACAACTTGTACAAATTTGTCCGTTTTAAGAGAAAAAAATGAATAAAGAGCATATAAATAGTTCTTTCTCATGAAACGACCGATCTAGTTTGGGCCAACCTATGATGGAATGGTCCTTAGATGGCGCTTTAAAAAACTGTATAACTCTGAACTTTGACCACTATCGCAAATGTTACTACAATGGAAATTTTGAAATTCCAAAAAAAAAAAATGTCCGTCTGAGCATTCATATTGTCAGTGAATCAGTATATTAAATGTGAGCTCTTTTCTTCAACTGAAGGTAATGTTATATAAAAGAAAAGACAAGCACGTGGGCATTTCAGAATGTAAAACAATAACAGGTATTTATGCTATCCATAGTATTAAAGTTTAATTTTTGACACAACGCACTTGTCTACTTAGAGCCTAGCTATAGACGCTCAGCAGAACACGTTTATAATATGTATGTTAAATTAAAAGATGTATTGTCGTATCATAGATACAATTTTGGTGAATTTATTCTATGCAATTTGAATTTCATGTACGTGTATATGTTTTGCTCTGACAGCGTTGTGTATTTATAAGTTTGTATGTAATGATTTTCAGAAATGGAGGAATTATCGATAATCAATCAATCAGTCTTTGTTCTAATTCAAAATAGCAGTTTCAGCAGACTTTAAAAAAACCAAAACAAAGTGGCAATTAAACATTAAATAAATATTTATTTTTACCTTATATTGAACCACGATAAATATCTACATAGTACATGTACATAATTTACGAATGGGACGATGGAGCTTTAGTTAAAAATCTTGTAAGAATAATTACAGTAAAACGCAAATGGTATTTGATTTTCATTTTGATATGGTATTGGATCGTTATTCCAAACTAAAGTTTGTGCCCCGTGATATGTATTACTATGAAATATTGGGACATCATTTGTGATAAATGCTGTTCCTGTAAACTTCCTGTACAACGGATATCCGTATTTGCGTTGTTTTACCAGAATCATTGGTTGGCAGACCATACCACATTCGTCAATTGCATTGAAGAAAACTTTTGCACCGCTATAACCTGGATTCTTTATTGCCATGTAGGTCACCGTTTTGGATACCATTTGTCGATTATCTAGAAATACGTGATCTTCGTACATCCCATCATAATCTACGCCATATGCTGCTATTTTTATTTTGGTCAATCCTGATTTGTCATGGTAACAACGTTTTTCAGTTAAGTTTGAAAAGATTTTATTGAAATTTTGATTTCCTAGAGAAAATATGTCCATGTGTTTAAATATTTGACCTTGAGAATCTACTGGATGGGAGTCGTATATTGTGTCACCATGCCGTAAATGAATTACCTGTATTGGGACAAACGCCCATAAATCTGTTCCTGTTTTGCAATTCAATGAAAACGAATTCTGTGTTGGAAGACCTCCACATGCTTTCTGTTTTTCTGGTATCACAAAATCATCAACTGTTTTGGTTTCTACGACAGTTGATGTTTCAGATTCACGAGTTAAGTCTGTATTCAAAACAGGTGATAATGCTGGAGGCGGCAAACGTGAACCTGAAAATGTTAAAACACTCTTTGAAGTCTTACTTGACCTTGATTCGTCCTTAGATACAATATTTAGCATTCTGAAAAATTCATCACTGGAAATATGCTTTTCCCATTGAGTAACATCTTCTGTGGATGATGAAACTATCGTTGTATCACGTATACCTGAATCGGAAATTAGCCCATCTGTTGGAAACAAAGGAGTATCGCCTGAATCGGAAATCCCCTCTGTTGGCAATAAAGGAGTATCGTTTGGTGAGAACTCCCTTGAAATTGTACGTGTGTTTACATCAGAACTTGCTTCTTCTGTTGATTCAGGTGCAACTCGTTGTGCTATTTGCAAAATGCTTTCCGGTGTAATTTCTGGTTGAATTGCAATCGAACCTTTAGAAACACATCGCTTTAGGAAAAGGTCACATCGAAGCCATTTAGATCCACAATCTGGATTTTGATTGTTACAAGATGGGGCTGGTGCGCAAGTGTAATACTCCTCCGTCCAAAAATTTGCATATCCATGTCTGTTTCTAATAATAGTTCCATTTAGTGGGGGTAATCCCATTCGTCTGTAAGGTTTGTGATAAGGTCGTTGATAGAGACGAACATAGGGATATCTAGTAGAATCATTTCTTTTTTGTCTAAAAAACTCCCAAGCACAATCTATATAAGCATGATGCATATAAAACACTGGGTCGCTAGGTGCTGAGGTCAAACTATTCATATTGCCACCTACCCAGCCATGTACCCCGTTATGTTGTTGTTCCAAAACATTAACAAAGTGTCCAGGTCCTCGTTTCGTATTGATCAGTCTGTTGATTCTACCCCTTCTGATAAGGTTTCCAAAACTGTTTATTGATCTAGACATTGGTAAACCTGCGTACGACCAGTTAGCAAAGGGTCCTGTATTAACATTTCCATGGCCGTTACCTAAAAACTCGTGTGTCCAAAGTACCGAATCAGCTGGGTCCGACATTGGTTCGTCTAAGGTGGAATCCCAATACGGTATCATAATGTTTGGATTGATTTCCTGTAAAGCTAACTCGTACCTGAAAATTCAAAAAAGGTGAAAGGCTAAACTTTTTAACATAAAATAGAATCACATTTCTTGACAATTTGACAGGGTAAACATCCTGATTTTTTTTTTATCTTTATATATATTTTTTTTCTTTTGAATTTTTAGTAAAGGTCATTTCTGTTTTTTATTACTTATTGATTTTTTATCTACTAGTTAGGTATATAACTTCCTATTTGTTGTATAGGGACCATTTAATTTTTTTACTAAAATCTATACCAGGTTTGTTAGCATTTTATTAATGAACAAATGAACAATATACTGGAAATTTCTTATGCCAGAGACTCTGTTAATACATATACGATGATAAAGTGGTAAATGCACAAACATATATTCATTTCTGTTTCTTATCTGCAGAATAAGATGTGTTTTCTGTGCAGGTACTACTGCATTGGTCTACAAATTACTTCACAGTTCGGGAAATGTCCGAATTCGGAAACGTTTATGAATTTGGGAATAGGTTTAAGAATTCGGAAAAATAAAATTGCACGAATATGAACCATTTATTAATTGACAACCATACTTTGCTTTGGGCCATAAACTGTTTTTGGAGGGTACTGTCGTTCCTTATTTTGAAATATGGCCTCCAGTGTCAAGATCTAATTCTAAATTTTTCATTTAGTCGTATGATTTTTTAAACAATAAAAGAACAAAAGGCACTGGTAATCACCCAGCTATAGGTAATTAGATTTATTCTTGAAAACCACGGGAGTGATATTTTCTTGGTTAAACAGGTAAAACGAAGTAAATGATGACTTGTGGAAAAAAGTTGTTCTTCGATTTCCGAATGGCGCTCATATTCATAAGAATTTGGAAAAACAATGGATTACATGTACCCAACGGCTTACAGAATAACACTTGGCTTTTGTCATATCGGTCCGGAAGTTGGTATAGGCACCGATTTGAAAAAGACCAAGTACTAAACATGTGATCTGTTAATCTCCTATTTGAATATTAAGATGTCAAATTCCGCTTTTAAAATATGCAAACTCTACTTTATTTCTACCAAATATGCAATAAACTATAAATCTAACGTTAAACAAACAATTAATTATTGTGTGCATTGACAAACTTATTATTTAAGATATTAATATTGTGGCCTTAACTCGTTTAACAAAAATGTTAACCCTAAAAATTTACGAAAGAAATTCAACACAAAATTATCTTCTTTTCTCAAACTGTTTCTTTTCAAAATTATACATTAAGAACTTTGGCATGTAGTAATATTTATTTTATTGGCCTCTATTGTATTATTTTTTTAAAACATTTTCTTCACCATACTTTAGATTTAAGTCTTAAAATGTTAATATTAAAATTATATCTAAATAATGACTTACATTACCAAGAAATAGCGATGCCATGCTAGAAAAGCTGGGCCACCATGAGCATTTAGTGTAGCAGCCTCGTGGTATTTAACCATAGCGTCATATTTATTTGGTAAAATAGACTGAAATTAAATGATATGACTGTTGAAGCCTTCATTATTACTTCTTATAAAATTCGAAGACACAAATAAGTTCTGGCAAAAAGTAAATATTTTGATGATTTCCGAAATAATATTGTATGTATGTATGTATGTATGGCACAGAATATTCCCACAACAAAATTGAGTATATATGTATGACACAGAATATTCCCACAAAAAAATTGACCTATCTTCCGGTCATATGTAAGACACTAATGCAGGACACAAAAATTTGTTTATATTTGAAGTTATATCGCGTTATTTCAACTCATATACATGTATATTGGCTAATAGGTGGATGTTTCCGCAGCAGGATAAAGCGAAACGTAGCCTATTAGTCATTGTGATTTATTTAAAAACTAACGAAACAAAAAAAAGCACGAAATCGGAACAGAAAATCCCAAGAAATTTTGTTTTAAATGTATAATTCAAGTTATATGAAAGTAGTCATAAGAAGACGATTCATTGATCTTAAAGGAAATACTTATACATGAACCAACCGACAAACAATAATTCTAAATGACATTCGCAAACTCGAATAAAAATAAGTGTTACATGCATGAAAACAATACTGTGCTAACTGGGATCACGATCAAGTTTTACTCGTAGCTGCTGACAAAAATATTGAAGGTATGGAAAAAGTCTTTAACCATTTCAACAGAAGTAAAGTCTACAGTTCGACAAACCCATTATTTACCGTGTCCCTTTTCAGTCCATTCACAGCATCATGGAAGTCCCTCCGTTCTTGGTCCGTTAGCATTCTGTATTCCTTTCTCTGTCTCGGTAAACCTGTAACACTCGCCTCACTCGCTAAGGTGTTGATGGAACGGCTTCTTATAGACGACTTGGCACGTGTGCTGCTACTCCGTTCCCTGGCATTTCTAGCGACGGACTTTTGCACCAGTGACGATAGCCAATCTACCGTTTCATCTGAAGCAACTGCACATTTCTGTCGATTGACCCACAAGAATTCTTTCATACAAGACGTGGTTATTTCTCCTTCAGATACGGACGGGTCATCTGCAAGTTTACTTTTGAGACAAGATCTTAAATACGATGGAAGTTGTTTCGGCTGGATTGCACAATACACAAAAGGTAAGAAAACGAGAAATAGAACCTGAAAATGATTTTAAAAACGTGGTATAATTAAATTTTGAACATTAGGTGCTACAGAATAAATCAAAAAGACAATACATTTAAATTCAGTCTATATGATTATAGACTTTGTATTTTCGTTGCCTTTTTCTAATAATAAATGAATAAATAAAAGAATAAAATTTGTGCATTGAGGACGGAAATTGAATTGTTAAGTTTCCATCTCGACCTTTACTGCAATTTTATCCTAATTGGACTGCTCGTGCATTCTTATACGCGAGATTTTGCTGGAATTGCACGAAATCCCAATATGCATGTGACAAATGTTCCAACAAAGGATGCTTTGTGCAAGTAGCTTTATTATTAAGTACATGTAAAATAGTAAAAAAAAAGCACAGCGATATAGCGTCCGACATTATTTTTAGATTACCTTAGTGGTGAGCCGGAGATAGCCGTGGGGCGTAGGTGGCCTGCCATAACTGAAAGTGACGATGAAACTGGAAACACCGAGTTTTTTTAGTTCAACCAAGGTCACGCATATTTTTATAGACAAAAATTACCTTTTAACGAGAAGGTCTCCCCTATCCGCCACCTGGGGACGCGCTAAACAGCACTGTGCGTTAAGCTCCCGTGCATATATACTCTGCTTTGAACTAGAATCACGAGGTAACAGTTTGCAGGTTTACTCCTAAATGCTCTGTTATTAGCGGAGAAGCAGTAATTACCAATAGACTGATCAGGCCGGCGCGACCTTTCGTACTCGTGGCATACCACGAGATCACCTAGATGGTCTAAACCGTAATAAAACAAATCCGACTTCCATTGGACCTGACGTATTTTGTATTAAAATGAAATCGCTCAAAACAGTTACAACAAGATAATAATTTGTGTTTTTTTTTAAATATATGTTTGAATATATTCAAATTAGAGAAGACAAAAATTTACCTTATTTTCCATGGCTACTAGTTAGTACAGGACACTAAACAACAATACCAAATGCAACATATGGGTAATTATTTATCTTAGACAGTAAGTATTAAATGGTCTAAGTTAATAACTAGCAATAAAAAAGGTTTATATTAATTTTTCAAATCAAGCAAAACAAAATGTAATCTATCTATAAATCAAAGTTTTATTACTTTTTCAATAAGATTTACTCCAAAACTTAATATTTTTGACAATTCACATTTGTGTTATACTTAAAATTCACATTAGTTTCATCCTCAAACAAGCGCGTTGTCACTTAATCTTCACCTACATATAACTGTTAGGTTAAACATTTGAATGAAAACCCAACAAGCAATTTTATTATTTTTCCCAAATGAACTTAATACTGGAATTTATGAAGATCGAGTCGATATCTTATTACATACAAAATTACAATTTATTTAAAGCGTTTTCATACGTCATATGTAAATGTCAGACGAACAACACAAAACAATGTCTTTTGTAAAATTGTTTTTCTTGTTGGATATGACACATCTCCGGACTTGACGCTCCACTGGATTCTCATGGTGCCTTCAACAGAGCAGTAAACACTCTTTATGAATACTTTATTATCATTTTCCATCTGTTTTTATGTTGTCTTGTTCCGTTTCTCTTTGATCTTTCTTATGTTTCCATTCCTTTAGTTGTACATAAATGTAATAATTTGTTTTTTTAATCACTGTTCCCCTTTAAAATTTGATTTTCTTCAACTTATTGTTTCGTCATTTTTCACGGATACTTTCTTAAAGTTTCTAGATACACAGTTATGGAATGTAAATACAAGAGTTAGCTTTCTTCCACTGTATAACCTATATTTGCTTGCATTCTGTATCAATATTCCATGGTAACAACTTAAATGCACAAGATATTCTGTCGGATATACAAAGGCCAAAGATGTAGACAGCCGAACAATAACAAAAAAAGTAGATTTAAAAGCCTAAATTACCAAAAACCATTTAAGGATGCTCGCTGGTCATGTTTTGGTCTTTTTGTCAGATTTTCGGAATCCTCGGGTTTTATCCATTTCTTAAACATGAAATTTTTGGCCCATGAACCCCCACTTTTTCTTTTATAATTCAATCATATATACCTTAAAATGGTATTTGACAAAATTTTATGAAATCCTTTTTATTTTTTCATACATTTTTGAGAGACTGAAGTTGTTAATGCAAAGACAATGAAAAATCCAGAGAAAACCCATATCCTGAAAATTTTCAAGGCCTGATAGCTCTAAAATCAGCACATGAACCTATTTTTTTTCTTGCTTATTTGTTTACTATTCATAAGTTCTCTCAAACTAAAACACCTATTTCAAATCCTATTTATTTCCTATAAGACCATCGATCATCCTTAAGAGCCTAAATGATCAAAAACCATTTAAAAGCAGAGCTATGCATGAAAGAGATACTATACTTTCCAAAACTTTGTCAACTGGTTTTCCAGAAAGGATACGGTAATATAAGACAACTTTTTTACCCTCTAACATAACGTAATGGTTATAGGTCTGACAGAAATAAATCATCGTTTTCACGACAGTTCACGTTTATCACGTTATAAATAGCCAAATCTAGTAATTAGGAATTCTTGGGGTAAAAAAAATGATCTTCTTCTTCCTTCAGAATTTATTACATATAATTACTTTGTTGTAAGTTAATATATATGTTGTAATTTGAAGAAAAAAAATACCAATTTTAGATAGAGGGACTTTTATATCATTGAAGCAAGTTTTTTGGCTGGATTTCCTGTTACTTTTTTAAATTAAATTTCAAGGGAATTTGAAAACTATTTATCTTTGGTAGCGTCGGCTTTTTGAAAAAAGTTGTCTGAAAAACAGTACATATAATCGACCATAGATTTTAATACAGAAAAAGATCTATCTAACGTTATCCTTATTTATAGACGTTCTTACTACATGTATATTAATATTGAGTCATATTAACATAATATCATTATAAATACTATATTTGTTTCATTCATTTTCAAAAAGTCACATACCTTGTCTCATATTTAAATACGCCCTTAACAATTTTATAAGTATCGGTTTCACAATAGAAATGCTAGCAACTCATTGTTTTTATTTTCCCTTAAATAATTATTGATGTATTACGGATACACAAGGAAAAGGTAAAATTCAGCTGCATCTTTTAAATATTTTTTGGGGAATCATTAAAAAAATAGACACTTAATAAAATAAATAATCTGTGAAAATTGGTAGCATACTGGATTTTCTCCCCTCTCATGTCCATTAACTGTTTTACAATATTCCGTTAACTTTTTGGCCACTTGTTGTATTTGATTGATTGATTGATTGTTGCTGAACGTCCAGTGGCAAATATTTCATGCTTCTTCAGGACGAGAACCAGTTCAATTTATCAAACAATTCAATTAGGGGTGGGATGGGACACAAAGGGGAACCAATTTTGACTGCCACTGTAAAACGAGGATGGTTGGGTAGGGTCGGATAATTTAGCCTTCTGTAGCGGCCATCAGCATACTCTTTTTCGAAAACTACAGAAGGGGTCTTTAGCGTGCAGGGAGTGTGGCATTCTCCAAACACGTTACCCACTATGGTCCGCGGTCAGGCTTTCCGTATTATGACCTGACAACCCCCCAACGAGATCCATCACAGGTGCCTAGTGTTGTATTTGAAGAACGATCCATAGATGCGCTAATTTGGACCCATGGCTGGCTATCCAAACAAAAATTATGATTAACTATTGAATGTAGTGATTCGACATCAGGAGAGGGATCAAGATGTTTCTTAAATCTCCTGTTTCTGTAGGAGAGACTGAAGTTTTCTCTTTTGGGTTAAAATTATTACGGATTCCATATTCTGTATGAAATCATATTTGAAAAATTACGTGTATAAATGCTTTTTTAAATGTGAATACATTATTTGCCCAAACCGGATCCGTTTCGGTTTTATTTGTTATGAATTTCATTTTTTATTTTTAACGTTTTACATTCTTCTTTATTAAGTATTTATAAGGGATTAAATTACAAAAAAACAGCTTGAAATGTCCCATTGTTCCAGTCAGTGGACAAAGCACTTTATAAAACCAGCTGACATGGAAATTAGACACGTCACAGAATCAATTATCAATGGCCTCGAATTAAACCTTCATCAAATTTATATTATCAACATGATTAATCGTGATAGTATATATATTGAAATCGCCCAACATCTGAAACTGATATAGAATGTCAACAGATTTCCTACTCTTAAATTGATTGATTGAATGATTTATTTGTTTATTGGTAGAGATTGCAGGTCAAATTAAATATTTTGAAATTTTCAGTCACCGTGATAATTTTCATATTATAAAGGTCTATCTTCTTGTTCCCAAATTAAATTTGTAATTTTTAATATTTCAATAAATCTTCTTTTCATCTCCGGACGATTCCGTGACTTGTTGTATTCAAGAAAATCCCAATTGCTCTTCTTTTTATTCTGTTTTCTAAAAATAGTTAAAGTTTAATTTTTTGCGTGGTCGATTGATGATATGTACGTCGCATCTTCAGAGAAAATTTTGATGTATTTTCAAATTGGCGTAACTTGAAAAATTGGATCTCATTGGACCTACTTTGTAACTGGATAGCACTAATACTTTATGTGTATTATACTATACAGCTGGATGATAGTAGTTCAGTTATCTCACTGCACAGAATGTAGATGTACTTTATGCAAGTGTATAATATGTCATTTCTTTCAATGAAATACAAAAAGATAAGCATTTGTGAAGAACAAGTAAATAAATGATTCATTTTGCTTGACATTCCTGCTGCTCCGAATTGACTGGTTTGTCCTGGTGAGTAGTAATATTCAATATATCTTACTTTCAACACCACTGTAATGTTTTTTCTTTCAGCTTTGCAAACATTGTCATTTTTCCTGCAGAAGGAACTTAGTGGCTATGTTAAACATCCTGTCATACAAATTTTATATGCGCATTTGAACAAAACAATGCTCGAGACCTAAATATGGGAGGGAAATGAAAAATCAAAGCAGTTATAAAAATAAATCAACAAGATACTTTTTATTTTTCTTTCAGGATTGTATCCTTATAACCGAAAATATTTGGTAGATCTGTGTCCGGAAAAAATATTGTATGACTCGATAGAAAAAAGTTTTCATCAAAGATGCATGCTAGATCCACTGTAAACTCTAGTTGAATTAATTTTGACAAAGTTTCTTTATAATTAAGTTTCAAAATGAAAGTTATCATTATTGAATCGGAATTTTAGTAAAATCATTAGTCGCTTTCTGACCAAAGTTTTATCAGCACAAGATAGTTTTAGTGTCATGGTTGTACATAAATAATTATGTTCTTTAGTGTACATATCACAGCTTGTACGTTTTGCATGAATTTGCTCTCGGCCAGAAGATTTTAGCGAGCGAAACCATACGATTGCTAAAAAAACTTTTATTACAAGGCTATAGATTTCACAATGTTTTTTAAAAAGTTTTATAATAGATATCAACATCTTTTATCTAAATATCCAGCTTCCAGGGTTTTGTCATCCTAGTTTCTACTGTAATATCGTGAATAAATGCAAAAGTCTCGCTAGTTATCCACAGATACTTGGTAGTTACTTAAGATCTTTTTACAGTTAGGGCTGCAAATATGAAATTATGTGCAATTCTCGGTTAGTAGAGCGACGGTATCCGACCTGCAGATATGAGAGCATTGGCTAGTTTTACCGTTAAAATGAGCACATTCTGACGCTGCTATCTAAATTATGTAAAGCCCTATCTAATTTTCAGCAAGCGGTGATATTGTTGGTAATCATACTGTATTAGTTTGTATACTGTGTTTTATACACCAGTATGTCAGGATAGATAAGGAGGAGGTTTAGGTACCCATAAAACCGGTTTAACCCACCACTTGCTCTCTGTACCAAGCCAAACTATCTCGACTCACTGTTGTGTTCATGTTGGTGTTTTGTGTGTTCTTTTATGTTATTTGTTTGTACGGCGTTTTGTCAGTTGAGTTGCTTTGATTGATTGACATGCTATATTTGACCTTTCCTGTTATCTATTTTGTTGTTTCTTTAGGTATTGATGAATTTATATCAGAGCTCATAATCCATCTGTGTGCAGATTGATATTTTGTAAAAAATGAGGGACTGAAGATCCTTGACAGTTATTTTTTGATTTTGTCATTACTCATTCAAACTGAAAAAACAGGAAAAACCCAGTTTAATTTTAAGATTATTTTATTAGTTGTAGTTTTGACTCGGGGGTTTTCGTTTGAGACAAACCAAAACATGCAAAATGTGAAAGCAAAAAAAGTCGACATGAAGAATCATAAAATAACACAAATCAAGACAATTGCTTCCACTGAAGATTTTTTACACTTAAATATTTACAGATAAGGCTTACTGTTGTTTTATGGTACTCTAACGTGCATAATTCTCGGGATACTTCTACTGTTTTGGTTACAAAGTGCATTTAAATGGGTATTTATCCGACTGTATAAATAAAGAATTGAAATCAATAAGATACCTCATCCTTTATTTGTATGCTTGTTGCATTCTGGCCATGGCCATTCGTTTGAATAATCGCAATAAAAGACAATGTAAATATTGTCTTCTCGTTCTAATGGTGTGTATTTTCCATAAAAATGCCAAATAGATAAGACGGCCTCGCCGAAATCTTTTCCGTACATTGCAGGACTCTTATCTGTTACCTTTATTGATCCTGAACAAGGGACATAATAAACCACGTTTCCTTGTCTTTTTGCGCATGTCGGTTTACAAAGTCTTCCGCATGAATCAGAGGCAGTGACAAAGGCCATTGTCGGTTTGTATGATGTTGGTTTTTCTACTGCAATATATCCAACATGAGAGGAAACTGGAAGTCGGTTGTCAACGAAAACGTAGTCCGTATAGATTCCGAAGTAACTTATCCCGTAAGATTTGATTCTGACCTTGAAAGCACCAGACGCATCCTCTCGACAATCTTGGTATGAAGTTGGATTTCCAGGATTTACATATTTCTTCAGATGTTCATATTTATGTTCGTCATACATATCGTATTTACCTCTAGCGCCATATAACTCTGAGCTAGAATCAAAACGTACTTCATTTGGACGAAGATGGACAACTTTTATCGGTATAAATACCCAATTTTTTACGTTACTTGAGCAATCAGCTATGAATGAATTTTGAATTGGTTGTCCCATACATGCTTCTTTTTCCTGAGGGATATAAATTTTTTCAATATCCGCGGATTTGATGGTATAATCGCCTGCATAACTTGTATCTCGCTTCTTTCTGCCAGTGCGCTGATTGGTGCTTAAACGAACATTTGGATACCGTCTTGCATCATTTAGAGCCTGTGTTTGCCTTCTATACGTTTTATCAGCAGCAACACATTCAGGTGGATTTCTGTCTAGTCTACATTGCAAGTCAGGAGAACCACAATCTGGATTCTGTCGGGAGCAGGTTGGTGATATCTGATATAAAGTCTGCCTCGCCAGCTGAGCTGAATATCCATCACTGTTAAGTGGAACACGTTTGAGAAAATTGATATATGGCATATTTTTAATTCTTTGATTGGGTTGTTGTTCTTTCATGCCTTGATAAACTGGATATACCGTATTATATCCATGGTTATACCTCCAAACCTCCCAAAGATAATCAACAAAGCAATGATGCAGCCAGAAAACGATATCCCATGGCGCTAACTCAACTGGCATCATTGTACCGCCGATATAATTGTGTACATCGTCATGATATGACTCGAGTGTGGTGTGCGGAGATGGTTCACTTAAAGAATAAATGTTCGGTTTACTTAGTATATCTCTTATCTCTGCCGAGGTAAATAAAGAACCACCTTGATTAATACTTCGCATTATTCTGTTCCCACGCAAATCTCGCCACGCAGCAAAAGGACCAGAATTAACTACTCCATGGCTAGGACCAAAATACTCATCCGTCCATACAATAGACTGTTCTGGAGTATCGAGATTTGCATCTAGTGCTGAATTCCAATAAGGAAGGGCAACTGTGGGGTCAAAATGTTGTAAAATTTTTTCTAATCTGAAAATAAATTTAAACAATAGTTCACATTGTTATAACCAGAACGAGAAATTACCAATCATTATCAAATTAAATACATCATCATAAATAAACTTGAATAATCAAGAATTTATTTCATATTTTTAAACAAATAAACATTTTTAATTAAAGCCAATGATCCTTTATACTAGTGTGTTTTTCCTTGAAATAATGATTATACAGACCATGTGTTTTTCTTGCTCTCTGTCCAAAGCGGACACACACTAAAGGCCTTATAACCTCAATAAACACAAAGTAACTCCAAAACAATTTTTATCCGCTGCATTATTTCCCATTTGTCTGACATGATTATTCATTGATTTGTTATAGAAATTACCAGTATTTAGCAAATTTCAAAACTAATGATTACGAAGGTTCATTCCTTGTATTGCACATGGTAGATCTCCTTAGCTGAAATTTGGCTTCCTATTTCGGTATTTTTGGTTATGAGTACTTCTTGTTTTAAAATAAGTTTGGTTTTTGGTCTTCCAAATGTTTTGGTTTTAATGCTGCTGATGAGAGGTAACTCCTTGAAATGCGTCGTGTACAGCATAGTATAAATTTACTATATCTAATATTAGTCTCTTTGGATTGTTATATATAAATTCCATACAATGAATCTACAGTAATAGAAAATAGAAAAATAAAACATTTACATTTATGGAGTAAAGATATTTCTTTCATCATTATTTAGAACAGATAACTTTGTCAAAATGAAAGGTTCGAGATCCAAACGCTGTCAGTCATACGTTTTAATAAAAATACAATGTACATAAACGTTACCAACGAATCGTACATGTACATCGTACATTATATGTTTTGTTACTCAAAATAATCATCTACATGAAATAAATTAAAACTTTATGAATGGAATTTGTAATGTGTAGTTTATTGTTTTACGTTTTTCCAAAGAAAAATAAGCCAAGATATTGATCTATAAAGTCTACAAAGAAAACATCATTCCAAATGAAAACAGTCACCAGTTGATAGATTAATAATCTCTGCCCTACCATACTTTACACTAACATAAGCAAGAGAAATCTGTGATATCCAAAGAAAGCTGGTCCACCATGAGCAGATCCTTTCACTTGTTCATCGTGAAATCTTGCCAACCAGCCAAAATACTGAAATGAAAACAATTATCAAAATAATAATATTACATATATAAAAAATATGAAATAACATTTTACTGTGAAGCTAAGTATATACCTTTGTACCTGTATTACCTTTTTATTTGCTAGTATTTCTGTATTATCACAAAAATGGGTTCATTCTCAGATACCAGTTGTGATACTCCATTTGTACACAATTCAATAATGGGTCATCATCAGTGTTCAAGGCCGAAAATGTGGTGATCAGGAAAAAAATTAAACCAAACAATGTAGAGTATATTAAAATTCTAAATTCATATATGAGCTGCTTCAAACGCTTTCAGTCTACATCCGGGGTAAAATATGGACATTTTGATTCCAACGTCACAGATATAAGACGGCTTCTTTGGAACGTCATAGTAAAGTATCCCACAAGTTTTAACGACGTCATATCGGCGTTTCAGAATATCGTTGAAACTGTCCTCTTAGAATAGAGATAATTCACGGTGGCACCCCCGTGGTAAAATCTGGATATTTTGAAGCTACCATGAATTATTTCTCAACCGACTAAAAGGATAGAACCACAAGGTATCTAATGTAAGAGCTTTGCATCAGGGATGGAGAAAGACGTATGTATTAAAAAACAATTCCGAATTTGATAACGGTTAAATTTTAATTATCAATTTCATTACTAGAACAAAGCAACTTAATTATTGAAATTAAAATTAGAATTGCCATTGCTGTTGTACTCTTGTGTACGGGGTTATTACTAGCTTAAAAGCTAACATTTCGGTCACAGCATGAAATTGATCACGGGCAAGCAGCTTCCAAAATTGTGAAATTTATTCTTAAAATTTACTGTTATAAAAAAGGTAACGAGTTTAAACCTTTCTTTTAACATCATTTAATTTTTTAAGAAAATTAAAAAAAACAACATTTCGGTGATTGCCAAACTATTAACTTCTGATTGGATGATAGCACCGGCGAGTTCTAGTCCTCAAGCAGTAGTAAAGTAAAAAGTCTATTTTAAATCGTTTTTACAAAATAACAATCCAAAGACACTTATATTAGATATAGTAAATTTATACTATGCGGTATACGACGCATTTCAAGGAGTTACCTCTCATCAGCAGCATTAAAACCGAAATATTTGGAAGACCAAAAATCAAATTTCTATTAAACAAGAAGCACTCAACCAAAAATACCGAAATAGGAAGCCAAATTTCAGCTAAGGAGATCTAACATGTGCAATACAAGGAATGAACCCTTAGTATTTCTATTATTTTTGAATTTTGCTAAATACTGGTAACTTTTGTAACAAATCAATGGATAATCATGACAGACAAGTCTGACGACTGGGTTGGCGAATACCCTCGGAGACCTAGGGTCCACACCAGCAGAGGCATCATCCCAGGACTTTCAAAATAACAATCCAAAGATCCTAATATTAGATATAGTAAATTTATACTATGCTGTATGCGACGCATTTCAAGGAGTTACCTCTCATCAGCAGCATTAAAACCGAAACATTTGGAAGACCAAAAACCAAACTTATATTAAACAAGAAGTACTCAACCAAAAATACCGAAATTTTTTCGACATTACGACATCTTTTATATATAAAAATTATATAATCTGCCACTGTTATTGAATACCAGCGATTTGGTCTTTTTTATATTTACATCCAGTCCCCACTCATCACAAAAAATTGCTAATTAAGACAATTTTGTTATCCTGATGAAGTCTCTGAGATAAGTACAACATCATCTGCATATAGTATACAATTTAATCTATTAGAATTCAAAATAACTGTGCTACAGCTATGATCAAATATATTTGGAAGATCATTTATAAACATTTAAAAAGCTAAGGTTTTAGAAGAGAATGGGTTTGTTAAAATATCTTTGTTAAGTTTTACATGTTATTCTGTTTTACTATACATATCTTTTATTATGTTATAAAAAATGTCACTAACTCCATTTATTCTGAGTTTATAGAAGAGCCTATCCTCTATCAAATGCCTTACGGAAGTCTACAAAGTATGTAAAAGTTGCTTATTAGATGATTGGTTGTATTTGTTTGTCAATTACAGCTTTAAATACAAACATGTGGTCCGCAGTTCTTTTTCCCTTGCAGAAGCGAATTTACTCTTTGCAAATAATATTTCTACTATCAAAAACTTTTCAAGTCTATAATTTAATATTTTTGTGAATAATTTCCCTAGGCAACCGGTAATAGTAATACCTCTATAGTTACTAGGATCATCTCTATCTCCACTTTTGAACAATGGAACAATAAAACCTATTGCCCAAATTTTCGGGTAGTTCCCTGATAACAGGATATTATTAAAAAGTTTTTTATGACTGTCTAACAAATACATTTGGCTAGTCTTTAACATCTCATTTAAAATTGCTAGACTTTTTTTATTTTAAAGAGCAGATTGCTTTACTTATTTCTTTCTCTGAAATTTTAACAATTAATTAAGCAAAAATCTTTTCACTTTCCAATTTATTAATAATTCTGAAAAATTGGAATCATTTTTTTTTTGGTTTATAGGCTTAACATTTAAACTCTTAAAATATTCTAACCACTCTTTTTTCTGGAGAGTTTGACTTTTCTTATAATAAAGCCCAATATGCATTTGGGTTATCATCATAGAATTATCCAGTTTTTCTATTATTGGTCTTCAATAATCTCTGTTTTTATTTTTCTGGCTTTTCTATATAATTTAAGCTAACTAAAAAAGGCATCTCTTACTTTTGGGTCTTGATTGGACTTGTTCAATAATTTTTCTTTTTCATACAATTCTTTTATCATCTTTTCAATTGAAACATCCCACCATTTTTGTTTATTTTTCTGTATTTTATCTTTACGTTTATTTCCAGAATGATTATTAGAGATCTTTTTAAGTGATAAATCTGCTGCTTTACATAGTATATCATTAAAATCATTAATAAGTGCTTCTGTGTTTTTACTATAATTAAATGAATTAAATGATTTAATTTTATTTTGGATTTTTTTCAGATGATAGAGCTAATTGAAACATTTCTGGTGACTGTTCATTCCATTTATATACAAGAGGGGCTGCAACATTTTCTATACATTATTTATAAAAATTGCAATTTACATTTAACGTTAATGAAATTTGTCCGTGGTCTGACAGGTCAGCCAAAAAGTTGTGAACAGAAAAGAATAAAAGTCTTCTAACGGGAATTCTGATACAATAAAATAATCTACAACACCACTTCCGTTCGGTGTATGACACGTAAAATTACCAGGCAGGTCTCCAACCGTGCGACCATTTAATATACGAAGCCCAGACTGGACACAAATGTCATTCAGGATCTTGCCTCGCTGTAATAAAGTCTTATCCATACTATATCTCACGTTAATATTAACATCAGGCACATATGCAGAAAGCAGATGCTATATGATTAATATCTTGATCATTTTGTATAAACTCATGGATACCACATCAAGTGCGGGCATTTATATCCCAAGTCAAAATAATAGTCCTATATTTGAATATTTGACAATATTTTCATCTAATGTTTGACTGTAACTGGATCCCTCATGTGGATCATATATAAAACATGTAAAACATAAATAAATGTCTTCTCCAACACCAAAAAATACTTTATCTAGTTTCAGCCAGATGTAATCATTGGTTTTATATTCTAAAAAATTTATGCCTGGTCTTAAGGAATCTTTTATTAGAATGAATGAACCACCTGGCCGTTTATTTATCTTTTTGTTTTTTGGTCAAATTAAATGTATTTATTTAAATTCCTTGACATTTATAGAGTTTTCTAAAGAGCAATGTGTTTCCAACAAACAAACTATATCTTTCGAGGCAATTTCCTTAATAAAATTTAGGTCACTGTACTTGTTGAAACCCTTACTGGTATAACCATTTATATTCCAACAAGCGATATGCAATTTATTTCTCTTTATATATGATGATCTACACATTTTAGATACCAAAATATAATGTAAACCAGTTAACCCATGGCATACAGAAGATATATACACACAACCCAACTAACAACAACCACAAACATATATAAATTGATGGACAGCACCCATGCTTTTTAGTGAAAGGGAGATAATTAAACTTTTCAGTAAAAGAAATCACTTTATCATTTTATAATACATGTGGGTTGAGTTCCCACTAACAATAACTACTAAGATATATAAATTGGTCAGCACCAATTTTAAAGTGAAAGGGGGATAATTCAACTTTTCAGTAAATAAAAATATTACATTATCATTTTATAATACATGTAGATGGAATTCAGGAAAATTGTTTCCTAGCATAGTATTAAAGAATTTTAACTGTACATGGGTACTGTCGCTTTCATAACGATATTCTAAAAGAAAAATAGCAACTACTAAATATTTCCAGTGCATAGTACTTCAACATAGTAAACATTTTAAAATACGTCATATTTGAAACAAAAACTATTTTTGCATACATATTCATTGTTCTAGTCAAAGATTTATAATTGAGTTTTAGAACATAGAGTTGGCTCAGAGTCTGAAATTCAGTTCTAATTGTATACATAAAACATGTAAGAAAATCACACATTCAGCAGGTTATGTATATAATCATTTAATTTGTTTCTAGTATTCTAATAACTACCTGGCCACCTTTTTCTAATTTCATAATTTAACTGATAACTTCATACCAACCACACTTTCATCATGTATAACATATACTTGTACCTAGTATTTTAATAACTACCTGGCCACCCATACTGGTGATTACCAAACTTGGGACCTGGAATGAACATTGGCTGCATACCATAGGGATTTATAAAAGAAAAACTTGGTAGTTGACTGTTACCTAGCTCATTCTTTCGTCGTTTTTGCATGTGCTCCTGAAGAAGTTTCCTTGTGTTTGGGATATCCAATGATTTTCGCAGGTTGAATTTTATATTTGATACAAAAATATTTGTCCCTTGTTTTGTCAAATGAACACCACCTTGATAAAAAAAATGTCGAATCGCAACGTTTCCTCTAACAAGACCATGGGTTTCAATGACCTTGACTGTCTGGTTTTCTAAATATTTATATTTCAAAAGAATGCTACATTTCAACATTTTTTCATTTATCTCAGAGTATTGAACTGTAGGAAATGGGAGTGACAGAATAATATTTGCAAAACTGCAGTGCAGTTGGAGGTTATTTCTCAAATTATGATAAATGTCAACACATTTTTCGGGTGGATTGTTTCTCACATCATTAGTGAAAGTATGCAAAAAAATACTGTCATAATCATCATCCAATTCAGATATATTTAATAACATTTCTGGGATAGAATAAGCAACATATTAATGGACCAAACAGTCATTTAGGAATTTTTTTTTTGAGAGTTCCCAATAATTAAAGCTTTCTTTGATGGTTGATTTAGTTTTTCACTATGGTTGTCTTCATTCGTGTCTAGTAGTGGTGAATAACGATTCCCAGATTCAAACGTAGATTTCCATGTATTTTCAGGTTGGCTAAAATGCATCCGTCTTGGGTTTGAGGTTTTCTAGAATACTTGTGATGCTTTCTCGAGATTGTCTGAAAAGGTTTTGTTAGTATTTTGATGTAGCATCTTACTAACAATTTCAAGTGTTTTAGAGCAAAACTCAACATCTTCATGTAACTTATCAAGTTTTTTTACATAATTGTCTTGTTTTTTATTCGCGTTGTCAAGTGCGTTCGATAAGGTTTCCATCTTCTGTGACTCGGAGTAATGTGAGCTTTTGACAGTTTCCACAACAGATTTAACTTGTCCAGTGTTTTCTTCAGTCGCATTAACTAATTTGTTTAGTTTATCTTCAAACTTATTTATAGTCTTTAAAGTGTCATGTTGTTGTTTAAGTTGTTCTTATAAGGCTATGATCTTTTCTTCCTGTTTTTTTCATATGTAGATGTAATTGCATTTACCACGCTTTTCTCAATTCTTGAAGCAATTTCTACATAAGATTCCCTTTGTTCCTCGGTCATTGAAAAAAAATTTGAATCCCTTTAGATATCAGAGACTGTGAGCAAGGTTTTTTCCATTTAGTTTCGAAGCTTTTTGGCACATTCGAGCACTGTCGGCATCTATACCTTCTGGATGTATTAGTCAGCATATACAGCTGGTATTGTGGTAGGGCGGTACAAATGTAATGTGTCCATTTGTTGCATTTATCGCATTGAATCATGTATTCATTTACTTGATTATTACTGTGCCTGCTTGATTGTCACTTTGGTGTTTTAATTTTTCTACTGTTGACAGAACAGGGTCAGCTGTATCCCCTGTGATTGTATCTAGTTTATTAATTTCGTGATCAATGACTTTGGGCTGAGTTTCTTCATCATTCAGGTTTTTGTCTTTTGTTTGAGTCAAAGTTTTAATAAATGTTTGTTCTTCTTCGTCAAAACATTCGTAATCAATGTGATCTATGACACGTGGTATGTTGTCCCTACATTCATGGCGAAAATCTTTTGGGTATACTTTGTATCGTCATAAAATGGGATTGAGTTACAATTTCTATAAGTCCCACCGGCAATCAGGAAAGCAACACTCCTGTCAATGTTCTGAAAGCCTTTAAACACTGCATGTTTGTATTTGTGTCATAATGTGTAATCTTTAGATAAATGTCAATGGTTATACTTATTATCAGTTTGAGTAATATCTAATACACCATAGGCAACTGATTTATTTTGTTTAGCTGCAAAGCATGCAAGTCGCCATCCTGAGCCTCGACTTGGACGAGTAAAGAGTAGCAAAAGGTTAAAACAGATATTCATAAACAGTATGAATTGCATTACCGTTTGTTACAAATGAAACCACATACATTTTGTAAAAAAAAAAACAAATAACCTCACCAAACAAACTGTACATTAAACTAAAGCTAATAAGTAGGAACGAACTTCCACGCGAACTGATTGTGATGGTAGGTGGTATAAAGGGTAAATATGGCATGCACTTCATACGAGATTGATATCATTCATACATGCTCTCTACATAAATTGATCAGGATTAACTCGTGAATGACATGTTGGTGTCTTATACCCCGTTCACACTTTATCATTTAATCCGGGTTCGACACGAATTACCTAATCCGGATCAGTTCTAAGGTTCCACTATTAGAATTTTATTTTCTATAAACTGATGGGTAAAATGTGCTCATAATTATGATTTCTTACCACGAAGCTGATTTTTGCTGAAAGAGATGATATTTTGATATATTGACTTAAGCTCCATCTGACCTTGACTTATGTTGTAGATCAGCATCTTTCGTTGGATTTTTAAGGTTTGTAAATTTTGCATGAAGTTTTGAAATGTAAGTTATAAAAAATGAGCCGAAAATTTTTATTCTTTGTTATGTTTTGAAATGGCCTAATGCTATGTTTAATTTATGACATGTGTCATATCTGAGACTACTATTATAGTAGTCTCAGGTCATATCCATTGAGATTCTACATTAAGATGATAACAGGACTAAGAATTGGGTCACTACAATGCATTTTCCGTAATATCTTGAAAAAAAGTTACCATTTTCGTTGCAATGGGTATCCATTGAAATTTTGGAAGAAATGGTTAATTTCTCCAGATCAACGCAACTTTGTGATTCATTTCATATATACATATTTGGGTCTAATAACCAAAATAAAGAGAAGATTGTGCATGACATACAGATATAATTTCATATTTTGCTGCTAAAATTCAACTCAACATTACAATGTTGTAGTACTACCTTTAGGTAGTGTGAACGACTTAATCCGGAGCAAACCCGGGTAAGTTATCTCGGGTTCTAGTGTTGCTATAGCGACGCACGCGAGGCTTCCTGTCGTCTGTCAAAAATGGATCAACATCAGACGAAAAGCGATGAAATTTCTTATCCTCCTTTGTCTGGCTCTCTGTTTTTTATTCGGTAATTTATTATGTATTATAGATACAATGGATAGGAGTTGGTTCTTGAAAGTTAAACCACTGCTGTGACGTCAGCCTATTCATTTACCGTGGTTTCTTTTTCTAGAATCAACGCTTATTTAATCCGTCACTGAAATGAAGTCATCAAATTATCTTCAATTGTTCCTTTTTGTACTTAATCTCATTAAGTTTGAATTGGCTAATTTACTGATTTCTGTTCACAGCTGGTATTAGTTTAAGAACACAACGACGAAACCTCTCGGCTACCAATCGGATGATATCTAAACGTCGTTTTTACATATATCAATATGATACGGTACAATATATACATAAGGCTTTCGCCTTTACATGTTTAAAAACGACGTTTGTATAGTATAAGATGGTAGCTGCAAGGTTAGGATGAGTTGAGAGTAACACTTGTAGACAAGGTTCGAATCTCTGTTTCGGTGTTCCCGTTTTTCTAAATCTTTGTGTTATCATTGATATAACTTAGTAATAAGAAAAGATCTTTATTTTTTTTTATTTGATTATTATCGACAATTTCATATAATTCAATAAAAAATTAAAACATTGTTATTTTGATGTTTATGGCAATTTCATCTGTTTCACTGCATATTTTGACATAATTTTAAAATATAAAAAGTGTAAGTCGAATGGATTTAAACTATTTTTTCTTTCAGTAGTATTATGTTTTACTGGAAAATTATTTGGACTATGCTTTATTTTGTCAATAATGGACAAATTTCTGAATCATATGCCTTATACTGTAAGTGCATACGGTTTTGTATTAATTTTCATTTACCATTAAAATCATCAACGTGACTATATATATATCTAATTGAATAGTAGTATAGAGAATTAAGTTAATTTAAACTCACGCATAATGGGGTCTAATTAAGAAAGGAAAGGTAATTGGGAAAAGTCGTCACAACAATTGTTTAAGTAAGAGATACAATGGATAAGAGTTGGTTCATGAAAAACAAACCATTCGCCCTCCGGGCTCATGGTTTCTTTTTCAAGAACCAACGCTTATCCATTGTATCTCTAATACAGAAACCATGAGCCCGGAGGGCGAATGGTTTGTTTTTCATGAACCAATGCCTATCCATTGTATCTCTTACTTAAACTATTGTTGTGACGACTTTTCCCAATTACCTTTCTTTTCTTAATTAGACCCTATTATATGTGAGTTTAAATTAACTTAATTCTCTATACTACTATTCAAGTAAATATATATATAGTCACGTTAATGATTTTAATGGTAAATGAAAATAATACAAAACCGTATGAACTTTCAATATAAGGCATATGATTCAGACATTTGTCCATTATTGACAAAATAAAGCATAGTCGAAATAATTTTCCAGTAAAACATAATGTTATTGAAAGAAAAAATAGTTTAAATCCACTCGATTTACACTTTTTATATTTTAAAAATATGTCAAAATATGCAGTGAAACAAATGAAATTGCCCTAAACATAAAAATAACAATATTCTAATTTTTTATTGAATTATATGAAATTGTCGATAATAATCAAATAAAAAAAAATGATATTTTCTTATTACTAAATTATATCAATGATAACATAAAGATTTAGAAAAAAGGGAAAGCCGAAACAGAGATTCGAACTATTTCTACAAGTGTTACTCTCAACTCATCCTAACCTTGCGGCTACCATCTTATACTATACAAACGTCGTTTTTAAATATATAAAGGCGAAAACCTTATGTATATATTGTACCGTATCAAATTGATATATGTAAACGGGACATATAGATA
The DNA here is from genome assembly GCA_028015205.1 of Mytilisepta virgata. Lineage (NCBI taxonomy): Eukaryota > Metazoa > Mollusca > Bivalvia > Mytilida > Mytilidae > Mytilisepta > Mytilisepta virgata. Next base: position 84,170,726 of record CM051519.1, read on the forward strand.
TCATCCGATTGGTAGCCGAGAGGTTTCGTCGATGTGTTCTTGAACTATAACACATAATTTACTTCAAGGAGAGAGTTCTAACCCCAGTCACGGCAAATAAAAATTTGCAAAAGTCAAAGGTACTTTTTTTAAACAAATACCAGCTGTGAACAGAAATCAGTTAATTAGCCAATTCAAACTTAATGAAATTAAGTACACAAAGGGAACAATTGAATATAATTTGATGGCTTCATTTCAGTGACGGATTAAAGAAGCGTTGATTCTAGAAAAAGAAACCACGGTAAATGAATAGGCTGACGTCACAGCAGTGGTTTAATGAGTTCATAAACAAAACATCTGAATTTAATTTTTTCAAAATAATGCAATTTAGCAAAAGGAAAAAAAACCTCTTTGTGCAAATAAGAAAAAAAATAATGTGTACGAGTGTTAGTCGAGACCATTCCCAACATATCCATTATACAGCAGTACATATAACCTGTTAGAAGGTATATATAATGATATATCGTGATTTATAACTCTGCTAAATGTATTTTCAGGTTCGATGAATTTAGTTGAAATGTCCTTCCTTCTACTAATCTCCGTGGAAAATGTTATTTACAATATATTAGGCACACGTGTTCCGTAAGCCCTATATAATCTTTGATCTATCAAGATTTTTTTTTCAAAGTATATATAACAACTTTTATGTTAATTAAACGTTAATTATGGTAGTGTGAAGCTATTGTTTTTTAATAACTTCCAGCTGTATCATATTTTTATACTTTAACCAACCATCGTCATATGATTAAAAATTCAAAACTCAAATACCAGTCCTACGAAATGAGAAGAATACAACAGTGTATATCAACCAATTAAGAAATATCCTTCATACCCAAAACTGATCAAAAATACAACTCCGTTTATTAAAAGTATGTAACTAAAATATTCTCCTTTCCCATAATTTAATGTCGAAAAAATGTGGTTACCCAACAGTGAGTGATTTTTAAATGAGTTTCAGTTTAGAGAAAGCGAAGAAAACCACAGAAAATAGAATACACATCCCTCTTCTTAATCCTACAAAAAGCATTGTTAGTGGAAATACTGCTCATTTAATGATTAACAATCCTCTCGCGTGAAACGGTCTTTTTAGAACACGCTTGGGGATACATTCCGTACATATTACAAACAAAGTTTATCAAAGTTTTTCGAATTCCAAATTAATTTTCTGTCAGGTGTGTTTCATTTCTGTAAAAAATTAATTATTATCTCATTTTTGTCCCGTTCTTTAATTTGATACTGCTGTGTTTAAGCAGGTAAAATGAAACTAGATGATATAATTTCGTCATCTATACCAAGCAGTTATTAATAATTAAATTCTTAAAAATTAGGAGACACCAGTTAAAATTATAAAAAAAAAAAACAAAAAAACAAGAGGCTCACAGGAGCCTGTATCTCTCACCTGTCCATCTTGACTGGCAAGTTCAAATTGGCTCATTGGTTTCAAACAAGAAGATCTATCAGTGAACATTCCCATTAGCTCCTATGTTAAACTAAGTTCCTCTTTGGCAACCATCTTCACTGGCAGACAGGGTCATCGAATATAATAATGAAGGAGGACAAACTAAGGACCATTGCTGCCAACGTTTATTCCAAGAAGATCTTTAAGTAAATTTCCCATAGGGTCCTATGTTAAACTACAATGTATGTTCGGCTTTGTCGGCCATCCTGGATGACGGACGGGGTCATTGGATATATTTCTGAAAGAGGGTCACCTCAGGACCATTGCCCTCCTGTCAAGTTTCGTTTCATTTGGCCAAGCGGTTTCATAGAAATAAATTTCTTTGTATCAGCCAATCAGAAACAAGAATTGCCTATGGCAGCCATGCTTGTCGTCTTATCAGGATGACAAAACATTTATTTCATAAAAGACTTTCCATAGATGCTTCCTGTCAAGTATGGCTAACAGTTCTGGCTAACAATTTTGGCCAAGCAGTTCCAGAGAAAAGATTTTTTTTAATCAACCCATGAGAAACAAGAATCGCCCATGACGCCATGTTTGTTGTCCGATCGGGACGAAATGACGAAACTTTGTAAAGAACCTCTCATAGATGCTTCCTGTCAACGGGACGAAATGAGGAAACTTTGTAAAGAACCTCCCACAGATGTTTTCTGTCAAGTTTCGTTCCATTTGGCCAAGCGACTTCAGGGGAGAATATTGTTTTATATCAGACAATCAGAAAAAAATAACTGCCCATGGCGGCCATATTTGTTGTCCGATCGGAACGAAATGGGGAAAATTTATAAAGGACCTCCCAAAGACGCTTTCTGTCAACTTTCGTTCCATTTGTCTAAGCAGTTCCAGAGAAAAAATTTCTTTTCAAATTAACCAATGAAAAACAAGAATTGCCAATGATGGCCATGTTTGTTGTCCGATCGGGACGAAATGAGGAAATTTTGTAAAGAACCTCCCATAGATGCTTTCTTTCAAGTTGTGTTCTATTTGGCCAGGCGATTTCAGAGGAGATGATTTTTTTATATCAGCCAATCAGAAACAAGAATTGCCCATGGTGGCCATGTTTTTGCCCGATTATGACGAAATGAAGGTTGTTTTTAAAGGACCCGATAAACATCATTTGAACAAAGTTACAAATTATTTGCATGTGTAGTTTCAGATAAGAAGAATTTTAAAGTTTAAACCTATCAGAAAAATTGCCAATGGTGGCCATGTTTTTTGCCAGGTCAAGATGAAATGAGGAAAATTTATAGATGACCCCACAAACATCATTCCTGCAAAGTGTGGCCCCGATTTGCCTAGTGGTATGAGAGGAGAAGATCTTTAAAGAAAAAGTTTAGGCCGGACGACGGACGTTGGACCCCAAGTGATAGCAAAAGCTCACATGGCCTTTTAGGTGAACTAAATAATTAGAGCAAAATGGTTATAGAATGGAAACATATAAGGTTTCCATGATAAATGATAAGTGGTAAAACACTGATACGTTCGAAATCGGCAAATTTCCCAGTTTTATTTAAAGAGCGCGGTCTGAATTCCCACAATTCAAGGCAATTCTACAAAAAGGCCGTTCGAGGTCAATAGAATCTCTAACTAATGTACAAGATGAGAAAAGATATGTTCCTACCTTTCTGCAAAATCTAAGAAAAATCCATTTTTGTCCTTTGACCTTAAAGACTATGGTAATAGCATAGGTATTGTCATCTGTCTTGTGATTGAACGAAAATGTTTAGTTCATACTAATTTTATTTGTTCAAAAACAAAAAAGGGATAAGGCACAAGTTATAATCCAACTTACTAAAGTATTATTATTTCTATTGTCTTGGGTAAAATATGTTGCTATGTTCAGTTGGTGAGAACCAAAATTCATTATCTTATAACAGCACAATTATCGGAAATAGAGTTTCATTTATAAATAGCTATTTCCTATAACTAACTACATATGGACTATTATGATTTTTAACACTAAATATGTATACATGAATGTACTGGTTAATCCATAATTGACTTTAGCATTGTTTTAAATTAAACAAACAAATAAACGAAAAGATTTACTTAAAAAATATCTTTTTCAGTTACAGATAGTAATTTTGTGTTTCAATAAGGACCGAATTGGAGAAATGTAATCTTAATTTTCATTAGCTTTGAATTTTAATGGCAAAAAACGGAGAGAGAAACAAAACGAAACCCCCAAAAAAGGGGGAAAACAACCACAACAAAAACAAAAAAAAAGTAACAATTTCCATTATCATGTAAATTTATTGTGTAGCTTTAGTTGATGTATGTACTAAAATTACAAATTAAATTTTTAAATATATTTGTAATAAAACTACATTAACCTTACCCCGCTTTTGTATGCTTTGTCTGCAGCTGTGTGGAATTTCTGTCTTTGCGCTTTAGTAAGTGCTCTATATTCCTGACGCAATGGTTTTTGATTAGATGCTTGTCGCTTTTTCCGTCTCCCATTATTCTGATCACAAAGTAGTTTTCCAAAGAAACCTGTAATTTGTGTTATGGTCGTATTATCTCCAGGGTGACCACATTTTTTCAAGTTTGGACCTTCGAGCCACATGTATCTAGTTAAACAAGTGTTACAAATGGATTCACTTGGCGCCTGAGTTACATCTTGCTGCTGCTTTGTTTTCATAACAAGACAGTCTTTCAGATATGGTGGAATATCTATTTGCTCTATCAGACATAGTCCCGAACTGATGAAAGACAGCAATAAAAAAGAGCCAAATATATGCTGCATTATGACAGAAATCTGAAAAATATCAAATAATAAAACGCAAATTAAACAGTACTAATTGTTCAGAAAATAGAGGGAAAATATTAAAATACTTCATGTTTTATTACCTCCGTGTCTCACCTTATGCCTGTAAATTCACCTATTCTTTAATCGCTTTTAAATATTTATTAAGAAAAATATCCCTATTTATGCTATTTTATATCCATTTAACTTAGTAACAGTTTGATTTCTCATCAGATTTTATGGTGAAATACCTTTTCATATGAAATGTTAATGTTTTGTTCTCGATTATTTCTACGTAAACGCTTGTTCTGTTAACCAGATCTAACCACAAAATATATTGATGTTGTCTGTGGTTATAGAAACTGCATTTGTGATAGAAAACTATAAAAAACGGAGAAAATGCGTTCCAAAAAAAAATCCTTAAACCTAGAAAATGTTGATAAAGCGTCGCAAAAAAGATCTCAAAACTAGAAAACGTAGAAAAGGCGTCCAAGAATTCTCAAAATATTCTAAATGTGTAAAAAAAAAACGAATATGGAGTGAAGTGACAAAGAACTCACAAGCATAAATCTAAACAAATATCCAGAGAATACTTCATGATCTTCAGTTATGGAAATGCACACCATGCCGCAAACACTGAATTCATGAGTAGCTATGTCCAGCTATAAAATATCATGTCAGAATATCAATACATAAACTGAAAAGGTGAGACAAAGACATTCATGGCCATACTTGTTGACTTTGGACAGACGCATAAAATGTTTTTCTCAAACCCTCCCTCTTTTTAATATGATCTTGAAAGGAAACTAAAAAATATCAAAGAATATTTAAAAAATGTTGATCTTACTATATTAGGTATATATACAGTGTTTTATCTTGGCTGCACAATGTTGTTTGCAACTAGGATATGGACCAACAGGTCTAATAAAGTAAAGCATAATGCAAACTGGTCAAGAATGAAAGGTTATACATATTTTTTATGTTTTGTAATTTCATCTTACCTGCAGTAAATTTTCTGCACTCACCGTCTGTACGTGTTGTTTTTGATATTATGTGGCAACATTATATTTATTTACGCAACATATTAATACTATTGATTTTAATATTTTACATATGCACAAACACAATATATGGCAAGGCTTAAGAATTTTTTATATGTTGGGTCCTAGTTATGCTTGACTTTATTTCTGTTTACATGATCTAAGCATGGTACTTAGTCTGTTATATTATAAATTATTCATTATCAATGATGTTTTTTACTAGATGCACAAGGGCAAGATTGAAAACAGGATCAGTCATCTAAGTTTCTTAAGATAAACAATCATGCATAATGCAAGCAGAATCATTCTATAAATTTACTAAAAGCAGCAAATATTTAATTCATTCAAGGCACCTCTTAGTTTCAAATTAATCAGAAAGCACAAATTTTGATAAAATATTTGAAAGATAATACCGAAGCAACAAGTCGATGAGCAAATACCAAAATCCAATGACAAGTAACAAGTCTAATATAGCAAACAAATACTACAAAACCAAAGGAGTTAAAAGCACATAGCAAAACAAAGAAGATTAAGAATAAAATACATGTAGCAAAAAAAGCAAAGAACTTGCACCGTGAACGCCCACGAAAAAAATAGTGGAACGGTAAAAAATTAAAAATTCTAACGGTATTGAAACAAATATTATATTGATATTATCTTTGGTCAGTCTAATTGGATTTTGTCTCATTGATGAATAATTAATATCCTTTCATGTTAAATTAAATCTGGATCCATGATTTATTTCAATATTGAGGATATAACGCATGCGTATATGAGACAAGATACCATCATAAAATACAGAGTAAACATACTTTAAAAATACAAAACAAAACAGTTAAATTTATAAAAAAGACAAACTGTTGTGAAAATCAAAAGCCATTAATCAATATAGTAGAATTTAATCTTTCAAGGTTTCAGGCAGATAAAACATGTTGCTAGTTTTTACATCTTCCTTTTTGAAATATAGACGTATATAATAATAATCTCGCAAATGACAGAAGCAGGAAACAAATTTTACTGATCAATCATCGTTAATATCAACTGAAAATTTCAACTTGATATATTATTTTTTAATTTGACGCTTACATGTATCGTAGCTATATAATATATCAGTCAGATGAAAAGAAATTTAGCGAGGAATCACAAGCATGAGCTAAGACGTCACTGAATAATGTTTTACATATCCAGATTCACACGCAAATTATAGATGCCTTATATTTAACTACATGTATATCCAAGTCTATCAAGGGATTGCAATCCGACCCCATCAGCTAGTACAAAAGTATGTCTTATCTGTACGACAGTATATATTTAGTATTATCAGATCATTGGTAATGGTAGACTCATAAAATCCACTGAATGTTAAATTATTACTTCCAAGGACGAGAGGATTTCTTTTTATCATCGTAGATTTTCTGCATCAAAAAATGGAAAAGTGCAAAGTTTTAATTCAATTGTAAGTACATACACATGTACTAATAACAAATCCATATATCTGCTATTAAATATATATGAAATTTTGATATTTATATCATGTATAATTGAATTTCGAATTAAATATAAACGGCGTGAAATATATGTCTTAGAAACAAATTTAGATAATTAGTCTCAAGTATTTTCAGCATATATCCCTACCGTTTATGGTATATATACATTATACATTATATGGTTGTCACAATATCAAGACGATTAGTTAGACATTGTATTTACTGTGACTGTATGATAATAAAACATTATCATCCCATATAATGTATCAAAAAATAGCTAAACCAGATTGCTGCCAAATAAATGCCAGGGAGGTAATAAAATTCCTTCGCCACACGCATATACACATGTACGATGTTCATCCCAAGATTCACCTCGGCCACTGAAGCTATATTTTATAGCGGATTTGGCCGAGTGGTCTGGGGCGCTGAACATGGTGCTAGGCGAATAGGTGCCATAGTGTCTCAACGGTGTGAGTTCGAGTCCCGCCATGGGCGGACAGAAGTTTGACAGTATTAAAATCTGATTTTAACAGTGTTGGGTTAGTATTTAGGCGTATATAAATATTTAGGACTACCCTGTATCTCCGATAATGCTTCGGAAATCCACTGGATATATACATTATATGGTTGTCACAATATTAAGACGATTAGTTAGACACTGTATTTACGGTGACTGTATGATAATAAAACATAATCACCCCATATAATGTATCAAAAAATAGCTAAACCAGATTGCTGCCAAATAAATGCCAGAGAGGTAATAAAATTCCATCGCCACACGCATATACACATGTACCATGTTCATCCCAAGATTCACCTCGGCCACTGAAGCTATATTTTATAGCGGATTTGGCCGAGTGGTCTACAGCGCTGGACATGGTGCTAGGTGAATAGGTGCCATAGTGTCTCAACGGTGTGAGTTTGAGTCCCGCCATGGGCGGACAGAAGTTTGACACTATTAAAATCTGATTTTAACAGTGTTGGGTTAGTATTTAGGCGTGTATATATATATATATATAGTAGTGTACTATAGAAGAATATAGAAAATATTTGTACGAAGCTAAGGAACTGTGGAAAATGAGAGGCTCTGCCGAGCATTTTCCTCCATTACCGAACCGAATGCAAATATTTTCTTTTTCATTCTATAGTATATTAATATTGTTTTTATCCTGCAATATAAAAATCAAAATGATTATTTCTTATAATTTAAAAAAAATCGTGATTTGCATTCATATAATTATAATATTTAACTGACTGTCAATAATTATTTGAAAGCAATGCGCAGATTGCCTTTCATAAAACGTTTTGAAGATTCAGAAATTAATAATAATTAACTCCGCCCAGCGATACATTGGCTCCGCCTACTTGCGTGAATAGAACGTTGATTGACATAGCAGGCCACTTCTACTGAGGACAGCAGTAATGACTATCAATTCTGTGCCAAATTAAAGTATTCAAATTATCAATGGACATTCTTTCATAACATCGCAAAAACCTATAGAGGGAATTTCAGGTGGTATTAACACTTGCAGTATTATGAGAACTGAATTATGCAAATGAGAAGTGCACGTATTTATCAATCAGGTAAAAGCAACTGTTAAGTGCATAAGTATTTGACGCAATTACGAAATTTTATTTTTGCTAGTGAACAGAAATAATTTTTCTTTCCATGTTCGATATCAACAAGACAACGCCAATCCTAGGTATCACCCAGTACTTTAAAGACGTAAATAAGCTTCATTGCTTAAAACCATATGAATGACTTCATCATGCATCATTGCAGTCCTATCCCCCCCCTTTATTGACGCTTCAAACAAATCGAACATTTTTACAGTAGAATATTGTGTTTCGGTATTACTTCTGGAATAGTCTTTTTTTTTCTTTTTCTAAATTTGGATCTTAGAACATTTATTGTGTATTATTCAAATATTATGTAATATCATTATGTAACGAAGAAACATCTGTAATATAGTTATTGTAGAATTCGATATCAAATTTATTTAAATTCAAACTATCAAGTACCTGGTGAGACTTAATTCTTTAAATATTGAATCATGTATATGTAATGTCAGAGAGTATTGATTCAGAAGGAACTTATTCCTGGTACACATATGCTAAATATGTTGCTGAGGAATTACAATTTAATATTGACATACTAAAATCCCTCAAAACTAAATACACCATAAACCAAGAAAGTAGGAAGCTGCTGAATTTTATAACAAATTGTTATATTCAAAGATGGACAAGCTTTGTGAAAATAACAAAAATTAATAAATATATTAAATGTAATGATAAAATAAGAGAGATGGAACCATACTTCTTAAACCCCAATATAGATAATAGAATACTAATTACAAAGTTCAGAACAGGTTCTTTGATAGAAGTAGGATGCTATACAGATACCCAAGGATGACAGGAAGTGTCCAATTCTGTAAATCATTGGACGATGAAACTCATTTTTTTCTCACATGTAACATAAATAAATATCTGAGAAAACTTATTTTTGATGAACTAAAAGATGTCAGCGGTACATCTTCTGATACTTTGATTATTAAGAAATAACAATCCAAAGATACTAACATTAGATATAGTAAATTTATAGAATGCTGTATACGACGCATTTCGAGGAGTTACCTCTCATCAGCAGCATTAAAACCGAAACATTTGGAAGACCAAAAACCAAACTTATTTTAAACAAGAAGTACTCAAAACCAATAATACCGAAATAGAAAGCCAAATTTCAGCTGTGGAGATCTACCATGTGCAATACAAGGAATGAACCCTTAGTATTTCTATTATTTTTGAATTTTGCTAAATACTGGTAATTTCTGTAACAAATCAATGAATAATCATGTCAGACAAGTCTGACGACTGGGTTGGCGAATACCCTCGGGGACCTAGGGTCCACCAGCAGAGGCATGATCCCAGGAGTTTCAAAATAACAATCCAAAGATACTAATATTAGATATAGTAAATTTATAGTATGCTGTATACGACGGATTTCGAGGAGTTACCTCTCATCAGCAGCATTAAAACCGAAACATTTGGAAGGCCAAAAACCAAACTTATATTAAACAAGAAGTACTCAACCAAAAATACCGAAATAGGAAGCCAAATTTCAGCTAAGGAGATCTACCATGTGCAATACAAGGAATGAACCCTTAAGAAACTTCTTAACTATATAACACTTACTAATTTCAAGGCAGTTTTTGTCTTCATAAAACGGTCATTAGAACTGAGTAGGGAAGACCCTGCATACCAAAAAATCAGCTTTAAATGTTTTATTTTGATACTGTTTTGTTATGTGTGTATATGTCATTGTAATGTCTTAAATTTGTTTGAATATGCCTAATCCGTAGTGGGTTTATTTACAATAATAAAGTTATTTCTATATGCATTAATAAATATAGATCGTGCAAACTGCAATAAAGTGGAGAATGAACTTCCTTCTTCTTTGCAAAAACAACAAACAGTTAATTTATCATTATTTAAATCAATGTTACACCACTGTCAATTTTCAAGATAAACTAAACAGTATTTAAATTCAAAATAAAATGAATAGAAATGGAAATAGTGAGTCGTTAAAGGGGCATAGAACCGTATAAGAGACAAAAGCCGAACAAAACCAAATGCAAAATAATAACAAAACAAGAAAAATTAAAAGTTAAAATTGCCCTAGATTTCGGCCAATATGACCTTATTTAGGAAGATATAAAAAGGATGTTGGCTTTGAAACCCAGAGCAAAACTGAGTCCATACATAATCCAAATTGCATAAACCAAATTTTCTGATCATGATAAGGTGTATATCGGAGAGACATGTCATCACCTCGGTGACCGCTTTCCGGAACTCTTACGTTACTTATCAAAATATAAATTTAACAAAAATGAGAACTGAAGATTAACATAATTAATAGATATAAATACTCTAACCCATGTTGAATGTCTCATATTGAAAATTCTAATTATACGGACAGACTGGTACGCATGTATTTTTACAATGATGTGCTGAAGTAGTTAAGTATTATTTTATTGTAGTTTAAGTAGAAAAGTAAAGTGTCCTTCCTTTCTATCATATTTTACGAAATACATTTGATGAATAGAAGCGTAATAAGGAACGAGGTCTTATTATATGCAGCTTGGAAAGTAATGTTTGAAACTAAATATATGTTGGTTAATATGTATATATAGGGAATTTATGTCAAGCATTATCCCAACTGATTTTAATGTATATCAACGTCCTTGACATCATTAGTTTATTCATACATTTGAAAATAAAAAAAATGTATCTCCGAAGTTACATTCAATATATATATGTTATTATACAAGCAGCATATTATTCATGCCTTTTAAACAAATACAAGAATAAACTTTTGTCTTAGAACTATCCTTCAAACAACTGGGGTCCGTTTCTTTTTTCTCCTGCACCACACTGGACATCTCTTGTGATCACATAAGAGTTCAGCAATTTTAAAAGCGAAATCGTGACCTTCTAACATTCCAAGATATGCATGATCTACATAGACTTTCGTACACTTTACAATACAACGTAAAGGTAAGGCACCATATCCAACTACTTTTGGATCAATCACAGGATTACAGTTCGACCCATTGATTGTATCTTTTGTCACCCCGTCCATATGTACGTACCACGATTCCCAATTGTAATAGTACATGATAAATCTATGAACATGTGGGTTGAAATTAAAATATCTCCTCATATATTCAATGGTATCTTCAGAGTAATTTGAAACGACCAAATAGTCATCATTTCCAACGAATCTATCAAAACATGAATAATTCATAGTTCCAAAGAAGAAAGGATACCGCTCTGGCCTATTACCTGAAATGAAAGAAGCAAAACTAACATTCAAATACCGGAAATAGGAAATAAATGGTGTAAGTATGAGATAAATCTGTCTTTGACTGAAAAATATCCTGCAATTTTAATCAAGTATTAGTTATAGTTTCGCAGAACATTAGAAAACCCTAATGTCAAAAATGTTCAACTTAATATATATGTTCAACTGTGTATGAAAATAGTTCTTTCCACATTTAATAGTAATTCAAATGAACATGTCTTATTTTTATAATTACACGGACGTAATGTCACAGTGAAAAGTTAAAAGATTTGGGTATTTTAAAAGATGTAAACATATACTGAACAGATATATGATGGGTGTGAGATACTGTAAAATTTCCGGAGACTTTAGGCAGTAAAATTTATTTCAGAACTGGTATTTTTGCTTTTGTATATCCTTTAAATTACACTGAATATCTTCAGACTGTCTGTTGGAGTTTGTTTGATCGTTGTACTAATGCATTAATGATGTTTCTATCGGTCTTCGTATGTCTATGTATTTGTTAATTTGTCATTGTATTTTTTTTTGTCGGTTATAAAAGCTCTAAAGAGCTTATGTTATTTTGTTGTAAAATCACAATCCAAAGATACTAATATTAGATATAGTATATTTATTCTATGCTGTATACGACGCATTTCAAGAAGTTACCTCTCATCAGCAGCATTAAAACCGAAACATTTGGAAGACCAAAAACCAAACTTATTTTAAACAAGAAGTACTCATAACCAAAAATACCGAAATAGGTAGCCAAACTTAAAGTAAAGCCCAAACCATCTACATATAGAATTCGAGGAAAATAAATAAAAGGGTAAGCTTTTAAAAGGGGCATAAAATGAATTAAATATACAAAATACACAAGTTGCAAACGTCCAAATACAAAATCAAATCATAAAAAAAACAAGAAAAGTTAAAAGTCAAAATTGCCAAGAATTTCGACCGATTTACAAATCCGTTATTCTACTGGTACCTGTGATCTGGAGTATCGTCCTGTCTCTACAGTTAGAGGTAGCGCTCCACTCCGAAAAAGTGCCATAGTTCGCTGAACATTACGGGGAATATTACTGTTAATATTTTTATACTTTAACATTTCCTTATAAAGACTATATGTCCTAATTTTATTTCCATTTGGGTTATTTCGGTCATTAAACAAATCCGTAGAAAATTCAGTTTGATCAAATACGCACAGTTTTCTTTTATCCGTTCCATTGCGCTCCTTACACTCAAATGTTATTGACGATGTCGGTTACTTCTACCTGAGATTCTAGTCTATCAACTATACTGTGCCAACTCTTTCTACGGCGCGCTGCCCAGAGAAATACTTTTGTGATGTGTCTTGTCTTCATTTCAGTGAGCCAATTTACCTTTAAGTCTGATACATAACAGTAATTTAATATTTTCTATGCAATACTAATATAACTATATTCTTGAATTTCATGACTTCTTATAATGTTAAAAACCCCCCCTTTTTGTCTTCAGTAACAATGTGACCACAGGGATTACACATAAATGAGGATTCAAAATACAAATGTAGATATTTATCTGAATATTCTATTGAAAAATGACAGAAAAAGTCGTCACTCTTCTTATTATGGAAATACAATGTATTTTTTTTTAATTTAGAACTATCGTTTACTTGTAAATAAATTAGAGAATGGAAACGGGGAATGTGTCAAGGAGACAACATCCCGACCAAAGAACAGAAAACAGCTCAATGCTACCAATTGGTCTTCAATGAAGCGAGAAAATACCGCACCCGGGGGCGGGCTTCAGCTGGCCCCTAGACAATAATGCATACTAGTTCGGCGAAATGGACGAAATGGACGGCACATTAAACTCCAAAACATACAAATGAACCAAAATTCAAAGAAAACAAAACAAAGACTAACAAAGGCTAGAGGCTCCTGACTTGGGACAGGCGCCAAATTGTGGCGGGGTTAAACATGTTTTGTGAGATTTCACCCCCCATACATCTAGCCAATGTGGAATAAACAAACACACAGTGATACACACATTAAACTCAGTTCAAAAGATGTCCGAGTCAGATGTTAAAAAAGATGACAGAAGAACCTAAGCCATATGACAATGATCAATTTATATTAACAAAAGACTAATAGGAGTTACTGACATGCCATCTCCAGACCTCAAAGATTTTGTCTTTATGATATAGAATATCATCCACAATCCCTCCAGTTAGGAATTTAGTATCATGCCATCATAAATTATATCAACAGAACATAACACGTATCATGCCAACAACTGGTTTTAGAAAAAAAGTGCTTATTTCCGATGCAAAGACTCCATGAGTGAATCAATATTAATTCCAAAAAATGCCATCTTTAACGACTTGACAACAGTATCGTAACTATATCCTTTGAGGATAAGTATGTTTAAAGGTTTGTTAAAGACGACAATTCTGTACTTTGTATAGAATATTACTATAAAAGATGGGATGTGAAGTACCTGAACATATAAGATGTTTGCACGTTGATTTATATTTATGAATGATGTACTGATGATAAAATTTAGTAAAAGTTTTGACAAGTTTGTGAGTATTTATTCCTGTTTTTCGTTATCTGTGGTAAACTGATTTTAAAAAAATGCGCACTTTTCTAGTAAAAGGAGAGAAAGGTTGATCATATGTACATAGTATTACAGAATATTTACAAATGTGCCATGGATAAAAGACTTGCTGTATCTATTTTTAATCTTATAATACAACAAATAAAGTTGTAGTTAACATACTCACCCCACTGTTGTCTGAAGCATCTATCATAATTTAATCCTCTTCCACATCCGTGTACACCAATAACACACAACGTCAGAATTAGCAGATTAAACTGGAAATAATAATAAATAAATAAATAATGATTTGTTCTACACACACGAAGATAAAAGAAACGACACGCAACATTGAAAACCGAAAGATAAAAGAAAGGTAAGGGTTAACAAGTTTTACTGATATTGAAATTTCCATCTTATAACGTCCAGTTCTTCAGGATAATATGCGTGTTCGTATTATTTCCTAATAATTAACTGAAGTGTCTGAAGTAGACAGTTTTACTGGATTACATGTATAATTATTATTACTTGAAATATGGCACTGGGAAAATAAGTGCATTATTCGTGTACTAGGTCATGTTGTTATTAAGTTATCTGAAATTTTTAAAAAGATAATCAAATTCAATTTTCATTTTTTTTCTGTGATGTCCTATCTCATCTAAAACACTCTTGTGGTTTTTTGGTCCTCCCATTCGGAGATTTGATATTAAATCTGGCGAACGACGAACATCAAGATTGACACATCAAAATTGCTATCAAAGAATTTATTATAACCACTGATTCGATACCGCTGCTGGTAGACTCCAAGTCCTCGAGGGTATGATCGGCTCAGTTGGTAGTATTTCGACAATTGAAACGTATCTCCCTCGTACATAGCGCTGTCCTTATATGGTTTTGGCTTCACACTGTCCCTCATTTTTGTATTATTGAAGTTGCTCTTCATCTTTTCGAATTATTTTTTTTTTTTTTTGGTTTTCAACATTTTATGCATTGAGCACAACTGATGAGTCGTAAATCGACGAAATTTGCACATCTTGTGCATTAAAATTGCTATCAAAGAATTTATTTATATGTAAAGGTTAATTAATTATAAAATTTGAAGAGGCAGAGAGGATTGATCTTTGATGCTGAAATTTTTTCTAGGACAATCTTCAGTCACAACGTAATCGCGCGTAATTATTTTTATGTCTTTACTTGATTCAAGGTTATATATTTAGTCCTGCCTCTTTTTCATCATATTGTGAGCCTGCCTTTTTGAATTTCCTTCCCAAAAATCAAATGCTTGTTCACCTAGGAGCCACCCAAACTTGTAGATCAAAGGGAAAAAACCAGGATACAAATAAAAAAAATGAAATGACAAAAACGGCTGTTGTCTGAGGAACCAGTCAATAACTGTTTTGTCATACTTTATAATTTACACACGGAGCTGCTATTTATAGTACCAAGTCAAAATAAGGCAAGCGGTCAACAGTTCGGACCCGGTTTAAAAGTTCAAAACTGTTAAAGGTCAACAGTTCAGAAATTTGAAAGATTTGAGCATTGTTTTAAAACAGTCAAAATGCTGATTATAATTTATATTAAATTACTATAGGAAAAAAATCAAAAGGTATAACAAAACAACTCCTTACATACAATCGTTTACTATAACAAGTAGGTAATTATTCTGAATTAAAAAAAATGGTTACGAGTGAAAAAATACAGATAAAAGTGACCCTACTGCTGCTGCTTCTGCAATATCCGTTGGTTTATCTATTGATACCCAGACAATAAACCATGCAGGTTAATCAATATTGTGACCATTTGGTGCAGGTTCAAAAAAGGTAACGGATTTGCAGTGTTATAAATATGAATCGAAATTTTCATTCCTAAGAGAATTATTTGAGTTTCAATTAGTCATCTCTCTGGAACACGCTCGCTATATTCAATATTTATATTTCTCTGTTCCATTGATTCAATGATACAATGTATGTGTCTCAAAGATCAGCTGGTTGTCTATACGTTTGTCCTTCCATCATTTCAGTTATCTTCCATTTTGTCATATATATTTATCTCATCTTCACACATTTCGATCGCATTTTCATATGTCATCAAATATTGATAGCCTGTAAAGGGGCTAAGAGGACAATTTTCACAAGAAGGATGATAAGATTGATATGACAAACAACCATCACTTAATGTTACCAAAAGAATCTGTCAACCACACCCTTTATTTTGTAAACGGGGAAAAATTTACTGATGAGTGATGTTTTGATTCCGGTTAGACGACAATCTTAATAAAAGAATGGACCGGCTTAGTTTTGAGTGTCGTGTTCTTTATGGCATTTAGGTTTTTTTTTAAATTTTATATTATTTTTCTTATTTTTCTGTAACACTGAGAATCTAAATCTTTGATTTATGATATAGTAACTCTTTTCAGGTATAAAACAAATCATTAAAATTTATTTAAAAATGACATGTATAGGTTCAAGGCAAATTATCAAATTTAGTAGAACAAACACAATAGTGATATCTTGAAAGTACATAAGCCTTAGTGCACACCAAAAGAAAAAAAACAGCCTGAGGGTAATACTGAAAACTAGCGCTTTACTATTAAAAGCCGGAATGGATCACCTACTCAACTGTGTTTAATAATTTTCTTGTTTTGTAGCAGCTGTGTTATTACAATGTTTCCACAAAAGTAACTATGCCGTCAACCGGCTTGAAATGAAGCAGATTAGCTTTGAAGGAAAAATACAAAAGAATACAAAAATGAAGAAAATTAAGTAAACATGTTATATAAAAGGCAATTTAACATGAAAAAAATGGGCTTAATGTAAGTTAGAAATTCCACATAAAAAGGAAATGTTTAATATACCGATATAAATAAACCATTTAGCATTTAAAGGTGCAGTAACAATTTTAAGCTTTGCGACTTTCACATGTACATGTAATGTATTTTAAACAATGGTACATGTACAGAAATTCTCCAGCCACTGGCTCAGGATTAAAGGGAGGGTTGAGTACTCGCAAACCTGTTTAAACCCGCCACATTTTATATGTGCCTGTGCAAAGCCATTATGAGTCTTTTTTGGATCTGTGGGAAATTTGCTGAATTCGTTGTTTCCGAAGCCAGTTAAAGCTTGTTTTGTGGTGGGGATGCTTCCTCATCGTTTAAGTGCCAACCACGATCCCTAAATGAAATAATATTTTCCGTTGTTTAATCCTTGTCACGTTGACGGTTACCGGATATCGTTATATTGTCATATCTTATTGCATTGAATTTATTATGCTGTTACATGTCTGTAACAAGTCATACTATCCTGACTCTGTGTTGTGTTTGTGTGTTGTGCTGTTTTGTGTTTTTTTTTTGTCCGAAGTTCTCTCATTTGGGTCGCTTTGATTGATTGATATGTTGCATCATCAAAAGTGTAACCATGTAGTGAAAAAGGACAAATATACCTAAGGAGCAATAAAAAAAAAACGCAATCCATTGGACAGACAAACCCGGGAAGACATATGAACAACCACAAGCACAACAAATAAACACAGAAAACTAAAAAAACAATGAACAACACGAACTCCTATAAAAACCAGGTGTGAACCCAGGTGCTCCGGAAGGGTAAGCAGTTCTTGCTCCGTATACGGCACCCGTCGTAAAGTTCAACAAAGCCAATCCGGGGTTAGTCACAAATCGGTGCAGGCATATGAAAGGTTACGACAATGGGAACAGCTCCAACATCATCTTAGATATTGGAACACTGTAATGGAATTAATTTTTCCAGTAATTGCGAGTGTGTATTTCATTTACCTGATTTTTCCGTTGTACTTAACGTGTTGGGGGTTTTTGTCACAGTGTAGCAGCTGTGTCATTAGAAGTTTCTACAAAAGTCACTTTGCCGCCGCCAGACTGAAATGAAGCAAATTAGCTGTGATGAAAATTGAAGCATGTTCAAATAATTTCAGATTAAGGTGAAAGTAAAATAATCGTTTTTAATTAGTCCAGTTTACCATGAAATAAAATTAAAAGGAACTTTATGTAAAGGCTAGGGACTGCCTTTGTCTTGATATTAGGTGTGGACTTGAAGATGACTTTTCAGAAGACAAATACCAATTAAAGCTCTTTTCAATTTCTTTTTGCATAATTTCCCAGAACAGTGTGTTTCAGTGGTTCGTTTTACTCCTTATTATACATAAGAAATTTCTTTTATATTATTATTAAATCATTCACAATTTAATTATTGGCAAAATAATACCGAAACCATTTTATTTTAGCAATGTTCACCGTTTGAATACAAGGAAACGAGAACTATTTTATATTTCTCTAAGATGTATAGTAATGTCAAATATTTATACAAATTTTGACCAGTTACGGAGTAGACAGCAAATAGAACCGAAATAAACATAGAGTTATTTTTTTATTTTTTATTCTACGTTCAACAGCTGGTTAAATTGGAATCCACACGTTCAATATTTGACAGA
Source organism: Mytilisepta virgata (assembly GCA_028015205.1). Lineage (NCBI taxonomy): Eukaryota > Metazoa > Mollusca > Bivalvia > Mytilida > Mytilidae > Mytilisepta > Mytilisepta virgata. The sequence goes on from CM051519.1 coordinate 84,189,372, forward strand.
TTTTTACAGAAGGAATATATTTTTTCCTACAAATTAACTTTTGAAACAGGTATATTGGGGTACCGTTATGATATATTCTTATATTATCAATAAAATATCAAATTATACTATAAACCTGTGTATTTCACACCCAAATAGTTCTATATTTTTATGTAGTAAAAGCTTTAAGATTTCAGAATCAAGTAAACATTTTACTGCATTATAATTGTAATATTTGTTTAACTATAATAAAATTTTAGTTTTAAATCTGCAAAGTAGACAAATACTTAGTACATTTAATCTTAGATAAGGCGATTTTTGATGATTTGTTCAACAATTTTAGCTAGCTGACAGTTAACAGCGGGTATTCCTTGGATGCTATTATTGTGTTCTGTTATTTACTCGTTAGTTTTTCGTTTCAGGCACCAAAGTGAGTTTCCTTTTGTTCAGTAGTCTAACAAGTGCAAAAGTAAAGGAAGGAGTTCTCGTAAAAATAATCCTGCCATTTATGTACTTGTTCAAAATTGGTAGCCTTTGTTACTGACTGTATGCTTCTTTTGTGTTATTTATATATTTTTAAAGAATATAATATTCTGTGAAATTTTTCACAACTGTTTTATATGTGGCCATGAAGAGCTTTGTAGGCTCATTCCAGATGCTGAAACCTGAATAATGAGCTCTTTTTGGGATTCCATTTCTGCTTCCGGAAGCAGTTATGTTGAGATGTAGGTGCACCACGTTTCCGATTTGGAATAATGCTAGTGGAACCGATGAGCGAAATGGTAAAATGAAGGATATATCTTTATAAGTGTGAAATCAATGAGACCTGAAGAGTGTTTGGCAATATGGAATAGCCAGAAATCTGCTGAAACCACCCTTAATATTTGACACTTCCAAAGGAGGAAGGGCGTTTTCCTCTTAGATACTAGTATTCTTTGATTGAAAATAGGAACTAAAGCAACATGTATCTGTTCTTTTGTTTCAACTTGAAGACATAATTTATTATTATTGTTATTATTTTTGCACAACTGGTACATCAGAGTGTGTAACAGTAAGAGATGATGTTAATTAAATAAAAGTATGACATGTTCAATCAATGAAAATACCAGCATCATGTTTATGGTACAGAAAAGGATTCATATGTTCTTCTTGCTTTAACTTATGGGACCAAATTTCATAATAGGTTTGATATGCACGTGTATATTTTAATGAAAGGCATAATATAGATTTTTCTGCAATTTAATGGATTTTATCATTTATCTTTCAGTTTTTACCCTGCATTTAGCAAAAAGTATCTTTTTATTCGGTCGATACTTAAAGTTGTTAGTGGTTGAATGCGAGTTCTCTTCTTTTTTTTATTCAGTTACAATTTAATTTCAAGACTTGATTGAAACGAAAGTTTTTTCATATAAAAAACACTTTGCAAATAGGACAGGTTTTGAAATCTTTCCGATTTCTTGATTTTTGATATGAAATTAACGCAATTGTATAAGTTTTTTGTACAGTGTATTTCATATAAGATTTGATATGATACTAAGTATCATTGGCAGCCATCTTTGTGAAAGATGTATAGTCGCAAAATAAACACAGATTCTAATATTTCAGATAAGCTTTAAACATCGTCAAATCAAAATAAGAAAAACTGCCACCATTTTATTCCAGTTATATCTATATTAGAAGAATGCAACATTTTTTAAATAAATGGTGATTAATGCGAAGAAAATCGGAAAATTCTGATTTTGAACAATATTTTTCTTTACAAAATTTCAATTCTTTCAAAGTAACTTTTTGTAGAGTTGTCGGGGTTGTGTACAAAACTATTGCTTTAGTTTGTTTTTTCATCTGTACTTCAAATCTTATTTTATGGTGTTTGTAGAATAAACAGAACCCAGATCTGGTTTTCTTATGTCGATTTGAAGCATTCCTAATGTAATTTTCATTTTGGACATCATAATTAGTTGGCTTTATATAAGAAGATTATTTGTATTTTGGGTATTTTTTATTAAGCGATAAACGTGATGATTCCTTAACCATTATTATTTTTATTACAACTTTCCCAAGGCCACTTGTCAGAATAATCACAATAGAATACCATATAAATATTTTTCTCGTCATTTGTGGGTACATCTGGATCTGAAAAATCCCATATATCCCTTACAGCATCTCCATATGTTTTACTGAACATCATTGGTGATGAGTTTGTTGCCTGAATGACTCCATCACAAGGAACGTATACCTTTCTACCGGATGGTGCGGTTTTTAAGCATCTTGACTTGCACATGCGACCACAGGTATCTGTTGCCGTAATAAACGTCTGGACTTGTTCGTTGTTTTGTGGCTTTTTAAATGCAACATAACCAATATGAGAAGATATTGGCAGACGATTGTCAACAACAACATAGTCCTCGTACCATCCATCGTAACTAAGTCCATGTGACGTCAGACTTACTCTAAATGCACCAGACTTATCCTCCAAACAATTGGAATGCATAGCAGGAGAACCGGGTCTTAAATGACTTCTTAAACTTCTATAGCTACTCTCGTTATAAAGGTCATTGTCTTTGAAAACACCCTGTTCCACTACTCGGGCCGATAATTTAACCTCTGGGGGTCGAATGTGAATAATCTTGACAGCCATAAAGACCCAAGCATGTATATCCTCAACGCAATTGATATCAAACAAGTTTTGTACTGGTGACCCTAAAATCAACTCATTCGGGACAGCCAATTTTATCTTCTCGTAGCTAACTTTAGTAGGAAATGGGAGGTTATATTCGTTTTCCTCTCCGTATAATTCACTCAGCGTATCCCGTTTTCCTCTTCTTTTCCAGTAATCGTAAGGATTGAAGGCATTGAAAGTTGGGTATTGGAATGACAAGGCCTGGATGCTTTTCGAAACGCATAGTTTCTGTTTGGCGTCACATTCTAACCATTTAGAACCACAGTCAAGTTTAAACAAACTGCATGTTGGAGGAGGATCATAAAAAAAATATTTATCAGACCAGTATGAAAGAAATCCGTCTTTGTTTCTCAGTCTTCCAAATCCTGGAATTGGCGGGATATTGTCCATATATCTATCTGGATGATGCAGCGGATTTTTTGTACGAGGGTAATCTTTACTAGGATCTATCCTGTATCCAATTTGTTGTTTTCTAAATATTTCCCATATACAATCAACATAAGCATGGTGCATGAAGAAAATAGGATCCATGGGTGCGGTAAGTAAATCATACATATTTCCGCCGATCCATTTGTGAACCTGATCATGCAATGCTTCAAGACTATGAAGTGGGTTGTATGAAGGTTCAACAATCTCGTGATTATACCGCTTTGATAAGACATTTAATACAGTACGTTTTGTGAATAACTGTCCTGTACTCCCTATGTTTCTTACAAGTGGTGTCTTATCTACATTAACCCAGTGACGAAATGGACCATGTTGTACTTGCCCATCTCCATTTCCCATGAAATGTTTACTCCATATGATGGAATTGACTGGGTCTATAGACATAGAAGAATCCAGTGTTGAGTCCCAGTATGGCAGTGTTACGCCGGGTACCATTAAGTCTAATGAATACTCATACCTTGAATAAGAACAATTAAAAATTTAAATAGGAGTTTAAAGCAACCAATCGAATGTGTGAACCTATATTATTCAAGAAAAAACGCCTAGTATGCAGTTTGACACCAAGTCCTTGGAGGTTTCAGAAGCTCCGTTTTTATCAGATCATATGCAATTTTTATTTTTGGTGAATGTATAGATGTTACGCGCGTTGTTCGTCCACATTATGGTAACATGACGTCGTCATCAGAACGACGTTTATTTAATAATGGAAAGTTAAATATATTTTGCTTCTTACAGATTTGCATGTTAAAACAGCAATTGAAACACTAAAATCTTTCAAAATTTACTGTACATCAATTAAAAATTATTTGGTTTCTCATTGGGGACGATCCCAAAATAAGGAATATCTTCATTAAACCTTATCAAACATAAACCATGAAGTTTCCTCCTTTTTAATTTTTGGTTTTCAAAATTAAATACATAAAGATGCAATGTAAATAAATGTAAATAAAGTTAAAACAATTGATTCCCAAGTTCTATTTGGAGAACTTTAATAATTTCACATACAGTGTAATTATAACGACAACACAACCTTCAATACGATAAATTACATATTAAGCTAAACTTCATTTTATAGATTTAAAAAAAAATTAGTTAATCCCCCATTTATTTTATTTAATACGAAAAATGGTTTAGTTGAAGCAGAGCATTCAATGAATAGAATGAGCTTCAGAAAATAACTCGGAACACACGGCGTATACAAAGAAGTACTCATTTATGAAATGGGAAGTCCCTATATCACATGTATTCGAAAAATAATGCATAAAAAGGATTATCGTTTGTCTTTTTATTTTCTGTCTTTTATTTCTTACTATTTATTAAAACTAAAGGTTTAGATTTGGTCTTTATTTGAAGAAAATCGAGTTTGTGGCATTTTTGTCACCCTTTTTGAGAGGAATATTATTTTCTAACTGTCATTATCTATTTGCAAATAACGTTTGACAGATAGAGCCATTTTTTAACCTTTTTCAAATTTATTTCGGTATTTTGTGATACGTTTTATTACTATCACTAGGTCTAAGTCACCGCTGGTGGACGGCAAGTCCCCGAGGGCATTATCAGCCCAGTAGCCAGAATTTTTGTCCTGGCATGATTCATTACTCAAATGCCTTTTAATTTTCCGTTCAAAATTTGACAAAATTATCAGAAATTTTGATGCACAGGTAACCCTTAGCTGAGTTTGGATTCCTGTTTTTTTTTATTGTTTTGTTTTTTTTTGTTGGCTGTGCTTAATTCATCATTATATCTTTAACCAGTTTTCCAACATTTAGATCTCGAGCACTGCTGATGAGTTGTCAGTCAACGAAATTGCCATACAGTGCATACAATTTTATATGGCATTTTGTGATACGCTTTATTTCACACAAGATTTACAATGATAGAATAGCAAAATGTTGTGTGGGACACGAAAACTTTGTGAACTTAAGTGATTTTATCTCTTTATGATGTCATTAAAAACGTCACACCATGTTGATGAATAACAGTTTATTGAACATGTTAAATTGGCCGAAATATTTAATACCTAAAAGGAAATATATATATTGGCATATATTTCTAAATTATCTATAAAATCTGGGCAGTTTATAGCAGGACGCGTTGTTTGTCTTCAAAGGCATGAACATCGCACGTAACGTCATAAAATTCATAAAGTTTATTGTTTCGGTTTTTTTATTTGTACATAATAATATTTTTCAATAAAAAATGTCTTTATATGCGATTAAAAGGTTGTAAAGAATATTTTAATATTTCATTCAGTATACGTACATCAACAATAGTATCCTATGCCAGCCCATAAAATTAGGACCTCTGTGTGCTGACAGTTTTGCCATTCCACTGTGGAATATAACAAAGGCATCATATCGGTTAGGCCTAACAGTCTGAAATAAATGTAAACTTATCATTATTCTGTGTAACCAATTTTGATGCAAAGATATATATATATATACATATTTCGTTGATTAACGACTCATCAATGGTGCTCAATGTCGAACATGTTCAAATTCGAAAAAAAGCCAAATTCCAGACCAAAATGCCGATATAAAAAGCCAAGATAATTTAAGGAGAGAGCTACACGAAAAACACTCCTATATTTCATAAAAAACAGTAAAATTTAAAAGTTTCAGTGTCACGCTAGTATCGAAATATTACTGATAAAACGAAGCTTCTGAAACCTAATCTGCACTTGATTCACTTAGTGTTTGGCAATACTTTAGGTAATTTTGATGAAAAAGATATGCATGTTACCTCAATTTATGCCTCATTAGCTGATACTCAAGGTCGGGTATGTTGAAAGTAAATTGTTTAAATTAACTACTTGATTTTCTGTATCTAAATATCCATGATGTTTCAATTAAGCATATAAAACCTCCATGCATATAATCCTCGGTTAATATACGAATGTAAATATCGCCATTTATAGAATGTTTTCCTACAATTCGTCGTTTCGCCAACCCAGTCGTCAGACTTGTCTGACTTGATTATTCATTGATTTGTTACAGAAATTACCAGTATTTAGCAAAATTCAAAAATAATACAAATACTAAGGGTTCATTACTTGTATTGCACATTGTAGATCTCCTTAGCTGAAATTTGGCTTTCTATTTCGGTATTATTGGTTTTGAGTACTTCTTGTTTAAAATAAGTTTGGTTTTTGGTCTTCCAAATGTTTCGGTTTTAATGCTGCTGGTGAGAGGTAACTCCTTGAAATGCGTCATATACAGCATAGTATCAATTTACTACATCTAATATTAGTATCTTTGGATTGTTATTTTGTTCACTTTTGAAATACATTTTGAACATTTGTAGATCACCGTAATATTAATACCGGCATCAGAATACCTAAGTAATGGTTTGGAGTCTACAACACCAAAATCCAGACATAGTGAAAATTCGAGAGGACAGAATCACAGTTGATAATCATGCCTTAAGTATATGTAAGAGAATGATAATCCCTTTCTTCATGATTAAATATAAGTACGAGCGTTAGCGAGTACTGATCATGAAGAAAGGGATTATCATTCTCACGACAGGTGCCGTAAACAGAGCAGGAACTGCTTACCCTTCCGGAGCACCTTGGTTCACTCCTGGTTTTTATAGGAGTTCGTGTTGTTCATTGTTTTTTAGTTTTCTGTGTTTATTTGTTGTGCTTGTGGTTGTTCATTTGTCTTCCCGGGTTTGTCTGTCCAATGGATTACGTTGTTTTGATTGCTCCTTAGGTATATTTGTCCTTTTTATAACCTAAGTTTGAGTGTTCTAAAGAACGCGTTTGTCGCCTGCTCCCATCAATCACCGATTAAGGAGGAGTTACAAATGAGGATTATTAACACTAAATAAGTACAAATTAAACTTTCAACAATACTGTACATGACAACACAGGTTAAAATATGTTCATGATTAGGAGTTAACCCTACCGATAGATGAAAGTATGAAGACCACGATGTGAACGTCGACAACGAGGACGATTAGACAAGACGACAGATAGTTGGAATGTTGCGTGAAAGAAGTTATCTAGTTTTGTAGTGACTGTCATACATTTGTATACATGTACGTACATCTGTTTCAGCTCATTTATATAGGATTGCTGGTTTCATTATGACCAATTCATGTATTAGAATAATCCAGATCTGGTTTTCTTATGTCGATTTGAAGCATTCCTAATGTAATTTTCATTTTGGACATCATAATTAGTTGGCTTTATATAAGAAGATTATTTGTATTTTGGGTATTTTTTATTAAGCGATAAACGTGATGATTCCTTAACCATTATTATTTTTATTACAACTTTCCCAAGGCCACTTGTCAGAATAATCACAATAGAATACCATATAAATATTTTTCTCGTCATTTGTGGGTACATCTGGATCTGAAAAATCCCATATATCCCTTACAGCATCTCCATATGTTTTACTGAACATCATTGGTGATGAGTTTGTTGCCTGAATGACTCCATCACAAGGAACGTATACCTTTCTACCGGATGGTGCGGTTTTTAAGCATCTTGACTTGCACATGCGACCACAGGTATCTGTTGCCGTAATAAACGTCTGGACTTGTTCGTTGTTTTGTGGCTTTTTAAATGCAACATAACCAATATGAGAAGATATTGGCAGACGATTGTCAACAACAACATAGTCCTCGTACCATCCATCGTCATATACAGCATAGTATCAATTTACTACATCTAATATTAGTATCTTTGGATTGTTATTTTGTTCACTTTTGAAATACATTTTGAACATTTGTAGATCACCGTAATATTAATACCGGCATCAGAATACCTAAGTAATGGTTTGGAGTCTACAACACCAAAATCCAGACATAGTGAAAATTCGAGAGGACAGAATCACAGTTGATAATCATGCCTTAAGTATATGTAAGAGAATGATAATCCCTTTCTTCATGATTAAATATAAGTACGAGCGTTAGCGAGTACTGATCATGAAGAAAGGGATTATCATTCTCACGACAGGTGCCGTAAACAGAGCAGGAACTGCTTACCCTTCCGGAGCACCTTGGTTCACTCCTGGTTTTTATAGGAGTTCGTGTTGTTCATTGTTTTTTAGTTTTCTGTGTTTATTTGTTGTGCTTGTGGTTGTTCATTTGTCTTCCCGGGTTTGTCTGTCCAATGGATTACGTTGTTTTGATTGCTCCTTAGGTATATTTGTCCTTTTTATAACCTAAGTTTGAGTGTTCTAAAGAACGCGTTTGTCGCCTGCTCCCATCAATCACCGATTAAGGAGGAGTTACAAATGAGGATTATTAACACTAAATAAGTACAAATTAAACTTTCAACAATACTGTACATGACAACACAGGTTAAAATATGTTCATGATTAGGAGTTAACCCTACCGATAGATGAAAGTATGAAGACCACGATGTGAACGTCGACAACGAGGACGATTAGACAAGACGACAGATAGTTGGAATGTTGCGTGAAAGAAGTTATCTAGTTTTGTAGTGACTGTCATACATTTGTATACATGTACGTACATCTGTTTCAGCTCATTTATATAGGATTGCTGGTTTCATTATGACCAATTCATGTATTAGAATAATCCACCGGATGGTATTTTCATTGATCTTAATTTGGGGGCTAGATACTCAAAATGTTTTCCTCATTTAAGATATAAAGCACTGAATCGAATCTGTGAAAATTTTTCCTAAGACAATACCATAAGTTTTTGATATACGTCAATATATGTATGCTATGAGATATTCAGAAATTTTTGCAGCTGTTACTTTTTGATATGGCTAATTCAAGAATCAATGGATTATTTACGCTAAACCCCTCTTAATTGAATATAAGGGAAGTAGCCTTGATAACAAACAAGTTGCATGCTTCAGTCAATGTTGCTGACGTTTTCCCATGCATTCGGTATAGTTTAGACTTTTGCCCCTTGACCTTGACTATGGTAACATTATGGGTTTTGTTAATTAACTGTTCTGTGATTGGACAAAAATGTTGTTATTTTTGATGTTCGGAAATCGTCTCGGGTTAATATTTTGCTATATTCAGATACATGTACAACTAAACTTTTATCTCAATACAATGCAACTAATAAAAGCTTTCCTACAACTCAATTTCTTGACTGCATTTGGATTATTATAATTTTAATACAAAAATCATTTTGAGATGTATAATAGAACTCACTGGTTAATAAATCCAACCGGGTCTTTAAAGCACGAGAGAATGTATATTGAAAAATGCTTCAGTAAAGTCAAGAAATACAAAAATTTGAAGGAGGGGAAAATCGAAAACAACTGACAAAGTCCGCAGAACATGGAAGATAAGACCAAAATAATACAAACACTACACTTAAAAACTAAAAACATATGAACAACAGAGACCTCACCAATATATTTTTAAATATTTTTAAAAGACAATACTTGCTTTTTCTGATTTTGATGATATTATTTTTTGAAAATTTGCTTTCTGATTATACATTGATAAGAATTGTGTTGTTTCTTTTTAAGGTTGCATTTTGGTATCCCAGTGAGACTATTAGTATATGGTAAAGAGATTAACTAGGGTTTTCCGGAAAGGTAGCCAGTTTTCGCCTATTTTCATGCACCCGTCGTATTGTTCATGTAAACTATGGTACTAAGCCATGCCCAGTGATGGGGTTATAAAAGCTACAACTACAAAAAATTCTTGTAAAAGATTTTCAAGGGGTCTACCTACATGTGTAAAGCAAATAACTTGTACACTACGTACACTGATGTAATACTTATCATACCCTACGAGGCCAAAATACCATGTATCATTTGGTGTCTGTCGGCCGCCATTTAGTGAAATGATACTAGTACCCCCCCCCCCCTAACCTTTTAAAATTATGTCAGAGTGTCAGGACCGTAAAACAATGTTACTCTGACAATGTTTACAAGTGTGAGACCATGTTTCGTGGAAGTTTACTCAAGTGAACCCATTTTAAAATTGTGTACAGGGATCTGGACCTTGGACTAACATTTCCATTGTTACTGAAAATAGAAAAATAAGGAAAGAACTAACCAAATCTGGGCCAATTTATACCAAAATGCAGTGGAATGATTCTTAGGCTATCTATTTTCAGCACTGAATCAAGGTCTGAATCTTGGACCAATATGTCCGCAGTTAATATAAATAGAAAAATTAGAAAAATTATTTGAACATCTTCCTTGAAACTACTCGGTCAATTGAGCCTCTTTCATAATTATGACCGGAGGACCGGATCAAGCATCAACAAAACGGTATCCCGCAAGAAATGCTCGTTTTCTTTTTTCAAATTAATAATTTTGTATTCATTAAAAAAAATTCTGTACCTGAAATTTAAAGTTTTAGAATATTTAAATCTTAATATGACGTAAATAAAAATCCTTTATTGTATACCGTAATTAAACTGTTCACCTCTTGAGTGAAAATATATTGCCTGTGTGAATTTTAGCACTAGCTTAAATTTCAATATGACAGTTGTTTAGAAAATTTACCTCTGTCAACACTAGCCAAAATTCACACGAACCAATTGTGATGGTCTTTTCACGGATTACAACACAATTGGATAGTGTCATTAGAAATGAAAGGGGGAGAACAACCCTTCAACCGCATCCGAAATGTCCAGAAAAGATTAATGTGCAGTCTATGAATACTAGCTGCATTCTCCAAAAGTCATAAATATTATCGATGAAATTAGAAATTCATCCACTGACAAAGGTTCCTGACTTTGAAAAGCCACATACAAAAGTGGTAAGGATTAATCGGCCCTTTCTGGCTTGTGACAGTTGGAAAGGAAAGGAATACAATAAAAAAATCCCTCATGAATTAAAGTTAACAAAATGAGTTAAGAATTTGAAGTATTAGACAATTTTCCACGATACATGCTGGTTTTCAGACAGTTCATTGATACATGTGTATAAAAACATAGCTTACCTTGTCTGCCTTCATTTTATTTACAGCTAAATGATATGCTTCTCGTTCCATGTCAGACAACATTCTGTATTCTTTTCGCCGTCTACGCTGTTTTGGCGCAACTCTTTTATATCGTCTAGTTGTAGCAGGGTGTATTTCAGTCAATATGTCTGCTACCCATTTTACATCATGATCAGTTTTGTTAAAGCAATGGACATGTCTTCCCTGTTTCCATAAATAGTCTGTTATGCACGTGATACATATATCATTACTGGGAATTTCCTTTACGCTCGAATATTTGGTCTTCATTTCAAAACATTCTCTTAGGCCTTGTGGTAAGTCAAGTGGATTTAATAATGCTTCTGTCAAAGACCAGAAGTATAGAAAGACCCAGAAAATTGCTGACATGTTTACTTCAATTCTGAAAAAAAAATAGTATGGTTTTAATCATGAATGGAAAAGAACTAGTTTTTGAACTTACTGATTGTCATATTAATACGTAAATAATTTTTAATATCATGCCAATTTACATATATCAGCTATTTCTTGGGATAAGGAGCTTTTGTTTGCGTTTATTACCTTAAATACGTGCTAAATTACTGGTAAACAACAGAGTTTGCACGAAGTTTTCTACGTGAAAACACATTCGAAACACATTAGGATAAAACCTTGCAAATTTAATAACAAATACTGACCCGATAACTATAAAATTGTACAATATTATACGGGTCTTGATCATTTCAAGGGAAAACACCATGCATCGTGCCATTTTTTCTACTTATGACGATATGATATTAGAAACTTTGTGACATTATTTGACTGCTATATTTTGTACAGAAATCAAATGGTGGTAACTGTTGGTTTTAAATATTTTTTTCTAAGGTATATCAATAAACAATAAGCTTATTTATTTCAGGTAAAAACTATAAATTAAGATACAATGTACGAACAGAAAACTTAGTACATTTTCATTTTTTAATGTTTCAAAATGTTAAGCAGTTTACGATAACCATTTAAATAAAACTGAATTACTTAATCTTTTTAATATGCCACCCGAAATAAAATGACAATTTTTTTGCAGTTGTCCAACTTTTGAACAACCTTAGCTTCACGTTTGAGACGACAACTTTAAGTAAATTCCCTATAATAGTGTCATAGGACAAGTGCGTGCCAGTACCATTCCGAAGCCCTACATGTTGTTAAATACGGGTTTTTTGAGTTCTTTTGATTTTTTAACAACCGAATTTTAGAGCCTTAGATTTAAGAGCAGAGCTTTGCATTTGCATTTACTCCTCAGTATTCAAGTATTTTCTTATTTTATAACAGTAAATAAATATAACTTAATGACCAGTCCCCATATACTGGCAACTGAAAATATTGGATGTTTATATTTTCAAAACGCATATCTCTGGAACTTACCTCATTATTGCAAATTTTGCTAATATACTATCCTTCCGATAAATTTATTAAAATATCCAAATGTTTCTTAGTTTTAATTTAATTTTCACTTATATAAAAGTATAAAAAATATATTTTCTGAAACAATTTTTACACTGACTCTTTATGTTCTTTGCAACCTCATATATGGTCATGTTCTGTCTTGGAAAGAATTACAAACAACATAATACCCTTGTAAAGCGACAGGTTTAACCACTACTTCCAAAGTAATTACATCATTACGTTCTCAATATTTCAAAAGAGCGTGAAAAATTTGGATTAATCCTATCAAGATGAAATAAACATCTAGAGAATGCACTTATTTGTGAACGTTCGAATGCGTTGATATTTCACATATACATATGTGTTGTTTTAATTGGACAAATGAAAATAAATTTTTGCCAATAAAAATGGAATAAATGCTCTTTATAATACTACAGATGATAAATAACGTATAAAAAATCTTAATTCGATTTTTATTTCTAATTCTCCTACATAGTAGCATAAAACTTCTAGATTCATCGCTATATGATGAGGTATGTCAATGTCAGTTTTAAGATTGATGGTATTGTGGTGGCATTTTGACCTAGCCTGACCTTTAATGCTTATAATATTTAATAAAACAGCAAACAATTATGGTAAATAAAGCATTAATTCATTGGAAGGATCTACATACAAACGACGTATCAATATATTGTTGTCAATTTGCTGGATAACATACCACAATTTATGGTAATTCTTCTAAAGGGCAATATGTTGACAAGGGAATGCTTCGCAGTATATCAAATTTGTTTTGAAGTTTATGTCAACAGGTAAACTATTTTTTACCATCCTCTTTTTTTAAATTTTTTAAAGTAAAATACTTAAGTTGATGTCAACGGATAAATTAATCAAATTTTTTCCAGCATCACTTGTACTTTGATACAATGAAAATTGTCAAAATGTTAAATGTAAAATGTTAAAGCCGTGTTCCATTTCAGGAAAATTCGTATGACTGCATATAGGTGTAATTGTGATTTCTGCTCTTCGGTATTATTGTTCTGTTGGTTCTTGGAGGTAGTCTCGATTGTAGTCATACGGGTGTTTATGAACGTAAGTACTGGTATCAGTCAAAAGCTTTAATCACTTGAAGTGCAAACTCTGTCTGGCCCAGTTGTTCAAAATTTAACCACAATTTTCAGTTTCAAATTTTCACTTCCTTGATTATGGCAGAGAACTAAAAATTTTCTGATGGGTTAATCCTATAAGTTTGTGTGTCCATGGATAATTAAATACAGAAATATTAATTAACAATCAAAATAATGGAAAATGAAAAAAAAAATTAACCTTTGAACAACTGTGCTCTGTTGTTTTGTGATATTGATGCTAGTAATTTTAAAAGGATAAAATTAGGCTCCAGGAACTTTGACATGTTCTAACAGAACTTTTGGTTATGTCATTCATGTTTTTCACATAATAAAATTTTCCTTGTGTGGAGTTTTTATTAGGCAATAGTATTGAAATTTTATCATAGAGGGGCGACAACAATGATAATGGGAAGTTGAGCTGTTAAATACGCTGAAAATGAATAAATGAAAGGTAAAATGACAAATAAAAAATGTAAACAACATGACACTGTCCAAAGTTTTACCTAGCCAACTTTGATCGTGAGTACAAAAATGAGATGTACATTTCCAAATTCCATCAATGAATAAATCCGTGCGTGACTTTGAATTTGCGACGAAACGTTTATTACATCATATATTTTCCCCTAAAAATTTGACTCTCCCATTTTCCCCACTTTTAGTGTAATAAAAATATATTTATATATTTTGATATCATTCCCTTGCATAGACGTGGCTTAATTGCAATCTAAATCAGATTATACTTTTCAATGACTTTTTTTCACGTGTATGTCAGATTCGAAATTTGAACAATGTACCTGCTACCCTTTGAGCATGATATTTAATAGTCCTTCATTTTTTTATTGACTAAAAACATGTATTTGTTAAAAATTAATAAATTAGAAGGGACAGTTTGTTGCATTTCGTTACCTTGTATGGATTCACTTCATTAATTTTTTGATTGGAATCTTAACTGAAAAACTATAAACTGTACTTACCTGCTCATTACATTTTAACTCCTATATAACAAAAATTCCTGAAAATATCCAAAAAAAAAGTTCAAAGGTAGGGAAATATATTACATAAGAATTGTTTCTGGACTTTTTATTCCGTAAGATCGGTTCCTAATAATTACGGGAAAACAATTTTATTAATTATGGACCTTTGGTTAGGTTAGTACGTTTGATATAGACCTGGAATAGATATGCGTCGAAGAAGAAGCCCGAGATCGATATCAATTTAAAACTTATTGGCCGAGCATTATGTATTTTAACTGTTGTATTACATATATACATAAATTACGTGTGAAAGTAATATCAACCTCGGACTTCGGGGTCGGTAATCACTTTCGAGGTAAAGTATAGTTGCCTCTCCCTACGATTGTAAAAAATATATACGTTGTCCAAGAAAAAAATTACCTTAAAAAACAAAGATATATATATATTATTCCGTGTTATTTTCGATCTAAAGAAATATAAAAATAATGGAATTACAGTATGGAGTATATCTTTGATACAAATCCAGTTTTATAATTGTGGTACTGTTATAATCTCTTAGGCCAAATGTATAACTCAACTGACCATGATCAAACAAATAAATATTAAAATTAACTTAGCAAATGAATGGAATGGAATGAAAACACTTATTTTTACCTAATCCTACTCCTGAGTGGGTAACATGATTTTGGACAGACATTAATTCAAATAAGTAAATATTACACATTTTAAGCTCTCTAGAAGTTGTGTTGTTATAAGAACAGACATTATATTGACCAATTATTGACCATACTCTAGTTCTTCTGTGCAGTCAATTTGCCAAGCGATTCGAGACACGCTTCCATCAACATTGTGCACATTACGAAAGTATAGAATCGTTGATATCGAAAGAAAATACTGAAACATTATACGTATCTTTAAGATAAATATAAAAATGAACCGGGGATAAATGAGAAAATATACTTTCGCACATACTGGAAAAAAAACCTGATTACAGCTTGGTGTCTTCGCGTGACCTTAAACAAGGGACAAAATTTAGCCCCACCATGAGTGTATAAATATTCAACAAAAGTAATTATAAATCGCAACTAAACACAATATTTCATACAATAAAACAATAATCGTATAACAGACAACAAAGGAAAACATATTTCATAATTTATCAACCCCTGCGTATGTCTAATATCAAAAACATTTGTAGTGATTATCGGTATTTGGCAACGCTTATGTCTATACTAGGTGCTGGATTGATCTTGCAGTGAGTGGTGTGAAGTTTATAGTAAGTTCGTTCATAATGAAAAACACCAATATAATCACTGTTTACTTGCGTTTATTATTATGTTTCAGTATTTCACGAGCTAGTTTCTTATATACGGTAACCCTACAAGTATACAAGTGTTTTAGGACGAGGAGTGTACAATGTAGAGTGGGTATAATACCTGTGTTGGAAGTTTTATCTATCTGTTTGTCTTGCCGCTGTAAGGTATTGTTCTTTATGATATCTTGGCAATTTAATCATATGAATTAAACGGAATATGCACTCCACCAGTTTTGTAAATGTTCATTTCTTTTTAACTCTTTCTGTAATTGTCTAAGCAGTTGTCTTGATAGCAAACAATGTTTGAGTACAAATATTCCATAACAATTTTGATGAATAAGGTGTTCAAATTTCGTCGATATACGGATCATCAGTTGTGCTTAAGGCCTCAAATGTTGAAAATTGAAACAATTATCCAAACCTACGAAAGGCAAAATTCAAATGTCAAAATCAACACTTCTCCGTTATAAATCTCATTTAATAATTTAATGATTAGACAAGCATATATTTGAAGTACTGGTTTTCTGTAAATGGCAAGTGGGACGCCCTAATTTGGTGGTGAAAAATTTACACAATGTAACGACCAACAAGTTCCTCCCTTTTAACCCCTAGGAATTTCCTTTAAGTTTATAATACATCTATATGTTTCTTAGATGACAATAGAAAAACTGAAATATCTATTCGTCATAAATTCCAGTGGTCAATATTTCTCTGCATTAATTTCTAGGAAGAGATGATTACAATTTCCGTTTTCAAACAATGGAAGATGACCTTTGTCCTGAAACCAATTTTAAATTTGCTGCTTTTGAGTGAGGGGAACAGTAATATTTGCCCTAAGTGGTATTTTTGCAGTGTATTTCTCCATAAGATAGCGTTAATTTGTAGACCTTTCATGTTATCCATTTTGTTGTTTATCTGTTGATGTTTGATGAAGAAACACATGCAGAACTTGTCGTGTACAAAGCGGAATTATCGGAGAAATTCGTTAGGTATGCTTATGATAGTAAAGGACTTAAAATTATCAAGTTAAACATTGTGAAAATGGGCTATACACTTAAAAAGACCATTATCACTTTGGTAATATACAAGTCAAGTAGTTGGTGTCATATATATGGTTGTTTATGCAAATAATGTTCGACCTTACAATATTAGTGCTGACAGGGATTAACAACGAAGTATCCAGACCTCTCGGCCTACGTGGCCCTTTCAAAGTTTAGATACATTTTATTACACTTTATGAAGCAGACATTGTTGTATCACCAGTATCTTTATTTAAATTTCGTTGGGGGGGGGGGACAATAAGACTTTTAATTTGGATTATAAGGTATGTTAAACATATATCAGACGCTTAATTTCTAGAACGGTGCTACTTTTTTCCTCTTCTGTCATTATTATCGAAAATTTGCATCATGCCAAAACAAGAGTAGATTAAAAACAATGTCATTATAAGTTGAATTTTGTATTGTTTATGTGCGACACATTTTAAATTAATCTACCACATGGCTTAGGATTGGGTGAAGCCTTCTATAAAAGCCAGGTAAGGTTCTGATCGAAAAAGTGATAGATCAGATCATTTTGTCATCTTGTACCATTCGATAAATTTACCATCTTCATTTAAATAATGAAACAGCGAAAATTCTAAGGTATGTTTACAAATAAGGAAACACATTCATTATACTAAAATAAATAGATATCTCAGAGGGCCTGTGGGCTATTGGCAATTGAACTTCATATACTACCAGCTGAAATGAGGACTTGGGTGGAATAGTCCAACAATTAACAGAGACATCAACTTGTTAGAAGCAAATACTATTTTATGATAAATGTTTGAAGCAGTATAACAGTTGTAAAATCTTTCCATCTAATATAAGTACATGTACATGTACATAACCTTTCAAATGAAATAACGTGAAACAGGACACGTTTAGTGTCACAACGTGCTATATTTTATTCATATTTGTCACGGGGAACACTATTACTTCTATGTAGAATGTTCTTTTTTCTTATGGGGAATATTCAGTTGTCAGGGAAACATCAAAGAAGTACGCAACCACTTCTTGTCGCTTAAGAATTTCCTGAGTTAAGGATGATCAACATGCCGCAAAACATGTAGCTAGAGTGCTTGGTGAATACCTGCGTCCTTTCGTTTGGGTAAACTTCAGCTATTAGAAAGGAAACACAAATGAAAATTTAAAGTACATAATTATGTCTGCATTCTGTTGAAATACAGCCAAGGTGACTGTCCTAGGCTTACGACTAGTGCGTATATTCATATATGGCTATAAAATATGTAAAGATGAGAAAACTATGAGCTTCATGTTTTTGTGGTGTGGCAGCTGGAAACGGCTTCTATTTGTATGTCATGTTTTTGCGTTCTCTTGAACAACTCACAAGGCTGACAAACATATCAAAATGTGTTAAACAAATAGACTTATGCGGAACAAGAACATTATCCCTACATTTTAAACCTTAATGATGTATTATTTAAGTTCATGGACGCTTGGTGCACACCATATTGCTATTACTAATTGGCCAAATAAAGAAAATAATAAGCTTATAGGTAATAAAAACATCGATAACTTCTAAGAAGATAAACAAAACTACACTTTATAACTCTATCCTAAAGCTACTCTATTACTTTTAATTCACTTTCATAATGAGGTCCTTAAATTTAAGGCAGAAGTCTAATATTTTGAATCCCAAGATCGATGATTCAAGCCATTAAAAAATGGAAAATCTATTAACACTGCTCAAATTTTAACTTTCCAATGTAGTATGAATTTCCTTCCTCGAGTTTTTTTTTTTTATTTATTTTCTTTTATTTTCATTATGTATTTTTCTGACATTTGAAAAAAAAACAATTAAAAGGCTCTAGATCTCAGACTTAATTGGTTGTTAATGGGATTGTAAAAATAAACAGATATTTTTCCTCTAATTTGTATTTTGTTGTTGTTTTTAAAGTAATACACGTAGTCTAATACTCCCTCAGTTTTGTGTCTGTAACAATTTCTTGGGTTCAACTCTATATTTTATACACAACAAAATAATAACAATGAAATTCACATGTTTATGTTCGGATTACAATGAATTTTTTTTTTTTTATATATAAATCATGTGAAAAAAAACATGCTGATGAAATATGTAACGTTAATGTACCTTAAAACTCCAGAAATTATATAACCTTCAAATTACACATACAAAGCCATGGAAAAAAATTGTTCCAGATATTAAACTTGGCTATAAATTATCTTAATAGCTTATATTGTCAAAATAACAATCCAAAGATACTAATATTAGATATAATAGATTTATACTGTGCTGTATACGACGCATTTCAAGAAGTTACCGCTCATCAGCAGCATTAAAACCGAAACATTTGGAAGACCAAAAACAAAACTTATTTTAAATAAGATAATAATATGCATTTTTAAATTTTGATTCTTTGGTATCCTTCACAGTTACAAACCCAAAACCTTCTGTACTTTTTTTAGTATGAAAGTTGTAAATTATGCGTGATAAACAGGAAGATTTTGAATGAAATTTTACCCTGTTATAATTACTCAAGAGTAACGAAAGAAGAGTATTTAAGATTTTAAATTAAATTCCTTAAGTGAATAAAAAAAAATTACTAGAGATTGTGTCTACAAGACTGGATTCCCCGTCCTCCTGAACATAGAATTACCGACTATAATTTATGGTGGGAAATCATTTTGAGAAATATTTTAAATATATGAATGTTTCACATTATGTCCTGCTTACATTAATTGGTATCCGATGAAAATTATTGAATGGACAGTTACTTGGGGCTTAAATTCAATAGCGTCACTCAAGCACGAAATGTAGGTCATGCTGTCTCATATTTTTCGGATCTGTGTTAATTCAAACCAGAGGCTCCCGTGAGCCTGTATCGCTCACCTGATATTACCATTTTTTCATTGCTAAAGGATCTTAAGATTAACATCCATGCCATGTTTGGTTTCAATCCATTCAGTAATTTTCAAGAAGCCGTTTGTTTGCAAATCCCACGGGGTCCTATGTTAAACTAACGACGAGTCGCGACCAAAGGAACATTCATACTATGTTTATTTTCAATCCATTCAGCGGTTCTCAAGAAGATGTTTGTATGTATTTCCCATTGGGTCCTATGTTAAACTAACGACGGATCGACACCAAAGTAACAACACTTGGTCAGCACCTTGTAAGGAACATTTCAATCCATTTAGCAGTTCTAAATGTGAAATGTGAACGAACAGACGGAACGACCCTTCGGGTCAGGTGAGCTAAAAAGGGGAGAATGGTTGTAAAATATCATTGAAATATCATAACATAATTTTCAGAAATGCACTACAATGCAAAAATTTAACCAAAGTCACTCAAGCATAAAATTCAGGTTATGGTGACTCAAATTTGCTTGGTTGTGTTGTACTTTATAAGTTGTGAAATATTATAATCATATCAACACAAATTCTTCATTAATACACCTAAATGCAAAAATTTAACCACAGACACTCAAACGCCTCGGAGGTATCGTGGTTTGCTTGCTCGCGGGTTCAAACCCCGGCCGGGTCAAACCAAAGACATTAAAATTGGTATTTGCTGCTTCCCCGCAAAACACGTGGCATCTAGGAGTAAGAGCAAAGATCGACTGGTCGGCTCGGAGTCAGTATAATGTGTCCAAGTGGGGTGATAAATCTTATTGCGGACAGATACCCCGTGTCGACCTAGTACAAAGCCGGGATCATACTCATTATCATATCAACATGTTGTCGTCCTGGTAGGACCTGGTTGCCAATAATTTATCAAGCCATCCACCAAAAGACACTCGAGCATAAAATGTAGGTAATAATTACCCAACACTTGCTAAGTTATTTTGTACTATATAAGTTCACCATAGCTGTTAAATGTGATTAACGTATTACCCATAAGCTCTTTAAAAATTACATCTAAATGCAATAACTATACCAAAGTCACTCGGGCATAAAATGCAGGTCATAGAGAGTCAAATGTTACTCTATATAAGATGAATGAAGAGGTGTAATATCACTGATATATATCAATAGGTTTCTGAGGAATGCACCTTAACGCAAAAACTTAACCGAGTCACTCAAGCATGAATTATATAATGTAAGAGGATTATAATGATCAAGTATTATTGAAATAACACCATGGATTGCTAGAATATGAAATTAAATGCAAAACTTTATAAGAGTCACTCGTGCGTTAAATATAGGTCAAAGTGGCCCAAATGTTATTGACCTGTGTTCAGTGTTGTAAGGGAATTGTAGTGATATAATATCATTGATGATCTCAAATGGACCTACACGTAAAAACTTATCCAAACCGGAACGACATGGACCTACAGGCAAAAACTTATCCAAACCGGAACGACATATTCATGGACAGGACATAAAAATATCTCCTTCAACAAATTTCTTCTCTTTTTTTCATTTAGCGTTGATTAGACGAAAACATTCGCCTGCATAATGCCAAACGACATTACTCGATAAATTAACCGAGTACATTAATATAATTTAGTCACCTTACATATTAGTTCAATAAGTACCTGTGTCAGACACAGCAATATGTAAGAAATTTTAATGAATTTGATTATCTCCAATTTATCATAAAAATTATTTTAGGGTATAAGTAAAATATGAAAATGTAAACAGACATTAAAATATATGTCTTTTTCCCTAAAATTTAAAAGGTATCAAGGTACAAAATACCAATAAATTACTATAAACAACAGCTGTAGCTAAACCAATTTTAAATACATTATAAATCAGCATGATAATCAGTCTATTGAGAGAGTGGGGGAGTACCTTCTCAAACTTACAGCTTTTTCTGCGGCCAAGCTATTAAATAATACAAACACAAATAAGAATAAAGATGAAAGAAGAGATATGGTGGATTAAATCTTGAGACAAAATCCTCAAGTATACGTGACAAAAAT
Source organism: Mytilisepta virgata (assembly GCA_028015205.1). Taxonomy (NCBI): domain Eukaryota; kingdom Metazoa; phylum Mollusca; class Bivalvia; order Mytilida; family Mytilidae; genus Mytilisepta; species Mytilisepta virgata. Next base: position 84,211,164 of record CM051519.1, read on the forward strand.
CCAGTCAACAAAGCAGTATTTTATTGCTGTTCATCTTGGTCACTGTGAGGCCTTCAACATTCAAAGCAATTCCTTACAGAAGAAATAACTGTCATACATATACATACAACAGACTAGTCATACATTTCATGACATCTCTAGATCCAGAAGACTTTGCCAAGTAGTAACAAATATTCGTTATATCCAGTCTTCCTAAGGAGACCAAAAGTAAAGAACCAACGGATATTGCTACCAAAATCAACAAGAGTTGACAACTTTATAGTTTAAGCTCTTGACAGTGTAAAGGTTTAGGAAGACATCAATTATGACTATTTCCAGACAACAAGTTCTCAGAGGTTTAAAACCCAACAGCTTTAAATTTTACTTCATCAACATACCAGGGAAAAAATATGGGCTTATACTGAAGACATACCTTTGAATGGAGACCATCTGGCAACTATTCTATAAAAAATTTTGTCTCCCTTGGCCTAGTACTCGTAGTTCTAGAGATTTTAAATATTTATTGTATATTGGTCCATGGTGCTGCTCTAAGAAATAATTTTGAAAGACAATTCCATCAAACTTTAATCTTAACTGGCCTGGTAGTTTTAGAGGAAAATATTTTTAAATATATACATTTTTTTATTCTAATTTTTGTAATGGTGGCCATACTGGTTTGAAATTTGGTCCCAAATATCTCAGTCATTACAGACAAGATTAATATGTTAAAAAGGTTGGTCCCAATAAGCTCAGGCATTACAGACAAGATTAAAATGTTTAAGTTTATGGACCCTGGATTAGGATGATAGACTTCACGATCCTAATAGCTGACAAGAGCCTTTGATCCAGGTGTGGATAAAAAAATGTATCTCTTACTTTTCATCGTTAAGAAACAAATTTAGTCACAAACGGTAGGTTGTCTGAGTGACAGCTAACCAGATTTGCCTTTATCACTGCTAAGAACCCCATTCTTTGCCTTTATCACTCTTATGCAACCCCATACTTTGCCTTTATCACTGTTAAGAAACCCCATACTTTGCCTTTATCACTGTTAAGAAACCCAATACTTTGCCTTTATCACTGTTAGGAAACCCCATACTTTGCCAAATTTGTCTGTTCTTTACATTGAAATTTCATGTTAATAAAACCTGGACAGAGATTATTCATAGACAGTCAAACTTAATTTCTATCACTCCATTGGGAAATGTCTACTTCCAGTCATGTTAACACAGTACAAGATAGTATCATTCTTTATTATACACTGCAGATACATAAAGTATGATATTTTTTCCTTTTAAGACCACTTTGTTAAATTACATTTATTTTAGTAATATTTGGTAATTTCTTTGATATTTATAGTATAATTAATCTTGAAATGTGAATACCTAAAAATCTACAATGAGTTACTGAACAACACATTAATTAGTGTTTTTTGGTCATAAGTTGTAGATGTTTGGTTTCCAAATTTGGAGATTAGTTATTCTGTTTATTACATTGACATATTTCCTGTATTCATAAAATTTAATGAGAAAATACAAGGGGTTATGTTTTTATGAAAATTGTATAGCAACATTGTTGTTTTACGGCTATTCTTACGTCACTTCCTAGAGTGAAATATGACTTTTGATTTCACTTGGAAATCCCGGTATTTCACCACACTCAATGTAATAATAACTGATATTAACACATAAGTTGCCTTTTGGTGTTTCACATTCACTCTCATCAAAAGCAAAGTAAATGTGGTAAATCACCTGACCTTGTGAAATAAAGAATTGACAAAAAAAGGTGGACCCGATGGTCATTTCTAGAATTAACGTTTGACACATGAGTAAATAAAAATAGTCCTAATGTCTGACTCTAATAGTTCAGCCCAAGTTCCAAATAAATAAGACCAATTAGATGTCTGGACCTGCCTCACATGCAAATAAGAGCATTTTTAGCAATTTTATCTACAATAAATAACTGTGCAAAATTTTATAAATGCCAGGTAAAAGGTATTGGAGTTTAGACAAACTAGGTACCCTTCAAACTTGATGTGCATAAAAATGACTAAGATCAACAATATGATAAACTTGACATATTTTATCTCAAATCACCCCAAAAGGGGAGGTGCACATCTTTGATGTGTTCAGAATTAGTGTGAAATATTTCAGAAGTGTCAGGTTTATGATGTTGTAGATTCAGATTATTACTCAAACTAGCTATATATAGGTACCCAGTGTTCCAGCTAGGTTAAAATAGAGGGACACAGCACCCTGCCCCTTTTCCAATGCACCCCTCTGCCCTTTCAGTACTCCCCTCTTCCCTCTGCAATAAGTGTATAATAAAATACTCTAAATCACTTTTTTAATACAAATAAACAATATTGAATTAATTGAAAATGGATAAAAGAGTTCAGATAAACTAATAGAACTCTTACAAGAGCATAAGGTAAGTGAATAATTCATATTTCTTAAAATTTTAATATATCTTGTTTGCACTTTTCAGATCTGAAAACACATTAAAGTGCCCTTATCCTCAATAAATGCCCCTCTGCCTTTAAATCCTAGCTTGAACACTGGGTACCCTTAAAACCTGATGTGCATTAAAATGACTAGGTACCCTTAACTCTTTCAATTTTTGTAGTAACCCCATGTATTTTATATCAATTTAAAGAGAATTGAAATGTCTTTAAGATATGTGATAATAAAAATATGTAATATTAAACATTTTTATTATTATTATGTAATAACATGTAAAATTCACTTAAGTTAGCATTTTTAAAAATTAGTTCACAGAACTAGTGCTCCCTGCTCTGCCTTTCCAGCAGCTTAATCAGGTCAAAATTTTCCAATTCATCAAAAGTTTCAATGCCAGAAAGCTCCGAATTGTCAGAATCACTCCCCATTTTTCTATGAAAAAATTTCCATTATCTTAAATCACTTGTAATTTGATCGTTTTGACATCAATTATGTTGGAAAAATTTCAAAAACGAAAGTATGAATAGGTAGAATGTTCCCATAATGCATTTTGATGGAATATGCCAAAACAACGCCATTATAAATATAGAAAGAACCATGGGTGTTTGTTTACGTTTTCAGACCGGAAAAGCGATCTGTGGTGTTGTAAGGTAGCAAAATGACAGACCGGTAACGGTGTTGAAAGGGTTAAAACCTGCATTAAAATGACTAAGTTCAACAAATGATAAATGGTAAAAATTGACGTCCATATTTCACATTTAATTTCACTTGGTCTGACAAACTGTAATCTCACTGTCATATTCAATTTTACTTATTTAAAGAACTGACATTAAAAAAGCAAATTTACAAACTCTCAAATTCAACATGAAATATTACATATCTTGAAGTACACTAAAAATCATGAGAATCTAAGAATTACTAATCAAGACTTAATTTAAAACAGATAATAAAAACAATTTATGCTTAATTAGAAAAATTCTTGCACTAAATATGAGGAATCAGTAATATGAAAGTTCATTCTCCTCATGATAACGTAAATATTCACTTAATCTGTTGTTTATTACAGTTTAAACATAATCTATAGAAACATCTGTTGACTTGAAGATTACCATTTCACACTTTTTTCATGGACTGATTTTTTTCTGATTATCCTTACATAATTCCTTCTTTGTCCCTGAGATCATTTACATATGATACTGTATCACAGAGTCACGTATTAGATGTCATTGACATTTTGTGGTTCTTACTGTGTCACGTTTGGTATATTTTACTTATGTCTTCATATTCAATTCCGTCTATAATTCTACCTTTCATAGGACCCTGTAACAGTGAAATAAGTCAAAACATAAATCAATACATACAATAAGAAAAGTTCACAAGACATACCCCTATAGCCCAAATTTAATAAAATCATCTAAAACTATATTAAAAAAATATTTTTCTACTTAAGGCCATACCAAATATATTTTTCTTTCTTTGGATTTTTGGATGTGACAAAATTAGTGCAAGTGAATGAAATTTTAATTTTAATTTTTTTCTTGAGAACTTGTTTTTTTCTGACTCAGATCAAATTTACGTGCGGCACACATTTTTTAAAATAAAATATTGCAAAAAATGGGAAAATTTACAATTTTTACAAACTCTATGAGCAGGTGAACAATTTATATTTTTAATCTCTTGAAATATAAAAAATTTGGGGAAAATTTTCAGCATTTCTGCAAAATGAAGTGGCAAAAAGTTTTTTTCTTAAAAAATGTACATAGTCCAAAAATCGGGGTGACAAAATCCAAAGAACAAAAGATCAATTTGGTGTGGCCTAAGGTACGTTTTGTTAGCTGAACTTGGTAAAACCTTTTTTTCAATGTTGTGAATGTGTTGGTGGATAAAAATAAGTTTAACCTATTTGCATACAGGTTGATACATATTGTAATCCCCCCCTTGTATAAAATTTTGTTAAGAAACTGTAGATGAAAATGTATTGGAATCAAAACTGACTAATTAAAAACTGCCCAACATATACTTACAGAGACAATGCTGACTGAACAAGAAAATTTCTTCTCATCGATGGATTCCAGTACTGCCTCTTCTCCTCTATAAGCTCCATTAACTATCAATACTTTTTTACCTAAAAGTTATAGCAATATTTAATCTAACATTTGTGGTCAATGAATGGTTACAGAATATTAAATTAAAAGGATTACCAGAACTGCCTATGGTAGCCATAAAAGATGTTTAATTGGGAGTTTCAGTTTATTTAGTAGAACACTTTCAGAGAGGAATATTTTTAAAAGTTCTACCAATGAAATAAGAATTGTCTATAAATGTATTTAAATGGCTACAAAAGCTGTTTTACTTGGACATAATATGTAAATTTCACACAGACCCTCTGAAAGATTCAAATTTGAATTACCAATAGCAGCTACCGGTATATTGGCAATTAGATCATGATAAAATATTCTAATTTTATTCAAACCCTCTCACATATTCTGCATTTGTCATTTGAGTTTGAGTTCATTTGGTCATATGGCAATAATAAGGGATAAAGAATTTCTAATACCTGCCAATTAAGCCAAGACCAGAACGAAATTTATAAAGATCATTCCATAGATACTCTATGACAAGTTTCATTCTATTTGGCCAAGCATTTTCATACAATAACATGTTTGCATTTTCATACAATAACATGTTTTAAATCAGACAATCAGTAATTAGCAACTGCTTCTGTTTGTCTGGTAAATTGTTCAACCTAGACAATTTTAAGATATCTAGACACAATATGAAACTCAATAGTTACCTCTCACTTTTGGCTGTATGTTTCAGATAATGTGTCTGAATAAAATCTAAACAATAATAAAGAATTGTTGACTGTGGGAAGGGGAGAGTTGGTGGGGTCCAGCTAGGACAAAGTATGCAAACTTTAAAAATGTCCATTCATAGATGCTTCATACCAAGTTTAAATTCATTTTTTTTTCAGGGAAAGGTTCAAGAAAAAAATAAAATTCACTTTTTCCATACATGAATATAATTTACCTCCAAATATGCCAAATTCTTACATTCATTTTATTATATTTAAATGGTTCTAGCCAGTATTGTTTTAAGCATAAACTCAAATGTGTCTGAACAATTCACTGCTGGAGTCAATACATAAAATGTGGTACATATGTGTTTTGAATTCCTGTTGATGGCCTCATTCTGTGAACTATGTGAACTAACACTTTTATCTTTCCTAGTCAAGTTTGTATGTGGATTCTTTGTCATGAATCAATTCACCTTATCCTTTCTAACCAATAAGTTAAAACAATCCACCTGCAAGTAAATTTTACCTACCCTATGCAGGTATAACAGTCTCTATGTGTGATTGGTCAACTTTCATTTTATCTCCACTGTCAGCAAGTAAATTCTACCTACCCTGTGCAGGTATAACAGTCTCTATGTGTGATTGGTCAACTTTCATTTTATCTCCACTGTCAGCAAGTTAATTCTACCTACCCTGTGCAGGTATAACAGTCTCTATGTGTGATTGGTCAACTTTCATTTTATCTCCACTGTCAGCAAGTTAATTCTACCTACCCTGTGCAGGTATAACAGTCTCTATGTGTGATTGGTCAACTTTCATTTTATCTCCACTGTCAGCAAGTAAATTTTACCTACCTTGTGCAGGTATAACAGTCTCTATGTGTGATTGGTCAACTTTCATTTTATCTCCACTGTCAATCAACTTTATTACTGCCCTGTACAGATCTTTTACTTCCTGAAAATCATTAAATTCACCGAATTAATTCATCCATCAAAACATTAATATGTTTGAGATACACTCAAAACTTCAATACAATGAAGGTACCATGAGATTAACAAATTTATTCATCTTTGTAATACTCTCACATTTGAAAATATGAAGACAAGAGAGACAACTAGGACTGACTATGGGAAATATTTACAACATCTAATGGTCAACAACCAAAACCAAAAGACTATTCTATTTAGGGCCAATGTATGTTTTTGACAATGTATATAAGGTTATACAAAACACTGAATTTGTGTTATGAATATCAAAACGTTAGTGTCAGATTTCTCCTAAAATATTCATTTCAAAGGCTATAGAAAAAACATTTTGGTGAGGAAAATATGAAAGGCCATCCAACAATCATGGATCAAACAAAAACATGTACTTGTGAAGAAATTAAGTAGGTTAATTTTCTTAAAATTCTTATAGAACTATATTAACTGTATTCTGAAGAATTGTTATAATTTTTTTATATGAACACTTATTAAAATGTCCTAATAATAAGGCGAACTGGTTGTATTTCGTCAAAAAGGAGCTTCTTAGCTTAGGTCTTGGTGATATTTGGTATAACCAAGCATTTTACACTGACTTTAAGACTTCATGTACCTTATTAGTTTTGATTAAACAGCGGATGTTTGATTTTATTAAACAAGAATTTGATAGCCAGTTGAGAACTTCAAGTAAATGTTCTAGTTATTAACTTATGGTTCACAACTTTCGTTTACAATTTTATCTATGTAAGCCAATACCAGATGTTTATAAAAAATGTATCAGAAAGTTACGGCTTAGTAGTCATAATTTAGCTGTTGAATGTGGTCGTTATTCTGCCATAGCTAGAAACAATAGATTGTGTATTTTTTGTAAAAATGATATAGAGGACGAAATGCATTTTGTATTAAAATGCCCTATGTATCAGGGCTTTAGAGCATATTTTATCAAACCTTATTACTGGAAAAATCCCTCTATGTTCAAATATGTTCAGTTGTTGAGTTCAAATAATATCAAAGAATTATGTAATCTTGGTAAATTCATTTTCCGTGCGATGAAATTAAGAACAGAAATGTTGTAAAATAACTTTTCACATGCCTTCTGCTTTATCAGTATATATTATTATTAATTGATTATGTTATTATATGTTTAACCTATAGTTGTACTTGACTTTGGTGAGTAAAGATATAATAACATATCAACAGTCCAAAGCAATTAAATCTTAGTTCTTCATAAAGATATAATGATTTCAATATTTCAGAGTATATTGTTAATATTGTTTGTTCTCTAATCAACAATAATCAGTATGCGAGGTGTGTGTATGTTATGAATGTGAGTGTGAGTCTTATTTGTTTCTATTATTATGCCTGTAAGAGCCCTGTGATTAGGAAATAAAGTATTTGATTTGATTTGATATGTTACAATAATATTAAGATTTTTATATAATTTTAAAATTTCTAAACTTATTCAACTTCTTGAAAACCTGAAGTCATTGTGGCTTACCTTAACCTTGGTGATCAAAATTTATTAATATTTTTTTTAACTTTCTCAATATTTTAATCAGTAATACTTTAAAATTTCTGTAAATATTTTATCATATAATTCTATTAGTACCTTGACAACAGCTTTTTTCTTATAGTATTTTTCCCCAAGTTTTTTGGTAATAATTTTCACAACAATCCCTTCATGCAGCCAGTAATCTTTTCTCTTTAACTTTTCTTTTTTCATTTCTTCAAGCTGAGATAAGAATAACAAAATATTTCTTCAAATAATTTACTGTAAATTAATAAATCATTTGAATATACAACTTATGCAAAAAGTGTTACAGGTCAAACAAGTCAATGGTTTAAATTCACATTTTAAGATATCTGGACCATAAAAGATAATGCCCATGAATCATATGTCTTTTTCATCCAAAATAAATTGAACCCATAGTTTAAATCTAAAATTGTGTAGAGACAGCTTTCCCTAGATGAAACACACTTCACACTTCATATTTTCCATGTGGTGTCAATGAATATTTATAGTATAACTAATCTTGAAATTTGCATAATCTACAACTAGTTTAATTCACAAATACAGATAGCTCATGATTTGTAGATTTTTGGCATTCGAATTTCAAGATAAGTTATTCTGTTTATTACATTGACATATTCCAAGTATTCATTACGTCACTTCCTAGAGTGAAATATGACTTGAGATTTCACTGGCAGAAATATCGAATTTTATTTCACTCAGAAATCTCCGTATTTCACCACATTCAATGTAATAAAAGCTAGTTATACAGTGTTTCCAAAGTTTGTCGACAATTCATAGCTGACATGACTAACTTTGCATCTCCAATGTACATGATTTAAAAAAAAATTATTATTTTCATGAAAATAAACAAAAAAAAATATAAGAGGAATTCATTAAAAAACCAACTTCAAAGTAAGACGTACAGAGTTTAATTTCCAGTAAGCACAAAAAATCAAAAGTCTAAATTCATTATAAAGGAATAGGAATTTCATGTGAATATTTGAAAATGAAGCCAAGGTTTCCTTATATGGACATGAGATTCATATATATATATATATATATATATATATATATAGTGCTTAATGAAACTAAGCATTTTTCTTCTCTTTATATCATATTTATTTATTTTTGCTCAAAATTTGGGGGAGGCAACTGCCTCCTCTGTCTCATTGGAAATTAGGCCATGCAATTACGGAGGTTATTTTGATTACACTGCATGGAACTCCCAGGATATTTGGATAATTATGTGGTCAATTATTGTCTTGATAACTTAATTTATGTTCCATTATTAAGTACACAGAATTATATTGATTAATTTGACATTATTGTAAAAAAAAAAATAATATACAAATTTCCAAATTCACAATAAACAAAAGTGTTAAAAGAATCATAATAGAACAAAAACAAAATAGTTTTACAGCTTATAAATCTAAAAACATTGAATTGAATTACATGCCTGAGTACTGTTTCACAAAAGGTCATAAGTGTTACGACTGATCATAAATCCTGTGAATATATACAAGATACGACTGATCGTAGCTCTTACGACCTTTCGTGAAACAGTACTGTGATTTATATACAAGATGACAACAATTTAAATGTCAGTTTGATACAGACAATATACTTGTACACATACCTCCATAATTTCATCTAATGCTGATTTTCTCTTCTGCCCTGCTTTTTCTGGTTTCTTTGTTGACAACCCTGGTATAGATGGTTTCTTAAATGGGTTCTCTGTTAATGGTATGGATTTTTTCACAGGATTATCTTTGCTTGAACTATAAATTGAAACATTAACTTACTTAGGATAAAAGTTTAATTACTGGTTATAATGTATCTTAGCACTCGCCACACTCTAATTTCTCTATTTCTAGCTCTGTTGGAACTTTGAACATGCCTAAAAAAAATTCTATATACCGTTATAAGTCAATGATTCTATGAAAGTAAGACTTTTAAAAGTAATATTGCCAGCTAAACTAAGTATTTCCATTGATTTTAGAAGTATCATAGTACCGGTAATAAACATAGAAAATTTTTTTTTATACCAATTGTTATAGATAAATTTATATACATGTATCATATATATGTTGAGAACCAAAACATGTTTTACCTGGGAAGCAATTCTTTCTTTTTGTTCAATCCTCCCAAACTCAGGGTCACTGAAAAAAAAAAACAGTCTTCTTAAAACCTTTGTTTTTGACATTACTATAAATCTTATACAGGCAAGATTACATATATAAACACTAAACAGTAACGACCTAGTGAATAAAATGACCTTTACAGCAAATGCTACAAGACATTTCCTTTTTCTTTGTGTGCAAAATGTCAACAAATAAAAAATATATTTTAAATGGTTTTTCATTAACTCATCTCATTGAGTCCTGGACTCACCAGGGTTCCTACACTGGGATAAATTCAATTGCTAGACTCATCAATATTTGAAATTTTGATTTGGGACTGATGGAAATGAAATCCTATAATAAACCCTGTATCAAAAAGACTGGTAGCAGTACAAATATATGTATCTACCTTTCATGAATATGAGTTTAGTATAGTACCATACCACACAGTCCGTATTCTACATATTTTTTTCAAAAATATTATTTACAAAGACATTCCCACCTTTCTCATCCTCATTTTCCCTCTTTAATTCTGTAAATTCTGATTGCTGAACAGTCTGACCCTGAGCTGCAGCCCTTTCTATCTGATCCTGTATAAACTTGGCTGATCGTTCTTCGTCATCAAGCTCCATCTTTTCTTTGGCCTTTACCTGTTCCATCTTACGTAAAGTCTCAGGATCTCTGTCTATATATTGTACAAACCATCCTTTCTCTGTCTCATCAACAACACAATGACCTTAAAACAAAGAATGATACCTGTGAAAAGTATTCCTTTAATTTTTTTAAAGTACATATGTATATTATATATCAATGTAGCGGTATGTTATTTAATATCAATGTAGCAGTATGTTATTTAATATCAATGTAGTAGTATGTTATTTAATATCAATATAGCAGTATGTTATTTAATATCAATGTAGCAATATGTTATTTAATATCAATGTAGCAGTATGTTATTTAATATCAATGTAGCAGTATGTTATTTAATATCAACGTAGCAGTATGTTATTCAATATCAACGTAGTAGTATGTTATTTAATATCAACGTAGCAGTATGTTATTTAATATCAACGTAGCAGTATGTTATTTAATATCAATGTAACAGTATGTTATTAAATATCAATGTAGCAGTATGCTATTTAATATCAATGTAGCAGTATGTTATTTAATATCAATGTAGCAGTATGTTATTTAATATCAATGTAGCAGTATGTTATTTAATATCAATGTAGCAGTATGTTATTTAATATCAATGTAGTAGTATGTTATTTAATATCAATGTAGCAGTATGTTATTTAATATCAATGTAGCAGTATGTTATTTAATATCAATGTAGCAGTATTTTATTTGTAACAGACTGAAATTTTGATTTATATATATGGGTGTTGGTCTTTTACATTCTTTGAATTATAAAAAATGGCAGCAAATCATTCTGTCCAATTTTACTGGAAAAAAAAGAAAATTTAAAGAAATGATCCATCAAGTAACCAGATTATTTTTAATCTGACAATAAAGCTTTCTGAATACAGTTTTTTTAATTCTGATTCTGATATATGTTTGTCTAGGTGTCTTCATCTTAATAAACACTATAACTTCTGTCACTCAAGCTCAAATAACTACAACAATGCTATGTTCAGATGCTTTACTTTAATTTGGAATTTAATTCAATGTTTCAATTAACATGTATACATTGTAATGTGATGTATTGTGGAAAGTTCTATTTTTAACATTTACTCTAAGGTTCTACCTTTGTCATTTCCCCCAGAGTACAAGTGATCCCCCCTCCACTGTAAATGTTTTTTCATAAAGCATAAGGGTCATTCAAAAAGGTCAATCAAGATTACAGATTTTGTTGGCTTACTGTCTAACAAATACCCTGAACATATCTTAATTAACAGTAATTCTAATTCATACCTTCACGTCCCAGCCATTTTACAAATTCTGTTAATGTTTCCCACTGTGTACTGTTCATGTGTACATGCTCCCTATAGGCAATGTATTCTTGATAGACTATATTGCAATGGACTCTCTTCTTACCAAATCTCCTCTTTAATAATTCTAGATAGCCATCTAAAAACTCTCTAGAAATAAGGGAAAAAACGAATTGTAATAATACAACACATTTTCACATTGTATATTACCCCAGTTTTCCTCAAATTTGTAATGTAATGTGTAGAATCATATCAGATCCTTTACCGTTAGTCTGCAGAACCCCACCCTCACAAGCCAGAGTTTGTGTGCCACAATAGGACATAGGATCCCTGACTTAAGGATGAAAATGTCAGGCAAATTTGTTATCTAAATATTTATATAATTCAGCTTCAAATGCTACATCCAATCGTCCTAGCAAAATGACATGGCTAAAAAAACACAAAATTAAGCTGGTTAGCATCAATTGGCAACATACCACAAGAAAAAATAGTTCTTAGCAGCCTATAATTTTCTAAAAAAGGGTACAAAGGAACAAACTTACAAATGTGCAATAAATAGATACCTTGGAACCTCTGTAAATCGAACAGCTATCGGACTGTAGAAATTGGCCAGTTTTCAGAGGTTCCAGACTTTACTGAAATCCTACCGGAAGTAAATAAATTGAAATATCGAAAGGCATGAAAATTACACAATTACTACATTTTGCATGTTTTTTTCCCTAAAATGTGACCAAATCGTAGTCTTTTAGCTTCATTGTTATTTTTTAGTAGCAACAGATGTTAATAACAGTTATTTAAACGGAGTTTTTCCACTACATACTAATGGGGCTTTGTTTAAAATAAGCTTCTCAATAAGGAGAATGAGAGTTTGGCCGGCTTTTAGAGGTGTATTTGACAGGAATATATATGTTTTGGACCAAAAATTGTCTCTGGTATTCGGAATTCAGAGAGGCTGGTTTTTGGAGGATTTTTTTACTTGAAAATATAGGTGAAAATTCCAAACCAGAATAAAGAGTTTGATTTGCGGAGGAATCCGGTTTTCAGAGGGGCCAGTTTAGGGGAGTTCCACTGTATTTACAAGTTTTTGTTCTGCATGTATACAAGACTTACTGTGAAAATGAATCTATGTATTTATCTGGACTCTCTGCAAACAACAATAACTGACGTTGATGTGATTCTGACATGGTGTGACATTTAAATCCATTCTGAAATACAGAAAAGCAAGTCAGTAAATTAAAACATTCTATTTTCAAATAGTAATTTGATGGGTCTGAAAAATAAGCATATATCAAACCTTAAATGTTTGGAAAGGGAGTGAATTTTCTATCAGAACTGTTTACATCCAATTGATGTATCTTAATAAATTTATATAAAAATATACATCCCTTTCATATTTTATGCATGAATCTTGTTTCTAATATATCAAAACAAAGCTGACAGTCTGGGAATTTTTTAAAAGCATTATAGATTACATGTACATGTATATCTGATTTAAATATTTTGAGTATTTCTAAATTCAGAAAATATAATATATAAAATAAGTAAGTAAATTATTACTGAATTAAAACCCTAGACACCTATGATGGATCACGGAAGCTCAACCCATAGAGCTGCCTAGCACATCCCCAGGTGGTGGAAATGGGAGACCCTCTCATTGGGGGTTGTCAGGTCATAATACAGAAATCCTGACAACAGACCATAGTGGGTAATGTGTTTGGAGAATGATACAGAAGGCTAAATCATCCCACCCTACCCAACCATTCTCCTTTTACAGTGGCAGTCAAAATTGGTTCCCATTTGTGTTCCACCCCACCCCTATTTGATACATTAAACTGTGTTCTCGTCCTGAAGGAGCATGAAATATTTGCCACTGGATGTTAAGCAACAATCAATCAATTAATTGAAGCCCTTCAATGACAAACAAACAATCTTTTACTTTCAGAGCAGTTAAACACATTGACAGAATACACATTAAAACACTACAATAAGACCATTCAAATCTACAATATTTACCTCATCTCTACATTGTTTTTGACACATCTGACAATACCATCTTAACTTCTGTAAACCTTTTGCTTTAATTCTATTAGCAATTGCTTTTGGTGTTAGAAATCCTCCCTTCTCTTTCCCCATATTGTCTTTGTGAGTTTTACGTTCTTGCTAATACAACAGGCTATTCTTCATACAGTTTCATGAGCATTCACAGGTATACTGAAAAATTGTAAAATATACCAAACTTTTTTAATTCCTACATGTGAATAACATACTAGCTACTGGTGTAAAATAAATATTTTTCAGAAAGATAATCAAGAAAATTAATTTTGTATGGTCCTACTTAAAAATCGCTTTCCTGAAATGCTTTAGTTAAACCTTCTCAGTTATATTTAATAAGACCTTAAAATCTGGCATCACACTAAAAATGGTAATTTTATTGCATAAGGCCATTTATTTTTAATTAGTTGGTTTACGGATCCGCCGACCCGATTTTGCCGATTTGAAGAAAAAAAATAAAATTGATAATTTTGGTTTTTTATTACCGCCGACCCTCTGAAATCAGCCATCCCAAAAATAAAAATAAATAAAAATCCTTTTTGCATCAAAATTTCATACAAGATTATATTCCAATTCGTCTAAAAATAGATTTTCCATCAATAAAATACTTGTAAACATGATCCAAAAAAAAAAATCTATTTATTGACGTTAGTTGATGCCAATTTCCGAAACACGTTTTATGAAACGAATTTCTTAATAGAATCCATGCCACTTTTAAGTTCGTTTTGTTATTCCGTAAGATATCGAATCCACTCATTTAATGTTGTACAACTTGTAGTTGACGAGTCGGTCCCTTAAAAAGGGAACGGTCTACTGAACAACACCTTTCAAGATAGATGTTCTGATATTTGGGTTTCAAAAGAGGGAATTAACTGATCATTTGCAACCTTTGTACATTTGGCAATATAACCAAGATTGTTCAAAAGTACATGATTTTCCCTCTTTTTTTTTTCTTTTTTTTTTTGCCGACCGACCGACCCTATTTTTAAAAAAAAAAAATCCGTAAACCAATTAAATAAAAATAAAAGGCCTAACATGTATTATTTTAAAAAATGTTCTATGAACAATACACTGCACCACTTACAGCATTAACAATTTAAAAACTGCTGCAAATATAATAGAATAAGCTCTTGTTTATACCACTGTTAAAAAATTTTTGCAATAAAATTATATTATTGATTTTTAACTATAATTAATAAATGTTTCTCTTTCATTTTTGTATTGCTGTTGACAGTCTTAGAATGGGTAATCGAAGGAAGGTAACTCTTGAAGGTTATCTTGTATTGGTGGCCACAGTATTTTACATATATACATGTATCATAATTTATTTATTTCAACAAAAAACTTAATAATATTAAACTACATATTTTATTTAGTAACTAACACAGTAGGTAATTGATGATAAAAATTTATATAAGCTATTCAAAGAAACACAATGTTACTTGAGGTATTGATCTTAGTATTTAATTAATTTGATAGTACATGTATACTGCAGTTGGCCACCTCGAAGCAAACAATTTGATTAAAATATATAATATAAATAAAAAATATAATATATATAATAAATTGAGAAAAAACATGAAATAAATGTAGAGTAGAAATTCAATTGCTTAATCTTCAAGTGACCATCAAAATCTGTTTGAGTTACATGTATCGGTCTATTGGTAGTCTAAGTTATTGAGATTTGTTCAAGGAAGACGAAGTTCCAGTAGCATACTGTATACCAGTTGTTATAGGTGATAATAACCATCAAATGTTTATAAATTATAAACTGTTAACACAGAGATACGTCTCGCCTGTTGGCAGAAAATCGAAAAAAAAGACAATCTGATGGACAGCAACATTGCTAATTAATTGAAAGTCACTGGACTATGACCTAGGCAGGGCCTTGAAATTAGTCTTCAAACTGAGATGTACAATGCAACTTTATAGAAAATATCATTGATCTATCACAAAACTTAACACTGAAACTTGCTAATCACATGTATATTGAAAGTCACTGGACCATGACTTAGGGGGGGATAATGCAACTTTATAGTAGATTTCATTGATCTACATGTGTATCACACTTAGTTCCTATCAAACTTACTTAAGCAGAAAATTACTAATTAATTGAAAGTCACTGGACCATGACTGATGGGGCAGGGCCTTGAAATAGTGGTGAAATTGAGATATTCTGATAGCAACTTTGTACAAAATATCACTGATCTATCACAAGTACAAAATGTAGTTCCTATCAAACTAACTTATTTAATAATTAACAAGCAGAAAACTTAACAATTGTTGACGCAGCCTACATGTATGTCAGAAAAGCAACACCTATGTACTAAAATGATGATTGGATTTTGAAGATGATTTGTTTTGGAGGAGATTGAGGGCATATTTGAAATGAATTGTCACATTAAAGTAATTCTAATTGATTTTTAATCATAGTAGAGGTAGGCATTCCAAGATGGTGGCTTATATCCCTTTAGGAATTTTTAGTATAAGGATGTGGATAGTATATTGCACATTGATAATAAACGCAGAATATTCGTTGGTATTGTAAATATGGTAACTCGTATGACCGAAAGACCCGTCATTATGGGAAAAACACTTGGAATGACCGAAAGACACATAAAAACTTTAATTATAGCACATATTAGTGACTTTTAAACATTGATGAATAGATTATATGAAATTAGAAGCCTTTGCTTTTACAAAGAAAAAGAAATTATCGGATCAGGTAAGTTTATAAAGATGCCATTATAATTCAATGGAAACATCCAACATGGCGACCAAGCAAATCATTCAACAAGATATTAATATAAAAATATTTTTTTAAATTAATCTCCTGTCTATAGGGTATTGTGTAATAATTGCATTTCGGTTAAGTTTAAAAAAAATAATTAGGTATGTATAACTACACCAAAGCACTACATTATGTAGTTTAAACATATTTTATTGTCTAATAAAAATCTGGATTGGATACAAGTTATAAAAACTTACATAAATGCTCTTTTAATTAAGAACTTTCACTTATTTATTAAAACTTAATTATAAAATTCATTAAACTGGATTGTATTCTAATAAAAACAAAGCAGCTGACTGGATAATTCATAAAAAATTCTTAAAACGAAATTAAAGAATTTTATTGGCAAATATACATTTTTTGTAAATACGTTTTTTTTAAGTAAGTTAAAATTTAGTATACATGTAACTTATCAGGAAAAAACTTATGTGCTGTCTACCATTTCTAAAATGGCTCAATATCCTTGTTTACGATGTGATGAAGAATGCGATGATGGATCAATTCAGTGTAGTAGTTGTGATCATTGGGTTCACAGTGCTTGTGTCCCAATGAGTGATACACTACTTTGTTATCGGCCTGGTCAGACGTATCTTTAAAGTTCCTATGTCAGACAATCAGTACGACATGACCAAGTACCTGAATAGGTCAGTTCTTTTCTATTGTATTTTAATACATTTTTTATATTCAAGTTGTAGTAGAATGTATATGAAATATAAAAATGTAATGTAATATATACTTAATAGAGAAGAAATATTGTACTTTAAAAATAAAATTATATTATGCATATTTTTTCAATAGATTTCACTAATTCAATTATATGTTTTTTTTTCCATTGGGTATATAAAATTTTTTACTTCACATTCTAGTATCGCTAAAAAAATTATTCAGAAATAAATGAAATAAATATTCCATATTAAAAATATTCACCTTTTTAGTTTTTATATTATCATGTTACATTTAAATACTTATGGGTAGTTGAATAATACAGTTTCTCCTATTCTTGATGTGTTTAATCAAATACATAATATTTTTAACCACATCCCAGCGATTAAATTTCTACGTGGGAATTAACGCTGTTTTTCTTCAGTTATTGGAACGATAAACTAGAGAAGTCCCGAAATGACGTCAATGTAAACAAACTACATAGCAATGACATTTTCTTGAGGTTTTTGTCGAAAATCATAGGAGAACAGTTACTCCTTCAATTTACTCGTGAGTTATGGAATTTCACCACCCTCAATAGTTAAATTTTTGCAAATGCTCGCATGTTGAAAATCAAAATTTAACTACCTGGTATATCGGGTGGAGAAATTCCATAACTGAAGGAGAATCATATGCATTGCGTCAATTATTTATTTTAATTATGATGACAAGTGCCCAATACCTAATATGTTTATTACCTTACAACTCTATTATATAATAAATTACAAGAACGTCTGCAATCCCTTTTTTAGGCTTTCCATTTTGATTTCCTTAGTTGCCATGTTGGATTTATCCACTGAATTCAATGACACCTTTTTTTTAAACTTACCAGCTTTGCCGTGTATTTGTTATTGTTTATTTAATTCTTTTTTTATTAAAATATCATAAAAAATGTTTAAAAGTCATCAATATGTCCTATAATTAAATTTATCAGGTGTCTTTAGTCATTCCAAGTGTTTTTCGGATAATTATGCCTCTTTCAGTCTTTTGAGTTACCCATTGTACATATTTATTAAAAGTACTCATGAAATAAGACAAAAAATAAATAAATATCCAGAAGTCGGACCCCTGACCCTGTGTATTACCCCATTATTCTATTCCATTAAATGTATATTTGCTACTTAATAAAAAGTAATAAATAACTACACACTACAATGCATACAAATGTATGCTAAAAACTGATCTAAGCCTAAGGTACAATAAATTTTCCAAAACAGAAAGTTAAAATCCTACTCACTTGTTCAGTACTTTTCAGTTACTTCTGTTCATTCTACAATGGGGAAAATCTTAACAATAAACATCAAGTATAATAACCCTTAAGCATTTTTAAGGGTAACTTTGAATAAAACGTTTTGTTATTTTTTTCACAGGAAGCCGTGCAAATTAGATAACACACTAAACCAAAAGACGGACACGACTGCGATCGAATCTCCGAGTTATATTTTAATTGTATAATCCATCAATAAAAGGTTTGAAATAATGTGAAAATTAAAATTTGTTATAAAATGGAACGTTTTTCTTTTACCACATATGAGACATATAATTCAAAATAGTTCAAAAGATTAAATCATGGAAATAACTGAAGTTTAAAGGGTTACAACAGGAGTAGACAGTTTCACCTTCCGATATTTTGATGAGGTCTGGTACGATATCACTTACCTCGTCTATCCAAGTGAACTGAAATAAAGGAAACAGCTCATCCGTTTGGAATTATTTATTGAAATTCATATCTTTTTAAAATAAGACAAAACTGTGTTTGCCAAAGTGATGATTAAAAACAATAAGGGTTTTGTCGATGCTAAAGATTCTGAAAAAACTTCTGTTAGGTGGAACAAACAAACATATTACCCAATCCTGGCTTTTATGAGTTCGTGATGTCCATAGTTTTTAGTCTTCATTGTATCTTGTCGTGCTTTATATTAGTTAGGAAAATACTAGCTTAAATAAAATGCACCTAGGAAGTCTTGACTACAGGAACTTCAAATATCGGTAGAACGTACTGTCCTGAAAACCACTTAATGAATATTTTAATCGATTATGGGTGCACACAGGAAACCAGGCTGTGCAAACAACTAGCCGACTAGAAATATTTTGACATTGTTTACAAATCAACTGAAAATACAAAACATAAATGAAAAAAGCTTATATTATTTTTCTTTGTTATTTGTTTGAAAATCCTACATAGTCGAGACGCCAAGTAAATCTTGACATTTCCCAGAATCAAGGATTGTGCATGGCATGCTCACACCCTCACCCTGTTTACTGCATGCTCAAGGGCAAGGGAGAAAAGGAACCTTGTAACTTCATTTTTAGAAGAGTTAAAATTGTTACTATGCATTTCGTATGTAACGTGTCTTTTCAATAGTTACACTTTGTTTATACATATAAATGTCCATTGGCTAGTCCTAGCTATAGGAATGTCAAAATTTCCAAGATGAAAAAAAACTGTCCACTCTAATTAATAGGGACAGCTTGTGTTCTCGCATGGTTCCGTTACCCTTTGTTCTGTGTTGTATGGAGTGAATACACTTTTCGGAGATGAAATCATTTGATTGATTGACAATATTCCCTGTATTTTCACATTTTGTATAATATATTATTGTAAACACAAGCATACTTGAATAAATATTGTTTAAACTAATATTCTCACATGGTTCCGTTTGACTTTTTATTTTGTGTTGTATGGAGTGAACACATTTGTCGGAGCTGCAATCATTTGATTGACAGTATGCTCGCATGGTTAAATTACGAATATTCTGTTTTGTATACACTGAATAAATTTTTTAAAACTGAAATTATAACTATTGACAATTTGCTTACAGTGGGAATATATACATATTTATTCTGTGTTGTATGAAGTGAATTCATTTTTAAATCTGACCATTTGCTCATGTGGTTCCGTTAGCCTTTTCATCCTTGCTTTATAGAATATTTTATTTTATTTGCATTCAATCATCCGTATTTTCATTAAAATAATTTATGGGTATTTAGGGTTTAAAACTTTTCATGGATTCAACTACAGTAAAATATTTTACAGGATATTTTATTTTAGGACAATCACAGAACATAGTTTTCCATGTTCTTATTACGATTTGTAAAAATATATAATGTGATTTTTTCATCAAAATCTGGTAGAAATTTTTAATAAGAAAAAAATTATATAAAAATTAATGAAGGGATTCCACACCGACTTATTCTTAAAGCTCACATAGTTTTCTAAACGATTTAACTTGTTTGAACAAAAAACGCAGAGTGCATTTCAAAGTAAGCCACATGAATGGTCCCCCTGTTTTACAATTTTGGGTTTATTCCTTGTTTAGTGAATGAAATACACACAATTTTATGGTGAACTGAACCAATCATCAGAACGATTTGGGACGTTCCATTGTTAGACCATTCTAAGGACTTTCTTTGAAGTCGAAACGATAGTAAAACCAGATCTGGGATTTTTTTGTACACTATTAGTGGTTGCAAGTAAACTTTTTCGTCTCATCAAGCAACCCTTAAATTACAGAAAATATATAGAATGGGGTCATCCAGTCGCCAGAGATAACGTTACAAACATATATATACTTGTATGTCTAGTTTATCGAATATACAAGTTAAGATATCTTGAGAGAGAATGTGTGTGTAAGTGTGTGTAAATATATCTAAGAAAGTTAAAATAAAAAATAAATTTTAGGACGAATATTGTTAAAATTTGCCTCAAAATATCCAATCATCAGCCGATGAGTTAGACTCTACGAATATTCGGTTTTTAGGTATTTGCTACATTTCAGTAATTCACGCCATTATGGCTTTACCTGTTGCTATATGTATATGTCTAAACTATAAATATAGTAGAGTAGAGGAGGGGGAAAACAATTGTTTATACGCGATACATGTAACTATAAATACATCTAACCTAATAATACGACTAACAAGACGATTTCACCCCGCCTTACGATTTTGTTTGTTAGATACACTATATAAGGTATATATTCACGATATCAGTGTATGGGATATTGTATCGGAAAATGAGAGGACTACGTGGAAGTATTTTAAAATGGCAAAGAAATTCAAAAGGAATGTTTGAAAATTCAAAGTTATTCAGATGCATGCTGTTACAGAATTGGAGTGTATTGTACAGGGGATTTGTATCGGTATCCGACGGTTTAAAGGTATTATATTTGAAACTGTCGTATTTCTAGTTCAATAAATAGACGGCCTTGAATTTTATTTGTTAATCAAAACAATAACAAACGCATTTTAAAGTTAGCGAACAATACAGATGTCGTGATGATGAAAAAAAGCATGAATGTTCAGCAGTAACATGAATAAAGAAAACTATTTATTACAGTTACTTTTTACTATTGATTTTTATATTAATCAATATGATACCGTTACACTTAATTTTTTTTCTAACCAGAAGCTTACAAAGATGTTGGTCTTTATTTTATCTTGTTTTACATTTATTTATTTACGCATTACACTAAAACTAGTTATTACGCGGCAGTCATGAGTGAAATATTAGCTCAGATAATCTGTTCGGATTCTATTTCAGGATTTCATCGGCATTTATCCCATATCTCCTTTAAAGTCTATGTCACACAGAAAAAAGTGTGATCTTCTGAATGGTTGTTTCTGCATTGGCCGATGTATTACCGGTAGATGTTGGCTGTGAGTAAGGCCGGAGGCCCGTAGAATCAATGTCAAGGCCTACAGAAAAAGCCCCTTAGAAACACTTTTATTAAATAATTCGCTCAATACGGAAAATAAGTAACATCGTTTTAATTTGGTGGTTAATATGAAATTATATAATGGACCAATGAATATTTTATGCCTATTTTTACCATATATGGGCAGATGATTACTTATTATTTAATAAATGAAAAGGAGTTTAAAGTATTGCGAGCAGTGCAGTTGACCGTGAAAATATTACTGGCAGTTGACATTATCGTGAATGGTTGACATTCCCGTGGCGTTTGATATTACTTCCTACAGATTAGAACCCCATTTTTACCCGAGTATTTGATTACTCAACTTTTTTTCATCTATCATATTATAGAATATTTTTTTATTTTCTATTATGACATCATAAAGGGGAATACCTCTATGAATAAATCATTGAGAAGTGGTGGCATAAATTTACATAAAAATCATTTGAAAACGGAAAGCATGATAAATAATTTAAAATGTGAGACACAAGGGGAAATCATTTCGGTATTCTATATAATGACCTCTTTATAGACGTATGATGCTTTATTGATAGCCAAATGTTATACTGATGGGTAGTCCGGGGTCTGGAAAAACGACCATTGGCAGGATTCTGGGACAACGCCTTGGTATGCCTGTTGCTGATATTGACGATCATCATTTGGAACCATACTGGGGAACGTCGGTTGCTAATAAGGTAATTTGTTAATAAAATTATGCATTCCTATTCAGATTCGTGTATTATACACCAAAAAAATAGTCATGTTCAAACTTTCGTAGACCTAATTTAATTAACTTATAGATCATATTTGTAATTAACACTAATACATTTAGCGAACTAAAGAGTTCAGATGAAGACAATTATAATACTCAAAAATTTATTCATGTCTGATTCACAATAATTACGTTATCGTTCATTAAAAGACCATTGATAGATGAACTACAGCTCATATATTTCTAGACTTCTGCTTTGACTAAATTTGAGATTCTCAGCTTTGAACTTCATTTTCTTTAACATATCAATTTATCCATTGTTTTGTGTCCGGTTTCATAGCGAATTCGTTATTATCACGCTTGTCATGCATGTGATATGTATGGTGACTTATACTGACATGCATATGATATCTACAATGTCCATTAACACTGAGGAATTCCAGCCGTATTTACTTTTCTATGTCAAGGTTATCTGATGTTCAGCCTTTGTTAATACCATTACTTTAAAACCTTTATCGTCATCGTTATAATTTGATATTGCGTATCTCACTAGATAAATAACATTGTAAGATTGTTTATCTTACAGATCCTGCTTGTGACGTGAAATTTGTCGCTGCTTGTACAGTACATACTTACCCTTCAGGCGGATCTAAAGCGAGTACTGTTTTGATCACGCGATCGAGTTCTAATAGTTAGTGCCTCTGATTTGTGTTTCCTTGTCCCATACCTCTTTAGCCTATAGTTGTTTAATTTTTTCTACTTATACTAAAGTAGTCTCTTTGTGCTCATAGATATTCGCCTTGTTTCCGGTATTTCCCCTTTCAATTCATATGCTACTGGTCGGCTCGGAGTCAGTATAATGTGTCCGAGTGGGGTGTTATGTCTTCCTGCGGACAGTTATCTCGTGAGCTAGCACATTAAAAATCCGGCTCAGCGTGTCAGTCTAGTACAAAGCAGGGATCATATTCATTATCATACATGTTCTCGTGCTGATATGCACCTGGTTGGAACTGGACGTTAAACAACAATTCATCCATCCATCATCCATCATTTCATATAATTAAATGTTCTTTTTGCTGATACCCATTATTTGTTAAGTTATATTGTGTCTGACAATATTATTAGTTACACAGTGTGCAATTGTCCTAATACGGGAATTTATCGGGTCAATAAAATTCATATCGGGTGAGGCGAAGCCGAACCCGATATGAATTTTATTGACCCGATAAATTCCGTATTAGGACAATTGCACACTGTGTAACGAATTTATCCTGATTTTGTTATCAGACCACTTATTTATTGTTTTTTTTCCATGATAAATTCCGTATTAGGACAATTGCACACTGTGTAACGAATTTATCCTGATTTTTTTTATGACACCACTTATATATTGTTTTTTTTCCATCTTACATACGTCAGTAATAAACAAAGGGAAGCAACTCAAAAAAAAATTTTTTTAATTAAGTCAATGGTATAAGGGAGATAATTCGAATTGACTTAATAAAAAATTGCACTGAAATTTATTAGGACAATATCAGCCAATCAAATTGCGAGAAATTACTCTAAATCAGGATAATTTGAATTACAAACGGATATAACCTGTGTGCTTTTTGTTTGTTTCTGTTCAGCTTGTCGAAGTTGGTTCGGACGGATTTGTTGAAGAGGAGGGAAAAGCTTTGTTACATTTTGAACGGCAAGGTCACGTGGTATCACTGACCGGATCAAACCCCATGTACCCTTCTGCCATGAACCATATTTCAAAAACAGGTATAGTTGTTTTCCTGGATGTCAAGAACGAAGACATTGCTGCGCGATTGGAAAAAATGAAAGTAAATCGTATTGTAGGACAAAAGCCAGGTGTTACAATGTTGGAAATATTGAAGTATAGACAGAATTTTTATGAAGGAGCATATGACATCAGAATAATTTGTGAAGAAAATGAAACACAAAATTCAATTGCAAATAAGATAGTTGACAAACTTCAGCAATATGAAAGCCGACCAGGTTACGTATCAACACGAGAAACATCTGATAAAAAACATGTAACGAATTTTCCCCAGGCAATATTGCAGGGCTTGGCACCAGATGGAGGATTATTTGTTCCAAACAATGCAGTTCCTTACCTCACACCAATGCAATGGGAGAGATTAATACCATTAACATATCAAGAACGAGCTCTTAGAATTTTGGAGATGTGGATTCATCCTAAAGATCTTCACCCTCGGTTACTTAGTCAGTTTATATGTAATGCATACAGTGTGGACCATTTTAATTGTTCAGATGTTTTTCCGGTGCGTTTTCTACAGAACAACCAGTACTTATTAGAATTGTTCCACGGACCCACGTCGTCGTTTAAAGATGCAGCACTACAACTTATGCCACAGTTCTTTCTTCATGCTTTAAACCAGTCCAAAGAGAACCAGAAGTACGTATTTTTAAAACACGAGATGTTCATATTACATCGAAAAGTATTCTTTAACATGTACACACATATATATATATATATATATATAATGCTTACTCACAAAAAATATTAAAAAGTCAAGGAGACGAACAGGTTTTTATGGATTGACTGAACTTGACTAATATTGATTTTTTGTTGTCTGACCTAAGCGTACAGAATTGTTGACATTGTTTTCTCGATTAACCTTTTTCATGTAAGGTCATTATTTACATGTAAATTCTCTAAAGCATGACATAATCAAAACAATGTGAGAACTAAATCTGCTTGAATCTATCGTTTCATTAAGGTTACATGTAATAAAGCAAGTGAAATTGTAATAAAGCAAGTGAAATTTTACATGTATCTTAGTCCCCATTCCCCCAAAGTCAGGGTTTTGTATCCATGTTCGTACCTACAAACCCCTGACATTACACATTCATATTTTTTGTAGGAACGAACGTGGATACAAAACCCTGACCTGGGAGGATGCTTAGTCCCCGAAAAGTACAAAAAAATATATTGTGTATGGATGATAAGGACATCTGTTGCACATTTATTTATCGTCCTTTATTTTTTGTCCTTTGATATCTTTTTTTTTCGTTCCGCTGTTGTGATTTGATTTAGTCATTTTTTTTCATATTGAGTTTCTCATTCTATGATTTAGATACATAGTTTTGGTAGCAACATCAGGCGATACAGGAGGGGCAGTTTTAGATGGATTTTCAAGACACGCAGGTAAATTTTTACAATTTAATATTGTTACCACAGATTTAAACGCATCACACTGAGTAATTCCCTGTCAACGAAGTTATTTGTATGATTCAATGAAGAAAAATCACTTACCCTATAGCAACAGAAAAAGGAAGATTTTATTAGGTAGAAAAAAAGATATATGCAAATACTGAAGCAAAGAGTAAACAAACAGGTTATTTCAT
Organism: Mytilisepta virgata; assembly: GCA_028015205.1. NCBI lineage: Eukaryota > Metazoa > Mollusca > Bivalvia > Mytilida > Mytilidae > Mytilisepta > Mytilisepta virgata. Next base: position 84,237,275 of record CM051519.1, read on the forward strand.
ATGTTTGAAGTAAAAAAAATGAATGCACAGTCTGTGTTAATCAAGAATACATGTAATTTCCACGATTCAAACAGATATATCTTTCAAATGATATTTTTTATTATTTTAATATGTCAATTTTTTTCTTTAAAATCTCAAATATTGTTTCAGGGATAGATATAGTAGCTAAACAGAAATGGGCCTTGCACTCATTGCTAGCCGACAATGTTTTCTTCTGCAGTAAAGGGGATAACTATGGGTCTATTGCTCGTGTGACTGTGATTTATACCCGCATTGAAACATATTGATTTGTGTTCATCGTACGACTATGTTATTTTAAGGAAAGTCGGACGTGGGTGTGTTGGTGCTCTTTCCTGAAAATGGAATCAGTGAAGTTCAGAAAAGGCAGATGACTTCCATGAAATCGAAAAACGTACATGTTGTGGGTAAGTATAAGAACATTTTAAGAGAAATATTTTTTTTTAAAGTTAATGTTATGCAAAAAAAAACGGACATGAAAAGGAACAGACAGACCCGGGAATACCGAAATGTACAAATACAATGGACAACACAGAAACACTTAAAACTAACAAATGTGGAAAAATTAACCCCAATGAAAACCTGCAGGGAACTTAGGTTCTTCTGAAGGGCAAGCCGTGATCGTTCCAATTACATATACGGCACAAACCACGTGGTTCAACAAAGTAATATATGAAAATGATATGTTAAGAACATTTAAAAACGTTTGATGTCATTTGTTATGTTGGTACATAGTAACGATCATGCAATCAATTCGTGACGATCACCATGAAATATGATTGTTGCATTGTCCTCTCTAATATACGTAAATCGAATGATTTCTTTATGATAATTGGACTATTAACGAATCTAGATCAAGTTCGGACAATAAGGTGAGACAACTTATCTGTGGTTAATATACTAACCCATGGAATGACAGAACGAAATACAAAAACAGGAGAACAGCACTGTCCTTTAGTAGGTTTTTCCTTAACCCTGTTTGACTTAATTTTATATTAAGTATTCCAATTATGGTTAAAAAATATATCTACATGTATCTCATTATTTATGATACAGAAATGGATATAAACTTATAACACTGTTTCAGTATAGAAACATTGATATGACGGAAGCTGCTGTATGAATATATTTTAATGAAAAGAAAATTTGCTGGCTTGTAAATTTATTAATTTCAGGTGTTAACGGTAATTTTGATGATTGTCAGTCCTTTGTGAAAAGGGCGTTTCAGGACGCAAATTTAGCACAAATTCTGTTGAGAAAGTATAATTGCAAACTGAGGTAAAATTGTGTTTTAAATCCCCATGTATATATTAGATGAAATTATCGATATTAAAAAGGTGTAGTATACTATGTACGTGGAGGCAGTGAGATTAAGGGAAAGGTCCAAAAGATTAAGATACCTATAACAAATACATTTTTACTGCACAGATGTAACCAGGGATTGCACAGAAAACCAACGAAAACCAGAACAACAAAGCTCACATACTAGAATACTAGCAATGTAAATTCCTACCAAAAAACCGGGTGCTACGGAAGTGTAAGCATGCCCTGTCTGTTAACTGCATCTCGTACATTGCAAGTAGTTAATGGACCAATTAAGTGCAATTGATAACTAAAGAAATAAAGCAGACGACAACCAATCATATAATGCTTTTCCAGTCTTCCATCTGGTGTTTGCAATACAATACAATACAATACAATATTCTTTTATTGCCAAAAGAAAGGCGCCCTTACGGGCAGAGTTTACAGATAATACAAAGACAATGACATTTTTTTTCACATCAGTTTCACACAGACAAGTGGACAGTCTGGGAATGTATGGTATGGAATTATTGAATATATATTCAAACAACATTCATTTTTTTTTTCTGGAATTAGTAATATCATGATAAAGATAAAGAATATACTCATTTACTTATTTAATAAACATTCTTTGATACTAATTTTCATATCGACATTTTATTTTATGTCAGCATTGACCAAGGCCAAAACAATAAGCGTACATTTAAATGGTGAGTTAAACACCATTATAAAGCGAAACATCATCAGATGTGCAATGGTTAGGAAGATACCACTTAGTTTCCATGTGTTGAATTTTTATGACAGAACACATATCATATTGAGTACCGATTTCGTACTAGTACTCTACTATGTGGTAACAATAAACATCATATTGTTTTTGTAGCGCAGCAAATTCCATTAGCTGGGGTAGACTCGTGCCTCAGATTGTATATCATGCGTCTGCTTACCTAGATTTAGTTAAATCTGACGTCATATCATACGGAGAAGAGATAGATTTATGCATACCGACTGGTAATTTTGGGAATATTTTAGCAGCATATTATGCAAAGGTACATATATCAGAATAGCTTTTTAAAAGGATATCATGAGGCGTGCTTGTACTTCAATCAAATAAAAATCGTTGCATAATAATTCAGTTTACTTTCGTGAAATTTTCTGGAAATTAAAAAGTTGTAATGATATGATTCATTTTTCCAAACCTATAAATTTTGTTGTTTGGGTATGTAAAAATTGTAATTTATTAATTTCTTGTATGTTAAAAAATATTCCCTATGCCCAGTATCCTATTAATTTTTTAAATGGTATTTTCTTTTCAGGAAATGGGAATTCCCATCAAACGTCTTATCTGTGCCTCCAACGAAAATAACGCCTTAACAGAATTTCTAAATTCAGGTCGCTACAACCTACAAAATCGACATCTTATCAGAACCATATCTCCAGCTATAGATATCCTTGTATCGTCTAATCTTGAAAGATATATTTACCATGTTTCGAACAGGGATGCATCCTTAGTAAATTCATGCTTTGCTGCCCTAAAGACACAAAGATGTTTTGACATTGATTCTAATGTAAGTATTCTAACGTGTTTGAAAAGTCGTGTCATGTTATCGAACCTACTCTACTACGATACAAAATATACCATAAAAATTTAATATTGGATCTAACGCATCATTTGAATGGTCAATTTTTTGCGTCTATCATATCATTTTCTTCTCTACTATGACGCCATTAAAGGGAATCCCAACGCTTTAGACGTCAAAACAACAGTTGGAATTAAATTATAAGGATTGACTCTACTGTTGTTTTCAGTCTATTCGAAATAACATCAATGCACATGGTGCACACTTTCAAATAACCGGCTCATCGGTTTATATAGTATGCACCACGTGATTGAGGTTTTTTCATAGACTGATAAAAAATTACAGTCAATCCTCAAGTACTTAATTTGAAGGAAAGGATATAATGGACAGTTTCTTGAAACAAAATGCACGCATGCACCTGGCAAAAACGAACAACTCCCTAATTCTGTTCTTGCACATAATGTTGCGGTGTGTCTTTGCATTATCTGATAGTAGACCTGTTATATTGTATATTTTTTTAACAATACATGCACTGAGTTTAGTGGTGTATTAAGACACCAGACTTTCTTATTAGTAGCTAGACCTCAAGTGATCATGTATTTTATTGTTTTTCTGTAAATTGCTTGTCTGTCGTCTTATCGTTTAATTCAAAACCTTACTTTGATGAAGATTTACTTTCTGTATTGTTATGTCAGTATTATTGTATAGGAAATCGCTTGGTATATACCATACGAGAATATATCATTTACTTTCAATTCATAGATACGGAGCAAGATTAAAAGCACTTTCTCTGCTGACTGGTGCAGTGAACAGGAATGCCAAATAACTATAAAGGATACCCTTAAAGACACAGGTAATTTTTAAAGTTGTAATGAAATGCAACAGTAAACTTATAAACTTATGAAATCCATTGCCTGAATCGTCTTTTATTTGATTTCATAAATATCGGCAAGCGAATAAACACGTGATAATGTAGAGGGGAAAGACCACATTTCTATTTTGGTTTTCCAAGGTTTTGGCACGACCGTTAATCCAGAAATTTAGGTATATTAGGTAATTTTATCAAAACCCTAAGAAAAGGCAAATTAATGAAACGGTAATTAGAGAACAAATACTAAAAAGATGTAACCAAACGGATAAAATCACATAGTAGACTAAAAATATATCAGAACAAGACAACAAGCTAAAGCACTAGTAACGCGAAACTCAAAAAAAGGCCAGGAGTTACACCAGCTGGTCTGGAAGGATAAGTATAAAATCGTCATGTTTAAATGATGTGTGGTTTATGGACGAGATCAAAAGTTCAATGTAGGATAAAAAACTTAATTCACATAGTTTTTTCACTGACATCCCCTCCCTACCCCCTCTTAACTTAATTTGGGAAAAATTGATTGAGAACATACGTTTTGTATCATGGGTCCTGTTTTTTTCTCAACAATGTATGTTTGTTCTGTATATTGACTTGGACATCACTTAAATCCGTATTTTTCAATCCGAAAATCGATGTCGGATAACAAAACATGCAGCGATTTTTAACCCCCATCCCAAACTATTTGAATTAAGTTTTTTATCCTACATTGAACTTTTGATCTCATCCCTTAGTGATCTGAGGCAAGATTGTAATTTTGTTTTGTAGGTTATCTGTTGGATCCACATACATCTGTAGCAAAAACCGTGGGTGATAGATTTAACAAAGGTGACAGGCCAATGGTTATAGCTTCTACCGCACATTGCGACAAATTTGCCCCGGAGATAATGTCTTTCCTCGGGAGTAATGAAAATATAGAAGACTTGACATCGATGTTCAAAATGCTACAGGCGATACGTAAACATCCATCAAGTCACAGAATCTTGGAAAGTTCCTTGCATCAACAACGTTCACATAAGAAAGTTATAAATGCAGATTACCAAGATGTTCTCAGTCAAATTTTATTATTTTCATCTACATCAAGAAAGCTTTAATTAGAAATATTTAAAATTAAAATAAAATCAAATAGGGGCTATTATAACGACTTTGAGATGAAGAACAGCAATAAAACCGTTGTTAACCTGTTTTTTTAATTTATATTTTAGTTTTCCAGGTGTTAATTTTAAATGTAAATTAACTCCATATTCGTCTTCATATGCTTCATTCTATAATCCTTTCTAACGTCAAAATGAAATAGAGAATGGAAACAGGGAATGTGTCAAAGAGACAACAACCCGACCAGGTTACGATTTGGTCTTCAAAATTGTTCTTCTAAAAATTCAGTTTTCTGTTCACATTCTTCGTTCTCTGCGTGGATATAATTTTTAATGGTGTGTAATTGTTGGCCAATCCTTTGAATTCTCATTTCTAATTGTTATTTATTTTGTTTCTGTTTACTTATGTGTTTATTGATCCTGTAATAAGATCAGCAAATTTCATTTCTCATAATTAAAATGTTTACACATATTTCAAATAATCAAGAATTTGACAAATGTGTACATAATAATGTCTTACTAGTTATGAAATCAATATAAATTATTGTATGTTTAAATATATCTATAAAATTTATTTGTATAATCAAACAAGAACTAATTAACACAGAAGGTGTTGAACCGTTAAACAAAGATAACACATATCTAATATAGTGAATGTTAATAGTTTCAGCATAACAGTATGCATTGCTGGATTGTCGTTTTGCTATTAGAAATCTTTTTACAGAAAAACGCCAGTTGTCAAGGTAAAGAAATATTAGTAATACCCTGAAATAATATTTATCTTTTTAATAACTTTTAATTTAACCTTTTTTTTCTTTCTTATGGTTGTCTTTTTCTTCAAGAAAATCGACATGCAAATACTTTTATCACATGTTTATAATGCGTTTCCGAGGATGATCTGGTGTAAAAGGAGTTTTTATGTTATAGCGAAGGCCTTGGGATCAGAGCAAACTTTATACATTGTATTTAAAACGCCCTCCCTCGGTCGAGAATTAACGACCTTCAAATTATCTTTCTTCCAAAAGAAACATTATATGATTTTTTTTTCTGTAACCGTTTGTCTAAAATAAAGGTTTTTAAAATTTTAGTTTTTGGAATAGCAATTGCATTTAGGCGAAAAACTCTTTAGTAGCAAACTTTTGTTTTCATAGAAAAAAATGACATATATTTTGTATTATATTGTTTTTTATACAGAAGGATTGTAGAAATTATTCCATAAAGCATCTACGTCTTGAGCTGACCAATATAGCCTGCCCGAGTTTGTTTTTAATATCTTTAATTATCTTGAAATTTATTTTACAAAAACTGGAAATTTCAAAATATGTAAAAATTATTCGGCTGATAAAGCAAAGAAGGCAATGTATGAAGTAATAAAAAAAAGAGTCTCAAGAGGATTGAGCCTGTATAGCTCACCTGACAGTCCTACAATCAATCCATTTTATTTTAATTGAAAATTGTAATGGACCTTCCGTTGATTTTTCAAACCAAGTATCAGTTAATTTGGCAGTATGGTTTCAGAGGAGGAGATTTTTGAAATTTTGACCAATCAAAGAATTCATCAAAACTCCCATATTAGCTGTCCGACCGGGACGAAATATGCGAACTTTTTAAAGATCCTTCCACAGATGCTTCATACCCAGTTACAGCTATGGCTTCATAGATGCTTGATACCACATTACAGTTCAGTTGGCTTTGCGGTTTCATCAGAGAAGATTTTTGAAATTTTGACCATCAGAAATAAGAATTCATCATGGTGACCATATTAGTTGTCCGACCGGAACGAAATATGCAAAGTTTATAAAGGTCCTTCCATAGATGCTTCACACCAAGTTTCAGTTCATTTGGCCTAGGGTTTATCGATTAGATGCCAATTAGATATGTTTGATAAATTAGTGAACCCAATGGTTGTGAAATTTGGCGGTATGGTAATAATGACATTTTAGAAAAAGTCCACTTAAAATTTTGCAAGCTCTTTCTTCATTTAAAGGCATCTACTCCAAACAGCATTGTTTATGGAGAGCTAGGGCGCTATCTAATAAACTTAAATATTAAAGTACGTATTTTATACTGCAATTGTTCTATTTGAGCAGTCAAAATGCGTTGACAGTATATTTACAAGTGATATACGGTCACTGACAGTATATAACATTTAGACCACACCTACTGTGACCTGATTGACGGTACTGAAATGAACAAACTTATTGATTTCAATCATTAGAACAAAATTTCAATACTTATTCTCTTGTTACTTATTTTGTATTGTTGATAAAAATATTTGCCGCAAAATGTCCTTTATTTTAAATAATCTTATGCGATTATCAATGGTATAACTCCTCATCGATGTTGAAAAGGTGGGTTCTCCCGCCAAATCAGTTGGGGCCCCAGAAACGGAAAACAAATTTATGTTGCAAAATAAAAACTACGATAACTACATTGTCACAAAATATAAAGTTTATTTGTACTTTTCGCGAATCGTGTTAAAAATCCTCGGTAATGTTCGCTAAACCTCGCATTTCTACCCGTTTCTAAGGCTCTTACAAATAAACTTTATATTTTCCGATAATTTACATATATTTATAGTATAACTTGAAATGCGAATACCTAACAATCTACAACGAGTTATCGACCAACACATTAATTCACGATTGTGCGTAGCGCACGAGTGAATTATAAGTGTTTTTCGGTCACGAGTTATAGGTCTTTGGTATTCGAATTTCGAGATTAGTTATTCTGTTTATTACATTGAAATATTCCATGTATTCAGAAATTGTAACAAGAAAATACAAGGGGTTATGTTTTTATATGACTACGCGTCGACCATTGTATAGCAACGTCGTTGGCGACAGCTATTGTTACGTTACTTCCTAGAGTGAAATATGACTCTATTTCACTGGATGAATTATCGGATTTGATTTCACTCGGAAACCCCGGTATTTCCCCACACTCAATGTAATAATGTAAATATATTAAACTTCAACTGACGTTAAACGGCATTTTGAGATGTTTGTTTGCCTTCAAGCCGTCAGACGTCACAACACACTCCATAAATAAAACATGGACTTTTTCGAAAGGTATTTAGAGATGTATTTTTTCTGATTTCAAATTAATTTTTTGTCGAGTAAACATTATATATTTCGCTTCTGTAACTATTTGAATAATTTCAAAAAATTAGAATCTTTAGCTTTATGTGATAATTTCTTGTCAGACAATAATCAGTAATAGATGACACAAATACACCATCCATCAGAAGCAGCTGTTATTTATTAACTTCTTATTGATTAGGGAACATTTCGTAAAACTATAAACCCTTTTGAAAAGCAAAGTGTAGCATACAATGTTTTTCTTGGTAGAAAATACCAGTAAACGGTTAAGTCGTAAAGCACTCTGTCTGATAACTTTGATAAGTTCGAATTTTGGTCATCATCGGTAAATTTCATTATGATCTGCCCTCGGCCGAAGCAGATGCGATAAAAGGTTGTTCAAATTTTTGACTACCATTCTACACTACTTGCGCTAATTAACTCAATTAATTATATAATTTTAGTTATGTATCCCTTTTTATCCTGGTTATTGGTACTAGTTTCGAATTTTCTAAAAACTTTAAAAAAAAAAATGGAAAGCTTGCACACAAGAAAATGAAAAGCAGGTCCTGGGTAATTATTGGATTAATAAATAGTTCAAAGATTTCTAAGTATCCAAATGCCTTAAACTTGACTGAAGAAATGTCCTTTCATCTAACATTGGCCTGGAGTGCAAATGTTTACATTCAATACATTAAAAAGCTTTTTAAATAAAGGTCTCTTTTTTATGTTTTTGATCAATGTTATTCCTTTAAACTAGTTCTAAGGTACAAATAATGATTACCCATACAAAATAAATTAAAGTACGTTGTACCGAACTGAGTCTCTCACATTTTCTATATTTAACGCAAGCTTTAGCAATACCCGTTTAAAAAAATTAGGAAAAGGTGTTCTCCAAAACTACCGGTAACTTTTACTCGCCTCCGTTTTATCCTATACCCACCAAATGTAGTGGTATACAGTATAAAATTCAACTTTCTAACAGTTATCAGTTAGACTGACCCATTATTCAAAAGGGTACTCGGGTAAATACAGGTACACGTAACTATGGAAAGCGAGGTTTCCAAATTTACAATCTAATAGTTTTTATCAATTTTCTCTTCGTTTTCCAATGTAAAATGCTATATTTGTAGGAAGTATCAAGGGGTTAAAATAAATTGTCAATAACGACAACGCTTTTTAAAGAATTTGCTTAATTATGAAAAATGAAACGAACTGGCGTATATTTGCTTCAGCAAATACATTTATATACGCACGTTGTTTGTTTTTTTCCTTCTTTTTTATCGAAGTGTATTAACAATATTTCCTAAATTAAGATTTTCATATAAGGAAGTAACCTTTCAATTTTTGGGGTTGAGCGGTACGTGGTGGGCGCAAAAAAAATGACCCTGTAACCTTTAGTTTTTTCCTGCACGTATTTTTTACAAAATTTTTCATTAATTTTCAAATTAATTTTGTTATGAAAGAAAAATCTCAAAATATAGCATGATTTTAATTTGTCTGGATTTTTCTTAAAGATTGTTGATATTAATGCAATCAAGCAAAATGTTAATTGAAAGAAAAATGAAATAAAATTTAAAAAAAAAAAACTCAAAAAGACACTGCAAAATGCCGTTAGCAATAGTTACTTATACAAATGAATTTGTCTGCTTTAATTAATTTGAATTCAATTAAATTTTTTTCGTACTATACTGATTCAGCAGTGTTTTACGATCCCTATTAGCATTCTCAGGCATACCTTCTAGATACCTCTTTAATGCTATAATAAGATATCATTTTACAATGCCGTCCAATCGTCATTTAAAGATTTAAAAATAAAGGCCAAACTTTCAACTAGTTTGAAAATGAGTAAATAGGAACTCAAGAAGCACCAGCGAACCGCTAGAGATAAATCGAATTCACTGAACTTTTCTTCCCTACAGAACAATCGACTATTCGAAAGGTTAGTAAAGGTCATAAAATGTTTCCCTTGGTTTTTTTTTTTTTTTTTTTTTTTTTTTGACAAATTTAAAAAGTAAGAAAAAAGAATTAAATGGGAAATTTTATTGTTCACATCTAAAATATACTTGCCGGTAACTTCTGTTTTCATAATTCAGTCAATAATTTTTGTTTTCAACAAGGCAAAACCCACCATAAAACGAGCTCTGGGTCGCCTCAACGAAGTATTAAGTAAAAATATTCCATAGTAATCCAATTCACGACTGAGATATCTTATACTTCTATAAGTGGTTACACTTTTTTTGCTATCCATAAAATAATTTGTTTGCCCCCCCCCCCCCCCCCCCCCCGCGCAGATCATGACTGGTTCGTTAAATAATTAATATATATGATTTCATAATGTAAAACAATTTGTAATATTGGGGTTTTTGTACCCAGTATATATTCAATCAAATAACAAAGGTCTAAAAATTAAACATTATACTCCATGAGGAAAATTTGAATTTTTACAAAAATTTTTACAAGGAAATGATCTTGCTAAAAATAAGAATAAGAGAGATGTTTAATATGATGAACTTTTAATGAGTCCTTTGTTGTACTTAATGTTTACCCTGTCCCATGCTTTGAGCTATATATATACATATATCTTAGTACAGAATGCTGAATTTCATTTTCATTGTCTTACAATATAGGGTAGTTACATTTAAAATAATTCACGACTAATATTATTGATCAGGTGCGGTTTTGAAGTTAGTACGTCAACATTATAAATTTCAAATTCTGCTCAATATTTAAATAAACTGAGCTATACCATACCAACACAGCTGTTTGTTGTCACTATACGATGGTTACTATTGACTGTATGAGAAAAAGACATCCGTACATCTGTACTGTATGACGTCAGCGCTTGGAGTATTGGAAAGTATATTACCGTTGAGAATCAACAGAACGACTTTTTATTCACTAAATAATAAAGAAAATATCCCCATGTATTATAGTATTTTAACCGAGATAATATAATTAAACTAATATAATGGGGAAAAATGGGTTAAAATAATTTTTTCAAAATTTTAGGAGCGGGCGAACAATTTTTATTTTTTTTTATTTCTTGAAAAAAAAAACGAAGAAATTTGGGCGACTTTTTAGCATTATTGCAAAATGAAGCTGCAAATATACTTTTCGTAAAAGTTATATAGTCCAAAAATCGGAATCCAAAGAACTAAAGCAGTCTTTACGAAATTGCTTTACAGTTTGTCTGACCGAAAACCAAATTTGGCATTACTTAAGAATCTCAAAAAATTTGTCTGACCGACTGGATTTTTGTCTGACATTTGTTCGGTCAGACACCATTTCATAATGACTACCAAAGAACAGTTTGGGGTGGCCTAAATATAAATATTAAAAAAAAACAAGAATAAAACTAAGATGTTCTGTAAGGAATATAGATTCTACAACGATGACTGGTTGATTATGAAATTTATCAACTCGAGATAAATTAAATTTTTCATTTTTAGACTGCGAGGCTTGGTCGAGCAGCCTAAAAAAATGAAAATTTAATTATCGAGAGAGAGTGGATAAATTTCATAATTAACGCGTCAAATGACATTGTAAAACCCCGAGAGCTCTTCCGAACGTTTTTTGGCGGGTAATTTCACGAGCATTAAGCAACGTGTGGTGATATAAGAATTATCAAACGGGTCAAGACATGTATAAATGCGCACAAAATTAAAGAAAATTATATTATTGATTGAAGTTTTTGCTGATCGTTTCTGTGCTATATAAAATCAGCATACTATTAAACCTGATTTATATAGGCAATAAACAGAAAAAAGTGAAATTTCTAATCAGATGGTTATGGCCATCATGTGTTTCATTTCTGTATGATTTGTATAGGAGTGTGTTTAAATGTGTGAAATTTTTTGTGAGAAGAAGCTGTTTGTATGTATTTTCCATAAATCCCATGTTAAATGTGTCCCACAGTGGCAGCCATCTTGGATTTCCGATCGGCATCAAAATTACGAATTTGGTACAGGACCGTCATACAATCATTCAGGCATATTATCAATTCAATCTGTCAGACGGTTTCGAAGAAGAAGTTGTTTGTATGTATATCCCATAAGGTCCTATGTTAACTATGTCCCATTGTGGTGGCCATCTTGGATTTCTTATTGGCACCGAAATTACAAATTTGGTAGAGGACCATTCTAAGAACCATTCCTTCAAGTTAGATGTTTATTTGGTCTTGTGCTTTCTGACAGACAAGATTTTTAAAACATTGGGTACTGTGTTAACTATGTCCTACAGTGGTAGCCATCTTGGATTTCCGATTTGCATCAAAATTAGAAATTTGGTACAGGACCATCATACAATCATTCATGCATATTATTAATTCAATCTGTCAAACGGTTTCGAAGAAGAAGTTGTTTGTATTTATTTCCCATAAGGTCCTATGTTAACTATGTCCGACGGTGGCGGCCATCTTGGATTTCCAATTGGCACCAAAATTACAAATTCGATAGAGTACCATCTACGTAACATTCCTGCAAAGTAGAACTTCATTTGGTCTTGTGGTTTCTGACATGAAGATTTTTTTTAAATTTCAGCCAATCAGAACACATTATTGGGCCTGGCAGCCATGTTAAATATTCGATTGAACCAAAGAATGCAAACAACAGTTTCGTATAAAATTCCAGTGGTTTTTTCCAAAATATATTACGTCATAGGTATGGAATTCCCTCTATTTATAAGTTCTAGATATTGATCTTTGATTGTTTTTTGGTTTTATTATTTAAATTAGAGTCTTGGCTTTATTTTAAGTGTGACAAAATGTGTGAAATGTAAAAAAATAATTTTTTTCATAGCAGTTTTATTAATGGGAGACTACTCTAAAAACATCCGGAAATATGGTAGGTGAAAACAAAACATTTTTATATCAGTTCATGTAGCAATTTTGGAAGCCGGTGAATGTACCCTGAAACTACATGTGCTGAAACCAGTTGGATGTGTACTTTGGAATTCACTTATATTAAGTTCTCTAAATTACGCAGTAATCCTTGGTAGGATGCTCTGAAGTTGGTCTGTTTTTGGGATATTTGGAAGGGGGAGACCTATTTTTTGTCAGTTTTTTTCTGTGAAGGTGAGAATTTGGAAAGGATTTCCTTAAAAAAAATTATACACAGTGAAAGCTTGAAGAAATTTGTTTTATTTGATATATGGTTGTCTATGGGTATATGATACAGCCAATTGTCCAGCTATCAATCTTTTGAGTATGTACCTTCAATTTATGACGTCATGAAAAATACTAAGAAAAACTGTTGTGTGCACTCCAAAATTACAAATTCTGTAAAGGACCTTCCTAGGAACATTGCTGCCAAGTTTGGTTCCATTTGGTTCAGTGTTCTTTTAGAAGGAGATTGAAACGTGAAAAGTTAACGGACGGACGGACGACGGACGCAAAGTGATGGCAAATGCTCATCCAGGCTTTTAGTGATGTGAGCTAGAAATGAAGTGAGGGTTTTATTTAGTTTAGTGTATTATGGCGTTGCTTTTACGTAATGCCCAGTATCCTGGCTGTATATTTCTATTATTTAGCTTTCCGTGATATTGGTTTTGGTAATTTCTATAAATGTGATAATTGTTTATTCCAAATGTCCCGGATGTGCCATGCAAAAGAATAGCAATAACCTCATTAAATATTGACAAACGTCGGAAACATTATACATCCAGCGAAATTTTTTAATAGAAATTGCATTCAAATTACGAAGTACTTATCTACGAAATACTACACTAAAGCTGTTGGTTCAATTTATTTTCCGATTCAAAGAAAAAGATATCTACGAAATACTCTAAGCTGTTGGTTCAATTTATTTTCCAATTCAAAGAAAAACATATCTACGAAATACTCTAAGCTGTTGGTTCAATTTATTTTCCAATTCAAAGAAAAACATATCTACGAAATGCTATAAGCTGTTGGTTCAATTTATTTTCCAGTTCAAAGAAAAAGATAATGTACGGTCATTATATCTATTATAGTACAGATGCCTTCATAGCAAAAAGAAAAAAAAAAACAAGAAATGATTGCATACAAAAAAGAAAGAAATGAACAGCGCTTGTATTGCTGTTCTTCGTATTTAAATATACAGAAAATCACTTCATTTTCCAAGATAGATCTGTTATCAAAAGTATTAAAATTTTGTAAATTGACTCTGCTTTCAGTGTATACATATATAGGCTGCTATACAGATGACATTTTTGATAGAACACTGTCATATTTAACAAGTATCAAAACTGACTCTGCAATGGAAGCTGCAGTGTGTTTGGGAAAATGTTGTGATCAACAATTGGGTACTACATACGGTTATATGGGAACTCAGGTAACAGTTAAATATCAAAAATTGATACAACATGTCTCGGATGGGGGGGGGGGGGGGGGGGGTTAACTTGACCATTTTATGACGGAGGGTGAGTCGGTGATCTTGAAACCCCTACCCGAAATTATCCACGTTATATCGAATTTGTGACCCGAAAATATCCAGGAAAGCTAAAAATACATACCCGAAATTATACAAAAATAATAACATTCGTTATATTATCCACACAAAAAATGGATAGACCTGAATTCTCCTCAGTGCTTTATAAAAATCTGCAGAAATTTTTAAAATCCTGACCGGAATACTCCAGAGTGACAAAAAATCCTGACCCGAAATCTCCGCCAGTTTTGTAAAATCTTGACCCGAATTTGCCGCACGACCCGTATCTAAATATCATTGAGATACCCCCTCCCCCCTCCCCCCGCCCCCTTCCCCCAACAAGTATAGGAAATAGGCGTGAAAAAAAGTTTCGTAATCAACTTTTCATGCATATAAATGCAGACCGCATTAAAGCAAATGAATCCGCTTTCCTGCATGCCTTGTCGTGAATTCAACCAAGCATGAAAAGTGTCATCGTCGACGTGAAAAATCACTACCCAACAAAAATTTATCACGTGGGCACCGTGTTACTTTCCAAAGAACTATTTGATCAACGCCACTATTGTTACAATATTCAAAGCGGAGAATTCCATAATTCAATGGACATGGGTCTCGACGATGGAAAAGTGTTTATAGATTTGGGTTCTTTAAACCACAAACGCCATTGAACTTCTGAAAAAAAACTTTATCCTTCTATGAAATAATCTATGAAAAATTATGTTGCTAAAGTGTTTTTGTTTAGTTTAATTATAGACTATACTCATTCACAGTTGTCTGCATATTGCTATTGTGGAAATGATAATTCTAAATTTGTGCAAGTACCTGATTCTGAGTGCAATAACCCATGTGCAGGTGATATAACACAGATGTGTGGAAGTTGGGAAAGGCTTAGCATATATCAGATAGGTTTGTACCAAAGTACTAGCTGTGATGGTCATATATCATATTATTTTTATGTTCGTCAAAGATATTAAATTCTTTTGCAAAAATTGATAAAAGGCAATGCAAAAAGTAAAAATTATTAACTCTCCACTGTCTCGAAAAATGGTACATTTGTATAAATCACGTTAACAAGCATGATGGAGTCGACGACAGGGTCAAAACCTTTACATGAAACTTGAATTTAGCACGAATAATGAAAATGTGAATAGACTTCTACACTACAATTTTTTAATTCCCATTCAGATTCACATGTACATGCTTTTTTGTTTCTTTTTTTTTCAGAATGTACTGCAATTCTTACAACAACTGAATCTATAACGACAATACTTCAAAAAGAAAGTACAGTGTCCTCGACAATTGCCTTGACAACCGATACAAAAACAACTGCCATGACAACCGATACAAAATCAGCTGCCTTGACAACCGATACAAAAACAACTGCCTTGACAACCGACGCAAAAACAACAACCGTCTTGACAACCGATACCAAAACAAACCCTTTTGAATCCGATATCAAAACAAATTCCTTTGCATCCGATACCAAGAGTAGTAGTACAACTGTATCCCTGACAACAGACAGAGAAAGTACGACATCCATGACAACTGATAAAACTGACTCAAATGCATGTTCATGCGCTTGTTCTAGTGTAAGTAGTAGTACACAGAAAACTGTTACCAAAGAGGAAATAGAAGAGTCAGTTGCCAAAATAAAGGAAGAAATAGCAGTAGATTCTAAGAGCACGAATGCATACAAGAATACAAAGAGATGTGCAAATGATGACAGGGAATCAGCTCGGAACATAGGAATTGTGGGAATACTTCTTTTATTAGTCCCTATAGGATTCATTGTACTAATTGATTTTCTTAGGCTATTCCAGTACAGATCATAAACATTTTTATCAGAAATACATATGGATATTTTATCATTCTCCTTGAAAATATATTTAGATTGCTAAAGTAATTGAGAAAGAACGTATTAATAAAAAAAAATGTGCTTTCACTTTGCTTTAAGCTTCACTAGAAATGCGAGGCCTCGAGGACACTGTCTTTTGTCGACTAGATTAAAGTTCCAAATCCATGCAATTTTGGACAGTTCTTCGAAGAAAAGACTTATAAGAATTATAAAACCAAAATTTGATTTCAACTTAACCACTTATATTAGGGAAAACGTTTTTTCGACGTTTGTACAGTTACAATATCCCAATCGGATTATGTATGTTAGAAGTGCTTCAAAAGGTGTACCTTTGAAAATCTGGAACAAAGTCAAATCATACCTCACCCTAGGTGATCCTTATACGAATAAGAAATGGCATTCTAAATATAACAATTTTATTTTATTTGTATCTGATGCTGACGCGTTTTCATATTTACCATCAGACACAATTAACTGAATCTTCAACAAACGTCAGAATAAAATGACGGGGTGTATGATCAATTTCACTTTGAGACCATCCATCTTACTTACAGTAGATCATCACGGTTAGAATACTGAAATTACAAAGTATTTTATGCTGTCATAACGAACATCGACTATACAAAAAAATATCAAGTCAAATGTATTTTACTATTTATTCTAACTTCAAGATATCTCATATAATATATAAGATATCTTATATAATCTAGTTTTTATAAGATATCTTATATGATCTAGTTTTTATAAGATATCTTAACAAATTTATAAGATATCTTATAAGTTTTAGAAGATATCTTATAAAAACTAGATTATATAAGATATCTTGTATATGATATGAGATCTTGAAGTTAGAATAAATAGTAAAACGGCTTGCCAAATAAAAATTTATAAGATATCTCATATAGTTTATGAGATATCTTAAATAGTTTATAAGATATCACATAGTTTATAAGATATCACATAGTTTATAAGATATATTATAGTTTATAAGATATCTCATATAATTTTCTTCATAAGATATCTTAGAAATTATATGAGATATCTTAAAAACTATAATATATAAAGTATATAAGATATCTTATAAAATTTATAAGATATCTTATAAATACAGCACATTTGGCTATTTCGCGGCGGTCAGTTTTTATAGGTGAAGGAAGCCGGAGTACCCGGAGAGAACCACCGACCTTCGGTAGGAAAATTGGCAATCCAATAGATCGCAGTCGAACACACCCCGCCACACGTGAGATTCGAACTCACAACCTCAGTGTTGACAGGCTAGTGATCATTAGTTGTCATTACGAAATACCTAGACTACTGGCCCACCGAGGCCCCCTATAAATTATATGGGGTATCTTTATAAACTATATAAGATATCTTATAAAGTTTATTAGATATCATGAAGATCGAATAAATAGTAAAACGGCTTGCCATACAAATAACTAGTCAGCTGTACCATATGTCTCACAGTATTTTGGACCTTTCTGGTCTAAGTTGTGTTAGCAAGCTGTTATATAATGGGTGTTTTCATAATGACTGTTATATGTCTAACGTGTAATAATGTCCCCCAGATTACTGTAAAAGCCAAAAACACCATACGAGTTGCCACCACAATTTATTTTGATAGGACATAGAAGACCGAAACGTATTTCATATTATGACCAATCATTCGAATTTGGTCAAGCAAGCTTAAATTGGACGAATGCACAAAGTGAAATTAAGTCGTAAACCAAAGAAAGTTTAATGATTATTATATGAAAACTCCAGTGATTTTCGAAACAATGAACTGTTATTTCAACAGAATTCCAAATGTTATCAACTGAAAATTTAAAATAACAAAAAAAAAACCGTCTTTTTTCTACTTCATACACAGATTTACAAAGTAAATTGAAACTTAATCAGTCAACATTAGTGAGAGTGGTATATTAGTGTGTTCTGTATCTGATCAGTATCCATATCATTGAAAGACGCCATAAGATAAGTGACCATGGTGTTAAATGTTTATTTATTACTAGTATATTATACTTTAAACAAACATCTTAATTTCTCATTGGTTGACAGAGATCTGGTATGTCAATCCACCTTAAACTAAGCCCTACCCTTCTTAACAACGGGTGGTATTCCAACCTTAGCGACAGGAATACGACCCTCTTGCAGGGATACCACCCTCCGCACCGGAAATGAAATTTACCCTCTACGTACGCGGAGATAATTGGCATTCATTAAAATATAACACATACTGCCTTCAGTTGAGTGGTATTCCAGACTACGTCTCGGGTGATATTTTGCCCTCGTATGGTAATCTGGCATATACCCTAAACTGAAGGGAGTATGTGTATAAAAACAACATTTATTGTTGTTTGTCACAAATACTTATTTGTTTATATGACAAAAAATAATTGATTATTTTATAAATACGGCAAAAAATGCTGCCGCAAGAAAGATAAATTTTTATAAAAAAATGATGATATATTCTATATTTTTATCTCATTTTTTTTCAAACAACAAAAAAAAAATGCTTGCGCTATAAAGATGATGTTTTCTCAGTAAAAACTTCACGATTTGGTAATGGGCTTGAAATAGAGGTTGATTTATAATAATTTTATTTGTATTAAACAAAAGGGATTGGACACAAGTTTTTCCAACTTATGAAGTCCTCTCCCAAGTAATATGAGTAACAATTAGTCAAATCATATAACAACATATAAAGAAAAGAGCATGCATATATAATCAATATTAACATATTGACAAATTGAGGAGCTATTTGACATTTAACATATAGTTGAATACGAAGCTAGTAATAACGATTTGAAAGACAAGAAGGATAGGATGGGTGGGTGATGACTTATATGAAGGAGTGGTGTTTGCCTGACCGAAAAAGTATACTCATACAAGCAAAAATCGTTTGGAACCCTTGATAAATTTGAAGAATTGTTGGAAGATAAGTACATTCTCTTCAAATGTTAAGTTGGAACAACCTTTAGTTAATACTTCAATATTTATTTCCACTGGTAAAAAATGTAATGATCGAAATAAAGTATTTCGTATATCCTGATATAGTGGGCAACGTAAGAAAAAATGGTAGACGTCCTCACGTGGAGCAGCACATCTACAAGAAGGATCAGAAATTATATTTACTCTAAATAAATCATAATTTAGAAAAGATGAAAAACAGCGAAGTTGTGTTAGGCAGATGTTAAGTTTCCTTGGACCATAAGCGTAGTGTCTTGGTACTGTGCGAGTATTAGAATTTCTTCCTTTCATTGCCCGTTTAAATTTGGATATGGTATCGAGGTTACGTACAGTTTCATCGAGTTTATTCCATTCTCGGATAGTAGAGGGAACAAAAGATTCACTAGTTAGTGTAAGTCTGCAAAAAGGGATTATAATGTCGGAACCATTACGTAAGGAATATATAGTAGTGCTCTGTATACTTAGAGGAATTAAGTTGCATAAATATTGAGGTGCATTTCCATTATGGATATTATAAAATAAATTTAACTTTCTTGTTTTTCTTCTTGTCCAAAGTGTTTCCCAACCAAGTTCACTGTATAAATATTCAGTTTTAGTAAAAATAGGCAAACCAGTGACTATTCTTGCGGCTTCTAATTGTAGTTTTTCTAATTTATCTGAATAAACAATACCGCAGTTGTCCCATACTTCGCAGGCATATTCAAAAAGAGGCCTAATATATACTAAATATAATTTTTCTAGATTTTCCCTGCTTAAACCGAATTTTAATTTTCGTAAGATACATAAATGTTTAGAAACGCTGTTAATAATATTATCGATATGTTTTTGCCATTTCGCATCGGAAGTAAATGTAACTCCAAGATGTTTGTGAGTATTAGTTAGTTGTAGCGATTTTTCGTTAAAAGTAAAATTTAAATTCTCAGAAATTTCTAAATTTGAGAAAATCATGATCTCTGTTTTGTCTGGGTTAAATGACATGAGCCACTTTGTTGTCTCTCAGATAAGTAATTCTGAAACCACTTCAACAAATTCACATGAATACCATATGAATTCATTTTCTGAATTAAACCTCGATGCCAAACCTTATCAAACGCTTTAGAAAAATCACAGAAAACAAAGCAAGAGTATTCTTTCTTTTTAAGAGAATTTAAAACCGAGTTGTACAATTCCAATAACTGATGAACAGTAGAATGCTTAGGTAAGAAGCCTGACTGGTATTCATATAAGAGTTTGTTTCCAATAAGAAAGTTGTATACATGCTTGTAAACTACCCTTTCCATAACTTTGCCAACACAGCTTATTAGGGAAATTGGACGATAGTTTGACGGCAGCGATGCATCACCTTTTTTTAAAATAGCAGTAACATTGGCATATTTCCAGCATGCTGGATATTTACATTGCTGAAGAGATTTGTTGAAAATAATACAAAGGACTACAGCTATTTTTTCCGGGGAGATCTTTAACATCCTATGGCTTATTATATCAGGGCCCGACGCCTTTTGTGGATGCAATATTTGAATAACATCTACAATCTCTTCTTCGGTTACAACAATCTCGGTCAAAACATTATTACATCTACGCTCAATGGCAGGAAGAGGAGTATTAACATCATCTAATTTGGATATCATACTAAAGTATTTATTCAAAAGTTCACATGTGTCCTTGTCATCGTAAGCAATTTCATCAATAGTAGGATCGTTAATTACATTACGGAGAAGGGGTAGACAATGACTTCCCTTGTTTGATTTTATCAACATTTTCATAATCTTCCAGTAGGTTTTTGAGTTTGAGTTACCAAATAACAAATCGTCTAAGTTATTTTCAAAATTTTCTTTAGCAACTTTTTTCATGTTGTTAACTTTATTTCTTTGTTTTTTATATTTCGATATGTCCCCCTCCCTCTTATATTTTAGAACTTTTTTCCGAAGACGATCACGGATACGAATTTGTTTCTTTATTGCACTGTTAAACCACGGCCTATCTTTACCACGTATAGTAATGTATTTAGTTGGTATACATTCTCTGGCTATCCCTAGAAACGTTTCTGAAAAAATTTCACACAAGTCATCCACGTCGTTAGTATGATTAAACTTTTCATGCCAATTTATTGAACCCAACAATATTTCAAATTTTAAACAATCCATTTTTTCATATAACCAGACTTCCCTTTTAAAGGATGAAGGAATACTTTTTTGACATTCCAGGACAGCAATGGCTGCATAATGATCACTAATATTACTTGGTAAACTATAAACATCAGAGTATAAACATTTTAGTGTATCGCTTATAATTATAGGATCCAATAACGAGCTTGTGTTATCGGTAATTCTTGTTGGTTTATCGATGACATTTCTAAAATAAAAATGACTAATGAGATCCCATAGCTTATTATTATTAACGAACAAAAGATTTGAATTAAGGTCACCAGAAATCACCTGAAAGGCCTGCTCGATTGACTATGTTAACCGAGTCCAGAAATCAGCGTCAGTCCATTGTGGACGATATATATTACATAGCAGAAACGATTGGCCTTTCGCGTGTACTTCCGCCCAAAGAGTTTTATCCAAATGATTTTCAAATTCGGCTCTGCGTCTTATACCGATATTTTCCTTTGTATAAATTAAAAGACCGCTGCCGTTGTCAGTACGATCTTTCCGTAGGGGATGTGGATTAAATGAATCTATTATTAGGCAATCGTTATCAATATTACTACTAAGATGCGTTTCAGTAAGGATAAGAATGTCAAATTCTTCGGCAAAAAATGTGGAGAAAGTGTATTTTATTTCTGATACTACGTATATTCATATTACAAATTGAAATGGATGTTTCTGCAGCCAAATTATCGGAGGCACTAATAGACGAATTGTTCGTGGTTTCGGGACCAGGGTTAGTTTCTATATTACCTATGAGAAGTATAAAATGTAAAATATAAAGAAGAAAAACTGTATTTATGTTTGGATTTAAACTTTGAAGAATATAAAGGGAAGAGATAAAGAACGAGCGCTGTAAGTTTATTAACAATATATCAAAATAGTTATCTGGGTGAAAAACAGAGTTTCCGCACGATCTCTGTCTACTAGTATTGAAAATTCCAATTGCTGCTCTATATTCTTCTATACTATTACCCATTATGGATTAAATATATAAAAATATGGAAGCAGCAAAAGGAAAACTTATAAAAACTAGAAAAATCATCAGGTATTTCTTCGCATAAGTCATCACCACAGGAAAACATTGAAAAATTTAAGTACAGTGTCTTTGAAAACATGGACCATAATAAAATACTGTACATTATAAAGTAAACTAGTGTCATTTACAGGCAAAAAAAAAGATGGAAGCTTCGTATAGGAAAATGTATTATTCGAATTATACAATTACTGTATGTGTATCTCTCCAATTTAAACACAAGAGAAGATTATTTATTTCTCACATTGGAAAAAAACCAGTTTGACGATGTCTAATAAATTCACAGAACAAAAAAAAACAGACAAAAAAAAACCAAAAAAAACCCGTTATTCTTTGAAATGACCATTTCTATCGTTCGGGTTAGTATTTTTACCCAATTTTTCAAGATAGACGTGATACGAATGTATATAGATGATACTTTTTGACATGATTTATTTTTTAATCAGGTTTCCGAATATACACGAAGCAATATAAAATAATTAGTTCGGCTTTAAGATATAAAATTATGTCATATACAGGGGACATCTCAATACAATTACCAATCACCTGTTCGTTCCGAAGACAACAAAGACTTAGGGACGAGATCAAAAGTTCAATGTCGGATAAAAAACTTAATTCACATAGTTTTTTCACTGACCCCCCCACCCCCCCCCCCCCCCCACCCCCCTCTTTACTTAATTTGGGAAAAATTTATTGACCAATATAGGCGTATACAAAAATCGATGTCGGATAACAAAACTTCCAGTGATTTTTACCCCCCACCCCCAAACTATTTGAATTAAGTTTTTTATCCGACATTGAACTTTTGATCTCGTCCCTTAGCAATAATGACATAGATTGATAATAAACACATATACATGTAACCACCATTAATAATCATGTACAAATGTACGTGTTTTGACATAGGATTATATAATCGTACAAGCTGGTTATATATCTATATATATATATATATTCACTATACGAACTTTGAGAAGTTCCTCTGTGATTACCGAACATTTATTGAGGCCACCAATGTGAAAATTAAAACAGAAACTGAAAACAAAACATTTAATAAGATTAACAATGTAATGTATTATTAAACTTTTGGATATGATTAACCACAGTAATGATCGGTAATAAAATTTTTTGCACAAATATTACAAACGAGAGGGGGGAAATGGATAATCCATAAAAAGTACTCATAAAAGCCTGAAGAAAATGTTTGATTCATTTCAATATATGTGCTGGTGTAATTGAATTTAATTAAGACAGAACAGCACAAATTTTGACTTCGCATTATATCAGAATAAACAATTTACATGTTGTAACGTTTGAAAGAAGAAGAAAAAAAAACACATTGGAACTAACAATTAAATTTTTTGTCTTTTTTTTTGAAACTCGTATGTACATCAAGGGATTGAGGGTTTTAATAAGATTTT
This sequence comes from Mytilisepta virgata, assembly GCA_028015205.1. Lineage (NCBI taxonomy): Eukaryota > Metazoa > Mollusca > Bivalvia > Mytilida > Mytilidae > Mytilisepta > Mytilisepta virgata. The sequence goes on from CM051519.1 coordinate 84,261,056, forward strand.
GTCCCGGTTTCCTCATTTGTGGAATCTTCACTAAGATTTTCCTCCATATCAGTTACATCTACCAGATCACTCAGGCTACGGAGATCATCATAATTTTTGATAGCAAGTTTTTTACTTGTCTCTGAAACTTTAACAAAAATCCTACCATCTACAGTCCAATAAGCATACAGCTGCTTGTTGAATTTCATTTCTGCTAATTTTTTGACAATGCCAGTTCTAAATTTGGTTAAGTTTTCTGTGATGAAAACTTTGTCGGGGTCATCCTTTAACCCTTTTTTACTGGAAAAAACTTTATCTCGCACTCTATATGAAAGGAAACGTACGATCACTTGAGCTTTACCATTTTTCGCTTGTCCGATTACGTGTGATCTACCTATATCATCGAGACTAATACCAAGTTTTAGTTTGTCATTACATATTTTCAGCACAAGATCATCAGTATTTACAGGATGCTTGATACGAGCATTATGATCAACGGACACTTTGTTATGGAATCTTAAACTGGTACGGCGAGAATATTGTTCCTGAGTTTCGATACGATTTTCGAGCTCATCGATTTTATTATAAAGAGTACCAATTTCTCGCTCATTTTCCTTGAGGGCCCACATATGATCTGATATTGATGACTGTAGGGTTGAAATAGTATTTGCTTGTTCAGATATTACTTTTGACTGTTTATTAATATTTTGTTCTTGTTTTTTTATCGTATCTACAAGAGGTTTTATGTGCTGATCAACACAGGTCTGGATATTGATTTCAACAATACAAGTTAGTTTACTTATGATGGTGTCACCAATAGAATCGCTGATTTTTTTTGACAACACAGGGATGATAGTGTTAAGCACCTCATCACTCGTAAGTGCATCAATTACCTTATCAGTGACATTTTTTTTTACTGAAAGGCACATTTTTCTTTATTGGGTTTGAAGTTGGTTTTGGAGGTAGAGGTAGAGCAGTTAGATCCCCAACTGAGCTGCGACGCCGTATCTGCCGCTTTTCTTGCTTTTCAGTTGCTGGCAAATTATTAGGACTCTCGGGGTTGGGTCTCTTGTTTGAATGACCAGGTGTCTGAGATGGTAGATTAGGTTGAGAACTTGAGAAGGGTATCTGGTCTACTTTGTTTACATTACTGTCAAAGGGTGCGTCCATCTTTGATGACATGTCAACAAACCGGAGCTCAAATCCTTTAAAATTTAATCACTGGCTGTACATTAAGACTGTTCATAGACATTTCCAGTGAGAAGTACAATTAATAAATAAATCCTAGAGAGAATTCACGTTAATAGTTACGTTTTCCATTTACATTTTCCTATTTTGAAGGAGACCAGTTTTACCTAACCATACTTATTTGCGCATGCTCTTCGCCTTCGCATGATCTTGAAATCGACAAGCGAAACTCTACGACATTTTTGACATTTTTCCAACTGTAGCAACATTCCAGCAGCACATGTGTATGGTATTTTAAATTTCCAAACTAATTCGTTATTCCAGTACTTGTGTCCAGCACACTATGATTTTCTGGAAAGGGTTCGATAACTGACGCAAAAGCTACTCAAACATTTGTATGTTGTTCCAGCTTAGGCTGAAGTCACCACTATAAAAATTATACGGTCGTCATATCGATTTCCCAGATGAAGTCTGATCTCTTCAATTTTTCTAGGTATCGCCGTTACACTATCAACAAACATGACATTTTACTGGACTTGATATGAGCAACATGGCGGGTGTCTTATAAGAGGCATCAACTGCTCACCCACCCAGATCACCTGAGTTCATCCCCGGTTTTTTTGGTGGGGTCCATGTTGTTCGTTTAAAAAAAAATTGTTGTTGTGTTAATGTTGTTTCTTTGTTCTTGTCACTTCCCATCTAGGTTTAGTCTCTGTCCCTGGATGTATGATTGTTGGAAGGCCTTTCGGATTTTTCTCACCTTGTCGTGTTAGTAGAGAGGATTCATTTTCAGAAATATAAATTTGCCTGTAGGTGTAATGTTAAATTTTGATTTTACTGAAGTTGATTCAGATGTAATTTTATTTTTAAATTTTCTCATGGCTTAAAACGTTTATTGTACTTAAATCCCGAAATTTTAACTATACAATTAATTTATTACCTATTTTCTGATTCCAGAACAAACTAGTTCATAATCATATATAAATAAATAAATATCCCACTAGTCTTGTTTACAAGGTTAATCGTAACAATGGTAATCCATATCTCTCATTATTTTTAACACTGTTTCCATTACCAAAAGACTTGCTTGAGTCGTCATAGATTAGACCCATCCGTCCTTTGTTATCTTAGGGATTTCAACGTTGTTTGCAGAAATAAAGATTTTATTAAGGAAATTGTTTCAGTTCTAACATAAAGATGTATTTAAAGACAAGGCTTCGGTTTGGCATAAATTATAAGCATGGAATTTAAAAGACACATGGTATGCACCAATGAGACAACATTTCAATAGTACGGCGATTTCATTTCCGCAAGGCATCGTTGATGGAAGCGAACAAGATACAAGCTAAGATAACCAGCATATTGATCCGTTTAATATCTAGTAAGAAAATGCGTATTGGTGGGTCAAATCTTTTTCGAAAATCATAAATTTTTGCCTTCTTAAATGTTAAATTTCTAAGTACAGAGGAATCAAGTATTGTTAGTTTAAAAAAAAAAAAATTCTGATTCTAAGATCTGGTGCAGTCACATGGCAGGTTGTTTCTTCTTCCGGATTGTTTCCTTCGAAATTCAGTTTGAGAATGTGCAGAATATCAGAAATAATAAGAATTTGATTAAAAGTACACCAAATGACATAACATTAATTTTAAAAAGAGCTGATTTAACGAGGCTTTCATTCAACCTTTAAGATCTCATATGGTTTTGAATTCGCTAAACACATTAAGATCTTTAGTAAAAATAAGCCTCTAAAATACAATAAATTCTCTTGATGTTGAAAGGTCTGGATTTGTAGTTACCTTACAAAAGTCTCTAATGCATAAAAACTTCTTGTGCTAAAGCATTATGTAACAAATGTTTTGTTTTGTTTTTGTTTTGTTTTTGTTTTTGTTTTTGTTTTTTTTTTTTTGGTACGCATATACCTTTTATTTTTTGAATTATTCAATTTGAATACCCTTTGAACTAAATGTTCATCAACGCATGCATCCTAGATAAATATGATTTATATATATTCTATGATTTTAAAAAATGGGGTTTTTGGGGAGTGTGGTTACAATATATGAGCAACAAGATGTATTGCATTAACAATTTCAGAAGGCAATTGCCGCGAGTCTTCCCTCAGATTTTGTTATCAATTAAATTCTTATATCGAAGTACGGCTTCTGTTGTATGATAGAGGTGTTCTTTTTATTTTAGGGTGATTTTAGTGCATCAAATTATTAGCTTTATAAGTTTTTTTATAACTCCAATGTACAACACGTCCGGTTGCAGTTTATTTAAAGAAACACAAGTACTGCCCTTTTCCTGACTTTATTTACGCAGAAAATTGACATTAAATATAAATTCTTAGTAGGTAGAAATATAAACATCCGCAGGATATATAAAGTGAGGAGATGTTTAAGACAAATTAACTTTTGACGAGTTCAAGGTAAGAAGACACCATTTTCTTGTGGTATAAAAGTTCTTAAATTATTTTCAGATTGCAATTACATTTTGCATCTATCCATTGAGTTAAGTCAGTAACCGTTTTTCTAGATTTTATTTTTTGTAGGGTAATATGGAAGCAAAAATGAAACGATTCCTAGCATTTTGCATGATTGCTTGGTGTGCCTTGTTTCATGTAAATGCTGAAGATTGTTGTCCATGTGAAGGTAAATATTGGAATTTCACAGTAGTTATAAGTATTATGCATATGATCATTTTATTATATCATTTCATCTAATTCATCATTAATTAAATTGTTCATTTATTCATTGTTAATCGTTTGATATTGTTGTCATTTTAATGTAATTAATTTTTGCACTTTAGAATTTCAATATATGTATAACTTGGCTACAGACTGTTTATTCTAATATCCGTAAACTTAAAGATAACGCAAAATATATATCATTGTATGTATTTTGTTTTGAAAAATAAAAAGCAATGTTTTGTTCCTTTGCAGCAAGTCTTAATTGTTCATCGGGGTGGGAAGCGTTTAATGGACATTGCTATGCTTTCATTGCTACAAAATCTTCATGGGATCAAGCGAAGGTGGGTGTTATTTATTTTCATACTTTTATTTACTGGAAAATGAAATAAAAGACAAAATAACATAAAATGTCTTTGGTAATTGATAAATATCACAAGAAATAACTTATGGTAAATGGTAAATCTGATAATAGGAAAAGTCAACAATGCTATACCATTAATTAACGCCAATCAATCTACAGTCCGCCAGACGAAAGCAACATAAAAGAGCACAAAACATGCATTAAAATCAACAAAGAGTAAAGATATTGTGACTTGGTACAGAAGCTTAAAAGTGATTAGGTCAAACTGGTTTTATAGTACTATCTTATCCACCATGGCCCTCTGATGTTTAAAACTCACTAAAAACCAACAGTATGATTATCAACAAAACAATAGAGACTGAAATTATGGTAATAAATGTACATCATTTTGAGAAAAAAACTTTCTCTAATTCTGTGCGCATTTATACATCTCCTGACCAGTTTGATAAATTCCGATATCACCACACATTGGATAAACACTGCTCTTGAAATTTCCCTCCAGAAAACGTTCGGAAGACCTTTTGGAGGTTTACATTGTCATTAGAGAAAAAGATTCTAAAACTCTTGACGCGTTAATTATGAAATTTATCCACTCTCGATAACAAAATTTTCATTTTTATCTCGAGTTGATAAATTTCATAATCAACTGGTCGTCGTTATAGAATATATATTTAATCATATGTATATAACTACTGCAAGCCTTGATAAAACCAAAAAGACCTTGATAATGTGATTCTCCTTTGGTATTGTTTGATAATCTGTTACCTATTGTAAAACTCCGCAAAGAAATCATTCGGAACAGTGTTTACCCAGTCACAATAAATATCCATTTGCAGATTCAAGACCTCTATGCTTTAGATAGATAGATAGATAGATCGGAGAATTTTGTTCATGACCTCCACATTAAACAGTAAAATAATTTAGACCATGCATATTTATTGATCATGTTAATTTCTTATTTCTACATTGTTATGAAAATTAACAATAAACAGAATTCTCTGTAATAGTTATATCACTCCACTGGTTTTGTGGAGGGGGATTACGAAAGGAGCATGGACAATTGTTTTAAAGATAAAGTCGACAACTGTCTTGACTGTGTCCATCAGTTCCCTTTTTATCAAGGTCGAAAAATAAAGCTAAATCTAAAGCATACTATAGATTTAAAATATACTCCTCACCAATTAGTTCCAGATTACAGATTTATATATATGTGCAAATTTTTAATTTAGTATGCATGTTCACACCTGGCCGGACATTTAGTAAAAGTTGGGTCTGAATACGAGAATGACTGGATAGTAAAACAAGTAAAAGGTAAATACAGTTTCAAGGTTGAAGTATTGTTTTTTTTTGTATATTTATTTATTAAAATGTCTTCGACAGACAATGTGATAGGTTTACCTAACAAAACTAAAATAAGTTATAATAAAACTTAACAGTATTAAGGATGATCGCTGGTCTAATAGGAAATAAATAGGATTTGAAATAGGTGTTTTAGTTTGAGAGAACATATGAAAAGTAAACAAATAAGCAAGAAAAAAAATATAGGTTCATGTGCTCATTTTAGAGCTATAAAGCCTTGAAAATTTGCAGGAAATAGGTTTTCTATGGATTTTTCATTGTCTTTGCATTGGCAACTTCAGTCTCTCAAAAATGTATGAAAAAATAAATAGGATTTCATAAAATTTTGTCAAATACCATTTTAAGGTATATATGATTGAATTATAAAAGAAAAGGTGGGAGTTCATTGGCAAAAAAATTTAATGTTTAAGAAATGGATAAAACCCGAGGATTCCGAAAATCTGACAAAAAGACCAAAACATGACCAGCGAGCATCCTTAAATATATTTATTGCTTAAATATTCTTTAGCCGATATTTATTAGCAAAGTTGCAAAAGTTAATTACTATCTAACCAAAATATATTACCATATACTGTATACGACACTTTTTTTTCAAAAATTATATGTTTATTTCAACAAATCAAGTTTCTCATCAGCAGTGCCCAGATAACCGAAAGAACAAAATGTTTCTTCTTCTTGTCGTTCGCCTTACACTTGGGTATCAGTCTCCCTACAAACCTGATGGTCTTCTGTACAGCCATTATGACAAAAATGTTTTAAACCGCTTCAAATTCAAAATGACCAAAACCGGTAAAGCTAAAAACTAATAAAGGACAGAACAATGTGTGAGATGGGATAATTTTTAATTCCATTTAACAATTTTTGAAAACTAAAATTTAAGTATCCATTTCACGCCTGTATGATCCAAGCCTGTTACTGCATTGTGTTTTCTGACTGTGTGTAATTTCCTTAAAAAATCCAAAATACTTCAAATTTCATACCTGGGATCACTAGAGATGAGTTCGTGATACCTTTGGTGGCATTGATTACTATTAATAATAATTCTACGATTCACTTCAACCAAAGCCATATTTATTTTAATTTCGTCAATTCATTAAGTCTCAAATATAAAATCTTTAGGCAAAAATTAAGAAATTAAACGATAACGTATAATGCTTGCAGCCAATAACATGAAAAAACCGTGGATCGGCATGAGACAGTCGGGAGGCAGGTGGCAATGGATTGATGGTTCTAATCTCTTGTACTCTGATTGGAATAATTCTACTAATGAACCTTCTGGTGACGGAGACTGCGGTCAGATAAGAGACGACCTAGACTTCCACTGGAATGACGAGCCTTGTCAGCGCAAGTATGGTTACATTTGTGAACAAGATTAGGTGGGTATTTTTCATTAATTACAGGTTATATAAGTAACATTGTAACGTAGCAGTTTTGATGCAGAGTAGTACAAAATTTGACAAAATATGTGTTATCAGCAGGGTTAAACACAAAATTTGACAAAATATGTCTTATCAGCAGGGTTAAACACAAAATTTGACAAAATGTGTCTTATCAGCAGGGTTAAACACAAGATTTGAAAATAAAAACCATATAATGGCTTTAAATGTTAACAATTTTATTGTTAATGACCACGAGTTAAGAAGTTATTCAGTGTGAAATTATAAAAAAAGGAAGATTATGAAAGTAAATAATGGTTTCGCCAGTGTGGTATACTCCCGTTGATATTTACAACCTTTGTCTATTCAATTATGGTACACAAATATGAATTTCTAGTCTTTTGATTCAATAATATTGAAGCTTACAAAGTTGATAGTTTTATTTATCTAATTGTTGTGTTTTTAATTATGTTTATATTGTATATTTTAGATTTGCGCTTCCAGCTTCGAACCAGAAAAAAACATAAAAGTCTATATTATTTAATAAAATAACTCATAATATGTAACAAAGGGATGTTGTATTTTTAGCGCCATAAAATTCAGATGATGGAAGAGTTCCATTTAATCAAAGTGTCTCTAGCCTTTACACTGTTAAGGTCTCTAGCCTTTACACTAATAAGGTTATCATATTGAAAAACAAACATCCAAGCTTCAAAATTTGGTGAAAAGATCAGGCTGAAAAAGTATGGAAATGATTTTTCTCGGGTATCAAATACATGTAGTGTAAAATGTTGGAATATCCCCCGTTTAACTTGTGCTTCCACGCGAACGAATATAAAACGTATCACAAAATACCGAAATAAATTTGATGTACTGTATGGCCATTTATATAGATAGAGATCTTGATTTTGATGCACTTAGTAGCAGAACTCTGTGCCGACAAAGTTTGAAACAAAATATTTCAATCAGATGAACTGAACAGTAAATCACATAATCGTGTAATGACAGAGCTATAGAACAGATAGATAATGTAAGTTTCCAATTTTTTTCCAGTCAGTTTTATAGCAGTAAATGCTGAGGTATCATTTTCACACAAGTATAAAAAAAATCAGCAACAGAGATGACGATACCCTTGTTAAAGTTATCTACTCAGTGATAACAGCTTGGTCATTCTATGTATGAATTTCGATGCATTATATACGCATTTCGTCATATTATAACCCGTCGGTAGTTCCTAAAGCCAATATAGCCAAAAGTCATATTTCGACCCCATTAGTTGATAGTTAACTTCAATTTTTGTTTTTATTTTTTGTTATTGTATATCTCGTTTTTGTGTTTGGAGGTCATATGGTCCAAAATAACAACTAATGCGTAATTTTCGTTGTCCAAGGCCATAATTAAAGCGCAAAATTAATCCCCTCTATGAATTTACTGTATTTTCGCCTTATAAAAGCATTTTTAAATAGCTTTTGTTCTAAATTTATAGTAGAATGTTCAAAGTTGATGTTTTAAAAAGTTTGAATGAGCTGTCATAAGTAAAAGTGGTGATTTGGTAGGATGCAAAAGTATCAATATTTTTGCTACCCTAGGATATATTTTTGTGAATATTTTTAGCATGGCAAGTGTCCTGCTGGAAGTAGAGACTGCTTACTCTTACGGAGCGCCCGAGTCTACCGCCGGTTTTTTGGTGGGGTCCGTGTTGCTCGTATGTTTTTTGTTTTTAAGTGTAGTGTTTGTATTGTTTGGCCTTGTCTTCGTTGTTCTCCGGAGTGTGTCAGTTGTTTTAGATTTTCTCCTCCTTCGAATATCCCTTTGGTATTTCTTGACTTTATTTAGCACTGATGATTTTTTATTTTATTTTATTTTTTTTTTTTTTGAATTTTGATATTATGACAAGAAGAAAGTATACATTGCATCTGAGAACGATTTTCATGTTTGAACCTGGCAATTTTTTAATTCAATTTAGTAGTAGAACTGTGTCGAAAACGTTTTAAACCAAATACAAATAACCAACAGGTAAATCGTTTTTTCTTTTTGATACCAAACATATTGGTTTCAGATGTATTTCGATTTTAACTTTCAAAATGAGCGAAAAATAAAAAGGAAAACTTCGTAAATTTATTTTGTTGTCTAACAAAGACGATACTCCTTAGTTGGTACAAATATTTTACATCAATATTCTCTTCAATCTGTATTGTTTTCCATATTAAATAAGTACTACGCTTATGGTCATAGAAGCGATGAAAATGAAGTATTGGATGTGATTTACCAGTAAAAGTTACAAAGGAGTGGTCGTCATACTGAATAGTGTGACATCTCATTTGTATGTTGAACCGAGTAATGGCGTTACTATCTATGATCAGAGTAGTTTCGGAACAAACTCAGATTGGAAAGTGACCATATTATACGTCGGTGCATGGTCAAAAACAAAAAGGAGTCCTGCGATAAATTAGCAGGAAATTCTACCCAGGATACAAATTAAAGAATTCTTATTATATTTGTAGAATATGTAAAAATCTATTAATAAATATGTTTATAATACATCTATAGTCCATTTTTCTTGACATAATCCTTTTACGCATATCTAACAATGTTTCCGTGACTTTACGTTTTAGTACATATAGCCGAACATTTCTCATAATACTAGTTTGAACACTGTTAGAATTGCTTAGGCTATAAGAAGAGAAATATTCCTGTAACTGTTCACAGTTTTAGGATTTTTACGAATCGACAAATCCATCCCTAAATGCTACTGTATTGTGCCTTTAACATAGAAGACGTTGCTGGTAGCTTACACATAAAGGTAGGACAACCGTGGGGCCGTCAAAATAGCTGCTGTTTTTTTTAATTCATAAGCGGTCCAAGGCGCCGTTAACTACATCTACATCTTGCCCGATTATAAAGTGTTTCATTGTCCCTGGGTGTGGTCGGTACACCGTTCTCTGGTGGTTTTTTTCTAACGTTAGTCGGGTATTGATTTCGAACAACCATCAAATTGTTGAATACCTTTAGAAACTTTATCTAAACGTTATTGAGCTGTTATCTAAACGTTATTTGTTTATAAACTCTTTTTTAAGCCCGATTCCGGGTGTGGGTTTTTCTTGTTGCATTGAAGACCCATTGGTAGCCCTGAGCTGTTTTCCACTCTTTGGTAGAGATGTTGTTTCTTTGATACATTCCCCGTTTCCATTCTCTATTTAATTTGTTGCTGTTTATACAATGCCTCAGTTCAAGAGGCATATTCTAGTAAAAGGTTGAAGAGGAAGAAGTAAATAAACTGATACGCTAATTACGCATGATAAGACGGTCTAGTTGCGCATAAATTTTTGACGATCAGAGTTACAACAGCCCGGCGGAACGATAAAAAAAAAGTGGAGCATTCATACGTTAATCCTTAAATATATAAACATTTCAAAGAAATTGATGAAATCGCTTAAAGTATGACAAATTACTGAGTTTTTGGACAATTTCATTTCAATACCTCTGGGTTGAGAAATCCTAAAATCATTAACACCGAAAAGGAGCTCTATTTTGTCCACTATATATGCATAACTTTCTCGAAAATTGAAAAATATCAAACTTTTTATAAATTTTATACAAAATGAAACAAAGTGTTGAATTTTGGATCATTAAAATTCCATTGCTCTGAAATGACAAATCTGAAAAATCTTAAAGATCATAATATTGGTAAGAATTTAAGGAAAACTGATAAAGGTAGACTTGAATTACATACCAAGTTTGGACGGACGGACGACGGACAGTTATAAACCATAATACGTCTAAGACAGGCGTATAAAAATTAGCTAAACATACAGCTGACAATCTGTCTAATTTAATTAAAGTGTACATTTTAGTCACAGCATCCGATATTTGTTTACTGGAAAGGAAACATTGAAGGTCAAACGACAACACATTTTTGGGTTTGTGCGGTCACAATGACCTTCAATACTTTATTTTTGTTCATGTTGAATAATCAAATAAGCAGTATTTTGACGCGTAATTTTCCCTTATAGGAAAAACCACAAAGGAAACAAAGCGTTTGCTTATAAAGAAGTACATGTTCGCCTTTCCGTCATGAATAGCACACATCTTTACAAGTAAACAAACTAAGGTAAGAATTCCGAAAACAAATAACAATATATATTTTAGATATCGTTGAGAATTTAGCTTATAAATCGTTTTTTTTTTTTTATAATTTCAGACGACTGCAGGATTGAATATGAAACAAAATCTTGTATTCTTTTTGTTTGCTTTTTGTGGGTTATTCTATGTAAAAGCGGAGGAGTGCTGCCCGTGTCCAGGTATTAATAGATTAGTTGATATGATCAAATGTTTACTAATTACATTCAATATTTATTTTAATTGTTCCATGCAATTCACGAACTATTCTTTGTAAATCGTCACTCACAAAGCAAACAATCTGACTTAAATGACATAGACTAGTTTGATTTATTTTCAGATAATTAGTTTCATGAATATTTTTATGTAACTTAAAAACAGAAATTAAATTGATAAATTTTAAATAACTAAATGGGTTGGTTTAATTTTAATTTATATGATTTTTCAGAAACACCTAAATGTACAGGTGGATGGGAAGCTTGGAATGGACACTGTTATACATTTGTTAAAGCAGAGGCCAGGTGGGATGAGGCCAGGGTATGATATGAATTTGACAAAACCGAAACAGATTTTATCTTAATTGTTTTGATATGTCGTCCCTTTTAACTTTCTTTTTTGGATTTTCCGTCGATTTTAAAGTGATTCAAACCGGTTCATCTAATTAAAGTTTTGAACATTGCTTATTTGTTTGCTTATGTTATATTATATTTTTAGGCTGCATGTTTACATCTTGGTGGACACTTGGTGAAAATTGGAACTCAATATGAAAATGACTATATCGTTGGTTCTATTAAAGGTAGTAAAGTTTTGTCATTTGGGTTTATTTCTAAAATTGCGTTTTTCGATTAAAAAAAACAAACAAACAAGACGAATCCGGTCACCTGCACCTGTAAACCTATCTAATTGAGAACATTTGTCAAAGGTTCTCTCTGTTAGGTGGCGCTGAGTGCTTGGTATGTCATTGTTGACCTTTCCTGTTATCCATTTTGTTATTTATTTCTATATAGATTCAAGAATCTTTCCCAAGCAAAAATACATTCATTAATTTTGGGGTGAAAAATTCTCAGCTTTGAATATGCACCCAGCTCTTCTTGCTCTCCGTGCTATCTTCTACCCCTTTCTTTCAAACGTGAAACAAGCCGTTCACGTTTGAGAATATTTGTCATTTCCAAGATATTGAGCAATTTGTAAAATTCTGTTCTGGGTTGATCAAGCCCATCACTCTCATCAGGATTATCTTTAAACAAGACATGAAAATAAAAATATTTATTGAGTGAATAACGTTTCTTCCTTTCTCTTACCATACCTAATGATTTTAAGGATTTCTTCCACACATTCAATATGATTAAATATGTTGGCAATTTTCATCTATTGTATTTTTTTAAGTATTGTTTGTCATTTACACTTTTAACAAAAATTTACCTTATTCACAATGATTAACTACCAGTATGATATGTACTATTTAAAATGCACCTGTTTTAAGCCTTTACGTCCTAATATTGGGAAAAAAATTACATAACTCATTGTAATATATTGCATTAATCATTATAATATTGTTACACCATCTTACATTAGAGAACAATATGGAAAAACCGTGGATTGGGTTGAAACAGTTGGGAGGAAGATGGCAATGGACGGACGGATCCGGTGTCGTGTACAGCGACTGGAATGAAGATTCCAATGAGCCATCTGGTGATGGGGACTGTACTCAGATAAGAGATGATTTGGAATACCATTGGAATGACGAACCTTGTTATCGCAAAAATGGCTACATCTGTGAGCAAGATTAGGTAAGAAAACTGTTAATGGTTAATAGGTAAATAATCTATTGGATATAATACAATTATTTTTAATTATCGGTAATACATTTTTACGTTTTATATCTTCATAATTTGAAAAATTTTGTAACAACGGATTTTAGTTTATAACAGTTCATGGAGCACAAAGTTTTATTGATTACAACAAAGCCTCTACCTTTTACTTAATGAAACACTTTGTGCCAGCAACAATTCTAATATTTTTGTGAAAAGAAATAGATGAGAAAGAAATTAGTATTTGAAATTTCAATATGTGTGCTTTATGTACCAGAAAAATTAACTCGTGTAATACTGGAACATAATGAACAGTGATTTATGCTCTGTTTCATTTAAAATACACTATAAGGTGTTTAACAATGAACGTGCACGTTAACAGCAGATCATGGACATCAATAAAAACGTTTTTTCCAACCTTCTTGTGCTATTTTTCTCTTGGTTAATTTTTTTGTTTGTATATTTCAGCTTGCCGGAAAATGTTAGTTTCATCGATGATGTACTGATACGTATGAAGATGAAATGGTGTTATTAGTATTGCCAGAGTAAATTTCAAAATTTAATGATTAAAAAACAATAACGATTGTCATAGATTTTTCTTAAATAAAAATTACCATAAAATGTTTTTACAGTCAACCTTATTCTATGATCGATGTTGTCCAAAATAAGGACTAGTACTGAAATGTTTTATGTACATAACAAGAAATATTTCCATGATTAAACATGCAATATGAGAGAATACAGGACCGTAAAATCAACACACAGTTCTTTCATGCAAAACTCGTGCAAACTCTTATAAATAGATTTTGCTTAACTAGTAATACATGCATTATAACAGCGGCATGATGAAAATGACGTAGTGGATGTAATTATCTAGTCAAAGTTACAAACGATTCGTCATAATTACATGTTAATACTGAATGGTGTGACATCTAGTCAGTATGTTGAAACGAGTAATGGCGTGACCATCCATGATCAGAGTAGTTTGAACACTTAAATTGGAAAGTGACCATGTGACTGACAATATGTCTACTTGTGCACCTGGTGCAGTCATAAACACAGAAAGGAGAGTTATGCGACAAATTATCATGAAATTCTACCCAGGATACAAATTAAAGAACTCTTATTCTTTTTCTTGAATATAAAAAACAACTATTAATAACTATGTTTATAATACATCTAAACTCCCTTTTTCTTAAAAAAAGATAATGCTTTTACGCTTAAGAAATAATGTTTCCACGTATTCATATTGACATGTATTAAAGAGGGCCTTCAGAATTATTGTGAAACATCATATACCACCAGTAGTGTCAATCAGATGTAGATTCTTAAAAACTCCAAAAATTTACTTCAATATCTAAAAATCAAAATCTTTGGCTACATGCAACAGCATAAAAACATTTGACTTCTCTACACTCTGCACTACTATACCACATTCTCAATTAAAAGATCGCTTAAAGCAACTAGGTCATCAATGTTTTTTTCAAGAAAAATTGGACACGAAGGTATAAATTTCTTGTTCTAGGTACAGAAAAGGCTTATTTCGTGAAGAACCACTCTGATTCTGACAAAAAGTATTCTGAAGATGAAATTACAAACATGTTAGATTTTCTCATAGACAACATATTCGTTGAATTTGGCGGTCTAATTTTTCAACAAACAATCGGCATTCCAATGGGAACCAACTGTGCTCCTCTCCTCGCCGATCTGTTTCTGTACTCATATGAAGCGGACTTCATTCTAGGGTTACTACGTGAAAACAAAAAGAAAGTAGCTCAATCTTTTAATTTCACTTTTCGTTATATAGATGATGTGTTGTCGTTAAATAACGACAAATTCCAAGACTTTCTACATCTTATCTACCCCAGTGAGCTTGAAATTAAAGATACTACAGATACACCAAAGTCCGATTTGTTCCGTGTTAAAATAATAACCGACCCTGTCTGTAATTGTGGAGCATCTATTGAGAATGCAAATCACTATTTTCTTATTTGCCCAAAGTACAGTGAAATCAGACGTGAGCTTTTTGAAAGTCTGAATTGGTTACCAAATCATATTAATATTGACACGCATTTGCTTTGTAAAGGGAGTTCAACGTTAACTTATGATGAAAATATCGTTATATTTAGAACCGTATTCAGGTATATAAGATTGTCAAAGCGATTTCTTCTGACTTGATTTAATTCGATGATAACCAAATGATTGCCACACAACTCACACACACAAATTCAACTTAAATATGTTTTTTTTCTATTGTAAATATAATTCAATTACATGTTTTGATTCTGTAACGCATGCTCAAAGTAAATTCAAATGTATTAATGTACTGTATATTGGGAAAAGACTTCATAAGTTGGAATAACTTGTGTCTAATCCCTTTTGCTTTGCAAATGTTTAAACTAAACCAAAGTCCGCTTCATATTTGGATTTGTTTCTTGAAATAGACTATGAGGGACGTTTGAAGACAAAACTTTATGACAAACGTGATGACTTCAACTTTCCTATTGTTAATTTTCTCTTCTTGAGTAGCAATATACCAGCATCGCCTGCATATGGGGTCTACCTTTCTCAGCTTATCCGATTTCCAAGGGCATGCGTGAGTTACGCTGACTTTCGACAAAGAGGATTACTGCTGTCACAAAAGCTTCTTAACCAGGGTTTTATCAGGGATAAGTTGATGTCATCACTTAGGAAATTTTACGGTCGTCATCACGAATTGATTGACCATTACAGTGTTCCAATATCTAAGATGATGTTGGACCTGTTCCCACTGTCGTAACGTTTCATGTGCCTCCACCGATTTGTGACTTCCCCCGGATTGACATTGTTGAACTTCACGACTGGTGCCGTTTACGGAGCAGGAACTGCTTACCCTTCTGGAGCACCTGGGTTCATTCCTGGTTTTTATAGGAGTTCGTGTTGTTCATTGTTTTTTAATTTTCTGTGTTTATTTGTTGTGCCTGTGGTTGTTCATTTGTCTTCCCGGGTTTGTCTGTCCAATGGATTACGTTTTTTTATTGCTCCTTAGGTATATTTGTCCTTTTTAGGACATCTACACGAGTACATTTAACTGAACATTTCTCATATTACGCGTAACCGGACGAAAGAGCGAATACGAATAGACGTTTATGGGCTGATTTGTTAGACAAATCCGTTTTACAAACCCTTCAAAAAGCCTTGCAGCCTGAAAACTTTAAAGCACAAAAGTAACATGCTATGTTCGCTGATTCTCAATGTCTTGTACATTGTCTGTACAGCAGAAACTGAAATTAAAAGTCTGTATAATTTTTTTCTCTTTGCTTCAAAACTTAAACAATAACAAATCGGCTGACGGTGACATGGTGACTAAGGAATATCAAATCATGCCCTAAAAAGTATACAACAAGAAATTCCAGTATTTTAAAACCATCAATGTGAGAGTATTTCTTGTTAAACTTATTGTTGTTTTCTAAGACAGTAAGCCTTTTCTTTGCCTAATAACAAATACAATATGCTTTTATACTTTTTTTCTGGGTGGTGCAATGATAATTTAAATTGCATTAGATATAAGTATATCTTGTGGTAAATTGTTTGAAGACTGTTACAATTGTTTCGGCTACAAGAAAAGAAATATTTCAGTCACTTTTAACAGTTTTAGGATTTTTACGAATCGACAAAGCCATACCTAATTGCTACAGTATAGTTTCTATAAAATAACAATCCAAAGATAGTAATATTAGATATAGTAAATTTATACTATGCTGTATACGACACATTTCAAGGAGTTACCTCTCATCAGCAGCATTAAAACCGAAACATTTGGAAGACCAAAAACCAAACTTATATTAAACAAGAAGTACTCAACCAAAAATACCGAAATAGGAAGCCAAATTTCAGCTAAGGAGATTTAATTTAGAAAAACGAACTTAGTCATATAGGCAGGACAATTATATCACAACCAGTGGACTGTCACAATAGCTTCTGTTTTTAATTCGTAAGCAATGTGGAAGGCACCGAATGCAAACAAGAATTAACAATATTTCTACTTGTGCACCTGGTGCAGTCATAAAGTGTTTCATCGCCCTTGGCTGTGGTCGGTACACCTTGTTCTGGTGGTTTTTTTCACATTTAGTCAGATCTGGATTTCGAAGAACCATTAAATTGTTAAATAACTAAAAATATCAAATAAACGTTATTTGTTTATAGACTTTGTTGCTGCTTATACAGTTCCTCAGTTTAAGAGCATATTATAGTATAATGTTGAAGAGGTAGCAGTTAATAAACTGATGCGCTAATTACGTATGATACGAATGTCTAGTTGCGCATCAATTTTTCACGATCAGAGTTACAACAGTCCGGAACGACAAACCTTGAAATCATCGAAATCAAAGTGGACCGTTCATCCATCAATCCTTATATATAAACATTCGAAGAAAATAGATCAAATGGGATGAAGTATGAAAAATTACTGATTTTTTGGACAATTACATTTCCATACCTCTGGGTCGAGAAATCCAAAAATCATTAACACCGAAAAGGAGCTCTCTTTTGTCAATTTTAATCGTTCTGCACAACTTTCTGGAAAATTGAGAAAAAAATTAAACTCTTTATAAATATTATACGAAATGTAAAAAAAAGTGTTGAATATTAGATACTCAAAATCCCATTGCTCTAAAATGACAAATATGAAAGATCCTAAGGATCCGAATATTGGGTAAGATTTCAGGAAAATTGTTGAGGCATCCTTGAATTATTGTACGCAGTTTGAACGGACGGACTGACGACAGATAGTGATAAACCATAATATCCCTAAGACGGGCGTATAAAAATTAGCTAAACAAACAGCTGATAATCGAAAACGCAAATCTGTGTAATTTAATTAAAGTGTACATTTTAGTCACAGCATCCGATATTTGTTTACTGCAAAGGAAACACTGAAGGCCAAACGAAACATTTTTGGGTCTGTGCGGTCACAATGTCCTTCAATACTTTATTGTTGTTGCATGTTGGATATTCAAATAAGCAGTTTTTACGCGTAATTTTTCCTAAAAGAAAAACGACAAAGGAAAAAAATCGTTTGCTTATAAAGAAGTACATTTTCGCCTTTCATGAGTAGCACTCATCTTTACAAGTAAACAAACTAAGGTAAGAATTCCGAAAACAAATAACAATATATATGTAACAACTTTGATACATTTTAGGTATCATCGAGAATTTAGCTTATAGGTCCTGTTTTTTTATAATTTCAGACGACTGCAGAATTGAATATGAAACAAAATCTTGTATTCTTTTTGTTTGCTTTTTGTGGGTTATTCTATGTAAAAGCGGAGGAGTGCTGCCCGTGTCCAGGTATTAATAGATTAGTCGATATGATCAAATGGTTACTAATTACATTCAATATTTATTTTAATTGTTCCATGCAATTCGCGAATTATTCTTTGTAAATCGTCACTCACAAAGCAAACAATCTGACTTAAATGACATAGACTAGGTTGATTTATTATCAGATAATTAGTTTCATGAATATTTTTATGTAACTTAAAAATAGAAATTAAATTGATAAATTTTAAATAACTAGATGGGTTGGTTTAATTTTCTTTCAAGACGCTTCATTCTATATACATTGGTATAAAACTAAATTTATATGATTTTTCAGAAATACGTAAATGTACAGGTGGATGGGAAGCTTGGAATGGAAACTGTTATGCTTTTGTTAAAACAGAGGCCAGGTGGGATGAGGCCAGGGTATGATTTGATATTGACAAAACCGAAACAGTTTTATTTTAATTGTTTTGATATGTCATCTCTTTTAACTTTCTTTGTTTGATTTTCCGTTGATTTTAAAAGTGATTGAAACCGTATCATCTACTTAAAGTCTTGAACATTGCTTATTTGTTTGATGTATTGTTTATGTAATTTTATATATTTAGGCTGCATGTTTACATCTTGGTGGACACTTGGTAAAAATTGGATCTCAACCTGAAAATGACTATATCGTTGGTTCTATTAAAGGTAGTATAGTTTTGTCATTTGGGTTTGTTTCTAAAATTGCGTTTTACGATAAAAACAAAAACAAACAATAAGAATCCAGGCACCATGACGTACATGTAAACCCAGCTAAATGAGGACATTGTCCAGGGTTCTAGTCTGTTGTGTGGCGTTGAGTGCTTGGTATGTCATTACTGACTTTTCCTGTTATCCATTTTGTTGTTTATTTCAAGATAGATCCAAAAATCTTTCGCAGGCAAAAATATATTCATTAAATTTTGGGATGAAAAAATTCTCTGATTTGAATATGCACCCAGCTCTTCTTGCTCTCCATGCTAGCCTCTACCCCTTTCTTTCAAACGCAAAACGCAGTGGAGTATATGTCTTTTCCAAGATATTGAGTGATTCATACAATTCTGTTCTGGGTGATCAGGTCCACCCACTCTCATCAGGATTATCGTTAAATAATACATGATTATAAAACTATTTATTCTGTGAATAATTTTGCTTCTTTTTCTCCTACCATACCTAATGATTTTAAGGATTTCTTCCACACCTTCAATATGATTAAGTATGTTGGCAATTTTCATCTCTTGTATTTTATTTAAAGTATTGTTTATCATTTTCAATTTTTAACAAAATTCACCGTATGCACAATGATTCACTACCAGTATGGTATTTACAATTTACGTCCTAATGTTTGGGAAAAAATTACATAACTCATTGTAATATATTGCATTAATCATTATAATATTGTTACATCATCTTACATTAGAGAACAATATGGAAAAACCGTGGATTGGGTTGAGAAAGTTGGGAGGATGGTGGCAATGGACGGCCGGTTCCGGTGTCGTGTACTCCGACTGGAATGAAGATACCAATGAGCCATCTGGTGATGGGGACTGTGCTCAGATAAGAGATGATTTGGAATACCATTGGAATGACGAACCTTGTTATCGTAAAAATGGCTACATCTGTGAGCAAGATTAGGTAAGAAAGGGATTAATTTATTTATGTTTACCTTTTGGCTAATAGGTAAATAAATGTAATCTATTGTATAAAATACAATTATTTTTAAAGGAGTTATGACAGGCTTTTAATTTTCGATAATACATTTTTACGTTTTATCGCTTCACAATTCTAAAAATTTTGCAACAACGCATTTGAGTTCATAATAGTTCATGGGCCACAACGTTTTATTGATTACAACAAAGTCTCTATCTTTTTTATCTATTGACCGGACTATTAATGAAACACTTTGTACTAGGAACTATCATGACTATTGTAATATTTTTTATGAAAAGAAATAGACAAGAAAGATGTAATGGTCTGAAATTTGAACAACATAATAGGCAGATGTGTGATTAATGTCCCAAAAATTTCTGATAATACTGGAACATAACACGAAAAACAAATGAACAGTGCTTTTTGCTCTTTTTCATTTCAAAATACACTATACAAGGTGTTCAACAATAAGCAAAAACCTCACGTTAGCAGCAAGATCATGGACATCAATAAAACGTTTTTCACAACCTTCCTTGGCTATTTTCCTCTTGTGAACTTAGTGGGTTCATTTTTATATATTTCAGCTTGCCGAAAAATGTTAGTTTCATCGATGATATACTGATACGTATGAAGATGACATGGTGTTATCAGTATTGCCAGAGTAATTTCAAAATTTGATGATTAAAAAACAATAACGATTGTCATAGATGTTTACTTAGATAAAAATTACCATAAAATGTTTTTAAAATCAACCTTATTCTAAGATCGATGTTGTCCAAAATAAGGACTAGCACTGAAATTCATTTACAAAACAAAAAATAGTTCCATGATTGAACACGCAATATGAGAGAATACAGGACCGTAAAATCAACACACAGTACTTTCAGGCAAACCCTAATAAATAGATTTACTTTGAAATTTGGTAAAGCACCATGTTGTTCAAACTCTAATTGTATTTGTAATTTGTTCCCCAATCCATCATCAATAAAGTTTAAACTAAACCATAACACAATAAACACAACACAGTCCAGTTGTTTAACTTATTTGACAAAATGTTATATTTGACCCTTGGTTAGAGTATATAGAAATGCACTACAATTAACCTCTGAAACAACACAGAATACATTAAATAAAATGATACATTAACAATTAAGTATATATAGTCATATTTCTGTATAGAACTAACTTAACTACTTTGATTCTGCTGCTGTATTATATGTATTATGATCGATCGATGATAATGCCGACGGTATGTTCGTGATAAAAATACACATTCAAAATGAAAATTCAAAAACCAATACAAATGCTCATTAAAAGTTCAAGGAAAGCGACCCGTTTTACAATTTATTTTCCTTCTTACAACTTAAAATACATTTAGCCCTACAGTCTCGTGTTTTCTCTGCTCTGTAAAAATAATACCATATTAACGATTAAGTTTTTTGTTCAAGCCCCTATACTCTGAATTTCACTCGTTAATTTATTTATTTAAAGAATTTTTTATGTCAGATGTGTTTATTGCGTTCAGTTGCTGCAAATTAAATAAAATAATGATTTTTAAATCACACGAGCGGAAATCGTGTAACCTCAATTGATCATCAATGCGCTTTATGGTCATCTTCATTTTTTATATCCCTAAAGTTTTTTTCAACCGTCGTCAAGTACACTATAAGATATGGTCGAATATTTATGGAAAAGCTCACTTTTATGTTACATATTAAACATGCCGTTTTAAGAGGACAAATATACCTAAGGTTCAAACCAAAAAACCGCAATCCATTTGACAGATAAACCTGGGAAGACAAATGAACAACCACAAGCACAACAAATAAACACTGAAAACTAAACAACAATGAACAACTCGGAACTCCTATAAAAACCAGGAGTGAACTCACATACTCCGGAAGGGTAAGCAGTTCGTGCTCCGTATACGACACCGTCGTGAAGTGCAACAAAGTAAATCCGTTGGTAGTCACAATTCGGTGGAGGTACATGAAATGTTACGACAGTGGGAACAGGTCCATCATCATCTTGGATATTGGAACGCTCTAATGGTCAATTTAGTGGTGATGAGGACCGTATTATTTCCTAAGTGATGACATCAACTTATCCCTGTTAAAACCCTGGTTACGCAGCTTTTGTGATAGCAGTAACCCTCTTTGTCGAACGAACACCTGATGAAACTATTGCACTAGTCAAAGAAGCAAAACTGAGAAATCAAAACTGGCGTTACTTGTTGAAATTTTTAAATTCTTTTAAAAGTAGAATTACAACTCGTGATAGAAAAGTCGACTTTTTTATTTTGACAATTCTATTTGATTCTATTGTCTGCGTGATTTATTTTGCTCTGTAGAACCAGAAATTACTTGAATATACAATAAACAAGGGTCCAGTATCTGAGTTTATCTATAATATGTAAAAACTTCATAAGCTTTAAATGCAAAATGCAAAATGTTTATTTGCTTAATGTGTAAAATATATATCGACAAATTAAATAAAATCAAAATATATTTTTTCAATTTGGATTTTCTTATTTGTATCTTAAGCAATTAAAACACAGATGTGGAGTTTATGCGCACTTAAAAAATCTGATACAATACTTGTATATACTAGTAATAAAAAGTAAATGAACAGCTTTGTTATTGTTGCTCTTCATCTTGAATGTCACTGTAAGGTCTTTGTCAATGGAATTTGACAACTTATACCAAGATCGAAAAGGTCTCTATCCTGAAAAACAGTCTAAAGAAAATTTTATTTCATGATAAATTACCTTTTGTAAAACATGCTTATCGTAACTTCCTCGTATATTTCATAATCTCTTGAATTTTTCTTCACGGCTAATTTGCTTTATTCCAAGCTGGTGGACAACAAAATGACTTCTAAGGAAACTTTATAGTTACACAGCTGCTACACTACAAGCCAAAATAATAAAACACGGTTGATTAGGTGGGCAATTAGGGAATATTAATATCATAAAGCAGTACGTTCACAACAACATCCATGTATTGGGCAGTTTGCAATTCTTCTTCGTGTATGGAGTAAGCCGGGGTAGTAAGTGTAATGGAAATGCTCTTTTAAAATAACACTCTTGTGTTCGTTATACATAATTTGATTCTATACATTTAAAACATAAATCTAATTAAGGTACTATGAATTCCTAGGAAAACTGAAATATTGCTGAAATGTATTATTAAAAAGGGAATTTTTTAAAATCAATGTCATATAAAAAAATAATAGTGAAAAGTTTAAAAGAGGAAAATAAAAAATTCCGAAATCCCCATTATTTGAAGTCATTTTGAACAGACAAAACAACTCAGAAAAAGGACAAGCGACATTTAAAGCTGAAGCCGGGACAGTGCCATGGTCCCAAAAAATAGGAAACTGAAAAAAGGCTGCTGAATGGTATTACTCATGTTCCAGGAAGGTACAAATTTCTATAAAACAGGAAAGAAGAAAGTAAACATATATTGAACCCCGCATTTATTCCGACTTCTCTTATCCCAGATATATTAGAATAGAGAATGAAAATGGGGAATGTGTCAAAGAGACAACAACCCGACCAAATTGCAGAAAACAGCTCAAGGCTACCAATGGGTCTTCAACGCAGCGAGAAAATACCGCACCTGGAGGCGGGCTTCAGTTGGCCCCTAAACAATAATGCATATACTAGTTGAGCGAAATGGACGGCATACCAAACTCCGAAACATACAAATGAACCAAAATTTTAAAAAACACACAAGACTAACAAAGGCGGTCAAATTTCTTTTTGACGATATTTTTACCACTAATGTATCATCAATTCTGTTGCTAGTATTTCGATCCCAGACATGGAAAATATCGGAAAAAGTATACATAAGCAACACAATAATGGGGCTGTAACTCAACAAAACCAAAATTAATAGACAAGGAGAATCCGTGAGAAAACTAACACAGCAAACAAACACTACAAAGACAAAACCAAAGGATTTAAAAAAAAAACATAGCAAACCAAGAAAATCAGAAAAAAACAGTACAAAACTAAATCACCCGCAATGTGAACTCCGACAAAAAAAGGGGGATTAACATCAGGTAAGTATGCTCCGTTTTAAAAATCTCATATTTTAAAAAAAAAAAACTTTTTAGTATCTTCTTCCTGCATAGTTATGTCCTTGTAATTTTAGGCTTTTCCCTTTTGGTCATTTTGGCGTTTGAATATACTCTCCAAGATAGTCCTTTATTTTCCAAAATTTACTAATTCTATAATAGTACAATTTATAGTACAAACCTCTAAGACGAGTTTATGTTCAGAATCTGTTTATATCATCTCTCCAGAGATTTGACGGTCAATATACGATTACATTGACCAATGCGAAGTTTCTGTCTCAAAAATGAGAATATATATTTTCAGTTACATTTCATGTCTTACTGGAATTGCGTCTTCATAAGACTTAACACCATACTTGATTTTCCTCATTGCAGTACTAACAACTGAGCTGATTTTGACCGCTATTCTACTGATAAGACTCCAAATAAACCTTGTTATTCTTCCGTAAATGGCCATTTTCAGTGTGAGATGGCCCGTTGAAGATCGGTTCACGCGACCTCACATCCCACTGCACGAGACCTCATCTTCCACTGCTTTTAGACCAATCAAATCGCCACGTTAACAAATGGACATAACTTTTGGCCAATCAGGCATAACTTTATTTAACTTCGTAGACTGTGCTCATTAAATTTTCTAAGGTACAAGAAACTTAAAAATCGAGTATTTACGGAAGATATAGGTACTTATACTCGTTCAAAAGTGAAAAACTGGAAAATCTTCAACTAGTTTTTAAAAATTGAGATTCTTTTCACTCGTTTCGCCGCGCTCCACTCTGGAAAGTGGTGAATTTTAAAAACTCGTTGAAGATTTTCCGGTCTTCACTTTGAACTCATGTAAGAGCCTATTATTCATCCGTAAATGGCTGTTTTCAGTGAGAGATGACCCATGAAAGATCGTTGCACGTGCATCCATCTCAATCTCCCACTGTTGTGACTCATATCAGAATTCTTTTGTCATACCCTTCGACCAATCAGGCGTAACTTTATTTAACTTCGTCGACTGTGCTAAATGAAGTTACCTAGAAACAGGAAACCTAGAAATTCAGTATTTACGGAAGAAATAGGTACTTATTCAAAAGCGAAGAACTGGAAAATCTTCAACTTTTTTCAAAATTCAGCGACTTTAGCCTCGTTCCGCTGCGCTCCACTCACGAAAGACGTGAATTTTAAAAACTCTAAGATTTTCCAATCTTCTCTTTGTACTCGTGCAAGAACCTATTAATCTTTTGGGACTGAATAAATTACTAATTGAAATTGAAAACATGAAAATATTGTCAAAATTAAACTTTTTGCACACGTTTTATGATTGACAACGAATTTAGATAATATTAATTTTGGGCAAAATGTGATTGAGGTTTCATTTAACACTTTCTCTCCAAATCATAAATTAAATATGTATTTAGATAATACAACGATAATTACACGGACCAAATATTATTTGAGTTTTTTGTACTATGTGTTTATCAACTTTGTTTTTTATAAGGTTTTTTGTCTATGTATTGTTATTTTGTTGTTTGGTTAATGTTTTAGATTGACCTAAATAACTGTAGAACAATCATAAGAAGTAGACTTTAGACATAAATTTGGTGAAACTTGTCAATCTTGATCAGTCTACACTTATTGTTGTTAAATTGAAAATTTAAATGCAATAAAAAAAAATTTTAAACACATTCGGAAATCATGTAATAATTACTTCCATCAACTTGTCGTTATTATTGTTTGTCCATATCCTTTAATGATGAAAAATATCACAACATGCAAAAAATAATGGGAAGCAAAAAAACACATGCCTACTATATACATGTACATTAAGATGGGAATTTTTGCTTTTTAAATGCACATTGTAATATTGTTTGATATTAAATAAGTGCGTGCAAAGAATTTTCAGCTTTTTTTTTCTTAAAAAGTATATCTGAAGGATTAGGTTTCGATAACAAAACAAATATTTCAGTTAATTAATTTTGCAAAGATATTTTTTAATTAACAGTATTTAACATTTCAAACAGTTAGCAATCAAACTGTTATTTTGTTAAAATAGCATGAATAGGCGTTTTTTACTTGATAAACATCTAAATACGATTAACGATTACATAAGCTTGCAGACATAAGCCGAAAACGAAGGTAATACAACATATTTAACACTTTCCCCCTGTTTCCTGTACAATTATTACTATTTAATTTACATTTTGCTGTTAATTTCTTTTAGATTCCCGTCATCATGCAGCACATATTTGGCTCTTTTTTATTGCTGTCTTTCATCAGTCCGGGACTGTGTCTGATAGAGCAAATAGATCTTCCGCCATTTCTAAAAAACTGTCTTAGAATGAAAACAAAGAAACAGGATGTAACTCAGGTACCAAGTGAATCCGTTTGTAACGCTTGTGTAACCAGATATATGTGGTTAGAAGGTCCAAATTTGAAAAAATGCGGTAACCGTGGTGATAATACGACCATGTCACAAATTACAAGTTTCTTTGGAAAGCTACTTTGTGATCATGAAACAGGAACAAGGAAAAAGCGACAGGTAAACAAGCGAAGACCAATGCGTCAGGAATACAGAACACTTACCAAAGTACAAAGGCAAAGATTCCATGTAGCTACAAACAAAGCATACAAAAGCGGGGTAAGATTGATTTAATATTATTTAAAATGAAGTTGTTAATTTAATCTTTATAAATACGGTAGCTCAATCGTAGATCTAAATTGAAATACCTTTAATGATTAATTATAAGCACCAATTAAATTTGTAAATATATAATTATTTAAACCTGTGTTTTAGAAAACTAGATTACAATACCCAGAATTCCAAAATCTTCTTAATAGTTACGACATCGTCTGTTTTGTTGAAACGAAAACGGACGATATTGACAAAATAGAGTTTCCGGGTTTTAAATTTGTAATGAAAAACAGGGCGAAAATTGCTAAGAAACGTTCTGGTGGTATTTTAATTGGATACAGAGAGTCTTTAGATAATGATATCCAAATAATGGACACGGAAAGCAAATTTGTTCTATGGTTTAAATGTAGTCAGAAACTTTTTCAAACTGACCAACCTGTATTCTTTGGCGTGGTTTATATCCCACCAGAACATACTAGATACTCTTCTGAAGATGCATTTAATGAACTGGAACAAGAATTTCTATCTTTTTCGGCTAGATATAAGTATATATGTCTTCTTGGGGATTTTAATGCTAGAACATCAACTGATTCTGATTTTATTGATATCATTGAAAATAGGCACAACGAAGAAGATATCTCGAATTATGTTCAAAATTTTACCCATTATTTAAATGATTTAAAAATGCCACTTCTCAGATATAGCATGGACAAACAAAAAAAATAAATATGGTACTCTATTATTGAACTTTTGCAAGGGTAACAACATGTTCATTGTTAACGGTAGATTTGGTAAAGATCAAATGATAGGAAAATTCACATGTAAAAACGCTAGTGTTGTTGACTATTGTATTAGTAGCCCTGATCTTCTAAATAAGTTTACAGACTTCAATATTATGGAAACAACTAAACTTTACTCAGACGTCCACACGCCCCTACATATAATATTCACTTCTGATAATAAAAGGGTCGAAAATCAATCCCAATCCGGTAATACCGGAAGTGGTCGTAGATCAAACATCAAACCATGGCATATTGGAAAACAAAAAGATTTTGAGGAAAATATTGATTTACAAAAGACAAATACTCTTGCTCAAAAGCTCGATAATTTGCGCGAGAGAATAGATGATATTGATACAAATGTCATTGACGCTCTAGTAGATGAACTTGGTAACATTTTTATAAATTCGGCAAAGAAATCTTTCGGTACCTTTTCAAATCACAAAAATGTAAATAACAATGATGACTCGAAACAAGTAAACGAGAGTGGAAAAAATCTAAAACCATGGTTCGATGGTGAAAGTAAAAAAGCTCGTCAAAATTTCCGAAAGGCTAAAAAAAGGTACAAAAATCACAACAATATTCAAAATTATGAAAATATGAGAAGTGAAGAAAAGAAGTATAAGAACTTAATAGATACTAAGTACAAAGATTACTGCAAGCAACTATCTGATGATTTACAATATTCGTACAAGTATAACCCCAAACATTTTTGGAAAATTCTGAATGGTAACAAAAGCAAGAAACAGCCAGATATTGAACTTAACGTATTACATGACTTTTTCAAAAACTTAAATTCCCAGGATACTGACGACCAACAGTCAACAACACTCGAACTGAATCTACAGGATAATATCAATGAACATATTAATAGATATATATCTCCAGATGAAATTCTCCATTGTATAAAAAACCTAAAGAATGATAAGGCATGTAGTGAAGATAATATTATAAATGAGTATATAAAAAGCCCAAAAGACCGCCTCATCCATATCTATGAGAGGCTTTTCAATATTATTTTTGACACTGGTATACTACCTAAAAGTTGGCTATCTGGGGTCATTAAACCAATATATAAAAATAAAGGAAACAGTAAGGATCCTAAAAACTATAGACCGATTACTATAGTGAGTTGTTTAGGAAAATTATTTACTGCGGTTTTAAATGCTCGACTAAATGAATACTCAGAAGATTTTGCAATTATCAAAGAAAATCAAAGTGGCTTTCGACAAACCTATTCAACAATTGATAACATATTTTCCATTTTCTCACTTTTCGAAATTTTAAAGTCAAAAAAGAAAAAACTTTACTGTGCCTTTATTGACTTTGAAAAGGCGTTTGATAAAGTATGGAGAGATGGTCTTTTTTATAAGCTGTTATTGAATAACATAAATGGCAAAATGTATAATGTAGTTCATAACATGTATTCTGATATAAAATCTTGTATATCTTATAATGGCAATGTAACCGATTATTTCAATTGCGAGACGGGAGTAAGACAAGGTGAAAATTTGTCTCCTTTTCTTTTTTCGCTATTCCTAAATGATTTAGAAGAGTTTCTACTCAGTAAAAATATTACAGGCCTAACCAACATATCAAACCTTTTGGAAACTGAACTCGAAATCTATTTGAAACTATTTATTTTATTGTATGCTGATGACACTGCTCTTCTAGCAGAGTCGCCTGAAGATCTTCAAACACAACTAAACGCATTCAGTGATTATTGTGATACATGGAAAATGAAGGTAAATGTCGATAAAACCAAAATACTGGTATTTGGATATGGGAGACGATGTCAAAATTTGAAATTTGAATACAAAAACTCTGATATTGAAATAGTCAACGAATTCAATTACTTGGGAGTAATTTTTACAAAAACGGGAAATTTTAACCTGACGAAAAAGCGCCTAGCAGATAAAGCACTTAAAGCCATGTACGAAGTTCTGAAATTTGGAAGAACCTATAAATTAACCATCAAAATTCAGCTCGATCTGTTTGATAAACTGGTCAAGCCAATACTCCTGTATGGATGCGAAATATGGGGATTCGGTAAAAACGATATACTGGAACGTATCCATCTCAAATTTTGTAAACTACTCCTGAATCTAAAGTCATCAACCCCAAACAACATGGTTTACGGTGAGCTCGGCATGTATCCGATTGATATTGATGTTAAAGTTCGGGCTATTTCATATTGGGCCCGACTTTTAAATGGAAAGGAGTCTAAACTGTCATTCATATTATACAAACTATCTCGAAAACTAAATGATAGAGGTCTATTACTCAAATGGACTCAGTTTATAAAAACAACGTTTGAAGAATGCGGTTTAACATATATTTGGGATACCGAAAACATACTAAGTAAAGAATGGGTTAAAGCTGTTGTCAAAAAGAGATTGCTTGATCAGTTTATCCAAAAATGGCAAACATCTTTAAATGAATCATCAAAGGCAGTGAATTATAGAATCTTCAAGGACAAATTAGAATTCGAAGACTATTTCAATAAACTAAAAATACAAGATGCGATTAAATTATGTAGATTTAGAACAGCAAATCACTATCTCCCGATTGAAACTGGTAGATGGAGAAACATCGATAGGTCAAATAGATATTGTACCCTCTGTAACTGTCAAAAACTTGGCGATGAATTTCATTATATACTAGAATGTGATTTTTTGGCTGATAGAAGAAAACAATACTTTCCCAGATATTTCATAAATAGAGCAAACACATATAAGTTCTCAGAACTTATGTCCACCAAGAAACAATCACTATTATACAAGCTGTGCAATTTCATTAAGGTAATTAACAAAAATGTCGGACCCCCTGGCTAATTTACTTGTCTTACCGCCTGTCGTGCTTGTTTGTGTTTTTGTCTGTGTGTGTGGGTGTGTGTGTGTTTTGCCTTGTATTGTGACTTTTGTTTTGTAAATATTGTACATAGTCTGTTGTTAACCTTCTCTGTACCAATATTATTGGCTTTATGAGAATAAAGATATATACAGCAAAAAGAATTTAAATTCTGTTAAATGTAGGGTTTCAACCATCAGGCAAAGTACCTTCTATCTGGATTTTGGCTAAAGTGTTATTCTATTGCTCAAATATATGTTTTGGTGTTTATTTTTGGTTTTCCAAAATTTTGGTCGAAGGTTAAACCAACAGTGTCCTTTACTACATGTAGCACTGAGGTTATACATTTGTACCAGCCTAGGCACCTGTGATGGAACACGGGGGCTCAACCCAAAGAGCTGCCTAGCGCATCTCCAGGTGGCGGATAGGGGAGACCCTCTCGTTTTGGGGTTGTCAGGTCATTATACGGAAAGCCTGACCGCGGACCATAATGGGTAATGTGTTTGGAGAATGCCACACTACCTGCACGATAAAGACCCCTTCTGTAGTTTTCGAAAAAGAGTAGGGTAATGCCGCAACAGTAGGCTTAATTATCCGATCCTACCAAACCATCTTCCTTTTATAGTGGCAGTTAAAATTGGTTCCCCTTTGTGTCCTGTCCCACCCCTATTTGAATTGTTAGATTAATTGAACTGGTTCTCGTCCTGAAGAAGCATGAAATGTTTGCCACTGGACGCAACAATCAATCAATCAACCATCTGTACCATCTCCCCCGCAGTCATTACTTAAGTAATGATATGCCATTTTGTTACCTATTTTTTAAATTTTTGAAATTATGTTAAAAGTAGGGTTTCAACTCCTGAAGGGAAAGGTGTCCTTATCTTCAGTTTAGCTTCCCTGTTTTTTTCCAGATTGCTCCCAATTTTCTGCTGAATAGTTTTAGTTTTCCAAAGTTTTGGTCACGTGAGTACCTCATGAAGAATAATCCGCATATGAAAGGATGTAGTATCTAAATTTACTGATAATTGAAATTGTTAATGTTTAATTGAAATTTAAAATTCAAACTTTCATCGTTAAGCAGAATTTAGTAATATGGTTCAATATACTACATAATGATAAATTTTGATACAAAATTATTGGAAATTGTTACTTTTTTTGAAGAAACAAATCATAACGGTTATGAGATTATGAAACAGGTGTGTATCACATATAATAAACAACATTTTCACATTTTCCACAGACAGTATTATTGTGTAAGACAAATTTATCAGATTATACAGTAGACTAACGTTAAAACTGCCAATACGTTATATAAGAGGCTTTAAATACGTCGGCATTGGCCTTGACTAAAAGTTTTATACAAACTTCATTGCGAGGAAAGTCTTTTCATCAGAAACATTCTTGACCAAGACAGTATCTTAAAATGTCAGACAATAAAATTATGGGACTTGAAAAAGATAGTCACAATCAATATACTAGTAATGTCTTTTCCGGAGGGAGTTCAAACTATAAGTTTAATTTGATAAAATTGTTAAATTTATTAACAGAAAATTTCGTCATATCTTTGCTAAAATTTGTTCTATAGAATACAGCCTATATGAGATGTTTTATAGTGAAATTTGGATTTTTATGTTTTTCTAAACTTGAGTTCAGAAAAATATAAAACGAAAATAGCTTGAGTTACAATGAAAGCAAACTATTTAAAAAAAAAAAAATGAAATATCTAAAATTACGTAACGAAAAAATTAAATTAAAAAAATAAATATAAAAGGAAGGTTATTACAGAATAAGGTAACAGGCTCCGTTTGTTTCGTCGTTGCTTAATTTATAAATTTATTGATTTAAACAATTATCGAAAAAACTAATAAATCCATTGACTTTTAACTATCGAAAATACCAAAAGCTTCAAATGTTCATCGGCCGAGTTGTGGTGACCCATATAATGTCAACACACAACTGTTAAGATGCTGCAAAACCACAAATCGTATGTCAAGTACACTTCCTAAAAACGTAATAATACAAAAATCATCCCTTCCGAGTTATCCCATGAAAGAAGAGAGTGTTTCTATAGACTTGGGTTTAAGAATTGTATACTGAACAATAATGAACATAATTGCTATTTTTAAACTAATATAAGAAATAAGAATTTTTTTCACCCTACTGATTGATTTATCTAGTTCGTATTTAATTGACCTCAGTTTTCTATGTTTGTTGGGGATTTTATGCGCTTTCTTTTGTACCTACAAATTCATGTAACAATATTGCAAAGTAATGCATTTTTAATTTCGGTTTTTGACACCTGCAGATAAAAATAATAATATACTTGCTTAAAACGAAAATATTGATGTTTATGTCCATATCTGTGCAGTAGTGAAATTTGAATGCTAATTAAATGATCAAAAGCACTTGTACACAAATTGGAAAAAACCCAAAGTGTTTATTGGCTGATGACAAAAGCTGAGTTACATGTACCATTGTTTAACAAGATAACCAGTGATTAAAACAATTTAAAGGAACATCGAAAAAAAATGAACCGCCTATGGTATCGGTGTATTGTTTATGCATAATTCAACAAATTATGTCAGGTGCTCATGTTCAAAAATGTGGAAAGCATATAAAATAACCAATATTTTTTTTACATCTTTCTCATATCCAAAGTGACCATAATTAGGGTAGAATCATAAACCATTTACCGACACAGCTATCTATGAGGGGTCTCAGAGAGTATCAATGTTTTGGTTGAATCCACCACTGATATTTCATTATGACAAAATGTACTTGTCAGATGTGATACAAACATTCTGACAGCTCGAAATTAAGGATACCACAGACACTGCCAAGTCTGCATCTTATCTTGACCTTCACCTCGAAATTGACACCAGAGGAAGGTTGAATACAAAACTTTACGACAAACGGGATGACTTTGACTTTCCAATCGTCAACTTTCCATTTTTGAGCGGCAATATTCCAGAAGCGCCGGCGTATGGAGTATATATTTCACAACTCATACGTTATTCCAGAGCTTGTGACATATACATTGACTTCCTGGACAGAGCCCGGCTCCTGACAGAAAAGTTGCTCAGACAGGGGTACGTTACTCCTAAGCTGAAGTCATCCTTATCAAAGTTTTATGGGCGTCATCATGACTTGGTTGACAGGTATGAAAAAACCGTTTCCCAAATGAAAATGGACCTGTTCCATTGATATCATCCCTTCCTCATACCGGATTTGACATAAGCAGCATGGCGGATGTCATGCAGGAAGCAG
Source organism: Mytilisepta virgata (assembly GCA_028015205.1). Classification (NCBI taxonomy): domain Eukaryota; kingdom Metazoa; phylum Mollusca; class Bivalvia; order Mytilida; family Mytilidae; genus Mytilisepta; species Mytilisepta virgata. Next base: position 84,294,500 of record CM051519.1, read on the forward strand.
AGACTGCTTACTCTTCCGGAGCACCTGAGTCTACCCCCGGTTTTTTGGTGGGGTCCATGTTGTTCATACGTTTTTAGTTTTTAATTGTCGTGCATGTATTGTTTTGGTCTTGTCTTCGTTGTTCTCCGGAGTTTGTCAGTTGTAACGATTTTTCTCTCCTTCGAATATCCCTTTGGTATTTCTTGACACAATTTGTTCTCATTTCAGTATTTTGGCTGGTTGGCAAGATTTCACAATGAACAAATAAGAAGTTCTGCTCATGCTGGACCAGCTTTTCTTGGATATCACAGATTTCTCTTACTTATGTAAGTACGAAATTTAGTATGCGTAATTATCTTTCTAACAACTGCTCCCTCTTTTTTTTAAATCATTCTTTCTTAGTACACACTAAACATGAGATCGGATCTGAAGTTTGTTCGATTTTTGTACCACAATTCTGATAACCATTTTTGTCTCAATAGATTTTTAAGTTGCTAACTGACCCTTAATTTCAATACAAACACCTTTTTCACTGGTAACGTTTATTAACTTATTTACCATAACCTTTGCAATGTTTGGATCTTGACCTAGTTTGACAAACGTATAAGTATATGAATGATTCCAGTTCTAGGTTTTGTTACAGTAGCACAGTAGATTCATATAGAATACTAAATTCTCTAAAACGTCATCAATCCTATTTTCTATCATTGACTCCTTTTTATATCATTTGTTATTCAGTCTCACATTTCCTTTTTGCTAAAGTGTATTATAATTATTTCATTTTTCTTGGACTTTGATGAAATTTTAAAGTGAAATTCGTAAGGAGACACTGATCGAATGGAAAAATAATGTATACTAGATTTTTGATCCGTTGATTAAAAACTGAAGCCATTTGTCGGTTAACAGCGAGTACACAGCATTTAACACTTTCAGGTCTTGTTTTTCAATTGTTTCTCCTTCGTTTCACGTTTCTAGTGGTTTTTAGTTTTGGCTAAAGTTTGTCATATTTTGTTAACTGGGCCTACTTAGAGCTTGTTATATGGTGTTGGCGAATGTCCCATGTTGAAGACTCTACTAAGACCCAGTTTTGTACTTTTTTGTTCCTTTTCTACTGTGAAACTACTAAGAGTAATTTTATGTTATAAACTTTTCAGATATTCAATTATAACGTAAATAGTATTCCGACCCAATTTTAAAAAGTTGAAAAATTAGGAAGTATAAAAAGTAAACACCTCAACTCCTACTGCAGTGGGACGCGGAGCCATGACAGCAATTGTAAAAATTCTTCTTCAATCTGTTTATTCTTATCTGAATAACTTCTTTAAATCATGTTTCAGATTAGAAAAGATTTTACAGCGTTTTGACCCAACAATTGCCATTCCCTACTGGAATTCTGTATTGGATTCAAATCTAGATATTCCAGAACAATCTATTATATGGAGCGATGACTATTTTGGTCCTGGAAATGGAATAGTTAATTCTGGTCCTTTTGCTGGATGGAAAGATTTACGAGGAAACAGAATAATACGAACTATTAATCAAGGCGGCTCTTTGTTTACTTCGGCCGAGATAAAAGATATACTACGTACACCGAACATTTATTCTTTGACCGAACCGTCTCCGTACGCCACACTCGAGTCATATCATGACGATGTACACAATTATATTGGAGGTACAATGACGCCAATTGAGGAAGCTCCATGGGATATTATTTTTTGGTTGCATCATTGTTTTGTTGATTATATTTGGGAGGTTTGGAGGTATAATCATGGCTATAATACGGTATATCCAATTTATCAAGGCTTGCCACAACAACACCCAAATAAACGAATGTCAAATATGCCATATATTAATTTTCTCAAACGTGTTCCGTTTAATAGAGATGGATATTCAGTTCAGCTGGCTAAACAAAGTTCTTACCAGTTATCACCAACATGCTCTCGACAAAATCCAAACTGTGGTTCTGTGGACTTGCAGTGTAGACTAGACAGAAATCCACCCGAATGCGTCGCTGTTGATAGAAGATATAGAAAGCAAACATCAGCGTTAAATGCTGCAAGACTGTATAAGAATGTTCGTTTCAATACCAATCAGCGCACTAACATTAAAAATCGTTTCAATGCCAATCAGCGCATCGGCATAAACAATCGGTTCAATACCAGTCAACGCATTGGCTTCAAAAAAATGTTCAATACAAATAAGCGCATTGGTATAAAAAATCGTTTCGGTACCAGTCAGCTAATTGGCAGAAAAAATCGTTTTAATACTAATCAGCCTTTTGGCTTCAATACCAATCAGCGCACTAACATTAAAAATCGTTTCAATGCCAATCAGCGCATCGGCATAAACAATCGGTTCAATACCAGTCAACGCATTGGCTTCAAAAAAATGTTCAATACAAATAAGCGCATTGGTATAAAAAATCGTTTCGGTACCAGTCAGCTAATTGGCAGAAAAAATCGTCTTAATACTAATCAGCCTTTTGGCATAAAAAATCGTTTCAATACCAATCGGCGCAGTGGCAGAAAAAAGCGAGACACAAGTAACGCAGGATATTATACATCGGGGTTCAGCGTCAAATCCGTGGATATTGATAAGATCTATATTCCCCAAGAAAAAGAAACATGTATGGGGCAACCAGTACAAAATTCTTTCTTAGCAGATTGCTCTAGTGACGTAAAGAAATGGGCGTTTATACCGGTAAAAGTTGTCCATCTCCGTCCAAATGACGTGTATTTTGAATCCAGCTCACAATTATATGCTGATAGAGGTATATACGATATGTATGACGAACATGAATATGAGGACTTGAAAAAATTTGTACACCCTGGCAATCCAGCTACATATCAGGATTGTCGGGAGGATACGTCAGGTGCATTCAAGGTCAGAATAAAATCTTATGGAATAAGTTACTTCGGAATCTATACGGATTACGTTTTCGTTGACAACCGACTTCCAATTTCCTCTCATGTTGGATATATTGCAGTAGAAAAACCAACATCATACAAACCGACAATGGCCTTTGTCACTGCCTCTGATGCATGCGGAAGACTTTGTAAACCGACATGCGCAAAAAGAGAAGGAGATCTTGTTTATCATGTACCCTGTTCAGGAGCAATAAAGGTAACAGATCAGAGTCCCGCAATGTACGGAAGAGATTTCGGTGAGGCCATCTTATCTATATGGCACTTTTATGGTAACTATACACCTTTCGAACGAGAAGAAAATATGTACATTATTTTTTATTGCGATTATTCAAACGAATGGCCATGGCCAGAGTGCAAGGATCATGCAAATAAAGAATGAGGTATCTTGTTGGTTTCAATTCTTTCTATTTTCCTATTCAATCTCGTAAATACCTACTTTTAAACACAAAGTAATTGATACACTAGCAATACATACATTTTCAATATATTTCCTCGTGTTAAAATTTAATCGGATGTCAATATCAGATTTATGTGCTAGTGATAGTACAGAGTAGAAATATCAGAAGAAAAACAAACTTTCAAAACTAAAGGATCTAATGAGACTATCGCTTACCTGAGGTTTCATAATCAATCTTTCATGGAATCCAGGAAGAAATTTGAGAATCGGGCTAAGTAGAGATTGATTTGTAATATTCAGCCTCTATCTTTTGTCGAATTATCTAATGTTACTGAAATATTGCTCAAAGATGAAAAAAAAAGACAACTTTCAAAACATAGCTTTGCGAAGCATTGCATCCCGGACCGGTTCCATTGGGCGAATAAATCAAGGGAGATTATTTTGAGTCATGCTAATCATATTTGACCTACGTCAGGAATCTAGTCGTTATTTTGGCAATTACAGTAAAAGAAGGGTCCAGATGATCTAGTAGTATCAGATTATGAGATTTAAAAAAAGTTTATTGCTGGTTCTTCTATTTTAATTAGTTAACTAGTTTTAATAATGTTGGTTATATTGACCATGTTCTTGAAACATCTCTGAGGAAGGATGACACGAGAACCTATTCTACAAGATTTTGGTTCTGAGTGACCCATTATATTCAAAGATGGAGATCTTAAATAATTTACTGATCTTTTCTATTTGTAATGATAATCCAGACCATTGAGACAATTCTGAAAGTGGATAACATAAAGACAAATTTTATCAAGTTGTTGCAGAGGAGTTTGTGTTTACGACTAAGGATGACTAAATGTGCATGGCCCTTTCATCCAAGTGATATAAAAAGCAAACTAATTCCGAAAAATATACAATGAAATGAGTTGGCTTCATTGGCAAAACTATTTCCCTTTTTTTTTCTCCGACACATTATAGCAAAATACAAGTTCACACAAAAGTATACAGAATGCATTCAGTAATTGTTTGAACACAAAAACTTCAGAGTATATCAAGAATATTATATGAGCAAGAATGACTCTTAGATTTAAATGCACGACTCGCAGTTTAGAATGATACATTTTCAGCGTTGGTAACTCAACACCAATAAAAAATGTGATCCGCTGGCAGACATCATGGGAAAAATTCTAAATACAATTAGGGCACCTTAAAAACATTTGAGCAGGCATTTTCCTGTCGATATTACATTTTATAGCTTAAAATTCTACAAAATATTTAGTTTTACCTAACTTGCATCTTTCTACACCTTGGAAATCAGAACAACCCATTTATAACATTCTATTAAAAAATGATAAGTTTCTCCATAATTTGTCTAGGTCATGGAAGTCTGTGCTCAATTACACTGCTATACAAATGAAAGTTTTGGTTGAAATTTGAATAATCCAAATTAATTTCATATCCATCTTCTTTTTCTACTTTTTTCTGTTTTTGATCTTTCACTACAAATCCTGTCTGGCCAAGATCAAACATGATCAGATACCGGTATATTTTTTCAACAAGCGGCAACAGGAAACACTAGTTTGATCAAAGTTTTGTCAATTTATAACCACTGTAACTTTGTCATTTTAGCCCGTGAACTTAAAACAAGAGAGCTCTTCAAATTTATTAATGCCATTTATACTTCAATCTATTTATAGCTAATGTGACCTTGGCCTTTGACATAGGACAAGTGAGCTTTTAGCATCACTTGGCGCCCGTCGTCCGTCCGTCTTTAAACTTTTACATTTTCATCTTCTCCTCTGAAACCCCTGGACCTATTGAACTGAATCTTGGCCTGAAGCTTCTATGGAAGGTCCTTTACAAGTTTGCATAAATCATCCCGGTCCGTCAAACAAAATGGCCGCCATGAGCATTTGCATGTTCTGATTGGTCCAAATTTAAAACTTCTCCTCTGAAACCGTAAAGCCAAATGAACTGATTTTTGGTATGGAACATCTATCGAAGGTCCTTTACAAAGTTTGCATAAATCATCCCGGTCCATGAAATAAAATGGCAGCCATTAGCATTTCATGTTCTGATTGGTCCAAATCTAAAACTTCTCCTCTGAAACCGTAAAGCCAATTCAAATGAACTGATTTTTTGGTATGGAGCATCTATGGAAGGCCCTTTACAAAGTTTGCATAAATTATCCCGGTCCGTGAAACAAAATGGTCGCCATTAGCATTTACTAGTTCTGATTGGTCCAAATTTTAAACTTCCCCTCCTCTGAAACCGTAAAGCCAAATGAACTGATTTTTGGTATGGAGCATCTATCGAAGGTCCTTTACAAACTTTGCATAAATCATCCCGGTCCGTGAAATGAAATGGCGGCCATTAGCATTTACATGTTCTGATTGGTCGAAATTTAAAACTTCTTCTCCTCTGAAACCGTAAAGCCAAATGAACTGACTTTTGGTATGGAGCATCTATGGAAGGTCCTTTACAAAATTTGCATAAATCATCCTGGTCAGTGAAACAAAATGGCCGCCATGAACATTTACATGTTCTCATTGGTCGAAATATAAAACTTCTTCTCTGAAACCGTAACGGCAAATGAACTGTTTTTTGGTATGGAGCATCTGTGGAAGATCCTTTTCAAAGTTTGCATAAATCATCTTGGTCCCTGAAACAAAATGGCCGCCATGAACATTTACATTTTCTGATTGGTCGAAATTTAAAACTTCTCCTCTGAAACCGTAAAGCCAAATGAACTGATTTTTGGTGTGGATCATCTATGTAAGGTCCTTTACAAAGTTTGCATAAATTATCCTGGTCCGTGAAACAAAATGGCCACCATGACCATTTAAATGTTCTGATTTGTCGAATTTTCAAACTTCTTCTCCCTTGAAACCGTAAAGCGAAATGAACTGATTTTTGGTATGGAGCATCTATGGAAGGTCCTTTACAAAATTTGCATAAATCATCCCGGAACATGAAACAAAATGGCTAACCATAAGCATTACATGTTCTGATTGGTTGAAATTTTAAACGTCTCTCCTCTGAAACCGTAAAGCCAAATGAACTAAATTTTGGTATGAAGAATCTAAGAAATGTCCTTTACAAACTTACAAAATCATAGTCCGTGAAACAAAATGGCCACCAGAAGCCTTTATATGTTCTCATTGGTCAAATTTTTTAATTCTTCTCCTCTGAAACCGTTTGGCCAAATGAACTTATACTTGGTATGAAGCATCTATGGAAGGTCATTTACAAAGTTTCCAGAAATCAATCTAGTCAATCAAAAGTTTCTGACTCGCGGGTCAGCGATACAGGCTAAGCCCTCTGAGCCTCTTGTTTAAATCATTACAAGTTATAGTTTTAAGTCAATTGTCAGATGTGCAGTAATCTTACGGAAATCGTAATCTCAGTCTATCATACACAAATAAGTCATATTGTGGGGCATCACTTTAGTTTTGAGATAAAGAAAAGCAGTAAAGGCGCTGCTCCTTTGCTTGGACCCTTGTCCATATAGGGACTTCGAAAATTCATCTAAAGCATGTTTTCGGCTTTCCATATTATAAGCCTTATGAAAGACACCAAAAGATTGATGAAGGAGTAACTTTAGAGTTTTGTGGTGGGGGTCAAAGGCCAGCAAGCTTTATTGTCCTACATCGATTTTCAAAATTAAACAACAAAATGGATAACAGGAAAGGTAAAAATGACATACCAATTAATCAACGCCACCAAACATACAAAACCTTTGACAAGAAATAATTAGCAAACATTTATTTTCATTCCATATACAGCCAGAACTCTTCTCTGATACTGGTTATTTATCCTATTGTTTTCCAGTATCTTCCTGTATCTGTAATACTGGTAATGCCAGTATTTTAAAGTATCTTCCAGTATCTGTAATACTGGTAATACCACTATTTTCCAACATCTTCCGGTATCTGTAATACTGGGTATACCAATATCTTCCAGTATCTATAATTCTGGTAATACTAGTATCGTGGAGAAATATTAGTATCTTCCAGAATTGTTTAAGTACCTATTATCCCCGAAATACTGGAACTGTGGTATTTTCCGGTATTTTCCAGAATTGAAGATAGTGGAAAATACTGGAAACTATACTGGTACCAGAATATGTTCCAGTATTGTTAACAATACTGGTAGTACTAGTATCGCGGTTATATTGTATACTGTATCCCATATTTTGTCTTAAATGACCGATCTGCTTCTGCATAATCTAAATTATCTTATTTTATGCAGAATTCTCAACGCTTGGGCCTTAAAGTCAATAAAGAATAGTCGAGATCAGTTATTATGCGTTCAGTGCAGGTACATTGCATAATTTTTATAAATAGATATAGAGTGGTTTTAATCGTCTTTATTGACTGCAATACAATTCGCAATGCGTCTTGTTTAGTCTTATTATTTTGATTTCGTCTGTAATTTCCGGAATTGTAAAAATCAAGGCAGGCAATGAACAACACCAATACAATCGCTGTTCCTCTTCTTAAACTTTTGTAACATACATTGTATATTTTGAGATTTAATTCAAGAATTGGTTGACCATATACCCACTTCCGTAATAAGATCACTAAATGTTCTTGAGATGACTTCCAATATGTGTAGGTCCTACACCATTATTTTTTATTTGAATGTTTAAATGTTATCGAATGGTTTTCAGTGTATTATGAACAGTAATGCCCGAGGCGAAGCCGCGTGCATCATGTTCATAATACATGGAAAACCATTCTTTGACCAATTTTGAATATAAATCACCTTTCCGAGAACCGATTAATAATGACAATACCTTTTGTGCCTCAATCCTACTAATTATGAAATCCTGACAAGCAAAATTAACTCAGTTAATAGGAAAAACGTGCTTTTGGCAAAAAACTATTCAAGTCAGGATTTCTATTTTCGCTTGAAAGGTTTATGACATGGGTGAGTAAATCGGTGGTCCAAAAATAAACAGATAAATAGATAAATAAAAAAAAAATTTTTATTATAATATTAAAAATGATAATGAAAAAAAATAAATAATAAAAATTCTATCTCATCTCAATCTCTATCTTGGATTGATACTTTAATCATTGAAACTGCTTTTATTTCATTTTTCACATTAAATGATGTTCATAACTGCCAAAAAATCAAAAATTAAAAAAAATCCAAATGTAAAAAATTAAAATAAGTTCATGTGTTTGAACACATTTCAATCACCTTTTCTTTCTTGTATATTTAAACAATCAAAACATAATGTCACAGACATCCCTAGCGGCAGCAGAATTTCCTTTACCCTGAACAGCAGCAGCAGAATTTCCTTCACCCTGAGCAGCAGCAGCAGCATCAAAAAACCGAAATGAGCACGTGAGTATAGTCCTGAGCAGCGATGAGCAGTATGAGTAAAGACTTGAACAGCAAAGAGCAAAAGAAGCCAGGACACCCTTCCCGTATAAATTTCGATGAAAGACCCAGAAACGAGCCGAGAAATGCAGAGATAATCCAAATCAGAATAATAGACATCTAGGACAACTCCCGAACTGGAGCAAAATTTCAGCGAAATTATCTCCCTTACACCTACGGTTAAAAATTGGTACGAAATTAACTCCCATCACCTCTGGCATGCGCACAAACAATTTCCGATCACATAATTTCCTGATAATTTTCGTTGACGTTACTTCCGGTTACGTCACTGCCAGCTCCTTAACGCTCCGTCCGTCCGTTGATCTGTCAGTCTGTCCGTCTGTCTGTCCGGAGATAATTTGGAACTTACCAGAGTTTTTCTATCCTCACATACTTGACCCCAAAGGTATTCCGATAAAAAAAGTTAGTTCCAAATTATCTCCGGAATGGATATGTCAAATTTGGCGGTAATTATACAAATGTGGGTCACTTCCGGACAGTGAATGTCTGATTTCATCAGAAATGTGACTAAAATGAGCCAATACAACCGATTGGTGGGAAATTAGAGCTAAAGGTAGGTATTTTGTTAAAATATAATCATTTTACTGCAGAAATAAGCAAAAAAGCAGACTGGATGGAGAAAAGAAAAAAATTCTGACGATTTGAAATTTGGCGCTCTCGGAATTGATTCCTCCCTTTTGTTATGGTATTATAGATCGGGGCCGGATCAGTCACAGATGACATACTGTGTCAATTGTAACGAGCCCCTGTGACATAGGGGTCGAGTTTTAAAATTGTGAATTTAAAGTTGTGACCTAAACTCTTCTTTTATTTTTATTTTTATGTATGTTTTTCATACAGATTTGTTATGTATTGTATGCGGATGTGCAATAAGATTTTAGAATTTTGAATTTTAAAATTGGGGCATATAGAGGTCAAATTGTGAATTAAAATTTGTGACCTGAACTCCTCTGTCATTTTTAATGCATACATTTTACTTCTATGTAGTATTGTCATACTATGCAATATGCATGTGTCTAGAATTTTGATTTTCAAAAACTGAAAGGCAAAATAGCAAAACTATCATGACCTAAGCCTTTTCTGAGATTTGAAATTAATTTGAGTATAATTCCTTTTTAAACATATGACGGTGAAACTACTGCATTATTTGAAACAACATGTGAAGAGTTTGCCTTCATTTAGTTTTAATTTGTACAAGGCTGTTCTTCGTTTTTTAGCTTTTTGTCACATCATTATTTACCTGTAATCCAATAATACATCAATAAATGTACAAAGTTATAATTCTAAATGGCTGAGTTTTGATAACAAAGCAAGCGTTTATGCAAAAATAAATCGTAAACAAAAAATTAAATTTTCATGCTAAAGTATTTGACATTAAAATCTGACAAGAAATCAAACTGTTGCTACGTTAAAATAGCATAAATAGGCATATAGTCCTGATAAATATTTAAATGCGATTACAGACTACGTGAGCTTACAGACTTAAGCTGAAAAACGCAGGTAATAAAATTTTTATTTAACAACTATACTCTGTTTTTGCGAAATTATTATTATATAATTTGCGTTTTAGTGTTTAATTTCTTTCAGACTTCCGTCATTATGCAGGATACTTTTGGTTTTGTTTTATTGCTGTCTTTCATCAGTCCGGGACTGTGTCTGATAGAGCAAATAGATCTTCCACCATTTCTGAAAAACTGTCTGATAATGAAAACAAAGCATCAGGATGTAACTCAGGTACCAAGTGAATCCGTTTGTAACACTTGCGTAACCAGATATATGTGGCTGGATGGTCCAAATATGAAAAAATGTGGCCACTCTGGAGATAATACGACCATGACACAAATTACAAGGTTCATTGGAAAGCTTCTTTGTGACCAGAATAAAGGAAGACGGACAAAGCGACAAGCACATAACCAAAGGCCGATACGTCAAGAATACAGAATGCTTAGCCAGGCACAAAGACAGAGATTCCATGCAGCTGCAAACAGAGCATTTAGAAGTGGGGTATGGATAATAATGTAGTTGTAAATTTAATTTTCAGGAATTGTACAGACAATGTAGCAGCAAAGTAATTGCAAGTTCTACGGCGTTTGAATTTTTAGCGCCATTTTAAGATTTAAAACAAAGTTTTGCTGACCATCAGGATAAAAACGTTATAAAATTGAGCGTCAGTTATCAATTCTAAATATGATTTTAAATCCCATTGGCTTGAAAATTTAAATTCATACTGGTTTGTCAATAAATATTGTCAATTTCAGAGAACCTTTATTACGAGATACCATTTAACCCTCCCTGTAGGAGAGAGTTATTTCTACTTCCTTGGTAGTCAATCAATTCGTGACGACGATCGTAAAATTTCCTAAGGGGTGACATCAACTTATCCCTGATAAAACCATGGTTAAGCAGCTTTTGTGACAACATTAATCCTCTTTGTCGAAAGTCACGCACGCCCTTGAATATCGGATAAGCTGAGAAACGTAGACGCCATATGCTGGCGGTGCTGGTATATTACTACTCAAGAAGGGAAAGTTGAAGTCATCACGTTTGTCTTAAAGTTTTGTCTTCAAAAGCCACTCATTGTCTAATCCAAATATGAAGAGGACTTCGATGTATCTGTAGTATCCTTAATTTCAAGCTCACTGAGGTAAATGAGATGAAGAAAGTCTTGGAACTTTTTGTTATATGACGACAACACGTCATCTGTATAACGGAAAGTGAAATTAAAGGATTGGGCTAGTTTCTTTTTGTTTTCACGTAGTAGCCCTTGAACGAAGTCCGCTTCACACGAGTACAGAAAAACTGAGCGAGAATAGGAATACAGTTGGTTCCCTTTGGAATGCCGATTGTTTGTTGAAAAATTTGATAGACTAATTCAACAAATATCTTGTCTATCATAAAATCTAAAATTTTAACTTATTGTCAGAATTAGAGTGATTGTTCACGAAATAAGCCTTTTCTCTACCTAACACTAGAAATATATACCTCCGTGCGCCATTTATCTTGAAAATACATTTAAGAACTAGTTGTTTCAATCGATATTTTAATTGAAAATGTTTTATTTAACAAATTAAAACAAATATGTTGTTGATCATCAAAATACAAACGTAATAAAATTTAGCGTCAGTTATTAGTTCTAAATATGATTCTAAATTCCACTGGCTTGAAGACATTAACTTCATACTGGTTTGTCAATAAATATTGTAAATTTCAATGAACTTTTATTACGAGATACCATTTAACCCCCACCCCCTATAGGAGAGAGTTATTTCTACTGCTTTGGATACCATCACCAATGATCCTACCAACAGCTTTGAAAATTCTGGTTAGTTTTACTACAGTGAAATTGAGCACATTTTGACCCTGATATCTTTGTTCTATGCAGTTTACCGAATTTCCACATTTACAGGTCACATTTTTTTATACTAGTATTCATACTTTATCGGTTGGTATAGCATTTATAAGGTGGAGGTTTTGGATATCAATAAAATCCGTTTAACTCCAGTTTGGCAGAATAAATATAAGGGAAGATTCTTTAGACATGTATTTAGTATCTTCTACCACTCAACTTAAACTTGTGGCTGTTTGTGACCAAGATATCAAAATCTTGAATATTTTGAAGGTAATAAGTTTTCAGTCTTAAGGTAAATCTCCAAGGTTAAGTTTAAGATAAAAATACTTCTTAATCAAGTTTTGCGTACGTGAGAAGAAATTTTAGCTATTGGGCGATAATTAGCGATCGAAATCAAAACGGTGATCTTAACTTTGAAATTGTAAACTTCCCCCGACTTAGCCGTAACATACAAAGGTTTCCAGGCTATGATGTGTGCATTTCAGTTGATTTGTTACCGCTGTTTATGTGATATGTACGACGACTTTTTTCAGCAGATCGAAATTACTGTCACATTAACTTTTAAGACATACTGATGTTCAGCATTTGTTGATATCATCACTCCAGATATTGGCGCCATAAAAGTTGAGAATATTCTTAAGTCTGACAATTTTCTTAAATATGGGGATACTCGAATGTGATTGGCTGAGAATGGGAATTTGAGTAAAATTTTCTTTACTCAGCAAAAATAGTTCTTTATGGCGCCCAGGCCAGATATTTTACGGACGTCAACACAAATTGATCGGCTTATACGAAGTTTATATTTCACAAGAAAGATTTATTATATTCAGTTACATTTCACGTCTTCCTGAAATTGACACCTCACTGGACTCAAGATGTTACAAAATGTCAATGTGCCGTTAATGGAACAGGACATGCTTACTCTTACGGAGCACCTGATATTAATCCCCTTTTTTTCTTTTTTTTTTTTCTTTTTTTTTTGTGAAGTTCACATTGCTAATGCTTTAATTTCTGTGCTGTCTTGTTCTAGTTTTGTTTAGTTTATTATACGTTTTTCATTCTTTTAGTTAAACATGCATCCTTGTGGCGTTTATTTGTTTTTTACCTTGGATTTCGAATTTACGGAGTTTTCCCATTGTTTTGTTGCTTCGATATTCTGTTTAGTTTGTTACTTGTTTTTTTTAGTCTTTTAGTTATACATGTATCCTTGTCTTTTTGTTTGTTGTGTTGCATTCTCGCGAGTTTTCATTGTCTTTTGATTTCGACTTTGCCCACTATCTTGTCGCTTCGTCATTTTTTGCCGATATTCGTCACTACATAATGACCTATTACATAACAGTTGTTACACTTTGTACAAATCTTTGTAATCCAGAAATTATGAAGATTATGTAACAGGCGTGTATGGCAAGCCGTTTTACTATTTATTTTAACTTCAAGATATCTAATAAACTTTATAAGATATCTCATATAGTTTATAGGATATCTTATATAGTTTATAAAATATCTCATATAGTTTATAAGATATCTCATATAATTTATAAGATAACTTATTAAGAAAATTATATGAGATATCTTATAAATTATATGAGATATCTTATAAACTATATAAGATATCTTATATAAAAAATATTTATAAGATATCTTATAAACTTTATAAGATATCTTATATACTTTATGAGATATCATATATACTTTATAAGATATCTTATAAAGTATATGAGATATCTTATAAAAAAAAAAATAGATTATATCAGATATCTTATATATTATATGAGGTATCTTGAAGTTAGAATAAATAGTAAAACGGCTACCCAATAGGTGTGTCTAATACATCATACATAATATTTTCTACATCCACAAAGATTAGTTTAACGTAGGACAAATCAACGAGATAATATATATCGGCAAAAGAATATCGAAGCGACAAAACAGTGGCAAAAGTCTGTAAACTCAAAATCCAAGGCAGACAAGTCATGGGAATGGAATACAACAAACAAACGCCACAAGGACACACGTATAACTAAAAGAACAAAAAACATTCATAGGCCATATATATTAAAGACGACGATTTTGAAATGGGTTTGTATTCACTCCGATCATACACCTGGATCCGCCTCCAGTGGTCCCTTATAAAGGTGAGGCAAATATTTCCTTAACCTTCCAAAATGGATGGATCAAGTTTTTTTACGATTTCATATCAAACAACGTGTCACTTCCAAATTTATGATATAACATGAGTCTTAGATTATTATGAGACATTCATACCTGTTATGTAAAGACGATTTTTATAACCCCCAAAAAATTTCAAAAGAAGCCTTTATATAGATTTCTGAAAATTTATTCACCGTACGATATCAAACTAAAATGGATGTTGTAAGCAGTCACTTTTGCAAAACGAGTAGATAATTTATAGGCAAAGGCCATACAAATGTTTCGGTGAGGCAGCTGTCTCACGGCCTCAATGGAAGCTACGCCACTAGTCACTGTAATACTATACCAGTATTAATCTGTGAGTTTTAAAAACTTCTTTTCTCTGTGATAAGGATTGTTGCAGCAATCTTACTGAGGACACCTTTTGAAAATTTAGAAAGCAAGAAACAAGCATGGATGGTATTTGTAGTGCATCAAATGTATTTCGGTATTTTGTGATACGTTTACTACCACTGGGTCTATGTCACTGCTGGTGGACTGTAAGTCCCTGAGGGCATTATCAGCCCAGTAGCCAGAATTTTTGTCCGGCATAATTCATTACTCAAATGCTTTTAAATTTTCCGTTCAAAATTTGACAAAATTATCAGAAATTTCTAAGGTTCTTCCTGTTGATGCAGAAGTAACCCTTAGCTGAGTTTGGATTATTGTTTCTTTTAATTGTTTTGGTTCTTGATGGTTGTGCTTATTAAGTCAAAAAATTACTAAAATCAGAAATGAAACAGTCCCGTCCATTTCGTTCCTTGAAATAGAGGAAATCTTTTATGGGGTTGTTATTTCCGACTGTTTCGTTCAATAAAACGTATCACAAAATACCGAAATAAATATCAGACCAAAATATACGAGAGCCTAACCTAATTTTACAGTTAACACGAGCACATTTTAACCATGCAGTGTCCTACCAATTTTAACTTTTCTAGATAGAGGTCACGTTGTTGGTAATCATACTGTATTATTTTATACACCCGGGGTCGGGGCAAACAGGGGGTTGTCTTGACTCTCTGTACTTGTGTTTTCGCTCTTTTATAGTACTGTCGTTTAGTTGATGTCACCTTTCCTGTTGTCGGTTTTGTTATCCAACAAGTGCGGATAGGGGCAAAATTGCATAAAAAACACAATGCAAGATCATCGTGTGACCTTCACATTTGTTAATAGATTTCGGAGAGAAAAACTCCCGAAGCGTGTAAATTAAATTTCAATTGAATGATACAGATATCAAAAATAAGGTGAAACTAATCAGCACTGTTCAAAATCAAAAATGTGAAATGAAATAAGGAAAATGTTTTGAGCTGTCAGACTAAAAAAAATTACTATGAAAAATAAAGTAAAAAAAAAAACACATAACTATAAAGGAATACACCCACTGGTTATTTTTTACAACAAAGTTATTTCATATTTTTAAGATGTGATGTAATAATTATTCTGACAATTTTCTTCTTTATAGTATTTTGGCTGGTTGGCAAGATTTCACAATGAACAAGTATTGCATTCTGCACATGGTGGACCTGCTTTCTTTGGATATCATAGATTTCTCTTGCTTATGTAAGTGTATCATTTAAGTAAAGGTGCAAAGTGGAAGCTTGGTAGTATCATTATTATCTATAATAAGCAATGACAGTTTAGAAAATATAAACATATGAAACGTATATCTATCATTTGTTGGTAAAGTTTAATCAGACAAGGTAATCTTTTATATTGGTGAACCGACCTTTTACACCATACTGCGAATGTTTAAATTCCTAGTTCCTTCTTATTAGAATCAATGTATGGAATCTATATAATTAATTTGAGTGCATTTATCAGTTGCTGATTTTCATTTGTTCCTTATTACATTTATTTCGTAATTGATTATTATAGTATCGACAGAAATCATTTCTCTTTATCCCAGAAGGGAATATTTCAATAACATGTAAGATATCTCATTTAGTTTATAAGATATCCTTTATGAGATTTCTTATATAGTTTATAATATGTCTTTAAAAATATATAAGATGTCTTATTTACTTTATAATATATCTGTTAAAACAATCAAGATATCATTTTAACTAAATAAGATATCTTATATATTTAAATAAGATATCTTATTAATTTATAAGATATTTTTTTAGGTAATAAGATATCTCAATCAGTTTATAAGATATTTTATTAAACTTTATAAAGATATCTTGAAATTGGAATAAATTTAAAAACGGCTTGCCATAGTCGAGATGTGGAGACGTGAACCGTTGACAGGACAAACAAAACATCGTAAATCTTATTTTACTTATATGTGGTTCCAGTTCTTACAATCTGAACCAAATTTTTTAAAATTATGTTTCAGATTAGAAAAAATTTTGCAGAATTTTGATCCTACAGTTGCCCTTCCCTACTGGAATTCCGTACTGGATTCAAATCTAGATTTTCCAGAACAGTCAATCATATGGAGTGATCAGTATTTTGGTCCTGGTAGTGGAGTAGTTAATTCTGGACCTTTCGCTGGATGGAGAGATTTGCGTGGGAACAGAATAATACGAAATATTAATCAAGGTGGCTCTTTGTTTACTTCGGACGAGATAAGAGATATATTAAATAAACCGGATATATATTCCTTGAGTGAACCGTCTCCGTACGCCACACTCGAGTCATATCATGACGATGTACACAATTATATTGGAGGTACAATGGCACCAATAGAGGAGTCTCCATGGGATATTGTTTTCTGGCTGCATCATTGCTTTGTTGATTATCTTTGGGAGGTTTGGAGGTATAATCACGGGTATAATACGGACTATCCAGTTTATCAAGGCATGCCAGATCACAATCCCGA
The DNA here is from genome assembly GCA_028015205.1 of Mytilisepta virgata. Classification (NCBI taxonomy): domain Eukaryota; kingdom Metazoa; phylum Mollusca; class Bivalvia; order Mytilida; family Mytilidae; genus Mytilisepta; species Mytilisepta virgata. Next base: position 84,311,572 of record CM051519.1, read on the forward strand.
TCAAGAAATGAGGAATATGCCATATATTAATTTTCTCAAACGTGTTCCGTTGAATAGAGATGGATATTCAGTTCAGCTGGCTAGACAAAGCTCTTACCATTTGTCACCAACATGCTCCAGACAGAATCCAAATTGTGGTTCTGTAAACTTGCAATGTAGACTAGATAGAAATCCGCCTGAATGTGTTTCTGTTGACAGAAGGTATAGAAGGCAAACACGACCGTTAGAGGATGCTAGACTGCATCAAAATGTTCATTTCAATGCCAATGGCAGAAAAAAGAGAGACACGCGGTATGCAAGCGATTATACATCAGGATTTACCGTCAAATCCGCGGATATTGACAAAATTTATATTCCGCATGAAAAAGAATCATGTATGGGACAACCAATGCAAAATTCTTTCATAGCTGATTGCTCAAGTAACGTAAAAAATTGGGTATTTATACCGATAAAAGTTGTCCATCTTCGTCCAAATGAAGTACATTTTGATTCTAGCTCAGAATCATATGGCACAAGAGGTAATTACGATATGTATGACGAACATAAATATGAGCACCTGAAGAAATTTGTACATCCTGGCAATCCAGCTACATATCAGGATTGTCGGGAAGACACATCAGGTGCATTCAAGGTCAGAATAAAATCTTATGGAATAAGTTACTTTGGAATCTATACGGATTACGTTTTCGTTGACAACCGACTTCCAATTTCCTCTCATGTTGGATATATTGCAGTAGAAAAACCAACATCATACAAACCAGCAATGGCTTTTATCACGGCTTCTGATTCATGCGGAAGACTTTGCAAGCCGACATGCGCAAAAAGAGAAGGAAACGTGGTTTATCATGTACCCTGTTCAGGAGCAATAAAGGTAACAGATAAGAATCCCACAATGTACGGAAAAGATTTCGGCGATGCCGTCTTATCTATATGGAAATTCCATGGCAACTACACGCCTTTAGAACGAAATGACAATATGTACATTATTTTTTATTGCGATTATTCAAACGAATGGCCATGGCCAGAATGCAATAAGCATGCAAATAAAGGATGAGTGATCTTGTTGATTTCAATTCTTTTTTAAATATTTTCTGAACAAGTCGAAAAAATACCAACTGCTTTTTGCAGATAATACACTAGGAGTACTTAAATAATCCATACATTTATCTAGATTACAATTTAATCTTATGTGAATACCACAATAAAATTATGATGCTGAGTGGAAACAGCAAAGGAATCAAATCTAGAGACTGCCTCAAACCTATATGGTTTTCCTGATGCTGGCTACTGTAACTTAATCATAATTAAATCTTTCATGGCTTCCAGAAATACCGTAAGAAAGTAAGAAACATTAATTTGATTTGTAATATTCGTCCCATATTTTTTCTGAATTATTTAAGGTTTCAATTTCAAGACTACTTTGAAAACGTATATCCATATGCAGGATTACATTGAAGTCAGAGTAGCTCAGGGAAGATATTTTTTCCTCAATGTTTGTCATAATTTGGCATATTGGCAGGATATTTCTACAAAAGCAGGATCCAAATCGACCCGGTAGCTTCAGGTGCGAAGTTTTGTATTAATAGCTGGATCCTTCTGCTTTCGTCTTCAATTTCCTCGTGTCGGATGTATAAATTAGAAAAAAACATCATAAAAACTTGCATGTATTAATAGTCGGGTTTACTGAAGATTGATTGGTAAAATCGGTGGCCGGGTGGTCTAGGTAGTTCGTCATAACTACTAATGATCATTAGCCTGAATCTCACCTGTGGCGGGGTGTGTTCGACTCATATCTAAATTGACAAGGATTGCCAATTTTCCTACCGGAGGTCGGTGCTTTCTCCACAAATAAAAACTGGCGAAATAGCCAAATGTGCTGAAAAAGGCGTAAAACCCCAACTAAACAAACAAACAAACAATGTGTACATGCTTGTATTTCATTGCGAATATTTATTGGACGAAGTGCATCAAATCGGTATAAAATACTCATTATTACCACCGAGTCGACTACCTCTGCCGGTCACTAGTATTTCAATAATAGCGCAAATCTACTGTTGTAAAAGTGTTAAGTGTTGTTCATGTAAAGGAGTGTCTCCGTCGTGCATAGAAATGTTCTTAGATGACTCTGGTCATTTATGCATATGAATTTGCTTTTCAATGTTTCGGTTAATGTTTTGGATTTCAACATTTAAGGCCCGAGTCGTAAGTTGACGAATTCCACACGTGCCGTGGATAAATTGGTATCATATTATAGTTATTTAAATGAATAGCTATGGTCAGAGGACATTAAGAATCCAAATAAAAAGGACAAATGTACCTAAGGAGCAATAAAAAAAAACCTAATCCATTGGACAGACAAACCCGGGAAGACAACCACAAGCACAACAAATAAACACAGAAAACTAAAAAACAATGAACACGAACTCCTATAAAAACCAGGAGTGAACCCAGGTGCTCCGGAAGGGTAAGCAGTTCCTGCTCTGTAAACGGCACCCGTCGTGAAGTTCAACAAAGTCAATCCAGGGGAAGTCACAAATCTTTGGAGGCACATGAAAGGTTACGACAGTGGGAACAGGTCCAACATCATCTTAGATATTGGAACACTGTAATGGTCAATCAATTCGTGATGACGACCGTAAAATTTCCTAAGTGATGACATCAACTTATCTCTGATAAAACCTGAAGAAAAAAATAAATGATGATTCAAATTTGTTTTCTAATTATTTTCTGGTCTGATAAATATCGACTTTTATACACTGAGTAAATGATGCACCGGAAACAAATCTGAAAGATGATTACTTGAATACCTAAGAATGCAAACAACCATACAATTCTGGGGGTGAGGTATCAAAAATTATAAATAATGGGTAGGGAAGTCCCTATTGCATACTGAGGTGATTTATTATCTTCATGAAAACTTGAACTTTAAAGTTGTATAAAAAAATCTGAAATGTGAAAAGTAAAACATGTAATAGAATATTAACTAATGGGAGGCAACTCTATAAACAGAGAGAAAATCAAACTGTTTTGTGTCGGGTAAAGTAGCAATTTTGGAAGCCGATGAATGTACCCAGAAACTATGTTTTAAAAACAGAATGATATACCCTTCAAATTCCTGTATTGATAATCCTCTATATCCGCACATATTATCGCTAGACCGGTCTAGGATTTTTCATGTAGAGGTCTGTATTGTGTCATTTTTTATGTTGCAGCTGAAATTTTATAAAATTGTCACAAATAAATGTCATTTATAGTGGTGGAAAAGCTTGAAAATCTTTTATTTAATATATGGTTTTATAGGGGTACATGATGCAACAAACTGGTCAGTCAAAAGCTTGTTGCAGAATAATAGACCTTCAATTCATGGCATCATATGAAGAAAACTATTGTGTGATCTCTAATTGATCGAATGTGAGTGATTTTAGTGCGTTAAATTTTTAAAGAATAGTTTGCGACAACGAACGACGGACGTCAAGTGACTGCATATTCCTTTCAATCAAGTGATCTAATCAAAGTACTGAAGTACTGTGTACTCTGTGGCCTCACGATCTGATCGCTGATGAATTAATGATAATGATATAAACCTAACTGTATATATGGTACAAACTGTTGACAGGGAGTATGTATCCAATTTTGATAATTCAAATGTTGATGTGAATAATGCAAAATTTTCAAATGTTGACTGTTCCCTATAGACTTTAACAACATGTACAGTATAGTGAAGATTCATAGTCACTAGAATCTAACTGAGGGAGCCAAGCCATATAATTGCCATGCGAATGCTAATACAACTGCGTACCAAATTCATTGACTGTCTATATGTGGTTCCCCATTAATTGACCTAATCACCAACTATGAACAAATTGATGATGTCGTACGAAACAGCACATCTTTATGACTTTTCTAAGGCAAGGCAACACCTGTAGTGATACAGGGCATGTGTGAGTTACCCTGACTTTCGACAAAGAGGATTACTGCTGTCACAAAGGCTTCTTAACCAGGGTTTTATTAGGGGTAAGTTGATGTCATCACTAAGGAAATTTTACGGTCGTCATCACTAATTGATTGACCATTACAGTGTTCCAATGTCTAAGATGATGTTGGACCTGTTCCCACTGTCGTAATATTTCATGTTCTTCCACCGGATTGATTTTGTTGAACTTCACGACGGGGGCCGTTTACGGAGCAGGAACTGCTTACCCTTCCGGTGCACCTGGGAGTTCGTGTTGTGTTTATTTGTTGTGCTTGTGGTTGTTCATTTTATCTGGGGTTTATCTGTCCAATGGCTTACGTTTTTTTATTGCTCCTTAGGTATATTTGTCCTTTTTATAGCACTTTAGACTGCAACTAGAACACTTCCTGTTGTGTTTACAGCTTATGTACTTAATATAGTAAAAGGGTGATATTTTGTGCATAAATATATTAACTATTTAGATAAAATATAGCAAAAGCACAGGGGCCTTGGTGGCCGAGTGGTCTAGGTAGTTCGTCATGACTACTTATGATCATTAGCCTGTCAACGCTGGGGTTGTGAGTTCGAATCTCACCTGTAGCGGGGTGTGTTTGACTCCGATCTTAATTGACAAGGATTGCCAATTTTCCTACCGAAGGTCGGTGGTTCTCTCCGGGTACTCCGGCTTCCTCCACCAATAAAAACTGGCCGCCGCGAAATGGCCAAATGTGCTGAAAACGGCGTTAAACCCCAACTAAACAAACAAAGCAAAAGCACAAGTTTTAACATAGGCATGATAGGTGTAGATTTGCACAGTATTCTCCCATTTATTTCATATATTTTCATGCAAACAGGGATTTGAATACCATTTTGATTCCAAATATTTTTAATAAAAAAATACACTGCAGTATTCTCTATCTATTTAATGTTTAAAACCTTAAAAATGTAGTTATTTCAGTGAAAGTAAATATTTGGCATATGTATTGATACATGTATGTTTTTCTTCATAGTTTTAGACATGGGATATTTGTACATGTATAGCAATACCCAACACTTCTGTAATAATAGCTGCAAACGACATAATTCTGTCAAGTATCATCTCGGGGGATGCATCCTCATTGTCGAGGATCGTCTCGGGCGTAGCATCCCCATTGTTCCACATTTGTATCCTGCTTGTCTTGATATCTATTACACATTCCTCCAACAAGAAATTCAGTGTGAATTTGCCATCTTGTTCATAATCTATTAATTGGCAGATGTGTGTTTTCTCTGGAGGGGATGTCTCAATCTATAAGTAAAGATATGTATATAGTTTCTCAACTAGAAGTATCCCTGGTGAAATTAAGATAAAATATGGTCAATTTATGTTCGCCTAATTATATAGCCATGATTAAGCTTATACACATGTACATGTACCCGGGTAACCTAATTATTGCTTTCAAATTGCTGATACTCATTATACTCTAATATATAGCACTTCTCATTGATATATACATGTAGTGTAGAATCAATACAATATATCAAGGTTAAAACTCTGTGTAAAATTATCAAGGCTCAATATTACTCTAACATTGCATAGCACTGATCATCTCAGACAGAAGCCCAAGTAAGGTTTGTCTCGATATAGTTTAGCATGCTCATTATATAAAATTATTACTCTAATATAAGGCTCACGTTTGCTCAAAATATATCACCTATCATCTTCTCAAACATATGTGCTCATTTAGTTGGGCTTGATGTGCTCAAGTAATACATTATTATTGCCCTACATTATAAAGTTAGTTCTTATAAAGCACTGATCAAGTATACCCATGCTGAATTCAGGTCCTCTCCCAATATATATATATTTACATGTATTCCAGAATATTAATATTTAAGTACGATAAATTTAACTTGCATGTATAGAAAAAATATTTCTGGACTGTTACATATGTAGGAAACTGATCGGTGAGTATAACCAGTGTTACCATATATATGCTGCATCTGCTCACACAGACATTATTTGTGCATTATGGACCGATTTTATAACTGAAGATATTTTAAGAAATTAGTAAATGGTCAGGTATGGTACATCACGATTACATATGTATTAATCTCAAATAACAGTGTGATAATGTTACAGCCCTTTTCTGATTAAAACTGCATTATATTCGCTCATGGAAATCATTTACAATTAACATGGTTTAGAAATCTCAAAGGGAGGAGACGGTTATTAACTTTAACCCAAATGACCTACTTATCAGCTGATTTCCAAGATGGCGACAGGGGACACTGAAAGAAAAATTGTACCCAATTCAATAATTACTGCTCTCGTTCGACAATATCTCGTTAATATATATTATATTAAACTATGATTAATGCTAAAACGATTAAATTTTATCTAGTATAATATATTTACCTTTGTTGTGTTAAAATAGTTACGGATCACCTCTCAGTTCCTCTTCGTCTAACCTTTGACTGCTGAAGCACCAATTCAGGAATCCATCCGCGTTTATTAATATAGATTATTCTCGGTACAAAACATGTTAATAAAAACATGTTATAATAAATATATTCATGAAATTGTTTTGATACCAAGATTTAAATATACGAGTTGATAAAGAAATCTATGTTGCACTAGATAATGTAAGCGTATTCACACAATAAAAAATGAGTAATTGCGTGTTAAAAACAACCCAGCGCACGACCTGAATAGACTGTTTTTTCTCGCTTCGAAGTGAGCCAACCTAGTTTTTTGCGGAAGTTGGTCAGCTTGCCGGTTTAAGATCCGGGGTGATAGCTATACTATGGATATCCATCCTGTAAAAGGCAATCTAAACAATAACACAAAGACAATATAAATGAGTTGTAATCAAATAGTGCACTTCCTAAGTTTCTTCTCTACATATTATACCATTAGAAAAAAAATAAGGCAAAATATACTGCATGCAGATTCTTTAATACTTTGAACACAAAAACCATGAAACGTTTAAAGAAAAAGAATATCGGGAATATCTTACTAAACTAGTTAGATTTACAGAAAGCAATACTTTTGTAGAATATACATAATTCAAATTCTAACTGTTCATTCGCAGAAAATATAAATGACGAAAGCAATAAAGTTCCAATTCCAATGTATGTTTTATACCTGAGTTACGTCGATAATTGTTTAAATTATAATAAGCAAATCAACTTACAGTAGTTAGGAAATCTGCCTATTTTCCTAAGGTGACCCCTTATTGAAAAAAAGATGAGCACGAAAATTGATAGTCCCTTTTCTTATATAATGCTCGTTTAAATTTTTTCAACTTTTTTTACCTCCAAATACAAGACACTAAAAATCGAAGAACCCTAACAAACATCAAAATGTTGATTAATAATCCGTTTTACTGTGTTTTCACCTTCCTGGATCCCAGATATAATTATTACAAAGCCTGTCGAATTTCTTTTTGTGTCCTAATGACATATGCATGTACGCTGTGTGTGTGCGATTTTTTAATTACCTGCTTAGTATTATATATATATATATATATATATATATATATATATATATATATATATATATATATATTATTGGGTTAAGGTTAAATGCAGAACTGGATAGTATCTTGACAAGGCACGAAGGAATTGTGTTATCTCGATTTCAACGTTTCATTTGAATGTCTGCGTAAGTATACATACATGCTTACTAATATAGACATTTCTTTTGTAAGTGAATCCGTACTTCAGTAAGTCCAAAATTAGACAACTGGCAAACAAACGCCACAAGTATACATGTATAACTAAAAGATTGAAAAACGTATAATAAACTAAATAAAACTTGAACAAAAAAGCACAGAAAGTAAAGCACTAGCAATGTGAACTGTCATTGAAAACCGGAAGGGTAAGCATGTCCTGCTCCGATAACGGCACCCCCCCCCCCCCACATTGCCAATGAGTAGCAGCCAAGTGAACAGTCTGGTAAGCTTCCAATTCCGGGGGGGGGGGGGGGTAGGGCATGAAATCTAACTGAAGATATCTAGTCTCATATACGCGAGATAGAAACTTCGTATGGGCCAATCAATTCGTGATGACGACCGTAAAATATGGAAGCCGTTTTACTATTTATTCTAACTTCAAGATATCTTATTTAATATATAAGATATCTTATATAATCTAGTTTTTATAAGATATCGTAAATACTTTATAAGATATCTTCTAACGTTTATAAGATATCTTATAAAGTATATATGATATATCTTATAAAGTTTATAAAAAGGACAAATATACCTAAGGAGCAATCAAAAAACGTAATCCATTGGACAGACAAACCCGGGAAGACAAATAAACAACCACAAGCACAACAAATAAACACAGAAAACTAAAAAACAATGAACAACACGAACTCCTATAAAAACCAGTAGTGACCTCAGGTGTTCCGGAAGGGTAAGCATTTCCTGCTTAACCTTTACAGCACCCGTCGTGAAGTTCAACAAAGTCAATCCGGGGGAAGTCTCAAATCGGTGGAGGCACATGAAAGGTTACGACAGTGGGAACAGGTCCAATCCATTCGTGATCACGATCGTAAAATTTCCTAAGTGATGACATCAACTTATCCCTGATAAAACCCTGGTTAAGAAGCTTAAAGAAACAGTAGGAAAGTTGAAGTCATCACGTTTGTCATAAAGGTTTGTCTTCAAACGTCCCTCAGAGTCTATTTCAAGAAACAAATCCAAATATGAAGCGGACTTTGGTGTATCTGTAGTATCCTTAATTTCAACCTCAATGGGGTAGATAAGATGTAGAACGTCTTGGAATTTGTCGTTATTTAACGACAATACATCATCTATATAACGAAAAGTGAAATTAAAAGATTGGGCTAGTTTCTTTTTGTTTTCACGTAGTAACCCTTGAATGAAGTCCGCTTCATATGAGTACATAAACAGATCGGCGAGGGAGGAGCACAGTTGGTTCCCGTTGGAATGCCGATTGTTTGTTGAAAAATTAGACCGCCAAATTCAACGAATATGTTGTCTATGAGAAAATCTAACATGTTTGTAATTTCATCTTCAGGATACTTTTTGTCAGAATCAGAGTGGTTCTTCACGAAATAAGCCTTTTCCCTAGCTAGAACAAGAAATTTATATACTTTATAAGATATCTTATATATTATATGAGATATCTTATATACTTTATAAAATATCTTCTAAAGTTTATAAGATATCTCATAAAGTATATAAGATAGCTTATAAACTATTAGATATCTTGAAGTTAGAATAAATAGTAAAACGGCTTGCCATAGTAAAACGTTTGGGGTGATGACTGAACATAAAAATTTATGTGACAGCAATCTCGCCCTGCCGAGAAAGTCGCCGTATAAATCACATGCACAGCAGTAACGAATCAACTGTGAAATGAACACGCTATAGGCTGCATGGTATGTTACTGCTAAGAAAGTGGAAGTTTACAATCGGGAAATTGAAATCATCACGTTTGGCATACAGTTTTGATTTCAATAGCCCATTAATATCTATGTACAAGTACAAATCTAGGTTGGTGTGTATGTGGTCCCTATAATTTCAAGTTCACTGGGAGATATGAGATGTAAGTAATCCTTAAAGTAGGGATTATTAAGTGACAAAACATTATATATGTAGCGGAAACCGAAATTAAAGGACTGGGCTAGTTTCTTTTCTTTCCGCTTCAGTATCCCCGGCCTCAAAAAATTTAGCTTCATATTAAAACAAGAATACTTTTTGACAATGTAAACCTTTTTTATTGGTTTTTTAATTATTTTCTTATATATATAATGTACTTATATACAATATAATTATTTGAAATCATTATTCTAAAAGCCCTTTTTGATAAAAATTCTTTGTAAAGGAATTTTCCCATAGTGTCCTGTCTAAAACTAAGTTCATTTGACACAGTTCTGATCTTTGCTGCTAAGTTTGGTTTCAACTTGTTCGATGTTTTTATAAAAGGAAAAAAAGTAGCACGTCTATTTTCAAAGCAACATTTTGAATTCCGATTTTTTTTCTCAAATCGGACCCAAAGCGGAACTAACTGTTTTTAATCATATTTCTTTTTCCTTCTTTTTTCTCTCAGTCTAATTCGATATTTTATATTTCCCCGCAGGTGTATCTGTCTAACATTAACGCTTTTAATTTTCCTTCAATAAAAAGTTCAGCCGAGCTTAACCCGTTTGCCAGCCATAACAAATTGTTCTGTATTGAGATGAATCCTATGTATACAAATAGTTCCAGTTCGTAGGCATTTTTTATTTGGGAAGGGGGGGGGTATGAGTTGGGACCTACATACGCTTCGGCAGTGTTTGATACGAAAGAATATTTTTACCACCACTGTATGGATACCTCTGTTGATGCTATCATCTGCTAAAGAAAGGACTTAGTATTTCTTCTTGTGTCGATTGCAAGAATTATAACCTACATGCCTCTCTATTTACTATTAAGAGATAAATTTTCCTGCAAACAATTGTTTCACACTATAAGCTACACAATACCTTTTCTTTGCAATGCAAACTTTATCCTGTTTGCATTCGGTTCTTTAAAGCCTATTATGTCGGGAAATTGCAGCATTTGTCTTGAATTCATCCGATGACTCTGACTGCATGTCTCTTCTCTCTTTATAACTTATCTCGAGAGCACTGGGGTGAGTATTTAACCTTAGCGTTAATTTAAAAACAATTCGCACTTGTAGCATTCTACCTGTAATCTTAGCGGTGGGAGGAGTTCTTCTTTGTACTCCTTTGATTCTTTGAAGCAGTAATATTTATTTATGGTCGTTTTCTTTTGTAAACTTTTCACTAGTCAAATAATGGTTCACATAAGTGCAGGTGAAAATATCATAAAGACAAAGATTGAGACAACAGACAAACGAACAAATCATGGCGCCCAAAATGAGCTGAATAATTACAATCTTAATTTTCAAACATTATATAAAAATAAAATAAAAATAGATTAAACAAAGTATAACATGAATAGTTTTGATTTAATTGATTAAAGTAAATGAAATAAGTAATTTGTAATATAAAAATATGTACATGTGTATGACCCATTGTTTGTTACTCTGGACCACTTACTGGACAGCACACCTCTATGTATTATTGAAAGCTGGACACGATAGCTATGCCCAGTCTCCCCACATCCTTGTTGTTTTACTTTTGTATTCGTATGAATTTTACTCAAATCAAATTTCAGTCTAATTTTTTTCCCTCTATTTCTGCTCTGAAAAAGCCGCGAATATAACTGAAGTTTTGTTATCAATAACTATGAGCTCCAATTTTTGAACATCAAAATTATAAAACCTTACAGCATATTTACAGACAGTGCATCAAAATACTGTATTGCAATCAAAATGCATACAGTAATAAATTAAAGACATGTTGACATGTTCATGAAACATGGTAAATCTTTACTGGATAAAGCGCATAGCAAGCCGTTTTTATATTTATTCCATTTTCAAGATATCTTTATAAAGTTTAATAAGATATCTTATAAAATAAATGATATATCTTATAATCTAATTGAGATATCTGATTCATTAAACAAGATATCTTATATATTAAATAAAATATCTTATTAAACTGTTTATAAAGATATCTTATTTAATATACAAGATATTTTGGTTATAAGATATCTTATTTTTTTTATAATATATCTTATTAAGTTAAAAAGATATCTTGATTTTTTTTAAAATATATCTTATAAAGTAATTAAGATATCTTATATACATTTAAAGATATCTTTAAAAAGATATATGATATCTTATATATTAAACACGATATCTTTATAAACAGTTTGATAAGATATTGTTTTAATTAATTTTAAGATATTTAAGTTAGTTTATAAGATATCTTATTAAACTTTATTTATTCAATTTTTTAAAGTTATCTTTTAAAGTAATTAATATATCTTTTGAACTAAATAAAATATATTATAACCTCAATAATATAGCTTATATATTAAATATGATATCTTAATAAACAGCTTAATACGATATCTTATTTGATATATAAGATGTCTTATTTAATATATAAGATATATTATTTAATTAATAAGATATCTCATTCAGTTTATAATTATAAGATATCTTATTTAACTTTATTTATATAATTAAAAGATAAAGTATATTAGATATCTTGTAATGTTTATGAGATATCTTATTTAATTTGAAGTTAATAAGATAGATTATTTAATTATTAAGATATCTCAATTAGTTTATAAGATATCTCATTTAGTTTATAAGATATCTTATATCTTTTTAAAGATATCTTCTAAACAAAACCTTTATGAGGTATCGTGTATAGTGTATAGGATATCTCATTTAGTTATAAGATATCTTATTAAACTTTATTTATTCAATTTCAAGATAAATTTAATAAGACATCTTATAAAGTATATACGATATCTTGTAATGTTTATGAGATATCTTATTTAAGTTGAAGTTAATAAGATATTTTATTCAATTATTAAGATATCTCAATTAGTTTATAAGATATCTCATTTACTTTATATGATATTTTATATCTTTTTAAAGATATATCTTTACAGCAAATACTTAATGAGATGTCTTGTATAGTTTATAAGATATCTTTTAAAGGGGTCAAGATATCTTTTCAACTAAATAAGATATCTTATATATTTAATAAGATATCTTTATAAACAGTTTATTCTGATATCTTATTTAATATATTATATTTAATTTATAAGATATCTCAATTAATTTATAAAGTATCTCATTTAGTTTATAAGCTATCTTATTAAACTTTATAAAGATGTCTTGAAAGCGGAATAAATATTTGAAACGACTTGCCATAAAAGCAAAGTCGAATACAATGACATTAATATACAGAACTTGTCACTAGTCAAATAATGGTTTATAAGTACAGGTGAACATATCATAAAAACCTAAATAAGATATCTTATATATTTAATAAGATATCTTTATGAACAGTTTAATAAGATATCTTATTTAATATATAAGATATCTTATAAAACTTTTATAAAGATATCTTGAAAGTGGAATAAATATAAAAAACGGCTTGCCATAAAAGCACAGTCGAATACAATGACATTAATATACAAAGATTTGCGTAATCCACTACCGACACAACAGAGAATTACATTACGCACTGATATATGTATGAGGAAATGTATTATTGGCTTTGATTAACAATTAATATTTTTTAATGTGTTTTCCCTTATTCTAAATGAATCTTTAAAATATAAACTAAATGTTTTTGGTATCCATTTGACTTTCTGGATTAAGAATGTGCTTTTTTTTAGAATTTTCTTCTTTTGAAGCATTCAGAAACTATTGGTTGAATTAGTCACTTATTAATTAATATAATGGAAAATATAGAATAAAAGCTATTTCATTTTTTACTTTATCTTTACAGCATAGGGTCTAAAAGACTACATACATTATCTGTAGATTGCTCAATATTTTTGATACGAATATAATATTTAAACATAAGTTTGAGTATTTTAAAGCATGGGGGGATTCAAAATTCTACATGTAAGGCAAGGCTAAAAGTTTTGTTATGAACACCAAGAATCCGTTTTATTATCATGTTCTGAACTTTTTCAAAAGACAAATTATTACAATTATTTAAGTTAAATTGGAAATATGGGAGTTAAATTTGTCCAGGTAAGTATTGACAAGTTGTCTGAAAAAGCTATTTTGGATTTTAGCTTTCCATTACATGTAAAAATTAAAACCAAGAAAAAAATCACTGGATTTAAACAAATATGTAATGTTCGTTTGTTTTTTTCCTTGATTATAGAAAGTCCAAATATTTTATTTGCATATTTTATCAACAATAAAGTATTTATATAATATATTTACGCTGGCATTAATGATCCTGTAGTTCCGCATGTTGTATTGTTTTCAAGAATAGTTAAATAGCTATATAGATCCTAGTCCCAGAACCTAGTCATTAAAACTGCAATTTCATAATTATGTATTTTTAAAGCTGTACTTTCCAGAAATAAACATTTTCGTTCAACTTGATACCTTGATTCCATTATATTAGTATATTCTAATATTAAACTGGATTCCACTTCACTTTTAAACGTCATCGCAAGTAAATTCATAGCATAATGATCATCATAGACTTAGCTAGCTTGTTTCAGTGAGTCTTACGGGACAATTAGAGTAATCGTCCCATGACATCGCTAAACTCCTGAAATTTTGAAAAGTGTGCGTGTATATATATGTATAAATATTGTAGGAATAACATAAAATATCGGCATATTAAATAATTGGTTTTTGTCAGATTTACATGATACGTCGTATGTTTACATTTGTTCTATTATACTTTTCGGTCTTCATACTTGTACTCATTCACACTTCCGGTTAAGGAAAAACGTCAACAAATTATACATTCAGCCACTGTTATTTCGATTTAATAAAACTCAGTAAACAGTACGAATTGTTCTAGGTAAGTATGCGTACCGGGATAAAGTGAAGAATAAGAACTAGATTCTGGTACAACCAGAATTGTGCAATGCTGGTAGAAAAATTCATTCTCAACAATTCTGGAAATACCAGTATTTGTGCAAGACAATTCTAGTATTTCCAGCATTGTATCCTGGTACAATTCTGGAATTCCAGAATACAGTACTGGAAAAAACACAATTATTAAAATACAATTCTAGAAAAACTAGAATTTTAACATATACAATGCTTGTTAAGCCAGAATTTAAAAAAAAATAATGCTGGATAATCCAGAATTGTATCATATACAATGCTTGTAAAACCAGAATTGTAAATTAAAGAATGCTGGAAAAAGCAGAATTTACAATGCAAGTAAATCCAATATTGTTAAAAAAAAAAATCTGAAGGATTGCTTGTATTCAATACAACAGTGCTAGAACAAGAGATATTATGTTTTAAGCAATTTTAAAAAAATTATCAGGCACAAAATACTACTTTGACCTACCCGGATGTGCAAAGGTAACAGTGAGTGGTCTAGGTAGTTCGTCATGACTACTAATGATCACTAGCCTGTCGAGCTGAGGTCGAGAGTTCGAATCTCACTTGTGGCGGGGTGTGTTCGATCTTAATTGACAAGGATTGCCAATTTTCCTACCAAAGGTCGGTGGTTCTCTCCTGGTACTCCAGCTTCTTCCATCGATAAAAACTGGCCGCAGCGAAGTAGCCAAATGTGCTGAAAACGGCGTAAAACCCCAACTAAACAAACGAATATTCTGCCTTTATTATCAATGTGCTATCCACTATCCACGTCCTTATACTAAAAAATCCTAAAGGGATATAAGCCACCATTTTGGATTTCATATCTGCCCTCAATCTCCTCCAAAATGAATGATCTTCAAAATCCAGTCATCATTTTATCAAGATGCGGCATCAAACTCTTTAACTTGACAAGCAAAGTCAAAAGTTCGCCGATTTCGGGTCGAAAGCAACGTGACCATATATAAGTCAATGAGAATCGGAGTTGCTTCCCTTTGACAGGCAATAGTGAAGTAACGAGGAACGTTGCTTTCGACGCGAAATAAGACAACTTTTGACTTTGCTCATGAAATTATCGAGTTTAATGTCGAAACTTTGTAAAATAGTGATTGGACTTTGAAGATCATTGATTTTGGAGGAGACTCAGGGCAGATATGAAATAAATTATCACATGGAAGTATTTTCAATTGATTTTAATCGTGGCTGAAAAAATGACTTTGCTGTATGTGCCCAAGTGGAATAAAAAAAGTAAAAGGGAATTGAACTGATTTGTAATAGCAAATTTAAGGATAGAAATGAAAAAATTGAAACATGGAAATGTAATATAAATCAATGTAGCTAACTAACAGATAGTATTACATGTGTATACTTTGTTACATGTATACTATTTTCCAGGTAATAACAGTCAGAGATGTTTAAGTCAGGAGAAACCAAAGAAGGGGGAAAGGAATCATCTATAGTAGACGATTTTATGTATGGATCCAATGTGGCAACAGCCCATGTTTATATCCGAATGGGTAAGGTTTACAGGAGATAATTTGAATATGCTGCTGTCAAATTATTTAACATTTGAAACCCTGTGTCAGATTAACTAATTCGGGATCAAGTTTAAATATGAATATTTTTCACATATGATTATGATTCATTTGAAAGATGTGCCTCTTAAAAAAAATATCTAAATTTTCTCTATGTGCGTTACCTTTCAGGTACATATACATACAAAAAAATAATTTACGTGTACAAAAATATCTCAATATTAGGTCATCTCTGAGATACATGTATATACATGTGTACATTCTTTCTTTATTTAAGAGCTAATGTTTTCACTAACTTGGTGACATTTTACTTTTCCTGCAACATATGTAATAACTGCTTAAGTTTGTTATGATTTTCAGGCTTTTTGAGGAAGGTATATGGAATCTTATCGGCTCAATTTCTGTTGACCACTATAGTAGCTGCTGTATTTATGTCTAGTTTTGAATTGACACAGTTTGTTCACAATAAGTAAGTATAAATTTCAAAGTGATCACTTACTGTAAATAAATCTATCCTACAATGGTAAATTGTGATCTTTTGTAGAAGATCTATATGAAAATGGAACATTATTGCGAATTGGATGAAGTATCACAGGTGTTTTTGACACGTAATATCTAGGGAAAAAATGACTTCATAAACACTGTAAACCAGAACATAATGTAAACTATGATTGAATATATTTAAGATAAGGTACCTGGAGGCTTTATAAGGCTGTTGAAGATATAAAACTAAAGTTTATCAGTCCCTTTTTAGGACAGTAAATTTGGGTAATTTTACGAAAAAAATATACCTGCGGTTATGGTTATCTGACTGACCCTAATTTTTGGGCTCAAATGTTAAAATATTTGTAATATACTGTAGTTCAAATTTGAATGACATGCAGTTGAACTTTTAAAAGAACATGCATTTGTGTAGACTAAAAATTCCTTTGAATTTTAAACATTTGTCTGCTAAAATTCACCAATTTTTAATATCCTTTACAGAAATACCCAGCAGAAGTGTTATTAATCTGTTATATTTTAAAAGAGTTTCTAGGGCAGTGTTTAAGAGAATTTTACCAAAATGTCATGAATTATAGAATAATATGTATCTTTGTTGATGCCAGTTATGCTGGTAATTTAAGGTAAAAAAAAATTAAATACTATTCAACACCCAGTTCAATGTTTTATAAATTCTAGCACATGGTTGCTTCTGATTGCTATGATTGGTTCCATTGGTATGCTGTTGGCTTTAATGGTATACAGACAACAGACACCAACAAATTATATTCTCCTGGGACTTTTTGTAAGTAATATTTTCTATGCTATTTTATCTTTATCAGAAAGTTATAGTTTTATGCATTTAGATTGACACAGCTGTAATATTTTGACAGTTTTTAAATTTTATTTAAAATTGAAAGATAGTATCTTTTATATCTATATCCTCAATGCTTTCTTTAATACTAATCCAACACAATAAGTGATCAAATTGGATTAGTATGTCATACTACTGGTATTTATTGCTTCTTAATGATGGATATATTTTTTTCTCAAATAGATATGTCAACTTTACTATTTGTATGCTTGTTTTATATCTGATAATCATTTTATTTTTTCAGACATTGATGGAAGCCTATAGTGTTGGAGTTGTTGGTATGGTTTATGATTTTTTTTCTTTTGTGGATGAAATATTGATTCAGTTATTTCAAAAGAGAAATTCATGTTTAATTAGTTACAGATATCTGAACTCTTAGTCAGTGAGAAAATGTGTAAAAAATCAGTCATATTTATCTGACATGTCCCTTTTTTGGAAAAACTTCAAAATGTGCATGTCTGATTTCCTTTTAGTATTTAAAAAAAATCTTTTTATGATCAACTAAATTTGACATTGAAACCTTCAAACTGACATATATTATGTAATACTTGTACAAGCTTGTAGTTATAAACATTTACAAGTATAATATTAAAGATGATTTCTTGAATAGGAACATTTTAAAGACTATAAACAAGTTAATGCTTTTAAATTGTAATAATAATGCTTAACTATAAAGTGATGGCTCAGAAAATTTTTGGAACTCCTGGCTGTTACATTTAATTTTGGAAGAACCTTTTCACAGCAAATTGCATATATAATAATGAATCTGTTGATGGTAAATGACAAATTTTACTTTTTTTTCAGTGACATTTTACCAGGTTCATTCTGTCATTGAAGCCTTTTTGTTGACCTGTGCTGTAACTTGTGCTTTGACATTATATACTCTGCAAAGTAAAAGAGACTTCAGCTCAATGGGTGCTGGGTATGTAATGATTTAATTGCAGTATTCTTCCATTACTTGATTGAATTTAATCAAACCCCAGAATTAAGCCAGACTGAATGTTATATTACTATGTTGTTGTTTAGAAAAGTTAGATAAAGAATATTGAGTAAATATAAGCCGAGACATGTAATCCCAAAACTCATCAAAGGTTCTAAAGTATTACAACAATGTGTAAATTTCATAACAAGGCATGAATAAATGGTTACCAGTAGTTTTAATATTGTAATGAAAACACTAAAATAAAATAGTTAAAAAACAGAAATAATATGAGATATGAGGTAAGGCAGTGTTCTCCCCAGAAATTTTGGATAGCATCACATTTAACGTACTTTCCTATTTGTAGATACTGCTTCAGACCGTGCCGCAGAAATGGACACGAACAACTGCCTTAAAGAGTTTATGAGAGTACAAAAGAAAATTATATACAGCCTTCAAAACTTTTAAAATGTCAGCTTATATGCTGTATGGTTTCAATGTTTGTTTTTATTTGACAGACTATTTCCTTTACAGCTAGTAGAAAAACTATTTTTCACCATATATTCTTTAAAATACGTTAGTTCATGAAGTTATTATTTTTATGGGTTTTTTTTCTGTATAACATATTAAGATTTTCAATTAATTGACTTTTTCAGATTGTTTGCGGCCCTCTGGATCCTTATTGTTGCTGGTCTTCTGCAGGTAAGAAAGTTCAGAAATTAGTCCATTATATTGGCTGGTTGTACTTTATAATAGTCAAATCCAGCCTATTGTATGGTGAATGTTGACAAGGTGGTGAAAAAAGGGTACCTGTTTTGTGTTAACTCCATAGACATCTTTAAACACGACCCATTGAAATTTTGGAGAATATTTCTGGACATTTTGAAGATGTGCATGAAGGAGTATGGTGCCATTTGAAGAATTTTCCTCAGATTTTCCATGTTGTGGAACTTGTAATTATTTGTGATAATTGTAAATGGACTGATGATTACTAAGGTTAAAAACATTCAGGTTTAAAAAAATGTTGAAACACTTGTATGGTTCTATGGAAGGTAATACGGTAACCAAACACTTTATAAGGAAAGACAAAGTTTACGAAATCAACAAAAACAACCTCATATGAGTTTGAAAAGTTTGTCATCACCTGGCATCTACTGTCTATTTACTTTTCACATTTTGATAACTGCTGAATAGAATTTAACCAATCTTTGGTATCTATTTATCAAGAAATATGGCTGCCAGAGCCTAATCCAATTTCTGTTTTGCTAAACTTTGAAAAACTTTTTTACAAGAATGACTTAATACCTGATTGAACCCAAATTTTAAAAATATATTTCTGTAAAGATACTTAACAAGTGTTGTTATTTAGGTGGCAATTGGAAATCCAAAATGTCCACCAGCGTCCAACTTAACATTGGACCCTATATTAAAATTCTTCTTAAGAACAATTAGATTGCTTGTTTAGACTGCGACATTATCTTTGCTAATATCCTTTGATGAATAGTTTGTTACATTTGTTTATATCCTTTGATTTACAGTTTTTGACTCCCTTCAGTACCAATGTACAGTCTTCAGTTTTGCCAGTGTTAAAATTTCAATATATAAGGATACGAATATAGATAACTTATATCATATACTTGTAAATATTAGTAACTAGATTAATAATTGTTATTTGTATATTTTCTTGAAAAGTGAAAATATATAAAGATTTATTGTCATTATTGTCGTTTCAGTTGTTTTTCCCATCCAGCATACTGATGGACAAACTGATTGCTATTGGAGGTGCTTTGTTGTTCTCTCTCTTCATAATCTTTGACACCCACATGTTGATGCACAAACACAGTCCAGAGGAATATATTGTGGCATCAGTCAATCTGTATCTAGATATTCTCAATCTCTTCCTGCATATTCTTCGTATCGTGGGTGAAAGGAAAAATTAACATTCCATCAAAAATGCAAATGAGAGGATTTTTCTTCAACTTGTGATAGAAATGTAAAACCTGTTAAATAACCTGTTAATATCTGTTATAAAATTTTTGGAATAAAAATTTTAGATCAAAGGAAATTTCAGTCATGCTTATTTTGTTGTTAACTTGGTTTGTTGATTTTTAAAAGTTTATTTGGATCATAGTAACCAGTAGATGTCATTCATATTAAAACTTTTTTTCAGTGAAAAGAAGCTTCTTAAATTAATTAAACAGTGGGCATATGAATATATAACTAAGTCTGCATAAACAGATTATTAAAAGTTTTACAGGTGGACCAAAATGGAGGGAAGGAGTACCCATCATGCATTATAAACACATTGCTCTTGTTTCATGGTAAACAATGGGGAATAAAACATTCTATATTCAGATATTAATTTCAATTTATGCAGTTTTTCTTAATTTAACATTTTATTCTGGAGTTAAAATTCATGTGCATGTTGCTTTGTTCATTATTTGATTTATGATTTATTTTTTTAATAGTTTGTGGAAGTTTGGACTTTGTTGCTCAACGTCAAATAAAATGTGCTTCAACTAGGCTGAAATTTTAATTACAGTCAAACCTGCTTTAAAGGGCACCTCTATATAGCTAATCACTGTCTATAAAGGGCACAGTGAAACAGTCTAATTTATGAACAAAGGATGTAAAATCAACCTTTGTATAAAGGGCACATTTGTCTGGTCCCTTTGGTGCCCTTTATAGACAGGTTTGACTACTATGTAAATCTGTTAAATTTGTGAATGATCTAATTGACTCTTAAAACTTAGGCAACACAGACCAAGGCAAGTGTCAATTATATATGTGCATTGTCATGTAATCAAAACTTAATCTGAAAATTTTATCGCTTGTGGTATTTTGGTAACATGTTTAATGTGTTATGTTGTTGAAATTGTTTTAAATCTATTCAAAAATGTGCTTTAATTTCACCTTTTTAGCAATAAAAGTTGTTATATTATGAGATGGAATTTGATATTTCTTAAAATCTGGTAATCAATCATGTATTAAAAATTATGTGTAATGAATGTATTATATAACTGGAAATTATGTACACATCATGTATCATCAGGATAAACAAACATTAAAACCTGTCTAAATCAAACCCTGTGTTAACCTGAAACCTATATAATTGCACTTTTGTACAAATGAGTAAAATATTCTTTAGTCACTCAGATTGTGTAAATTAAACACTGGGTGGAAATCTCTAGGGTTTGTTTGGATAGGTTTCAGTGAGTGTGTACCATTAGAATTGAGTAATCACATGTAAATGTAAAATTGGATTTAACTATGCTTTTTTAAACTTATCTAAAAGGCATATTTAAAGTTTCTTTGGATTTCACAAATTTTTTTTAATTCTATTAATCATTCATTTTAAAGAAAATATGGATTTCCGACGACAGGATTTCCTATCTGTTTGTCAATATAAAAGTAGTTTGTATTTCAAGTCTGAAATTTTTAAAGTCACATGATTTCATAGATACACTTTGGCATCTTAATCCAATTAAAACTGTTTGAATGTTATCATATAGAAATATTACAATATCTGACATATTGCTGAATACATGCCAATAAATTAAGGGAAATGACTTATTAAAGACAATCACTTACATATAATGCATTCAAAATCATTGAATTACTTTATTATAATGCATTAAATAATGAGAGAAAAAAAGAATCTGTTATTTATTTCCAACCAAATTACTGTTGTTTGACAAAAATAAAATGAACATAATGGGATATACCAAATAATCCCCCTAACTGAATTTCACTTTTAGATAGAGCTGTTTCTTTAGCATGTTGTCTTTGTGTTCAACAACTTCCCTCTTTAATTTATAGTAAATAGTTATATATATATAACAAATAAAACTTCTTGTATTGATCCACTTTGTTCAAGTTTCAATGTTAAACTATCAGCAATGTTTTTACAGAACTAATTTAATTTTGTCAACATTTTGTTGATTTGTTATTTGTTTTTAATTTCTAATTCCAATTATAGTCTAATAAAATCACATGAAACATCAATCACACGTCATGAAATGGTAAGAATGTATTGGGACCTTATTTTAGTCAACATATAATAAAGATTAATATCAATAAAAAGTTGTTGATTCTTCTTACAAACATAGTCTGTATTGTAAAGAGATAAAAGTAGCAAGAAGACCATACCAGTAAACCAGAGGCTGAGTAGTAGTAAGTATATGGTACACCACCTTATATTACAAAAATTATTACATTTACCGGTACCAAGAACTTCCAACTCTGAGAAAGTCTGTATTTTTTTATCTGGTCAAAAGTTTTGCATTACAGTTATTTTCCCTTTGATTATATAAGCCACAGGATACTGACTAATGATAAAGGACAAGTATGCTGTATTAGGTTTGAACTAATTATAGACTGAACAGTGTTTTATGTCATTTTCATATCAACTTAAAAATGGAAAATGGGAAATTATAGCCTATAGAATGGATTTGAATATACATTGAACATTAATGCCCAAGGCAAAGATTGTGTGATTGATCCAAATCATGCGAGTCTTATGCTTAGAGCATGGGGTATCATATGTAACATATGTAACATGTTTTTTTTTATATTTTTTAACTAGGAAGTTTTCATCTCATCCACAAGTTACGTCACAATTTTTGTCTATCAAAATTTTGTCCATTTCTGACTCTTTTGGCATTAGATTTTTCTGTATTGGATGCTGTCATTTGTACTGTATTCTTTTTTTCATTGTGTTCTTCATCATCACTTTTTGTAGAACTTGACAAAGAATCTGTGCTTTCCTCATCAGTTTCAGAGCAGGTTCCTGACCTATCTGTACTGTCATCATCACTATCATGTTGTGATATATGCACATTAGAAACACCTTCAGTAACATCTTCAAGGTCATTTACTATCCCAACTCCCTCTGTAGCTGGCAAGTTAAATCCTACATCTGACTTATTAATTGTACACTGTAAATACATTATATATACCACTAATTCAAAGTAAATAATTGCTAAAGGTCTAATTCTCTTAATTGCCTAAAATCAAACCTAAAAGTTTTACAGTGTTACTTCCTATCAGTTGCAACCAATTTAAGTAAAATTCATTTAATAATATTCAAAATAGAAATAGGTGTTGACTTTTCAGGAGAATAAAAATTTTTGTGCAGAACTTTCCAATTCTAATCCAATTATTTTCCCAGATAGTCAAATCCATTCAAATGAAAATAATGCCTTTGTTTGGCATTTCATTACGTCTATGAACCTATGAATTTCATAGATCTGGATTAAAAAATGTAATAGTTGATAACACAGAATACAAATGTAAGTATATAGACTATTCCTACCAAAATGACTAAGTTCCACAAAATGAGAAAATCTGTTTTATTTCTCAAAAATGTGTGAGTCTTCCAAGGAAGACATGTGTCACCTGCGGACGTCAATTTTTACAAAAGGTATTAAAATGTTCTAAAAATGAAATATATATGCACACTTTTGCATTAAGGTTAATGCGCAGAGAAAGTTTCATCAAATTGCTTTGAGCATGTTGAGTGTTTATGGAGTAGTTTAGGTTTTAAGTTAAGTTTTGAACCCCCCCTTTTTTTTTCAAAAATGCCATTTTTATTAAAAAAAAATTGTAAATTTTCTAAAAATGAAATACACATGCACACCTTTGCATTAAGGTTAATGCACAGAGAAAGTTTCATCAAATTGCTTTGAGTGGTTATGGAGTAGTTGAGGATAGAAGTTTTGAACCCCCCCTTTTTTTTTCAAAAATGTCAATTTTAACAAAAAAAAAAATTAAAATTTTCTAAAACTGAAATATATATGCACATCTGTGCATTAAGGTTAATGCACAGAAAGTTTCATCAAATTCCTTTGAGCGGTTATGGGGTAGTTGAGGACAGAAGTTTTGCCCCCCTTTTTTTCCAAAAATGTCAATTTTTACCCCCCAAAAAATTTAAATTTTGTAAAAATGAAATAGATATGCACACCTGTCCATTAAGGTTAATGCACAGAGAAAGTTTCATCTAATTCCTTTGAGTGGTTATGGAGTAGTTGAGGATAGAAGTTTTGACCCCCCCCCTTTTTTTTTCAAAAATGTCATTTCTTTACAGAGAAAAATTTAAAATTTTCTAAAAATGAAATATATATGCACACCTGTGCATTAAGGTTAATGCATAGAAAAAGTTTCATCAAATTGCTTTGAGTGGTTATGGAGTAGTTGAGGATAGAAGTTTTGAAACCCCCCCCCCCTTTTTTCAAAAATGTCATTTTTTTACAGAGAAAAATTTAAAATTTTCTAAAAATGAAATATATATGCACACCTGTGCATTAAGGTTAATGCACAGAGAAAGTTTCATCAAATTCCTTTGAGCAGTTATGGAGTAGTTGAGGATAGAAGTTTTGCCCCCCCCCCCTTTTTTGCAAAAATGTCAATTTTTACCCCAAAAAAATTTAAATTTTCTAAAAATGAAATATATATGCACACCTGTGCATTAAGGTTAATGCACAGAGAAAGTTTCATCAAAATCCTTTGAGCGGTTTACGAGTAGTTGAGGATAGAAGAAAAGTGTGACGACGCAAGACGACAGATAGTGATCCCTATGTGTCGACCATGCGTTCCGCAGGCGACATAAAAACCATTAAATAATAACAAGGATTTTACAAGATTTTTATAAATGGCTTATTATTCTGCATGCAAAAGATTTACGAAATGAAAAATGGGTGTTAGCAGGAAAAATAATTTATGGCATTCAAATGGATAAAACCAGATGATTCTGAACATCTGACAAAAATTCCAAAACATGATCAGTGAACATCCTTAAAAGGTGTAGGAGTTTACAACACAAAAATGGTTACTATCCATAAACAATTATCGCAAAACATTTAAAATCTGGAGAAAAAAAAATCTTCAAATGTCATCAAAATCCTTCATGCACATCTTATGTCCATTATTATTCTGCAAAGCCACCAGCCCACCCAACCACCTATCCTGTCTGAAATTCACCATATAAATGTGCAACCCATCTAAATATAACACAGAAAAACTGGATAACTGAAAAGGGTCTGTCAATTTTCAAACTGCGAACAGATGAGCAGTGAATAAGTTTTCTATTAATCCAGTAATCTTTGAATCAAATGAGTTTCACTATGCAAAAAAAAAACTAAAAAGTTTGAAATGTCAATCATATTCTTTTTAATCATGTTCAAAGCCATAACTTCAACAATGTATCATTACTTATTTGTAATATATGTACCTTTTTAAGTGCCTCTGCCAAAGACTGGATCTGTTTTGAACTGAAATGAAAAAGTTATTTTGGTTAAAGACGAAATTGTATGTTAAGAAATGTAGAATTGAGAGCGCTAACAATTGTTGACGGACGCAATGAAAACATCTGATGCGGGGCCGTAATGAACAAAACAGTTATTCAGTTATGCTAATTACAATTTTGACCAAGAAAAAATATTCACATTGAAGCCAATCAACAAGAATTTTACTTTTTATTGTGTTCATAACAATTTTCATGATTTCGTGAAAATTAATTGTAAAATTGGATACTTAATTCTCTTGGTTTTGTAAGCTTCAAGAAATTACTCAATAAAATATTTTCACATGTTTATTTCATTAATTCAGTGTCCAAGAAAACTGATACCATACAATTTGATGAATCCACAGATAGAAAGTACCAGTATGTATATTGAAATTTACCATTCATGGCATACACTTACTCAGATGACTGTATCCACACACAGTAGTCTGTTATATAGAGATCATTCAGTATGTTCCTGGGATAACATTCTGAGAAACACTTGTGAATGTCTAATAAACATTTCAATATTCTTTTTTTCCCTAAAAAGGAAAACAACAAAAATATCTTCACAAAAATGCATATGTTAACATTTGTAAATTTATAAGCATATCTAAAATAGGACACAAATGCAGCTCAATCCATCATTCTGTACAATTGTTGTCAGATTTACATAATATGTATACAGTTGAACTCCCCTAAACTGGCCCCTCTGAAAACCAGACTCCTCAGCAAACTGAAAGCTTTCTTTTGCTCCAGAATTTACACCTATATTTTCAAGTAAAAATATCTTCCTAAAACCGTCCCCTCTGAATTCTGAATACCGGAGATATTTCAGATCTAAAACATATTTTTTCCTGTCAAATACACCTCTAAAGACCCCCTGAACTCTGAATGGTGTATTTCATACAAAGCCTAAGTGATATGTACAGGAAAAACTCCATTCTCATGAAAGATTTTAACTCCATTTTCTACCAAAAAAATACCAACGAAGCAGAAAGATTAAGATATAGTTACAGTTAAAGAAAAAACAAAGCCATTGTAGTGTATATAAAACTTCATGCCTTTCAATCTTTCAATTTATTTACTTCTGGTTGGATTTCAGTATAGATACGATTTAGTCCAGAACCTTAAAACTGGCACCTAGGAAAAATGTCACTTTCTACGGACCCATAGCTGTTCCATTTATGTTCCACTGTACAACTGACCTTGCCTTTATATTGATTACCCTGTTTAGGCCTGTCTTCTATTGCATATATAATTTTGATGATTTTGACTTTCCAAAATTTTTGTCATGACCATACCTGATGAAGTATAATCCAGAAATTAGCATTATATGAACAAATACAATATTCAAGATCATTTATCATATCAATAAGGCCTGTAACTGAAATCTATAGTTTTACAAAATTCACATCTCAACTCTTATCCAATAAAGATGTCTTTTTTATCTGTAGAATGAAAAGATATAAACAGTTTTGCCCTATAACAAATTACCTGTTGTTAACATACTGCTAGTTAATTAGGGAAGATGATAAATAATCTCCCTTTATCAGTAGAGATGGAAATTATCTTCCTGCCTGTTTTTTATTTAACAAAAAAATTCTTACCATGGCTAAATATTTCTGCTGTATCTTGATGTATTTTTACTGTTAATTCCCAGTGTCTGTACAGTGGGTATGATAAGCATCGTCTGTAACTGGCTGTTAGTACTTCCTGTAGTGAACTGAACATCTACAAAATTATGTAATCAATAGTGAAAACAAATATTGTGTTGACAGTGGTTTACTCAGTAAGCAAAGTATGGAATATTTTTTGTTTCCAATCCTGAAACTGCAGAAACACCAATTTTTGTTGGTAAATTTGAACCAAAAATTTAAGTATTCCACAAACTGCATACATGTTATTAAGTCTATGTTTTTACTAGAAAAATACAAGCCCACAAAATTTTGTAACCTCAAAACCAGTCAATTTTCATTGAATCACAAAAACTGATTAAACAGTACATGGAAGCATTTTGTTCCCATTTTTTAAATTTTTGCTGATGGATTCCAACAAATGAAAATATGGAGCATTTACAAAGATCCACTTCAAAGTTACAAAATTATGAGGCCATGAGTGTGTTTAATTACTTACATCAAGCCATGATAATGTTGAACTCAATTTACTTATGGTCCATGAAGATTCTACCTATAAAATGTGTGACAAATTTAATGTCGTGCTATTACAATGTATACTTTGTTTTAAGGTTATGTACATTTAAAAATAAATATTTTATACGTAGATGAAAATTAACTGTATGTTATGCTTGAACTTTTAGCACAATTTAATTAAAACCTATTATATTACTGAAAAATGAAATGAAGAAGCTACAAACCTTAAACAGGATGAAATAAAAGTTGGGATATTGTCTGAAAAAAGGGAGATAACCCCATTAGGGGGCTGGCATAAGAACTTACATTATGCTCTCCTTCAGTAGTCCTTCGGTCATAACAGTAAGCAAATATTATGTCAACCAACCCAAGGTACACTGAAATCTTATTGTCAATCAAATCTATTTATATGTTAAGAAACTTCTTAAAAATATTACTTCCAAAATATTAAACTACCGTCTCAAACATTTCCACATAAAAGTTCATATTTCTACAATAAAAATTAAATAATCTGAACAATGATATCTAGTAGGTCTAAGTTAAGGCATATTTTGTTTATTAGTGGGTTTTTTTTGGGGGGTTTACAAAATAACAAATTTTATTTATGTCATATAAGCATTCAGTTTGGTTAATGGATGAAAAGATACATTTTCAAACATTTAGACAGGATAGGAATAGACAATATTTTGTAATCCACATATTTAGATGATATATATCAAGTTAATTCCAATTGCATAGAAATTGTATTTCAATTTTTTTCCTGGGAGAAAACTCATCAAAAAATTCTTTAAAGACATGTGTTAAATTACATGAAATAATATATTTTTCAGTCCAAATTAAAGGATACATTCTTTCTTTGGCAAATTTTTCATTCTTTCCCTTTCTTCTTCATCGAAATTCTCTGAAAATCCATTATGTATAACAATCAACATAACAAACAAACATATACAAAATAAACAAAAATCAGAAATACTAATTCTATGATACAACAATTCTGATTCATCAAGATTCAAAAAGTAGCAACAACAAAACCATCAAATGACCATGTTTTTATGTATAGGTCTATCTTGTTTTAAATTTTCATATTTGTATTGTTTCTTGAAGAGCTTCAAATTCATCCATATCACTGAAATTACTTTACACTTTGACACTTTTCATGGTGTATGATAATCAAATCATGATTTTTTTCAAATCAAATTAATAATTTAACATCCAATAAAGCTTCGACCTTTGATTTCCTGATTTTTTTACATGTCAAAAATAGGCTCTGACATGAATGTCTCTGTTTTAATGCTTATATCAGCAATAAATTTAAAACAATACCTGAGCTGACAGTACTGTTTACCATTGCTTAATTTCATATAGATTTCCACAGTTTATGACATGATAAAGAAAAAATTCTCACATCAAAATTCAAAAAATAATTGTTCTACAATGCCAAATGGTCAAGTGGAGCCAACATTCTACTGTCAATACATCTTTATAACAAACATAACAGAATCATTTGTTTATGAACTAGTTCCTATGTCCTATATAAGCCTACCTAAAGAATCATCACTGGGACAGTAACACAGTAAACCTTGTATAGCATCATCATCGTATAAATCTGCCCTGAAAGAAATGCAAATAATCGTTTCAGTAAATCCTATTTCTGTTGCCTCTGTACAATGAGAAAGTTTATTGTGTAGTTTCAAATTAAATATCTGCTTGATTTGAAAAAGCCCTTTCTTAACTTTTTTAACAATTTTGTTTTTGGTCACTACCTCCTTGTAAACAAAAGATATGGTAGCAGTTTTTATTGAAATTTTTATTCACCTTTTAATGTAGAAGTCATACAAGAAGCTACTTCAAAATACCCACAGATAATGATCTTCATCAAACTTCTCAGTTTCTGCTATCTGTCTTTTCTCTCTCCTGTCAGACATAATACACTGATCTGGGGTCTTTAAGTCCACTATATCAACTATTTCATCCTAGAAAGGTAAAAAATTTATTTTATTGCCTATGACTTGTTTTTAATATTTTTAGACTTACTTTTTCTTAGATAAAATAAATAAAACATTTCATTTGTATATACTGTAAAATCACTAATTTTCGTGGGGTTAAAATCTCGTGGATTTGCTTCTGAAAATGATTTCGTGGGGATAAAATTTTGTGGATTTCAAATTTAACATAATTATTAACCATGGAATTGTATTTGAGCATTTTGAATGTACTTTTAACGACCTATCCATGGAGGAAATTGATAGAAGTGAGCATCCCACACCTTGGATGTTGTCAAAATACCTTGACTGTATTATCAAATGATAATGACATATGCATTTGGGTGTTAAATTTCACTCATGCTCATCGACAATAAAATTGTAATTTACAATGAATTTAAAAGAAATAATGTTTGTTTACATTTATTTTCTATACTTTTAATGTTAAGAAATATTAGTATATCACATATTTGTAAAATTTGATTATTACAAATGAAAAAGTACAATGCATGTCATTTTTTTTAAAATTAGATATTTATTCTAATTTATTACAAGAAAGGTCATGCAATTTAAATCTTGTTTTCTGCCTCCTGTTTGTCGTTTAATATTTTTGTCTGAAAGTGAATGAACACACAGATACCTGTAACCTTTTAAATACTCCCAACTTCTGATTAGCAAATCCATATTTTGGGCAGTCTAACGACAACTCTTCATCTTTATAAGGTGATTGTTCAATATGCCAATCAAAGTCCTCTTCTTCTTCTTCTTCTTCAGTCTGTGCATCATCTGTCGGTTTAAAATTATATTACTACCTCTTTTCTAGACCCAACAAATTTCTCATTGTTGCAGAAATTTAACAAAAATTATATTTCAATTTTGGCCATTTATCAACCACATTTAGAAAATGTTAAACCCCAAAATTATCAATAGATCATGAAAGAAACACAAGAAAACCTGATATTCAATACCTTAACTTATATTTTTATGTACATGTACTGCAAGCCAAATTACTATGTACAACACGTATAATAAAGAAACCATAATGGCAAATGCAGATTGAAACTAAAAATCGTGTCTGTAAGACACAGATGCCCCGACTAAAATGTAGGTTATCATGTTTGAATGCTGAGGCACATCTGCTGATGAAGTTTCGTTGATATACTATGCTTAGTTCCAAAGAAATGAACCTAAAGGCAAAACTTAACCAGAGTGGCTCAAGCATAAAATGTAGGTAATAATGACCCAATTATTGTATGACTGCTCATTACTACCCAAGGCACATCCACTAATGAAGATTCATTGGTACACTATGCTAAGTTTCAGAGAAATGAACCTGAGTGCAAAACTTAACCACATAGTTTGGATGTATGGACAGACAAGGGTAACTCTATATGCCCCATCCACATTCATGGGCAGGGCATAAAAAGTGGAATTCCATTAAAATGCAATAAAAACCATCCCGACCATCAACCTATTCATAATCTTTGTTCTTTTTGCCTTTAGAAAAGACGGACGACAAATTCAGATATCAAAGATAAATTGGTCTGAAATGGAGAAAATACTCCACTGATTATAGGAAACAAAAACAAAAACTATAACTGTGAGTGACCTCACTGAGTGATACCCTTTGTTTGCAGATGGTATAATAAAAATGTTTACTTTTTATGTTTCCTCACCTAAAACTTCAATCAAAGGAGATTGTATAGTTGTCTGCCCTTTAGGTGTCAGTAGTTTAGTTATCATATCTAATCCTTCGAATGTTTCTCCTTCTGTTTCTTTAGGTACTCTAACTGTGAATGACCCTAAAAAATAAAAATTCAGTTTACTCATCTTCATAAATATCTTATAAAATAAAAGGGTTATAAGTACAACCTAATTGAATCATACAATTTGAAATAAATATCTTCTAGGATTTTGTAATGACCTCTCCATCAACCTAACTGATCATCACTGGTATGCCTGTTTCATAATTCCTTGATATATTTTATATATATATTGTATATAATTGATACATTTGTTTGGAACTGAACAGAAATAATTATGTTAATCCACAAAACATACATGTACTAGTATGTATTACCTGTGTTTATCATTGTATATAATTTTTGTTTGGAAATGAACAGAAATAATTGTTAATCCACAAAACATACATGTACCAGTATGTATTACCTGTGTTTATCATTTTATCGTATTTCCTCATGGCTATATCGACCTGCTGAGGCCTTCACAATTTCCCGTATTTCGGCACTGTGACATCGTAAAGAGTTGACCCGACCCTAATATGAGCTGACCCGAATATATCAGCGACGTCATAATGTTTGACCCAACGTTGACCCGAATATATCAGGAAAACATCCGTTTATAGGCAGATGGCCATTGAAAAGTAAGAAATTCCATTAAGATTGATAGTTAACAATACGATAAATTTATCATCAGATTTTCTTCAAACAAATATTGTAAAATATAAGCAATAAGCTCACTCGCCGAAAAAGCTTCACATTGTGTCTCGCAGCTGATATTTTACGATATACGTTTGCAGAAAACCTGATAATATGTACATATATAATTTTTGTTTGGAACTGAACAGAAATAATTATGTTAATCCACAAAACATACATGTACCAGTATGTATTACCTGTGTTTATCATTGTATATAATTGATACATTTGTTTGAAACTGAACAGAAATAACTATGTTAATCTACAAAAGATACATGTACCAGTATGTATTACCTGTGTTTATAATTATCATTTTGGTAGTTTGATTGGGGTCTAAAAGCCTTGATCGAAACAGATTTTGTATGAAGTGCAGAATCGCTTCAAACAAAAAATTTGTACCAGGTCAAGGCTTCTAAAACCCTCTAAAACTACTAAAATGATGCATTCAATTCTTAGAATTACAACTATTACATTGAGTGTGGTGAAATACCGGGATTTCAAAGTGAAATCAAATCCTATAATTCACCCAGTGAAATCTCAAGTCATATTTCACTCTACGAAGTGACGTAACAATAGCCGTCACCAACGATGTTGCTATACAAATGTCGTCGCATAGTTAAATAAAAACATAATCTCTTGTATTTTCTTGTTAAATTTTGTGAAATATGTCAATGTAATAAACAGAATAACTAATCTGGAAATTTGAATACCAAAGATCTACAACTCATGACCAAAAAACACTAATAATTCACTCATGTGATACGCGCACTCGTGAATTAATGTGTTGTTCAATAACTCGTTGTAGATTTTTAAGTATTCACATTTCAAGATTAGTTATACTATAATTATTTGCTTACCAAAAAGACACTGCTGAAAATGGATGCTGACAAAGCATCAATTTAAAATTTGAATCCCAACTGAACTGAAGTATAAAGGAACTGTTTCAGTCTGGTAACCATCTGAAACTGGTTTACAACAAATAAATAGAAATGGTTCATAACAGTTCTAACCAGATGAAATGGTTTCTTTCAAATGAGTGGCCAAAATATGTTGATGTTAAGTCAACTTTATGACTGACATCTGTATACTTTTCCAAAGGCTTATTTTACTAAGCAATAAAATATATTTAGTAAAGGGTATACCTTTGTCTGCATCATATTTTGCCTCTTCCCTGCCATCCTCTACAATGTTCCCTGGCAACGTCAATCTAAATTACAAAATGCAAATGTCCAATATATATTCAAATGTATGTTAAAACAGATCCATATGCAGGGAGACAAATTTAAACAAGTTTAAATTCATAACTTGTTTTAGATCCCTTTACTTAGAAATACATACTTCCTGTGATTGTATAGTACATGTTATATGTATTGACTTGATTTGTGCATATATTATCAAATAAAATATGTTTACACTAAAACAGATACATGTAATGGTTATCTGTAAATGGCAAGCAGTTCTACTTGAGTAAATGTGAGGCTTTATCTTGCTTTAAGGTATGATATATGGGCTTAGTGTTGAAGAGAATACAGCAATGTTCAACAGGAAATATACCATTAAATTAGCTAGCTGTTTGAATTGTGTTACATTATTGCACATTTTTCTTGTATATGTAGATTAATACTATATCAATGTTTTTCCTTATTACACAGTCCAAAAGTATAATAGTTTCCTGAAACCATTATCCAAATTTTCACCTCCTAAGTTTGTCATATAAGGGTGTCTGGCTTTTTTTTTAACTCATTTTCCTTATTTATTTCAAACATGATATAAAACCATTTAATATGTACTATAGAATTTCAAGTTAACAATTGTACTACATACATGTATTTATAATATACATGTATATATACTTAAATCAATATAACTTTTACCTTAGAAAATATGGCTTGGAATGGAATCTAAATTCATTATGTTCTATAAATATTTCAGTGTCTGTAACCTGGAAAATAAAAATATTTGTTCAATCACATACTTTTGTGAATCATTATGTAATAGTTTTAACCATCAGATTTATTACAATGTTCAGTCCAACAGGATACGTACTGGTACCCCGTTACGGGATCCTTTTATTTTTCATATTTCATTATTATCACTACTGCACCATTATTTATGTTATGACCTTAAACATATATGGTTCATACTTTCACCATGAGAAATCACTGCATTACATTTGGTGTAAAATTGATACTTTTCCATTATGACTGAAAGGTTCATTTTTCTTTAACCCTGCAGCATTGAGGTTGAGTTAATTGTCTGACTCTCTGAAAATCATAACTTCATGGAAAATAATCAAACTACACATAAGTTCAGTAAAGGTTTGACACAAAAACTGAATTTTATTATACATTTCAGTTTTTTATTGCATTACTAATATTTTGTGAAGCTTGTGACCCTTTGAAACTGAAAGCAGACTTTATCCTCTCAACATAAAAATCATAATCCTGGTCATTTCACTCGGATTCCTGTTCATCCCGGTTCATTTGATTTCATTCTGACATTTAAACATGTATGGATTACAGAAATATAAATGTGGTGGAGCATATATACTCTATAAAAGGATACTCTAAGATACCGAATGAAGATAAACATTGCAAATTTTGTGTTTCTGTAGAAGATGAAAAACATTTCTGAGGATAGGAGACTAATATTTCGATGTTGACTTTAGTTTTTTTTTTTTTTTTTTAATATGGTGTCCCAAATTGTGGTAGAGTATGTACATTGTATCTATACATTTTGTACTTTTCACTCATATACATGTATAACAAACAATAGAGATTCCCGTTGTTTTTTAGATATCTTTTTTTGCTACGAATCATCACCTTTAATAATTCTTTGATCTACAATTTTCCTAAATCAGTGAACTCATCTCAAGCTGAGAATAGTTAGAACAAAGAGTTTAATTATGTTCAAAAAGTCATCAAAAGGTAACAGGCAACCAAGACAAGACGACCCATTACCAAAAATCATTGTACTCTGGTGCAGAATGTATGCAAATTGTGACTTAGATTGCAGGTATTTTAATGTTACTGTCATCAAGTGCTAAACGTGAAAAGGTACAGTGCTTTTTAAAATGTTTCATGGTAGACTTAGGAATCGATATTTCTATGTTTGTTAAATAAAATGCCCTTTTTGAAAAGTTGCCTTAATCCCATAATCCGCATTGCACTAAAAAACAAGCTTTGAACACATTTGTTTCCTGGTGAGACATACACCTTGACCAATTCATTCTAATAGGTAACTTACCCTTGCATATGGTGTCTTGATAATAAATGTTATAAATGCATGATCTTGGTTGATCTCAAAAGCTGGCGTCAGCATGGTTCACCAGGTTTACTAAAATTAAGGTGACAGGAAATGTGGCTGGATGAATTTTTAATTTTTAAACTAGAATGTTATTGTCAGAATTTGCAATTTGTCAATAATCCCCACAGATTAAAAAAATGATATCGTTGTCCATGAACGTTTTACCAAATTTTTGCGGATAAAGCCGATATTAATTTTATATTATTCGACAATTCAATCGCTGAATTGTTACTCAAGCATCTGATCTATATGCTTTTTTCACTGCATTTACTGCACATCCACGTGCACTTGGCGAATGTAAATAATTATCATTCTAATTTTCGATTCGTTGACGGAATGGTCTGTGTTAAGTTTTGTATTGTCATAATATATTTCCAAGATTTCAAGATTTCAAGATTTTATTCAATAAATCTCAGATACATGAAGTGTAACATAAGGAAATAATACGTTTTAAAATATAAATGAGAAAACGAACAAGAAGACAATATATGTATACATTCAAACCTTTTCAAAACATTCCATTCATTTTACGAATAAAAATTGCTAAATGCTTACAGGAACAAGAGACATATAAAACATATATATGATAGTATTATATGATCCCTGATGCTATAATCTTCTACACAACAAAATTTTAGTAAACCTGCTATCTTATTAACATGTGGATATTGTAAATAGTATTTGGCAAAAAATTATTCCGGAGTTCTACCAAAGATGATTTTTGACATTCGAGTAAAACGTGATATTCATCCCCAAAGTGTACATAACCCATCAAACGAAGTAGGAAACTTGCGTTTTTTATCGAACATTTTTTTTTCTTCCTCTCCGATTTTGTTCGTTCGAGTTCTCAATAAGGGTCAGAGATATGGATCTGAGATTTTCCACGATGAGAGATCAATGTTTCTATATTCATTTTTTAATGGGGGTCAGGGGCGGGTAGGGGTGAGGGCGTAATGGGCGTACGCCCCCCCCTAAAAAAAAACTATCGTAATCTGCTTATATTGTATTGAATATGACAATTTATCATATTCATTAATTAAACACATACTGTGATTTCTTTTTAAACCAAGTCAGGAACCGTTACATTAGTGCATTTCACAATAATTTTATGTTTTTTAGCGAGAGTTTTATTATACGCCCCCCTTTCAAATATCTGGAAACGCCCCTGGGGGTCACTGAGACGTATAAAGAGCAGTTCAAAAAGGCTAGGGGTTTACTATAGGACTCTATGGGGAAACATTTTTTTCATAGGAAAACTCTACGAGAGTGACCAATAACAAACATATTTCATATATTTTATTATACACCGTGACAACACCTATTAAATGACATATACCTCTAGGGGGGGTCGATAATTTTGAAAAATTTTATATGCAATTAAAATCAATAGCTTTAAATCATATATTTTATTATTCTTCGTAACAAGACGCATTAAATGACATGTACCTCATTATTCAATGATCCTCAACCTCATAAATCGATAATGTCCAATTATCTGACAAACCGTTGAAATCCCCTCCCCTAAACCATACATTTTCTTATTCACCATGGTAAGACGTACCAATTGACATATACCTCGCTTCCCCGGGGGGTTATCACCACTCCCATCAAATCAATAATGTTCAATTATCTCATAAACCGTTAAAATCCCCACCCCTAAACCATATATTTTCTTATTCCCCATGGTAAGACGCACCAAATAACACATACCTCGCTTCCCCGGGGATTATCACCACTGCCATCAAATCAATTATGTCCAATTATCTCATAAACCGTTAAAATCCCCACCCCTATCTGGGACTATTATACTAGTATAGTATAATAGTCCCAGCCTCTATAAACCATATATTTTCATATTTCCCATGGTAAGACGCACCAAATGACACATACCTCGCTTTCGCAGGGGGGTTATGATCACTACCATCAAATCAATAATGTTCAATTATCTCATAAATCGCGACGTCATAATGAAGAAACCGCACTGAGAGCGATGCGTATAAACATGATAACAATGATACATACCTCATTACTCAATGGCGTCATTCTCGCCTCCTTAACTAATATCTTGAATTATATAAAACTAAAAATCTATAAGAAACCCGACACCTAAACCGTATATTTTCTTATTCCCATGACAAGACGCATGAACTGATATATACCTCATTTACCCAAGGGTTCATCCCCACCCCCCTCGAATCATTTGTCTTTTACTATCTCGTATAACATTGAAATCCTTGCCCCTAAATTCTATATTCTCTTTTTCCCCATGATACGACATACAGATTGATAAAAACCTAACACCCCAACCAAAAGGAGGGGGGGGGTGGTCAATCAATAATTTTTAATTATTTCAAAATCCGTAAAAATGTTTATCTCTTTAACACGTTAATTTTCAGCAATATTCAAATCTCATTTAACTTCATGCTCCATAACAACATATATTTCTAATTGCCTATAAGGAGAAGCAATAAATGATTTTACACATTGCCCGGGGAATGGGGTATTCCCTCGTTAAAATTCAACAAAAGACATTGAGATCCTTGGCCCTTAATTATAAACATTTTTATCCCCGCGCTAGCGAAGCGGTCGGGATAAAAGTTTTTCTGTTCCGCGTACGTACGTACGTTTGTACGTAATGTCCAGGATTATCTCAGGAACCGTAAGAGATAGAAAACTGAAACTTTGATCATTGTTAGCATTGTTGATGTAGATTGTGCCGAAGGTTTCGGAATTTTGGAATTTGCCCTTAGGGCATAATTATGAGCAAAAAACGGATTTCGCGATATCCAGTAAATAGTGAAATCTTCTAAACTATTTGGACTGTAATGCTAAAACTGAAACCATGACTAGTATTACGTATTATTAATATGGCAAATTAAAAAGTAGCATGAGAATTTTTCTGAAACCCCTGGAGGCATAGCAACAAGAGAGTTAAAAAATCCCAAAATCGATAGTCACAGAACTCCTCTCACACCCTAAGCGATAGAAACATAACAATTGGTGCATTACTAGCACTTTAAAAGTTGTCCATGTCAATTTAAAGGTTTCGGAATTTTGAAATTTGCCCTTGGGGCAGAACAAATTTTCTGGAAGAGTCTCAGACTTATTAATTTTTGAAAATTACCAATCAACCATACTATCAGACACTAGCAGAATAATAGCTGTTAAATGGAATATTTTGATTTAAAAAAAAATAATTCCAACTTTGGTAAATTTCCTGAAAGACTCTTGGAAATTGAATCTAGCAACCATGCATATTAATAGCCATTTATGTCACAAGAGTTAAGGTAACCATTCAATTTCCAAAAATGAAATTCCAACTTTGGTAAATTTCCTGAAAGACTCTAAGACCTTCATTTTTTGGAAATGTATCTAGCAACCATGCATATTAATAACCATTAACCATTAAAGAGACCATAGATACACCCACTTCTGCTTCATATCTAGATTGAAATCATATCTTTTTAATTTTCCCATTGTGCACTTCTCAGCAGTACATACCAACGTCTCCAGCCTATTAGGGTCTACATTTCACAAATGATTTGTCACTACCGGGCGTGTGATTTATGCTGTCACATAAATTTCCAAGACAGGGTTATGTTCAGCCTTTATTAATTTCATCTCTTCAAAAGATTTACGGTCGTCATCACGAATTGATTGGCCGATACGAAGTTTCTATCTCATGTATGAGACTAGCTATCTTCAGTTAGATTTCACGTCCTTATGAACTGACACCTCATGCTGATCCTTCCGGAGCACCTGGTGTCACTCCTGGATTTTAGTTGGAGTTCACATTGCAGGTGCTTTTATGTTTTCTACTACTTTATCATGTCATAATTTCTGCTACTGAAGTAGTTTAGTTATTTTTGTTCTGTCTTCACTTGCTATTAGTTGGAAAACATAATCTATGTGTTGTTTGGTAATCTTTCGTTCGTATCAGCACTTTGAAATTGCAATTGAATCTATTGTTTAATTTTTCGAGCCTTTGGATGGGGTTTTTATGCAGATTACGCCATTCTATACCTGCATGCCCTAAAGTCCCCTTCATGTATTTCTCATTTTTGTTTCTTATCAGTTTGAACTAGCTGTTGCAGCCAGCATTCTGAGACTTGCACATGTGCGTACTATTGCTTTTTGCTTTTATTTGTGGACTTTTGTCTTAAAAGTATTATTTTACGGTATTTGATTTATGTTTATCGGATATCCACCGATCGCAGGTTTCAAAGGCCTAGGGTTGTGTATTCATAGAAATGCTTAACCATGACACATTCTATACCACTGTCATAGGCCAGTATCCCGTGTTCAAGTGGAACACCCTCTTGTATGCTTGCCGTTATGATATTTTATATTATTTTGTGTCGGAATCCTGTTTATTTTGGGATTTGAAGAAGCGAATATATAAATGGTTTCTTTAAATGCAGGTTTAATGGTGTAGATAATATGAAAGCAATCATTAAAGTTAGGACTGTCAAGAACAGTATATCATTTGTAGCGAAAGTGAAATTTCTGTCCTCTGTGCGTAGATGGTTCTTTTAGCCTAATTTTGTTTTGTTTTTTTTTCCTGTCTTGTAGCCTTTAGTTGTTTTGTCATGTCCTTACTTGGTTCGTTTAGCCTTTCGGTTATTTTATCCTATCGGTTGTTTTGTTCTCTGTCCTTGGGTGGTTCTTTTAGCATTTCGTTTGTTTCGTCCTGACCTTAGATGTTTTTTCTTCAAGAGCCTTTCGGTTGTTTTGTCCTGTGTTAAAGATGGTTCATTTAGCCTTTCGGTTGTTTTGGCATTTGAATACTTTCTCCCTTTTCTGTTGTTTTTGTTTTTGAACAATTTAGGGCTTGGGCACAACTGACGAGTAGTAAGTTCAGGAAATGTGAACATCTTGTACCAGAGATAGGAATTTGACAACTTAATCAGAGATACCCCTGCTTTTTCCACAAGCAACATCAAATCGAAATGTTGCTAATAATAAGGGCTTCAGAGAGATGCAGATAATATGAATCTATATATCAATGTTAATGTTAGGCATATCTAGATATGACAAATAAGTCTGTACAATGTTAATTTGTCTGTACACAACTCAGGCTTTTGGAATTAAATAGAGGGGAGTATCTGTTCTAATGCCAATACATAACTTCTTTTTTCTTCTCTTCATTTAACACTGCACTAGACAGTATCCTCAAGTTCAGCAAATTTCATTCTGTAGTGAGAATTCATTCTGAATACCCAGATAGCTGTCAATTATTGATTCAGTCCACTGAACATCACTCGTGACTCAAGTCTTAACTGTCAAAGATTACCAGTTTTCCAATGAAATTTCAGTTGGTAAGCGGGCTTAATCTCCACCAATAAAAATGATGAACCCTAATAATTTCTGGTTTGGTAAAAAAAATTACAAAGGCAAAGACAGAAACAAGTTGTTTTGAATTCAAAAAGGATATGCAATATGCATAAGAACAAAACAGCTTAACATGTTAAATATTTTATTAAGTAAAGGACTTTCTTCTTACATTTCCCTTGATATATAAATGCTGAACAATAGATCTGAATAAGCATTTTTAAGCTACAACAAAATTTCTTTTTTATGTTATTATTCAATTGAGAATAAAAATATGATACCCAAATCCGGATGTTTTTTCTTTCAAATCAACACATTTTAAACTCTAAATCAAAATATTCAGTTTGCTTTATTCTCATTCAAAAATGAATGAAATTTTTTACTATGCTTAATATAATTTACTGTCCATCATTTAAATATTTTAGAAAATAAAACACAATACTAACAAAATCTATTAACAAAATAAAATGGTTTTACAAAAGAACTAACCATGTATCTGTTATAAGAAATGTTTTTCATTTATCTCAGTTTTTAATAAAATTATACATACATTCCTATGTGATGAAATAGTGTCAAAGGATAATTCCATGATACTTAGTTCCAAAAAATGAAACCATTAGATAAAAATTAATTTTTCATCCTTTTCTTTATTGAGTATCAGTAATCAATTCTCTCACTAACCATATTTTCTGAATTTGCAATTTTATAATCCCCCTTACACACTTTCATTTTACATCAATATCCATAGAACCATTCCTTTCTCCAATGAACTAATTTAAATCTTCAGTGACTACCCTCCCCATATCAAAATCACCCTGTATAAGCCTTCTAGTTTTAACTCCAAAATATTAAGTGAAACCAAAGACCTTAAAAAAAACACTTAATTGCTCCATACTTTCAGCACATTTTAAACAATGAGAATATTTAAGTAAATAAAAATACACATTTACAAATAGGAGAAAGTGTAATAAACACAAACTAATAAGAATCTCTGGTTTTATTTGAGTGGCAAGTATGGTTTTCTACAGGAATACATACAGAATACTAACAATGACTAACAAACAGAAAGAGAAAATCTCAGGAAAGATGACTAGAACGCTTCAAATATTTCCTTCCTAATGAATTTAAATGAATGAAATTCAT
Organism: Mytilisepta virgata; assembly: GCA_028015205.1. Taxonomy (NCBI): domain Eukaryota; kingdom Metazoa; phylum Mollusca; class Bivalvia; order Mytilida; family Mytilidae; genus Mytilisepta; species Mytilisepta virgata. The sequence continues at coordinate 84,353,419 of CM051519.1, forward strand.
ATAAATTGTATTTATAACTTCACCTGATAGTGTGTAACTGGAATGATATATAAAATGTTCCATTTTTATTCAAATGTACAATTAAAAGTGTAATAAACTTAATAATATTCAAAATAATACACACCATAAACAAACAGGTAAGGGTCACGTAACTCTTGTAATTATTACTACACATATTTCCAAACAAAACTTGTTACAGAGGTTAATACAATAACATTGAATGTACATCTATTGAAATACAGAATAAATTCCTGTCTAGTGTTATCCAGTTTTAATAACCAGACGTAATTTTGGTTATTGCGGAAAATCAGCTGAAATAGGTGGAATCTGAATAGTCCTGCAAAAACATTATTTTCTTGCTAAATACATAACCTTAAGAAACTTTTGAAATTAGCTTGCAATTCTGAAGAAAATTAAATTAAACTTAAGTTTGAGTTTGTGCATAATACTTTCAGTAACAGGAAAAGTTGGTTTTTCCATAATGCCTCATTACACCGATGTTAAGTTTTTGTTATGCTTTTTGAGAACTCAACCAATTCTCCCGTCTCTAGAAAAACACTTTCCTTGTTAAACCCCCTCCTCAAAGGGAATTGGTGGTATATTTTTTTATTTACTATAAAAGATTTAATGCACAGAACTATCTAGGATATCATACTGGTAGATAAATCTTTCAGAAAAGGTGTAAATGGAATATAATAAATTCAGTTAATACTTATTATTAATGACACCAGGTATTATTTTCCCTAATTCTGATATACACCAGTATATGAATGACACAAAGATAAAAATACCTAGTAAAAAGCTTTAGTAATTCTACTAGCATCTTAAAATTGGTATATCAGCAAACTATTTTGGTTTATTAGACTTACTTTCTGATAAAATTTAAGGACTCATGTAAACTATACGTAATTATTCTGTTGGCTTGTAAATAAACAATGTGATTTATTTCAAAATATATGATCTTGATTACAAGACAATTATGTTTTGTCTAAAAATATCATTTTGGCCTAACAGAAAATGGAATTAAATTGTTTTCACAAATTCTTAAATCTCTTTTGCAGCAAAGTTTTTTCTACTCAAAGTGCAAAAATCTACAACCTTAAATCTGACAGTTGTTTAGTTGAAACATCTGTGGAATGTTGCCTGAATGGAAATATGGAATACTGTCTTGCTCACTAAAGACTTGTAATTTTATATTATTTTTTTTAAGATGTAAAACACACTTACTTATATTTTAAATGAGATTCTACACAACAGGAACTGTAAATAACAGACATACACTAACATTTCTAAGTTAAAGATTTTGTTTATAACAGCACCTTTCAAAATGAATTTTGTCTACCAATTCAACATGGTGAGCAAAATATTATAATAAAGATCACAAAATAAATGTTAATGTGCTTCACACCCTTTTCTAAAATGACAGATTTGCCTCCCTTTGTATCAATTCCACATCTCCGATGAAATTTCCTACGATTTCCAATCTGTAAAAATGATTTCCAATCTGTAAAAAGTAAACTAATTTATACAACAGAAAGAAATTTATTCAAAGTCCTATCTTAGTTTGCAAGGAACCACACCTAAAGTTAATGTCGAATACAAATACTTGATTCACAGTTTGTTCCTGTACCCCCCTATCCCCTTCTTAACTTATTTGAAATATATTGATTGACATGCATAGGTATATCCATTGAAAGTTCATCGTACTGAATGTATTTCAGCAGTAATATGTTCAACTATTTTAGATAAGAGAGTCAATAATTAGGTTTAAGAAGTTGAAAGTGTTGTCTAGTACTGTTGATTCATTAATATTCATTGTATACCAATTTTCGTGGTTTTCGTGGGTCCCAGTAAACCATGAAATTAAATATCCATCGAAAAATAATATTTTTTTTTAGCTTAAATGCACTGGTTTGAAACCATGGAGTTTTGATGTACCTATTATGAACAATTGCGTTTTTACAGCATGTACTTGGATACTGACATATGATGAGTCAGCTATATCCATAGAGGATAAAGTGTTTAGTGTAATTTTGTCTTTGGTAACATATAAATGCTCAAACAATTTTCTTTAAAAATATCTTGACTATGTAAATTGTTGCGGAATTCACTTCCGTTTTTTTTATTCAAACATTCAAGAAAAATACTAATCTTAAGTAGGCCTAAACAATACAGACTTTCTCATAAATTACAGTAAAAACAACTTGTCAAAAGATAATAAAGCAGAAAGTAATGATCGTAATCGGATTAAAGATATGTATGTATATACCCCGAGGCATTTGGTGACAAGTGATTGCAATTTTGTCAATACATATTTCACACCTAATTAGCCCAACAAGTAAATAGTTACGTCAATCTTGTTAAATTCATGACAAATTTGAAGAACCTGTTTGTTAGACTTTTGTTTTATAAGCGCTTGAAATCAGTACTTTACTTTACAATATAAAAGTGTGATCGGCACGTTTTGTCGCAGTATTTTCATAATATCTGATGTGCCAAGCCACGAATTTCAGTATTTCAACAACTTTTTATATTTTTTTTCTAAGCCAGCAATCCACAAATTTACATATCCCATGAAAGGCCTTTTTTTTCTCTATCCACGAAAATTGGTATCCACAAAAATAAATGAATCCACAGTATTCAAAATTAATCATTGGTACATGTATTTTTTGTGACTTTTTGATATATAAATTAATAGAAATCTACATCTAATATTTATACATACTAAAATTTTATAAATGAAATTTATAATACCCGTGGAAAAAACATTTGATCAATGCAGATACACATACCCCCCAAAAAATCCAGAACTCAGTACTACACTGAATATCAGTGTCAACCCCTTGTCTCTTAACCCATGTGAATCAAGTTTTTCATCTGACTTTGATGTTTTGATATATAAATGAATATTTCTGTAACTGACTGTTGAAGAAATATGAGAAAAAATTACACTTGTAAGATATCAAAGAGGAACTGTACTTAACCAAGTTATCCAGGTAATAATAAATTTCCCCATACCCGACACTTAAACATGTTAAATTTAAGTTAATTATTTGTAATACATTTATGATGATAAGCTGACTGTAATGTAAGACTTTCAAGATATTTAGTCCCGATTTCCTAAAAACAGATGACAGCAAAGTTTTTAGTGCTGCATTCAAAATGTATCTTTACTTATAAAGATTGTAGTTTAAATGACTTATTCTGAAATAAAATCTGAAGTAAAGAAAAGAAATGACTCTGTTTGAAGTATATTGTTCCAATTTGATTCTTAATCTGACAAGATAATCTGATAATGAATTTGTGTTTGAATTTACTCTAATCCCTTGTGTGGCTGCATGATTTGAATCTCTTCTGTATATTTTTTCTAGTTAATGTCTTCCTGCCAGAATTTAAACTCATTCAACATTAATCTCAGAAAAAACATGCACTTCTGTCTATTACCTAATCAAAACTCCCCTGAGTACATTTTACTGATTCACTCCAAATCAACATTATCATGCATTAGTTTCATAATGTTACAAATCTATCACACAATGTATGATACAAATATGGAAACAAATGATATTAAATTGACAATATTTTGTTTTGTCTAAAATATGCCTTATAAAACCACTAAATGTTTTGACATTTATAAACATGTTTGTACTTTTGAATTTTTTTTTATCTGGTTAAATGCTGAATAATGTAAAATGTCAGAACAGTGTAACCACGTGAACAATCGAACCCATGTACTATTAACAACAGATAGACTAATGGATATTTCAACATGCAAGATTTTACATCATTAACAGAAATAAAAACCTTGGATCATTTACTATCTACATGACTTTTGTATACTTTACTGACCCATAAAAACTATAAATCTAAGAAGAGTTTTTGTCCAATTCCTGTAGTTAAAGTACATTAAAAATTTTTATTTTATTTATTTGTAGCTGGTATGAATTTTATACTGTGATACTCTTTCATCAATGCGATTTCAAATATACTATATAAAATTTGAAAATGACAAGAGTCTACTTTATTTACAATACAGAAGTTAAACCAAAGTCTTTGCAAAGATTTCTGGCAAATTGACCTCAACACCAACAAAGCTAACCTTGAATCAATACTGAACCAAATCCATGTTTTGATAGGAAAACCAAAAATCATTCTGACGAAATATCAAAATAAGAGGTGTACAATGCCATTGTTTACTGAAGGTGCCTGAACGTTTCATGGAAATCCATTTGCAGGTCTAGGAGGAGTTGTAGAGAGAGAGTATAAAGGCACAAGATGATGACTAGTGATCCCTATCTGTATTCTGTTTTTTTTGTATGGGTATCTAAAACTTGCACCTGCCTTGATTTTAATTTGAGTGTCCAAAATTAGTGAACAATTAGATTTTTTTCTTGTCTAAATAGTATACAAAAGTGCACGCATATATGGAATAGATATCTGCATAACACAGACTAAAGAAGATAATAGTCAATAGAACATGAATGTGCCATTAGAGACTACTCGGTATATTTAATATATATGTGTTATATAATTTACTGGATTTTGAATAATATGTTTTTGTGCATTTATGCAAATGTGTTGTTACCTCGATATTGAGAACACTACTAATCATGTGCTGGGTTCAAACACACTGCTGTTCAAACGCACTGCTGATCAAACAATCACCAATGCCCAGTCAATGGTTTGTAAATTATAGGACATTTTGTCAATATGACTTTTGATTTACTCTCTTGAATAAAAATTTCCACATTTGATGCAAATTTATATCTTTATAAACAATTAAAATGCATTTATTATTTGATAAAAGAAACAAAGGCTATTCTACTGTGGGTTGCAGACAATATAAATGCATATTTGATAACCAGGTCAACTATATAATACCATGTTCAACAATACATGTAAATTTACAATTAGAAGTTAAGGTGAGTCAAGTTTAGACAAGGTTTCAAAACAGTTTTTAATTATGTTATGATATCCAACAAGTAATCTTAAAAACAGAACATTTTTTGCTACTGAAATTAAACTGCACAAAAACTACCGTGATTAGTATTGTTCAAGGTGTAATAATATATCTAATAAAAAGCAGCTGTTAAGTTATGCCAAAAGGTTATAAAAAAATGCCAGGTAAGATTTGCCCTTTGACCTGTATATCAAAACTGGTTAAAATAGACTACACCAATTAAAAGTAAGAATTTCTTACATGATGATACTATCGTGGCTTGGCATCGACCAAGTCAAACTGCAAAATAAACAAATATTTACACTAAGAAACACACTATAACTACACATGTGAGATGCTAAGAAGGTAACAAACCAGATCAGACACAGTGGGTTATGAAAAAATTAAGTATGTGATAAATCAAAAATCTGCCACAAGTCTCTATTCATAGGGAATAAACTCTGAACAATTAATTCATGAATGTAAATTTTTTCTACTCTGGTTTGTCCCTTTCAAATTTCAGAAATAAGCTTAAAAGCTTAACATATTAAGACAAGAGGCTCCCAAGAGCCTGAATCGCTCACCTGTTATCTTTTGTGTACAAGTAGATCTTGCATCAATGATTATTTTTGCTATTTAATGTATACTGTCACAATTTTCTCCTTAATATCGACCTGTACAGCTAAAATATAGAATCCTGAACCCAAATAGATATGTTGTTAGGGATTTTTTCAATGGCATTGACTCTTGACTTGAACAAGTAAATTATAGTCTTGAACCGAAATATATATGGTTGCTAGTGACTTTTTCAATGGCATTGACTCTTGACCTTTCTTTTTGACTTGTACAGGTAAATTATAAAGTCCTTAGCCTAAATATATATTGTTGCTAGGGACTTTTCATCAGTTGCTATGGACTTTTTCAATGGCATTGACTCTTGACCTTCCATTTTGACTTGAACAGGTAAATTGTAGGGTCCTGAACCAAAATACATATGGTTGCTAGACTTTTTCATGGGTTGCTATGGACTTTTTCAATGACCTTGACCCTTGACCTTTCTTTTTGACTTGTACAGGTAAATTATAAGGTCCTTAATCCAAATATATATGGTTGCCAGGGACTTTTTCATCTGTTGCTATGGAATTTTTCAATGACCTTGACCCTTGACGCTCCATTTTACTTGTACTCCTATCATTTAATATATTTCAAGTAGCCTCCTAAACATCTGTGACAATGTCAAACCATTATTTTCTGTTTGCATGTAAATAATCTTTCAAGGGCAAAAACTCCTATAAGGGGTCAATTGACGATTTTGGTCATGTTGACTTATTTGTAGATCTTACTTTGATGGACATTTTTGTTGTTTACAGTTTGTCTATCTATTATCATATTCAAGATAACAACCTAAAACTGCAAAATTTCCTTAAAATTAACAATTCAGGGGCAATAACCCAACAAAGAGTTGTCCGATTCATCTGAAAATTTCATGGCTGGTAGATCTTGACCTGTTGAACATTTTTACCCCATCAGTTTTGCTCTAAATGCTTTGGTTTTTGAGATATAAGCCAAAAACTGCATTTGACCCCTATGTTCTAATTTTAGCAACAGCAGCCATGTTTGATGACAGATCAAAACTTCTGATAAAATTTATTAACTAGATACCCTAAGGAACATTCAGTTAAAGTTTGAAGATATTTTGCCCAGTAGTTTCAGAGGAGAAGATTCTTGAAATAGTTTACGACGATGACGGCAGACGCCAAGTGATGGCATAAGCTAAAAAAGAAATAAAGCAGATATTGCTAAAAATTCTTTTGAGACAAATATATACAGGGGAGGAATTCTAGATAAAATGCCTTCATCTGAAAATAATTTCTACATTATCTAAATAGAGTGTTTTATGTAATCAAAGTTCAAATACTAATTTATAATCTGGATAATGTTTCTAAATTACGAGTGATGTTAATTTCCTAATGAGGTAGAATATAACAATATTAAAGAGGTAGTGAAGTGAGAGGGAGAAATCAAAACGTGTTGTTTCTCTCGTTACCTCAGATTCTATAAATGTTGGGCAGCAAGCTAAAATTATATGACATATAAATTATTTCAGTAAACTTTCTAACATATACCATACACCCTGTTCCATAAAAAGCTTGTATCTTTACTTAACTATTTTAAAGGACTTCAAAAATGTTATGTATATCAATGTACTGTTTCCTATGCAGTAATGCTCAAAATACAGCTGATCATTTGCTTATTATGATTGCAAGATATATAAAAGTGGTTGAATGATGGAATTATTACACTTTATCAAAAACAAGATATGCTAAAATTCAATGTGATAAAACCAAAAAAAGTCTTGTTGGAAAACTAACCTGTCTTTCCGACATTTACTTCTAACAACATAAACACTGATTACTAAAATAATATCTGAAAATATCTAAAAATTAACATAAATCTAATAAAAAAAAAAAAAAACACCAATGTTCCTTAATCTACATTAAAACCCCTACAAAGCACCATCAACTGACTTGACAATGTTACATAAGTTGAAGACAGGAATATTTAAATGTTTCCTTTTATAGACAAAGAGATTAACAAATGAATGGCATAATTGTATAGGTTAACATTGTCACTACATCTCTATATGTACAGCAGCTTTGGAACCAAATACCTGAATTAACTGTTCCTCATATTCATCTATATTTCGTTTCATTATTTCCATACAGGGTCCTAAAAGTCGTTCAAATGCCTGGACATCTAAAACTGTAATAAATAATATACTTATAAATACCTAAATATTGATATAAGCTTGTTCAGATATTTACATTCCAAGCACAACAAGAAAGGTTTACAATGACAATGGCAAATATACAAAATGTCAAGAAAAGTATACTAAACATTAAAATAGAAGTTAAAATATCAGTATATACTGAGGATACTAATAATGCAGAAATTTCTGATTTATACTATTATTTATCATATACTTATAGAAAATAAAGGTAAAATTTTACCCTATGATAAAATTGGAAATTGTACATATTTCTGCCAAAATCTTATAAGAATTGGCTTAGCAGGCTGATATGACTTTGTTATCAACTGTTTCCGGTATATATCAACTGCTTCCATTTTATATCACACCCCTGATTCGTAATCACGTTATAAATCAGTCGTCATTGATTCTAAACTTACTAGCACATAGGAACAGGGCAGATGATAGCGGGACGAAACTCTGGATTATATTAATTCGCTCAAAAATGTTAATACAAACAGATAAACATTAAGTGATAAAACAGTTTGACTAAATGGATGAGGGACAACAGAGATTTGCAGCACCCTGAGTATTTTCGATAATACGGCTATGAAACCGAGTTCATTGGTGCACTCAATATTTTGATGTGTGACCTTCAGCTTGAGAACAGATTCTTTATTCATGACACAACCTCTGGTAGAAGACAAGAAGAAAACTAAGTATTGTTACAATGCAGATCTCATTATTTTACAATTTGATCTCATATATATGGCTCTAATGGTTTTCCATACATATCCAAGAGGCAATTTTTACCCAATTCATAAAGATAACTTGATGCACACAATCAAGCAAAAACCATTCCATTCCAGCCCTTTCTGCAACAAGTAGGTGTAATATGCATATTTTGTGGGGAAACCTAGTTGGTGAAAAATGGATTTTTTTTTTTGGGGGGGGGGGGGGGGATCAAAGATTTGCTGCACTACTGCTGTCCCTTACATTTAGGTACCTACTTGGATCAAGTTCTAAAAATTGATGCAAAGAAAGGACCAAAATATATTCTTGCCAAATATGTTGGCCCAACCACAAAATTTGGGACAGCTATGCCTCTATTACAATAAAAAAATGCTAAACAATAATTTTAGCAGTCACAGGTTTCCATAATTTCACCCTGAACCAGAAGTACTTATAAACAAAAAGTCCCTTTGACCTCAGTTCAACACGCCAAATAGTTTTGGTCCAGGTCCAATTTAAAGGTACAAATTCGGCAGCAAACAGCGGTTTTTCGCGGCTGGATATGTTGGTTTTTCAAATATCGTTAAAATCACTCTATATATGCATTTTTTTCATTAAAAATTATAAAAATTATTTCAAGAAATAAAGTTCCAATTTTGTAAAAGATCCGCCATTGTTATATCTTTATTCGGAAATCAATTATAAGAAAGATAACTCTTGATGTTCACTCAAATAGTGGGAAATATAAAACCTATGTGACAATATCGGTAAACCAGGACTCGTCGGCGAAAGGGTTAAAGGTACTTCACAAAATGCTTCACATCTAGTTTTATATCAAAATGTTAGGATATGATTTAGCATCAGTGAGAGAACATCCCACATGACTGAACATTTAGGGGTTACCATGTGGCCTTCAATTAAGGGTAACAACCATCACATATTTGCCCTGGGGTTTTGAGAAGAATGAAATAATGACAGATCACACTGTCAATCACACTTTCAGAAAGTTCAGCATATAAAAAAAAAACGTTCACCTTTTTCAACAATTAAAGTTCCCTTTTAAAATATAACAATCCAATACTAACCAATATTTATTGTGCCATTTTGATGAATCTTTTGTGTCACCTGCTAGTCAAATGCAATTATCAAATCTGTGTACATATGCTTGTGAAATTAATCATTTTGTAGATCAAGAAAACAAACTGTTTATTTCTACATGCTTTTCCTGCTATGAACAGCAAACAGGTTTATTAGGGAAAGTCTAATGAAATTGTTTTGTTCTCCATTATTAATTGAGATCAATATGCAATATGAAATTTATATTTTCTATATTCAGTTGGATATTATAATTCTGCATTTTTTCAATACTACCTATACTGAACCAGTTATTAATCATTGTTATAGCATTTAACCTCTTTTTTCAAACAATTGATTACTTCAGATTCCAAGGTAAACAGTCAATTATAGATATCTGTAACTAACTGGTCTGTTGTACAATATAATGAAATCACCCACCTTTTGTTCTGACAGTCTCAATCATTTTTGTTTAATCAATTCTTTTATACACTTACCAGCAAGTTTCACTTTGCCCAAAGCATATACACTGGCAGCTCTTGGTTTGTGTGTTACTAAGGCAAGTTCTGAAATAGCAGGTAAAATATTCAGAAACAAAATACTATAAATATGTAGTAAGACTTTTCAATGGATATTATTTAAGAAACAATTAATGGCAACCATATGTTTGTTAGAGATTTTACTATGGCTAACATTATTCAAGCAAAATTTAATCCTCAGTATTGGTCAGGAATAAATATAGGCAAATAATGGTACCCATGTTCTATCTAAAACAAATTATTGATGACATTGACTTGTTAATGAATACTGAAGATGCTTATATCTTACTTCTTTGTAAGATTCTAGCTAGCTACAAATCTCTTCAGAAAAAAATAGTTAAATAAAAGCAGAAACTTCAAGTATCTAACATGGTTAACAAGTCTGACAGTTCCTTTTAAAGAATACATCTGTGAATAAAAATACTTGTTCAATAAAATTGAAAAATGTGACTCATTAATTTATTTAGTTGATTGCCTTAAACAAACCTCCAAAATATCCTCCTTTAGTATATCTTTTCACTTCCACTTCTTCCCCACTGGGATCTGCCTGTAAAATATTGAAGACATAATACAACAAGGTTCATACAGACTCTTAAACTTCCAATTCCATGATTTTTCCATGACATTTCAAGACCTTTTCATTGCTTTTCCATACCTCATTGTTGATGGTTTTAATGCTTATCTTAAACAGAGACAGTTGACTAATGCACTTAATAACAAACGAAAGAAGTAGAGTTCTGGAAATCCAGAATAACCTAAACAAAATGATGGCAGTATTGATAACAATGAAGAATAATTCACCTTAAAATATAACAAACATGCAAATTAAGATTTTAATTTCAAAGTTCACATAGACTGGTCATTGCTGGTAGGAGAACAATGAAAGCATGTTTCAGTGAAAAAGCCTTTAATTTCACAATTTTAAAGAACTCTACTGGCTTCTGAATGACTTTAAAAGACCAAAGTTAAATTCACAGACTTTTCATGACCTGTGTGAACCATGTATCTTCATTTTGTTAATCTTGGACCATCAAATGACATTGCTAGGAGGATAATTATACTCCTTTACTGATCAGCACTTTTAATGTATTTTTTGCACAATATATTTATTTCAAATATGAATAATATATGTTGCAATTTGGTTTTACACATAAAATATAAAATAGATATTTGATAAAAATAACTACCTTTAAAAGGTAAAAATATACCAAGGTATAATAAAACAATAAAACAATAAAAAAAAGAAAAGACAACTTAAAAGAGGACCCAAATTTTCGACCCAAACAGCCTTTATCAAGGGAAGATGGAGAAAATGGGGCCAACTGCACTGATTGTCAGAAGTTCACTTTCGTAGCTAAAACTCAATACCAAAGTTTGAAAAATAACTAAAAAATAAACATTTCCTAATAATTGTGAAATCAGTATTTGTTGCATCCTTATCTTTAATTGTGATCAAAATCTTTTTCACAAGATTTAATTAACTGACATATAAAGGACTTTAATGCAACATCCAAATTTTCAGAAATAATATCTAAAATCTAAATAAATCAAATTTACAATCTTTAAAGTTTGCTTTTCATGCTTCAGTTAAAAAATAATTCACCAAAAATGACATAAGTAACAAGTAATAATCATGCTTTTACAACTTTAATTAAAAGTTCACATAAACTGTGTTAATACATTTTTACTTCTAATTATGACAAGAATTGCCAATGCATGAAACAATCTAAAATCAAAATGTCTACAGAAATTAGTTCAGCCTTTCATATTAAAGAAATAAATATAACATATCAGGGTAGTTTAATCATATTTATGCCTTATAATAAACAAAATGCTGATATTTAAATCAGAAATTCTCTATTACATTAGTACAAATCTAACTGCAAAATTACACCTCACTGGATTTATGATATCAATAAATATATGGATTACCTAAAGTAAATATGTACCTTAAGAAAGAAAACTTTAATGTATTCTAAAATATCGTTTCTATTCAAAACACCCATATTACATTTATCATGGTTATATATGTACTTAGGAATGATGAATTTTGAAATAAGAGGGCTGACCTAAAATGTTTATTTCATTTGGTTCATTTCAGTGCCTGTTTTATTCCAAATGAAAATATTCAATAGCAAGAAATCAGCTACTGTACTAACAGAAAATTCTTCATCATTGTTTGGAAGAGAACAGGACACATGACCATACACCATACAATTTACATTGTCAAACTAATAACAAGCTTTTATTCCTTGGAATATCTGGTTCAATAAAGGAAAATTTAAATAACATTAACTGTAATCTGTACCTTAAGTTAACTGTCCTTTCAATTATAGGCAAATCAAAGTTTGTCATAAAAATTACTTTTTTATAGATACTTTTCAGCCATGCAAATAATTATATTTACATACAATCTTCTATGGATTTACAAAGAATAAAGATGACTATATCATACACAATCTTAAGGGATACCCTTAAAACTGACAAGTATGGTAATGTCTTGTATACCTTATTACTAACTTTACAACCCTTAAAACTGACAAGTATGGTAATGTCTTGTATACCTTATTACTAACTGTACAACCCTTAAAACTGACAAGTATGGTAATGTCTTGTATACCTTATTACTAACTGTACAACCCTTAAAACTAACAAGTATGGTAATGTCTTGTATACCTTATTACTAACTTTACAACCCTTAAAACTAACAAGTATGGTAATGTCTTGTATACCTTATTACTAACTGTACAACCCTTAAAACTGACAAGTATGGTAATGTCTTGTATACCTTATTACTAACTGTACATCGACATTCTCCTTCTTCTATAAAGTACATACAGTCTGCATCATCTCCCTGCAACATAAATTTCCATTTAAAAAAAGCCAGAATCTCTCAAACTATTTGGAAAGGCACTATGAAAGGACTTATCTACGAGTATTTAACATAAGGTGTAACAGTAAATTCACTGCTTTGACCAATCCGTTCATCTGCATGCAAGCCAGGTTCAGAAGGTCTTATGTTACTTGATTTCCTAGTAACTTTTTAAAAAATTATGAAAAAAAGCCTGTATAAATGCTGTTACACAAAACTGTACAAATGTGTTTCAACATCAGTTGAAATTAATATGAAATTATTAAAATAAGTGGCAATTTCAATGAAATCTTGATAAACTTATAATTAACATTTTTTCACTTTTCTAAGTGATACTAAATATTAATTATCTTCACTTATTCAGAAAAAATATGGAACTTTTTATAGAATACATTATCTTGACTTATACCAGACTACAATGAAAGAAACAAACAGTTTTTTGGTGTTCACTATAAGTCCATCTAATCCTCCAATATACGTCTAATGATTGACATGAAATGTAACCAAATTTAAATGATCTACGCTCTATAATGAACTTCAACTCAAGAATATCAAACCTACAAAAGATATCAAACTGTTAATAACCTTTACCTGTTTAATTATACAATCTCCATCATGGAAAGTCTTGGAGAATAAGGCATCAGCAACATTTTGTCTTTCATACGTCTGAAATGGAAATAAGTATTTATTTGTTATAACAGTTGTATAAGATTTTCATATCTGCAAATTCCTTATTTTCAATTTACTGGGGAGATACTCTTCTTGTGATATTTTCTTTATCCCTGGGTTGCACTAAGTCTGCACAAATTGATTGAACAAATTTAAAATCATATTTTACATATTTTAGGGTAGGTCTGAATTATTCTTTTCTTGAATTTTCCCTAAGAATTATTTTTCTAATGGAAATTCCTTATTCAGAATCATCTCTGAGGAATAATTGAACAATTATATAATTTCAATGTTTTCTTGGACCAATCAAAAAGGTCAATTAACTAACAAAAAACTTTCATAATTATCTAGTGCATAGATTTTCAAAATGGCCAAAAAACTGAATTTTACAGACAGTAAAAGACTTGACTTCATACAAAATACAATTAATTCAATTACACATAAGACATATTTTCTAATGCAATGATAACTATTATTAAATATTCTGTTTCTTAATGCTAAAATTTGATCGTTTCACAAGGACAGGAATTCTGTTAAATGTCTGAATATCTTATGCATCAACAGCCTGATAGCTACAGGGTTTGTAAATATGTAGAGCTATCAGATGCATCAGACAATCAGGGAAAATCAATTCCTGATCCAAGGACACGAATGAAGAACTCTTCAAATTCAACACTAGTTAAACTTCAGAAGAAGAAAATAATACATAACACCCTTCCTTCTTGTTAACATTGCTTTAAATCATTGAAAAAGACGTAGGCACAAAATTATTGTTGTCAAATTGCACAAGACAGCCAATCTTAATGACATAAAATTAGAATGTAATAAGAGCTAAAAGCATGTGGAACTGGCAGGCCAATAAAGTCTTGTTGTAATGGAAATGTAATATACATGACGAGTTAAAGACCAACTTGACGATGTATTGATCTCTTGATTAGATGCATTTAAGTCAACATTCTTCAGACATGCCTGATGTTTCAGTCTCATTAATTAAATGTTTCCGTAATTTAAGATTAATTTAAACAAATTTTCTTCCAAAACAAACACTAACGAATTTTTTTTATGTTTTTATACAAGGAAAATGAAGGAAAACCCTACATTAAACACTACTGAAGGAAACAGTGTCTACCATGCTTATATATAAAACCAAATAAACTATACTAAATGAAAAACAAGCAACCTACAGGAATATTGTTATGAAGAGATTCCTTCATTTGAACTCTATTTACCTTCTACAGAATATCATTTTGAGGTAAAACAGCCTATGGTCATTTTATCTACTAAGTCTCTTTTCTGCTTTATTATTCCAACAACAAACCAAAAATCTTATAATTTCATTTAATATAAATAAAAGTGAGTGACAGAATGAAGTACATGTAACCTGATTAAATGAAAGAAATATACAACTGTGTCACCTGGTATTGTGTATGTATTTTGATTAAGATGATAATACACTAATATAAAAGGACAAAGCTTTTGACACCATACAAATAGTGTCAACTATATACGGACTTTACATGGTAATATTTTCAATTCAACCTCTCATTTTTATTTCACCTGCATTAAGAAACAATGTTTCTATATACTGAAATACTTCGTTCAAAACGTTGAACAGAAAACAATGATCAGGAGTTAGAATGTAAATTTAATGTGGCATAAAAATTCAGAATGATATCTTGTGTCTTCCTATCAACTTCTCTTGTACTCCAACTGTTAACATTTTCTGAATTATATGAAAAACAAGTTTCTGTTTGGGCAAAAATAATCTATTTTATAGTGATTCCTTCATGTATTTACAAATCGATATCAAGAAGGATTGCCTTACAACTTGTTTCCAATTTACATCTCTTATAGTTTCAAATAAAAGATTACTGAGATTTAAATAGCTGCTCATCTTGTCGTACAAGTCACATTCAAGCCACTTTTGAAATTGATCTGGTTGATATTATAATTGGTCCTATTTGAATAAAATCCTATTAAGTCTCGAGTGGCTCATCACAATAGATTCTATAGTTTCATTGACATTTATGTTCTTCAATTGTATCCCTAAAGGTTGCAATTTCTATTTCATTTTTTTTCTTAAGACTTTCTATGGTTAATTTGAAAAGACAAAATAAAAATTGATTTTCTTTAATGGTATTTTTAATTTTTATTTTTTCTAATTAATGTAATAATCAGTATACATTTTCCCGAAACAATAAGTGGAAAATAAATTGTATCAGTAAAGGTGAATTATGTAATCTTTAAGTTAAAAATCTCTGTCATGAGGCTGGAGTTGGATGTTAAAACTATTCAAATATCAAACTATACAGGAGTTAAGACAGAAGTAATAGGCTTCCAGGATTTTATTTGCTTTTTAAGTTGGATTTAGTGTCAACTGATACAAATATAAAGAGAGACATAGCACGAAGTGCTTTTGTCCAGCACTGATGCTAACATTCCACTTTAACAGTCATTAGTATTTAGTTGATTTTTAAAAAGGATTTTTAAAAGGAGGCATCAATTTTTTTTCACGAATTAAATAAAATGGATGTAAATGAATTATTTCAGACATACTTATTAGCAATTGATTTTGAATTACTACAAACAGATGTATACTTGTTCACTGGGTCCTTATAAAAAAATTCTCTACCATTTTGCATAACTTTAAGAAGATACTAAAAGTACTGAAACTAAAATTCACAAATTAAAGGATACTCAAAATTCAGATATAATTATACAGTGGGAATCTCGATTATTTCAAATATATAAAGACCAACTCTAGGTACCCCTCATACACCAATGAATGTGCGTCTTGTTATAAAGAGAAACAAAATACGTTTAGAGATCTCAACCATTTCATCTGAATGTTAAGGGGTTTGAGTGGGTGGATAAATATGACAGCTGACCGTCAATTATGACTTTTACAATACATACCCATAGTCATCTTAATTTTTTTTACATCAAAACACAACAATGTTTAGTATAATTGGAAGATCGTCCAAAAAATAGAATTTGTTTGTTCCGTCCTCATTTTTGACCCGATAATGTTGGCACAAGATCGACCTGGCGTATGCATGTTAAGAATAGGAAAACATAATAATACGTCATACTTTCGGCATCGTTATATTATTTTCCTTTTTAAAAATTATCTTTCTTGTTCCTTCAAATAGGTGTTTAATGTCGAAAACGGCAGCAAACTCTAATCGACCCGCCATACTGTTGACAAATTCACAGCACAAGAACCAAAAGTTTTTGAGCATCTCACAAATCATTTTTACTACACGTGTTCAACATTTTATGACAAATGTCAAATCAATGGGCAAAGTAGTGTTAGGGAAGAAGTTCTTTGAAATTCAACCACTCCTTTTTGATATCATTCTATTCTACTATTCAAAACATTTTCCCATAATGATTAACATGCAGTTACATTAGAACAGAGACAAATTAAATTCTTCCTGGGTCTCGAAATGTTTAATCTTTCAGGATTAATTTCTGACTACAAATCAGATTTAAGTTTGAAAATCTGTCTGCACTAGTGAATTTAGTCATGTTAGATATAATTGTTGATGACACATTAGGATCTTGTATGAAGATTTCCAGGAAGAATTCAAATTTCTTAACAATCATTACCGGTATATCTTGTCTAATATGTAAAATTAATATCACCTAACTACATCACGGCTGACAAGTTCTAAATTTAAATGTAATTTTCTTTTCTTTAAAATCATATTTGTACTCCCTGTTGTTCTGAAGACAAAACAATATTTCTCTGTTGACATCTAACATGACATTTTTCTCACTTTGTCAGATTTCTTCAAGTTTACATATGGTTTCCAAAGTTACTTGTTAGTAATTCAAACTGAGACAATGTAATTCTGTTAAAACTACAAAAGTACATTGTTCCTCATAAGAAATAATCAACTGGGTATTACCATTTTTCTTACAACTGAGTGGTAAACAATTTTTCACATCATAATATTAATTTCACTTTTAAATTCAGTATTTTTAAAATTGGACTGTTTATCATTGCACCATGTTATTTTAACCTAAAGCTATGTATTTCATATTGTATTGTTTTGTACAATTGCTTATTTTCCAGAATTTTAAAGATCTTTCCCGATTTTGAACTAAGAAGAGACTGCATATATAATGAAAGAAAGCAATTCAACAACAACAGTAAGATCACAAATAATATGACAATGACTAAGAACATTAATTCAAGGTTTCTGATTTGGACTAGCCACTTTCTAGTGACAATATCTACATTTCACATAATTGTAGACCAATCTTAAAAGGAAACAAGTATTTGAAACTGGGCATCCAGATTATCCATTAAATAAATATTACTTCAAAAACAAATATATTGTCAGTATAAGGTTTCTATTTTGACTTCTGTCATATGCAAATTATCTAAAATTGTTTGTTTAGACACAGATACAGACAGCTTTGGATTTGTCTCCAATTTTGGATGACTTAGTATACCCGAGGCTCCCATGAGGCTGTATCGCTCACCTGATATTTCCATTTGTTCATTGCTAAAGGACCTTGTGAATAACATCCATGCCATGTTTGGTTTCAATCCATGCAATAATTTTCGCCATCTTGGATGACGAATCGGCAAAACAAAGTAATAACACTTGGTCAGCACCTTGTAAGGAATATTTGTGCCATGTTTCGTTTCAATCCATTCAGTGGTTCTCTAGAAGAAGTTCAAAATGTGAATTGTTGACGGACTTACGACGGACAATGGACGAAAAGTGATGGCAATAGCTCACATGATCAACAAAACAACATGTTTTACACAACTGAAATAAACATTGTTTAAGCATAAAATGTATACTTGCAATAACCTAAATGTTTTGGCTTTTGAAACCCACAAAATGATAGATTCTCATGGTTTGCATGAGAGTTTATGATTACATGGAGAATTAAAGATGTTGTCCTTTCACATATTTTGATGCATATTTGAAAAGAATTTTAGAACCCATTACTGTTCTCTCAGAATAAACCTTGAAATAGACATTTATCATTTCATTTTATTTTTTTATAACTGGCTGAATATTCTTAAGCTAATTCATATTTATACAAACAGGTAGCTCTAGACATTTCTAAATGACTTAAAAATATATGGGAAATTTACAAAATAATATTATTTTTTTACATCTGTTATTAGCTAGTAAACAGCTTTAAACTGAACAGTCTGTAAGGATGCATGAAATTTATATGTGTAATACAAATATTTCCTAACATGGAATGAATTAAGTCATCTGGTCCCACCCCCCTTTCCCACTCCAACCCACACACACATACATACACTGGACAAGGCCCGTATTTTGTTAACTCCTAGGGGCCTCAATTTTGTAAAATAATGTAACAGTCAAACTACAAAATTCTACTAATATTGTGAGGTTTGTTCTAATAACAGTGTATTATTTCAAAATGTCCATATTTTCCTATCTGGAATACTTTAAATAACAATGTCTTGTAAACAAAAGCAAAGTACAGAGATTTTAGCTAACTACACATAAAGAAGAAAGTATATTCGAAAACTCTTTATTCGAATACAATGGATATGTCTAAGTTGCTGAAAAGGTCCAAATTTTTGCCCATTAATCTCAAGTAAATTCTATTCTGGTATGCAAACATGCTTGAATCAAATACATCACTTGTGTCAAACTATTTTTATGGTCAAAAGTCAAAAAATAATTCAGTGAACTATCATTATCTCGAAGTTATGGGGGACAAAGTAAAAGTTTGACATATCCATAGTTCGACTTGAGATAAGGCTAAGTAAACATAATAAGATGTACTGTGAGCCATTGCTCACTATTGATTCCCCCGCTTTCTGATAAGGTTGAAAAATAAAGAAATCGTCAAACAGGAAGTTGATGTTGCCTTCATCAGAAAACGTATCCCACAATATGGCATACCTATAGAAGGCTTGTGACAAAATATCAAGCGGCTGTGTTCAGTAGTTCCAGAGAAAAGTGTGATAAAAGATTTTGTTATAGACAGACAGATGCACTTATGGATGGAACCACAAGGGTAAAACAGTATACCCCCCTCTCATTTGGAAGGGGAGTATAATAACACGTTAACTTAGAATTGAAACATGCGTAAAAAATTCTCTAGTTATCTAAGATAACGATTCAAGGTAAAGACAAGACTGTCATACATCAATCAGTTGTTAATGAACTGAAATTATTGATTTTCAGATGAATTATTGAAGCCATTTTTATCCCCAATATTCTAAGTTCCATCAAACAGGAATTGGACATGCCAAAGATTCGAAACTGCCTTACACAATACTGTTCTCCATACTGATGTTCTATGGCAAAATTCAGGAAGCTGGCTAGTGTGGTTCCTGAGAAAAATGTGACAGAAATTATTTTGCAAATCCAACAACAACGCAAGACGAAGGATAGTGATCCCATATGTCATCTCTGCGTAATGCAGGTGACACAATCACAGATTAAACTGGAGATCAAAACTGTATGCACATGAGTCGAAACATTGGATAAGTCAAGGTTTTCCTTAAAACCGCTGCACTTCAACACAACTGAGTTTCACTGTATATACATGAGCAAGCATTTCACCTTATAGAAACTTTGGACATTTAGGTATAACAAGATGTACTGTGAGCCATTGCTCACTAGTGATACCCCTGCTTTTTGATAAGGTAAAAAAAATTAATGAAGTCGTAAAACAGGAAGTTGATGTCACCTTGGTCTAAAATGTTTCCCACAATATGGCGTACCTATAGAAGACTTGTGACAAAATATCAAGTGGCTGCAATGATTAGTGCAGAGAAAAGTGTGACGAAAGATTTTGTCATGGACAAACGGATGCACGCATGGACAGAACCACAAGGGTGTAACAGTATACTCTCCTCTCCTATGTAGTGGGGGTATAAAAATAAAAACCTACCTCCAATGCTTTTAATACAGGAACTGTTTCTAGTAAATTTTCATACATCTTTCTTTTGTTGAATGCTGTTTTCAAAACAATTCTCCTAAATGTCTGTCTATCCTGAATTAAATAACAAATGAAACTTTAAATTTTAGGTAGTAAAAAATGATGTTGTCAAAAAGCAACAGAAACAAACAAACAGCTTAAACAAAATAATGATATAATAACATGACTCACTTCAATTTAAAGTTATGGTGAACAAGTGACAATGATATTAGACTTTCTTTTTTGCAATAGAATAATGTCAAAAATTAAAAATTAAGTGTGGACCAGCGTTTTCTATTTGCACCAATCAGCATTTCATTTGCGCCAAATTTTTGTTGTTGTTAATTTGCTACAGGTAAACACAAGTCATGAGAAACATAGACTGTACAGAATCTATTGATATGCTTACAAAAATACCCTTTCCATCTGCCGTCTGCCCCTGCTCAACATGTGGAGGTAAAAGTTGGATTTCGAGTAGGACGAGTTTATTGTAAAAGTTTTTAAAACTATATACATCACATGTAAAATAGCACTTTTTGGGTAAAATAATACGAGTTTGACGTCAAAAGCACATTTACAAGTCCATCCTAGCTAAGTATTTATATGCAACACTTCTGATGAACTGCAACCTTGTGATTTCTTCTCTACAATATATCCGATACTTTTCAGTAACAGAGTCCATATTTTCCTTTTCATGTTTTCTTACGGTTGCTAGTATATCGAGATCTGCTTTTTACCTAAGTTGTTGCATGGATTTTCTTTATGACATCCATAAAAATGTAAATGTTCGGGTGGTGTGAATAAAACTGCTCATTTTAGTGTGAGTGAAACGATTCAGGGACGTTCTTGGTTCTTTTACAGTTCTGTAACTCAGTTCTTACAATTTTGGATGGTCTACTTGAGATATCAACAGATTGCTTCCTGCATCTTACCTAAGTAACGGCAATTATCTAAAATGTATCAGATCTTACCTGTTTAAATTAAATTGGCGCAAATGAAATTTAATTAATTGGCACAAATGAAATTTAATTAATTGGCACAAATGAAAACTGTTTTGGCACATATGAAAAAAACCATATTTTCAAAATTGGTGCAAATGTCATATGCCTGTCTGAATTACTACAATGTACCTCTTGATAATATTTTTTTTCATTTATGAAATATATTACATTAAATTCTAAAATTTCAGTTATTCAATCATAGGTAGTTTTGCATAACAATCACACCTGACACTTCATGTTACCATTTGCAATCGATTATCTACCATTTTACACTATTTTTCAGCTTCAGCCCATTATAACCATTCCCTATTATACACAGGGGAAATATTTAGATTACTCTTTCCAAAATGTCTTACAATTTACGTCTATATCTCATACAGTAATCAATGAAGACTTGTCCCAAAGTATAATATCTTACATATATAGTTACAATTTTTAGATTGGTCTTTGCCAAGGATTTATGTGACAAACAGCGTCACATTTCCTGACATATCCAAGAATTTCTATGTTGTTAATAATGGCTGTTGCACTCTTTGATAAAAATGTAATAGCTTTTGTACTACTTTGACAGCCAAATGAAATGTCAATGCCTTTCTAAGAATCACTCAATATCATACCCAATTGACTATAATGAAGCCTTTATAGCTAGTTAGTAGACTTATGTTTTCTTTCAAGGAAACTATAAATTTCAGTACTAATCAACAGATGTAATTTAGTAATAAACATTCTGTTGGCCTTTGAATAAATCATTAATTGACTAAATTTACATGATATAGAATTCTGTATTTATTCTTACATAAAAAATAAAAAAAGTTTTAATATATATATTTATGTAAAGTTTAATTTTATTTCTCATGTTATTTACATGACACATGTATGTGAACAAATGCATATTAGTGTAACTGAACACAAGTTTTGTAAATGATATGATTTCATAAAAAAATTGTTGAATAATTTTTCAAGTATTAATTACTATTAAACCTAAAATCTTCAAATCTGACAACAAAAAATATTAAATTCTGCAGCTATTAATAAAAACTAAATTCATGGTAAAGTTGAATTCTGCAATTTGCATTCAAAACCTATGAAAAATTACACATCTAAATGACCAAGATGAGAAAAAAAAAATTTTCCTGAACTATTAAATGATAATAAACCGCCTCCAACTGTCAGAACATACATTGCCTATTACTGCAACCATTGATTAGGCCATTTAGTTAATTGACAGCTTATAACACTGACTGTATCACACTACGTACAACCCTAGTATTTTACAGCATTAATGTTCTATCCTAGACTCTTCTATAACTTAATGGAATGCCTTTTATATTTTCCCATGTCATAAAAGTCTTACTGTACCGTAATAAATCAAGCCTATTGATTGTCCAATATTTAAATAATCGATTTCTCCTTCTTTGATACTTATTTTATTATTCCACACCAATATCAGTTTGTTATATGTGAATTGTTATGTAACAAAAAAACCCCAAAAACCCAAATTGTTTTTAATTTATCAGACTTGTACAAATTGAAGGACAAAGTCATACAGATATCTCTCATACCTTCCACAGAAGATTCACCATTCATTTCAGTTGGTACAAGATTTTTTTTAAAGCTTTACTGTGAATTCAAGATGAAGAACAGTTATAAAATCACTGTTCCTCTGCTTAAACTTAAGTCATGTATACATATAGAGATTTTGTATACAGGGCCCATGACAATTCTCTTGGTCAGTCCATTGTTTAGACACACTCCTTCAACACACAACTAGCGATTACAGTGTATTTACTCATTTTTGCCGGTTATCAACTTTTTTGATATGTTGGTATTCCCATTCTTTGGGTATTCTTGAATTTGGTGTTTACTAATTTTTTTATTTGTAAATATTTTGTCAGCCTCTTGTCTGAACAGAAAAAAAAACAGAAATTTGAAATAAGATGAAAACACAGTATATATCTATTAAAATAAATTTTATACTTTTAGTTTCAAGAATTATTCCTTTGTTTAATTTCCATCAGAACAAAAATATTTAAAAAACCCTGCATACAAGAATCATTAATCAACCTAATTGAACAAACAGCTAAATTCCATACTTTTAATATTAACATTGGAGTTGAAAATCTTTAAAAATTCCATTGCAATGCCATAGCATACAGATTGTGATGTGTTTTATTCAGGTATAAATGTCCCATTCTGATATTTTATCTCATTTAAATTTCATCCTCTTGCCTGTTACCATTGCTCTTTGACATTTAGAAATTTATACTTGCGCCTGACTGACTTATTAAAGTGCTATCACCCCTTCATTACAAATAAATGTATATAATTGATGAAATTCAATGGACATTCTGACGTATTCGGTCTTATACAAAATGACAAATACAATACCCATCATTACTTCTATTTTTCAGTTTCAACAGAGACTGACCTATCACAATCATATATGTCCCTAACATCTGACATTAGAACTGTATCATTAAACATTGTAATAAAACTAAATTCCATTTACTAGTTGGAAATAGAGTAAATAGAATATGTCAATCATCTATATTAAGAAACCTAAGAAAATTTTACAACAAAGATTTGTGATAGAGACAGTTCCTGATTAAAACAGAATCTTTATACAATAAAAAGGTTGTTAATCTTTATAACAGGAAAAAAATAAAAATCCATGACTAACGGCATATACTTCTAAGTAAGGATTGTCAATTAGATATAAGAAAAACAATAAATCTTCCTATTAGGAGAAGGTTCCTTTTTAGCTGTTTGCAACAATTTTGAGTCTATGTAATTAAAAGGAACTAACTACAACAAGAAATATATTAACAATATTCAGATTCCATATTCAATTCTCATATTTCTCTACAATACAGTAAAAGGTCTTTAATGGAGGTTATGTGCAAACATCCTTTACTAATAACATCAAATGACCATACCATAGCCCATAATGTTCCCTCTGTTGTGGCAACAATTGTGGCAGCACGTGGCATATTGTACATTAAAGCTAATTCACCAAAACTTCCTTTGCTGTCATAGTTTCCAACCAGATTACCTCCGACAAAAATATCATATTTACCGCTGAAAAAAAAGACAACATGTCAGTTAAATCACAATGAACGATATTAGAGAGGAAAGACATTTTTCTATTTTTGCTTTCTGAAGAATTCCATTTAACTAGAGCTACAATAAATAAATAAAGCCTGAAGTATCTGTATAGGAATGAACAATTCTGATTAGAAGATATTGATATAGTCAATATAATAAGGATAAAATAGGAACTTGCTGTCACAACAAGGATTTATGTTCTTATACAGAGGGAAGAGCACTAATCTAGAATGAACTCAATATCATCTGAATAAATGGAACATCTGTGTCATAATTCCTCACCGTTCAAAATTGTGTTTTAGTATAGAAAAATACATCCAAATTTGCAAACTTTTATTTTAAAAAATATGCCAAAACCAGAGAGGAGGAAACTCAATTTCAATTTCAACCTATCAAAAACTGAGTTTTAGATCAAAATTGTACCTAACAGATTTTTTTTTTAAAAAGGGTCTTAGAGGGAGTAAGGGGAGGGATATCTACTGCTTGTCAGCATTTTGTGGTACTGCTGAAGACCATATCAGAACTATCTCATATTTTGGTTGGTCGATTATTTTTATTCCATTTTTTGGTGATTGCAAAAGCTCACTTGTCCTTTTAGGACAGGTGAACTAAAAAGCAGAAAAACAATGTAATATTTTGCCCAAAACAAATTTAACCCCAAAATTGTCAAGGACAGGGAAAATATTATGTCCCATTGGCATATGCGGACAGGGCATAAAATATTTGATTAGGTTACAGTAAAAGTATCCTTAATATCACAATAATTTATTGATCAGAATAATGTCCTGCATTTTGCATTTAAAAATAAGAGGCCCTACTATCTACATATATTCCAGCAAGTAATTTATTTTGAAAGCAATGCTAAATAAAATATTGAAATCTAGATAAATATTTTATTACATATCTTACATAAATTCCTTTAATCTTGTGTTGATTTAAATTTAACAGTTTACATGAGATTAGGGTGATTATTAACATGATACAGGTAGCATGTCTCATTATTTAATGTCAACAGACTCATTAAAAATGAACTCCCACCTGAGGAATATACTTTTACCAGAAATTTATTGATATTTATTATATCAATGGTTTATAGCATAATTCTAATTTCATATGTTATCTTCAAGAAGTATTTATATATTCCAGACAGTGAAATTTTACATCTGGAGTTGTTATAATTTATACATGTATATATGGTACTTCACTTGATAACTTCAGTTAATACAATGTCATTCTCAAGGAATTGATTTTTCATCAAAATGGAAGTTTGAAAACCTTCTTTGGTATTTTATACAATGTCTTTGTCCACTATGATAGAACGTTTTAATCAGCTTATCATACTTAATCTTCTGGAAGTCCAAGGTTTTGTGACCATCTTTAACACTACAGTAATGGCATTTCCAGATTTTTCTTGTATCTGAGATACAATGTAATTTCAATTCTTTAACTATCTATAACATAATTGTGTGAGGCATTTAAGATATTACTGTTAATCTTTTTGTAATTTAACATTTGAATAAAATCAATACAAATTTCAATGAAGAATAATGTGCTGGCAATCTTAATGAGTCTTTTTCAAATCCTCTTTATCATATGGACCGAACAACTGAGACATTTTCAACAAGAAGCTAATACAAGAACAAATATTGCTGAGAACAATTGAAAACATAGGAATATGTACAAATGACCAGTACTTATTTACTTATTTTGTGGTCTAATTTGGAATTTAATGACCTATGCTTAACTTCATCTAAACTCTTTTTCTGAAATTAAATGTATTTTCCCGTAAGAATCATGCAAAATAAAAAATATGTATGTTTGGGTAATTATTGTATATTAACCTTCTATTTCAGGTAGACCATGACAAAAAGTGCAAAACTCTAACATGGCATTAAAATTACTTCATTCATAGAAAAATCTGTTTTTAGAAAATTGTGCATTCTGATAAAAACTAGTGTACAGTAAAAAGGTTAAAAGGTTAATATGCAAACATTACTATTAGTGGTTAACCCTCAGAGGATACCAATTGCATTTTCAAACTTGTGCCATTTATATGTATTATTCTTCTTGGGATAATATTCCAAAATTAAGACCAAATGATATTTAGTCACTGTAAACCCCCCTCACCAAGTCCAATCCAAATTTTTCACATGTTTAGACCTATGCCTTAGATCATAGTTTATGTTCCAAAGTCTGCTGCTTAAAATGAAGAAGACAACATAAAATAAATTATATTTCCTTAATTTATCAAAATTTTCCGCAAAAGGTTCATGATTATGCAAAAAATGTAACTATGAAAGACTTGTAATTTTTTGTGAATAAAAACCTGTGGTCAGATGATATAGCCCAAGTCAATCAGAAATGTAAAACAGGTAAAATTTTATTTTGCCAAACCCTATACTGTCATGATATGAATTTTTGAAATAAATTAATACAAGCCTGCTTATCCCTCTTATTCCTTACAACTGATAATGTTTAATATTCTGATTATTCTGTTTTATTTGAAGAATTCAAGAATGGGATTTGCTGTAATATTATTTCCTTAGTTTGTTTATTTAATTCTAGTTAATTGCATACGAGTATTTCTGCAAAATACACTCTGAATTAATTTTCAATCCCTTTCATTGCCAATATAACTTCAGAACAAAATTTTCAACAATTGTATGTATCTAAATCTTATTTCATCAAAGCACATGCCCCAATTGTTGAAATTACTCTGTATTTTGCAAAACATTTAACCATAATCTATTGTTATGAACAAGAGAGATAAGTGGGAGTGATTTATACCTGTCTATAACATAGAAATTGTCACCATCATCACCCTGATCTATTACATGTTCTCCCTCTTGTACCTGGAAAACAGAAATAAAATTTTATATTTAGAACTTGGACCAGTACAACAGATTAAGATTTTTTTGTTAAAAGGCAAACTAGAGGCTCTGAGGAGCCTGTATCGCTTACCTGGAAATAATTTACGGACTTCAGCAGATATAAATTGTTAGACTATGTCGATCTTGGCTGGCAGTGTGTGGATTCCAACAGGCTCATTGGTTTTGCCAAAATGCTTCATTGAGACATGAAGACTTTTTAGGTGAATATTATAACTATGTTTGGCTCTGGTGGCCATTTTGGATGGTAGGCAGGGTTATCAGATATAATTCTAAAAGAGGATAGTCTAAAAACTATTGCTGCAAGGTTTAGTTCCAACGGACTTAGTGATCAGACAAGAAGTCTTTACATCCTATTTTAAACTAAATTCTCCTATGGTGGCCATTATGGATGTCAAAGCAGGTCATCGGATACAGTTCCGAAACAGGACTACCTAAGGACCATTGCTGTAATGTTTGGTTCCAATCAACTAAGTGGCTTCAGACAAGAAAAACTTTAAATGAATATTTTACATAGGGTCATATGTTAAACTAAGTTCACCTGTGGCATCTTGGATAGTCGTTCGGGTCATCGGATCGGTGGCAACTTACATGGACCAAAAATACAGAATTTATCAGGGATGATTTGAATTTGGCAGTAAACTTTTTTTCATATGTCTGTAGCCACTGATAATAAAACCTTAAAAGTCAAGTGGTACTTACTAACAAGTGTGGACCCTAAAAGATGTCTCGCCTGTCCGCGCTTGACCCAGAATAACATGCACTATCAAAGACCATGCTATCATTTGCCTACCATTATGGTACATTTGAAACAGACATGCGAAAGCTGTTATGTGATTACTTGAGCAATTAATTAATTGAGGTCAAGGACAAAAGCCATATGTCAGAAACTGACCTCATCAAAAAACCTTAATATGGTCACTGGACCGTGAATTGAGGTCAAGGACAAAAGGCATATATATATCCCCTGTCCACGCTTTATCCTAAAGCTTATACTGAAATACTGCTCGCTGGACGTTAAACCAGAAATGGGAGCAGTCGCAAATGACAGCTAATCCCCTCGTCCGTTGTTCAAGTATGGTCAGAATAACCCGAATATCATCTAAAGCTGTATGAATCTCAATGGTACTATTACTTAGATCATTGAAGTGTAAGAAGTGGTATCTCAGATATGAAAATGTTAACTTTAACCAAAGTAAGTCAAGTGTAAAATGTAGGTCAGAGTGACCCAATTATCATCTGAAGCAGCATCACTCTCCAAGACGCATCTGCTGACCAAAGATGATTGATGTACCACATGTAGTTTCTTAAATATTAACTTTAACACAAACTTTAACCTGAGTCATTCAAGCAGAAAATGTAGGTCAGAGTGACCAAATTATCATCTGAAGCAGCATCACTCTCCAAGACGCATCTACTGACCAAAGATGATTGATGTACCACATGTAGTATTTTAGATATGAACCTTTACACAAACTTTAACCTGAGTCATTCAAGCAGAAAATGTAGGGCAGAGTGATCCAATTATCATTTGAAGCAGCATCACTCTCCAAGACGGATCTACTGACCAAAGATGATTGATGTAGCACATGTAGTATCTTAGATAATGCAAACTTTAACCTGAGGTGGGACAAACGGACAGACACTTGGACGGACGGACGGACGGACTGACAGACAGACACTCGGACGGGCGAGATACTATATACCCTCCACAACTCAGTTGGGCGAGGGGATAACAATAACTAATCAATCAATAATTTTTCTATGGATCATCAAACTGTGCATTTTAAGTATTTCGTGCAAACCACCAAAAGATAAATAAATTGTCTCAAAATTTTGATGATTGCACCATACTGCGCGCACCATCGCTCATTTTATGTCAATTCTTCGAGAACCGGCATTCAAGTGATAAATCAATGGCTTTTTTGTATGCTAATTTTAAATTTCAGAACCACCCATATTTATATAAAATTTTGTGTCAACAAATATAACAATTTTGAAACAAAGTTTAAATATATACTTATCCTTTTTATATTTATATCAATCCAAATATTCTTATTGAAAGGACATCCACACAAAAATTAACATTACATTACAGACTTATTTACAAAGTCATGAATCAATAGATCAATAGTTTTGATATGTTTTAGTAGTTCTCACAATTTTGCCAGGGGCTATTGAGGGTTGTGAAATTATTTATGTGTGAAATTTAATAAACAAGATCTTTGGTTTTATGATCAACAAAATACTTTTTCTCAAATAGATTATATACATAATCATGTAAGTTTTGTATCAATTATCTTAGGTATGCCATTCGAAGAGAAAAAACTAGATGGAACTTTATACACAAAGTTATACTTCTCCCCCCCCCCCTTCCTGTTTGTCTATCCCCTAATTAAAACATTAGTGATCAATCTGAAAATATGAGGTGGGCAAGTTCTTATATATATGGCGAGTCTAGATATTGCAGTTGCTGAAAAATGGACTGTAAAAGAAAAAAATTGACAAAGTCACTGAACCATGAAATTGAGGTCAAGGGCACATGAAAGGTGTCAGACTGGCATGTACCCATACAGATCTTGCTATAAGCCATGTATGATGAGTCTATTCATTGTAGTTGCTGTAAAATAGATTTTAAAGAAAAAAATTGACAAAGTCACTGAACCATGAAATTGAGGTCAAGGACACATGACAGGTGTCAGACTGGCATGTACCCATATAGATCTAGCTATAGACCATATCTGATGAATCTAGTCATTGCACTTGCTGAAATATAAACTTTTGAGGAAAAAATTGACAAAGTCACTGAACCATGAAATTGAGGTCAAGGGCACATGAAAGGTGTCAGACTGGCATGTACCCATACAGATCTTGCTATAAGCCATGTATGATGAGTCTATTCATTGTAGTTGCAGAAAAATGGACTTTAGAAGAAAAAATTGACAAAGTCACTGAGCTGTGAAATTGAGGTCAAGGACACATGACAGGTGTCAGACTCCCATGTACCCATATAGATCTTACTATATACCAAATATGATGACTCTAAACATTACAGTTACTAAGAAAGGGACTTGAATGTAAAACTATGTCGCAGATTTTCGAAGTTCACTGAACCGTGCAATTGAGGTCAAGGACAAATGACAGGTGTCAGACTGGCATGTACCCATATAGATCTCACTGTAGACCAAATATAATAACTCTAGGTATTATAGTTTCTGAGAAAAGGATTTGAATGTAAAACTATGTCGCAATGTTTATGTGGGTATTGAACCATGAAAAAAAGGTCAAGGTCATCTAAAAATGTGCTGCTGAAAAGGTCATCACTTCATGCACCTGTGGACCAAAGATGAACATTGTAAGTATTATACTTTAAAAGTTATTAAGGTTTTACAAAAAGTTAACGCCGTCGCCGTCGCCGTCGCCGTCGCCTTCGCCGCCGGATTGCTATACCTATGTCTCGCTTCCAGCGACTTTCGTCGCAGGCGAGACAATAATTATGTTGGTTTAAATTTTAATGTCAAAAATATAAAAGGAAACTTCCAAAAATAAAAATCAGTACTGTTGCATATGAAATACTTTTAGGCCAAAAGTGCAATGTACAAGTAAAGTCAAGAAATAAGGGATATTCAAAGGAGGGAAAAATCGAAACAACTGACAAACTCCAGAGAACAACGAAGACAAGACCAAAACAATACATGCATTACAATTAAAAACTAAAAACATATGAACAACATGGACCCCACCAAAAAACCGTGGGTAGACTCAGGTGATAAGTGTTTGACAGAAAAATCTGATTCCAAAAATTCCCCTATCCTAAATTTCGTTATTGTAAGTTTTTCTGTATGAGATAAATTTCCAAAAACAAAAATATATTTCACTTAAATTCAACTACTCAGAATTAATTCATCTCTGTTAACATCATTAACC
The DNA here is from genome assembly GCA_028015205.1 of Mytilisepta virgata. Taxonomy (NCBI): domain Eukaryota; kingdom Metazoa; phylum Mollusca; class Bivalvia; order Mytilida; family Mytilidae; genus Mytilisepta; species Mytilisepta virgata. Next base: position 84,384,850 of record CM051519.1, read on the forward strand.
TGGCTTTCCAATAGAAAAATTGGTTATTATTTTGACAGTGGTTGAGTGGTTATGTGGCTCCAAACAGTAATGTAGGAAAGTCACTTTTGCTGTCAATTTGACAATTCCTTTCTCGTGGTTTGGATTAAAAGGACATATTTTTAATTTTGTGAAAGCAACATTTCTTTTATATTCAATTTGGTGCATACTAGTGCAAGTGACTTATTTATTACATTAACAACAAGTACCCAGCCAATGGACTAAGGTTTCAACTTTTCATAGTTAAACCTTACTTTCAGGGCTGTGGGGGTCCATTTTTCCATTTTCGGTATGAACCCTTCAAATAAAAATGATAAAAAAAATGTTTTATTCATAGCAGAAGTTTTTATAATTCATAGAATAGGGTGGACCTAAATAATAAAAACAGACTGTACTGCTGTTTCTAAGGCATTGAAATAAAAGGGAAAACTGGGTCCATTGTCCGAGTGCATATAGAAATTCCTGAATATTTGCCTACAACATGCTGAGTTTGACAACAAATTAAGAATCAATTTTCTGTATCACTATAATCTCTAATGATGAATGTAACATCTTTGCAAGGCAATTTACAAGTATATAGCTTCCAGAAATCAATTACACTCCATGAATTTTGACAGAAAGGAAGAAATCTAAATCTAATATGACCTAATCAAAATTCTATCAAGAATCTCCAAATGTAAAAAAAGCTTCCATCATCATCAGAATAGAGTAACCCACACACATCATTAGAATCAGAGAATATCAACAAAAATCAGTAATCAATCATATCTATACTGAATTTACAGTCCAACACGTTTCCCATCTTGAAAGGCAAAGATAATATTTCTACTACTACTTTATAATGAGAGATTTTTTTCTTCTTCCTTTTAGGCCATTCTATGAAAATTTTTGGTCTGCTGTTAGTAATTTAAAATTTTAGGTTAGTTTTACTAAAGCTAATTACATTATCCAAAGTAGAATTTTCAAAATAATAAGATACAGGGTATTTGTCAATAAGACAACTTCCAATCAAAATATTCATAAACCTAGTCAACAATTCTCAGTGTAATTTCCAAAACATTTTGGAAAATAATATATTATATATTATTATTTTTTAAATATTTTAAAATACTCTCATTGAATTAAAACTGTCCAGTGATTCAAAAATAAATTGAATGTTTTTACAAAAATTTGAACATCGCGGGAAACAACCTTATTTTTCACCTCCAAAAATCCCAATTTTCCACTGCAAGGAAGATAACTGCATAATTGCGGGTAACAACCTTATTGTTCACCTCCAAAAATCCCAATTTTTCCCTGCAAGGGAGACAACTGTGTAATTCGTCTGCATCAAAAGTCATGAGAGTCAAATTATGTCTTGCTCCGGTGAAAAAAAAATAAAACAATTACGACCCTCATTTGAGGTAGACATTCAGATTTGCCAACCCTTGACAGGCTGTTTTCCTCCCGGGTTGCCAAATCTGAATGTCTACCTCAAATTAGGAGCGTAATTGTATATTGTTTTTTGTAAAATCTTCACTACTGGTAATTAAAAATTTTACACAGTCAAATCTATATCATTAAATTAAAAAAATTATGTTGGAAGGTAAAAAACTAGCATGGGTGAAAGCACACAAGGTGCTAAAAACCGGAAATTAGGAAAATTTCAATATTTTTAAATATTTTATATAGGAATATATAGACACTAAAATGGTCAAAATCCTGAAATCCAACAAATTCCAAAAAACTTTCGGGCATGAACTAGAGGCTCAGAGGGTGTACCTTGCCTGTATCGCTCACCTGGCATGAAAGCCATTTTTATTGATGTACCTCAAAGAGAGAGTCACTTCTCCCTATCATTATGAAGTGTGGTAAGCCTTGTAGGAACCAAATTTTTCTTCATCAAGGTCCTTCTACTTACAGGTCAGCATATTCTAAAATTTGGCGGTTCTCAAGAAAATTTTCGCATGTATTTCCCATAAGGTCTTATGTTAACCTGAGTCCTCTGCTGAATCCCATTTTGAATTAGGGATCGGCACCAGAGTAACAACACTTGATGAGCACCTTAAGAGGAACATTCAGACCATGTTTGGTTTCAAGCACTTTTGTGGTTCTGTAGATTTTTGTTATATGTCATAGACACTTTCTGTCAAGTTTGGCTCTATTTGGCCAAGCAGTTTAAGAAAATAATTTTTTTTTAAATCAACCAATCAGAAACAAGAATTGCCCATGGTGGACATGTTTGTCGCCTGATCTGTACAAAATGAGGAAACTTAGAAAAAAACCTTCAGCAGATGCTTCCTGTCAAGTTTCCCTCACTTTGGCCCAGCAGTTTCAAAGAAGAGGATTATCAACTGATGAAAGACAAGAACTGCCCATGTCGGCCATGTTTGTTGCCTTATCAGGACGAAATGAGAAAACTTTGTGAAGAACCTCCCCAATAAGATGCTTTCTGTCAAGTTTTCTTCCATCTGGCAAAGCAAATTCAGAGTAGAAGATTTTTTTTATATCAGCCAATCAGAAACAAGAACTTGTCATGTTGGCCATATTTGTATTCCGATCGGGACAAAATGAGGAAACTTTATCAAGGACCTCCCATATATGCTTCCTGTCTGGTTTCGTTCCACTTGGGCAAGAGATTTCAGAGGAAAAGATTCTTTTATATTAGCCAATCAGAAACAAGAACTGCCAATGGTGACCATATATGTACCCCGATCAAGACGAAATAAAGACATTTTGTAAAGAACCTCCCATAGATGCTTCCTGTCAAGTTTCATTTCATTTGGCCAATCAGTTCCAGAGGGAAAAAAAATTTTTTAATCAACCAATGAAAAACAAGAATTGCCTATGGTGGCCATGTTTTTTTTCCAAACGGGACAAAATGAGAAAAAAAAACTTTGTAAAGAACCTCCAATAGATGCTTTCTGTCAAGTTTCGTTCCATTTGGCCAAGCGATTTCAGAGATTTTTTTTATATCAACTGATCAGAAACAAGAACTGGCCATGGGGGCCATATATGTAGTCTGATTGGGACAACTTGAAGGAATTTTATAAAGGACCTCCCATATATGCTTCCTGCCAAATTTTGTTCCATTTGGGCCAGCAGTTTTAGAGAAGATTTTTGGAAAACTTAGCCTGATCTTCAATCAACAATTGCACATGTTGGCCATGTTTGTTCTCCGATTGGAACGAAATGAAAATTCTTTATAAAGGACCTTACATAGATACTTCCTGCCAAATTTAATTCCACTTGGCCCAGTGGTTTCAGAGAAGAAGATTAAAATGTGAAAAGTTAACAGACGACGGATGGACAATGGACGCCATGTGATGAGGTGAGCTAAAAATTCTATCAAATGGTCAATCCTAATCAATGTTCGTCATTTATCATAGAAAAAAAAGAACTTCCCATCTGAGTTTCTATGTCATCTCCAATTATCATGACTATTCTCTCAAACCAGCAGAAATTAGTCATCTTGACAGCATTTCAAAATTTCATATTTTCCATGATAACAGTCTTCAAATATATATAGACACACATGAATGATACTATTAACAAATCATGAAATGCAAATTCAACTTTTAGACATAAGGAATGAGTAGGGAACACAATTGAAAACTGCAATGTTTTCATACCTATAAAATCATGTTTTACCCACAACATGCACACAAGGGAGTAGTTTCATTTTCTTTTGATTTAACCAGTAACAAGCTAAATGTCATCATTATATAATGATTGATATAATAATCAATACTGTTATAATAGTTGTGACAATTAATTGCTTCATAACAAATTCATTAATGCAGAGATTCATTCATCAAACATTGTATGAAGGTTTGTGGTTTTTTTGGGGTTTTACGAAGTTTTCAGCACAGTTGGCTATTTCGCAGCAGCCAGTTTTTTATGGGTGGAGGAAGCTGGAGTACCCAGAGCAAACCACCAAACTTCGGTAGGAAAATTGCAATCGTCGTCAATGAATTAAGTTCAGAGTCGAACACATCCCGTCATAGGTTAGATTCGAACTCACAACCTCAGTGACCATTAATAGTCACGAACTACCTAGACCCCTCGGCCACTGAGGCCCCCTTGCATGAAGGTAAAAATCTCTCTGCAATCATTTGCCCATGGACATAAGATCATGCTGATTGTACAGAACAGTAAAAACTGTATTTCCAATGAAAATTTTTATTGGGCATAGTGTTGTGATTAGTGCATTGGTCTACGAAGCCAAAGGTCCCTGCTTCGATTCCCGTTCGAGATGAAAATTTCAGGGATCAAATTTGTGATGCCCTATCAACACCATGTACAAGGATGGTCTCTGTAAACGATGCTAGTCTGTCGGATGGGGACGAAAAATGGCTGTCCCGTTTAGGTAAAGCAACACCCTTAGCACGTTAAAAGACTCTGTAGATGTCGCAAAAGAATAGGCTAAAACGCCACTACAGGAGCCTCTCTCGCACCCGCCAGGTGGAGACAGATTAGTATAAGTTGGTATAACATGTTTCCCAATCCACTATAAATAAATAAGTTTAAACTAACTAAACTGATACCACTGTGATTCCAATACGTGAACCTTAGATTTAAACAAGTGAGCTAAAGATCATTTCAAACTCAATTAATTAAGGCTACTCTTTTATCTGTACAATTTAATTTATCAACCAAAACAGTGGATACTTTTTCCAGATTGCACAATAATTATTGTAAATTATTTTTTCAAAGGATCCTTGTGTATAGACAGATGAAAAAATTGTCAGAAAAACAAACATGAAAAATTACAAAACATCTGTAGCCAAAATAATAACATTTACAAAAAAAAAAACTATTTAATAAATTTATATAGTTTCATTCAATCTTTATAAAAAGCAAATTAATCTGTTCATAAGACGTTATCCCTTCATTTAACATGCATACAACAGGTGAACAAGTGAAGCCGAACAATATAGTACATGTATTTGCCTGTATCAAATATCCTAAGATTTAATATCTTATAACATTTAATACCAAACAATGTCAAGTATGAAAACAACAATTTGTACTATGCCATCCATGACTACATTTCCATAGTTGTATGGCATTTATCTGAAGAAAACTACCTGTAAGGATTGAGAAGATTAATGGGTCAAAAGGCAGGTGATAATATCAAATCTCTTTATAAGACCTTTTGTCAACTATCTGTGATGAATCTACAATTCAATTTTCTCTAACTGTTTGTGTCACAGAAAGAAAAATTGATTTTCAATTAGATGGTTTATGTAGGAGAGGAAAAAAAATATTTGATCAGTGTTAAAAAGTATTATTTGTATTTCAGTTCTATTAGCTTTCCATAATTTCTGTAAATTGCATGTAACATGCATCATTCTTTATATATTTATTTCTATATTTACTTCTGGTTTTGTTTGAAATTCTACATTAAAACAACATCAGAAATGTTAATATGCTATTGGAGAAGAGTTACAGATCGGTAATCTATTCACATCAATGCTGTTACAGCTTTTGTAATGCACAAAACTTGTACTTTTCTAGAATGTCAATTCATTAAAATACTATGCATAAACGCTTGTTCCAGTTAACACGATTTTATGTATTTATTGGTTCATGAAAAAATTCAATATCCAACCATATGTGCACTTCTAACATAAATAGGATATTTGAACTATAAACAAATTTATCATATTTTTAAAAGTGAAATAAATGCATGAATGGTAGGAGAAGAGTACTAAATTTCTATTATCAAAGCAATGATTCTCTTTACAAAAAAAAAAAAAATTCTCTAAAGCAGGTCTGAGAAACAAATATTCAAGGGCCATGAACAGGTTTCTCCAGAAACTTAATGAAATACATGTACATAAGGATTGTGAAGATATTTAATCATTAATATTACACCATTTTTCCTTAGGAATAAAGCAAATTAATATTGTTAATAATTAAGTTGCATAAATAAATTAATATTATTAATATCAAAGTTATAAGATAATAATGATTTTTGTAATTTGTATGTCATGAAGTTGTTTCATAATCCTTCTGAACCAAGCTTTTGAAAGTCATTTATAAAGTTTTGTTTCCACACATATATTAATAATAAAGAATTTAAGACATTACTTGCCTAAAGGAGAAAACAATGCTTTACCATTTTCTAACGTATATAATTTGTAAACTACACATAATTATTATTTTCTTCTTCTTTAAAATATTTCAACATCCAAACTTGAATTATCTATTTTTGGGTACCATAATACAAAAAAAACAGAACACCTTATCTTGGTTATAATAATACCCTCTAAAAAATTAGATTTTCTCATGTCTGGACAGAAATGTAATAATTTTTAATATAGCAGCCAAGCAGTTACAAAAGAAATTTTAATAAAATGGGAAATTATTTGACATACTTATACAAAATTCTCCCTTTTTTTTTTTACAAATATGCTGTTGATCTAGAACACGGACATATACAGTACAATTCTCCTCTGTTCAAAATACATATGCATTCAATGTTGAGTTTTTTAATTCTTTTGTAAAATTATTGGCCCTTTCCTTTGTTTTTCGCTTATGAAGTTGGTAGTTTCTTCCAATTTCAGTGTCAAAGTCTGATAACCTGTTTGCCAAAGGATGGAAAAGATAGACCTTATATTAGTAACTGGCGTCCAATCAGCTTACTGGACAGGGTGTTTTATGTGCTACTACATTGCTAATCCCATTACAAAAAAATTGTTCAAAAGAGGTACCATCATTAGATATTCTTAATTTTGTACCATTAAAGGAATTTTCATACTACATTCAATGGGAACAACAAAATGTTAAATATTTAGTAGATCTTATTGATTCAGAACAAAAAAAATTCTATCCATTTTATTTTTTGAAAGATAAAGACTTTTACCAAATAATTTTTTAAGATATTACAGTTTACTGTTTAGATTCCCACATTATTTCAAAAAAATTATTCAAAATAGTGATTAAAATTTTGATTTTATACAGTTTATTTCCAAAGACACCTTTTTGAAGTCCATAATCCAGGCAGAAAATATTAAATTTATTTATAAAAACCTTGTAAGTTGTAGAAAGATTGGTTTAAATTTATGCACCTTCTGAAAATTTCTCAAGTAGGAAAATGATCTGAATTACAATATTGACAACTGGAGAGAACTATTTATTATATTGAGAAAGTCTTGTAAATATTCAGTTTTGGTCAATTTCAATACAAGCTATTACACAGAATTATTCCAACTAACACCTTATATATAAAATAAACTTGAAAGATACCAAATACTGTACCTTCTGTCATTCTGTTGAAGAAACCATCCAACATTTGTTGTTTGATTGTTATGTTACATATCATTTTTGGAAAGTTTTGGCAATTTGCATAAAATACTTCTACGTAGATTTTGATCTTAACAGAATTGACACATTACTTGGTTCAAGAAATTATTCTGTACTTTTAAATTTTCTTATTTTGTCTGCCAAATGTTATCTTTATAAATGTAAGTTGAAAGATAAGTTACCACAAATAGAAGAATTTAAGGCTAAGATGGTTTACTATAGAAATATTGAAGAATGTACATGATGTATAGCTATAAAAAAAAATCAAAAGTAGCAGATTTTGAAAGATTATGGACCCCATTCACTTATATATTTCTATAGTATTTAAATATTTAGTGTATGTAACTAAATGTGTATATAATGTTGTTTCAGTCTTCTCTATTGTTAAGTTTGATACGTAGTATACAGGAATGTATGATGTGTGAAAGGTGTGAAAAAGTGAGAACAAGAGAGGATACCTTTTTTTCCCAATCTTTTTGAATTTGCTATTGTTACTTTATATAATTTTTTCTTAACATAAAAAATTGTAGGTCAAAGAAAAAGAAATAAAATACATACCTTTTTTTCAAACATAGCATCTAAAACCTCTTGCATCTGTTCCTGAGAAGTAAAGAAAAATTACTATTATAGAAGTCAACCTAACAAATAGATAAACATGATCGCGCACCTGGCTTTTGATCTTGAAATGCAAAACTATATCCTTGATATTTTACTTTTGACCTACATCTGAACAGCCGCAGCCATCGGTTGGGCTGATGAATCTCAAAACCAAAATGGGATCTTTTGTAGAGGGCATTGTTGTAATCAATCCTGCAAGGTTCCAAACCACTTCATTGTGTAAATTTCAGAGGAGAAGATTTTTGAAAATTGGCCAATAAATATCAAAGATGGCCTCTGGTGGCCAGCTAGAGGCCATGTTCTTCATCCATCCGGAACCAAAGGTGGATCTTTAATGGAGGTCCTTCAATACATCATTTCTGTCAACTTTGGTTAAAATCTGCTGATTAGTTCCTGAGCAATTGACAGAAAAGTCCATTCCCATATGGTTTCAATGGAAAATTTGAACAGCCGCGGACATTGGTTGAACGGATGAATCTCAACCAAATGTGGATCATTTGTAGAAGGTATTGCTGTCACCAATGCTGTTTCAGAGAAGAAGATTTTTGAAAATTGGCCAATAAAAATCAAAAATGGCAGCCATGTTGTTCATACAACTGGAACCAATGGTTGAATTTTTGTAGAGGTCCTTCCATACATCATTCCTACCAAGTTTGGTTACAATCCACCGAGTAGTTTCAGAGTAGATAATAAAAATGTTAAAACTTTACGAATGACAGGTATGATGTTTTCATTGTTGTGTCATTTGGACCTTTACAGTTACAGTTATGATCAATTTTTAAATAAATGTGTACTGGTGAAATGTATATATAGCCTGATTTTAATGAAACTTGGCAGTGATTGAAATAATAAAACATAATTATTATACATTTATTGTAAAGGATATATTTATTTTTCTATCACAAAAATAAAAACAGGAAACACAAACAAACTTATTAAGATTATCGACCAAGAACTTTAAAGATTGAAAAGTTAATAATCATTAAGCATGTATTATACTTTTAAATTTTGGCCTCAAATTAAATATTATTTATCAGATAAATATATAATTTGTTACTGATAGAATTCTTGTTGTATTACCAGTACAACTATTTGATATATGAAATATTTTGATAACTCAGACATTTCAAATTAAATACCAAAAATGTTTAAAAATAGGAAATCCATTAAAAATATCAGAATGATTTTCATTGTCTCATAAATTATAAATCTTAAATTTTCAATCCCCAGTGTTACCTTACAAATGGTATATGTTAAGAAACAAGGCGACATAAGGATTAAACATTATTCCTTAGAATGAAAACAAACAATTCAATCCTGCAAATCCTAAAATTAAATTAGAAAATGACCAGGACTTTGTACATATTTATAAGGTCAAATTATAATAACGTATTTACTGGAACCTAATAAAAATTCAAATTAATCATCAAATAATCTAAATTTCATAATTATTAGAGTTAATTTCCAAGTGCTTTGATGCTTAGCAAATATATTCAGATAAACAACACAATGGATAACAGGAAAGGTCAACAATGACATATCAATCTATCAAATCAACCCAACTGACAGAACTCTGGACAAAAAATAACATAAAACAGCACAAAACACAACAGAAAGTCAGGATAATCTGACTTGGTACACATACTGAACAGTGGTGGGGTTAAATCGGTTTTATGGGTACCCAAACCTCCTCCTTATCGATCCTGAGACTCTCGTGTATATAATACACTATAATAAAGGACAGATTTCACTAAGCGGAACATGCTTTTTTGGCACCTTTGAACCACTGGATCTCATGGACTGTAAATGATAGTCAAAATATGTTGACAAACTACTGAAGATAAATTAAAAGAAAAAATCTCCATTGAAATTGGATTTAAAATAAAAATTTTAATGTTTCCTACAAAACTGCAAATTTTGACACCTTGTATCTCAGAAACAATAAAATATAGAAAAAAATTGTTGACATACAATGTACTAATGAAAGCATTCACAGGGTGAATTAACAGAAAAAAATCTCCATTAAAATAGGATGAAAAATTCCAAAAATTTACATATCAAGGACATCCCTTTTAGGGGCATTTTATATATATCTCAAAACTATAAAACATAGAAGAAATCTGTGGACATACTATATACTACTGGAAATACTCATCAAAATGAATAACAAAACACAAAAATGCCTTGAGTAACTTCTATCTTATTTCTTATGAAGAACCATTTAAAAAAGTCATCAAAATGGAACAAGAAATAAAAAAGTTCCCAAAAAAAGATACCTCTCTCTGGCCCCTTATATTTCTAAAACGGTACGAGATGTGAAAAACAGATCTTATACAGGTTTTTCAATTTTTATCAAGGAACATTATAAGCTTGTTGCAGCCATCTTGGGTGACAGTCAGGGTCATCAGACATAATCCTTAAAGATGACCATCTAACAGCCATTGCTGGCTAGTCTGGTTCCAATCGGTCCAGTGGTTCCAGACAAGATATTTCAATGAATTTTCCCAAAGGGCACCTATATTAAACTAAGTGCGGCTGTGGCAGCCATCTTGGTTGACAGTCCGAGTCATCAGATAGAATTCTTAAAGAGGACCATTAAGGCAAGTCTGGTTCAATTGGCTCATTGATTTCAGACAAGAAGATTTTTTTTAAATATTCCCAGGGGCCTCGGTGGCCGAGTGGTCTAGGTAGTTCGTCATGACTACTACTGATCACTAGCCTGTCAACGCTGGGGTTGTGAGTTCGAATCTCACCTGTGGCGGGGTGTGTTCGACTCCGATCTTAATTGACAAGGATTGCCAATTTTCCTACCGAAGGTCGGTGGTTCTCTCCGGGTACTCCGGCTTCCTCCACCAATAAAAACTGGCCGCCGCGAAATGGCCAAAATGTGCTGAAAACGGCGTTAAACCCCAACTAAACAAAAATAAATATTCCCATTATTTCCTACATGTATGTTAAACTAAGTTCAGCTGTGGTTGTTAGTCTGGGTCATCAGACACATTTCTTAAAGAGTACCATTGCTTGTTGTAATGGGCCATATAGTTTCATAGAAGAAGATTTTTAAATTCATCCCCCTTTTTTTCTAATTTTATTAACAGCAGGTGAGCTAAAAATCATAATTTTTTAAATGAGAAAATAATTTTAAAAGTTACTCCAAAATGATAAAAAAAACATTTAATAAACCCATGAAAAAAAACGGGAGGGACCAGATTTCCCAAAATCAATCCCAACATGTATTTCTTCAGGGGGACCATTGTGGTAACATATCATAAGGATATGTTCAATAGAACAAAAGTATATGAGAGGAAATCTAACTGTCTATGGATGCCGACGCTGATGTACAAGAACACCGACAGGCTCATACCATAATAAGACCACAAATATATGCGACTGCTCTCACAACAAAATTAGACTGGATGGTACATACACTAGATACCAATGTCAGAATGTGCCCATTTTAACTGTAAAACTAGCTATGGTTGTCATAGCTGCAGGTTGGATACTGTCCCTCTACTAAATGAAAAAGTCTGAAACAAGATGTACTGTGAGTCTTTGCCCACTAGTGATACCCCCACCACGATAAGGTAAAAAAATAACAAAGTCGTCAAACTGGAAGATGATGTCGCCTTCATCCGAAAACTTATCCCACAATATGGGTTACCTGTAGAAGGATTGTGACAAAATATCGAGTGGCTGTGATGAGTAAAAAACTTTTGTTATGGACAGGCGATGCACACATGGAACCACAAGGGTAAAACATTATACCCTCTCCTTTGTAGCAGGCATATAACTCTCCTTTGGAGTGGGGGTATAATAATAACGCTCCCATAAAGGGTTTAATATAGTTCAGAGTATATCCAAATGTCCCAACAATAGCTCTGAAAAACTGTGGAGTCCCAGCAATACAATGTACCGTCTACCCAGTAACTGTATATTCAAATATTTTGGCAAGTCCAAGGCCAGTTAAGGTGAGTAAAAAGAACAGACATTTTGTTCGAAGGGATCTCTAAAGAATTTTAATCAACAATTATTCCTCTCCTTTAATTGATTTCTTTCACAATAAGATTGCATGACGTAACCCAAGAAGTTTAAAGTGCTGACAACAATCCATCTGAAACACATTAGTGAAACTTCCTCCAGTTTACTGCTTCTCCAAACAATGACAGCAGAATAATGTATTTTCCAAACCTTGTTACCATAGTCAAGTTGATAATTATTTAACCATTAGATCTTCATCGAGAGATAAACTGCTATCAGGTAAAGATATAAAGTCTGTTAATGACTGTTTAACAGGACATTGTCTGTTCCTGACATCTCTAAATTAAATAATAATAAAATGAAAGAACACTACAAGAGACACTGATAACTGTGTTAAAGAAATACAATGCCTGCTGATTGTTATTAGACCTTTGCTATAAAGTAATAATGCTACAGGAGGAAAGAGGAAATGTTTTTACTTCAGATGTAAGCAACTGAAATAAGGGGTGTTAAAGAAATGTTAATTTCACCAAGCCACAGCCATCACTTATGCAACTATTTGTCCAAGTTGACACAAAAACTAACGAGTGTTAAAATAGTATATTAATGAAATCCCTTGCCATTTCTGAATTGTGAATGTATAGAGTAAAGCAGAAAATGGATTCTGACTTCATAATAGGTATGAGACATATATAACCTAACCATTAGGCCAATTAAACTTAATCTGTAGCTTTTATTTCCTTTTACCAATATCACATAAACTATGCTAAAACACCCGGAGGTTTTTCGAAACAGACATGAAAAAAAAATTCAGGAAATCATAACTCCGGATGGACTGTTTATTTAGGGAAGGCAGGAACGAAATTCTACTTGATCTTACTATAAACATGAACTCACCAAAATACCCATATCATCTTTCTGCTGTTTTACAATGTAGATATGGTTTTAAATTAAATCTTTAACAGAAAGTCAAAAAAAGCATTTACGGAGAATAAACCAAAAAAAGACAAAAGGGAGTTGAGGGTGATTACAAAAACATTCATGATCCATAACAAGAGTGGTGAAATATATATATATAATGAAACCCCATAGTCATAGCAAACATTTTGGTAAATTCATGCAACTCCCAATATAATACTATAACTCTTATAATACTTGAAAATACTTTGTGAGCATTTGATGTCACTTCTAGTTTTTAAAGAGTTCTTTTGTTCTAGTCTATTTTTGTGCTGTGTGTTATTTTAATATTTTCACTGCTTTGTTTTTACTTCTTATGTAATAATTTCCAAAAAAAATTTACAAATTATAAAGGGGCATAACTCTAGAATGGTAAATAACTGCCCAAATTTGAAGTGTGTCTATGTGTTGTGGTTCTTAGCATTGTGTATGAGGTTCATAAAATTTTGGATGAGGCAAACTAAAGTTAGAGTGCGGAAACCAAAATCGGACAGACGAAGGAAGGACAGACAGACAGTCAAGGGTAACACTTAATGCACCTGTGCCTAGCGACAGGGGCATAAAAATGTGCCTTACTGACTTCAAAAAGAGCTGAGATGATAGTCCAGGCAGTGCACAATTTTATATGTTTATCTAACACTTCCTATCACTTAAGATTCATGTTATAATGACTTGCGAAATAAAATTGATTTAAAATCAACAACTTATGTATGTTGTAGATGAAACATTAGATTATATTTATACATATGTATGACCTACGATTATTTGAACAAGGCAAGTAACCAAAGTGGTGTTAGATAGTAAAATACTAATACAATTATATACAAAATATTTACACCTTAAGTATGTGAATATGATTTTTTTACTTTTGCATTTTAAAAGGAAATAAACATTTTCTGATACCAGTTTTAGTACTATTCAGGTCTCATCACCATTTCTCAAGGCTGATAATGTGGAAATATGAAACAGTTAACCAAAATATCAGAGAGTTGATTCAAATGCAAAAATGACCACAAAAAATAAATCCAAAACCATCTATGAACACAACTGTACTTGATGAAGACACTCCTTAGTTCTCAAAGATTTCCTAATTACATTTATTTTTTTTTTACAAATTCATGGCTAGCATCCACATTCTTGAAAATATACAAAATAGTGACATGTTCATAGACTTTATAATGTCCATAAGCTGAGGCATCCAAACAGTGGTCATTTCTCTTTGTATACTTTACATGGAATTTGACCGGACTAAAATGTATGATGCATCTGTTTCAGGAAGTTTTGCAGTTTAAATGTTTATTTCAGCATCAAGTAAACTGGGCTCTGTAACCATTAATCAATATTTAATTTATAGGAACAAAACCCTGTTTACCAGGCATGTAATTAACCATATTGATCTTTATGTTGAGACAATTAACCTTAGAAACAGTGACAAAGTAATAAATCACTCATCTTGTAGAACTGGACAGAAACATTGATTCTTGGCAAGATACTACATATGTATGATCCTCCTAAACATAATTCTGTATGCTACTATATAGCTAATACTTTAAATTGTAGAATTGTATACATATTTGTACAATTAGGTAGCCAGGTACACGTGAAAATATTTTCAACCTCCTGCTTATTTACCAATTTATCTTCATTTGGGTTATACCAGTTTTTACAACTTTGGCAGTCCAACCCAAAAAGCACATAATTTTGCAATAAAAAAATGCACTATTTTAAATTATGAATTAAAATCTGAATCACTGTGAATATGAAGTCAAATGAAGAAAAGAAATCAGACCAGAACTTCCATAAGGATCATCAGGTAGTCTTAATCAACAAGTTATTTGGCAAAAAAGTATTTAAACAAGCATTCTGAAAGTATGGCTGGGCAATACAATGTCCCCTATCGGCTTCAGCAATGACAAAACATGCAAAATATCCTAAAGTATGTGAATCAGATGAAGAATTACAATGTATGGACATAGTGACTTCTAAAAATCCTGAAACTATGTTTGCAAGAAGTACACAATAATTACCCAATCAGCTTGCTCTGTAGCTCATCATTATAAGCTCACAATAAGATCACTTGGTAAAAGGGTTTGCAAAAAAAGTCCAGAAAACTAATATTTTGACAATAATTCCTATTTCCAAGGGCCAAAACTCTCACAATAATTATCCATTCAACATGAAACTCAAACTTGATCTGCATCTCATCATTATAAGTTCAAATACCACAAAAAAAGATCACTTGGTAAAAGGGTTTGCCAAAAAAGTCCAGAAAACTATTATTTTGACAATAATTCCTATTTCCAAGGGCAAAAATTCTCACAATAATAATCTGATCGGCGCTATTTTTATTTAACTTCTTCAAGATTCAATGCCAAAACTAAGGTTCAAATGGCAAAAAAAATCATCCGAAAGGAATGAAATTGGACTTAATCTGTAAATTTTCATGGTAAAACTATATACTAAATATAATATACCAAATATAAAATCAATATCTCCAAGCATGATGAAAAAATGTGTGGAAAACTGATTATTTGCGTGGATTTTCTATGTTCATGAACCAAAACTCTGCAAATAAATCATCCTAACGGAATGAAATTCGAACTTGATCTGTACCTTGTCATGGTAAAATTCAAATCAAAATCTTTAAACATGAGAAAAAAGTGCAGAAAACTGATTATTTCCATGAATTTTCTAAGTCCAAGGACCATAACTCTGCAAAAAACATCAGATTGGAACAAAATTCAAATTTGATCTGTAACTGGTCATGATAAAACTATATACCAACTATCAAGTCAATATCTTCAAGCACAACTGAAAAAAACTTGGAAAACTGATTTGACGGATTGACAGACGGACGGAGTGCAAACCTAAGGTCCCCTTCGGCTTTGCTGGTAGGGGGCTAAAAATGAGAATTCTAATGTCTTTGGTTACTGGTATCCTATAGGTCTACGGATGAACAAAGGGATAGAAAAGGGTAAAACAGTATGCCCTTGACTTTTAGTTGAAAAAAGGATAAAAAATTCAGAAAATATATATGTACATGTATATGTAAATACCAATCAACATATCATATGTATATATATGTAAATACTATTCAACATGACACAGTTCAACTGAGTTTTATTCCCATATACAATGTATGACAGTTATTTAAGGAATGTTTCCAATTTTTGAATAGGTTACGCTATAACTTGATTTTGATCAGTTTATGCAGTTTATGAATGCCGTAAAATGATCCAAACCAGGTTATTGAGAATAACCTGTTCAAAAATTGGAAACATTTCTTATAATTCAATTTCCAAACAGAAGTACTATGATTCCTCAATACAAGCATCAATGATGACATGGGACTATTTCAATTTACAAACTTGTGCCAGAATAATCTGTTGGTGATGTCCAAACCAGGTTATATAGTATTATAAATGTTGCTCTATGCTGTAAGACCAATCAAAATGCAGTACATGTATTCAAATTAAATTTTTTCTGGTTTGCACTTACAAACAACCTGTCTTGAAGTTGAATGTGTACTTCCAGTCCAAATTTAAACAATTTAACTTGGTACATGTAACTTAGATCCAATTTATGGAAAATCAGATATGAATCACAAATACTGAAATAGATACATCTAATGCCTCAATGTATGTGACTTCCAATCCATTCTGACAATTACATGTTCATTATGCAATGCAATTAGGATTCAATCAAGGTTTTTAAAGACTTTTCTTTATTAAATATGGAAGTATATCCAATTACTGTACAAAATGTACTTGTGAATAGTACAGGACAGTCAGTTGGTCTGTCCAGAAAAAAACAATACTGATAGTTGCAACTGTCAAGTATCGCTCATTTAATAATATACCTAAAGGGGCTCGGAGAAATGAACATGATGGAAATTTAGATGTGAAATATTCATATTAATATGTATCACTACATGTATTTATGGATTCCTGAATTATATAAATCTTATGAAAAATTTCAAGAGATTTACTCATGCATGAAATAAATGCATAGGTCAAAATGTCCCAAATATTATGAACTGAATTCTATTTATAACTACAAATGTACATTGTAGGACCATTAATATAAAACAAATAACTTCTGAGGGATGGATACAAATGCAAACATTTACAAATAATTTAATATTTGGTCAGATTTTTTCATCTATCATATCATATACTGAATTTTCTTTTCTACTATTATATCATTAAAGGAAATACCGCTTTTTAGACATCAAAACAACCATTGGAATTAAATTATAAGGATTGACAGTCATTTTGTTTTCAGTCTATTCGAAATAACCTCAATGCACGTGGGTTATTTAGTGTGCACCAGGTGATTGAGGTTATTTCTTTATAGACTGAAAAAAAATTAGTCAATCCTTAAATCTATTTACAGACAAGGATAAATCTATCACATTTCAATTAAACAAAAAATTAATATACTTACTGGTTCCAAAGATCTGAATAATAAAATATGTTTAACTGCTTCATTCAATCTTTGTCTCTGATCATCTGTCTTTGGATATACAACCTATAATATAGTTTTATGTAGTCATGAATTTTACAGATATACTTTCAGATATCATCTTTATATGAATTTACCTACAATTACACTTTTAATCCATGAAAAAAAAACTCAGCCAAAATAAATGTACATGTAGATCTTTAATTAATATTCTGCCTTAAATTTAATAAAGTTCTAACAAAGAAATTAATCACAGCATACATATAGGTAATCAACAATTACAGAGTTCAACTTATTAAAAAATCAATGTGATTAGTAAGGCCAACATTAAAATATTTTCTGTTTCCACTTTTCTTACCCTACCCTCAGGGTAGTGGGTAGGTAGGTAAGTAAAATATTTTTGTTTGTTTGACGGGATGGGGTATTCAAATATTCAGATCCTGCACGGAAACACACTATGTGGAGTCCATATTAATTTTAAACTTTTCGTTAGTTGTCATTTGCGATAATGAAATGATCAGAAGAATTATGAATGTTCATTTATATTAATTTTCGAACCGATGTTGGCAACACGAAATTTATACAAAAACTGTTTTCTTCTACTAGGTCTGAAATATCTTTTGGGCCGTATCAATTCTAACACGTCAGTCGGAAAAGGGGAAACAAACAATATTTTATTTTTGGCCTAAAGCATGAAATTTATGTCATTATGATCTATTTCTTATTTGATACCTGCCTCCTGTCTCAAACATACATGTATAACATGAAACTATCTCTTATAGTACCTCAAGTTTTACAATAACTTTTAAAAAAGTTAGTGGAGCATGAAGTTTAGATCACAGTTATCTAATTCTTGTTGGATGTATGATACTTATTTTGCACAAGATATGCATATTTCATCAATTTATGACTCAATATAGTGGGCTCAAGGCTGAAAATGATGAAATCCAAAACAATAACCCAAAAAACTGAAGAGCCATACAGGAAACTTAAAATTGCAAGTTCTATTTGTGTGAAAATATTCATACAATTTTTGGCTCATGTGTGGGGGTTTATATAAAGAGTAACATGGGGGAAATTTGTGAAATGTAATTGTAACTCCCCTTTCCAACAGAGCATACATTATCTGCGGATTTCAAACTACAACTATGCTTATATTGTATAATGGGATATTGAATATGCTAATTTTTACCTGAATGCACGTGTTTAATGTATTCTATAACAAACATAACGTTAAAAACACCCATGGCAATAAGTAATCTAAGACAGGGAATCGGGTAAAGTTGTTTATTCCAGCAATAAACGACATGGTCTTGGTTTACTGTAAGACAATCATAAGGACTGATAGGTATAGTGTAAATAGGATCATGCATTATTCGGTTGGATACTGCTCAGTTCATACATGTTTTTCAAGTAAACTTACTTTTTCATCGCCATCTTCATCATCAGCAGGATCATACCGTTCAGCAGATACTGGAAATATACAATTTTTAGACAGAATTCAAATACTAATACATGTTTAACTTTTTACAAAAGAATTAGAACACTTCCTTACATACTTAAGAAAATAACAAGAAGCTATGTCAGTGACAGAAATAGGATTTTACCTCATCACACTATAGAGCTATCTGCCTGCCTGCCACATTTTGTCAAACTAATAACCAGATTTTATCCATGAGAAAATTTCCAGAAGATACTATAGAAGGACAAATTGTTAATCAACTATTCAATGGAGACCCTTCTTCTACATGTTAGCTTAAATTATATTTTATCCTGGATTAGATGATTTACAGGCTAAATGAAGGGTTGCATTAACCTAAGCTTTATTACATGTAAATCAGTACGACAGTAGCCTAACAAAGTCTCCTGGTACCTTTGTTCTCACATTCAATGATAGTCTTGCGTTCTGGTTAACAGTGTTTTGTCCTGCACTCAAGCCATTTCCAGGCTAATAACAGGGGTAGAATAAACTTGCATCATATAAGGTCAATGACCTAATAAAGGCTGCTGGTACTTGTTTACATGAAGAGCATAGGTAATGTAGTAAATGTGTCAGATTACATCATGGCGTTTCCCATGTTTTCACAGCAGCTGGATTTAAACTTCGAAGCGTAATTTTAAGGGATTTGATGCACCTAAAGAAGCAATTTTATTATTGCAGGATATTTAGACAATACATTTGTACAAAGTCATTGTCCGAAAATATAAAATTTATTTGGGCTTGCTGAAAAAGGCTTCCTAAAGCTCGACCAAATAAATTTTATATTTTCTGTCAATGACTGTGTATTGTATATTTATGATGTCACTGTGAACCAGAATACAATACAAACATTCTGTTGGTTAATATTTGTTATTCTTATGCAATAGTTTTTTGACTGCGGCCAAGATTACTGAAATTGAAACTCTACAAAATTATTTTATTTTTTTCACTCTGAAACTGTGAAAGAGCAGTCTGATTTATTTCAATTAGTTACATGTAGGCCTTTGAACAGTGTTTCACTGAATAGTAAACTAAGGCATTTTGAATAATACCCAGACAATTTATTCTCAATCCAACAAAACCGGTCTTTGCTCCTACTCCTGAATGACACGTGCTTAGGGGAGAAGCAGCAAATATAAATTTTGTAACCATGGTAACCTTTGATTTGAATTGGGAATGATTTAGACTCAAAGCTAATCTAGCAATCTTACTACGTGACCATAGAGGCAGTTTTGTCATTTGAAATTTAACAACTCAAACCACTTGCGGCCTTGGCTTTGAGAAAAACTAATTGTTATTATTATATCTACTGGTAGAACTTTAATTACTCAAAGTGCTTTAATATAAATGTAGTCAATCCCTTTGGTGTTTGAGTGTATTCATTATTATGTATGTACAAAATGTATGTACCCATTAACTTCTGTCTCTTGACTTATTTACAATATATGTACATGTATGAACTAAGAATGATATACCTACCAGATTGTCTTCTTGCGAAACCCCTTGTTGGTGGTTCTGAAATGAAGAAAAAATTCCTAAAAAGCTGCATATAAATCATTTTAAATCAATTTCACTAAAATAAAGTTTATAAAACTTAATAGCAAATATCATACAGATTTGTTGGATGAACTGACAAATACAAAGAAAGCTGTATTAAAACCGGTTTATTATTTAATGTACACATCTATATTTTGTGCACTTCTAATAAGGCCAAGGGCATTCTGTGGATTAGAAAGTATAAGAATCTTAAAAAGTAATTTATATTACAACCATTTAGCATGTTTAGTTTTGTCCAAATATAATTAAAAAATAAATGTTTTTTTTACTTACAAATGTACAGTTTCTATTTAAACAAAATTTCAGAAAATTGCAACAAGTTTTTTTCATTTCATGAACAAACAAATATTACCATTTTATGGAGGTTGTTTGATGGATTCTCTACTTACGTATAAATCAAAATTACAGAATGCTTTCCATAAAATATTTAAATAAATTACAATTGTTTGCCACTTTCATTTGATAAATATATATGCATTAAAGTTAACTTTATTATTTTCATTTTTTGTTTCCCTGGTAATTTTAAAAAAACAGGCAATGAGTATATCTTAATTTTTTTAAATCTCACATCTTAACTTTGGGAAAAAAAAAATATTTTCAGCTTAAAAGTACTCTTCTTGAAATGTTGTATGTACATATACTATTACTGAAAAATCTTGCAGTCGTACGATAACAATCATGCTAAAAATACAATTACTAGTACTAATACCTGAGCAATGTCCACTAACACCTTTCCTTCTCAGTTTGGTATACTCCATAGAAAAAACAACGTTAATCAATAAAATATGATTACGACTCCCTGTGACAACTAAGTTTACATGAGCTATATCAAACGGATGGAAAAGAAATCAAATTACTGTTTGCAATGACTTTTCTTCCGAGAATTCCATGGAAATACAATATTATTTAAAAGGAATAAATCTTTCATGACTTCTTACACCATTATTCTGGCCCTTGATAAAACAAATCCATTTTCCATTATTCCTTTGCCTTCTATGCGTGCTATGGTTTCCGTATGATAATATTATTGTGAAACCAGCAGAAATTTCCAGCAAAACGAGTCACTTCTTTTTTACATTATTTATTATTGAGCATGACTTCATCCTGAAACTCTAAGCATTTATACTGCTTAAAGATGTTTTAATGAGAGCAAACTGATCTAGTAGTAATTTCATGAACAAACAAATATTACCATTTTATGGAGGTTGTTTGATGGATTCTCTACTTACGTATAAATCAAAATTACAGAATGCTTTCAATAAAATAGGGACTTTTTAAAACAAATGGTGACAGATGATTTACATTTAATAATTACTTTATATATTGCAATCTTTATGTCAATAAAAGTCCAACGTTTATTAATTATTCTGAAATTAGACCATACGAGTACAGTGTACTTACTATAATGATACAATCTCATATAGTAACCTAACAAAGTTCAAAATTAAAATTTACTTTAAAAATTTTCTCTGGCCCATTAGAACAGCTAAAACAAGAAAAAAATTAATAGTTTTCCTTAAGTATTCAACATTCAAATGCTTTCTTTTTCTGAATCAAGTGGTCTACTGGCCACAGTATACATGTATGTTTTTCTTTCAACAAATTGTTTAGTCATGCTCATACTTTACTCCAAAGTCATATTCCGGTTGAAGTCTTCTTTGTTAACCAAAAATACCAAATTACATTTTATCTTTATTTATGCTATGCATACATGTATACTTATCTTGACATTCTAACATGATACGAAAAGAGGGGGTCCAATAAATTATGATGCAATGTTGGGTGTACATTATATGAAATGTTATGGGAATTAACTATGCTTTCCCCAATAAAGTGTTGGATATTATAATAAAATGTATACATTACACAGTAATATTGGACCTACCAAAAAGTCATTTTCAAAACAAATAAAATATTTACACATCAAGCCATGTTGCTTTTTTGACCCCTTAAAATCCTTATACATGTACCTCAAAAATTGTGAAACATTGGAAAAATCTTTTGACATACATGTACTACTAAAAGGCTCAGCACTCATCAAGATGAAAATATTTCCAAAGAAATCAGATTAAAATAAAAATTTTACATTTCATCCAAAATTTACAATTACATCCATGTACATGTTGTGTCTCTGAAACAATAATAGGTAGAAAAGATTTGTTGGTAATGATATATAGATGTTTCCCTAGACTAATTTAGCATGGCACTGCACCATGCCTCCATCTTTAAGCACCATGCTGCCCTCATCATGAATTTTACATTCTGCCCCCAACTAGCCAAACCTTACTTCCAATTTTTAGTTTAATCTTATCTTTTTGAAACTGATTTGCATTTAATCCTGTATCCCTGTTGTGTTGGCACACTTTTATACCATCACACTAGGGTAAAGGCTATTTATTGCAGGTTTTGATAAATATACTGCCCTCATGTCAAGGTAGGCTGCCCCCAATATTATCTTTTTTAACCAATGAGTGCCTTCAAAATATGAAATTTACAATGCCTTCACAAATTTCTGGGAAAAGCACTAGATATATCATATACTGTTGAATTGAAAGCACTCAGCAAGATGAACAAGCAATTTTGAAAGTATTGCTGGGCAAAACAATGTCCCCTACCGACTTGAGCTGTGAGAAAACACGCAAAATCTCCTTTAGTATGTGAATCAAAACAAAGGCGTATGGACAGAGTGTCTCCTAAAAATCCTGAAACTATGTTTGGAAGGGGTACACAATAATTACTTGATCAGCTTGCTCTGTACATGTAGCTCATCATAATAAGCTCACATACCAAAAATAAGATAATTTGGTAAAAGCATTTGCTAAAAAAAACCTGAAAAACTAATATTTTGGCAATAATTCCTTTTTCCAAGGGCCATAACTCTCACAATAATTATCCATTCTGCATGAAACTCAAATTTGATCTGTATATCATCATTATAAGCTCAAATACCAAAAATAAGATCACTTGGTAAAAGGGTTTGCAAAAAAAGTCTGGAAAACTATTATTTCTGCAATATTTCTTATTTCCAAGGACAATAACTCTCACAAAAATTATGTTATCAGCGTAAAACTCAAACTTGATCTGTAACTCATCATTATAAACTCACACACCAAAAATAAGATCACTTGGTACACGTAATGGAAGTGCAAAAAGTGCTAAACAAGAGTGGACACTACATGTCTCGCCTGAGTATGCACATGGACCCAATCTCGAAAACGTGACAAAGTCACCCAAGCATGCAATTGAGGTCAAGATCCAGAGACAGGTGTCAGACTTGCATGTACCCACTAAGAACTATATATAGACCAAACATGGGTGGGTCTAGGTGTTACAGTTGCTTAAAAAAGGACTTAATCAAGAAATTTGGATGAAAGTCACTCATGCATGCAATTGAGGTCAAGGTCCAGAGACAAGTATCAGACTGGCATGTATCCACAAAGAAATATCAATAGACCAAATACAGTTGTTGAAAATGGGACTTAATAAAAAAACTTGGATGAAAGTCACTCAACCATGAAATTGACGTCAATTTCCAAAGATAAGTGTCAGACTGGCATGTACCCATCAAGAACTATCAATAGACCAAATATGTTGGGTCTAGGTATTACAGTTTCTGAGAAATGGACTTAACCACAAGAAATTGACAGTCACTTAAGCATGAAATTGAGGTCAAGGTCCCAAACCAGGTGTCAGACTGACATGTACCCACCAAGAACTATCTATTGACCAAATATGTTGGTTCTAGGTATTCTAGTTGCTGAGAAATGGACTTAACCATGAAAAATTGACAAAGTCACTCAAGCATGAAATTGAGGTCAAGGTCCCAAGCCTGGTGTTAGACTGGCATGTACCCACTAAGAACTACATGTATCTAAAGACCAAATATGGTAAATACAGTTGCTGAGAAATTGATTTAACCATGAAACTTGGCACATATTTTAAATTCATGTTAATGAAGTCGGTGAACCATGAAAATGAGGTGAGGGTCATAAGACAACTATACTGCGGTAAACCTAATACGATAAGCTACATTGTGGACCATAAATCTTAACTGTAGGTATTACATGTGCAAAGTTATTAAAGTTTTACAAAAGTTTATGCCGCTGCCGCCGCCGGAAAATAATCCAAATATCTTGCCTCTGCAACTTTTCATCGCTGGACTGACAGATAGACAGATGATGGACAGAGTTCAACCTAAAGTCCCCTTTGGCTTTGCTGGCAAGGGACAAATTAAACAAAAAAATAGAAAAGGATGAAAAATAGAAAAATTTACATATCCAGCCTCATTGCCTTTTTGGCAACTTTTACCCTTTATATCTCAAAAACCACAAAAGAAATCTGTTGTCATACTGTAAAAAGCATTCATCAAGATGTATTAAAAGAAAAGATCCCCAATGCAATTTGATGAAAAATAAACAATTTATGGTATACTTCAAAATGGCTAATTCTGGCCTTTCATCTCTGGGTTAACAAAAGTTACCACAAAAATGCCTGCCAACTTTTATTGTACTTTTTATGACGGACTATTTAAAAAGAATCATTAAAATCAGATTAGAAATAAAAAAGTTTCGAAAATTAATGTGCGCCCCTTTTCAGTCCCATTCATAGATTTCTAACATTGTATAAATTGGTAAGAGACAGTGAAAGAGGGATCAGCAAGGAATGTTAAAAAACAACAATCATAAAAACAGGATAAATATTTAAAGTTACACGAAATTTATAAAAAAAAACCTCTTAATTACACTAGAAACTAGAGACTCAGAGAGCTGAGCCTGTATCGCTCACCTGGCATGAAAGCCGTTTTTATTGATGTACCCCAAAGAGAGAAGTCACTTCTCCCTATCATTATGAAATGTGGACAAACTTTTTCTGCAACAAGGTCCTTCTACTTACATGTCAGCATATTCTAAAATTCAGCAGTTCTCCAGAAGATTTTTGCAAGCAAGTACAATGTATGTTCCATAGGGTCTTATGTTAACCTAAGTATTAAGTCCTCTGCTGGTGGCCATCTTGAACGAGGGATCAGTGTTTTTCCTAGAGGGTTAATTTCAGGCCCCCATGTTGGAAATTTTTACCCCCATTGAAATGCCTCAAATATTATGTGAGCAAATTTTTTTCATTTTATCAAATTTTGTGTGCAATTCATTTATTCTTGCATAAACAATTTGTCACAATAAAAAATATGACTTGCTGAATATGTCATTATGTGTCAGGCCATTTATATTTAATAAATTGGTTTATGGATTTTTTTTTTTTAAAAAATAGTCGGTCGGGCGGGAAAAAAAATGAAAAAAAGAGCAAATGAAGAGGGATAATCATGTACAATGAAGACTGATTTTGAACAATCTTGGTTGAAGAGGGACAATCATATACAATGAAGACTGATTTTGAACAATCTTGGTTATATTGCCAAATATACAAAGGTTGCAAATGATCAGTTTAACATTTCGACTGTTCATTTTGCTATCTTTACACAATGTGCCTTAATCATCTGCTGTTCCCTTTTTAAGGGACATTTTCACATAGAAAATGAGTAGATTCGATATCTTATGGAATCAACGAACTTAAAAGCCGCATGGATTCTATTAGGAAATTCGTTTCATAAAACTTGTTTCGGAAAATTGACATCAACTAACGGCTATAGATTTTATTTTTGGATCATGTTTACAAGTATTTTGTTGATGGATAATCTCTTTTTTGACGAACTGGAATATAATCTTTTATGAAATTTTGATGCAAAAAGGATTTTAATTTATTTTTATTTTTGAGATGGCTGACTTCAGAGGGTCAGCTGTAATAAAACAATTTTTCTTCAAATCGGCAAAATCGGGTCAGCAGATCCGTAAACCAACTAATT
Organism: Mytilisepta virgata; assembly: GCA_028015205.1. NCBI lineage: Eukaryota > Metazoa > Mollusca > Bivalvia > Mytilida > Mytilidae > Mytilisepta > Mytilisepta virgata. Next base: position 84,411,069 of record CM051519.1, read on the forward strand.
AAAAATAAATGGCCTAAGATTAATTTATGAAATTTTGAACCATATATACCTCCCCCTACCCTGTATGTTAGTAACAGTAGTACATGTATTAATAGGTACTAATATATATATATATATATATATATATATATGAAAAAAAATTGTCATTGTCTGTCTTTGTATTATTATCAGTAAATTATGCCCATCAGGGCACCTTTCTTTTGGCAATAAAAGCATATTGTATTGTATACATAGAAAAATTAAACTGCAAACTGTCAATGGTGTATAAAAGACCTTATAAATGACTAGCCACCCTCTGGAAAGAACACTGCTAACCAAAAATATAAATAACAATATGCTAAAGATCCGATTGTCTCACTTGAAGTGAGGATAGATGAAAATCTTTACCCATTGGTTCGTCTGAATCTTCGTCATCTTCAGTTTGCATTGGTTCTGAACCAGAAAACCTGACTCCTCTTTGCTTTTCTTCCTCGTTGACTTCATTTTTCTCTTCATTCACTTTGACAAAATAATCAGCGGCGAACTGCTTTAAATCGGGAGGTCTCTCTTTCAGCACAGCAACAGTGAAGTCTTGCAAAAGGTCTGTTAGACCTGTTGGAATCTCAAAATTCATGCTTATATGTTAAGATCCACTAAATGACACAACAGTAAACCTGTGCAAATTAATCAAAACATTGATAACACAACGTATACATCAATAGTTGTCAATATTGGTCGTTCATCTCTTCGCCACACTGTTTCTACCTTCAGAAATCGACAAATATACGTCACCACTGTTTCGGACAAAAAGGACTTATAAAAGTTAGAGAGTAAATGTATCACCTATGCTGTCCCAAATATTTAATTCTGTTTGTAGATTGTTTTTTATGATCGTTTTTTTTACAGCCTGATGGATCAGTGCATTTTTTTTATTAGGATCTATTTTGTTATGGCTTCTGCTGCGGATGTTTATTTTTATTTTATTGAATAATTATGCAATTTAGATTAACGACAGAGGTTATATCGTGTACATCAATATATTGCTTTATAAATATCAAATAGACAACAGATTGTTAAATTTTAATGAATTTTAAATATTTTACTAACAAGTGCGTCGTCTGCACAAATTAGTTCGCGCATATGGTATAATAAAAACCAGCATTTATTTCGGCGTTAAATAAACACGAAACGAACCTGATGTGAACAAAAAATAGCACACTGTTAAATTTAGATCAAGCTTAACGCGATTTGATTTTTTTTTTCTCGATAATACTTTAAAACATCTTCAGAAACCCCCTTCTTTACATTTATATACTGCCCCATATATATATATGATCATTCTTTTCTATTGCTTCTTTATCCAGGCTTTGATCAAATCCGCTATTTCCCATATCACAATTATAAATATTGCACTGATTTATTTACCAACTAAATATTTCAGTACAACTGTTATTTGGACACCGTAAACTTGAGACATTGATTTTGATTATCTCGCTGCAGGAATTTTCTCGATCCTATGGGACTTATCAAAGAAAACTTTGAATTTAGAGCACTTATTAATTGATCTTTTGAATCTTCTGGCTTAAATTATATTTGTTGTAACAGTTTCAAACATTTTTCAGTCATAAAAAATATTCAAATTACAGTTGGCGGACAAGCCATGACATTATCAAGGTCCTACACTTCTTACTGGACAACATTGTTGTTCGTTTTGGCAATACTGTGTATCCTATGATTCCTATGGGTACAAAACTGTGCTCCTCTTATTGCCGATTTATTCTTATATTGTTATGAACGGTCTTTCATGAAAAAACTCCTTATTAAAAATTTATGGTATGTAATTGTTGACCTTTCCTGTTATCCATTTTGTTGTCTGTTTACAAATAAAGTTATATTCTTTCCCATCAAGGTGAGGAATAAGTTATGTTTCTTTGCAAAAATGTATAATAGTTTTCAAATACAAAATTGCCTTTCCTTTAATCTGCCTTGCTCAACCACAAAGGAGATTACTAAACTATGTAGAAGTGGTCACCCACTAATGGTTGAGAAGGGAAGACATTTTAGATCCAAAATTAACAGAGGCAACAGGTTGTGCACCGTATGTAACTGCACTGAAGATGCGGAACACTTCCTACTTTTTTGTACCAAATTCACAACCAGAGAGTTAAATTATTTAAAAAAATTGAAATCGGTACGAGTGATCTGTGTCCTAATTCTGCTGAAGCTCTACATATTTTATCGCCAAAACTAATGAACCAAAGTAATATTGTTGATACAATAACTACATGTATATGTTGCTATATGTCACACTATCTTGACATCAGATAATGTTTTATATATATGTACCTCTGATTGCTCAGACATTTATTTGTCCAATATGCATGATGTTTGATCTGTTCAGTTTATATATTTACAGGTTTAATGTTATATTATGCAGGGGATGACACCAATGTCAATGTTGTTTGTCCTAATAAAATTTGTTGTATTGTATTATGTAAATGCCAGTTTTAGGCACGGGAGCACGTGCTTTTATATCACCTAAAACCTTATATATATAGCGCATCTGTATATGGTACATAACAATGCTGTATAGAAATAAAATGCATAAATTGAAAAATAAAAGACGAGTTTAGGTCACAAGCTTGAATTCAAAATTTTCTAAATTCGACCCCTGTGTGCCCCTGGTTAAGAAAATAAAAATTCTAAAACCTCGGTGCGCATCTATAGGTTCTATACAATCATTCTATATAGAAATTAAATCCCTAAACTCAAAAATGAAGGAGAAGTTGGTGTGACAATAAAATGTGTCGGACGGACGGACGGAGATAATCACTGTACCTAATTTTCTTCGAAACTGCAGGGATAATTAAAGAACATCCATATCACTCATGACTACCTATATAGTCCGAGATGTCCCACAGAGGTAGTGGAATATCAGGACATACGGTGATTTTTTCCCCTGATCCTCTCTTAATTACAAATAAAAAATTTGGCGTCATAAATTTAGTTGAATATATAGGGAAAATAATGAATATAGAGTTTTTTTCATTTTTATCCCCGCACTTCGAAGAAGTCTGTCCGTCACACTCAGTTTCTTGTGTCCTAAACTCCTCGTTCATTTTCAACCTCATGCATTTAATTTCTATGCAGTATTGTCACATACTATATGTACATGCGCAATCAGTTTTTAGAATTTTGATTTTAAAAAATTGGGGCCCACAAGGGTCGAATTTCGAAAATTGAAAATTTAAGCTGGTGACCTAAACTCCTCATTCATTTTTAGCCACATGCAATTTATTTCTATATAGTATTGTCACATACTATATGTAGATGTGCAATAAGGTTTTAGAATTTTTATTTTCAAAAATTAGGCCACAGGGGTCGAATTTCGAAAATTGGAAATTTAAGCTTGTGACCTAAAAACTCCTCGTTCATTTTTAACCTCGAGCACTCAATTTCTATACAGTATTGTCACATATTATATGTTGATGTGCAATAAGGTTTCAGAATTTTAATTTTCAAAAATTATGGCCACAGGGGTCGAATTTCGAAAATTGGGAATTTAAGCGTGTGACGTAAACTCCTCTTTCATTTTTGACTTCATGCAATTAATTTCTATACCGTATTGTCACATACTGTATGTAGATGAGCAATAAGGTTTTAGAATTTTTATTTTCAAAAATTGGGGCCCACAGGGATCGAATTTTGAAAATTAGGAATGTAAGCTTGTGACTTAAACTCCTCTTTCATTTTAGACTTCATGCACTTACTTTCTATACAGTATTGTTACAAACTGTGTGTAGATGAGCAATAAGGTTTTAGAATTTAAATTTTAAAAAATTAGGGCATACAGGAGTAGAATTTTAAAAATCGGGAATTTATGCTTGTAACCTAACTCCTTCATTTTTGACTCCATACAGTATTGTCGCATACTCCCTGTAGATGTGCTATGGTGCACAGGGATTGAATTTTGAAAATTGGGAATTTAAGCTCGTGACCTAAACACTTCTTTCATTTTTCATTTTATGTACTTAATTTCTGTATAGTACTGTCACACACAGTATATAGATGCGCAATTATGTTTTAGAATTTTGATTTTAAAAAATTGGGGCCTTTAGGGGGTCGAATTTCCAAAATTGTGAATTATAAGCTGGTGACTGAAACTCTTCTTTCATTTTCCATTTTATACATTTTATTTCTATACAGTATTATCAATAAACTGTATGCAGATGTGCAATAGGGTTTTTGAATTTTGATTTTCCCAAAAAAGTGAGCAATTGTGTAATATCGGCGAACATCAATTCACGTCCTTCATGTAGTCTTTTAGTGCGTAACTTATTTATATTGAGTGTTTATTGGAGCCCAGTTTTATTGTTATTCTGTCTTTGTTTTACTACTAATTTAAATCCTGAGAGTTGTTTGTCATCGCCATATTATAAACCTGTGTGTGCGGCCGCAGTTGCCTTTTCAATTAATGTTGTACGTTTCTTATATTGACTGATATAAACTGTGTTAATTTGAGAACTGGGGTTTTGATTCCCCAGGGCTATTTAGTGATTGTCTTGTGAGGTAGGCTGTTGATTGTTGTGAACGACAATCCCTAGATGTTATAAATCTGTCCATCACGATAATCCTACACGTTCTTAGGAATTAACGCGTAGCCCATATTTGCATCGTGTATGCTGCTCCATCGAAAATGATCAGATGAATGTATGCATACTTCATATCGGCTCCCTAATCTATATGAAGGTACCTTTTAATTTTTCGCATTAGCTGTTTTTTTTTTGTCAGTTTTAACCACTGTTTTATGATCCTGGAAGAACCATTAATTCGTTAAACAGATTTATTTAACCACTGTACCGTATGCCAGGCCACAGGCAAACAATCACTCCCCAATAAGCTACATAAATCTTCGATCATGGAATTTATTTCTCGTGCTCTTTTCGTGGTTTTCCTCCAATCCAATTTTCAGCTCTGGATTTTTTTAATTCCATATAGGATATTCAAGTATGAGTGATTTATGTATTTATTAATATATGAAGCACGTGGTTTGTGTTATGTTTTGTCAGGAACTGTATATCAATTAGTATTATATGATCCCTGGTTTTGTGAACACGTGTTCATGTTTATTTACATATGTAAATATTTCTACTATAGGTAACCTTAACATATAGGTTTATAGGGTTAACGTATGATTTTTAAAGCTGTAATAGTTTACTTCGTTTATGGTATTGATTCTTGTTATCATTCGAAGCTCAGATTTAGTGCAGTAAAGTTAACCCACCCAACTGCTCCACCCATATACATATGTAAATGTAAAAAAAACTTGATACCGATGTTTATAAAATGTTCTTCGTATGGGTTATACATGTTACCCGTTTCTAAGTCTTTTTTGTTCTGTATTGTAGATATGCTAGTATTGTAATGATGTATGATGTAGCGGCTGGAGTGTGTGCAGTCTTCCGGACATTTGAGATTGTTTAATATAAATAAAACATTACTGCACTCCCCTAGGTGAGCTGTTCCCATATTCATGTGTTGGGTTTTATTCATAAATAATGTTCGTTTAAGGACCCCCATAAGAACATAAATAAGTATCAGAGTATACTCCGTTGGTCTGGTATCGTTTTACCATTCTAGTGACCATATCAGATCCAAATCATTGCCCTTTTATGACAAGTGATTCATCTTTGACATAGCAGGAATAAGTCCTTTTGTTTAAACGGTGAAAATTGGCCAAGTTTTGTACATCATTTAGTTTTGGTTATTCCACAATATTAGTTATTCCACTTTATGTTATTAGATGTTAAACAGCAACGAAATGAAAACACTTCATAGTGACCCTTACAGATGCTTTGTATTTCTATATGTTTAGCTAAGACTGTAAAGTTTGACCAATCAGAAACATGTTTTGCTGGTTGCTTTCAATGTTACTTGACAGACCAAGATCAAATGAATAACCACATATTCCATAAATGATTTTTACTAAGTTTCAAATATTAGGCTCCAGGTTTCCAAAGGCCGTTAGCCCGTAGCAAGAAAGTGAAAAAGTCAGATGGATGGCAGACACAAATTGATGAGAAAAGCTTATATAAGTCTGTTGACAAACTTGTTGGTAGATAAAAAATCTTTCCTTTTACTTCTTTTAGTTTAGTTTAGTTGGGGTTTAACGCTGTTTTCAGCACATTTTGGCCATTTCGCGGCGGCCAGTTTTTATTGGTGGAGGAAGCCGGAGTACCCAGAGAGAACCACCGACCTTCGGTAGGAAAATTGGCAAACCTTGTCAAGAGTTGAACACACCCCGCCACAGGTGAGATTTGAACTCACAACCCCAGCGTTGACAGGCTAGTGATCAGTAGTAGTCATGACGAACTACCTAGACCACTCGGCCACCGAGGCCCCTTTTACTTCTTTACTACTGTCATCAGTTATTGATGTATCTCAAGGTTTGCATCCATACTTCTTAAGTTTTGGCTATTTTCAGTAAAAGTTTGGTTTTATACTGTATGATGAAGCATGCAGCATTGCCAATTTTTGGAAGTAAAAATGGCAATGCTAGTTAATTAAGAATCCATCCCAACAGCATATTATGTTTTGTACGTATGCCTCAGAAAATTCTGTGTAGGTCACAGATCAAGACAAATATATAAGAAGAAACAATTTATTTTCTACAGGTGACAGTAATCAAACAAAGACGACAACACTAAGTCCTTAATTTTTTAAAATATTATGTAACAATTTTGAAAGTGGAAAATATGCATAAATAAAAAAATTTATTCAGCTTAAATATTCAAGATATTACAGTACAAAATCCTACTTTAAGACGATAAGGAATACTGAAATATTTCTAACATAAATATTCAAACTATAAAGTATTATTTAAGCAAGACATATTTGAACAATGTTTTATTTAGTAAAACTAAAAACAAGTTCCAAAACAATCATAATGTTTAACATGAATTATTACTTTTCTAAGATACAACTCTTATTTAAATCCTTTTCTGTGGTTCTATCTTTTGCATTTATTTATAATAAAGACAAGGGAAAACGATTATTGAAGTTGATTCTGAAAATATTTTTTATTCAACTGAAATTTTTTAGATAAGTGCTAAATACCAAAAAAATTAACAGCATAAATATTTTTGAATATTAGAGTTGTTCATTTGAATTGAAGTTATAATGTTTAAGATGAGAAAGTATGTGTTTTAATTATGCATTTCTTGAAAAGAGAAAATTAACAATCAGGAATGCAATCAGTGCATGTAATTAGTCAATCCCAGTTGCCAAGTACCGGTAGAATTTATGATAATCAAAGTGAGGAAATAAAAAGTAATACAAAAAGTATTCTAATGTGGTCTGCTAATGGTCTCTCAGCCTAAAAGGAAATTAGGTTTGATGATGAGAACTGAATAAAAAATGTTTGACTCAAATTTTGTTTTCTAGAATTCTTTGGGCACTCACATTTCATATTTAATATATAAGCTAAATTTTCCCACTTCATATAAAAATTCAAATGTCAAATGTTTATAAACATTCATGATAAAAAACATTTAATAAATATCGAAATGCCTGACAACTGGGAATATTTTAATGACAAACTATTCATTTACATTAACAGTGATTGTTTTTCCTTTTGGATCATCATATCGATCCATGGTTTTCAGCGATGCTATCATGCCTAAGCCATATATGACGATCAAGGTCATGATAGAAACACTGATGATAGCCATCCATATTCCTGGTGTGAAGAAGTATACACAATCCCATCCATCAGAAAACTGTTCATCCATTATGTTGAACGGTTGAATCTGAAAAAAGAATTTAAAATTAAAGAATGCTAATTCTACAGAAGCATGTTCAACTTGAATATGTGGGGTAAATGTCGATTAGATAGGAACCCTGAAATGGAATCCAAAAATAAAATAAATTTCTGTAGAAAATGAAGGAGATAGAATTTAAATAAACTAACACCTAAAATTATAACTAAATTAATTGATACTAAATTAGGTCTGCATTAGAAAGGTTTATAAATTGAAAATAACAGAACTCTGACAAGATGCACTTTCAAATTTCAAATGACTTGGTCAAAGTGTATTCAAAGTATTGAACAGAAACCTCAATTTTAGCTACTTTCAACATTTAAAAGGATCATTACTCAGGAACAACTAAAGGGAAATATGCCAAAGTTGAACTCAATCTTTGTTTACTGATCACTAAAAAATATTCAATTCAATTTTTAAATTAAATCAATGCAAGCTAAAAGTTATTGAACTGAAACCTATTTTGGGATATACTTCAGCTTTAAAAAGGGTCATACATCAAATTCGACCTCAATCTGTGTTAAGTGGTATCTATATTAATATTTCCAAATCTCAAATAATTTGAAGAAACAATACTCAGTTACTAAATGGAAACACCAATTTTGATTTTTTTCTATGGTTAAAAAGTGACATAAATCGAAAATTTCAAGACTTAAAAACTTCAAATCAGAACATGACCTTTTTTAGTTGTCCAAAAGAATATTTCCAAATTTCAAATGACTTTATCAAGGCAAACTAACGTTTTTGAATGGGAACAAATTTTTGTGATGTACGTTCTGACAAGGGTAAAATTTCATGCTTTCAATAGCTTTCATCTCTTGTTGAAAAATGCATGTAGACCTTTTATATGCCCCTGCCAAAAGATATTGGGGCATGTAAAATGGGTTTTTTCCCCGGATTTTCTGTGTTGTGACACTATTCATATTTTGTGACAATTTTCTACAGAAGGTACCAATTCTGTGTAATCACTCTTCATATTGCTTTTTACCTGTATCTTTGATACTTTACAGAATGTTTTTCGACATGTTGTAAATATGCATGAGGGAGTATGATGTCATTTGAAGGATTTTGCCCAGATTTTCCATGTTGTGGGACGGACTTGTTTACATGACTTTTAAGGTGAAGACTATAAAAGACCAGGGCTTGGCCTGAAAGACACTGACAGAGAGAAGTGACTTCTCCTTCTGAGGCTGACAAGGAGAAGTGGGGCGAGACAGGGAGAAGTCATTACACAATGTTCCAAAGCACCGATCGGCACTATGATTATGTTTTTTTAAAGAGCTAGTCCTATTCTAATATTTTTAATGTTTTTTTTTTAAAGAAATACAGATTCATTCTATGATTTACAGTTCAAATGGGTTATGGCAAATTCAGGTTGCAAAATGTGTATGACAGAGTCAGCATAAAGAAGCTCATAAAATCTAATCATTTCTTCATTCACAGTATCTTTCTCATGGTTTTTCTCATTGTCACTACGGGCCAGGGCGTCTAAATTATTGTTATTCCAGTCCGACTTATTGTGGTCTGAGTTGTCAATGGGCTGAGTTTACCCATATTTTTCTTATTGGATTATTTCCCTTTGTTTATTGTTTGAAAAAAATGGTGGCTTGGACTTTATTTTCATTACACGAATCCAAATTTCCTGAAAATAACGGCTGTCATATTCGCGATTTAGACCATTGAAATAGATCAGGTGAGTCATTAAATTTATAGTCAACTCAAACTTCGCTTTTGACATGAGTTCAGGCGACTTGACAATTTTCAGGGCGAATTCAACTTCGCTTTTGATGAGAGTTTGGGCGAAGTGAAAAACTACAAGCCAATTTTTTCGCCCAAATCGCTCTCCAGCCCTGAAAACTATTCACTTGATTTTTCTGTTATTATAATACTTTTGTATTGCATGAAATTTTAACTTATTAAATGATTTAAAATTAAAATGTTCTTAAGAGGGTTAAGTACATATAAAGAATATTAAAATCAGCACTCTTGAACTTTAATAGATATCATTTTATAACATCAATTTATCAATACTTTAGTTTTCTAGCATGATTTAGCAAAGAAAGATTTTGACCAAACTTTTGCAAGCTGCAATAAATTTCCAGTTTCCATCTTTATCTTTGATGTACATATCAGCAGTACAAAATATGCAGTTAAAACTGAACATAAAATATAAATACATCATACCTGAAGACCATCAAATGTGAGGGTGAAATTTGCAGTTGCATTGACTTTAGGACTTTTGATGACAAATGATGAGCAGTGGTAGGAGAAATCTTTTGGTGCAGACATTCCCTCCATCACAAGAGTGTCATTTGCCTTGATATTGACACTGTTGTTTGTCCAGTCTATGTTAATCATGTTATACTTTACATTCCAGGCTTCCGATATGTTGTCATTCACAATGGTCCACCTAGAAATAAAAAGACATCACTTTATTAAATGTTATAAACATCATAGTTTTAAACAAATGTAGGAATGAAATATTATAACTTGAAATTTATGTACAGGTGTACTTTCAAACATATTGCAGTTTTCTATTTTCACTTGTAGTGAAACTTATAAACAAAAAAACACTGAAAAATAAATTGAGGCAAAAAAATTATTTGATTTCTGAGAAATAAAACTGCTGAAAAATCTTCGTACTGAAATACTTACTCAAGTTTCAGATTCATGCCTTTGTTAGTACTGTTCAGCTTTAACCTGCACAAAGAAATATTAAAATAAATTTCACATTCTCGAGGCAATTCATCATAAACGACACAACTTCACTTGTACACAAGGCTTAAAATGTTGAAAGCCAAAACAATAACCAACAATTTGGAATAGCAAATTCAAATGTCAAAATGATCAATATTAGTGAAGTTAAAAGCATCTTTTAATAGGGAATTTACAGTATTAATGTTATGCTAGTATTGAAACACTAATAGGTTCATACACGAGTTCAAATTTAAGATTTTCCAGTTCTTCACTTCTGAACGAGTATATGTACCTACTTCTTCCGTAAATACTCTGATTTTTAGGTTTCCTGTACTCAGGTAAATTCATTGAGCACAGTCAACAAAATTAAATAATGTTACACCTGATTGGTCAAATGGTATAACAAAAGAATTCTGATTGGACGTCACAACTGTGGGAGATCAATGCATGTGCAACAATCTTCCATGGTGATCTCCCACTGAAAACAGCCATTTTCAGAAGAATAAGTTTTCTTGTATGTCATATAATAATGCTGTTATTTGTTATGACGAAAAACTAATACAAAAATATATATATATTTCTCTCATTATGTATAATTTAAGTTATTGATAAGTTCTGTGCTTGGTAGAAACATCAATTGTTAGAATCTGGTACCCAAGTATTACATTCATGTAGATAAAAATTAAAAGTGACCTGTTTAAAAAACAAATTTATTTAAAAAAATCTTATATAGCACAAATACACTTTCAAAGGTCACCACATTTTCTCTGGTCTGGTCAAGTAAACACCAACTAAATATAGATTATCTAAAATCATGGATTTAAATCAATTTTAAAATTCATATGCTACCACATTTTTTTCAAATACAGTTACAACATACACTACAGTATCATTGTCGCAGGTTGTACCATCATCCTCGAGCAGTACTTGGGAATCATTCAGACTTTTCTCATTTTGCTCTACTGAGATTTCAAGTCTTCTCATGTAGAAGTAAAGTGGAGATGGTCTATTTTTGCAGGTAATGTTCATAAAAGTGTAGTTAGAATTGGATACTATGTCTGTGACACTCTGAAGTCGTCTACTAACACCAGCTTCAACATCAGATACCTATAATAATAGTTAAATCTATAAGTAGTAAAGTTCACCAAAGACACATACTGATTTTACTAATGAAAGTACCGGTAATCATTTTTCAAGTCTAGTAGAATGCCTTTTTTATTTTATTATACAATTGACCCTTGTTATCTCAAACTCGCTTGAGTAGAATTTTCGGATAAGTCAAAATTTTTATGTGCTTCCGAAAGTTTTTCAGTGCAAACATATGAAATTTGGCTCCTGTTTATTTGAATTTGCAAGAGTCAACTTTTCTTCTACCTCGAAATAAATTTTGAGTCCCAAATTATAAAAACAACATTAATTTTATTCATTATCTCGAAGTAATTTGCAGATTGATTTATTTCAGCTATTTGACAATCAGGGTCTATTGAATTTTTTTTGTGCTATTGATGGTGTCACCCTGATTCTCCCACTTTTAATCCTTTATATAAATATACTAATCAGGGAATGTTGTGATAGTAGCTATAGTTTATTTCTAATAAATATTACCTATAATTCTCTTTAAATTAATTTTGCTACATGTATTTTAGAGATTGATTTTTACTTTTTGTGTCATATTTTTAACTTCTTGAAAGTAGAAATAAGTTTCTAAATTTATGTCAAAGGAGTGAAAATTACTTGTTGAAATAAATTATTTACTTCTCATTATGAACAATTTATTGCATACATGTATGAATACAACAACTAAAACAGAGATACCAACAAGGACTCATTGAAGCAGTTGACTATTCCGAAAAATGTTCCAAGAGAAAATAGATTATGCACTTTTTGCAATAAAATCGATGATGAGTTTCATTTTTTTATTGAATGTAAACAAAACATACTATTAAGAGACCAACTGTTTTCTACGATATCTAATAATACTGCTCCATAATTTAATAGAGATCAGCCACTCAACTGAAAATGCTTCTGAATCCAAATATTGAACTTTACTGGAAATAGGTGACTGTGTAAAGAAATCTATAGAATTGTGAAAATGAGGTCCATGTCGGTCAAAGTTCTCCACTTCATCTAGATATATTCTGCTATTGTATTTTATGTAATATTATGTTCTTATGTTTTGTTTTGTGTTTGCTTTACCCATATGGGTGTAACTTTGCAAATAAAATTATTATATGATTGACTCCCAGTGCTAATAAAAATGAGAAAAAAAAAAGTATTTTCTTATTTTTTTTCTTTCTTAATTAAAAAGAAATCATTCATTCTCCCATCATATATTTATTTACAAAATAAAAAATATAGTCTATAGTCATCCTCCAACCATAAATAGAATAGACTATAGTATTGCTAGGTCACTGATTCCTTTGAAGTTTTTGTTTATACAGTAAATATGTTAATAGGGGTAATTAAAAGTGGGAGAATCAGGATTAAACCGCTATTGATTTGCAGATTTTTCTAAAAAACAATTCGATTTGAGCAAATTAATTAGTAATAATTTATGTACAAAGATTTATAATCAACAAGATAATCAACTTATTTATTTCTCATCTTGCACATGGTATGTATACATTACGGATTATGTGAATGGACTGTCAAATCTTTTTAGCTCACCTGGCCTAAAAGGCCATGTGAGCTATTCTCATCACTTTGCGTCCGTCGTCGTCGGCGTCGTCGTCGTCGTATGTCGTCGTAAACTTTTTACATTTTTATCAACTCCTCTGAAACCACTGAACCAATTTAAACCAAACTTAAGTGGAATGGTCCTTGGATGGTCCCCTTTAAAAATTGTGTTCGGTTTTCCCGGGCGCCATCCAATATGGCTGCCATGGTCGGACATAGTTTAACCTTGGACCCTATGGGAATTTTAACATTTTCGTTATCTTCTCTGAGACCATTAGGCCAATTTGAACCAAACTTTGGTGGAATGGTCCTTGGGTAGCCCCTTTTAAAATGTATGTTCGGTTTCCCAGAATGCCATCCAACATGGCCGCCATGGCTGGACTTAGTTTAACATTGAGCCTGTGGGAATTTTACTTTTTCGTCAACTCTTCTGAAATCGCTAAATCTATTTAAACCAAACTTAAGTGGAATGGTCCTTGGATGGTCCCCTTTAAAAATTGTGTTCGGTTTTCCCGGGCGCCATCCAATATGGCTGCCATGGTCGGACATAGTTTAACCTTGGACCCTATGGGAATTTTCATTTTCGTTATCTTCTCTGAGACCATTAGGCCAGTTTGAACCAAACTTTGATGGAATGGTCCTTTGGTGGCCCCTTTTAAAATTTATGTTCAGTTTTCCGAACGCCATCCAACATGGCCGCCATGCCTGGACTTAGTTTAACATTGAGTCTATTGGAATTTTACTTTTTTGTCAACTCCTCTGAAACCACTGAACCAATTTAAACCAAACTTAAGTGGAATGGTCCTTGGATGGTCCCCTTTAAAATTTTTGTTTGGTTTTCCGGGGCGCCATCCAATATGGCTGCCATGGTCAGGCATAGTTTAACCTTGGACCCTATGGGAATTTTAACATTTTCATTATCTTCTCTGAGACCATTACTCCAATTTGAACCAAACTTTGGTGGAATTCACCTTTGGTGGCCCCTTTTAAAATTTGTGTTCGGTTTCCCCGAACGCCATCCAACAAGGCCGCCATGGCTGGACTTAGTTTAACATTGAGCCTATGGGAATTTTACTTTTTCGTCAACTCCCCTGAAACCACTGAGCCAATTTGAACCAAACTTTGGTGGAATGGTCCTTGGGTGGCCCCTTTCCAAACTTATGTCTGGCATCCCCGACTTCCAACTGAAATGGCTGCTGTTTCTGAAAATAGAAAAAGGGGGGGGATGAATTTCCAAAATCTTCTTCTATGAAACTACAAGGCCAGTTGCAACCAAACTTGGCAGTAGTAGTCCTTAGGAGGTTCTCTTTTAGAAGGATGTCCGATGAACCGGACTGTTAACCAAGATGACAGCCACAGCCAAACTTAGTTAAACATAGGGCCCTATGGGAAAATTCATTGAAAAATCTTTTTATCTGAAACCACTTTACCAATGGAAACCAGACTTTGCAGCAATGGTCCTTATATGGTCCTCTTTCAGAATTGTGTCCCATGACCTGGACTGTCAACCGAGATGGCTGCCACAACCGAACTTAGTTTAACATAAGGCCCCATTGGAAAATTCATTGAAAAATCTTCTTGTCTGAAACCACTTGACCAATTGGAACCAGACTTTGCAGCAATGGTCCTTAGGACGTCCTATTTCAGAATTGTCTGATTTCGTGGACTGTGAACCAAGATAGCCGACAGAGCCAAACTTAGTTTAACATAGAACCCTATGGGAAATTCACTCAAAAATCTTCTGGTCTGAAACCACTCAGCCAATTAGAACTAGACTTGGTAGCAATGGTCCTTAGATGGTTCTCTTTTAGAAATGTGTCCATTGACCTAGACTGTCAACCATCTTGGCTGCCACAGCCGAACTTAATTGAACATAGAACCCTATAGAAAAACCAGCCAAATCTTTAGTCCTGCTCAAGATGAAAAGTTCAATGCAGGTGAGCGATACAGGCTCTTTAGAGCCTCTAGTTTATCAATTGTAATCAATTTTTTTTAAACTATTTATTATTAAAAATAAATATATCTTCATTCGTCTGATTTTAATTGGTCAGAATGGATCTGAACCATAACCCATAACTTAATCATGCTTCTTTTCCAATCAAATTCTTCAGAAGAAAAAAAAACTATTACCTTAGCAGCTGTTTCCCCGGTATATAATGCAGCATATTTCACTCCACGTTTAGTCAAAGATTTTGTCACTTCTGCAATTCTTTGATCTACAATTGAAATCAAATACATGAATACTTGATTACTGGTATTTAATTCTTCATTAACATGTGTCATGGACCAATCTAGACTGCAAAATGGAGGTTCAAGTCACCAAAAAATTTTAAAAATCACTTCAAGTCCCTTGCTTAGAACTTTCCAAGAAAAAGTTGAAAAGCAATTTTGGCAAAGGGAAACAACTCTTACTCATTTTTCTGTGGCAAGCTGTGAACAAACAACATGGAATCAATGAAGTCTTATTCTGTCATTTTTGTTGCTTTGATTTTGATAATACATGTACTTCAGATTCTAATGAAACCATAAGATAAACAATATTTACATACAGAATTAACTGTGATATTTACTTCATAATAATATTTTAATAAGATATTAATAACTGAATATGTCAACAAGAGATATCCAAATGGTCATGTTGATTGTGTGTGACCAAAAACAATTCAGGTTTGTAACCCATTATGTTTGACTTAATTCAGTCATAAAAACTGAGACAAATGATTACTATAGAGGATTAACATGCCCAATCTGACCATGTCGTTTGACAGTTTATAATGGGCTTCAAACATCCAAAATCACCGAGACGCAAACAGTCTCCAAAAATGAGTTTTAAAAGAAAACAGATGAAATTATCTCACAAAAATGAAGAACCAAGAAAATTCACTGATATAATATATCAAGAAAACTTTTAACTGACACATATGTAATAATTTCATGTTAAACTGAGATACATTCACTTCTCCTAGTGAGTCTCCAATTCTCCCAATTCTGTGCTGGAGAAAAGCTAAGATCTAGATTATACCCTGATGTGTATTTGAATCTTTGTTTCCCAAGAAAAGAACTTTTACTACAACACTTCAACAGTGAAACCATGTCAACATTTTATAAAATAAATGAATTAGAAAACAGAATCAGCATATTTAAAAAAAAATAACTATGAAAACGTAATGACTTTTCATATGTCCTTTACAACTTATGCAGCAGATCTGGGTGTCACAAAAAAGTTGTTTTACTATGATGGGTTGTGACTGTGATATTGCATTACATTTTTTTTATACACTAATTTTAATATGGCAGACTTGTAAATTAATTAATCCTGTTAAAAGAGTCAATTTTGTCATATTTCAATACGTCTGGTGCCAAGAAATAACAGTACTTAAATATCAAAGCATTAAAGAATTTTGTTCACAATACTATTCACCATCAATTCTTTTAGACAAGCAAATTTGTATATATTTAGAGCTAAATATTTTCAACGTCTGAAAAGCTAAATTCAAAAGCTGTTTACCATTTTCTCCAAATATTTTTCCATCATTACTAGAACCCTGGACTGGAGTCAAAGTCACAATTATCAAATTAGCCTGTCCTCCAAGGTCTAGGTCACTAACTTTAGTTGAATCCTTCAGCTGATGAATTTTGCCCTCAAAATCTTTCATCATTTTTTCCAGAGCTGACCATGGTGACATTACAGAAGGTATCTGTACTGAGAACTGGTCATCCATGAATGCCTTAAAGAAAAGAAGACTTGTCATGTCATTACATACATGTATATTTTTCTAAATTTGGAAAAAAAAAACAAAAAATAAACAAAATGCTCATCTCTATCATGCAATTCATATTATCTCTCTCACACATAACAATTATTATCTCTCTCACACATAACAATTGATATTATCTCCCTCACACATAACAATTTATATTATCTCTCTCACAAATAACAATTAATAAAGCAATTATTCACATTTATATTCTGCTTTATTTCATAAATCTACGATTATGATTCAATGTTATATTATTTCCGTGATGTGTGTGTTGTTATTTACATATATATACAAGTATAGCTGAACTCTCTGAACTAATTTCCAGTCTCTTTCATTGCCAATACTTGTTTGAAATAGATCTTTTAACCATAATTGTGTTTGTCTAAATGGGATATTGCAGAAGATATTTCATCGAATCACATTCCTCAACTTTTGAAATTAATAAGCATATGGTAAAAATTTGACAATAATCACTTGTTTTGAATTAGAGAAATGAGTGGGAATGGAAAAGAAACTTGTGAGTAAACATAGCATACATGTATCTATTGATATTATAAACTGGAAATATATTGATGACTTTGTTTGTTTTATAGAAATCTTATGCAACTGTATATATTGTGGAAGCCATTTTAAATTGGTAGAGTGGCTTTTAGTTTCAAGTCCTTTTACACTTTATAGATTAAAACAATGATGGCCTTCCCATTGCTTTCTTCTTTCATGCCTTTGAAACATCATGTATATTGTGTGTAAACTTTATCTGACTTGTTATACAGTACATACCTTAATGTTCTTGAAAGCTCCCCCATCACTGTATGGATTATAGACATCAGCATGTTGGTTCAAGTCCTGTAGGCTCAACTAAAAAAACATTATAAAAAAATTTTCATTTTATTGAAACTATTGGAAAATCTCTAAATATGACAAGAAAAGAAGAAATACTTGTCTGGAAAGATGGTATTTAACAAAGGATTTAGATGAAAAAAAAATCCTATATTTCAACTATTCACTACCCGATTGACCTTACCCTTACGCTCTTTATCCAATTTTTCTTAATTTCTGCACATACCGGGTAATTTTAAGGTCAAAATGTCTCCAACATTAAAAACATTTAACTTTTGTACTAAAAATAAAAACTTTTTGCCAACCTTCTATCCTTGATTTTTTTTAGCATGTTAGCAGAACCACAGGTAACATTTATTCCTGGTCTTATTGTTCGAAAAAAAAAAAGCAGAATAATGTTTTTAACTGTTAAATTATGGTAGTCAGTCTTCCAGCTACATATATCTGTAGTCCAAAATAGAAGGCAGAAATATTTCTCTGCATTTTCAATTAGTTGTGACATATAAAATTCATTAAAATTCATTAATACAGTGTTCTCCCCAGAAATTTTGGATAGCACAGTGGTAATCTCGAAGGAAATGATCTTGAACGTCGCGTGTCACAAAATATGTTTAGTCAACAAAGCAGGGGTTACTACTAAATGCAATGTGGCAGTGTCAGTATGATATACATGATATATACATGAGGTATGTTAACAGAGATAAACGCAACATACTAAAACTCATTTGTGTAATTGTTGTGTTTTTACATTTGACCAAATGTCTTTACACATGCTGAAAAGCCAAGCTATGTCAAGCTAAGCTAATTTTGAGGTGGCCAACACTTATTGCTTCTTGGTAGATCTGTGGTTTTTTGTAATTTAAGAGTTAGCTTTACTAGCAAAGTACATGGTTGGATTGTAAAGATTCAAGACCCTTCGTTTGGTTTCATGTTAAATTTTATGCACCATTTAAACAGATTTCCCTGTTTTATTGTGTAAAGATGAGCCATATATATACTTTCTGCCATTCAGGGTCTATCTAATTGACTAACTTTGGAAGCTAAAGGGGTTTTACCAAAGTCATAAAGTACTTTGGTCATGGAAATTGTCGATATCGGCGTTATCACTTCTTGGATTTTTCTGTTCCAGTCTTGTTAACCCGTCGACATAAGAAATTATCTGTTGTTCTCCATTATTTTGCATTTTGGTTCTTACACTTCTGAGTTCTCTTAAATACCAACTGAATATGAACAGCTGATGAGAAACTTTTTAAGACATCTTTACGACTTTTCACTGTCCTTGACCTAACTATTATGAAAACAACGTCGACACGCGTGATTTATCTGAATATCACCAGCCTGGTCTTTGAATAAAACAATTCTCAACGTCAACATTACACTTTTAATTAAATTAATTTGTAGCATCATCGTAAACGAATTTAAATCCGTTGAGATACCATGATAATCAACCGGACACCTGGTACATACGATTCGTTTGTCATAACTCAACAGGAAACCAGTTAAATTGTTGAGCACGTGTTTACCGGTGTACCGGAAAACAAATATACCAGCTTGGGAGGAATGTAAACGGACGATTTTTATACCACCGCGGTCGAAATTTATAGCACCGCGGCCGAGAAATATACCACCACGGTACCACAACGCTATTTAGGCTTGGGGAGAACACTGTAATATACTATCCACAGATATTTTATAACTTGAAAATGAATCAAGAAGGGGTTAAAATTACAAATCTCTTATAGGGATACAAAATACTTTTGATAAATTTGCATCGTACTCTTTGTCCTTATTTGACCTGAAACCATATTTAAGTGCACCATTATACTAAAACTTTGCAAATATGAAGTTTAATCATGGGGGGGGGGGATACTGTTAGATTTAAATCACAAGTTAACATGCCCATTTTCTTTTTCCTTTTTTTATGTCTCAACTTACTCTATCCTGTAGAAATATAACAAGATTGTTATCTTTTGCCAGAGGCTTCAAGTATGACTTGTGAAAATCTTCATTGTTTATTGTCTGTCCTGTGTAACTTTGTGGTAAATCACTTAAACCTCTGAAATAAATAGCAACTAGTAACATTAAAATACACACTATCAATGAAATATACATGTTTTTATAATTGATTTCACAAGTTTCTTTGTATACATATACTAATTAAAATAAGTATTGTCACAAGTCTTATAACAATCAATTTTTTCAAATAGTTTGTTTTCTCATTAGAACCAGTGACTACCATATCCTTATATTATCCATTATAAAGCCATCTAAACTGAAATATCAGATTCTCAGACACCACAAAAATAGGTGCATGTGAGCGAAATTTTAATTCTTTTTCTTCAGGACTAGTTTTTTTCAAGTGCAGATCAAATTTACGTGTTGCACATATTTTTTTTAAAATAAAATATTGCAAAAAATGGGAAAAATCCATATTTTTACAAAATTTTAGGACCTGCTGAACAATTTTTATTTCTTATTTATTGAAAAAAATAACAATTTTGGGTGAATTTTAAGCATTTTTGCAAAATGAAGTGGCAAAATCAGAGTTCACGAAAACCTCAAATTTTCTGTCAGTCATAGGACTGACAAAATGCTAAATTCTGCCGGTCCCACACAAAAATTGGTGGTCCTACAATTTTCGAAACTTTTAACAACAAAAGATGATTAGGCCATATTCATTATTAACTGGAACATCAACAGCAAACCTGAAAATAAACTGAAAAGTAAAAAAAAAAAATCTTTTATTTGTATAAAATTTTATTCTTCTGCAGCAAATTTGGTAATACTAAATAACACCTATGTTTTAGGAAATTAGAAAAACTGATGGAAAATTAGGGTTTTTGTTGTCATGGGATCGTTGTTGACTTCCAGTAGATTGATTTGTGTAATGAATGGAACGTAAAAAAGACAGAATTAAAGCCCATACTTTCAGAGTTGTTACTTCATTTGTTTATCATGAATTCATTATCCATATTAATGAAAATTGCCATTTTAAATCCACAAACAACAACGATGACAAACTTCAAACAACCCGCCATGTTTTGACATGTGGGCAACATGTGGTCGTAATCCGGATTCGGAACGGAACCTAATGTGAATATTTATTTGATTTGTTTCTTTCATCTTCGTATAAGATCAATGTCAATTCAATTTATAGGTTAAAGAAAAGGAATTGTGAATTAAATGAAGTAGAATATGTTTAATTTTGTAATATTAATTTAAAGTTCATACTCGTGTCTAACACGAAATTGGAAGCGTTGTTATACCGAACTTTATTTTGTTGTTACTATCTTACAAAAGATCGATTGAATTTGTTAAAAATTTTGTATTTGTAACATTTATTTTCATGTTTTGGGTGCATAAACTTATTTGTTTTGAGGAATGGAAGACTCGATGAGGAAAAAAACTAATTAAGTTGATGAATAATTTTGAAAATTCCGACTTGACAAATTAGAGATTTTTCCACGAAATTCTAAAGCTGACGAGCAGTCGGACATCGGGCCAGCACAAGACACTCAAATGCCGGACCTTATGAAATTTTGGCGGACAGGACCGACGATTTTCGCGAACTCTGCAAAATGTTTTTTTCTTACAATTTTCATAGTCCAAAAATCAGAGCAGCGAAATCCAAAGAACTAAAGATCAATTTGGTATGGCCTTATTGTTTACTTTTTATGTATGGACTCAAGTCTTGCTCTGAGTTTCTAAGAGTCAAAATCTTTTATTTTTCCTGCTCGTCCTGCAGACGCATGAAATTATCACTAAGCACCGAAAAGCAAACGTAAAAACCTTACAGTAATGCTTCACTCGATTTCCAGGTCACACCTGTTCATATAATTAACTTCCTACAAAGCAGAATATGTCCAAAATTTTTATCTAGAATGCAAAGCTGGTAGTTTTCCCACTGAAAATATAAAAAACTCTTTGAGGTCTATGAGGTTGTTGTTCATTAAACTAATTATTCATAGGTTTCTGTGAACCACGTGGATACCACAACATGCCACAAATGGCACAATCATTCAAAAATAGCATGATATTTATTAGACCAAATTCTTCTATCCTTATAGGGTGTATTGCAGATATATCGCACAAAAAAAAATATAGAAATAAGCAAAAAAATAGTAAAAAGCAAACGAAAACCAGGAAATACCTGCGATATATGGACAAAAAGAATTCGATCTACTGTGATATTTACATGAAGGCCGCATACTATTACTAAACATGTTACCTTGATGATGACCAAATCAGAACTGGAGATTTAAGTGCATATGAAGCAGCGATTAGTGTAAAAAAGCCCAATCTGGCAAACATTTTTAGTTAACTATGCTGGGCGATCAATATTCTGATATTTTTCAACAGGTCAGGTGATTTTCCGATTACGTTCGGAACAATTCATCAACGGTGATTAAAAGTTTTCTCGGTTATGGATTCGGCCCAGTATTGAACTCGAACGTTTTGATCAAAGTCTGTACTTCATTCATACATCTCAGAATAACAGTACATATTTAAAAACACATTAAATAATATTCTTGATTAATAAAACACAACTTCAAAATTAAATTGTTTTGTTACCAAATAATTTTATCAATTATATGTAATTTAAATTTGTTAAATGGGAAAATATACTTTCAGGTAATATACTTCTTTGTGTAATATATGGCAAGAGATTCTCCGGTATCAAGACAAATCGGCACAAATACCAATGGTCATTTCGGGACTGTCAAGTGGTCAATTTGGGACAGATAAATAGTCAATTCGGGACTTATCCATAATCATTTCGGCATCACATACTATTTTATTTTAGTACGAATTTATAACATTAATTTTTCAATTGGATGATATTTTGAACAGTCTTGAGTTACTTTTACTATTTCCGTAAATTGAGTTTTTATCAACGAAGATTTTTTCGGGCAATTTAATATGAAAGGAGTTTCATATTATATAACATGCCAGACTTTAAAATTTGTAATTTTTGCCAAGTTATTTTCTGATGCCATGCTTGATTTCAATTTACTGTAAAAAAAAGTTTAGAGCTTTTATCAAAGGAGAACAGTTTTGCCACAGTATAAATTGGCAGATGTTTTTTTTTTTTGTGTGTTTTTTCTTTAAAGAACTACGTAGTATCTTACCAAGTTCCGACTTATCTGCTATATTACAAGCAGGCAGTTTTTTTCTAAGACCTAACACAGAATACAAAATCTATTATGTATTTTTTCAAAACACAATTTATCTTTAAGCAAGGACGTATGTTAGTTATACGTCCTTGCTTTAAGGCACAGAATATTACACACAGAACCTTTCTGTTCTGATCTAGCAATAGATCTTATAACAGATTGGTACTCATCCATAAACCAAATTTCACAGATATATATCACAAAACAACAAAACAACAGATCTAATTATTACATCATTGACTGAAAGTTACCTACACGATCCTTTACATGTTTTTAGGAAAATAGAATCTTAAGTCATTTTTTACTCAGCTCTTGTACACTATGTCTCACACATGCAGTGCGATTTTCTTAAAATGTATAATGGATGAGGGAGGGGGTTGATATTTTGAAAAGTCATAATTTTAGTCTTCTTCAAGATTGTTGAGTGTAAGTTGCCCAATCAAAATAACTTTCTAATTTATATAATATGTTTGGAGGTCATACTGGAGTACTTGATCATCAGCAAAACTTAAATTATTAATAAAAGAGTTTTATACCATCAGAGGACAACAAGAAGGATCAATTACATCATATTGTAAACCATTAATAAAATCGTTGAAAAGAGTAGCAAAAAAAATTACTAAGGATGACAGCTTAAGTACTGTTATTCGGTCTAGTGAAGGTTCGAAACTAATACTTTTTCTCAAAATATTTTTTTACTTTTTTCATTAAAAGTAAGTTTGTTTCAAAATTACTTACATTTAGAATTCGTTATTAAACATCTTAATTTATCGGATGCCATAATTTTATTCAAATTCAAATTCTTTATTTTCCTAGTCACAGAGCCCTTTCGGGCATAACCAATTTTATCCTTACACACTTCCACACGAATAAAACTTTCTCACGCCGTACATTCTGTTATGCCCCACCTATATAATTGAGTCTAAAATTAGTTAGTGTTATCTGGTATAAACGCATACAAGGGAAAAAAGTAAGATGGAACCGAAAACCAGCTACAAATCCGAATATGGTCTCGCGAGTTTTCCCGTGATTTTTCCTTTTCTACTTTGTCGCCATCATGGGTAGGAAAATTTTGCACGTGGTTCAAAGAAACTGTCAATTTACCCGAACAAATCATTAAAATAAGAAACTCTAATTGAACTTGTGAAAATAATTAGTTGATAAACAGTTTTTACAATGCAAAATATGCAGTTTTATTAGAGAAATGTCAATACCTAAACAGACAGAACTTTAGATAATTTGCTTGATCAGTTTAACTGTTGTAATGTTTGTTAAAACGACAAATTGACAGGTTGGGAACAACCCTCAATTGGGATATGATGGTAGTCTAATTGAGATATTAAGACGATAATATAACATTATTCATAGATGCTTTATAATTGCATGGAAATATTTGTTAATTATGAAAAAAGTTGTTATTGTAGCGATACCACTATCTGCTAGTAATGGGTGCAGGACAAATCGCCCCACTTCACCCCAACTTGGGAAATATTAGTTACAAACTCGCCCCCCAACTGATGAAAATAATGATTTCATACTCGCTACATATAAATTTTTTTTTTCCTCACTGTTTTGTTTATAATACCAATCTATGTAATCATTGACGTATGTAAATTTCTATGCTCTTACTATTAATGACACAGTTACAAACTCGACCCAATTCTAAAATAAGTGCCAAACTTGCATCTAACGGAAACAGAAGTTCAAATTAAGTGTGTTATAATTAGGTTTCAAAACTGTCATGTACAATATAACTAAAATTATACATTAATACCAAGTGTTTTAAATTCCTCTTTGTCTTCATTAGAAAAGTCTTGGTAGGTCTTTGTGGCAAAAACTAGGTGATTTACAATGAAGTTAGGATACTTCTCTTTAATTCAATCATATACACAGAGAAATATATATACATGTACATGGCATACACATGCAAGAAAGTTAAAAAAAAATACTAAACCAAGAAACAGCACGATTTTGATTACTAAACCATGCAAAGAATGAAAAGAAAAGAACAAAAGTTTCATTTCTTGAAATAGTAATTTTCTATGGGAAGCTACTAAAATAAGAATTGAAACGATTTCGTTCCGTTTCTGTGTTGTTTCATTTCTTGAAATAGTAGTCCCCGCATTCAAAGATGCTATTTCAGATACTAACAGTTGGGCGCCAGGTAAAAAGAAAATTAGCTATGAAATTCACAGCTGGTGCTGGCTGACTATTATAATAGTCCCAGGCTGGAGCGAGTTTAAAACCATTATTTTCAAAGTTAGGGTGGGTTTGTAACTCTTATTTTCACAAGTTGGGGCGAGTTGGTGACTATTATTTTCACAGTTGGAGCAAGTTTGTAACTAATATTTTCCAAGTTGGGGCGAGTTGGTGAAAGGTTGGGGCGAGTTGTCTGACATTCTCTTCTAATCAGCCTAATGTCAGGTGGAGCTATTTTCCAGGACATTTGAAAAATATTTATCACCTATCTATAGACGATTTGGGTACCAGATAAAATGTTTACAATCGATGTGTGTGCCCAGTGCTGAACCTAGCATTAACTAGAATTGCTAAGTTATTATTTTTTAAGCTATTCTTGTTTGATTTTTTTTTCCAATAAGAAATTGAGTTATTTCTCTTTGTACAGCCCAAAACGCAAACCGATTAACAGGTTTGGAACAAACCATCAAATGAAGGGTAATCCCCTAACTGAACAAAATCCCTCTAACTAGGGTTAAATTTCAAGTGATAAAAAATAATTTTTTTAAATATTGACTTTTTTATTTAAAAGACAAATATATTTCATGTAAAGTTCTCCATCTTTTTCCTAAGAACAATAGTTGTACCTACAATAAAGAAAAAACATGTCCATACAGTTACCATATTTCATGGACTTTTAACTACATAGAATACTTAGTGTTGTTTTATAAAATTTGTAGTAAATTGTATGCAGATGTGCCCTTTTTAATTAAAAGTAAAATGTTTAAAATTTACTTTAAATGCACTTAGAATTTATCCTTCTTATCAAAGGGTTAACCCTCAACTGAGGGTTTGTTCCCTAATTAACTTGAATAATTATTAATTTTCATTAAAAATGTTTTTAAAACACACGATAGAGATAGAATTAAAATAATAACATTATTCAATATGAACTTCAAAATGGTTTTAGAATATATCTAAATACTAAGAGTTTTTATTTTGTTTGGAAAATGGGTATGACAATTGTTAAATTTTGCTTTGTTTCTTTTCACTGCAATTAAATTCCTTTTCCTTTGTATCGAAAATTTCTTACTTGATCTTTTCTCAAATCTTGAGAAAAAAGCTCTGCAAATATACAATAAAACCATAAGAATCCCAAAATTTCTGGAAATTTCAATTTGGATATCCCATTACAGGGTTCTCACTAAGAATTTTTCATGATGAGTCCTGGGACTCATCATTTTTCAGAATGGTGAGTCCCAGGACTATTGTTAAAGTTTAATTAAAATCATGTGCTGCCTTAACATACTGACGAATATAATTTCAAATTTCAGAAAAAAAAAAAAAAAAAAAATTGGACTTATGCAGTGGTGCTCCGAACTTGGAAGAAAATTTCTGTTACAGATATGAGCAAAAATCTTTGCACCTTTTGACACAACTTATTTATTATTGCCATTTTATTTTGTAATATTTATTTATATATAATCTTTACTATTATTTTTTCTCAAACATACTCTTAAAATCCTCCAATTGACATTGTTTGATCACCTTAATAATCAATATTGACAAAATTTCCATTTGTGCATAGATAAGTCAAAATCCGCTAAATTTATTTTTAAATGAGGTCTACATATTGTTACCGGTTGTAATAAACAGTGTGGCCAATGAAAAATCACGAGAATTCCCATTGCCGCCATTTTTTTAGCTTAAAAAAAAAAATGGCGGCTCGAGATTTTTAATGAAAATAACGGTCTTCAGACGCAGCTGATTAGATCTACATGCATCCCAGGGACGCATTAGTTTGAAGGATGACACACCCAATCCAATTTTAGCGTCCAGGACGCATGTACGCACCTTAGCGAGAACCCTGCCATTATATCCCACTTGTGGCAGGGTGTGTTCCACTCCGATCTTAAGAGACAAGGATTTGCCAATTTTCCTACCGAAGGTCGGTGGTTGTCTAAGGGTAATCGGCTTCCTCCACCAATAAAAAATGGCCGTCATGAAATAGCCAAATGTGCTGAAAACGACATAAAACCCCAACTAAACAAACAAACAATTGGGGGTTGTTCCCAACCTGATTAATAAAGTCATCGTGCATTGCATTCCCATTGAAGTCAATATGACATCAGTTCTACAGAGTTAATGTTACTGTTGTTCCATATTTTTAATTTTAATTCTGCCTGAGTGCTTATTTACCTTAATATTACAAATGTATGTGTTTACAAATGATTATAGATTTTAGCTATATATCTTTGTTAAAATGATTTTTAGTACCTTGATATTTCATTTTTGATCAGAATACGCACACTAAATTTGGTATGTCTTGTCTAAAAGTTAAGTTTGCAACTTTATGTCATATTTAACATTAAAACATCTTTTTTAAGGAATAAATTAATAATACAGCAAGTGATAACTACTATTTCTTTTTCTACTTTTAGTGTGCATTGACCAGGTTAATGCTGATGGAAAAAGAAAAATTCAAAATATTGATGATTTCCCTATTTTCCCCCAGCAACTGGCATATTTAACTTTGTGATGTAAATTAATATATATTAATGTTATATAACTGAATATAAATTGTGCCACAATGAACACCGACTCTTTCATTAAATGAAAAATATGGCTACACACTACCATGCTGCTGTCCAAATATTCTGGGGAGAACACTGTCATGATGTGTTTTAGTGTTGAAAAATGAAAGTAATTAAATTACTGTAATCTAAAATTTCAGAACAAATCTTTTGCTAGATGTGTTTCACGGATAAGCTTTTCACTTTGATATGTTGCTGAAACGTCAAAATAATTCCCATTGCTTTGAGAGGATTTTATATTTTAATGGAATTAATAAATTAAAAACTGATATTTTAGGTAAACCAAGAGGTTTGCAAACTGCTCGTAAGCAGAGAAATCATCGCAGAGATCAGAGATGGCATGACAAAGATTACAAGAAGGCTCATTTACCATCTAGATGGACAAAACCATTTCAGGGTTCTTCCCATGCAAAAGGAATTGTTCTTGAAAAAGTGTATGTTTGTTTATTTCTTATTTACTAATAAATTTGAAAATATTTATATCCCATTCAACAAAGCTTTTGTCTGTTTGGACCAACTCTGATGTCGTATGTTCAAATTTGATGAAAGTATAACAACAAATGACATGTTTTTTTACGTTCATATGAAAGTGGTTATATTATTTATTTTCATATCTGAAGATGCATTTATTTTGCTGTCCATATTTTCTACATTGAAGTAATTTCTAACTATTATGTTCAAATATATCCTTTATTCTGAGGAACTTTTCTACTAAATAAAGTATGTTTGATCAGTATACTAAATTGATGTTTAGATGTGCCATACAAGTGTTTCATGATACATGTATTGTGAACTCAAGGTTTTTTTAAGATAGATATGTATGTTTCAGTGGTGTAGAAGCTAAGCAGCCAAACTCAGCTATCAGAAAATGTGTTAGAGTGCAGCTGATCAAAAACGGCAAAAAAATCACAGCTTTTGTTCCCAACGATGGTTGCTTAAATTATGTCGAGGTAAGAAAACGGAAATATGATTTTTGGGTTTTTTTAAGTAAGGTTTCATACCATACTGCATAATGCAAGGTATTCTTTAATGTACAAGCACTGTTGAAACTGGAGATCAGTTCAAGGATAATCATAAGTCAGAATCTATAATGTGCAGTGTAGGCAATATTTTATTTTACAAACAGTTTTAAGCGAAACAGTCTGACTTTAACAGTGCTCGTTCAAAAAAGGCATAAAAATCGTTATGGTAGGTAGGGTTAGCGGAAACGCGTGTATTTATTTTTTTTGGCCTTGTTTAAAAAAAGGGACACCAATATCTACTACATTTACTGACACCGTTATAAACTATATGTTATAGGTCGTAGTATGCATTGAATTGTGCCACTTATTATTGTCGCTGTGTGAAAAAAATATGAATTTCCCCTTTAAGTATTTGATTTTTTACTCGTATTCATTTCAAACATATAATATGCGTTGATTGAAACAATCATGTAAATAATAAACTTGATATGTATATACATACACATTCTCAAAGAAAAAAAATTGCATAAAAGGTATCGTAGTGCACAGATAGCTAAAGTCCGATACTTCTGTTTCCTTTTGACAAGTTGTTGTTTGAAACTGTTAGTATGTTGATAAAGTAAAAGCCTGAAAAAGATCGTAATGCATAAAACATTCACTCAAAAAGTTTTATTATGATGACAGAAATCTAAAATATATTACTTAAATCATGCAAGGAAAATATTAATCAAACAACTAAGAAAAAACAAATTTCTAATATTTACTGCTGCGCACATACAAAGGCTAAGACAAAACCTTCTGTATATCTTGTTTTTTTTATGCATTGATGAATGCCAGGATAAAAAAAAATAATTTCTGCATTTTTATAGGTATTCTAAAGAGTATAAAACAATAAACTAAATTGATAAATTCTGTTTATAGGAAAACGATGAGGTATTGGTAGCTGGATTTGGAAGAAAAGGACATGCTGTTGGAGATATTCCAGGTGTACGATTCAAGATTGTCAAAGTTGCTAATGTTTCCCTGTGGGCTCTCTTCAAAGGAAAGAAGGAAAGGCCTAGAACATAGACATTTATGATGAAATAAAATATATGAATAGGGTTTTTGTCTTAGTTTTGCATTTGAAAAATGTGGTTAAAAGAAAAGAATGTATATGGGAAAGTTTATGAAAGCAAAATCTGATCATACAGTTAACATTGGAATGATTGATTGATTCTTGTTTTATTTAAGTCCAATGGCAAATATTTCATCCTTCTTCATGACATGAACCAGTTCAACAATTTATCAAAAACAATTTAAATAGGGTTGGGACGGGACACAAAGTGGAACCAGTTTTGACTGCCACTCTAAAAAGGTGGATGGTTGGGCAGGATCAGATAAATTAGTCTTCTGTAGTGGCAATTAGCCTACTCTTTTTCGAAAACTGCAGAAGGTGTCATTAGTGTGCCGATAGTGTGGCATTTTCCATATGGTCTGTGGTTAGGCTTTCTGTATTATCTATTGGTCTTCCCTATCAACCTGGGGATGCACTAGGCAGGTCAGGGTTGAGTTCCTGTGAACCATCATGAGAGCCTAGAACATTGGGATCGTCGTCGTCCGTTAACTTTTACAAAAATCTTCTCCTCTGAAACTACTGGGCCAAATTGAACCAAACTTGGCCACAAGCATCATTAAGGTATCTAGTTTAAAAAATATGTCCGATTACCCCGCCTGCCAACCAACATGGCCGACATGGCTAAAAATAGCACATAGGGGTAAACTGCAGTTTTTGTCTTATATCTCAAAAACTAAAGCAATTAGAGCAAAACTGACATGGAGTAAAAATGTTCATCAGGACAAGATCTACCTGTCATAAAATTTTCAGACGAATCGGTTAACCCTTTGTTGGGTTATTGCCCCTGAATTGTTAATTTTAAGGAAATTTTGCAGTTTTAGGTTATTATCTTGAATATTATTATAGATAAAGACAAATTGTACGCAGCAAAAATGTTCCACCAAGTAAGATCTACAAATAAGTCAACATGACCAAAATCATTGATTGACCCCTTATAGGAGTTTTTGCCCTTTAAAGACAGCATCCAGCGTAAACTTTCCTTTAAATATCTTTTCCTCTCAAACCACTGGCCCAATTGAGATCAAAGTTTGGTGGAATGGTCCTTGGGTGGTCCCCTTCCAAAACTGTATCCGGCATTCCCGACTTCCAACCGACATGGCTGCTGTTACTAAAAATAGAAAAAAAAGGGGGGTGACTTTTAAAAATATTCTTATATGAAACTACAAGTCCAGTTGGAACCAAAGTTTGCAGTAATAGTTCTTAAGAGGTTCTGTTTCAGAAATATGTCCAATGACCCGGACTGTTAACCAAGATGGCCGCCACAGCCGAACTTAGTTTAACATAGGGCCCTATGGGAAAATTCATTGAAAAATCTTCTTGTCTGAAACCACTTGACATATTGGAGCAGGACTTGGCGGCATTGGTCCTTAGGAGGTCCTTTTTCAGAAATGTGTCTGATTTCGTGGACTGTGAACCAAGATGGCCGCCACAGCCGAACTTAGTTTAACATAGGACCCTATGGGAAATTCACTTAAAAATCTTCTCGTCTGAAACCACTAAGTCAATTAGAATTAGACTTAGAAGCAATGGTCCTTAGATGGTCCTCTTTCAGAATTTTGTGCGATGACCCAGACTGTCAACCAAGATGGCCGCCACACCCGAACTTAGTTTAACATAGGGCCCTATGGGAAAATTCATTGAAAAATCTTCTTGTCTGAAACCACTTGACATATTGGAGCCAGACTTGGCGGCATTGGTCCTTAGGAGGTCCTTTCTCAGAAATGTGTCTGATTTTGTGGACTGTGAACCAAGATGGCCACCACAGCAGAACTTAGTTTAACATAGGACCCTATGGGAAAATCACTCAAAAATCTTCTTGTCTGAAACCACTTGACCAATTGGAACCAGACTTGGCAGCAATGGTCCTTAGATGGTCCTCTTACAGAGGTGTGTCCGATGACCCGGACTGTCAACCAAGATGGCCGCCACAACCGAACTTAGTTTAACATAGGGCCCTATAGGAAAATTCATTGAAAAATCTTCTTGTCTGAAACCACTTGACATATTGGAGCCAAACTTGGCAGCATTGGTCCTTAGGAGGTCCTTTCTCAGAAATGTGTCTGATTTCGTGGACTGTTAACCAAGATGGCCGCCACAGCCGAACTTAGTTTAACATAGGGCCCTATGGGAAAATTCATTGAAAAATCTTCTCGTCTGAAACCGCTTAGCCAGTTGGAACAAGACTTAGCAGAAATGGTCCTTAGATGGTTCTCCTTTAGAAATGTATCCGTTGACCTGGACTTAACCAAGATGACTGCCACAGCTGAAATTAGTTCAACATAGAATCCTATAGAAAATAGCCAAATTGACTGCAACACTTAAATTTTTAGGTCTGCTCAAGGTGAAAAGTTAAATCCAGGTGAGCGATACAGGCTCTTGAGAGCCTCTAGTTTTCCAAACTTTTAATTTTTACTTCCTGTTGTAATGCTGCAATAGGTAATTATTAATATCATCTGTAAGTCATTTTCTGTGAAATATTAAGTTCTCCCAGTCAACAAATGACATCAGTTACTAAACATTTTAAAATTCCAAGTTTTAAAAGCCACTGCAATTAGTTGTCTCCCATAAAAATCTGACAACAATAATTCCCTGCAATCAGTTATCTCCCGTATCACAATCTGACAACAATTATTTCCTACCCTCAGTGATTTCCCACATCACAATCTGACATCAGTATTTCCGTACAATTTGTTATCACCCATGTCACAATCTGACAACAATTATATCCTTCAATCAGTTGTTTCCCATATCACAATCTCATCAATAATTCCGTACAATCTGTTATCTCCCATGTCACAATCTGACAACAATTATTCCATACAATGAGATATGATACCTCCAGTGTAACTATCTGACAACAATTATTCCTTACAATCAGTTATCTCCAATGTAACCATCTGACGAGAATTAATCCCTACAATCAATCATCTCCAATGTCACAATCTGCTTACAAGAATTCCTCCCCCATGAAGTTTGGGTTTTATACCGTTTTCAGCACATTTGGCTATTTAGCGACAGCCAGTTTTTATCGGTGGAGGAAGCCGGAGTACCCGTAGAGAACTACTGACCGTCGGTAGGAAAATTGGCAATCCTTGTCCATTAAGATTGGAGTCGAACACACCCTGCCACAGGTGAGATTTGAACTCGCAACCTCAGCATTGACAGACTAGTCATCATTAGTAGTCATGACGAACTACCTAGACCACTCGGCCACCTAGGCCCCCCTCCATTGAAGTAATTTGTCAACTATATTTCAGTACACTCAGTTATTTCCCAATCTGACAACTATAATTCCTTACAGTTTTCATTCATGTCACAAACTAATTCCACAACAATAATTCATTAAAATCAGTAACCTACCCATCACACTCTTTCTCGATGGCAATGTGACACGTGCCATTAATGGAGCAGGACATGTTTATCCTTCCAGAGCACCAGATGTCACTCCTGGTTTTTTGTGGGATTTCATATTGCTAGTGCCCAAGTGTCTGTGCTGTTTTCATTTTTTGTTTAGTTTATAAAGTATATACTTTTTTTATTAGCTATTCTCATCACTCTCGTCTGTCGTTGTCATCGTAAACTTTTCACACTTTCATCAACTCCTCTGAAACCGCTGAGCCAATTTAAACCAAACTTAAGTTGAATGGTCCCCTTCAAAAATGTGTTCGGCTTTTCAGGGCGCCGTCCAATATGGCCGCCATGGTCGGACATAGTTAACCTTGGACCATATGGGAATTTTAACATTTTCCTTAGCTTCTCTGAGACTATTAGGCCAATTTGAACCAAACTTTGGTGGAATGGTCCTTGGATGGCCCCTTTTAAAAATGCGTTTGTTTTCCCTGAATGCCATCCAACATGGCCGCCATGGCTGGACTAAGTTTAACATAGAGCCTATGGGAATTTTACATTTTCGTCAACTCCTCTGAAACCACTGAGACAATTTAAACCAACCTTTATTGGAATGGTCTTTGAATGATCCTCTTTATATGTGTTCGGATTTCCCTTGGGCCATCCGATATGTCTGCCATAGTCAGACATAGTTTAACATTGGACCTATGGGAATTTTAACATTTTAGTTATCTTCTCTGAGACACTAGGTCAATTTGAACCAAACTTTGGTGAAATGGTCCTTGGCTGGCCCCTTTCCAAAATTATCTCCATCATCCCTGACTTCCAACCCACATGGCTTCTGTTACTAAAAATAGAAAAAAGTGGGGATGAATTTCAAAAATCTTCCATTAAACTCGTCTGAAACCACTTGACCAATTGGAACCAGACTTTGGAGCCATGGTCCTCTTTCGGAATTGTGTCCCACCTGGACTATAAACCAAGATGGCCGCCACAACCGAACTTAGTT
Organism: Mytilisepta virgata; assembly: GCA_028015205.1. Taxonomy (NCBI): domain Eukaryota; kingdom Metazoa; phylum Mollusca; class Bivalvia; order Mytilida; family Mytilidae; genus Mytilisepta; species Mytilisepta virgata. Next base: position 84,445,221 of record CM051519.1, read on the forward strand.
TAACATAGGGCCGTATGGGAAAATTAATCGAAAAGTCTTCTGGTCTGAAACCACTTGACCAATTGGAACCAGACTTGGCAGCAATGATCCTTAGGAGGTCGTCTTTCAGAAATATCTCTGATTTTGTGGACTGTGAACCAAGATGGGCAACACAGCCCAACTTAGTTTAACAGAGGACCCTATGGGAAATTCACTCACAAATCTTGTCTGAAACCACTACGCCAATTAGAACTAGACTTGGTAGCAATGGTCCTTAGATAGTCCTCTTTCAGAATTTTGTCCGATGACCTGAACTGTCAACCAAGATGGCCTGGCCAACTTAGTTTGACATAGGGCCTATGGAAAAATTCATTGAAAAATCTTCTTGTCTGAAACCACTTAGCCATTTGGAACAAGACCTGGCAGTAATGGTCCTTAGATGATTCTCTTTTAGAAATATGTCCATTGACCTGGACTGTCAACCAAGATGGCTGCCACAGCCAAACTTAGTTTAACAAAGAACGCTATAGAAAAACCAGCCCAATTGACTGCAGCACTTAAATTTTTATCCTGCTCAAGGTAAAGTTAAATCCAGGTGAGTGATATAGGCTCTTTAGAGCCTTTAGTTCTCTCCATTCTCATGAATTTGCATTTTGATTTTATTGACTTTTCCCAATGTTTTATTGCTTGGTATGTTTATGCTACAATTCCTTATAATCATTTATATCCCTTGTCAAAATCTCATTCAACTTACTGTTTCTTTGGTGACAGAGTGGTTTAGTGTGATGTAACTTTTTTTTGCTGCGGTGGCAGAGTGGTGAAGGTAGTATGTTGTAACTTATCACATATTTTGATCTGATATGTGCTTTTTAGCTGATATGACCAAATTGGACCTCATATATCAAGCCCCAAAGTCTTAATATGTGGCTTCATATATGAATTTCCAATACAATTCATTTATAAATCCGTATCAGCCCCCATATCGGACAAGAGAGCTGATACGGATTTATAAAGGTACAGTGTTCCCTATAAATTTTTCATATATTTTGACATAGTTTAAAAAATTTCATATATGGCTGCTAAAGTTTTATTTCACTGCCATTTTCCATATTATTTATGTTGTGTACAGATTTTAAATTCAAAATATGATAAATAGATTATGACATGACATTTTCCATATCGGCCCTTGTATAATCCCTTGACCAGTATTGTACCTCGGGATGAAAATGACGTAATAATCTATAATTATTGTTACTGTGGTGACAGGTGGTCTAGGTAGTATGTTGTAACTTATTGTTGCTGTGGTGACAGAGGGGTCTAGGTAGTATGTTGTGACTTATTGCTGCTGTGGTGACAGAGTTGTCTAGGTAGTGCGTTGTAACTAATTGTTGCTGTGGTGACAGAGTGGTCTAGGTAGTATGTTGTAACTTATTGGTGCTGTGGTGACAGAGTGGTCTAGGTAGTATGTTGTAACTTATTGGTACTGTGGTGAGAGTGGTCTAGGTAGTGTGTTGTAACTTTCTGTTGCTGTGGTGACAATGTGGTCTAGGTAGTGTGTTGTAACTTATTGGTGCTGTGGTGACAGAGTGGTATAGGTAGTATGTTGTAACTTATTGGTGTTGTGGTGACAGAGTGGTCTAAGTAGTATGTTGTAACTTATTGTTGCTGTGGTGACAGTGTGGTCTTGGTAGTGTGTTGTAACTTATTGTTGCTGTGGTGACAGAGTGGTCTAGGTAGTATGTTGTAACTTATTGGTGCTGTGGTGAGAGTGTTCTAGGTAGTGTGTTGTAACTTATTGTTGCTGTGATGACAGAGTGGTCTAGGTAGTGTGTTGTAACTTATTGGTGCTGTGGTGACAGAGTGGTCTAGGTAGTGTGTTGTAACTTTTTGTTGCTGTGGTGACAGAGTGGTCTAGGTAGTGTGTTGTAACTTATTTTTGCTGTGGTGACAGAATTGTCTAGGTAGTTTGTTGTAACTTACTAGTATTGTTGCTGTGGTGACAGTGTGGTCTAGGTAGTGTGTTGTAACTTATTTAGTGCTGTTGTGACAGAGGTGTCTAAGTAGTATATTGTTACTTAATTGTTGCTGTGGTGACAGAGTGGTGTAGGTAGTGTGTTGTAACTTATTTTTGCTGTGGTGACAGAATTGTCTAGGTAGTATGTTGTAACTTATTGTTCCTGTGGTGACAGTGTGGTCTAGGAAGTGTGTTGTAACTTATTGGTGCTGTGGTGACAGAGTGGTCTAGGTAGCGTGTTGTAACTTATTTTTGCTGTGGTGACAGAGTTGTCTAGCTAGTATGTTGTAACTTATTGTTGCTGTGGTGACAGTGTGGTCTAGGTAGTGTGTTGTAAGTTATTGGTGCTGTGGTGACAGAGTGGTCTAGGTAGTATGTTGTAACTTATTGGTGCTGTGGTGACAGAGTTGTCTAGCTAGTATGTTGTAACTTATTGGTGCTGTGGTGACAGAGTGGTCTAGGTAATGTGTTGTAACTTATTGGTGCTGTGGTGACAGAGTGGTCTAAGTAGTATGTTGTAACTTATTGTTGCTGTGGTGACAGAGTGGTATAGGTAGTATGTTGTAACATATTGGTGCTTTGGTGACAGAGGGGTCTAGGTAGTATGTTGTAACTACTAGTACAATTGATTACTAGCCTGTCAAAACTGAGATTGTAGGTTTGAAATCTGCTCTCTGTTTAGGTGCAAACAACTTTTATCTTAATTAACAAGAATTGCCAGTAGATTGGTGGTGCTCTCTAGACACTCTGGATTATTCTGCCAATATAGGCAATAGAGTGGCATTAAACCCAAACAAACCAAACCATTCCCTTTATTAATCCACATTTCTTAGAATCTCCCTTGTCACAACGTCAACACATGTATAAGCAATTTCCAGGATTCTTTACCTTCAAAGGTTCTGTTAATTGATTGGTTATAATAACATATTTCTATAAAATACTGATTTTCATATTCAAGTATTGGAACATTTTACTTGAACATGTAGATTGTTGATGTTAACTATTGACAGTTAGTCAATAATTATTAATAGGTTGAATTCTATATCCTTCTAGGCACCTGTGATTGCTCACGGACTGCTTGCTCTGGGTTTCAAAGAGTCAACACCTATTTATTTTTATTTTTTATTTTCACACTCGTGATCAAGACCATATTGGTCGAAACGTTGAGTATTTTTTACTTTTTACTTTTTAGTTTGTTGTTTTTTACGATTTTATATTTGGTTTTGTTCGACTTGTGTATTTCATACATTTTAGTCGTCTTACGCCCCTTTTGACAGCTCACCATTTCCATTTATTTTTCTTGTTATCTATTATCGCATGAGCTGTTTCGCAATATACTTAGTTTTTTAAAATTGGTTCCCCTCTGTGTCCCATCCCATCTCTATTTGTTGAACTGGTTCTTGTCTTAAAGAACATGAAATAAGCCACTGGACGTTAAGCTAACAACCAATCAATCAATCTGTATCCATACATCTTCATAAAAACTTGGTTTCTTTATTCAGTAAGTCTAGTCAAGTGTGATTTATTTTTATACCCCACTTGCAATAGCAACAGGGCATATAGTGTTTCGGTCTGTGTGACAGTCCGTCCCACTTTATGTTAAAGTTTAGATTGGAGGTAGTTTAATAGGAAGGAGATGTCATATCAACATGAAACTTTATTCTAAGGGCTATTCCGGAAAAAAATGTATGGGGGGGTTGGAAGGCACTTTATATAAAATTGTATGGGTGGTCAGGGGTCTGGAAAAAAATTCTAAAGGAAGCATAAGGAAATTTTATTTTAAATTGTATGGGTAGTGGGTGCTGAAAAAAAATGCCTTCCAACCCCCCCCCCCCCCCCCCATACCATTTTTTCTGGAATAGCCCTATGTTAAATACCCTGAGATGGGATTTTTTTAAAATTTAGGTCAAAGGGGTCACATCTTCAGGTATTAAGTGACAATGATTCATGTTTTGTAACATCTACTCCCCATTAAACTACCTTCAATCTCAACTTTAACCTTAAGAAGGATGTACAGACAGACACCCAAAACACTGTATGCCCCACTGCTATTGCATGCAAGGCATAAAAAGATTTGACCATTTGCAAATATGCATTGCCTATTGCCAATGACAACACTTCCTATTCTTAGGTTTAGACCATTTTACCTTGGGATTTCAGAAGAGATCTAATTATTTTTTGATACAAAGGTTATTGTAATGGATGGATAGCTGGAAGACCACACTTTTGGCTGACTGAGCAATAAATTATATACATTGTAAAGAAAATTTGTAAAGAAACAAGACACTTTGCATTTAATAAATTCACATGACAGTACATTCAAACAATACATGTGATATTTTTAATTTGCAAATCACCAAGAGAACTCTTGCAGATTCCATGTGTTTAAACAGTTTAAAAATATTTATGTCTATACTTCCAAAGTAATTTAGACTTTAATTTCACTCTGTATACTGTTCTACTCCAATGATATATTGGAAACAGATATTTGCCTTTGATCAATTGACTTCCTTCTCAGATGTCTTTGTACACAAGGTCATATTTTGGGACACTCTGTTGATCTAATGGACTTTTAACCATTACTTTTCCTTTCATAGCTCCTCTGTAAATTGTCTCTACCACGTCAATAAAGTCTTGCTTGTTTTTGAAACTACCAATAAACTTTGTATGATCTGGTGTTCTGAAAGTAAAATTTAATTATCAAAAATTTTACATTTAAAAAAACATGTTTGCATGCCTAGAATTTCCCATATTTCTGGACTGACAAATTTTGTTCCTATTTGTTCCAACAGAAAATAATTTTAAACAAATTCTGATTTCCTTATTTTGGCACATTCTGCAGTTTCATCGATGTTTGTGTGATTACTTCCCTTTGGCTTGTTAACCATAAAGGGCAGATAATTCTTCATTTCCACATGAATATGCTCACCAATATGCAAAATAAAATGATATCCTTACTTCGCATATATGATAACTCAAGAGAGATTCTTATTCTGATATACATTGTATATGCAAATGTACTGAATTTGCAGGAATCATTTCTGAAATGAAATTAAGTTGCATATTTTAGCCTTCTGAATTCAAATTATGTTGATTAGTTTTGCTATCCATGTTTTAGATCAGCTATATCTTAAATTACATCCTTCTGATTAAAAATATGAGAAGATTATAAACCTTGGTTAAAAGAGATTCAGAACAAATTTCAAATGTATATGCGATTGCTTTTTACCATATATGTATGTATAACTTAGATAATTATAATTTTACTACAGAAGACTACTGCTAATTGGATATCAAAAATGTCAACAAAAAATATATACAGTGCTTGATAAACTCTAACCATGTAGTGCAGAGGAGAGATTACCAACTGGAGGAGACCAAATAGGCCCAAACGTCTTGTTGGACTGTTTAAGGGTCAATATAATAACAAAGATGTTATTCTATTCCCTATTGGAATTTTTGAACTAAGGAAAAAATATCCCATTATCCAGGATATTCAATTAGACAGAAACAACAATTCTGACAAAAATTGGCCATTTAATTTCATTTTTATAAATTTTATGTGCATATAGTGTTCTATCTTGTGGCATGTTTCAATCTATTGGCATTTATTTGAATTTTAAGGTGAACTAGGTCATTTGACCAAACAAATATGTTGAAATAAAAAATTGTTTTCTTGAATGAAAATTTGTTGACTCAATGAGTCATTTCTTGTACAAAGAAAAAAAAATATTCTATTATAATGACTTTGTCATCAATGTTAGATGAAAATTCCATCCAATTAGAAGGAGTATGTAAATATACAATAAATTTAACATAGAATAACTAAGGATTGATTGGGTGTTTTGATATTATTATATCCCATTCCCTGATATATTTCTTTATCAGATATCCCATTTCATGGAGTCTATTGTAGTACAAATCACAAATAGAATTATACACAATTTACTTTCACTAATTTGTGACATCTACCCCCAAGAGTAGAAAGAATATATAGATGTTAGTCACTATATACAATAAGTCATCAATGAAATAAATGAAAAATCATGAGAAATGTACACATAAATTTTCAATTAATAAGATGGGAAACATAAGTCAGTTATTCCCCTTAACCAAATTACACAAGGGAGATGATAAATAAACCCCCTTTAACCCTTTGGTCAAAAGGGATATAATTAAAATTATCTCCCCTGGACAATATGGTTAAGGGAGAGACAGTACAAATGTACTAATGTTTCTCATTCTGGATTTCAAAACAGTTTATAACCACAATGGTAATGTGCAAATAATCCACGACACAAATCTACCTGTTTTTAAGCTAGAAAAAAAATTTTAAGAGAATGAATTTTTGTACTATAAATTTTTGACAGGCACTTATTTATGAATAGATTTATTTGGCTTAATTGGAGAGATATCATTGGAAGTCAGAGATAAAATTATGTTCTACTGTCACACTTCATCTGTAAAAATGTGTTGGAATCATTCAAAATAACTGCTAAGTATTTTGAGGATCATTTTGTTAAATGTATCACAATTTATATATTTTATTTGTATTTTAGTTTTAAATTAAATATATCATTTACCCCCAATCTACTTTAATATGTTGTGCATTGAAGAAGAAAACTGTTGATGGAATAAGTGTGATATCAAAATATCTGGTGTAAACTGAAACACTGTCTACATCAACAATGTAGATGGCAGCCATATTCTTCAGATCTTGTGAAACTTTTGATAGCTGTGAAAAATAAAAATAAAATTTTATAATCAATCTATAAAATAAAATCACAAGGGTTTATTGGAAATATTTTTTCAATTCATTACCAATAAAAAAACAGCTGTGACTTGATAACATTTCAAAACAATTCAACTAAAACCATCTTAACATAGTTCCCCATATTTTGGTTTATTTTTTTCCATTTTCTTCTCCACTTCCTGTTTGCCTTTTTTCAAGCATCTTAGTTAAAATATAGAGAACAATTGTCATAGTACTTAATTCTAAAGAGTTTATTGATCAGATATATGTTTAAGTTGTTATTTTGTCACTGGAAAAATGTTCGGGTTGTCTCTTTGACACATTCCCCTTTTCCATTCTCTATTCTAGCCAATTGCAGGATATGACAACTATACCCTTTAATGCCATTTTGGACATTTTCCTGAGTTAACAACAGTATATATATATATAATTTTGTCATATTTTTCAGTCATGGGTGTATGTTAAAAAGAATATTAAGATTAAGCTGGTACAATTTTTTTAAATTAATTTCACGCTAATATGAAAATGCACTTATAAATTAACTGTGGTCACAGACAAAATGAGCTTACCCTTTGTTCGTATTATGCTTGATGGACATTTGGATGATGGATATATATATATCCCTTATTTCATTATCAATGAAAGCACTTTAAAAACTAGAGGCTCAGAGGGCTGAGCCTGTATTGCTCACCTAGCAGAAACAAGTATTGCCCATGGTGGCCATGTTTTAGCATGACAAAATGAGAAAACTTTGTAAAAAAACTTCCCACAGATGCTTCTTGTCAGGTATCATTTCATTTGGCCAAGCGGTTTCAGAGAAGAAGATTTCTTTTTATCAACCTATCAGAAACAAGAATTGCCCATGGCAGCCATGCTTATCATCTAATCAGGATGAAAAAAAAATTAATTTCATAAAAGACTTTCCATAGATGCTTCCTGTCAAGTTTGGCTGATAGTTTTGGCCAAGTAGTTCCAGAAATTTTTTTTTAATCAACCCATGAGAAACAAGAATTGCCCATGACGGCCATGTTTGTTGCCCAATCGGGACGAAATCAGGAAATTTTGTAAAGAACCTTCCATAGATGTTTCCTGTCAAGTTTCATCCCATTTGGCCAAGCAACTTCAGAAGAGAAGATTGTTTTGTATCAGCCAATCAAAAAAAAAATGACCTGTCCATGGTGGCCATATTGTAGTCCAATCAGGAGGAAATGATGAAATTTTATAAAGGACCGCCCATATATGCTTCTTGTCCAGTTTCATTCCATTTGGCCCAGTGATTTCAGAGGAGAAGATTTTTTTATATCAGCCAATCAGAAACAAGAACTGCCTATGGTGGCCATATTTGTAGTCTGATCGAGACAAAATGAGGAGACATTGTACAGAACCTCCCATATATGCTTCCTGTCAGGTTTCATTCCATTTGGCCAAGCATTTCCAGAAAGAATTTTTTTTTTAATCAACCAATGAGAAACAAGAATTGCCCATGATGGCCATGTTTGTTGCCCGATCAGGACAAAATGAGGAAACTTTGTAAACAATCTCCCATATATGCTTCCTGTCAAGTTTTGTTCCATTTGGCCTAGCAGTTACAGAGGAGAAGATTTTTTAAAACTCAACCAATCAAAATCAACAATTGCCAATGGCGGCCATGTTTGTTGTCTGATTGGAACGAAATGAGCAAAATTTATTAAGGACCTTACATAGATGCTACCTGCCAAATTTAATTTCATTTGGCCCAGTGGTTTCAGAGGAGAAGATTAAAATGAGTAAAGTTAACGAACGATGGACGGACGACGGATGCCAAGTGATGACAAAAGCTTACATGGCCTTTGGCCAGGTGAACTAAACACTTAAAATATCAAATATTTAAGTATGTTGTCCTGTTATTCTAATTTTGGGTCCATGTCTATATTCCAAAAATCCAATATTTCAAAATCCCATTGGTCCAAAATCCCAACAGTCTGAAAACCCATTGGTCCGAAAGCCCAATAGTCCAAAAAACCACTGGTCTGAAAGACCAAAAGTCTTAAAATCATTTGGCCCAAAAGTCATAAAAGTTGTCCATCCAAAAGTCCCTTTCTACTTCCTTTCAAGTTATTGACTGTGATGTGTGATTGTGTTAAAATTATTGCTAGATTCTATATTTCAAACCAAAAAACTAAGTAGATGTGGGCATTTTTGCTGATATTTTTTCTGAATCTACATATTGAAATGGGATCATCTCATGACCGTTTAACCAAAAATTTGGTAGTAGTCATCTAAAATGTGTCAGGGGAGAAGATTTTTAAATGGTTTTTAAGGAATTTGCTATTATTAATAAAGAAGTCATGTATTGGTCCATGGTCCAGGCCTCCAGAAACACTTTTGAAAGGAGATCCACATAAGGACAAAGTTTGGTTTAAATTGCCTGAGCAGTATTATTAGTAGGAATCAAGGAGTATGATACATCGTGGTACATACCAAAACGTACCTATTTTGATATAAAAACTACTGGTAACTAAAAAATTATCAAAAACTGAAATTAAAGTCTATACAATCAAAGATATGATTTACCAGTAATGACCTATCATACATCAGAGTTGTCTCCAATATGCATGACTTATCTTTCCTTATTGTACCAAGAAACACTGGTTTTCAATATCAGATTGTACAGTATTTTCTCAGCAAGATTGCTGTCACATAAACTTCTAAGACAGCGTTATGGTTAGTCTTTGTTAAATTCATCCAACCAAAAATGTTATGGTCATCACAAATTGATTGGGAGATATAAAGTTTCTATCTAATATATGAGAGATTTCATGTCATGGAGAAATTAATACCCACTGGACTTGACATTTCACTGGATTTTGTTCCCTAGCAATCATAAGTGTATCGTTAACAAAGCAGCACATGCCCTTCCAGAGCATCTGATGTTAGTCCTGGTATTTTGTGGGAGTTCACATTGCTAGTGCTTTAGTTTCTAAGCTGTCTTGTTCTAATTCTGTTCAGTTTATTAGCCGGTTTTTTTATTTCTTTTGTTATACATGTATCCTTGTGGCATTTGTTTGTCAAGGTCCATTTTCATGAGTTTGTCTTGCCTTTGGATTTCAATTTTACAGACTTCTCCCACTGTTTGTCACTTTAATATTTTAAGCAAATTATGATATACCTGTACATCATTACAACCATGATTTTTAGAGAAGATAATTCTGTTTTCTAAATGATAAAAATTACTTCCGTGTTATGACAATCCATCATGTAGGTAATCTGATAAAATAACAGTGGGAATGTTGCAAATCTTAAGATACTGACACAATTACACATTGAATAGAATTAAGTACACTTTTACTAATTTATCTTCGGACTAATGAACATTGGGATCAGTAAGACTTCACACAACTGGATTTCGGACCAGTGGATCTTCAGACTAATAGGTCTTCAAATATAGAATGGCCCCCTCTAATGCCTATTTCCACAGTATTATTATGTTTTAAAATCATCTTTGTTTGAAGTCTGAAGTTTACTTGAAAATTGTTGTAGTACAATGTAAATGCATGTAGTGGTCTCGTATTGTCTGTATACTATGACCAAGATTAATGGCATATCTGAAATGCAAGCAGCCTCAGTAGAGTACACAAGCAACATTCCAAATTATAGCTGGAAGTACATTTAGTTTTATAGACAACAGTTAAGATTAATCTCAGAGATTAATACACATGGACTTGCTCCTTTCTCTGAAAAAGAAATTACTATTCACATTAGATGGAAGAACAAAAAGAGTTCTTGTGCAAGTCCTTGTGCATTTGTGGTAAATTATCAAATAATTAGTAAATTACAATATGATCTAGCTGCATGCAAGTAACATCTCTTTCTCTTCCAAATCTCAAGGCAAGAACAACATCTTTTGTTCCTCTGATAACATCATCCACATCCTGCTTTGTACTCAACTTTGGCAGAATGAAACTCATCTCAGATCATCTCGTGGTATAATTTCTACTTTCACTTTCAATTTAATTAAGTCGCTTAAGTCATTGTTTCTAATTTTAATTTAATATTATGAAAAGGTAGCGTAAAATATAAACAAAAAAAACAGTTCTTTTCTTTTATTTAATTATAAGCTTATATGCTTAAATATTATGCATATTGGATAAGAGGTCCAGGAGGAAATCGGAATAAAACCCGGATATATCTTGTTTTTCCGATATGTAACTAATTTTATCGGATATTACTTCCTGTTTACAAAATTTGATATTTCAAAATACAAATTTCTTCCTACTAATTAAGTCGCAAAATATGGCATATCCACAAGGCCAGCAGTTTCAGGCTGGTTCTTCTGCTATTCCATCGTCTCAAGTAGAAATAAGTGTTTCGTGCAGGTAACGAACATGACACACCAGCATTCTTTAATAATATAATGATAATTATAAATACTTTATTTAAAGAGGGTAACATTTAATATACAATACTAATCTCCACCTGTGACCCTCGATACAACAAATTAATTAACACAGTATTAGATATTTTATACTATAAGTTTGTGTGATTGCCCAAGACTATCTTGCTGGGTACCCAGTTTCACCATCTGATTCTGAGGTTTTTCTTTTCACTTGAAACTGTTGGTTAAAATTATATTCACTGTTCGAAGTCAACATAACTTCAAAGTGAAACAGAACCTTCTTTAACCCTTTGACTGTGATGTTTTTGTAAGCGTAGTTTCATTCCGCCGTGTATTTATTCCGGGTAACTGTTTTTCACTAGGGAATATTGGATGTAAATAGTGTGAAAACGTCGATATTGATTTCGTTGTTTTGTTTACATTACACCGGTTTGTTGTTTACTTTCTTTTCATACTTCATTGACTTCGATATATATATTTTAATGAATTTAATATTTTGTTTCTTTTTGTACATAGGATAAATCTCTCTAGTGTATGTTTGACTGAGTAAGGACTCTCTTTTTGTTAGTTACAAACAATACATGTATTGTGATTTTAGCTGATTTGAATAGTCTCCCTTTATACGGTCTTGATAAATTTTTTTCTGAATAAGATGTTTAAAATAAGTCGAAACCTTTAATACAAATAAAAATATAAATGAGCGTTAGTTATCTAAGTGTAAACCTTTTTTATTTTAAAATGCGTTCAGTATGTTATTAAAATTTGTAATTTATTTTATTTTTTAATATCTTTTCTTTAAATTCACATGGGAAAGATATTAGAATTTAAATTGAACTCACTATTGAATAGTAAATTTATTGTTTTAATACATAGATACTTTATTGTAAATAGGATGAAATTACCTAGTATGTTTCTGTCGGCGACTGTCGCATTTTGAACTATGGGTGGTTATTTACATGTCGCTGTGTATTTTATAAATGTGATTTGTGTGGATTAGCATTATCTCCCTTTAATAAGTTCGGATTCATTTTTCTTAATAAGATGTTATTTATAAGTCTGATTTGGCTTAAAACAAACTAAAATATTAAGAAGCTTTGATTATTTAAGTGTTAAAATATTTAAATTTTGATATGCATTCACTATTTATGAATATTCCATTGTACAATATATTTGAAATACCTTATTTTTGATTTCACCTGATAAAGTTAGAAAAATTAAATTAGGACATGTTGCAGTGGAGAGAATACCAGTCTTTCTTATGTTCCCCATACGTTCAACGTAGAAAAATTCTTTTTTTTTTAAATTGTCAAATGTGAGACAGATTATTTTTTTCAATACGAGTGCAGACCAGAAATATTTCAAATATAAAAATCAGGGTCAGGATATTTTTTCTAAAATAACTCACCCCCTCACTTATTTAAAATGAGTACTTAAACACTTCATCATTTTCTTGATCTAAAGCACTAGTGTAATCATTCCTGGATTTATTTTGTCCATTTATCACATAAATCATTTATGCAAGTTTCAGTATATTCAAATACCCCCAAAAAATACCAAGCCCCATTTTTTATATAGTCCCCCTTCAAAAAAAAACCCTCTATAGAATGTTAGGATGTGTGATGGATATTTTACACTGGATCCGGAGAAAAAAACCTAGGGATATTTTGTTGGTGGATAAAAAACACTAGGGGTTTTTATCCGCCGGATAAAGTACACTGGCGGAATCAAACCACTATTACATGTTAACTGAAGATGATGTTGCATGTGCGGTATTTTATCAGGAACTTTCTTGATGCGAAGATATCACTTATTGTTTGTATTATGACGAAGTTATTGACCTTTTGAGATTTGAAATTTCAACAGACAAGATTAGAAAATCTGCATATGATATACAAGACAATAGAAAATTTACACAGATCAGTGATAAACAAAATAAAAGCAATTTTAACGTGTTACAGTAATTTAATTGTCCTTAGCGCGACCAAAAGGGTTAACAAATTCTAAAAACCAGTTGTGAGATTTTGAAGTGGCAGGAAAGGGTACTTAGCCAGTAATTTCAAATAAGCTGTTAAAAGAATTTAGTAATGAAATAAAAGTTTCAGACTTCAACAACAAAAGTGGGTTCATCTGTTTGAAAGCTTAACTGCCATATGAAAATAGTCAACCTGAAATTAGAGATACTTTATAATACATTGTATATAAAATCTTTCGAACATTCATTTATTTTATTGAATTTACTTTTACTCTTTGACAGCACTAGACTCTACCATTCCTTCAAATGAATAATTGAGTTCAAATGAGCATTGTGTTTAATCAAATTTTTTACATTAATCTGGTCAAACATTTCACTCTATTTATCTTATAAATGATACTTCCTATTCAACAACAACAAATATAAGTAAATTTTCTTATTTTGAAATGAAGCTTACAAGTACTAGTCATGTGGACCAAGAATTTAACCTTTTGATTTTACATTCAGGTAGTGTATTCAGGATGTACATTGCAGTATGTTTTCATTGTCTTAAAGATTCATAAAATATAAACCATATTGGCATAAAAAGGCAACAACATCCTTGTCACCACATCAAAAGATTTTACATGCATTAGCATTCCACACTTTTAGCTGCTAGGTAGAAGCACAAGTCTAATGAAATTTGCCTTGAGCTGTTCAATTTAGCGTAAATTAGTCCAAAATTTTGGATCCTGACTATTATGGCAAAGATTTGAAAACTGCACAATTATTATAACATGCTAATATTAAGTTTACAGCTATATAAGAAAGAAATTAATTCAGTTTTTGTTATGCCTCGCCTGGCTGGGCATATAGTTCTTCGGTCTGTGTGTCCATCTGTCTGCACGAGGTTAAGGTTCAGGTTTAAGGTAGTTTTTATTGAAGAAGTTATGGTATCATCCTGAAACTTTGTACATGGATAGCTTGTGATATGAACAGCAGCATTTTGATGTGAAACAAATGCTGTTTGACCTGAATTTCTTTATAGAATTTCAATATTAGAATCCAGGTTAAGGTTCAGGTTGAAGGTAGTTTTTCATGAAGTGCTGAGAGATAGTATCTCATCTACCCTATCATTAGGGACTTCAGAATCAATATATACAAATGTAATTCTATTTACTAAATACATCAGTGGCGGGGCATGTAGTGTCCATTGGACACATATATACTTGTTTTTGTGTTGTAAAATAAGCGAAATTTAAAAAGAAACTGTTCCTGTTAAATTATGAAAATGAAGACTTTGGTAGCAATTGATAAATAGTCATTAGCAAGTTTATCAATGATTTACAATATTTTCATTACCACCACTGATCATTTTCCAATGATTATATATTTTTTAATTTTCCAGAGGTTTAAGAGATTGTGATGTAATGTCAAAGTCAGATCCTATGTGTGTATTATTTTGTAAAGATCTGAAATCAGACCAATTTTATGAGGTAAGTTTTCAAATATTTTATAGATTGATGAATAAAGCATTACAGTTGGTGTAAGAAGTATATTAATGTGTTATTTTAAATCAGCATAAAATCACGTCTTCTTTATGATTTGATTTGTTCTACATAACAGTCATATATAGTCAGTCTTTTGGTTTTACAAGCCTTATATTCAAGTTTTAATGAAGAAATGGGTAATTTTTCTCCACCAAACTGAAAGTAAGGTAATATTGTTCTTAAGTGAGAAATCGATATCTTTTTCACTTGTTCTGATGTGTTGCACCTGTGAACAGAAAATAGTTGTTCACAACTCTTGTATGAACCTTTTGAAAATATCTTGCTTAAGATTTCCATCAAAGATTTCATTGTATTTTAATTCCCGTCATTTTGATTTATATGTTTTAATCATATTGAGTTTGTAAGATTGTAAACACAGATTAAATAATTGATATTATATTTCAGTTTGGAAGATCAGAAGTTATACAAGACAACTTAAATCCAGACTTTGTAAAGAAGTTTGTTATGAATTATTTCTTTGAAGAAAGTCAGAAGCTTAAATTTGAAGTGTAAGAACTATATGAATCTTTACATTTTTAGTCCAGCACTGGTAGTTTTGATAAAAACTAGCCGTGCTGGAGTATTGTTGACACGACGATCTGCTGAGACAAAGTACCCCCAATCTGCAAATAGTTCCTATGAACTCAATACAATTTTAAATCAAGGTACAATGCATAGGGTTGCATGCAGTTATTCACTGAATAATAACATATATAGAAAGATAACTCTATCGAATAACAAATGGGTGTTAGAGAAAACTGTTTTGAGTCAAGCAAACTTTAGCGTACGGATATGAAAAGATACAGAAGTGCGATTGCGAGGGAAATTCAATTAATTTACAACCAAGATTGTCCGTAATATTGTGACAGTCAGTAATTTTAATATTTTCAGTAAGTTAAAAAGTTAAGATGACTGTGGATATGTATTGTAAAAAGAAGTCATAATTCATTCTTGCGCTTTTATTATTAAGTCTCCCAATTTAAAAGAAGTGCAAATTGACGGTCAGCTGTCATATTTAGAAGGGAGGCTTTATCCACCCTCTCAAACCCCTTAACATTCAAATAACTATGAAATAGTTGAGATCTCAACTCTAAATGTATTTTTTTCTCCTTATAACAAGACGCACATTCATTGGTGTATGAGGGGTACCTAGGTTTGGTCTTTATATATTTGAAAACATTGAGATTCCCACTCTATAATTATATCTGAATTTTGAGTGTCCTTTAATTTGTGAATTTTAGTTTCAATACTTTTAGTATCTTCTTAAAGTTACTGAAAAATGGTAGAGAATTTTTTTTTATAAAGGACCCAGTGAACAATTATACATCTATTTGTAGTAATTCAAAATCATTTGCTAATAAGTATGTCTAGCATAATTCATTTACATCCAATTTGTTTAATTCGCAAAAAAAAATTATTTCTCCTTTTAAAAATCCTCTTTACAAATCAACTAAATATTAATGCCTGTTATAGTGGGATGTTAGCATCAGTGCTGGACAAAAGCACTTCGTGCTATGTTTTTCTTAAAGGGGACTGGAGACATTTAAGTATTGACTTTTCCAGTTTTGAAGTTAATTTGGAACTATATATTTTTTGGATTTGTTTTGTTTAATTTTGACACATTTTCGGCAGGTGCCAAATAAACCAAAATATAACCACTGCCAAAATATCCCCATTTAGGGTAAGCCATCTGTGTTTTAACTAGAAAACATATATTTCATATTACCGTACCAGTTATCTTCAATCAAAGAATTCTGTAAGCTTACAGTCCAAATTTGTATTGTAGATATGATGTAGATTCCAAGACCAGTAGATTAGATGCTCATGTAAGTTTGGGTGATATTTTTTCCTTTCATAAATTATGACAAAGTATCTGAATTTTGTCATCTTCAACTGAATCTATCTCATGTGTTATGGAAATGTGGGTTTTGGGGTTTTTAGTTCACCTGGCCCAAAGGAGGGTCAGGTGAGCTATTGTCATCACTTGGCATCTGGCGTCTTTCTTCGTCGTAAAGTTTCCTTTAAGTATCTTCTAGCCACAATGGCCCTCTTTCATAATTTAATCCAATAAACCAACCCACCATCCAAGATGGCCACCAGAGACAAAAATAGTTTATTATAAGACCCTATGGAAAATTTACTTAAAGATCTTCTTGTCTGACCCCACAAAGCCAGTTGGAACAAAATTTGTCAGCAATGGTCCATAGGTGTTCCTCTAATTGTATCCATTGACCTGCTTGCCATTCAAGATGGCTGCAAGAATCGAACATAGTTTAACTTAGGACCCTATGGGAAAATTCACTAAAAATCTTTTTGTCTGAAACCACAAAGGAAAAAGGAACTTAGGTAATGTAATGGTCCTTAGATGGTCCTCATTCAGATTTTCCAAGTTGGCCACCACATAGCCACTTAGGGCCCTATGGGAAAATTCACTTAAAATCCTGTTGTCTAAAACCTGTGAGTCAATTGGAACCCAGTTTTGCGGAAATGGTCCTCAGATGGTCTTTTATCAGAATTGTATATGAAGACCCTGCCTGCCAGAGCCAAACATAGTTTACCCTAGGATTCTATTGAAAATTTAATTACAAATCTTGGCCAACAAGGCAAACTTAGTTTAACATAGATACCTATGGGAAATTTACCTAAAGATCTTCTTGTTTGAAACCACTGAACCAGTTGGAACTTGTTAGCAATGTTCAAGACTGCCATTCAAGATGGAGATACCGGTAGTCAAACAAACTATTTATTCTGCTTGAAGTCTGCAAATGATTTCCAGATGAGCAATATAGGCTCCTGGGAGCCTCTATTTTTTTCTAAAAATGTTGTTAGAAAAATATTTTGAAACAGAATTGTTAGTTAACTTTTTCAGCAATTATAGAAATTGCCAGTGTTTAAATTTTGTTGTTGTTTTTGATTTAAAAAAGAATTTTATTCTGACCATATTATATCTTCTTCGGAAAAAAAAATACTTAAAAAACTTATCTCAGAAATTCTTTTTGCCTACAAGGAGAATGATTCATGAAAGTGAAATCTTAAATTTTAAGATTTAAGATGTACCTAGAAATCCAGACAAGTGAAATTGTTACCTAAATAACTGATGGAGATAAAATTTCATACAAATATATTAAAATTATACTTTCAGGATTTTATAGGAAGACTAGAGGTTACATTAGGTGAAATTGTAGGGTCACCAAATGGAGTCATGAAAAGACCATTAAAGTAAGTCCATTCAAATATTTTAAAAATCTATCGGTAGATCAATGGAATGTGGGAGTTTACAAATAAGTATAACCCAATCTCAAATATTATTAAAAAAAATATACCTATTTTCTAATTATATGGAAAAGGTAACATCACATTTTACATGTGTATGCAAAAATTGTCAATTCAAACACACACACACAAGGAGATTTTCAGGGTTTCCAATTTTGAAAAGGCAATATTTATAGTATAACTAATTTCGAAATTCAAATATCTATAACAAGTTACCACATAACACATGAATTCATGAGAATTATTAGTGTTTTTTGGTCAGGCATTGACATATTCCATTTATTCATAAGATTTAACGAGAAAACACAAGGGTGACTACACATCAACCTTTGTATAGCAAATTCTCGTTGGCTACAGCTATTGTTACATAACTTCCTAGAGTGAAATATGACTTGAGATTTCACTGGGTGAATTATGGAATTTGATTTCTTTCGTAAATCCCAGTATTTCACCACACTCAATGTTATCAGTGTAATTAATTCTGACTAAAGGAAACAAAAGACACAATAACAATTAAATGTTTGATGAGTAATAACTGACAAAACTAGTTGCAGTTAATTAGTTCAGTGAAAACTGCAGGTATTGATTATGACAATAGAATTACATTTGAGAAATATTTATGATGACAAAAATATTTGTTTTGGAATTTAAAACATTTACATATTTTGATTTGTTTCAAATCATTTAAATGCAGATTTGATTAGTTCTCATTGTTTGCTTCACACATACAATGTATAATGTTCTGTATTTTACATGTTCATTCAAAACAATTTTTGAAAACATATGTATATGTATTTATAGAAAAGATAAATAGAAATGGAACTCATAACAATTTATAATTCAAGGTAATGAATGACTTAAATACTTAGGAAATTGTGGAATGAAAAGAGTTGAAGTAACTAAGAATAATAGAGGAAAAGAGAGGGGACCAACAGTCCTTTGGAATTCATTATGATCACAATTTAAATTATAAATAATATCATGTGATATATTGTAAAACTGTGTACCATATTTTTTAGGGGACCAGTAGCAAAGAACGGGGACATAATCAGTAAGTTTAACTTTATCAAATACACATGTAAAGTAAACTTTTAAACAATCAGATAATTTTATTTAATCTTCATGAAAGAGATGTTTAGAAGTACATGTAGTTTGTATACTTCTTTACTAGAAAAGACTTGGTAAAGCTATATAATTTTAGGATCATATGATGAGAACTTGCTGAAAAATATGACATCTAAAGTAAGACATAAAAAAAATCTTTCAAAGTTGTTTTTAGTCATCTTATAGAAAATATTCTTTCCATGTAGTTTAAATTAAAAAGTTACAGTTGTTTATTTTCAGTAAGAGCAGAAGAACTTAGCAATTGCAAGGTTGGTATACTTCATTTAAGGTATAAAATTTATTGACAGTGTCATCATTAATGAAAACGTCTCCCTTATTCTTACCCTACAAAAGACATATCTCCCTTCTTTCCAGTATATATACAGTAACTTGGGATAAAAAAATCTACGTATGAGTTATTCAAATTGATATTTACCTTTTATTTTCTTTACAGAATTGGATTTGGCAAATTAATATTTAAACAGGAAACCAGTCATAATTTTGTATAACTATGCTGTACAGTGGAATTTCTGTTGCCTTATCTTGAATAACTTGAACTCATTTACTATTTTGAACTAACAGTTTATTCCCTTCCCTAAAATTTCTATTCTGTAGAAACGTTCTTTCTTAAATTGTTTTTGTTTTTGGAGGAGATGGAGTTTTGCTGCATGTAATGATTCAAATTATTTTTATCTTGATAGGAAATTGTAACTCTGCAGTTTAAAGCAAACAAGTTAGATAAAAAAGATTTTTTTGGAAAGTCTGACCCATATTTAGAATTTCAAAGATCAAATGAAGATGGAAGGTTTGTATATGATCTTAAATATAATATTGCCATATTAACTTTCATTGGTGTGCTGGTACTTTTGTTGTTACATGTAATCCTTGTGTTTATTAAGGATTAATGATACAATGTTGAAATAAAGACATCCTGTTTTTTGAAGACCATTTTTTTGTGCATATGTTGTTGGTATCATAATCATCTCAGATGATTTTGATCTTTACAGTTTTTTTCCCTTTTTAACTGGTAAAATATGGTTATCAGTTTGGGAATGTGTGGCAGGTGGAGGGTTGGGTGGGTTGGCTCTAAACTCTTTAAGCAGTTAGATAATTTGCATTCAAAAAGAAATAACACGTAGTTGCAAACTTTATATACATACATGTAATAAATTCTCGTTATAACCACGTTTTTGTCATTCATTTTCATAATTTCAGCTTTACAGTGGTTCATCGAACTGAAGTTATTAAAAATACATTGAACCCAACATGGCAACCATTCACTATACCAGTTAAAACATTATGTAATGGAGACCATGCTAGGTAAGTTTTATAATACAAGCCGAGTGGTCTAGGTAGTTCGTCATGACTACTAATGATCATTAGTCTGTCAATGCTGAGGTTGTGAGTTCGAATCTCACCTGTGGCGGGGTGTGTTTGACTCCGATCTTAATTGACAAGGATTGCCAATTTTCCTACCAAAGGTCGTGGTTCTCTCCGGGTACTCCGGCTTCCTCCATCAATTAAAACTGGCCACCGCGAAATAGCCAAATGTGCTGAAAACGATGTAAAACCCCAACTAAACAAACAAACAAATACAAGTAAATTTTATAGATGTATTTACTCAGAAGAAAACATACATTAAGGTACCCAATAATATGTTTTTACATACAGTAGACAATATATTTATTTATCAAGCAATATCAACTGTATTTTCATGAGCAGTAGAAAATCTAAGAGTATGTAGTTTACTAAGCATTTTGTTATCATGGTTTCTTTAGCAAATACAAAATTTGTTTGATGTTTTTGGCAGTGTGTTTATGTTGTACCTTCACAAAAAATATAGCCTAAAAGCTTTGGCAGCTTTTAATTTAAAAGTTGAAGACAACACAGATAAATGAAAATTTTTATGTTAAAAAAAAAAGTGTCTTAGAAGCAGATTGCTTATATTTTTCTCTTGGAAATACATACAGAAGAATACTAAGTGACCCTATTCAGATACAATACATTTATACCACAGCAATTTCAGCAGGACTGTATATGTGTTGTAAAAATACTGACTATAGTATACAGTTTACAGTCAAGATGAAAGATACGCACCCATGTTTCTATTTTATACATTTGTGGATTTAATATGTATTAAATATGTAATACAGATTACCAGTTTTCCTGCTGAAACTTAGTTGTTTTTTTGTTTTACTCCTGCCTCTACCAGCAATAATGATTGAGTACCAGGATATAGCCAGAAAATAACATTAAACCCCAATAGACCTTAGGATTTATCTTGATACTTAAAATTATGGATTAGTCAAAGATTTAAATATCATTGAATCATTTAATATGATTTTTTTTTCTGTAGGATAATGAAGGTAGTGGTTAATGACTGGAATAGTGATGGAAGGTATAAAAACTTTAACTTTACTGACAGTAAAAATTGTTTATAAAAAAATTTCAAAGATAATGAACAAACTAAGTATTTTATTGGACAAAAAATTCTGTCTTTGCCAGCAGTAAATGACTTTGCATAGGAGTTTTTAAGAAGACCTTTGTGATCTATTAAGTTGCATTACTATCAGTACATCTCAGTTTGACGACCATTTCGAAGCCCTGTCCGCTAGGTCATGGTCCCGTCACTTTCAATTAATTTCTGCTTAAGTTAGTTTGATAGGAACTACTTGTGATAGATCAATGATATTTTGTATAAAGTTGCACTACTATCCGTACATCTCAGTTTGACGACCATTTTGAGACCCTGCTCAAATTTATAAGCCAGTTTGTACATGGAGACCTGTACTAGCAATCTCTTACATTATCCAATAATATGTTGCTGTCCATCAGATTGTTGTTTTTCGAATTTTCTGCCAACAGGCGAGACATATCTCTGTGTTAACAGTTTATTTTGTAATAAGTGCATAACTGGCTCTGTGTCCACTAGCTGCAGAAAACTTACAAAAACACATGAAAGAAGTGAGCAATTCTCACTGTGACTTTAAGATGAAGGTACTGTTCCTTTGCTTGGACTTTTGTTATACAGTAGAACATGTTTGTGTCGAACACTCTTTATTCGAATACTGTGGATATGGTAATTCAACTTTGTTTATTCGAACATGCCTGAGTCGAATACATCGGTCGTGTCAAATGATTTTTATATTCCCAAAAAAGGAAATTATTATTTACCATTTGGAAGTCGAATCAGATAGCCTTAATTGATTAGATGTGTTTTTCATTTCATATAATGTAAATTCTAGCTTACTGTTAAGTAATTTATTTTAATTGTAAAGATTGTTTTTCATATTTAAAAAAGGACATTTGTGGAAACAATCAAAATGCACAACATTATGTGTATGAATTAATCATAGATTGAACTGGAGGTTAAAACTTAATGCAGATAGTCGAAGCATTGGATAAGTTGAAGTCCTCTGCATTTTGACACAACGAAGTTTCTCTGTATATTTGTAAGGATTTTTGTCAAAAATTAATCCAACTTGTTGTAATACAGTTGTAATAGGTATTCATGCCATAGATTGAACTGGAGGTTAAAACTTAATACAGATAGTCGAGGCATTGGATAAGTTTTCATTAAGTCTCTGCACTTCGACACAACCCATTGCAAGTTTCTCTGTATTTGTAAGGATTTTGTGTAAAACATTAATCCAACTTAATAGTAATACAGTTGTAATACATATTCATGCTATAAAGTATGTAATTGATCTCATTTAAACAAAACAACATCAAATTATTTATCAATATGTTTGTATTTTTTAGTATTGATTTAATTGGTGACTTTACCACCACTATAGGTGAGCTCAGCAGAGGACCAGGATCTAGTAACCAGTATGGTGTAAGTTTTGTGCAGCTTTTTATAATTATACCTTTTTAAGTTTTAATAGAACACTGACACAAAAAATTATATCCTCAGCAAAATTTTACTTACATGTATGTGGACACTATTAATAAATAATAGAAAATTTAATTATCTCGAGTTGATAAATTTCATAATCTTTCTAGTTTTAGTTTTTTAAAATCTATAGTGTGTGCTCTAAAACACTTTCAAATCTAACATTCAAGTAAGTTGTAAATGATAATGAAAATTATTAAGTAAATATTATTTTCTTTTCCTTTGTAGGTTATAAATCACCAAAAGAAGGCTAAGAAGAAAAAATATATTGATTCTGGACAGGTATGTATGCTTATTTCTGTCTGAATATTTTTCTTTTTGTAAATTGAAAAAAAGAAGGATTGATCTTTAAAAGGACATATTTAAATTAATAATGATTTATTTATAACAGTCTTTAGTGGTTAATATGCAGATATATTTCCCCAATATGAATGTAAAATTTACTTCACCATGGTTTTCAAATTTGCTAAACATTTGACTGTGTTAAACTATATATAAATATATTTCAATAAAACAAGACTATTTTAGAAAAGGAAGTAAAGAACATCAGAAACATAACATTTATGTTTTGATATAAATATTGTAGGTATATTTGATGTCATGTAAGATAGAATTACAGCATACATTTTTAGACTACATTCAGACAGGGTAAGCATACATTTAGGCCAAATGGCCTAACATAACAAATACTTTGTTTCTTAGTCTGTAGTTTTGTTTTGATTTTGCAGTTTTTTGTTTGTTTTGATTTTTGCTTTTTTTTTCTGTTTTCTTTGTTTGTATTTTTCAACATGGACTATTTTGATATAATTTTTGGCTTGCAAAAAACCCATTTCATTTGAATTCTCCTTGCAATAAATTACATGCAATGAAAGTTTTTTGCTTTATTTTAGTATAACTTTTGACTGAATAATCCTTTCACTGGATACACAGAATAAACTGCTGAAAGATTAAAGATATGTTTCTGAACTCTTGACTACAGCATTGATGGGAAATAGAAAATGAAAAAAATCCATTTGTGTGAAATTAAAGTATTTAATTATTTTTGTTGCAATTGTTTCTTTTTTCAGCAGTACACAGATGAATTTCACAGTTGCCATAGATTTTACTGCTTCAAATGGAAACCCATCAAATCCTTCATCCTTACATTATCTCAACCCTTATGGAACCCCAAATCAATATGCTGCAGCCATTATGGCTGTTGGGGAAATAATTCAGGACTATGACAGGTATGAGAGATAAAAATTGTTTATAATGAAAACATAGAATCTTTAAATAGTTCTTTTTAGCTCACCTGGCCAGAGGCCATGTAAGCTTTTGTCATCACTTGGCGTCTGTAGTCCGTCCGTCGTCCGTCTGTTAACTTTTCACATTTTAATCTTATCCTCTGAAACCACAGGGTCAAATGGAATTAAATTTGGGAGGAAGCATCTATATAAGGTTCTATATAAAGTTTGCTCATTTCCTACCGATCGGACAACAAACATGGCCATCACGGGCAATTGTTTTTTTCTGATTGGCTGCTTTTTGTCTGAAACTGCTTGGCCAAATGGAACAAAACTTGACTTGAAGCATATATGGGAGGTCCCTTATAAAGATTCCTCATTTTGTTCCGACCGGACTAGAGATATGGCTGCCATGGGCAGTTCTTTTTTTCTGATCGGCTGATATAAAACAATCTTCTCCTCTGAAGTCGCTTGGACAAATGGAACTAAACTTGACAGGAAGCATCTGTGGGAGGTTGCTTACAAAGTTTCCTCATTTCGTCCAGATCTGGCAACAAACATGGAAACATGGGAAATTCTTGTTTCTCATTGGTTTGATTAAAAAAGCAATTTTTTTCTCTGGAACTGCTTGGCCAAAACTGTCAGCCAAACTTGACAGGAAGCATCTATGGAAGGTCTACTATGAAAATTATTTTGATCCTGATCGGGAAAACAACCATGGCTGCCATGGGCAATTCTTGTTTCTGATTGGCTGATATAAAGAAAACTTCTTCTCTGAAATCGAATAGCTAAATGGAACGAAACTTAACAGGAAGAATCTGTGGGAGGTTTTTTTACATTTTGTTCAGATCAGGTGACAAACATGGCTGCCATGGGCAATTCTTGTTTCTGATTGATTGATATAAAAGATAATTTTTCTCTGAAACTGCTAGACCAAATAGAGCCAAACTAGACAAAAGTGTCTATGACTTATAACAAAAATCTAGAGAACTGCAGAATTGCTTGAAACCAAACATGGCCTGAACGTTCCTCATAAGGTGCCAATCCCTCTTCAAGATGGCCACCAGCAGAGTATTTAGGTCAACATAAGACCCTATGGTAAATACATGCAAAAATCTTCTGGAGAACCACTGTATTTTAGAATATTCTGACCTGTAAGTAGAAGGACCTTGATGCAGAAAAATTTGTCCCTACAAGGCTTACCACTTCATAATGATAGTGAGAAGTGACATCTCTCTTTAAGGTACATGAATAAAAACGGCTTAATTAATTCCAGGTGAGCAATACAGGCTCAGCCCTCTGAGCCTCTTGTTTGAAATGAAAAATTAATCAGAATCATTTCCACAAATTTAAAAAATTGTATGTCAGCATTTTCATAACTTAATTGGGATGATGGATGAATTATTGTTTAACGTCCAGTGGCAACCAGGTGCATATCAGGATGAGAACATGTTGATATGATAATGAATATGATCCCTGCTTTGTACTAGACCGAACACGCTAAATCGGATTTTTAATGTGCTAGCTCACGAGGTAACTGTCCGCAGGAAGACATAACTAAAACACATTATACTGACTCCGAGCAGACCAGTCTTTGGTCTTACTCCCAGATGCCGCTTGCTTGGCAGAGAAGCACCAAGGCGGTAACTGAATTGGATTATTATTATGTGTATTGCATTATTTAGCATTATGATATTTATTGAAATATTTCTAAAATTTTACATTTCATTATTGACTTCTCAATTTCTGTTTCAGTGATAAACTATTTCCTGCGTTGGGATTTGGTGCTAGAATGAGTGATGGTTCAGTTTATCATGATTTTGCTTTGGTATGCTTATTAATTTCTTAGGTATTAAAAAACTGATCATAACAAACTTGACTATCTTTCTGCAAGTATGGCATTAAATTGGTGTTAAAGTTTGTTATATTTTGGTTTATTTGGCACCTATTGTAAATATGCCAAAATGTAACACTAAAATACGGTCAAACCTGCCCTAACAGTCACCTTTATTAAGCAGCCACCTGCCTTCAGCGGTCGTCCTGGAGTCTGCCCAAAGAGTTTAACGTGTTAATTTAACTTGAATAAGCGGTCACCTGTCTTATGCGGCCAGCGGTCACAAAAATGCTATCCAAGCTTGAAATTTACCTAAATTAAGCGGTCATTTACCTTTCTATACATGTTAAAATCATCGTTGATTGACTTTCAAATCATCTTGAATTAATGGTAGAGATTAATTATCATTCAAATTATCAATCTCGTCATTCATTTATGGTCGATTGTGGAAAAAAACATCGTTTCGACTCAGTCGAACCGCCATGTCTTGTATGTTAGACAACGATAATATCTTGTTCATTCCGGACTGGAAAGCAAAATCCGGATTTGCCGCTCAGTTTAAAACTTGATTAAACGGTCACCTGTCTTATGCGGCCACTTTACTTTTGTCCCAATTGTGGCCGTTAAAAGCAGGTTTGACTGTAAAACAAAAATATTCCAAAATAATTTCAAAGTGTTTTATTGCTAATCAATAATTATAGATTAATATACATGTATGGCCTAATCCATGTTTGACCTGTTATCATCCCAAGATCATTGGACCAAAGACTTTTAGCTCGAGGCCTGATATGTGTCAAAGGTTGATACCCATTCAGATATCAATAAGGCCATGTATTAATCTGTCATATACCTCCTAAGTTTGTATGTCCTAATATACCTGGGCAGATATGACTGTATCAGCCTGACCATGTGAGTTTTGCTAATGCTAATATGACATAATAGCCTGATTATTAGCCTTGGTTGTCAATTTATGGCAGTTTATTCTCTCTTGTTACCACATGTTTGTATTATTATGGTAATTCTCATTATTATATACTTAGTACTTCATATGATAGCTTTGCATATGTGTAACAACCGGAAGTCAATAACCTATATTTGCACACCTCAGGCTAATAAAAGATCATTCAAGTGCTATTACTATATATCAGACCGTGTGTTTCACATGGTCAGGCTGATGTGGCCATATCAGACTGGTTGTGTTCGGAATAAATATTTAGGCACTATATGATAAACAGATTAATACATGACCAAATCCATATCGGACAGGGTATCATCCCTCGACCCGATATAGCTGTCTGGGAATGATACCCTAATGCTGCCTAATCAGTCCACACAACAAGAACAACTAGAAAAAACACAAAAGTTACCAACAATTCCAAATAAATACAATATTCCAGGTGTGCATGAAAACTTATATGATAGTATCATTACCTATTACAACATTTAGAACAAGTATATTGATAGCAATGGAGATACAAAGAACAAAATACAAAATAATATATATTTTTGAGGTCTTTGTTTCTAGATTATATTGTATATAGATTTATGGTAATGTTCTCAAAAACCTTTAGTAATGCCTAACAATTAAGTTATCTCTTCTGAAGTCTTTATTTAGTGTAAGAACCAATACATAATTCTCTTTTTTCCAGAATTTTAACCCAAATGATCCACAGTGTCAGGGCATTAAGTTATCTTTTCTGGAGTATTTGTTTAGTGTTTGGACCAATAAATAATTCTTTTTTTCCAGAATTTTAACCCAAATGATCCACAGTGTCAGGGCATTAAAGGAGTGTTAGATGCTTATTATTATTCTCTGAAAAATGTGCAATTATATGGACCAACAAACTTTTCTCCTGTGATAAATCGTGTGGCATCGTAAGTATTTAAGATCTTCAAAACATCATATGACAAGTTTGAAAATATTTGTGATATAGATTTTATTATGCAAAACCAACCAAATTATAAGAATCTCATAATCGAACTACATGTATTAGTTGATCAAAGGTAAAGAATTGACCCCTTTTATTAGCTCACCTGGCCTAAAAGGCCATGCGAGCTATTGTCATCACTTGGCCTCCGGCATCATTGTAGTTGTAAACTTTTTTTTTAAAGATCTTTTTGTCTGAAACTACTTGGCAAATTGGAACAAAAGTAAGCAGCAATGGTCCTTAGGTGGTCCTCTTTCAGAATTATATCCGATGACCCCACCCATCATCCAAGATGGCTGCCAGAGCCGAACATAGTTTAACATAAGACCCTATAGGGAATTTAATTAAAGATCTTCTTGACTGAAACCACTTGACGGGTTGGAACAAAACTTGGCAGCAATGGTCCTTAGGTGGTCCTCTATTAGAAATATATCTAATGACCCAGCCCGTCATCCAAGATGGCCACCAGAACCGAACATAGTTTAAGATAGAACCCTATGGGAAATTTACTTAAAGAACCACTGGGCCAATTTGAACAAAACAATGGTCCTTAGTTAGTGCTCTTTCAGAATTATATGCAATGACCCGGCCAAGATGGCCACCAGAGCCGAAAATAGTTTAACATAGGACCCTATGGAAAATTTACTTAAATATCTTGCTGTCTGAAACAACTTGGCCAATTGGAACAAAACTGAGCAGAAATTGTCCTTAGATAGTCCTCTTGTGTCCGATGACCGCTTCCACCATCCAAGATGACTGCCACAGCCGAACATAGTTTAACATAGGACTATATGGGGAATTTACTGAAAGATCTTCTTGTCTGAAACCACTTGGCCAATTGGAACAACACCTGGCAGCAATGGTCCCTAAGTGGCTCTTTTTCAAAAGTGTTTCTGATGATCCCACCCACCATTCAAAAGGACCTCTTCAAACTATCCGCCTTTGGTTCTGGTTGGATGCATGGACAACATGGCTGCCAGAGACCATCTTAGATTTTGATTGACAAATTTTCAAAAATTTTCTCTGAAACTACATTATGAAATGTTTTGTAATTTTGCAGGATTGATGACAGCAATACCTTCTATAAACTTCGTCGGTCCTTGTTTGGTGTGCATCTTAAACTTACCTTTAAAGATCTTTTCCTCTGAAACCACTAGGCCAATTGGAGCAAACTTTGCTGGGATACACCGTGAGTTGCTGACTTCCATTTGACATGGCTGCTATTACTAAAAATGGAAAAAGGGGGGGGGGGGGAATTGAATTTAAAAAATCTTCTATGAAATAACATGGCCAGATGGAAGCAAACCTGGCAGTAGTAGTCCTCTTTCAGAATTGTGTCTGATGAACCAGACTGTCACCCAAAATGGCTGTCACAGGTGAACTTAGTTTAACGTAGGACCTATGGAAATTTTTTAAAAAAAATATTCTTATCTAAAATCACTTGCCCAATTGGAACCAGACTTGGCATTTAAGGTTCTTAGAGGGTCCTTTCAGCATTGTGTTTGATGACCTGGACTGTCAACTAAAATGGCCACCATAGCCTAACTTAGATTAACATAGAGCCCTGTGGGAAAACCAGCCAAGACAACTGCTACACTTAAATTTTAGTCCTGCTTAATGTGGAGAAGTAAATCCAGGTGAGCAATACAGGCTCAGCACCTCTATTTCTTTGTCAGGAATTGTTTTTTTTAATTTCTTTTATAACAAAACAATATACATGTATTTATATTATTTATATCATTTACTACAGATTTGCAGGCATGCAACAAGATGGATCAGTATACCATGTACTACTTATTATAACTGATGGGGTAATTACAGACATGGAACAAACTAAAAATGCTATAGTACAAGTAAGAGATAATGTTGTATTTTTCGTTCATTCTCAGAACTTTATAAATGTCCATTATGATCTAAAATCTCAAATTTACACAATAAATCAAAATTTTTGTCAGCAATATTTTTATGATATAATGTCCCAAATATTCACAAAATCAGTTGAAACATCATACAAAATGGTTTGTTATGACAATAAACAAAGAGAATGGCCCTTTATTTGACCTTATTATCCAGTCACATAAAATACAATTCTCCGATATCAATTTTGATGTACAAGTTTGCACATATAAAGGACTACAAGAAAAAATTATAGGTGTTAAATATTCTTAAAGAAATTGATTTTTATTTGTAGGCATCTAGATTACCTATGTCTATAATTATAGTTGGAGTGGGTGATGCAGACTTTGAAGGTAAAATTTAATGAATAGTTAGGGGGCAACCATTTGATTTTTATAGGGAGGGCATGGAAGCTATCTCAAGTCTTGCCTTTTTTATTACTACCTGGTGTTGTCCTGCCTTTTTTTTCTGGGTTCACTCTTTTTTTTCACTACATTTTTCATCCTGCCTTTTTCTTTCTGATGATTTTTGGTCCTGCCTTTTGTTTTCACCAAATTTTGCATCCTGCCTTTTTTCAAATTCCTTCCATGACACCTTATTATTGTGAATCTACATCCCTCATCAATAATACTGATATTGTTTTTGAAAAATTTGAAACACAGTAAAAAAACAACATGAAAACTACCCCATCTGATGTGGCTTTGTCTCAGTTGCATGTTAAACTAATAACCTTTTTATATCACAGCTATGAATATCTTGGATGGTGATGATGTCAGGGTATCATATAATGGACAGTATGCTGACAGAGACATAGTTCAGGTATGCCTATGTTTTTCCTTACAAGTAAAGTAAAAGGAGTGAATATAAAGTTTCTTTTGTTTACTTCCAACCATTATTTTTCAGTGTAAAAAAGTTGTCCATGCATTTGCACATCAACAGGCAAAAGTTTATGATGGTTGGATGGAGCAGGATCAACAAATTTTTAGCTCACCTGGCAAAAGGCCATGTGAGCTTTTGTCATCACTTGGCATCTGTCGTCCGCCCATCCAACTGTTAAAGTTTCATCTTCTTCTCCTCTGAAAACACTGGGCTGAATGGAATTAAACTAGGCAGGAACCATCAATGTAATGTCCTTTATAAAGTCTGCTCATTTTGTCACTATGGAACAACAAATATGGTCACCATGGGCAATTGTTGTTTCTGATTGGCCAAGTTTTCACTTTTTAATCTTCTCCTCTGAAACTAGTGGGCCAAATGGAATTAAACTTGGTAGGAAGCATTCATGTAAGGTCCTCTATAAAGTTTGCTCATTTTGTCTCGATCGGACAACAAATATGGACGCCATGGCCAATTGTTGTTTCTGATTGGCTGAGTTTTCAAAAATCTTCTCCTCTGAAACTGCTTGGCCAAGTGGAACAAAATTTGACAGGAATTGGGAGGTTCTTTACAAAGTTTCCTCATTTCGTCCTGATCAGGCAAAAAAAAATGAAAATTCTTGTTTCTCATTGGTTGATTAAATAAAATAAAAAAGTTCTGTGGAATTGCTGGGCCAAATGGATCAAAACTTGACAGGAAGCATCTATCGAAGTTTCTTTACAACATTTCCTGATTTTGTCCTGATTGTACTACAAATATGGCCAGCATGGACATTTATTTTTTCTGATTGGCTGATAAAAAAAACTCTTCTTCTCTGAAACAGCTTGGCCAAATGGAACGAAACTTGATCATGTTGATAGGAAGCATATACGGGAGGTCCTTTATAAAGTTTCCTCATTTCATCCTGATCAGACTACAAATATGGATGCCAAGGGCCAGTTCTGGTTTCTGATTGGCCGATATAAAAAATCTTCTTCCCTGAAATCGCTGGGCCAAATGGAACGAAACTTGACAGGCCGCCATAGAAAATTCTTGTTTCTCATTGGTTGATTAAAAAAAAAAATTCTGTGAAACTGCTTGGCCAAATGGAATGAAACATCTGTTGGAGGATTTTACAAAGTTTTCTCATTTTGTCCAGATCATGCGACAAACATGGCCACCATGGGCAATTCTTGTTTCTGCCACGTGAGCAATATGGGCTCAGCCCTCTGATCCTCTAGTTTGATATTGTATCATTCTTCACCATTCAACCTATTATGCTTATTATTTGATTGAGAAACATCAATACAAAAAATGAATAGCAGAAGAATTTTCCATTACACATGAAACATGGTTATACTTTATAAAACTGGATACAATTTTATTTTTATATTTTTTTTTGCATTATTCCTCATACAGTTAGTGATTTTTAGGTATAAATTATAAAAAGTATTATAGTACATTTGTTCTTATACATTTTCAGTTTGTTCCGTTCCGTGATTTTATCAGGAGTGGGACCAGTATGCCTACAAGTCAGGCAGCTCTTGCTAAAGAAGTTCTAGCTGAGATACCAGAACAATTTTTACAGTATATGAAGAAGAGAGGTGTTAAACCAAGGCCTAGAACAACAGCCCCTCCAATGTAGCAGTTACCATGGATATATATTTATAAATGAGATGTGTTCAATTTTAAAGAGTTAAAATTTTCAAGTACTAGTTGAATAACTGTGTTGAACCAAGTAATAACAAAAAAATATTTGTGTTATTCTGTACTGCCTCCTTAAGTTTAATCATTTTAAAGGAACGTATGATCAATTAATGCTCAAAATATGGTAGTAAATGACACTCATACTATTACTCATTTTGTCATATTGGAAAATTCATTTTTAAAATTTTCAGCACATAAATATGATAATAATACATGCATTGATACGGATGAAACAGAGAAACAAGAAGCTATTGTATTTGTTAAATACATGTATTTAATACAATATAAGATTTTAACGGGTAGATTTTATTTTAATATTTATAAATGAAATATTATGAATATATACCTATTTATTTATCACATTGAAAATTATGAAATGTTATGATTTCTGAATGACATGAGACAGGATGATTCACAAGTAAAATTAAAGCTACTGTTTCACTGAAAAAGTAACATTGTAACATACACTATGGCCTATACCATTTCTGTACAAAAGTACATGAAAAATCCTGTCAGACCTAATTTTGTACTAAGTTTAATAACATTTTATTAAGTTTAAAATATTCTTTTAACTTTTCAATTTGAAGTAACAAAATTGATAAACAATTTTACTAGTCAAGAATATTATGGCTGTTATTGTATTTACTGCTTACTGATAATATTTTTCACCAAAAAGAGTAATACAATAATGGTAAATGGAGATAACTGGTGATTTCAAGTATATTAATAAGTATGCTACATTTAAATCACTAGTACGTATATTACTAGAAATAGGAACCAAAATGAAATATAAAATATACTATTATAATAATATTTTATCTATATGTGGACTACAAATTTGTTTTTAGACAGTCAAAACAGTAACTAAAATTATTTGACTTTATAGAATATAAAAAATCTGAAGCTTTGGAAGATATCAGTGAAATGAATTTAAAATAAGAGTCATTTTTAAAAACCAATTTTTATCTACACTGATATCATAAATATTTATTCAGATTATTTACATGTATGTTATGTGTAAATTTGATCTTTTTAATGTACAGCAAAATAAATACTAATGTCAGTGTTTGTGGATGATATTATTTTAAGACATTTTCTTCATTCTTATAGAGAATTTACCCAAAATTAACCTGTGCGCTGTATTTAGGTTCCAGGAAATTTACTGTATTAAAATTATATTTTGGTTATGAATGATCATCTTACAAAGAGAATTTTATGTAAAATGTTATGTTATTATACCTCCTTTACACATGTATATAATATACTATATATTACTCTATTTTGTTGAACTAATTGGACAGAGTTGATCTTTTAATTTGCATAAGGCGAGTCAATTTCATTTTGTGTATATTCAGGACAACTCCCGTTATATATTATTGAACTGTATTTGCAATAGATTCCATTATAAAAGAAAATTTTTACATTGTGAATAAAAACAATAATTGTTAAAAACATTATGAATATCCATACATCTTAATCATTGGTTATTATAACTGGACATAAAACTGTCAACAAAATTGATCTGAATACCTGACACCTCTAATTAAATCAAAAGTTCTGTAGTTATTCAACAGATATAAGCTCTGCCCTATCAGGTGAACAAAATAGACATGTGTATAAGCTAGACAAAAGGCAAGAATGACAGGATAAACTTATGCAGGGTATGTTAATATTGCCTGAGCCGCAAGTTGAGAGCTATATTGAATTGCTGATCCATATATTTACCTGCAAGCAGTTTACATTGCCTGATATGGCGCTATATATAAGTAATAATTTTCATTGAAAAATGGAAAATGAATTAACAATGTAGCATTTTGTTTTTTGGAAACACACATAAAACTTTTTTCATAAATTTATAAATCAGTTAAATAATAAACATGCAAAATTATATGTGGCATTATTACAAAACTAATTGTGATCAGACTTTTTCATAGAAATTTTAAGGACATAAAATTTAGCAAGGCCCAAATAATTCAACATTCTCGAAAACAGGAAAATAATAAATGTTGCTCATATTTTCCACAAGCAAAACACAATTCATAAAAACTTATATTTCACATGGAATTTCCACAACTGAGACAATTTATACACATTTAGTTAATTTTTCCATGATAATGTTGGATTACCAAAGTTATACATGTATTTACCTTTAAATACTTATATAGTTTTTTTAATTTTTAATTCTTATACAGTAGATATATTTATTATTATATTGTTTCAAATAAATACTAACAGTCAGGTAATGTTTTAGTTTTTATTAGCCCACCTGGCCAAAGGCCATGTGAGCTTTTGTCATCACTTGGCGTCCTTCATCCGTCCATCCATCTGTTAAATTTTCACCTTCTTCTCCTCTGAAAACCCTATGGGACAACAAATATGGTCACCATGGGCAATTGTTGTTTCTGATTGGCCAAATTTTCAAAAATCTTCTCTGAAACTGCTTGGCCAAATGGAACAAAACTTGACAGGAAGCATATATGGGAGATCCTTTATAAAGTTTTCTCATTTCGTCCCGATCGGACTACAATAATGGCCACCATGGGCAGTTCTTGTTTCTGATTGGCTGATATAAAAAAATCTTCTCTGAAATCACTAGGCCAAATGGAATGAACCTTGACAGGAAACATCTATGGGAGGTTCTTTACAAATTTTTCTCATTTCTTCCTGATCGGGCAACAAACATGGCCATCATGGACAATTCTTATTTCTAATTGGTTGATTACAAAAAAAAAATTTTTTCTCTGGAACTCCTTGGCCAAAACTATCAACCAAACTTGACAGGAAGCCTCTATGGAAAGTCTTTTATGAAAGCGATTTTTTTTTCATCCTTATTGGACGACAAGCATTGCTGCCATTGGCAATTCTTGTTTCTAATTGGCCGATATAATCTTCTTCTCTGAAACCGCTTAGCCAAATGGAACGAAACTTGACAGGAAGCATCTGTGGGTTTTTTTTTACAGTCTCCTCATTAATCCCAGATCAGGCGATAAACAAGGCGGCCATATGCAATTCTTGTTTCTGATTGGTTGATACAAAAAAATATTTTAATATTAAATTTCTCTGAAACTGTGTTTTCAAACATCTTCTCTGAAACGGCTTGACCAAATGGAGCAAAATTTGACAGGAAGCATATATGGGGGTCCTTTACAAAGTTTCCTCATTTCATTCTGATCGGACTACAAATATGGCCATAATGGGCAGTTCTTGTTTCTGATTGGCAGATATAAAAAAAATCTCCTCTGAAATCACTTGGCCAATTGGAACGAAACTTTACAGAAAGCATCTATGGGAGGTTTTTTACAAAGTTTCTTCATTTCGTCCTGATCAGGCAACAAAGAGGGCCAGTATGGAAAATTTTTGTTTCTCATTGGTTGATTAAATAAAACAAAGAGTTCTGTGGAACTACTGGGCGAAATGGATCAAAACTTGACAGGAAGCATCTATAGGAAGTTGTTTACAACATTTCCTCATTTTGTCCTGATTGGACTACAAATATGGCCACCATGGACATTTCTTGTTTCTGATTGGCTGGTATTAAAAAAAACTCTTCTTCTCTGAAATCGCTGGGCCAAATGGAACAAAACTTGACAGGAAGCATCTATGGGAGGTCCTTTACAAAATTCCTCATTCCATCCTGATCAGGTAACAAACATGGCAACCATGTGCAAATCTTGTTTCTGATTGGTTGATTTAAAAAAATATTTATCTGAAACTACTGGCCCAAATAGAGCCAAACTTGGTCTATGGAAGGGTCCTTTATCCCTCATTTTGTTCCAACTGAATAACAAACATGGCTGCCACAGACACTTCTTGTTTTCCGATTGCCTGATTTACAAAAAAAATCTTTTCCTCTAAAACCTCTTGGCCAAATGAACCCCAAAAAAAATTAGCTGTGGAAGGTCCTTTGCAGGTTCCTAGGGACCATGCTTACCACACTTCATGATAGGAAGAAGCGACTTCTCTCTTTGAAGTACATCAATAAAAACGGCTTTCATGCCAGGTGAGTGATACAGTTTTGTGACTGTTAAGTTATACACAAGGACAAAAAGGTCTTTGTATTTTTTGCAAATTTTATGTATTATCATTTATTTGCAAAAAATACAAAGACCTATTTGTAGGAAGAGTTACCTCAGTGTCATGTGACCTTGGCCTTTGATTCTGATGGATACCATAATTGGTCGTCAATCATTTTTGGTTTGCTTCAGTCCCAATTATTTGTTCGGGCAATCAGATGTAATTTTGTCACCAAGAACAATGAACTTGAGGCTTATAAGAGCCTGTATCGCTCACCTGAACTTAACTTGTCCTTAAGCATGACTAACAATCTAGGTGTAACAGTCAATTTGGCTGGTTTTCCCATAGGATCCTATGTTAAACTAAGTTTGGCCATGGCAGTTATCTTGGTTGACAGTCCAGGTCATCAGACATAATTCTGAAAGAGGACCATTTAAGAACCATTGTTGCCCAGTCTGGTGTCAATTCCCCCGATGGTTTCAGACAAGATTTTTAGATAAATTTTCAAGTTAGGGCCTATGTTTGTTTGTTTGTTTAGTTGGGGTTTTACGACGTTTTCAGCACATTTGGCTATTTTGCAGCAGCCACTTTTTATCGGTGGAGGAAGCCGGAGTACCCCAGAGAAAACCACTGACCTTAAGGTAGGAAAATTGGCAATCCATGCAAGACAATGAAGTGTGATAAATCGGTCAGAGTGACCTAATATTGGTGGAAGGCTCTGTTACAAACAGATGCAAACTTGAAACCAAGTAATATTTCAGGTCCCTTGGTATCGGAGAACTGAACTCGGACGTAAATCTTAATGGAAGTCAATGAAGTGTGATACCTAGGTCAAAGTGTCCTAATTTTGGTGGGAGGCTGTGTTACTCCCCGAGATGCATCCTCACACCAAGTAATATGATTGTAGGTCCCTTGGTATTACAAACTGAACTTTGACAAAAAAATTAACCTTAGTCAGTGAAGCACAATAAGTAGGTCAGATTGACCTAATTTTGGTGAGCGGCTGTGTTACTCCCTGAGACGCATCCTCACACCAAGTAATATGATTGTAGGTCCCTTGGTATCACAGAACTGAACTCGGACGTAAAACTTAATCTAAGTCAATGAAGCTCGATAAGTAGGTCACAGTGACCTAATTTTGGTCAAAGGCTGTGTTACTCCCGGAGATGCACCCTGACACCAAGTAATATGATTGTAGTTCCCTTGGTATTGGAGAACTGAACTCAGAAGTAAACCTTAACCTAAGTCAATGAAGTGCATTAAGTAGGTCAGAGTGACCTAATTTTGGTGGGAGGCTGTGTTACTCCCTGAGATACATCCTCACACCAAGTAATATGATTGTAGGTCCCTTGGTATTGAAGAACCAAACTCGGACGTAAAACTTAACCTTAGTCAATGAAGCAGGATAGTGAACTTAAAAGGATTTATTAAATAGGAAGTAGCTGTAACATGAGTATGAAATCAGTACTTACCTAACAACTCATCAGAGTCATGCTTCAAACCAATTATGAAATTATAGCTGTGACTTATAGTTACTTAGAATATTTCTAGAGTGCACAGTGAAAAATGTAGCTATGCCACTTGTAAGAAATTGGTACCCGCATGGTCATACTTACACTAATCATATACACGTTACCATCTTTGAATTACAGTAGCTAGAGCTTACAGTTGCTCAGAAATTTGAGACCACAATTTGTTACAGAGAATAGTTGGACAGATGGACAATCAAAGGTTGCCTATAATTACCAAGATTTTTTGCAACCAAAAATTTCTATGGTGATTATTAGTTTTGATGTATTTTTAAACTGGTTCTCATCCTGACAATGCAACACACATTAAGCAAGCTATCAATCATGGTAACACTTAGTAATCTATTGGTCCTTAATAAAAATTTGGAATTTATTCCTTCCATTTATTTTTAAAGTCTACAATGATACAGGATGTACAATTTACATGATTCCACAATTATAAAAACACTGCAATTATCCTTTATAGTTGCAATTTAAAAGAAATCGAAATTTATGACTAACAGAACTTTCATTAATGCACATGCACTACAAAATATAACTTTTCTCTCAAAATTATGTTTCAGTCAATGAAATAATATATTGCAGAAAAGTAACATTATGTAGCACATCTGTTAAAAGAACACTATGATGGTAAACAACATGTAACACAAAATTAAACACATTAAACATTCATGTCTCTACGAAGTACCCAGCTTCTTTGTAAAGTCTGTAAAGGTCATCTTGTTCCCTGACCTTGTACACAAGTGTCGTCTGCTGGTAATAACTCTCATTCATTTCAATGTTTTTAATCACATTTGTTAACAAATGTGCTCTGTCTGCCTCAAACCCTGGTGTATCATATTTGATATGGTTGAAATGTACATGGAGATGATAATATGAAGGTTGGTAATGAACGTACATCCTCAGTTTACACTTTGGAACTCCATATTCTTCAAATATTGCCTCCTGCAATAAAATACACATAACATTTAGAATCAATATAATGATTTCATCAATTCAAAGAAGGTACTTGATATTTCATGTGGCACAGACCAAAAAAACTCTATTCTATTATATGAATTGGTGCCTTGAAAACCAAGCATTGAGAACTGTACGTCTCTTGTTTAGTTCCTTTTAATAAATTGGAAGTAGTGAAATTTTGTAATGTCAGAGTGAAAGAAAATGTTATATTTCACACCTTAGGCCACAACAAATTGATCTTTATTTCTTTGCATTGCGCCTCCCTGATTTTTGGACTATGTAAATTTTAAGAAGATATTTTTTTGCCACTGAATTTTGCAAAAATGCTAAAAATTCGCCCCAAATTCGTCATCTTTCAAAAAAATAAAAATAAAAATGGTTTGCCTGTTCTTAAAATTTTTGTAAAAATTGGGATTTTTTCCTTCTTTTTGAAAATATTTAGTTTAAAAAAAAAAAGTGCCACAAATGAATTAGATCTTTGCCACAAAAAAAGTAGTCCTCACGAAGAAAATTAAAAATTAAAACTTCACTCGCTTGTACCTATTTTTGACATCAAAAATCCAAAGAACTAAATATCAATTTTGTGTGCCCTTAAATGCTGTTCTTTCACCAAACTAACTGACATAAGAATAGACATCACCAACATCATTGCCATACATATGGTGACACATACATGTAAAATGTAGTCACATAAAAACATAACATTTTTATAAAATTTGATGATTTTGACAATGCAATGAAAAGAATAACAAATCTTGAATTCTGAATACTAAAAATCTTTAACTCATGACCGAAACACACTAATAATTCACTCCTCTGAGCCCATTCTTGAATTAATGTACCCACACGACTGTTGTTCAGTCCCCCTTAGAGTTTAGGTTTTCAAATTTCACGATCAGTTATTCTTTTCAAATTAATATCCTTGTGCAGAATTCATTGAATTTTACTTGTTGGAACTGACTTAGGAGTCTATTCAATAGGCATTGCGGTATTGACTGTGGCACATAACTCAACACCACACAATGCTATTGCTTTGTTCAGGTAATATCTGATAAAGTTTCTCTTACTGATGCATACCCCATATATTTTCATTTTCCTATACTTATTGAATAAGTCAAAGCTGTGGTGGTCAAGCATTCTAGATAATTTTTTGTAACAAATAATGATCACTAGCCTGTCAACAATGAGGTTATAAGTTTGAATTTATCTTGTTGTTTGTTCAACTCCAATCATAACTGACAAGGATGCTATAAATGTTTTACTATACCAAATCCAACCCATTGCCATAGGTTGGTGGTCCTCTGCAGCTACTTATCTCCCTCTACTAGTTCAAAAGACTGATACTTTTGATGTTCAGTTCTACCAATATAATACTATATAACATTATCAATAATATTAATTATACGTGCTTACTGTGCCCTGTTCTAATATGTTGTATAACAAAGGTAGATGTGACTTATTCAGATCTCGTATTGATTTTATATCACGTTTGTTTACTATTGCTTGGAGATATAAACTGTTGAGGTCCTTCCTATCCCACTTCATATCTGGTATTAAGATAAATCCTATTTCTGGATCTGAATCCTCGAACACAATTCTGTCTGCTTCTGACTTTTTATCCAATATATTGTGTACCCACTGTAAAACATTAACATATTCAAATTAAGTAAACACATACATAAATTGACATTTCACATCATAAACGAAGCAGCATATATTTATAACAAAGTGACATTACCATGTCTACAAACGTTCAAGAAAAATTCATTATATTAGGAGATCATAAAATTCTGCTTTCTTTAGAATGCATTACCTTTGCACTGAATGAATGCTGTGAAGAGGTGTGACTTTATACATGTATTGCACGGTAGTGGGGGAAATATGAAGATTTAAAGGAACCACCACAGAAAAAAATTTATGGGTGGAGGAAAACCTGAATTTATTTCTTATCGACACAGCGAACCATGATCAAACTCATTTGTCAAATCATGACAGCTTGTGGTGACAACATTATTAGCATTTAATCATACACATTAGTAAATCATACTATAATTTTATTTTTATTTATTTTTAAACTGTTTTCTGAATATGCCAAAAATCCTTATGATCTGTAATAGGAATATAGCCAATCAAGTCATAGTTAAAAGACGAGCTTTGGGTCAAAATATATGTCCGGTATACAATTCCCATGTATTTTCAATATAGTTTTCAAACAAACTAAGCAAGTTTCCATACTTTCAAAGAGAATGCATTACTCACCATGTCAAAAAAT
The DNA here is from genome assembly GCA_028015205.1 of Mytilisepta virgata. Classification (NCBI taxonomy): domain Eukaryota; kingdom Metazoa; phylum Mollusca; class Bivalvia; order Mytilida; family Mytilidae; genus Mytilisepta; species Mytilisepta virgata. Next base: position 84,486,333 of record CM051519.1, read on the forward strand.
CCCTACATAACAAAAATTTATCAACTGCATTACGTGGGCAGTAATTTCAATGGTCAATTAAATTCATGCATATTCATGAAAACTAGAAAAAAATTAATGAATTGATCCACAGTCGATAAGTGTGGCAAAGCGTAAATGCAACTGGTCTTGGGTTTGCAATGATGGTTTTTAGCCAAAACCACCAAAATATCCTGATTTACGGTATATCTGCTCTGAGCTAATTTTCAATCTCTTTCATAGCCAATGCTATGTGTACAGAAAAAATGTTCAACAATTGTTGTATGTATCAAAATGGGGTAATTCACATATAATCAAACAGGAACTATTTTATCAAATCACATTCCCCAAATCTTAACCATAACCAACTGTTATGAGAGACATAAGTGAACATGTACATTTTGTTTCATTTTTTGTTACTAATTATTGCCTTTTCTAATGCTATGATACCTAGATTTTTCTTTGAGAGAATATTTTGCACTGTGGTATATATGGTATCTCTCCGTATTACTGAATGTTTGCCAGTTTTGTTTCCAAAAGTTTAAAGCATGTTGACTATAAGGATAAATCTACTCCTTTTTTGGAATGTTTAACATGCCAACATAGTCAACTTGAAGTCATTAATTTTAACATCAAAAGAACATTATATAATGCTTCAGATCTAATTTGTTATAGAATTCTGCTCAAATCCCAGGTTTTTAAGTTGTCAGTTATAAATAATTATTTTTAATTTGGCAAAGAATAAATGATTCAGATTATCATTAGCTTTCAGTTCTCTCAGATTTTATTGATATTATGGTGCTCCTACATTGAAGGGATGTAGGAGAATTTATAGACATTAGAATTTTTTAAATACTAATTTGTTTTGAAGCAAAAACAAATTTTTGTCAAGAATGAATCATAGCGCTGCAACTTTAAAGATGGCACTGAAAATTTAAGAGTGGCAGACCAACACACTTAAGGTCATGGTGCTCAGTGATTTATTCAAACAAGAAATATCATTTCTCCTAGGCCTTGCCCATAGGGAATATTTTGGTGTGAAGATATTTTCATATTTCCCCTACTACCATGCTATAAGTGTTTTATAATACCGATTCAAACCCATTGTATACGAAATAAATGTCATGACCATTTTACATTTACTTTTTACTAACACTTATATTGGAAAAGTACCAAGACTTACAAAGTGGTGGAATATTTAATTTGTTTGACGAAAATAAAGTTTGTTCATTACGATCACATGAATGTGATTATTTATCAAATTTAGTTTTACATACAATTCATATGAGATATAGTAAAATAGAATCTATAGAAAATGGAAAATAAATCATTTATATATTGTTTTATGTGGTACTTTTTCTATATAACTAAATGTGGTCTGCTGTTCCTTGTACAAGTAGACTAAATGAAGTGCAAAATGATGCCGTGGTTAAACATAGAACTACAAAGCCAAAGAGTCCATGGTTCGATACCCATTTGAGACGATAATGTCAGGGATAATATTGTCTCACCCTATGGACACCATATTGTAGTGACGATCTTGATAAAAGATGTTAATCTGTAGGAGGAAGACATAAAAATGGATGTCCCTTGCTAAGGGAGAGCAACACTCTTACCATGTTACCCCTGTATGTATTGAAACTAGAGGCTCAGAGGGCTGAGCCTGTATCGCTCACCCGATAAAAACAAGAAATGGCCATGGCGGCCATGTTTGTCGCATGATCTGGACAAAATGAGAAAACTTTGTAAAAATCTCCCACAGATGCTTCTTGTCAAGTTTTGTTCCATTTAGCCTAGCAGTTTTACAGGCGAAGATTTTTTAAAACTCAGCCAATCAGAAACAACAATTGCCCATGGCGGCCATGTTTGTTGTCTGATCGGGACAAAATGAGCAATCTTTATAAATGACCTTACATAGATGCTTCCTGCCAAGTTTAATTCCATTTGGCCCAGTGGTTTCAGAGAAGATGAAAATGTGAAAAGTTTACGACGGACGCCAAGTGATGGCAAAAGCTCACATGGCATTTGGCCAGGTGAGCTAAAAAATAGATAGGTTAAATTGTCACTAACTAGTACATTCTAGCAACTGCCAAGTGGATAGAAAAAGCTTAAGTTGGTTTAACTTATTTTCGTATCCACTATAATAAATAGACAATAACACTGCACTGACTTAATATAAAATCAATATACGGATGAGGTTTAGAATCAGGTGAAATTCCCCAACTGAATTGGCAGGGTAATAATTAGATGGAGAACTCATTTTCAAAGATCAATGAGCGGAAAATATACCATTGATAGTCGGATAAGATTATTTAAAATAACCAACAATAAAACATTAGTAAGAAGAAAATAAGTACTGAAATTTTGTTCTGAAGATTGAAGTCAATAAATTTGTTCATTTCAGTCCCGTCAATCAGGTCAAGTAGGTGTGGTCTAAATGGTATATACTGTCAGTGACTGTATATCACTTGTAAATATACTGCCAATCATTTTGACTGCTCAAATAGAACGATTGTAGTATAAACTAGAAATACTGTGAGCAAAGCTCACTAATTGATACCCCCGCACCCCCTATCACAAGGAATGGCAAAGTCAATGTTTTGCTATGGAAAACATAAAAAGTTGGTCAGAGCAAAATCTAAAATAGGAGGTGCACTATGGCATCATGTGATAAAGATTCTCTGAAAGTCTCATGGAATTCCCTTTATTGGTTTAGGAGGAGTTGCGGATGGCATACTGGTACCCCCTATCACAATGAATGGCAAAGTCCATGTGTTGGTATGGAAAAGCCCAAATGTTGGATCAGATCAAAATCTAAAATAGGAGGTGCACTACAGCATCATGTAATAAAGATCCTCTGAAAGTTTCATCAAATTCCATTCAGTGGTTTAGGAGGAGTTGCGGATGGCATCATGGTACCCCTATCACAATGAATGTCAAAGTCCATGTTTTGGTATGGGTAACCCCAAATATTTGTCGGATCAAAATCTAAAATAGGAGGTGCACTATGGCATCATGTAATAACGATCCTCTGAAACTTTCATCAAATTCCATTCAGTGGTTTAGGAGGAGTTGCGGATGGCATCATGGTACCCCTATCACAATGAATGTCAAAGTCCATGTTTTGGTATGGGTAACCCCAAATATTCATCAGATCAAAATCTAAAATAGGAGGTGCACTATGGCATCATGTAATAAAGATCCTCTGAAAGTTTCATCAAATTCCATTCAGTGGTTTAGGAGGAGTTGCGGATGGCATCATGGTACCCCTATCACAATGAATGTCAAAGTCCATGTTTTGGTATGGGTAACCCCAAATATTCATCAGATCAAAATCTAAAATAGGAGGTGCACAATGCCATGATGGGATGAAGATTCTCTGAAAGTTTCATCAAATTCCATTCAGTAGTTTAGGAGGAGTTGCGGATACAAAGGTCGGACGGACGGACACAACGAATACTATATACCCCGCTTTTTTCAAAAGCGGGTGTATAATAAGTTAAAACTATTGATTGAACATGATTGTAAATATGGTATTGTGACTTTATAACAGTCAGTTTTTGTATGATGTACCTGTACACTAAAAGAATGCGACTCTAGATATGGCACTGTGACTTTTTTATAGAGGTCTGCTGTTTCCTGTATGATGAATGATTCTTGATCTGTATATTTAGTTATATGTTTCTGAGTAGCAGGGTAGATAACTGTGGCTTTAACATCTGAAATGAAAATTACCATGTAATATAATAACAGGGTTTGAAACTCCCTGAAAAAAAGCTACCAGACCACAGGACTGGCTGTTTACGAAACTTTCCAGTCCTGACAATAGTTGTGCTATGTGTTAGATTTTTTAATACAATAAAATCTCTTAATACTAATATGATGTTTTTAGTTGTGTTTTTGTGTTTGTTTATACCTAAAAATACACATGATCTAGTTTCCACCAGCCTACAAAAACAAACCATGTTATTTTACCCATCCGTCGTGAAGAAAGGCCGTCTCAGGTGGTCGGGCCGGCTTTTATTTCAAACTCTGATAATAACCAACATACACAATGCTCCTTGTACTTGATAATATGCCCTAGTTTCCATACCATCATATCAATATTATATTTATTTTGAAAAATATTTGTGTCATATATGCTTCGTGTGGTTTAATTATTGTGAACTCTACCAATAAATGCTCTTTCCCTCCTCTTTGTCTTGTATGTTGTATCCTTTATACTTATTGCCCTTTAAGGGTCCTTTGATTGGAAATAAAATGTTATTCATTGTACTATCTATCTACATTGTATATGTTCTTGTTTTTATGGCAGTTACTGGTTATTACAAGAAACTCTTTTATGGTTTTTGACTATAAAGCTACAAATTTCAAAGGAGTAATTCTTCTTTAGTATCTCTACACTTTCAAAGAATGTTCAGGGATATTGTTGCCCATCTGTCTGTCTGTCCATCTGTCACATTTTTTTTTGTGATATAATCTCAGGGATCAAAATAAGTGGTCACCATACATTGTTAACAATCGATAACTGGTAACTGATTTGAGGAATCATAACCAGTAAACTATCTAATTAACAGGGAACCAATAAATTTATCCTGCCAGATCCTCATCCTTCCATTTCAGTATCATCGTTTTATTTATAGTAAGTTGTTTCCATCTGCTCATTTGGTGTGTTCCCGTTTGTTTATGTGGAAGCACATTTCTGGGGATATTCAATATGACATGTTATTGAATAAAAATTGATTAACTTTCGTCAACACAAATTGAATGTCTCTAGTCAACAAATTTATAATATTTGGAATCTTTTTTTTCCTGAAAAAAGTCTGTGAATCTGGGTAGCCCATGTTGGCTAATAATCCCTCAATACTTATTTGGGTCCCTGCAAACTCGTTCATTTTTAATTTCGTGCATTTCAACCAATTTTCTATTTCAAGAAGAGAAATATTTGAAATTTCATTGTTGATTTGTGTATTTATTTCAGATTCCTGGTTTATTAGTGACGATGATTTAGTTACAAAAAAAATTGTGATGTCATATTTTCCCTGTATTTTCAACCAACTTTTTGACATAATTTTTTTGTGATTAAATCATTACAACTCTGAAGTCTAGAATTGCAAAAATTTATATAAATAAACAAAAAACTTCAGTATTTCCTAAGATCTTTTGATCCTTACCAGACATTCGGTCCAGTAAATGCACCAAAGACCATTTTTACCAGTCATTTTGGAATTTTTCATGTAAAAAATTCTGAATGTAACTGGACATTTGGTCCATTTGATCAAAACTTTTACCACACCAAAACCCAATTTTACAGTCATTTGCCAAACTTTTTTCTTCCTGATGGTGCAAATTTCAAGAAAATTGGTTGAGAAAAAGGATTCACAATAATTCTTTGAAAATTTGTGAATTTGTATAGAAACCTATGGGAAAAAATAGAGGTGACGAATAATTATGTCCACTGACTGTAGTTAATTAATAATAGTTTTTACATAATTATACAGATAACATTTTGCATTTATATTGCATCATCTTATATTCATTAACAGAAAAATATGTAAAAAAAAATTGTTCCAGCGTGAAAAAAGTTCCAGTGGAACTTTTGTTATGTGAAATATTTTCCAATGGAACATTTTTCACATGAAAAATGTTCCACTGAGTGAAATTTATTCCGGAAAATATTTCATAATAATATAAATGAAATTTGCTCCAGAAATTTTTTATACTACTCTGACAAGACAAATAGGGGCAAGATAAGTCAACATGAATTCATTCATGGTTTGTTAAGACTAATGGTGATTTATATTTTTAGTTCCTGTGTATTGATTTAGAGTTACCATTAACTTGTGTTGTCCAATAGCTGTTTCATTGATAATCACACTGTTTCATTCATTATTTATATGCATAATTAATACATCAGTATATTTCAACAATAAGGTCTTTCAATTTTATATTGTAGTAATAAATTGAATATTATTTCATGTGTATTATGTGTATTAACTACAAATCTAATTTAATGTTTACAATAAATACATAGAACATTCTATTCATTAGGGTCTATTTTAAATTTGTATATAAGCAATGTAAACAATAATCAAGCTCACCCATGATGATGTAAACACAAAAGGTAAGTTTAAACATATTCATTGCATTTAATTGCATGAAAACAAACCAGTTTAACCAGTGGAACAAATTTCACCAGGTACAGGAACAAATGTTACAATATGTAACTTATTTCACCAGGTAAAGAACAAATTTCATAATCATTGGAACATATTTCACCAGGTAAATCACGGAACAAATTTTACATTTTGGAATCATTTTCATTTAAATTATCTTATGAAATAAATTCTCCCAGAACTAATAATATCAGTTTATCACGTAAAATTTGTTCCAGTGGAACCTTTTTCATAACAACAATTTTGGCTTACAAATACCTGTAGACAGAATTCAATGGAAATATTAAATTTTAAATTGAAAAGTTGTCAATTATCAGATCTATGTAATTTACTGTAAACATTATAAGATGAAAATACTCTTATTTACCATTCAAATCATTTGGCAGTGTTGCTTTATATGTGTGATAAATATCATTTTGAAGGGTTTCTTTGAGATCTGTAGCTTCTGACAATAATTCATCAACCTTTGTTGAATCAAAGGGCGTTTTCTCCAGGAGCACTACAGCATCCTCCTCGTTTTTCTTGCAATGGAGAAACAAATATTTCTGTCTTCCATTTTCGTTAATGACAGTCTCTACTTTGAACCCTTCAAAGCTTGTTTTTTCTTCTTTAGACTGATCTCCATTCCCACAATCATCAACTTTTCTCTTTTTTGAAGGCGAAGATTCTGTGACATTTTCCATGATGTTCCCATAAGTAGTCAATAAAGTGTTCATCTACTTCTGCACGAAAGCAACATCTAGAATAAAGTGCTACTTTCTTGTGTATTGTGGATAAATGAGTGTCTGAATGAATAATGCCAAAAGATAAAGATCTCAAACAAACACTAAAACAAAAGTCCTAAGCCATTTTTGGTAATTCATTGGCCTTTTTCTAACAATATGTCCTGACTAAATGCACAGGGGCTCGACTAAGTTGTCATAATTTTTTTTATGGTCTATAAAAAGACGAACTTCGAGTCCCTGTGACTGAAAGGCGGATATGTGGGGTTAATATCTGAGTTTGCAGTAGCCTTTGGGACGAGAATTTTAAACACCAGTGTTTTTAGTAGACGTGATTTTTACATTTTTTACAACTTCGGTTCAATACAGTTCACCGTGTTCACAGGCAGTAGCCAAAGTAACCCATGACAGTAAGTACGTAAATTTGATTTAAAGTCAGTACCTACAATATAACAGATTAAAGATATGAGCTCTCAAGAGCTCTTCAACTGGTCATTAGATGAACATGCAGCATAATTAATAAATAAAAACACTGCATGCATCATAAGTAGTATGTATGCGGTTTTCAAGTCGCATTTGAGGTGGAGCTGAGGTGGAGCTACCGGAAGTGACGTCAACCGGAAATGACGTCACCGGAAGTGACGTGACCGGAACCGGAAGTCATGTGACCGGAACCGGAAGTGATTTCTGCGCGCATGCGCAACCGGAAGTGACGTGTTTTCCCGCCCTTTGTTGCCGGAAGTGACGCAAGTCACGTGGTAGGACCCGGATGTGTGTTCTGCGCATGCGTAGGCGGAACCGGAAGTACCCGGAAGTCAGGCGCATGCGCAACCGGAAGTAGGGTGTTTTTTCCGCCATTTGTTGACGGAAGTGACGTAAGTCACGTGGTAGGACCCGGATGTGTGGTCTGCGCATGTTCGGGCGGAACCGGAAGTGGTTGGTGCAACCGGAAGTAGTGGGTTTTCTCCATTGACGGAAGTGACGCAAGTCACGTGCTGGGACCCGAATGTGTAGGTGGAAGTCCAAAGAGACCTCCTCCAAGGGGGAGATAACTTTTCCCCATAATCTCCTCCAACAATACAAGGGGAGACAAAAAAAAGCTGATCTGCATTTAAACAAGGCTGTCAACTGTCAACATTCGAAGCAAACCATTATGATGGCTTCAAATGCAGGCTGCATTAACTTTTTTTTTTTTTTTTTCTAATTTTTTTTTTTTTTTTTTTTTTTTTTTTTTCTAATTTTTTTTTTTTTTTTTTTTTTTCTTTTTCTTTTGGTTATAAGTCTGGTCCATTTGGTTGACATTCACTGCAAAACATGGCACTTTCCACGTTCTGGTGGGTTACTGCACAAGGTAAGGTTTTCCTCAACTCGGGAACGAGTTCTGGGATGACTTTGTCCACCTCCTTTAATTTTTCGTACTGTTCAAAATCCAAACTCACTCCTTGGTCTGTCGGATGTAGCTCTTCGTCCAGAGGCGATAGAGAGTAATGGCGAACGTCTAACTTTAATTCCGGACTCTGTGCCGTGACGTACACGTTTCCACCGAGGTGTTTGTGTAGGGACGCGTATCTGTTGTGTTCCAAGTAATGAACGGCCTCGTCGATATCGTCCAAGGTATATTGGAGTTGTATCCAGCGAAACAGTGGGAAATACACTTCCATCCTCCCGTCAGTCAAGGTGATTCCCTCCTTTTCAACCTTCAGGTGTAAGCTGCCTCCCAGATGAAAGCTGGACTCTTCCGGGAAACAGATTTCCATGTCCTCTTTGTCGGGATCTGTCAAGACTCCTAGCAGATCGTCCCTCCTATTCACCATCAGGGCGTGACAAAAACCGTTAAATGCATCCGGACCTCTTCTGGGTAGTAATTGTAGTAAGGTACGGGTCCGCATCTTCCTGGTTGGTTGATGACAAATGAATTCTCTCTGGTCCTCGTCCACTATGCCTCGTTGTACCAATACATCGACTACTTCGTCTACCGGCGTTTCGTTCACCAAAAGAACGTAATTCTTGAGCAAGGCTTGTCTGTGCTGTGGTTGCATCTCGACGTCTGTAACGTTCGAAGGAATAAGACGATATATATAGCCAGAACGCGGACGTAAAAGAGAGCACCAAGGGTGTCTTCGCTCAGGTCCGCGTCGACCAAAATTTTCGATTTTTTCCTGAACGCGGACGGAATAGAGAGCACCATGGGTGTCTACGATCAGGTCCGCGTCCACGACATGTTGCAACATGTCTGCATGACGTCATGAAACATGGCGGCGCCCACTGTTCGCCCACATGTCGGGAACGAGAGAGAGAGGTGGGTCACTCTGCATTTAATATCCAGGCTTGTGACTGGCTATCATAAGATAGGCTGCATTACCCCCCTTCTTTTTTTATTTTATTTTTTTTTTTTTTTATTTTTTTTTTTTTTTTTATTTTTATTTTTTTTTTTTATTTTTTATTTTTTTTTTAATTTTTGTAACGAGTCGTAACACGAATCTATTCACAGTGTCCGTGGCCTCTTTTGGATCCTCCAATAGTCTAGTGATATCCTTCATGACATGTCCCATACTCCGATGTATCAGATAAAAAATGCAGTGCTGACCGCACACCGTTGAACCTTCTTCTTGTACCCTGACGGTGTTGTATGTCCACATTCGACAATGTCGATTCATGAAGTTTAGGTAAGCGATCGAATGAGGTGGTATGCCGGTAGGATCGTAGTATTCTCCCATGGAATTGGCATCGATGTATATAGCTATCCAATGTTTTCCCTCTCGACTATCAGGATCCGTGTTCCCCACCAAGGCCGAAGGCACGTTCATCTGTCTGGGTAATCGATTTCTGGCGTACACTCCTTTAAACACTGGTCTGGTCCCCGGATGATCGTTTAAGACGCCTTCGATCTCTAAAGTGTTCATCAGGCACTGTAATCAAACAGGACTTGTCTATTTCTGTCTATTTCGATGACGTTGTCGAACTCTGCATACAAAACCACGTTGATGGTAGCAGGAAGTGCTTCGGCAAAATGAATTTCTAAACGTAAGTTGCCTTGTTTTATCAGCTGAAAGGTACCCACTTCAGACATGTCGGGGGTCAAATCGAAGCCAAACAAGGTGTAGCCTTTAGAGAAGTCTTCTCTGGAAATGGCGTTTCCTTCGTCTTGAAACATCTTTCCGGTGCTGGTATAGAGTCCCATGTAACTTCGAATGTATCCTTCCCCACCGAAATCCGGCTGCAGGGGTTTGCTGGGTATCTGTTTTCCGTCCACGTTGAGCGCGACAAAGTTTATCTTGAAGTGTTTAAAGTTAAACGGGTTTTTCGTGATGTTGCCGTTCAAAGCATCGCTTTCTACACAGCCTATGACCAATCGCTTGGGCATCTGTCCCAGGAACATGTTGTCTTGGACGTAATTGGTGTTTCCTCTAGGTCCACTTTGACTTCCACCCGTCGTATGGGGTATTTGCTGCTCGTTTTTTCCAAAGCTTTGATGTGGGCCATGCGAATGGCCGGGCTCAACTGCACCTTTCTGACGAATAGACCTAAATCTCTAATCTTAACCTTGAAAGCATTGGCATGTCCCATCAAAGCAAAGACGTCTCTGCTCCTCCTCAGTTTGATTTTCAGTTCAACTTGATTTAATAAGTATTTATCTTGACAAAATAAGTCTACGTGAAGTTTTCCCATCATCTGGACTTGTCTGCTTTCGGCAATCAATGCCTTTCTGCTGGAGAATCCCACGTTGTCGTCGGTTCTAGCCTCTATGTGTTCGGGTGTGTCTTTGTACCACATGACTCCGGTCAATTGAGATTCTTTGGCACCGGGTCCGTAGCTGAGCAAAGTTTCTATATAGGCCCGATACGGGTAAACACTCGTGGGCGGGGACACCAATTTCTCGTTGAGACTCACACTGACATCGCTAAAGAGCGAATGCATCCATAGATTCACAGGTCCCACGTCCGAATCGTTGGCCAAATTGCTTCCGTCCGCTTTCACGATCTGTGCCTCTACGAATAGATACGTGTTGGCCAAGTCGATGTAGTCTTCTCCGGCCCCGCTTACGACGAATTCGTAAGGTCCTTGGTCCGTCAGAGCCGATGTCACACCTTTCTGTTCCCAATATCCGTGTTCAACACTGGTCTGGGTGGGTGGCACCCCAAACAAGTCCAATTCCGATTTAGTGCATTCGCACGAGTGTGGATGTACGAGTGACATTATCCGAAAACGTCTTGCGATGTGGTCCGTTGCTTGATCAGACGACGTCTGATACGTTTCTTGGGTGCAGGTCTTTTTATAACTCGTTCTCCGGGTGGGCCGGCATACCCGATGGCTTTCTTGAACATGTTTTTGCCTGCCGTTTTCAATCTGGACTTGGCAGCTTGTTTCAAATTCTTTCCTTCTACGGCGTCTCCGGCAATGCGTAGTCCCGTTTTCAACGCTTGGCGACCCAGTGTCTTGGCTCCTTTTTTCAGTAACGGCATGGCCGCCTTAAACAATCCTCCAAACACGCTTCCCAATCCGTGTCCCTTTTGAAATCGACTTCCCCCATAGACGGGATAACCACTCCCCGCTTGATGAAGATAATAGTCTTCGTAAGACTTGGCATCACAACAATGACGTGCTTTCATGTTAAAAACTTCTTTTTTCTGCAGTGAAGTGTTACCACCACTCGTCCACGTTCGAATGGCACGATTCCTCCCGTGTCGTCCCTTATATCTATTTCGATGTCCTGGAATCGGCGCTGTACGAGGGTACAGTATTGAATGGGATCGAACACACGCGTCATCATATCTCCGTCTCTACCTTCTACGGGTACGATTCTCAACAGTGGAACTTGCGAGTCACCCACCATTCTTGGTTCGATCAATGGACAGTACACGTACAACGAACTTAGACTTCTCGTGATGTCGGCGACAAACTCGGCCATGTGTTCTCCGGCCGGAAAGATGGCCTGTTTGAATCCTAACATGTTCTGTAACAAGGGACTGAGAATCACTTGACTGTTGGGTTTGACTTGAACGAACACTTTATGATTCACTTCGTTTAAACCGATGTTGAATTTTTTCTTGAGTTCCGTCCTGCTCTTTTTGGATTCTATGGCTTTACACAGGCGTTTCGCAGACGAGTAATACCCCTCCGGCAATTCGAAATGATGTCGCTGTAATTCCTCGCTTTCTTGAAAATGAACAGCTACCCATCCTTCCTGTTTCTTTACGTTGTACCACGTATGCGGATACTGTATCTCTGCCAATCCGATCTCCCACGATCCGTCTAAATCCATCATATGAGGTAATCTGGTCGTGTAGCGAGTCAAGGTGTTGTCCGGATAATATTCCATCGAACTATTGCTGGGTAACGTCAGATAAAACATTATGTTTGATTGTCGGATTTGGCAAGAGGTATCCCAAACAGCTGCTCAGTAAAGCCGTCCACAGGTTACTGTTTTCTGTGCCGATCGTTAAATTGTAAATACTGACGACAATCACTGTATACAAAATCAGAATTTGGCACAGGAATACAATCTCCGGGCGTGGTAGTTTCTTTCCGAAAGCAACCCAAGACCTTCTGCTATCCGTATCGTTCGGTGCCATCGATTCAACTGATTCCCTTTGAGTGAACGTCTCGCTTTTGTAGATCCGAAGAAAATATCCAACTGTTGAATTTGGCGGGATAACCCAACCATTTGACGAGATACTGTAATCTCCTGCCCTTCTTTCTCTTCGTCAAAATTTTTTCGATTTTATACACGTCGTCTTTCTTAATGACTTTCTGTAATTCTTCGGCATAAAATGTTCCCTCCAATTCTTCTCCGTGATCGTCTTTCACCACGTATACCGGGGGTCTGGTCTCGATGCATCGGACCACGCTAAACAATTCTTCCGTCCAATGAGGTAAATATCCTTTTTTAAATGTTCTTTTGGCTTTAGTGAGTCGCACTCGATCTCCAGTTTTGAATTTGCATTTTGGAATCGAGCCAGTTCTTCCATACAATCGTTTGGCTACCGAGGTCTGGTTAGCCCATGTCACTTCGACCGGTGGTCTACCGATACTTCTATGGTAAGTATGATTGTACGAGATCACCATGTCTTCCAAAGCATCCAAATACGTCAACGTTTCTCTGTGAGTAAAATATTTCCACATTTTGGTTTTTAACGTACGATTAAAACGCTCCATGATACTGGCTTTCGTTTCCTCGTTATGTGTCGTAAAGAAATGGATGTCGTGATCTCTTAAAAATTTCTGGAACACTCGGTTGGTAAATTCCGTGCCTTTATCCGTCTGTAAACGAATCGGACGTCTTCCCGACTTGAAAATGACATTAAAAGCTGCCACTAGACTCCGCCCCGTCTTGTCTTTGAGAGGTACGACCCAGGCGTATCTCGACAACACGTCGATACAGGTAAGCAAATATCTGTATCCATCGTTATAAGACGCAATCTTCGCTACGTCTACTAAATCCGCTTGCCATTGATGATCTATTCCATACACCACCACTTTTCGTCTGACGAACCGTCTTCTAGTTGGTTTATGTAGAGTATATGCATCTTGAGTATGTAACCATTCTTTGACTTCTTTTTGCGTGTACCCTTTCGGTCTGAATTTATTAAGACCTCCATAACTCCCGGGATCAGGAACATGGTAATACGTCGAGTCCATGTCCTAAACTAACAGCGGTTGGATGTGACATTTCTTTTTAATACGGTGTCCACGTCAATGCCTTGGGAGTTTTCGGTGTTTGCCATCGTTTCGGAGACGGACTTTGTTGTCGTTTTCGAGCTCTCGGTGTTCTTTTCGTTTGATGAATATGTCTCCATCTTTCTTCGTGACCTATCAAATCTTGTGGGACGTTAGCTTCTCTTAACGCGTCGCCAAACCTTTCCCATCCTTCCGGGTTAAAATATTTCCTTTTACGCAAGACGTCGTTGACTAAATCCACCACATTGCTTCCCTTGATGGTTTCTCCTTTAAACGTTAATTCTCCCTTCTCGTTCCACGTGATCTCTGAACGGGCTTTCATTTTCTTCCATAAAAGTTCTGCTTTTCCTTTGAGTGTTTTTGGAACACTTTCTATGACCTCTTTCTCCAAGGGATCTTCGGAAGTTGTCGGGAGTTCCGGGACCACAGGTCTGGGTCTATAATCATCGTGTATATTCATATAACGATAAAGAGACTGATCATATAATTTCAATCGCTCCTCGGTCGGTAGATCGTCACGTTCCAAGATATCGTGCATCTTTCTATCTAAGGTATCCATGGCTCGGATTCGCTGATCGACCGGAGGTTTGGGTCGCTGTGGGATCTGAGTAGACGTATTCAAATACAAGATCTTCATTGTAACAATCCGGAGAGTAACGGTCCCACGACGGATGCAATGGGTGCCAAGAGAGAGCCCAAGAATCCTCCTTTCTGTAAAATGACTTTTTTCTTTTTGAGGCTGACCGTCTTTTTCGCCAGTTCTCGGAGTCCGCTTTTATTTCGTTTCAATTTATCTTTCTGTGCACGAGTTAACTCGACGTGTCCTTTCAAAACGTTATCAGCACACTCGCACAAACACTCGATGAGACTTCGATCGGCTTTCCGTATGAGATGTTTTTGAACACAAGGCTTTGCGTGTCGTAAATATACTAGATCGTTGGCGTGTTTTCGGAGACGTGTCGAGACCATGTTCTCTCTTCCGTTTTCTGGTTAAGACTGACGTGACGCTGTATTCATCGACGTATTTATGCATCCACGTAAGCACTCTGTACTTCTCCCGGGAAAATATGGCTTCTCAATCTCAGTCGATCTGGAGTCTGTTGTTTCATATCGATGATTAAATACACGTGAGGTTCGGCCGTGGCGGCAGCATAGGCATCTAATAAAAGATCCCCTTTCCGAGGAAACATTTGTCGAGCCAAACTATGAATCTGAGAAGAGTCTCGAGGATTCTTGAATAAGACCATGTAATGAGCATTGAGACTGATGGTCCTGTGGTGTTTACCCTGATGAAAGATGTTTTGTACGATATACATGACGCTGATGTTTCGATGATGACTCTTTTTAGTAAATAAGGAAGCCACTTGGTCATCGGTTTCTGTCATCAAATCATCGATGATAATCAAGTGTCGCCTACTCGAATCTAAACTATCGATATCGGGTAGTCCTTGTATAAATTCTACACCGTCCACGGTACCATAAAGCGTTTGGTATTCGCTATAACACCATAAAATTCGAGCAGGAAAAGGGCACATCATATGGTGGATATTAGCCACGAATCGTTTGACAAAGACCGATTTCCCACTTCCCGTAGGACCGGCAATCAAACAGGTAAACGGGTGAATCCAAGGCATGAAATGATTCGGATCGAATCCATCTGAACAATAAAAGATATTGGGGTCTTTGGTAGGATTACAATAGTAAGGTTCTTCTTGCTCAAGGAATGGGGTTTGTTGATCGGAAGGCCACTCGGTACTCATGTTGTCGGTTTGAGTGCTAGATCAAGACTGATCGTGGTGATTGTATACTGGGATATTTATCGACGACCAACACAAACGAAACAGTTTCATATTTTATTTTACAAAATCTACATCAGTCAATGTTTTGAGTTCTGGTTCTTTCTCTTCAAACAGAGGTACGATCTTCTTCAGTTCTTGCCATTCGTAGGAACTCAGTGTTATACCTCTCTTGGTCGGTTGTAAAGTCCATTCTCCGTTAGGCACGAAATGTTTTCTGACGTGAATGATAGGCGAGGGTGCTTTAATGATGACATAAACATCTTCTCCCAGATGATATCTCCAGTCCACCGGTTCTTTGTCCTTGATTCTGGTGACCAAGTCGTCCACCACTTCTGTGGTACTGCACAACATTTTCCACTGCATTAACGACAGGCTGACTCCGGTCTTGGTGGGCACCGTTTCACTTTCCCAAAATCTGAGATCTACTCTTTTACTGCCATTCCATTCTGTCAGCTCTGCATAACGTCCTCCACCCAATGGTACTTTCAAAGGAATATCGGAATCTGTCATGGCGTCTTGGACGATATCGCTCTCGGTCTGGTCTTTGGTTTTCTTTTCTTTACGTGGCATGTCGGCTGACTGATTCTTTTTCTAGCTGGTCTATTTATATATATATATTTGTAAAGATGGACTGGATTGGTTCTTATATCATGAAACTCGAAACAGGATTGGCTATCTTTAAGACATCTTGATTGGTTAACTTCTTCCGCTCCGATTGGTCGAAAATCTGTCATTTTCATTGGTCAATTCCAACCTTTTCGATAGATAAACACGATGATACATTGTCCAAATATGCGGCGCCCAATCCGGAAACTGTTCACAATAGGTACGAGTAAACACCGACAATACGACCAGTCTTTCTTGGTTCACCACACCGTCTTCGAACATGGCAGTGACGATTCTCTCGTATGCTTGGAAGGGGTCCATCGTACGAATGACTTCTCTGATTATCTTCACTTCCTTTTATGACACTAGGCACTGACAGGCACGTCTTTCCTCTATAAATAGAAAATGAGTGTAAATTTAGAAACATAGTTTTTTTTTCCAAACACCCACTATGGTCCGCGGTCAGGGCTTTTAACGACCTGACAACCCTCAACGAGAGGGGGTCCCCTATCCGCCACCTGGGGGACGCGCTAGGCAGCTCTGTGGGTTGAGCTCCTGTGTTTTTGATCACAGGTTCCTAGTTCATAAAAAGGCTACTCTGCATTGACAGGCTGGTAACTGTCTACATATATACAAGTATATACATAGGCTGCATTAACCTTTCCTTTGTTTTGTTTTTTTTTTTTTTGTTACTTTTTACTTTTTTTTTAAATTTTTTCTTTTTTTCTTTTTTTTAAAATTTTTTCTTTTTTTCTTTTTTTTTTTGTTTTTTTTTTTTTGTTATCGGTTAACAGACGACTCAAAAAAGAGTGGTCTGTTCATACATCAAATGAAAAGCTTTCCCACTACATAAAGTACATATGTACAATCGAGTCGGTCAGCCGTTCATCCGATTAAATATCTAAGGGTGTCGTAGACACCCCGTCCGCCAAAACTTTACGTTTTGGGTAAAAGTACGAAAAACCAGCTCGCTCTTGCAAGTAGGTATAGATTTGGTTGTCTACAGAGCGAAACCCTCTGTTGGTTCCGGAGCCAGAGTTCTTCGACAGGAGAACGTCCATGTATTTCTCCTTGTTGATGTCGTTTGTTCTCCTGTTGACTCCTTTACAGCTGAACTTGGTTTCGTCTCCAAACCAGAAGTACGTCTTGCTACACAGGGCAATCATCCCGTCACCACTGAATTCTGTCTTGAATAGTCCTGGAGTCCTCTTGTCCCAAGCAGCCAGTTGTGGTGTGTCAGTACGGGGAAACCAATTCTCCTTCTCTGCTTCAAAGCGCCGACGCAACTCCGGTTTGATCACTTCCTCCAAACTATCGCCAGAGAGAGCCATGTAGGCACTGTCGGTGTCCATTGCACAATATTGATAATCACGGCGATCCACAAAAACGTCCATAAAATCGTAATAAAATTCCAACATCCGAAGCTTGGCGTACTGGTAAACGAAACACCCAATGTGCATGGGCAGGTCCAGGTGTATGGTCTTCTTACTCATTTCCACTTCGAAAGTTTTGTCACTCAGCTGGTTGCACCGGCGGAAAGAAGGATCCACGAGGTAGCGACTGATCTGGTGTTCCTGGCAGTAAATCACATCCGTGTGTCTTTCCTTGTTGGTCACCGTCTTGCCGTAGCTGGAATTTCCCCTCAGTTTCTCGTTTTCGGCAATTATCTTCTTATTTGGGTCGGTATCTCCGGCTCGCCTGGCATCACTGACTTGATCTCCGAAGGCTCTGAAACACGCCGACGGTGTGTACTCCACCACTTGGTAAATCTTGGTGACTTTCAGTCCGTGGTTGACGTACCATTTCAGCAACGGGGATATCACCATGATCTTCTCTCCAAACATGCTGCCGATTAAAGACTTTCTAGGCTGGGACATGATTCCTTTTTCTTCTGCATAACTCTTCATGTGGTCCCCAATGTCGTCTCTGGACACGTCCACGTTCTTGAAGACTGGAGGCATTTCTGCAAATGACTTTAGGTCCTCAGGTACGTGCAGGTCCACTTCTAAGGCACCAAACAACTTGTCCTCCATCACGGCTCTCATGATGTCGTCTTCGGTCATGGTGGCGAAACGATCGCAGGGTCTCTGTCTCTGAGACACGAAGGTCTTGATTCCTTGGTCTTCTTTCTTTAACCGATCCCATTCGCACTCCCACATCTGTTTCACTTGGTAGTCGTTTTCTGTAATGTACTCTATTTTTTCTCGGGTGGCCTTGTTTAATTCTTCCAAGCTCTTTCCGTTCAACGGGTTTTCTGTCTTTCCCCGAGTCAGGCGACAACAATGTCCGTGCCACAGGCAGCCCTGGAACTCGTAAACTGTATTAGTATCCTTACAGTAGCCGTCCACGGGAAGGCGCCGACGTCCGATCAGTTTTTCCGTGTCGTTCCCCTGGTGACGTATGTGGTGTCCTGTCTCCTTGGCTTCCCATTCCATCCACTCGATTGCCATTCTTTCGTACCTTCGAGGTGTCTGTCTTTTAAAATGGTCCTCGCTCTTGCGTCGGACGAAGTGACCCGTTGGCATATCCTGCATGATGCTCCACAGGTACAAAGCATTGGCGTCCACACCGTAGATCTTCTTGCACGGTTTTGGGTCTTCGTATTCAGCAGGCCGGATGAAGGTCTGGTCTTTCTCGTGGTATCTGTGGAAGACGATGCTGGGTCCACCCACTATGTTTTCTTTGTATAACTCGTACAGATCTTTGTTCTTCTCGTCCGGAACGGTGAAATAATCGGATAGACCATCGAACATGGTTTTCAGTGTGAGTCCCGGTACGCTGATGCCGTGTTTAAACATGTCCACCTTCAATCCCTTGTAATATACAAACATCTTCTCGATGGCTTCCAGCATGGGCTCCACGTCTTTGTTGTTGTACCATATCAGGAACTCTTTCACGTTCTTCATTTTCTTTTCCTGCCAGACTTGGCGACACAGCTGGTACTCTTCGGGTGCAATGTTCTCGTTTTTCAGCGTACTGAAAAATGCCTGGTGTGGTGGTAACTCCGTCACTGCCAACTTGTCTAAACCCGTCATCCACTCGTATGGAAAAAATCCTTTCTCTTCCGCACAGCCGTAGGCTTTCAAAAACTGTGAGTAACTAAAGCCGGGCGCCAGGTAGTTGGTGATGTCCAAAAATTTCAACTTCTCCGTCTTGATACACATGAAATTGTTATTGCGCTTCACTGTATACTTTATCTTGTGACTTTCCACCAGACGAGTGAAGAAATCTATCTTCATGGCGTTCACGTCGTATTTCCCGGTGTTGAACCCAATCACGGGTAATTCTTGGAGATGTCGTTCTAGTTGCTGCTTCAACTTGTACAGGTGATGTTTCTTTTCCTGGCGTTCTCGCTCTTCGTCGTCTTGGTATTCTTCCAGGTCCCGGTCCAGTCTCTCTTGGATCTCTTCAAATACACCAGCATACCTGGGCATCAGTAGGCGAAAGGCTTTGTCACTTATTTCTGTCAAATGTATCAAACACGAATCAACTGTTTCACTGCTATCGCCTTCGGACACGAAACAAATTGGCTCTGTAAACTCCGGTACGTTGGAACACACGGAAACGCTGAGCAAAACGTGTTGACTGGTCCATTCCAATTTATCCGACCTCGGTTTGTCTGTAGGTTGAAGCATCGCCTCTATATCGTAGGTGGCTCTGTACGGATAATATCTGTCTTCTACCGGAACTTGGATTCCTTCGTCCTCCAAACGTTCGAACACTGTCTGTGGTGTATGGTACACTCCGCCGGGGTATTTGTAGAGTACTTCGCCGGTGCAGGTTCTCTCGTGTCTGTGAAGTTCATATGCTGACTTCCACAACTTGTCACATTTTGAACACAGGTAACTGTGACTGTATTTCTCCATGTTGCTGACATAACTAAAATGGTTGTCGTACAAATTCAAGTTCATGGTGTCCTGGAAACTGTAAGGAGAACGTCGTACTAATCTCGCCGCTACGTCGCCGTCTTCTGTCTCTTGAAGATCGTACACACAGATGTTGAGTTGGAACAGTGGTTCGATGTACGCCAAATCGTCTAAACAAATGCCTTTGAAATCACCGCCGGCCATTTCTGTCTTCTGCAAATATTGGCGATTTTAAGTCTTGGCAGGTACTTCTACGTCTGTTACTGCAAAACCACGGTGGACGGCCAAACACCGGAAAAAACACAGGTTGTCATCATATGGCCCATGGGATCCAGCAACCAGTGCGACGACACCACGGTTTTTCAAAATGAAGTCTGGTAACACGACTCTGGCTCCTATGGGATGTTCCACCAACTTGTTGACATAAAACGTGGCATTTGTCAGTAAATTCACCACCCACTTGGTATCTGGTCTCTGCTGCCGGATGAACTCCAAAATATCGTGACGGCTCAATTCTTCCAAAAACTTCTCTATGTCTTCTTCGTTTCTAATCAGGTGTGGTATGTTGAAAAACCTGGCGTTGTTCTGGCTGGAATGGAAGTATCTAAGTTCTCCGGTCTCTACGTTCCTCAGTACAAAGCCAAACGACACGTTGATCTTGAAGGCCGTGGTCTGCAGTTCGAACATGTGGCGAACCATGTCAGAAAAGGTACCAGTTGTAATTTCGTTCAACGTAAAGTTGAACCGATCCTGGACACGATTGCCTGTATTTTCTTCTGTCCGGATGGTCTGCCAGTGTCTCAGGTACAAAACCCTGGTATCGGGATCTTCTGGCAATACGTCTGGCTGAAGGTTGATGGCTGTCTTCACTGGTAGGTTGTCTGGTCTGCTCATCCTGCGTCTTTCCGCACTGGGGCCAGGTAGTGGCGAGGCTGGTCTCTTGACTGGTTTCATCATCCTGGGCTTGGCATCTGGCTTGGTATGCAACAGTCTGTGGCGAGCAAGGTTGTCCGATCTGTTAAAGTACTGCCCACAGTCTGGACACCCCAGGGTGTACTGGTGGGACTCCTGGTGGCGATTCCTGACATCTGCTCTGGTAAACTCCTTTCCACAAACCTGGCATGAATACGTCTGGTCCGCAACAGCATGTGTCTTGTGGTGGCGAAGCAGGTTTCTCTTCTCCGTAAACGTCTTACTGCACTTCTCGCAAGAGAACATAGTCGTTACCTTTTCAAAGGTTCAAGACGATATGTATAAATTTTCATCTGTATATATAGCCAGAAGGCGGACGTAAAAGAGAGCACCAAGGGTGTCTTCGCTCAGGTCCGCGTCGACCAAAATTTTCGATTTTTTCCTGAACGCGGACGGAATAGAGAGCACCATGGGTGTCTACCATCAGGTCCGCGTCCACGACATGTTGCAACATGTTTTCTAATGGAAATTTCCATGACGTCACATTAACGGGATCCAACATGAACGCCAAAAAATATAAAAAATAAAAATAAAAAATAATAAAAAATAAAAAAAAAATTAAAAATAAAAAAATAAAAAAAATAAAAATAATAATAATAAAAATTAAAAAAAAAAATAATAAAAAAAAATATTAAATAAAAAAAAAAAATAATAAAAAATTAAAAAAATATGTAAATATATTAAATAAAAAAAAATATGATAATATAAATAGAAAAAAAAATTAAGAAAATAATAAAATACTTACCTAACCCTAAAATAATCTTATCCCTAACACTAGTACCACTTCAAAGTCATAAGGGATTGAGACCAATCCACCCTTTGAAACATGACTTTGAAGCAGGCTGCAAAGCAGAACTAGTGTTAGGGTAAACGATTGTCTTTAGGGTGCTTTCAGGTCTGAGTACAGAGCAGCGTTGAGCAGCAAAGAACAAGAGAAGAGCAGCGATGACGAACAGCAACAAGCCTGAGTAGCCATGAGCAGCAAAGAACGGGATGGGGCAAGAGAAGAGAAACTAAGTGAATGCAATGAAATGGACCGCCGTTGCTAAGGCGGTTGCTAAGGATACCCCTCCATTGGTGACAAGCATCACTTGGAGGTAAGGGGACATAATCCAATCCTAGTCCTCACAGAAAACAGCACCCCCACAGTTGAAAAGAGCGGGATAAGAGGAGATAATCCAATAGTGTACTTCGTATACTCTCGGACATAACAGTGAGAGTATCAGACCGATGAAAGAGCCAGAGACGACCGAGAAGTGCGGGAAAAGGGGAGATAATTAAATCTGGTCAAGCATGGCACATCCGGGTCCGTGACTTGCGTCACTTCCGTCAATGGAGAAAACCCACTACTTCCGGTTGCACCAACCACTTCCGGTTCCGCCCGAACATGCGCAGACCACACATCCGGGTCCTACCACGTGACTTACGTCACTTCCGTCAACAAAGGGCGGAAAAAACACCCTACTTCCGGTTGCGCATGCCTGACTTCCGGGTACTTCCGGTTCCGCCTACGCATGCGCAGAACACACATCCGAGTCCTACCACGTGACTTGCGTCACTTCCGGCAACAAAGGGCTGGAAAACACTCACTTCCGGTTGCGCATGCGCGCAAAACCACTTCCGGTTCCGGTCACGTGACTTCCGGTTCCGGTGACGTCATTTCCGGTTGACGTCACTTCCGGTAGCTCCACCTCAGCTCCACCTCAAATGCTAACTGAACTGTGCCCATATACTACTATCATAACCATGTAGGATTTTTAAAATCCTTTGTCATAATTAAACATAATGGACACTAAAATTGACAAGTCATGACTAAAGCTTTTCTGAACAGTGGCTAACTGGTGACGCAGAAACTACTCAAACAAGTAACTGGCGTCCCGGGGGGGGGGGGGGGGGGTAACTTCCTATGAAGCAGTATATATTTACGTGCGGCTGGAATGGGTCCGGGGAATGGGTTTACTTTTTGACTTTAGCCATCAAGTATATGACTGTATAGGAGATAAAGCCTTAGATGTTTATTAATGGTGGTAAATTGAGAATAAATAGTATATCAATGGGTTATAATTTGTAGATGCTGTATCAATTGGGATTCTGTGGTGGTAACAATATGTTGTAAATACGTCTGTTTATCCTTAGTATATTAATGGAACTGATTTTGAAGCATGTAGTATAGGAATGGGTCTGGTTTTGAAGCATCTAGTATATAAATTGGTATGGTTTTTTAAAAATTCAAGTATATGAATGGGTAGGGTCATAAAAGTTCTGGCGCACGTCTATACCCTAAGATAGGCCAAGTTACCCCCCCCCCCCCTTTCTGGAGTTACGTCACCAATTTACGTCCAATTTCATTTGTGAGACGGACGGAGATGTAACCATCATCATTATGAATAACTGTCACAGTTGGATTTCAGCCAGATCGTCTATCAATGGGTTTTGACAGTTGTCTCGAAATCTATAAAGCGTAGCCAATCATAACGAAGATTTAACATTTCATTTTTGAATTCGACACTTTAAATAATTAACATGTGATTTTTTTTTTTTTTGGTTTTAAATAATGGAAATGGGTTTAAGGGTTAATTGTTGATAGTGTTATATTTCCTTTATCTTTATTCTTTATTTGACCACTAAATTTATTTTTACAAGGATCACAGTTTTAGAATATGGATGTTTCTGTCAAAATGGACGACTCAAAGAGGATAACACGGAATCTATCATTTATTAAAAAGAATATTAATGATATTGATGATGTGATTGATATCCTTATAGAAGAAGAAATTTTGGGAATGGGAGAACGACATATTATATTGTCAGACAATGATCCGATACATTCTGTATTGGAAATAATTTTGAAGAAACAGGCATACAATAAATTTACAGGGGCTTTAAAACAGACAGGAAATGATCAGATAGCAACCAGACTGCAGATGACTGATATTCCTCTAGGTATGTTTTTTAACATTTGTTTTAAACTATTGTTTTTTTTTCGGTGGTGAAGTTCATTTTTACGATATTTAGCAAATCAGTGTACTGGAATTCTTTTTTTAAACGTCTTTTCCGTTTTCTTAAGTGAAGTATTTAATATTCGTTATACATGTTATACAAAACAAATCTTAGGTACAATATGGATATTATCTTATTTTAAACCAATTTTTCCTTACAAAATGACTGAGAGAGTATAAATATGTCAAGATTTTCGTGCTTTTAACTTTTATTATAGTGCCTCGTGTATATTGACGTAATTTTCAAGCATTTTATGATAAAAATAACATTTTAAAAAATGGGAAGAAATAACCAGCTCAAAATCCCACTTCCACGCCCCCGTGTTGAGCAGTTTGCAAGATTCATTAACCTGCCTAACCGAAGAGGTGCATTTTTCAGAAAAGAGATTTAAATGATTCTAGGAAAAAATGGAAAAAATCCGAAAGGGACTATCGATTTTCGGGAAATGGATGCATCCTCTACGATATTGATATTGTGATACTTGGGCTATTAATTTACATTAAATTTTTCTTAAAACCAGTATTCAATTCAAGACATTTTTTAAATGGAGTGTTTTGTTTCGTAAAAATTTGATTACTAGAGCAAAAAAGTATAATTACATTTTTTTGCGTAGCCACAGTAAGCATGGCCGGTATCGAGCCTACTCAAAATAAAAAAAATGTATTCTCTGTCTTTGATATTTGTTGACACCTATCTCCTTAGATCAACAAAAAAAAGCGCAATTTGATACTGGTTGACGTAAAACAAATGATCTGCTCGGTTAGTTTATTGGGTCTGAATAATTTGAATATACTGATTTATTGTATTTGATCGTTAAAAGTATGATTCACTATAAGTGCTTAAAAATAGCATTACTGGAAAAGTTCGAATTTACCATGGTATACCAAAAAGGGGATTGTTTCTAATGGGTGTTATAAAGGTAGTATCTAAACTAACCTGTGGTATACCAAGAAAAAAATTTTTTTTTCTAATGTATGTCATAAACTATTGTCCACTATTATACAATATTATAAAACAAGTAAAGAAATATAGTCGGCCATCCTGAAATGGTAAGCTTCAGCGAGACAAAATCCCATACGATGGAACTCTGGGTGGACGAGTCGTCAATTTGGAGAAACAGCATAAACAAGACGTCAAACATTCAACAAAATGATCTCTAAATATATTCTTTACTGTAAACACGTGCAAGTAAACAAGAGACACTCACTGAAAATACAGGATCCTAACTTTGGACAGGCACGTATATTATAATATGGCAGAGTTAAACATGCATTTAATTTTTAGATATATGAAAGGACACAGTTTTAAATATTTCGTTTTATTTTCAGAAAAAGAAATGTCAAATATTACAAACGATAGCCAGGTAAAAAAATGATATTTATGTTGCATATTTAATCTAACACTATTTCATGTTGATGAAAGGGGAAGGTCAACTTCCATTTATGAACCGTTCGACAGCCAGATCGACATATTTATTTGTGGATGCCTTTCAAGAATTACATGTCATATGCTTTTACCCCATTCTCATGGTACATGTAATCAGGGTCAGATTTCGGGGTTAAGTCTGTTCCTTGATATCTAACCATACACTAATTTTTGGTCCACTTTACAAAATATCATATGGCTTTGGAATAATTTTAACGCCCCACTGGTCAGATTACGTTTTCATGACTTGGTCTGTGACTATATGCAATATGCACAACAGGTACAAAATATTTGGTGTGTTGGCATATGGCTTTGATCCAAATAATTATTTATGATAATAAGTAAAATTGAGTTGCAAAAGTCTTATACCATTTACATGTTAGATTGTCTGTTTTTAATGATTGCAATGTCTCATTTTTTTCATTGCTTATAGTTCAAGCAAAATCTTGAGCACGTTCAACATAATTTTAAATCAGATCAGTCAGTTACTGATGCGAAACCGTATTTGGGTGTTATATTACTAAATAAAAGTAATAAAAATACTGTATATATAACGGATTTGTGCATAGATTATTCATTTGTTTTAAAATAAAAGTATAAATTCCACTTTAGTAAAAGGTTCCTTGAGAAAAAATAAATTCGACGCAATTAGATTTTACGAGATGTTGAAGATGAAAATATCCGCAAAAACATATGGCACGCCGTTGTTATATTTATTCAATTTCGAAATATCTTATTTAGTTAAATAAAATATCTTATAAACTAATTGAGATATCTTATAAATTAATAGAGATATCTTATAAATTAATAGAGATATCTTATAAACAAATAGAGATATCTTATTTAACTGGTTATAAAGATATCTTATTAAATATATAAGATATCTAATAAAGTATGTGTTTAAAAGATATCTTTATA
Organism: Mytilisepta virgata; assembly: GCA_028015205.1. NCBI lineage: Eukaryota > Metazoa > Mollusca > Bivalvia > Mytilida > Mytilidae > Mytilisepta > Mytilisepta virgata. The sequence goes on from CM051519.1 coordinate 84,512,492, forward strand.
AAGAAGTAAGATATCTTATTAACTAGTAGAGATATCTTATTAACTTATAGAGATATCTTATTTACTTTCAAATTAAATAAGATATCTTATAAAAATTAAAGATATCTTAATACTTTATAAGATATCTCTATAAGTTTATAAGATATCTCTATTAGTTTATAAGATATCTCTATTAATTTATCAGATATCTTATTAACTAATAGATATCTTATAAATTAATAGAGATATCTTATAAATTAATACAGATATCTTATAAATTAATAGAGATATCTTATAAACAGATAGAGATATCTTATAAACTTATAGAGATATCTTATTAACTTATAGAGATATCTTATTTAACTGGTTATAAAGATATCTTATTACATATATAAGATATCTCTATAAGTTAATAAGATATCTCTATTAATTTATAAGATATCTTATTAACTATATAAGATATCTTTTATATAGTTAATAATAGAGATATCTTATTTACTTAATAAGATATCTTATAAACTAATAGAGATATCTTATAAACTTATAGAGATATCTTATTAACTAATAGAGATATCTTATTAACTTATAGAGATATCTTATTTACTTTCAAATTAAATAAGATATCTTATAAAAATTAAAGATATCTTAATACTTAATAAGATATCTTGTTAAATAAATAAGATATCTTGGAATTTTGAATAAATATAAAAACGGCGTGCCATAAAAGCAACAAAACAGTGGGGAAAATCCGTAAATTCGAAGTCCAAGGAAAAGACAAAGTAAACATTACTTCTGATATATATTTTATTAACAGGATAGTAAATGCCAGTATGATTTATACACAGATGAAGACTATAAAAAGCAGAAACAATACGTCTTACAAAAAGACTTGGAACTTTTAACCAAAGAAAACGATAACCTGAAACAACAACAAGCATTGATACGAAAGGATTTAAACATAAAGCAGCAAAAGTTACTAGAACTTAATAGAGAAGCTCTCACTTATCAGAAGCAAAATTTAGAGCTGAATCAAAGACTTACCAATGTAAGTAAAAGCGATATTATTAATGAAATCATTGATACTCGCGAGGGAGAACTGAAAAAGAAAGATGAAAGAAATGAAGAAATTAAAAAAGAACTTGCACAAAAGAACGATGAAATTTCACATCTAAGAGAGCTACTGGAAGAACTGAGAAAAGAATTGGATGAAAAATCTGATCAAATAGCCATGCTGAGTAGAGAACTGAAACATTTAAGGGATGAGCATGTTTCTGCTCGGCGTGAAAGAAAAGAGCTCAAACTAAAAGTTGAAAATATAAATAACAACTTCGACGAGAAAATGAAAGCCATGATGACGGCTTTATCAGAGAAAACTTTCAGAACATCCCGACAATCCACCTTCATACGCACGATATCTCATTCTCGAAATGGTAGCAGGGAAAACACAAGTTTGCCGAATCTGAATGTAAAGGCATCTAGCACTCCGAGAGGAAATGATACTAGAGGGAAACATTTCCCGAAAGAAAATTCATTAAGCCCGAGGCCAAAATTATCACGCCAACAACAATTTATTTCACCGAATTTTGTTTTCACAGCAAAAATCACTGATGAATTAAGTGCCGATACAAAACCCAAACCACAGTGGAAATAAATCATGCGGTTTAACTTGTATATGTATTAAAAATCTTCGATATAACTATCAGGACCCGGTTGTTCAACTCATTTAACCGAGGGTTAAATTTAACCTCGGGTTAAACGTAATGATTTTCTATATGATTTAACCCTCAGTTAAATTTAACCTTGGGTTAAATAAGTTGAACAGCTGGGCCCAGCTGTATAGATATTTCTGTTGACACTTAAATCAACTAAAAATATTCAATTTCGATCATTTAAGGACGGGTTTCTAATCATAATTAATTACCCAAATAAAGAATACAAAATGTCATTGCAAGTATAACCAAGTAGAACTAAGTAACAAAATTCAGGCTTCAAAATTCGGCCAATCGATCCAAGTAGTTTTAATTTACAACATGTAGATTCGAGGATGATGAGGCATAAATTCCAACGATTACATCTCACATCTTTGACCAACCCACCCATGTATTGAAATGTTGGTTCAGATAATACCAAATTCTCATTAACGGAGGCCAAGAAGAACATGAACAATACAAAAACCGGCAAAATGGTTACTGTGTTGATGAATTAAGTGTGACATCCAACAAGTGTCATTAAACATCGAATAAGTTCAAGATGCCAACAATTAAGACCTTTTCCCTAGTTTTACGCATTACCAAAAAAAAAAAAAAATAAAAATAAACCAGAAAAAAACTACTTAAATAGCAATGAGGCTTATGGAATAAAAGGAAAACAAAATACTGAATTAAAAACTCATATATTACGCGGCTGCTTGGATTTACCAAATATTTTGCGCCATCTGAGCATCTTTGGATTCGCCCGACATGGCATTGAAATCCAAATACTTATACATATTCTGTGTTGTTTTTTTTTTTTCATCTGGGCTTTGGAAAATGGGATAAATCCAAACATTTGTAAACGGTATGGGTTGGCCACAGTGATAAATATCACTAAAAGAATATCAAAGTAATGATAGGGATTTATGAAACTAGCTTAATGTTTGACTAGATCAACAACATAAAATATAACCAAGAACGAACACTCAGAGCAAACTTAAAAAAAAAAAAAAAAAAAGAACTGCCTTTATATCAACAATGCATTATAAATGCATAGAAAAGGTTAATACAGCCTATTATTACTTATATTCTGAAATTTGATATATTGAGTTTCGATTTTCAAAAATGTAGGCCCATATTCAAATCTAGGATTGTGAAAATGGTGCACAGGGATACAATATGTGAGCTGTCATTTTCGAATGCCTCCACCTAGTGCACAGAGCCCATTAAGTTATGGTTAGTCTATTGGAGCTTTACCTCGCTTCCAAGCAAGTGACGATATCGAACTCATAAAATTCAATGCTCTGAAATCAACCGGGACTCCATGCACAGCTGACTGAAGTCATATGGGTTTCCTTGAATGCAAGTTCAAAATGTTTTTAATTATAGAATATAAATATGGTTTCATTTTGGCTATCTTGTATTACTGAGATGTGTGTGTGTAAACATTGTAATATAAATATATAATTTTATTTAACTAGTGCCTTTAGTTTCTGTGCTGTCTTGTTCTAGTTTTGTTTAGTTTATTATACGTTTTTTATTCTTTAAGTTATACATGTATCCTTGTGGCGTTTGTTCGTTGTGTTCAATTCTCCTGTCTTTGTCTTTTCTTTGGATTTCGAATTTGTGGACTTTTCCCACTGTTTTATCGCTTCGGTATTCTTTTGCCGGTACTTAAACATTTCAATAAGCTTGCTAGAATGTACTAAGATTCAGACCCTGGGTAAAAAACGATACATGTATGTTTACGTATGACATAAGGATGTGTGGTAATTATGACGAGAATATTTTGATGTGATGTATGCTGAGTCGGGTTTAAAACGTGCTAGCACACTACGCAGCAAGACATATCACCACACCAGGACACATTATTTTGATTCCGAGCCAACCGGTTTTTGCTGTTACTTTGCTTAACGGGGAAGCAACAAATATTAATTTTAAAGTCTCTTGTTTGACCCGGCCGGGTATGGAACACGCGACCTGGAGGCGCGCACGAATAAGGCAAAAAATATATATGTTAACTGAATAATTATATAAAGTCATAGCATTGTATAATAATATTTACTGTGCTTGAACGTTTATTTTTGCAGTATATCATTAGTCGGCAATGTTGTTATATATTTATATCAGACATATTGATAGAAGGTCTACTTAACCAGTTAGTTTGAAATGAAGGATAATTATATACAGCTGTGTATCATTAGTATCAAAGAGTATCAAATATATTGGTACAATATCTACTTATGCTAATATTTACTGTATCATTATTAGTCTGCAAATGTTTATGGCACGCCGTTTTTATATTTATTCAAATTCCAAGATATCTTATTAAGTATTAAGATATCTTTAATTTTTATAAGATATCTTATTTAATTTGAAAGTAAATAAGATATCTCTATAAGTTAATAAGATATCTCTATAAGTTAATAAGATATCTCTATTAGTTAATAAGATATCTTATAAAGTATATAAGATATCTTACTTCTTTATAAAAATATCTTTTAAACACATACTTTATTAGATATCTTATAAAGTTTATAAGATATCTTATAAACTAATAGAGATATCTTATTAACTTATAGAGATATCTTATATATTTAATAAGATATCTTTACAACCAGCTAAATAAGATATCTCTATCAGTTAATAAGATATCTCTATAAGTTTATAAGATATCTCTATTAGTTAATAAGATATCTCATTTAGTTTATAAGATATCTTATTAAGTAAGTAAGATATCTCTATTATTAACTATATAAAAGATATCTTATATAGTTAATAAGATATCTTATATATTTAATAAGATATCTTTATAAACATTTTAATAAGATGTCTTATTTAATAAATCAGATATCTTATTTAATATATAAGATATCTCAATTAGTTTATAAGATATCTTATTTAACTGAATAAGATATCTCGAAATTGAATAAATATAACAACGGCGTGCCATATTATGTTGTCATATATTATCAAATATATTGGAACAAGATCTATTTAGGATAATTTATTAACCAGCTACTTACAAAAGTTTTCAATTTGTATATTCAGGCTAATATTGGCTTAATTTGTCATGCACTTATCAGTGTTAAATCTTTAAAAATTATGCACTGTCAATTTATGTCATTAGTTAATTAAATATAAAACAATTCTAATGAAAAGATTTGTTTGGTATTATAATGACAATGCTTTTTGTATTAAATAAGCAATATCTCCTAGGTCAATATATAGTTAAGGAGGGAAAAGGGGATTCCTTATGGTTTTCCATTCGAGATTTAAATTTTCTTTGTTTTAGGTTATAGATCGGAGAACAATTCCATTGTCAAAGACAGTTTTTTATTTACTGAATTATATTAATAGCAATGAGTCACATATGTTGGCCAAAAGTCAAAATTTACTAAAAATTAAATAAAATAATTTTTCACTGATAGATTCAGCATAACTTTTATAAAATTAATTCTGTTAATAATGTCGGACGATATTACTAAATTTCTCACACGGAACTTGTCTTTCATCAAAGACAATATAACAGACATTGATAGTGTTCTGGACAAACTTATTGAAGATGAAATCATTCGATTAGAAGATCGATCCAGAATCTTACTGAACAGAAATCCAAGACTTCAGGTGCACGCTATGCTGGAAATGGTCATAAAGAAAGGCGCCTACGATACCTTTCTGGAAGCTTTGAAGGCTTCAGGAAACACTCACATCATTGAACGTCTGAGAAATACAGATTTAAATATTGGTATGTTTAAATCCGTAAAAATTATTCAGATATAGTTTCCATTTCACAAATGGTCTAGGATATGTCTTAGGAGACTTTCAAAATGGTAAATTCTTATGCGGTCTTGTATGCAATATGTTCGTGTTACTGTTGCAAGATGTTCAGTTTTAAAAGACTATAATTAGCACTCTGTGATACCAGAATAAACTTTTAACAAATCGTCAACAGCGCTCGGTTCTGAAAATGTGAAAACCGAAACAATAACCCAAAGTGTTGAGAGCATATTCAAATAAATAAATGACAATAATAAACGGTAGAGCCAAAAATCATCTAAGCTTAAAGAAGACATTTTTAATTGTTTCAAATAGTTTAAAAATATTTTAAAGTACCAATATCAGGCTACCACCGAAATACCAGCATCTACTCTGGTGATAGCATCGGGGACAGGTTGACCGATTGATTGTTTGGTTGCTAACAATTTATAAATATATAAAAAAATTTTCAATTTTTTCTTTCAGAAAAGAAAGATATTCCTAAAGAAGATGTCTCAATCGGGTATGATCAGGTAAAACAGTTTTAGTAAAAGCAATATTAAAAGTTAAGTCCCAGAAATACACTTCAAGACTAACTGGACTACCAGGAAAACTTTGATTTGAATGTTGCAACTTGGCTAAAAGTAATATTAAAGGGTTACCTATATAAAAAAAGAACTCTGGCAACACTTTTCAGAAAAGATTAAATAAGCAACTGAAAAAACACAGCAAAGTACAGTTACAATACGGAAAATATTTGTTTCTGCATTGGGCAGTAATAATTATGAAATACCTCATATGGCACACAAAGATTATAGCCGAATATTTTGAAAATTCTCTTTTAAAAATCTCAAGTGAATGCATTCAATTCGCACAAGTAAACTTAGTAATAATGAATGAGCATGAACTGTTTCTCGGTCACAAACATAGTCCTGAAAAAAAATTATATACTTTTTTCAGAATGATGGATGGAATGCTTTGGACGAAAATATTAAAACCGAACACATAGACAAAATGGAGAAGGAATTACAAAATCTCCAAAAAGAAAACAATCACTTGAGAGATCAACAACAAAAGGTCAGAGTCGAACTTGATACAAAACAGAAAAAGATGCAGGAACTTAACAGAGATGTTTATGCGTCTAAAGCACAGAATGAAAAACTTCAGGGAAGATTGGCCTTGCTTCGAAACAGCGATAAACTGAATGAACGCTTACAATATATTGAACGAGAATTACAGGAAAAGGATGAAGTTAACAACAAACTAGAATTGGAAGTTCTTGACAAAGATAGAGAAATCCAACAGCTGCACTTAGAATGTGAACAATTAAGACTGGAACTTGACAAAAAGACGAATCAGATATCTACGTTAAATGAACAAATGGCTGCATTAAGAACGGACTTGGAAGATGCTCGAAAGGAGAGATATGAGCTCAAATTAAAACTAGATCAAATGAACGAAAATATAAATGATAAATGGAATAGTATGCTGGATGTGTTAGAAAAAAGATTAAATATCGGCCGTCGAATAACACCGAGATATACTTCAGACCAGAAAGACACCACAGCTCTGCCCTCATTAAAACCAAACCAAATATCATCACTAAGAATTACAGACAATAGATATAGCATATTGCCAAAAGATAAACTGAAAACTAGACCACAGCCAGCTCAAACTGTGACACCAAGACATGTTACTAGCAATAAGAAAACAGCATTTATCAGTACAAAATCAAAAACATTCAATAAATTTTTGAAATAACCACAATTCCGGAAACTGCTGTTATTCATTGTTTTGTTCCTATTAATTTTCAATTGTAAAGTTTTTGTCTTGCAAAATTATGTTGTTCTTTTATGCTAATTTCTTGCCTTACTTTTTTAAACGCCGTTTAATTATATTGCTCACAATGTTATGGATATTATTTTTGGCTTTGAAATGTTTTTGTTTGGAGTAGTGTTTGAAGAAAAACAGAAGAAATCCAAATATTCTAACCATTAAAAAATCCCGCATGCACACACACACACACACACACATTAAAAAAATAAAGCCAAATTTTACCAAGAAAAATTTCTGTTCAAGTGAGGTTATCTTAGACAAAGTTTTAAGTTTCACCACACTGAAAATTTACCAAATTAGAAATTACTGCAATTAAAAACATAAGCCACTGGGCCAATGAATACCCTTGTTCAAATTATTTTTTTGAACAGTTTTTTTTTTACCTTTTGATTTCACATTAGTAAGGTAAACACTCAGTGATGTATAAAATTCACAGTCGTTCATTTGATATTTAAGGAGACTTTCTAAACAAAGCACAATTACTGTCAATTCAACTTTTGGGAGAAGGTTATGTTCAGCCTTTGTTGATATTTTCGCTGCAAAAGTTTCAGAGTTTTTGATTGGATGAAACGATGTTCCTAGCCCACAAGTAGTCAAGAAATACAAAAAGGATATTCGAAGAAGAAGAAAATCGAAACAACTGACAAACTCCGGAGAACAACGAAGACGAGAACAAAACAAAAAATGCAGTACAATTAAAAATTAAAAACATATGAACAACATGGACCCCACCAAACAACCGGGGGTGGACTAAGGTGCTCCGAAGAGCAAGCAGTCTCTGCTTCCTGTAGGACACTGATAACTGATTTCAAGACTTTATGGTATTGAGACTCCACTGAATTTTACCCATTTGCAATGTGGGGGTTTCGTTTATGGAGTAGGGCATGCTTACTATGTTTCTTCCTCAAAGTTATCACCTGGAACGCAAAAATGCAGAAAACTCAATTTTCAAAAACTGCAAACTGCAGAAAAGTAGCCATAACAAAACTTGACCTAAATATTCATTCACTGTATACCACAACTAGCTTCAGTCTTTTTGTTCACAAATTATTACCTGAAAACAATAAAATCGGCATGCTTGAAGTACAGAAGGGGCATAATTCAGGTAAGAATCATCATCTCTTTTTGTTTGTTTGTTTAGCCGGGGTTTTACGCCGTTTTCAGCACATTTGGCTATTTCGCGGCGGCCAGTTTTTATTGGTGGAGGAAGCCGGAGTACCCGGAGAGAACCACCGACCTTCGGTAGGAAAATTGGCAATCCTTGTCAATTTAGATCGGAGTCGAACACACCCCGCCACAGGTGAGACTCGAACTCATAACCTCAGTGTTGACAGGCTAGTGATCATTAGTAGTCATGACGAACTACCCAGACCACTCGGCCACTGAGGCCCCCTCATCTTTTTTTGAAATTCATGGATGGATTATTGTTTAAAATCCAGTGGCAATTATTACATACATAATGTATATCAGGACAAGAACATGTTGATGTGATACGAATATGAACCCTGCTTTGTACTAAACCAACATGCCAAGCTGGAATTTTAACGTGCTGGCTTTGCTCTTATTCCTAAATATGCACACATGGCAAAGAAGCAGAAAAACAGTTTTCAACCTGTGACCTTCTGAACTCAAACTTTGAAATTTAACAATAGAAATTTATATTTATTTAGAAAACTATATCGATGGCAAAACCACAACTGTCACAATAACATACTTGTCAGACCTTTCATTTTCAAGTTAACATCCATAAGGCCACATCAAACTGGATTTCACTGTTCTGATTTTCAGAAAAAAAATTGCTGAAAATTTGCCCCAAATTCTTCGTTTTTCAAGAAATTAAAAATAAAAAGTGTTTTGCCCACTCATAAAATATGGTAAAATAATAGGGATTTGTTCCATTTTTTGCAATATCTTAGTTTAAAATATTGTGCTGCATATAAATTTGATCTTTGCCCGAAAAAATAGTCAAGAAAAAAAATTTAAATTAAGATTTCGTGCACTCACCTATTTTTGCCATAAAAAAATTCAAAGAAAAATTCGTGTGGCCTAAACTGACAAACCTGTTTTCCCCAAATTAAGTATTCCAACACAGTATCCTCTTATTGTTGGTTCATGTTTGTATCAGACTTTCTTATTCATTATTTGACATGCATTGTTCCTGTAATGCTTGAAAAACCGAATAGTCTATCTGTAAAATCTCAGGTCTGGCAGAGTATTTTGCATCAGCTATTTTTAATGTTTTGGTTATTCTTACTGTTTCTAGATGAAAAAAAATTCTTGAGGTACAACAAAACCTCTACCAAATTATCCCAGTATCTGAGTTGACATTACCGACTTTGCTAAAATTCATACAAATTCTCATACTTTCTGACATCACAAAGAAAAAATTTGACATCACAATTAAACTAGAGGCTCTAAAGAGTCTATATTACACATCTAGATTTAACTTGTCCACTTTAAGAAGGACTTAAAATGTAAGTGTAGCAGTTATTTTGGCTGGTTTTCCTATAGGGTACTGTGTTAAACTAAGTTTGGCTGTGGTGGCCATCTTACCTGACACTCAGGATCATCTAAGGACCACTGCTGCCAAATCTGGTTTAAATTGACCAAGTGGTTTCAGATAAGAAGAATTTTAAATGAATTTTCCCATACATCTTCATTAGCCAAAGGTTACGATTTGCTTCGATTCTCTCTCTTCACCCTTGGCAGATGAAGCCAGAATTTCATGTCAGTGCATTACTTATTTTTATTGGATGCAGCTGAGACCAGCTGCACCAATCAGAAAACAACGATCAAATGTCGACAATGTAAAAAAATAATACCAATAATATGGAGAAATGCGTTGAAAATTGCAGATTATGCCACGAGACTTTGCTCCCAAAACATAAAAGAACAATATTTACAGTCAATTTACTGTGTTCAATCAACTTATTGAGGTTTTGGGTTATTTGCCTAATTCAGAAGATGAAATGCCACAGTACATTTTTGTGTTCATTTTCATAAAGTCGAACAATACAGTGTTCATTGGTCAGTAGTAATGTAATTATAGTTGGCATTACAACTTTCAGCCGCAAGATGTCGCGGCGTGTGGATTGCAAATTCTGGCTTAATCTGCCAAGGGTGAAGAGATAAAAGGGAATCGTAACACTTGGCTAGCAAAGATGTTTCCCATAGGGCCTTGTGTAAAACTAAGTTCAGCTGTGGCGGCCATCTACATTGACAGTAGTGGAAACAATTCTGAAAGAGGACCATCTAATTTGCTGCAAAGTCTGGTTCCAATTGGCCCAGGGTTTTAGACAGGAAGATTTTTAAATGAATTTTCCCATATGATAAACTAAGTTCAGCTGTGGTAGCCATCTTGGTTGACAGTCCAGGTCATTCGAAAAAAGAAAATTCTGAAAAAGGACTATTGGTTCCATCTGGCTATTTAGTTTGATAGTAGAAGATTATTGAAATTCATCTACCCTGTTTTCTACAGCTGTGTCGGTTGGAAGTCAGAGATGCCGGACACAATTTTGGAATGGGGCCACCCAAGTTTAGTCCCAACTGATTTCAGAGGAGAAGATCTTTAAAAGAAAGTTTACGCTTGACAACCAACACCAAGTGATGGTTATAGCTCATACAGCCCTATAGGCCAATTGAGCTAAAAAGTAATTGTTTTACTATGTCAAATCTTTGGGGTGAAATGAAGGTGACTTTCTACTATCAATATGTCTATTATTATTATTATTATCAGTTGTCCTTTGTATTTTGCTACACATATCTGAAACTGACTTTAATATTTTTTTATTAAATGACATTATCAGACACATATCACTTTAACAATTTGTTACAATAAAACAATTATAGAACAATCATTTTTCTAGTTTTCCTGTTAAATGCAACATTTTAACAAATTAACACTTACAAGTATATGACATACTGACTGTAAGGCCTGGGCTTTCTTTTAGATTTTTTTCCATTCAGAATTTATGGCATTTCACCATTCTAAGTGAAATAATATAAAATCAAATTGCAATAACCTAAGGCCTTAACAAAATTTTTAAAAACATGTATTGCACTATCAACACGTTCTACGGTCTGTATGTAAATCACATATATTTGTCTTCAAGTCTTTTCACCGAGCCCTGCATCCTTCCATTTTGTAAGAAAGAATTTTTCAGTAACATTAGCACATTTATAATATTCAGTATCTGGTTTGTTGTAAGATCTACAGTTTGTAAATATTCTGTTCATATCAGCCAAAAATAACCTCTTATGACAATAGTAACGATTCTTCAATCTGTCTCCCATTGTCTTCAGATCTATAAAACAGATTTAAAGAATAAATACATCTTACATAAACATTCAACTAAAAATAGACAAGTTTTTGCTTTAGATTCTTTTCATTTTGTTGTAATTAGATACTAGTTTTGGAGGTTACTTGAAGATAAGTTAAAACTTAACTGATATATTCAGGGCACACACTGGCATTCAAAAAGTTGTCAATCAATCATTTTTGTCGCCAGTTTTAATATTTGTTCGCCAAGTCAGTCTCTCCATTTTTGAAACATACATGATTGTTTTTTATTCATTAATATTTGAAAAAAACAACCTGAAAAGTATTTATGATTAAATAAAGTTTTAATGACAGTTAACTTTCATCTGAAATGGCCTTTATTTTGATGGCAAGCCTAATAAAACATCGATTGTTCCCTGTTTGATGTTAAACTGGAAGTGACAACACTGACAAATGTTACCATTTTAAAATATTTTCACATAAGTGCCAGATTTTTTTCCAAAAAAGATTGATAAAAAAAAAAGATCGGTAACTATGAAATTCTTTCACCAGATCAAATAAAAAATTGCATTTGGCGACATTGGCAAAGTGTCAATGTATATTATAGGAAAAAAAACCTACGTCATTTTACTTTCAATTTCAGTTCTCCATAGTTACTGAGTAAATTTTATAAGTAATTTACTGTCTACTTGAGAATTACTACCTACCCATTGGAAATTTGATATGGTCATAATAATCTGGAGCCTCTGACTTTTCTACTGGTTTCAGGAAGGGCCAGGCACTAGAATGAGCCTTCAATTAAATTGAACATTACTGAATTATTAATATATACATATATTATATCTATTTCATGAAAATGCAAGGTGGAGAAAATCATTTTTACATTAAGATGTTGGTTCAAAGTAACTATTTTGGATAAGAATCATTAAAAATAAAAATGAAGTGTGGATTGTATGTCCACTTTGCTATATATTTAGCCTCATCATTTATCTTGCAAAAATACATGAGCTATACCAATAGAATTTACAATTATTAACAAACTCCCAGTTATTTTCAAATAATCAGAATGAATTACTAAATTCAGTTCAAATCTGACATATATACATGTTATTTAACAATGATGAACAAATATATACCACATGCTTATTCGTAATTCATTTTCATTTGGTTGCTCAATCTTAAATAATTACAAAAACAATTATATCTTCAACCAACATTCCAATAATTCCTGTCGGAAAAAATAATATTGACTGCAGTTCCTATATCAAGAGTAACTGCCATATTTGCAGCTATGCTGCAGCTATATATTTGCAATAATTTTATGAATAAATTTTTTCTTTTACATAAGTTCTTTTAGATGGTTTAATGTCTGGTGTATAAAAAACATATACCCAATAGGTATGAATTTCAGACCTATTCAATTAGAATTAAATATTACCCTGACTTGATTCAATATGGTCTTCAGGATTGTTATCAACTGATCTGGATCCATTGGTGGATCAGGACTGAAAATACAAAAATATATTGTTATACCTTTAGATTTTCCCCATATAAATTTAATAGAGATTATTATCAAAATTTTGACTCTTTTAAAACAATGCTCAAATTCTGCAGATTCCTGAACTGTTGACCGCTTGCCTTATTTTGAATGGTTACTATAAATAGCAGCTCCACATGCAGATCACTATCGTATTACAAAACAGTTATTGAGTGGTTCCTCGGACAACAGCTGTTATCCAAGGGCCCAGTCAATAACTGTATAATGTTAACTTGCTATAAATACCTATATTTGACTAGTTATTTCAAATTATTTTACATCAATGCCACACAAAGTATTCAGTTGGTCAGAAGATAAACTGTGCACTTTATTTACACCAGATATCTCAGTACTTCTGTTATTTATAACTATTTGTTCTTTTTTAACTCTGAGATAATGTGTATAAACTGAATATAGTCAAACTTGCTCAAAAGGCCACCTTATTTAGCAGCCAGCTGTCTTCAGCGGATTCCCCCGAGGAGATTTTAAGCATCAACTTGGATAGGCGGCCACACAAATGTTAACCCATCTTGAACATTTGACTGTACACCAGACTTGGTAAAAACATCAGTAATTAACAATATCCTTTTAATTAGTGAGAGTGCTTAATTATCTCTCCAATTCCTGACTGAAAATGAAATTATGGATTTGCAACTCAAAGTGAAATGATTATAACTTTACCTCTGTCCCAATAGTGACTGTTAAAAACAGGTTTGACTGTATTACTATAAATTCAGACATTTTTGCATACATTTAATTTTGCAAAATTTAATCAACAGGCAACAGGTGCAAGGTTAATTAAGAATTTTTTTTAAGAGAATATAAGTAGCAAAAATCAGAATTTTAGTTTCAATTATTGCAATTTCCATCCCAATAAATTTTTAGCAATAATAAAAACGTTTAATTAAATTTTGAATTTATCAACTCTTTCAAAAAGATGATATAATTAACAATATTTTTCAACATGTTTTCGTTTTTTTCAGATTATTGTTATTTGTTTTGTTCTGACATAAATAATAAAGTATCTAGGCTCAGATAAAATGGCTGCAGATTACCAGTCATCACTTCAGACAATCTTCATTTTAACATAAACTGACTTACTTTTCTTCAGGTGTAGGTTTCCATCCCATTTCCTGAAGACCCGGTATACTCTCAATAGGGATCTGTCTAACCCCTTCTTTAAAACATTTTAATCCAGGATAAACCTTCTCCATTTGTTTTTGTTTCTTCTCTATAATCTTCTTCACAATCTGAAAATTATACAAAACTTTTGAGTTTTGAAATTGTGTTCCTCCTGTAGCTATGTAGGTTGCCATTAGTCTGTATGCCACTTGTATTTTTATTTACGATATTTTCCCCATACTAAATTATACTGCATCATAACCCAATCTAGCAAGAGACATGGATAAAAACTTCTGACTTATGGATGTTTTCTTAATGAAGCTTGGGTCCATATCATTAATTCGCATATTAATGTGAAAATTCTCATATTACCTAGATTTTATGGAAGACCAATCTTCTCCCTTCTGGATGTTTTCTCAATGAGGCTCGGGCCTATATCCTTAATTGGCATATTAAATGTGAAAATTCTCAAATTACCTAGATTTTATGGAAGACCAATCTTCTCCCTTGAACAAGCTTCTTGATTTGTGGGCCCTTTTCCTTTTCCTTATTATT